>CM035848.1:173348095-174847234 GCA_020510985.1 Pholidichthys leucotaenia | reverse complement strand
CAAATACACAGAGACACATTGTCAGCACAACAGTCCATTAGTCCAAGAGCACAGAGATACTGGCCTCGTTGCACCAGGCAGCAGACCTACACAGTCAAATGAGCAGAGTTTAGGCCAATTCCCAAACCAAAATGAAAATACAGATAAGAAGGAGAGATAGAAGGAAGAGGGAAAGTGAGTAAAAGAAGAAAGTAAATCATTCACCGTCTTTCAGGTTCAACAGTTGTCATGGCAGCGGGGACATGTTGATGACATCATCATCACATGCCTCTGTTTACACTGCTAGAGAGGCAGCGTGCTAAAGTCCCGATGTCTCCTCCTGAGGTTCAGCAGTGATGCTTTGGTCACTTCCAGTTAGCCAATATGTGATTTGAGGATTCCTATACAGTTTTCCATCAATGTAAAGTTTATCAATGAACAGACGAGCGTTCCTTTTACTGTTTCTCCCCTCCGTCATGATCAGGTAGAGCAGCCTCTGTCTGTTCATGATCTCAGGTGGAAACTGATCGATGGAGTAGTTGGTACCTTTTAGCTCTTTACCCTTGGACATGATGGCACCTTTCATCTTGGAATCGGTAGTTTTGGCCACAATAGGACTGGGCCTTTGCTGTTGGCTGGCTTTGGTCCTTCTGAGGCGATGGACTCTGGAGAAGCGAATAGCCATGGCCTCCTCCGGCTTCATTTTCAATTCGTTGACTAGGAATGGCTTTAGAAGTTCTTCTGATTTTTGGTGAGTTTTATTTTTTACTTCTGGAAGTCCATGTATAATGATATTATCCCTCATGCTCCAACATTGCAGGGTCAGTATATTTTTTGCCATGTTAACCTTTTGAGTGTGACTGTCACCAGACTGCGACATAACCCCTAGTGGTCAACAGTGGTAAAGATTTTTTCCAAGAAACTAGTCAGATCAGACGTCAGAACTTTCCAAGGCTATAACTTTAAAGTGGTAAGAGATAATGGCTTACTGTCAATTAGAAAGATGTAAAATATGATCCAAAGTTTCAGGTAGGAGTGATTTTACGCATCTAATTTGCATAATGTAACTGCAGCTATATTGAATTACATAACTCAGTCAAAAGCGGACTTTGGACATATTTACACAAAGAATGCTTCAGTCTTTTGACACCGTTTTTTTGTACAGAGGTACGTTGTCATCTTATCTTCAAAGTATATGAACAAGACTTCCGGTCTGGACGTCATGGTGATAGCAACTTAACGCTGAAGCTCCCAGACCCAATCCAAGGAAAACATCTTCAAAATCAGACTTAACGGATTTTTGGAAGAATAAAAATCAAAAGACAAAAACACCATGCCTAACCAAAAACAGAAGAAACTGACATTCCCCAGGTCAGGACGCGCAGCGGCCGCAGAATCTGAACCGGAGGACCTCCGTTCAGAAGATGAGGAGCTGGACCTAGCTAACAAAAAGGTTAGCTTGAAATCGCTATTTGATGAATTACGACGATTTCAAGCCGAATTTCATGAATTCAGAGAGGAATTAAAAAGGACGAACAGCAGAATGGACCAGGCCGAAAACCGAATCTTGGAAGCTGAAGAAAGAATAAAAGTGCTTGAAGATTCTATGCTGGATTTACACAAAAAACAGTCAAGGCTGGAGGCTAAGCCAACCGACCAAGAAGGAAGACAAAGACGAGACAATATCAGAATTCACGGTCTGAAAGAAGGAGCTGAAGATAGTTTCAACACAATGGCGGAATGCGTGGAATCCTTATTGAGAGAGAAGTTGGATATTCCACAAACCACCGATTTGAAGATAGAAAAGGCCCATCGTACATTAGCCGCAAAGCCAGCGGCAGAAGCGCCCCTACGTTCAGTGGTGGTAAGATTCTCCGATTTCAAAATAAAGCAAGAGGTTGTAAGACGGGCTTGGCAGAAAAAAGGATTTATGCATCAAGAGAGAAAAGTCTTCGTGGAGCATGATTACGCCCCGGAGGTTCTTAAAAAGCGACGGGAATATAACGACGCCAAAAAGGTTCTACGGGAACAGAATCTACGCTTTCAGACGCCATTTCCTGCGAAGTTAAGGGTCTTTTACGGTGAAGAGTCATGTCTCTATAATTCAGCGGAAGAAGCAACAATTGACATGGCGAGAAGAGGGCTCCCGGTATCGGTGTTTAAACCCGCAGCGGATCTGAGCGAGAGGATCAGAGCTCAAACGTGGTCCACTCAGAGACCTTCAAAAACCACGGGCCAGCAGCGGGAAACCCAGCCCCAGAGCTACAAAGATAAGCTTTCCAGTTCCAGGAAGGAATAGCGACCTTTTTGGGTTTTTTTCTTTTCAGTCATTCTGCACTTCCATCCCCCCTCCTACAAGGTAACAAACATTAAAGGAGATGCAGAATCAGCATGTGGTAAAACCTTTCATGGAGCAGTTATAGCATTAGAAACAAATGTCTTCTTAATTTAAAGGAAAAAAAAAAAAATCTTGTTAAAATAGAAATGTAACAATGACCCACATGTTCTCCCTACACTAACAAATACTGTATTAGAGTGAATGTTTGCTGTGATGGGGGTGGGAGGGTGCACACAATCTCATAGGGTATAGGCATAAAAAAAAAATAAATAAAAAAAAAAATCATTACAAATTCGGATTGGGATCTGAAATTCACGTTAAAAACATGGGACAACTTACAGGGGTAAGAGAGGGCCCTCAACACGTAACAGAGTTTGAGGAATTTCCCTCAGAGCCTACACTCCATCAGGGCTCTTACAGGGTCTTTAAAGAGACCCCAGCTCAGGAAGTTTTTTTGACAGTTTTTTGTTTTAAAGTTTCGTACACTATGTTCTTAATGTTTTTTATGTTCTTAATGTTCTTTCAGTTTCTGAGTAGCAAAAAAGAGGGCCACCACACTGTTATACTAAATAAGAAAATACAATGGAGAAACAGGGTGTAACCAAAATAGCCTCATATAATGTAAAAGGGATCCTGAATCCAGTTAAAAGATCCAAGATTCTACGCAAAATGAAAAAAGACAAAGCAGAAATAATATTTTTACAAGAAACCCACCTAACAGACGTGGAACACACTAAACTCAATAGACAAGGGTTTAAAATGATCTCTTCATCTTCATATAAGTCAGGGAGGAGGAGGGGAGTAGCGACATTGATATCAACCAAAATTACATTTGAAAAAAAATCAGAACACAAAGATAAAGAAGGGAGGTACAGTTTGGTAATTGGGCGGCTAGAGGGAGAAGATGTCACCCTGCTGAATGTATATGCACCACCAGGGGCTAAATGGAAATTTTATAAAAATGTATTCGACCTAATGATAACTAAAGCCCAAGGTTTAGTGATATGTGGTGGAGACTTCAATCTAAGACTGAATCCATACTGGGATGCAACAGGTAATTCTTCACATCAAAATAACACTCAAAATAGGAAAACTCGGATGCTATTAAAAGAAATGGGAATCTGTGACGTATGGAGGGAATTCAACCCCAATGTAAAAGATTATACTTTTTATTCAACGCCACATTCATCTTACTCAAGGATTGATTACTTTTTTATGTTTAATAGAGACATTGGAAGAGTAAAAACATGTAAAATAGGACTGATGGATCTCTCTGACCACAGTCCGATCTATATGGACTTAAACATCCAAAAATACACAAATAATACATTTTCCTGGAGGTTGAATTCAAATGTCCTGAAAGGACCACTGAAAGATGAATTGGAATCAGATATTCTCAGATATTTGGAAGAAAACGATAATGGAGAAGTATCCCCTTTAATACTGTGGGATGCGTGCAAAGCTGTAATAAGGGGAAAAATTATTGCAAAACTGGCAACCCAAAAGAAACTGAGACAAGAAAAACTAATCACACTAGAGTCAGAACTCAAGAACCTAGAAAAAGAACACAAAGACAACACTCATTCTAATGGCTCGCTCAAGATTAAAGAAATTAAAAATCAAATAAATGAGATCTACACAATAGAAATCCAGAAGAAACTTACATTTCTGAAACAAAAACACTATGAAGCAGGCAGTAAATCGGCAAAATTACTAGCCTATAAATTGAGGAAACAACAAACAGAAAGAGCAATCTACAAAATCAGAGACCCAGTATCAAAGGAAATAAAATTCAGAATTCAGGATATTCTTAAAAGCTTCGAGAATTACTATAAGAACTCCCACAAAAAACATAAAAACGCATCCGAGACATTCCAAAACATATTAAACCTTCCCCAACTTACGGAATCACAAAATAAAACACTACTGTCAGAAATACAACCTAAAGAATTGGAAAAAGCAATTATGAAACGTAAAGCTAACAAATCCCCAGGAGCAGATGGCTATACAGCAGAATGGTACAAAACCTTTAAACAGCAACTATCTCCTCTCCTCCTGAAAACATTTAACTATGTCCTCCACACAGGGGAAATCCCCCCCCTCCTGGAGAGAAGGGGTCATTGCAGTTATACCTAAACCTGAAAAGGATAAACTAGAATGCTCCAACTACAGACCAATCAGTGTATTAAATCAGGACTATAAGCTTTTTACCATTATCCTTGCCAAAAGGTTAGAAAACATACTGACAGACTTAATTCACTTAGACCAAACAGGTTTTATAAGACAAAGACAGACACAAGACAACATTCGACGCACTTTACACATAATTCATCATATAAAAAAATATAACTTAAATAAGATAAGATAAGCCTTTATTAGTCCCACAATGGGGAAATTCCAGGATTGCAACAGCACAGGGATAGCAACACTCAGAGCAACAATCAGAAGGCAAGAAAAAACAACATCTAGTAAACATATGTCCATATTACTATAAATGTATATATATAGACACACAGTGCAGAACATTATGGTTGGTTGGTGAATGTGCAGCAGAAAGTCTAAGCTCTCTCTCCGCGGATGCGGTGGGCCAGCTGGAAGTCTTTGGGCATGATGGTGACCCCCTTAGCGAAGAAGAGACCACCAGGTGGGCCTCGCTGGTCTCCTGCAGAGCCATGACGGCGAAGCTCAGGAAACGCAGGACGGTCTTGAAGTCCTGAGCGATCTCCCTCACCAGGCGCTGGACGGGCAGCTTACGGATGAGCAGCTCCGTGGATTTCTGGTAGCGACGGATCTCTCTCAGAGCCACGGGCCTGTGACGGCGAGGCCTCTTCACTCTGCCGGTGGCCGGAGCGCCTCTCCGAGCAGCCCTGGTGGCTAGCTGCATCCTGGGGGGCTTCTTCCTCCAGTAGATTTTACGGGCGGTCTGCTTGGTTCTTGCCATCGCTCTTTATTATTCTGTCTTATATTTCTTGCACGCCGCCTAAACTCCAGCCCGGCACCCGCGTCGTTTTCGCTACAGCTCCCGGTATGTCGAGTTTCCCATTAGCACCGGGCGGCGGCCAAGTGCTAGCTAGCACTAGCTCCTCCCCGCTGTAACGTCTCCCGCTGCAAACCGTGGCTCCGTCCGCCGACCCGGGAGACCCCCGGGGCGATCCGTGCGTCCGTGATATATATACAGAGTGAAAGGTGTAGAAAGAAGAAGGAAGATAAAAAAAAGGCTGTTGCAACGGGCAGCCTACTCGAGTGGCGCCACCGGTCCGGCGGAACCGGAACCGGTTAAATGCAGTCATATTGGGATTAGATGCTGAAAAAGCATTCGATTCGGTTGACTGGTCTTTCCTATATAGAATCTTATCCAGTTTCAATTTTCATAACAACTTCATTAGAACTATACAGGCATTATATAAAAAACCAACAGCTAAAATAAGGATTAACGGTAATTTATCATCATCTTTTGAGCTGGAAAGAGGATGTCGTCAAGGCTGCCCCCTGTCTCCACTGCTCTTTGCAATCTTCATAGAACCTCTGAGCCAATGGATAAGACAAAATCAAGAAATTCAAGGTATTACACTTGGTCAGACGGAACATAAAATAGCACTCTTTGCTGATGACATTTTAATATACCTAGGGCAGCCAGACACTTCTTTACCAGAACTAATCTCAGTTTTTTCAGACTATGGAGATTTATCGGGGTACAAATTAAACATGCATAAAACCCAAGTTTTAACATTCAACTATGACCCAAATCATTATTCACTAAGTGAACTCAAAACTAACTGGGAGTTGGAATCTATGAAATATCTGGGGGTCAATATCCCGAAACAACTCAACAAAATTATAACACTAAACTATGATCCACTGGTGACAAAAATAAAATCTGACCTAGCAAGATGGAATATGATACCATTCTTAGGTACTGCACAAAGAATTGAAGCAGTCAAAATGAATATACTTCCACGTCTTCTATACCTTTTCCAAACAATACCGGTAGAACCTCCCCAAAAAACATGGCAGGAGCTGGACAGAAGGATCTCAAGATTCATATGGCAGGGCAAGAGACCTAGAATCAGATATAGAACCTTACAGCTAAACAAAGACAAAGGTGGGCTCACGCTGCCAAATATCAGGGACTATTTTAAAGCCGCACAAATTAAAACTTTAATAGAGATATGTAACCCAGTCTACACTGCACAATGGAAGGAGATCGAATGCCAAATAACAAGTGACATCCCCCTACAGGCGATAATAGGGAACAATGCCTTACCTAAACTCTTGAATAACACTAACCCGTGGATAGCGACCCCGCTAAAAATTTGGTTTAAGATAGTCAGAGAGAATCAAGCTAAAGAGCCCTATCGACTTCTGCAATGGATTGCCTATGATCAAGACTTTACCCCCAATAAAACAGACACTAGATTTAAAGAGTGGAAGAGAAAGGGCTGATAAAATATTACGATTTTTTTAAGGGGCAAACTTTAAGAAGTTTTGAAGATTTGAAAAAACAAGGTCTAATAAATCAAGATCTTTACAGGTTCTTTCAGCTTAGACACCACATAAACAATATACTTAAAAAGGAGGATTTGGAAAGGGCCCAGTCAGGTGCTCTGAAGGTCTTCTTAATGGCATATAAAGGGATCCCAGGGATCAGAAACATTTCTAAAATATACCAAGGTCTTCAAGACTTAAAAGGAGACAACACATCATATATAAAAGAGAGATGGGAAAAAGAGGGGAATTTCACTTTACAATTGGAAATATGGGAAAAGCTAAATAAACAACAATGGAAAAGTACCTCATCCCTGCAGTGGAGAGAATTTGGATGGAAAAATTTGGTAAGATTTTTCAGAACACCTGCACAAAACAAATTTACCCATAAGGGGTTGAACTGGTGGCACTTGTGTGGTGAAAAGACTGCAAATCATTTTCATGTGTTTTGGTCATGCCCAGTTATCCACCAATATTGGACCAATGTACAGACAATATTGGGGAAAATGTTCAAAATAACAGTTCCCTTTTCTTTTGTAACTTTGTATTTGGGTTTGCTGCCGGACTCACTGGAAAGACGAGGAGATAAATACTTATTCAATGTTTTAATATTGGCAAGTAAAAAAGCCCCAACTAAAAAATGGATGCTGAAGGACTGTCCTACACCTGAAGATTGGATTAACGTGATTCAAGACATTTACTCGATGGAAAAGTTGACATTCGCACTGAGACAGGACATGGATGGGTTCATGAACTTTTGGCAACCCTGGATCGCATATGTGTCTTCCATTAGATCTAATCTTTGACAAATACCATTTCAATAATGGTCCCGCTCTTTGTTCCAACGCTACTCAGATGCTCTTTTACTTTTTAATTACTTAATTTTCTGTTTGTTTGTTTTTTGCTGTTCTGTTTGTTTGTTTGTTCGTTTTTTTTATTTTATTCTCTTTAATTTCACTTTTTCTTTCACTTTAAAAAAAAAGGGGTGTTGTAATAATTATCCTACCAATGTTGTCAAATAGCAAAAAATAAGGGAACATGTGATGAAAATGTAAACAATGCAATGCTGTAATGACCTGTATACCCTTTACAAAAACTTAAATAAAAAAAAAAAAGTATATGAACAAGAAATCAGTACAATGTAAAAAACAATGTAAAAAAAAAAACAAAACAAAGAAATTTGCCACTTATCGACAGCGAAGGGGAATCGCTCGCTGCTGTGGTCGGTCTGTTTTCGTCCATCGTGGTTGTTATTTTGTGTTCTGTCGATCATTTACGCTCTTTACCACATCTACAAAGTCTTATGATTATCCCACGTAAATTTTGCTTGTATCCCGCGGCTATTTTCCGTGTACGAAGCCGTCTAAGTGACGGTGCATGATGATGGATGGCGGCCATACTAGCTTTCTGAGCTAAAAGAAGGTAAACAGGAAAAGGAAATAAGGAGTTCTTCTTTTTTGGTGTATTACATGTCAGCCATGATTCCTCCAACGCATGTCTGCCACCTTCTGAACTGGCACGGTCAGTACAAGTCATCAGTATAGCTGGGGAGTACAGGGATGTCAGAATTAGTGACAGGTGCAGTGCCACGCTCTGCCACTAGGGGCATGTGAAATCTCACACTCAAAGGGTTAAATTTATATTTTTGGAGTTTGGCTGTCAGACGTTTGAGGTTGTTTACGTCAAGCCTGAGTGACGCATTATCAGCCTTTAGCTTCTTGATCAGTGAATTGCTGAATTCCACGGCCTGCTTTAGTTCATTAATATCAGTTGTTAGCTGATCGAGTAAGTCGAGCTTTTTAAGTTGGCGTTTAGTAGACATTATGGACTCACTAATATCACAGGGTGGAGTATCAGCCATTTCGCTCAAGCTTGGTTTAGTCTGGGTGGGTTTGGACGCTGGTTTGCTGCCAGGCATGACGTTGTTGTAGTAATGTGTGTCAATATAGGACTGCAAATCTTCTATCGGCTCGTCAACAAGCGAATCCAGTGTGTTATAGGTTAGTCGTCACTTCTCCGACTAAGATTTATGGCATAATTTGGGAGATTTTGGCGAAGAGGTCAGCTCAGCTCAGCACTTCCTGTAGTCGGCCATCTTAATCCTCAATCTTGATTGTGTTCACTCCTGGAGAAACTGAGTGCATGGAAGGGTGCATATGGCAATACTTGACCCAAATGAAAAAAATCAGTGATGCAATTGAAAGAGGCAACTATGGTATTGGCATTGTCTACAGTGCATCCGGAAAGTATTCACAGTGCTTCACTTTTTCCACATTTTGTTATGTTACAGCCTTATTCCAAAATGGATTAAATTCATTTTTTTCCTCAAAATTCTACACACAATGCCTCATAATGACAACATGAAAAAAGTTTTTGTTTTGAGATTTTTGCAAAATTATTAAAAATAAAAAAAACTAAGAAATCACATGTACATAAGTATTCACAGACTTTGCCATGAACCTCAGAATTGAGCTCAGGTGCATCCTGTTTTCACTGATTATCCTTGAGATGTTCCTACAGCTTAATTGGAGTCCATCTGTGGTAAATTCAGTTGATTGGACATGATTTGGAAAGGCACACATTTGTCTATATAAGGTCCCACAATTGGCAGTGCATGTCAGAGCACAAACCAAGCATGAAGTCAAAGGAATTACTGTATCTGTAGACCTCTGAGACAGGATTGTCTCAAGGCACAAATCTGGGGAAGGATACAGAAAAATTTCTGCTGCTTTAAAGGTCCCAATGAGCACAGTGGCCTCCATCGTCCATAAATGGAAGAAGTTCGGAACCACCAGGACTCTTCCTAGAGCTAGCCGGCTGTCTAAACTGAGCAATCGGGGGAGAAGGGCCTCAGTCAGGGAGGTGACCAAGAACCCGATGGTCACTCTGTCAGAGCTCCAGTGTTCCTCTGTGGACAGAAGAGAATCTTCCAGAAGGACAACCATCTCTGCAGCAATCCACCAATCAGGCCTGTATGGTAGAGTGGCCAGACGGAAGCCACTCCTTAGTAAAAGGCACATGGCAGCATGCCTGGAGTTTGCCAAAAGGCACCTGAAGGACTCTGAGACCATGAGAAACAAAATTCTCAGGTCTGATGAGACAAAGATTGAACTCTGGCGTGAATGCCAGGTGTCATGTTTGGAGGAAACCAGGCATCACTCATCACCAGGCCAATACCATCCCTACAGTGAAGCATGGTGGTGTCAGCATCATGCTGTGGGGATGTTTTTCAGTGGCAGGAACTGGGAGACTAGTCGGGATAGAGGGAAAGATGAATGCAGCAATGTACAAAGACATCCTGGAGGAAAACCTGCTCCAGAGCGCTTGAGCGCTCTTGACCTCAGACTGGGGCAACGGTTCATCTTTCAGCAGGACAACGACCCTAAGCACACAGCCAAGATATCAAAGGAGTGGCTTCAGGACAACTCTGTGAATGTCCTTGAGTGGCCCAGCCAGAGCCCAGACTTGAATCCAATTGAACATCTGTGGAGAGATCTGAAAATGGCTGTGCTCTGACACTTCCCATCCAACCTGATGGAGCTTGAGAGGTGCTGCAAAGAGGAATGGGCAAAACTGCCCAAAGATAGGTGTGCCAGGCTTGTGGCATCGTATTCAAAAAGACTTGAGGCTGTAATTGCTGCCAAAAGTGCATCAACAAAGTATTGAGCAAAGGCTGTGAATACTTTGTACATGTGATTTCTTAGTTTTTTATTTTTAATAAATTTGCAAAAATCTCAAAAAACTTTTTCACATTGTCATTATGGGCTAATGTGTGTAGAATTTTGAGGAAAAAAATGAATTTAATCCATTTTGGAGTAAGGCTGTAATATAATAAAATGTGGAAAACGTGAAGTGCTGTGAATACTTTCTGGATGCACTGTAGAAATTCTCCAAAAGAAAGTCACGTGCCTTATGATCTGAATATAATTCTCCTACTAGTCATCTTTTCCATTGTTACAATCTCCTAAGACTTGCTGAGCATAATTACTTCCCGAATGCCTGCATAATGTATCGGGTTGTCCACAAACTCAACTATAAATTACGTGAACTCATTCCTATCTTCATTCCCATGCAAACCTATACCACCAGAAATAAAAAAAACAAATTACTGGGAAAAAAATGAAGACTAAAATCTAACAGCTTTAGCATTGTGTGCAGAGGACCACAGATTTGGAATGAGCTTGATGAGAATCTAAAAATGTTATCTTCCATCTCCATCTTCAAGAAAAAAAATTAAAATGCAATTACTATCATTATATAATTAATCCACTATTTGTTACTCAAAACTTGCTTACTCATGAGTTGTCACCCCATTGTTATTTTTGTTTTATATATTGATGTCACTCCACTAGTATTCAATAACTTGCCAATGTATCTTGACCTTACCTACTAATTCAATGTAAACAAATGCTGGGATTATGTGTTATATGTCTGTTATGTTTGCATGTTCTTGTACAAAAAGACATCCGACCAATATCTGTTATCATTGTGTAGAAATGGTCCCAGCTTACTTCAGGTGGCCCTTTCACACACCAAACTAATGTGAAAAAAGCTTACTGTATACTGCAATTCATGCTGTGGATAACTTGTACTGTAATTCATTCATTCATGCTGTTGATAATGTTGATAATGTGTGTGTGAATAAACTAAACTAAACAGTGTGTTAGCAACAATACTCCAAAACTGCTGGACAGACTTTGATGCAGTTTTCACAGATGTGGCTCTAGGCTTACACATGAACCCATTACATTTTGGAGGCGAGCCATGAGGGACAGAAGGAGCCTTGGCGGAGGTCTACGCTCTCTGAGTGCTTTTCTAGTTACCCATGCTGACGGAATCATGGCGTGGGTAGGGCAGTCGCCTCCATCTGTCCATCTGTCTGTCTGGACTGTAACTTGAGAAAGAATGAAACTAGGGTCACCAAACTCATGTGTTGCTATGTTTTTAGGCTCACGAGGTTAAAGGTCAAGGTCACAGGGTCATCTATGCTCTGTTTCAATAAGGAATGAGGCTACAGCCACCAAACTTAGTACATACTGTAGGTTGACCTTGGGACTAACAACCACGGCTATACTTTTGGGATCAAGAGGTCACATGGTCATAAAAGGTCATAGTCCATTTTGGCCCATAATAACTTCAATAAAAAGAAAAAAATAAGTAAGAACTAGGGCTGCAGAAGGTGTAGGTCTGCATCTCTGCTGACTAATAATTACAGGTAATTTCTGTGGGAAAAAACATAATACTATGTTTAAAATGAACACCATGACACAGTTAATGAACTGCGGTTTCTTGAACAGTCAACCAGTCATTTTTATACTTACCTTTAGGGACAAACCATGAAGAAAAATGACTTTAGACCTGTCTCCAGGAGGGCACCCCCACAATATGGTTTATGCCATGCATTTTTATTGGGAAAAAAAAAAAAACTTTGTCTGCTGTCAGCCATATCCATTTCTTTAATTTTGGTTTTTGTGATTGACATTAAGGGGCTTTTTGCATTGAAACTGAAGTGATACAACAGAGGCCACTGGTTTAAAAAAAAAAAATAAATAAGTGAGACACAGACAAAACCAAAATATCGCCTGCAGTTGCAGTAACTACTTCAAGTGTCACGTCCACTCTGCATTTGGGTCAGTCTTCCTCCCACAAACTCGTGTCTCTCTCAGCCTGCAGATCTGAAGTCATCAGCGCTCGTCCGTGTGCCTCGTCACAGGAAAATAACGAGCAGGCAATTTGTCTTGTTTCGGCGACTCGGTTTCAGTCCAGACTTTCCGTTGAAAGCCACGAGTGCCATCTCAAAGGGTGAACAAGACAACCAGATGTACCAGAAACCAAATTTACTTCAAACACAAAACAATGAGAACACATTATGGAAAGTAAAAGGCTGTCACTCACCCTGAGTCTTTGCATGGGCCCTTCCTCTTTCATTGTAAAACAAAAACATAATAAAACAAAGGGGAATGTTGTTTTGTCTTGGAGATACATGGAACAGAAAGTGCAAAGTCATGAGAACCACACACAGCTGACCAGCGCTGTTCTGGCGACATGATTTAAAGGTGAAAATAAAATAAAAATGAAGAACGGTGGAATTCAGTGCAGGTCTGCACCACAGTTCCCAGCAGGGTCAGGGCATCATCAACTGGTAAAGTTCTCTTAGTCCGTTTAAGGTCAATTTTCCCTTTTAGTCCAACTGTCTTTAGCACTGCTTAGTTACCTGAAAAAATCCATCCATCCACCCATCCACCCATCATCTATCCATCCATCCATCAGTTCTGTGCGCTCTCATGACTTCTGCTCCCCTCAGCAGCATCACAGCTCCGAGGTAGAACAAGGCGTCCCATCCTTGCCTGCACCCTGGGGTGCACTAAAAGGCCACAGACAGTGCATCTGAAGTTCAGGTGCTCCTGGTCGCTCTCGGGTCCCTGAACCCTTGGACGTTTACCCCTGGCTCATGAATGCAAAGGTTATCTAACCTTCAGAAAGTGGTAAAGAGAAGGAGGGGGTGGAGAGGGGAACATGGAGAAGAAGAGGGGGATAAAGTCACTTTGCTTAAATGGCAGCAGTGGAAACAGAGAGAAAACATGCTGTCAAAGCTGTCAGCAGCCTGGAAAAACCTCTGCTGACATGGTGGCTCCCGCTGATACATTAGCAGTGACAAACTGTAGCACAATCGGGTCAGCAAACAAAAAGACAAACAGAGGCACTTAGCAAAGATAAAGGTTAGACTGCCACTTACATTATAAAGCCTCCAGCTTTCATGCTTTGAATATCCTGACAGGACTAGAGGATTATCTGGTTTAGAAGATGTTTTTTTTATAACTATCCAGACAGATTTGATGTATTTGGTGTTTTACATGAGCAATTACAGCTCACCCTCTACCAACAGTTGCTTTGTGTTGCTGAAGCCAGGGTTTAACTGTCCAGCTGAACTTTCTAAGTAAACTTCACCTTAAAAATAAGAGTTTCACAGCATTTCTGTCTTCTGTGTGACCATGTGTCTGATTTGATGTGGACAAGGTGCGGATTGAAAAACGGTGATTGTTTATGTCTCCAGCATTGGAAAGCAGCCCCAGTTAAGCCACACTTTAAATGCCAGCGTGTCTGAGTGACACAGGGCTGCTGTGTCAGCACGGCTCATCACTGACACAACTTCACTGTCTGCATACTGCAGTACTGGAAACCTGTTTTACTTGTACAGGAATGAGGTAAAGTACAAACTGCAGTAAAGCTAAATGCAGGCTTGTTCCAAGACTCCGAACCTCCAGCATATTTTCATTCCTGTGAATAAAAACAACACAGCTTTATCTAATGCCACTGGGCTTCATATGGGATTTTTTTCCATTGTAAAATAATTAAGTATAAAAATTAAACAAATACAGCATTTGTAGGATTCTGAAGTGGACAGAGAATCCTCTTTTCCGGTTCTTTAATTTCATTCTACTGTCTTCTTTGCCTGACATACTTTTAAAAATAAAGCTAATTTCCCTCATGCTGATTCTTGGCGCTGCTTCCAAGTTTATCTACTCTCCAAAACAATAATTCTTTCTCAAGCTAAGGCCCTTTTCTCTTTAGAGCGACTTTTTTGTTATTGGCTGAATCACACAGAGAGGATCTGAACACAGGGGCGCTCCGAGGCTCAACACAGCCAGACATAACCATATTAAAGGGGTCACTGGCTCCACTATTTCCACATTAATAAAGTCTTTGTGACATATTTTGTTCACATTTTCTTTAATTTTTTAAATTATTGATGCAAATTTGTTTTGTATTTTTCCTGGCTTTCTTGAAATGCTCTAATTTAAAGCCTGTCACTTTAAGAAACATCCTTCCCCTATTCAACTCCGCCCTCCATCTTACATCAGTTCAGTTTACGTCAGCTTCTAGCCGAGCTGCCGAGCCGCGGGATCTCAGAGGGCAGTGTCTCAGTCTGTGGGACTCTGCTCTGCTCCTACGGCCATCTGGGGGACGCCCCCGTCATGAGACGGCTCCCCTACACTACCCGCGAGAGCGGAGCAGATCGTGCAGAGCCGCGCAGGATGGTGGGGGAGCTGGCCATGACAGCCAGCAGCCAGGTTGGTCCCAGGTCCATTGCTGTGACCGATGTGCCGGTGTTGGTGATATGCTGTGGATTCACGATGAAATTACTGGGAGATGGGCCAGAGTGACGCAAAATGTATCGTTTATTGTGGACTGGTGAAGCAGGTGGTAACAGGGATGGTTAGTAGGGAGACTAAGATCTGAGGAAAACAATATAAGCTGTACTTGGTGTGAGTCTCCTGGTACCAGTGTTAGCTGGGGGGCTAATAGCACAGGGGCTAATAGGCTACCTTTAACACCCCTTCCATCTACATGACTGGAAGCTAGGCCAATTTTTGATCTCTCAGTGGTCACCCAATGATCTCCATGCTGTGTAAAGGGCCCTTACTGACTGTAGACTAAATGCAGAGGTGGGTAGAGGAGCCACAATATTACTTGAAGGAAAAACTGAGTTCCATCCATTCCATCCATCTTCTACTGCTTAATCCATTTCGGGTCGCAGGGGGCTGAAGCCTCTCCCAGCATCTTTGGGCGAGAGGCAGGGTTCACCCTGGACAGATTGCCAGTCCATCACAGGGCCAACACAGAGAGACAGACAACCATTCACTCTCACAGTCATACCTAACCTGATGATAAAATCATTCAAGTGTAAGCAAGAGTGGTCAACAATAAAATTATTGGGGTAGAATTAACAGTCAGCTAAAAACGATACTTGAGTAGTGAGCAGTGACTTTACCAGTTTGTGACTTTTCTTACAAACTAGTATTTTTTTCTAATACATTAATGATGTTGGCCTCGTAAATGTAATCATTTCTGCCTTGTAGAATTCAGTATTTTTCCTCATAAATTTCTTTTTTTCCCTTCTTTTTGTACATTTGTGCCTTTTTTCTTGTGCATCTGAGACGTCATTCTTACATTTTTTTTTCATAAATTGAAGTGACATTTTGATTAAACTTGTTACTTTTTCCTCATAAATTTGTGACTCTATAATAAACATATTACTTTTTTCCAATAAATATCTGACTGTTTTGTTATAAAATTGTGACTTTTCATATGAAGTTACAACTCTTTTCTCAAAAATATGATTTTCTTTTCTTATTCCACTGCAACTGGGTCAGGATAGAAGAACAATAACTTTAAAATTAATTTCAAAGAAATAAAAGTATAAATTCAGTAAAATGACTGAAGCTACAGTATTTGCTGGCAGTTTATGAAAGTATATACAAGCATATTTATAACCAGAGTAAGGTTTAAAATATCCTGGAATAAAACCACTTACAACAGTACAATTAAAAAAAAAATACTTGAGTACATTTACTTGAGTAAAAGTAACTTTTAACCACCCAACTCTGACAGTAAGGCCTCCTTTACACAGCACGGAGATCACTAGGTGACCACTGAGAGACCAAAAATTGACCTTATCTTCAACAAAGCCTCAATAAAGCCGTTTCTATGTAAATGTTTGGGAGATCGCTGTAAGATTTTCATGGCGATCTACAGAGCTCTTTAAAAGATCACTGAGAGACCAGGAGAGATCACTGAGAGTCTGTTGGGAAACCAAAGAGGTGTATGTATGTATGTGTGTATATATATATAGTATCAGAGGTTGCACTAGAGCTTTTTGTTATGTCATTTTGACAGACAGGGTTGTAAAAATTCTGTCATAATTTCTTATTGTCGGAGATCCCTGAGAGATGATTGGGATTTCAATGAGATTGTTGAGCAGTCAAGGAGAGCTCAACAATCTCACTAATCACTGATCTTTTGTTGCCTTTTTTTGCTACTTGCTGCTTTTGTTGCTGTTCACCTTAGAAATTACAAACAAAGGCTAAACCAGTTTTAAGCTGGTCAGTCTAATTCAGTGTTAATCCATTCTGAGGTTTGTAACTATGCCACTGGCACGACTGCAGCACACATGCAGTCTGTGGGTGAAACGAGCATGCTGCTGACCTTCTGAAGCTCCTCTCTCAGCCATGAGGGAAGCGGCTGTCCGAGCCGATGCAGCAGCTTCGACAGCTCCACGTTGTGTTCCCTGTAGTACCTGGACAGATATGCACGCGCCTGCAGACGAGGACGAGCAAGATGGAAGAAGAGGACACATGAGAATACAGAAGAGTGGGTTGGGGATGAGAGGAAATTTTAAAAAATGGGTGGGGAAGCCGTGGAATGCAAATAAATATTTAAAGGGGGAGTACGTAGAGGAGAAAATAAGAAACCACAGCAGTAAGACGTGACGTGCTACAATCTTTCGACCTATTTAAATCTCCTCAAGAGAACTTGATGACAACAAGAAAGTGCTGCAGAGAGAGAGAGGGAAGAAAAATAAATGAAGATGCATGAGATCCATTTTCTTTCTCTCCCCTGTGTGAATCCCTCATCTCACCCCCCCTCCCCCCGGGCATCTTCTTCACCTCCTCCCTCTCTTCCCTCTTCTTCTTCTCCTTCGTCTATCTCTTGGGTGGGAACTCAAAAACAGTTTAATTCCAGGTGACACTGAAGCCACAGCCATTAGCCATGTGTGAGCGCATGTGCTGAGACAACCAGTGTGTGTGTGTGTGTGTGTGTGTGTGTGTGTGTGTGTGTGTGAGCGGACGTGTGATTCATCATCCGCAGGTCGACGATTCAACAGATGGGACAAAGATGTATGGATTAGGCTTTTTGTCCTTCATCCCCCCCCCGCCCCGGTCTCTTTCCTACAGGTGTTGTGTAACTGTTGAGCCTCATAATTAGGTTGTAACTTTGTGGCTTGATCTGATTGGGCGACAGCTTCCGCGTCCTGTTGGACGTTCTGCCACAGTGATGAAGGGGATTGTGGGCCGTCGCTGTCAATCGGCCCGTTCTCCTTTTCAGCCGCCGTATCCCTTCTTCTTCTTTTAGATTTGATTGGCGGTTGGCAACCAGCTTGCAGGTGCATTACTGCCACATACTTCATTCTGTATGGTTTTAGAGCAGATAAATCTACATCTTTGGCACTGATCGAACTTATAGAAGAAATTACTAGTTGTATAGATAAAAAAAAAGGTTGCTGTAGGAGTATTTATAGATTTAAAGAAAGCTTTTGACACCATTGACCACAGAATACTACTAAGGAAACTGGAACGGTATGGGATAAGAGGGGTAGGACTGAGTTGGGTGGAAAGTTATTTAAGTAAAAGACAACAATTTGTACAAATTGGTGAGCACAAATCACCCTTCATGGACATCACTTGTGGTGTGCCCCAGGGGTCAGTTTTGGGACCCAAACTCTTTATTTTGTATATAAGTGACATATGCCAAGTATCAAAAATTCTGAAATTTATGTTTGCAGATGACACAAATATCCTTTGCACTGGTGAGAATTTGCAGCAGGTTTTAGAGGTGGTCACAACTGAAATGAAAAAGTTAACGCAGTGGTTCAACAAAGATAAATTATCTCTAAATCTAAAAAAAACCCCAAAGATTATGTTGTTTGGAAATTATAAAATAAATCATGAAATAATGGTAACGATAGATGATACCAGAATAGAAACAGTACAGGAAAATAAGTTTCTGGGGGTGACGCTAGACAAACCTCACATCAGTCACATCCGGGCCAAGTTAGCAAAATGTATAGGCATACTGGGGAAGACAAGACACATCTTGGACTATAAATCATTGGTCTTACTGTACAATTCACTGTTTCTACCTTATCTTAACTACTGTGTAGAAGTCTGGGGAAACACCTACAAGACCAACCTACAGTCAATATGCACATTACAGAAAAGAGCTATAAGGATAATAAATAATGTAGGATATAGAGACCATACCAATTTGTTGTTTTTAAACTCACATGCCATAAAGTTCATCGATTTAGTTAAATTTAAGACAGCACAAGTCATGTACAGGGCAATTAATAATCAACTCCCAACTAATATACAAAAAATATTTAAAAAAAGAGACAATAATCATAATTTGAGAGGAGACTTAAACTTTACAAAACCCAAGATACGAACAACCAAGAAAGGTATGTGCATATCTGTCTGTGGGGTGGATTTGTGGAGCAGTCTGGAGCTGGAACTGAAACTATGTACAAACAGAATTCAATTCAAAAAGAGGTATAAATATTATTTGCTGAAAGGATATATGTTAGAAGGGTAGTATTTATATACGATTCACTATGCTCACTCTGGGACACTATGGGACACTATGGAATGGTGGGTGGGACAGCACTGTGTATATCTGTGTTGTTTGAGGCTGGTTTTGATGTATGGACATCAATGTATGTTAGGATGGATGGGTGTTAATGTTGATATGTAAAAAATACAGTAAATTGTTTACTTGGGGTCTTAAATGTGGTAATTTGTATATGATTCACATGGGTGTATTTATGGAAAAGAGGAGATGGAATTAATAAGTGTTCACTTCTTCCTTCTCCCTTTCGAACACTGTATACTGTTACTTTATTGCATTTGTCATTTGTTTTGTTTTTGTTATCTTTTTTGTTCAAAATAAAGTATCTATCTATCTATCTGTATCATCACTGTATATATCTTTCGCTACCACTCTCTTCTCAGGCCAGCCGCCGTATCCCAATCTGCGCATCCCCTACACACACACACACACACACACACACACACACACACACACACACACCTGTTGTGATTAAAACGTATCAGTCTTACCTCTGGCTCCATAGGAGGGTACTTCCTTCCTTTGCTTTTCCCCAAGCATTTCGTTTTCCCCCCCTCCAGCAGCTGGCACCAAAAACCCTTCTGGGGGTCAAACCTAGGAAAAGAGTCAACACAAAATAATGAGGAAAATGAGACATTATACTGAGCGCTCTGAAGTGAGAGCCACACGACGGCAAACACCGTGACTAATCACAGCCTCCGTCCTGAAAAGAGCGGCATCGCCGAGCACGACTCCTGGAGGAAACAGGAGAATCGGTGTGGAGGTGAGGGTGAGGCGAAGACCTGGCCGCCTCCGCAGCGTGCCTGTCATCATGGAAACCCTCACTGGTGGCGATGGCTGACTTTCCACACAGCATGTGTGGACAGCATCATTTACAGGCAGGTGGAAAAATAAACAATTATAAAAAGGGACAAAAAGAAAAAACACAGAAGGAAAGCTGTGATATTTACAGGTAAAGTCAAAGTCTTAGGTGGACTATTTTTAAACATTAATTCATAAAATACACCGACATCACATGTTTTCAAACACATTAGTTTTGCATCTCATACCATAGTGGACAATACATATATGTAACAGGAAGCTGAGACATAATGTCTTATGTAATTCTCATTTATAATTCTGCTTTATGAGCAGTATTTCCATCGTCTGGTTTTATTCCGTTGACAATAATCAGTGACAGTATTAATGGATAAAATGTAGGTGTGAATACCTGTAAATATACCTTTTATGGGTCTCTGAATATGTGAAATCCGCAGCTGATCTACAAATATTCTGGACAGTCTTTTGTCTCACTGGAAGCAGCAGTATCGCCGTTTCCCAAAATGCAACTTAAATGATACATTTTTAGCGTTTTCATGGAAATTTGCAACTCTTTGTCATAAAGTTACATCTTTTCTTGTAAACTTGAGACCCTTTTTTTTTCATAAACGTACGACATCATTGTATGAATATGATATCTTTTACCTCTGGGTGGCTTGTTTGTCAGTTTATAAGTGGACTTTGATGACATCTTCACCAGGGAAGGCCCCTGGGCTGTGGACGAACCCATTAGATTTTTGAGGCAGTCCGAGAGCACATACCTCTGCCAAGGCCCTATCTTCTCATAATGTGTTGGCATGATTGTGGGAAAAACAAGTGGAGGGATTTTGATGACGTTTTCACCAGAGGTGGCCCCATCAGGCTTGAGAGGTGATCCATCAGTGCACACCCCTGCCAAGGCCCTATCTCACTGTCTGGACAGAGGGACGGATGGGGGTGGGATGTACGGGTGAAACCTTGGCAGAGCTGTGTGCTCTCTCAGTGCCCTCTAGTTTTCTATGTAATGTTTATACTAAATTGACACCTTTTCTCATAAAATTTAGTCTTTTCCTCTCATAATGAATTTGGGTCTTTCTTACATACTTGCAATTTTTTTTTCATGTGTGACTTTCTCATCATGCTGCTGCTTTGTTCCTGTGAATTTGTCACGTTTTTTTTCTCCTAGGTAAGGTAAAACTGCAACTTTTAAGATCAAGCAATTAAAGAGGAAAACATGTATACTTTAATACCAGATATGAAAACCCAATGTAAAAAAAAACAAATACCCAGATAATCAAATACTTTGGGACAGCATTAAAGGTGATGACATACTCCACAAGAACAGAGAAATTTGTTCTTTTTCTTGATGTGACAAGAGCAAGAACAAAGTTCTTTCTGTCCGGGACATTTCATACTTCACAAGAAACTCAAGTGCAGAATTCTGGGGAAATTCACATTTCTGACCAATCACACAACAATTCTCGGACACCACGCAAGAATAAAGTTCTGCTGCGATGATGTGTCAAGAACAAGCTGCAGGGACAAAATGACGTCATTTTGTTCTTGCGGCCCTGGGAGAGAGAACAAATTTCTCTGTTCTTGCGGAATACGTGAGGGCCTTAATGCACGCCTGTGATGCAAGCTTTATTTTTACATTTTCCACCCACTCACACCTGTAGAGCGCTGCACTCTCATTTATGCCTCGCCACCTCCGCCCATCTGCATCACAGATGGACAGAGGTACATTTAGTGCTCACAGGTGTTCTAGCGGACAGCTTTGTGTGACTTGTGCTTGACATTAACTTTGCTACTTGTTAATGCTGTCGCTCACTGATGTAAACAGAATAATATAGAGTAATATAGAGAAATATAAACAGGACTTGTAAAACATAATTACAAATCCCAATCTGTTCAAGGTCAGTCCCCGCAGCTCTGAGGACCCAGATCAACCACTAATAAAACCAGTCTGCTAAGGACAGATATATATATTTAGCATCCAGGCTCTAGTGAGATCTCCGAGCTCTTTTGAGCACTTAAACAATCTCCTGCGTGTGGTTTTGATAGCTGTATGCACTGCTGTTTTTAATATATAGCAGCACAAAAGAGAGATGGAAAGATCTTCATTACTGATAACTTATACTGGCAGTCGCAGGATAAGACCTAATATGGATATGATTGAAAGATGCAAATATTTTCTTTCTCTGCATGCATCAGTGGGTGAATAAAAGGGAAAAAAAACTTTTAAGTGGTTATTCTTCAGTTTTCCTCTGACAGGACAGGAGAAAGAAATGAAAGGGGGGATTAAATAAATAGGCTCCAGCGTTGAGGATCTGTCAGGCTGCTGCCATGTCAAAAGAAAAAGAAGGGGGGGAAAAAAGAAAGATTAGGCTTTTGTGTAACTCAGCCAAAACACAAACTCCCAGGCACACACACGGCTTCCTTATTATACTGTCAGAATGGATCACTTTAGATATTATTTGTACGCCATGCACGTGGGTTTGAGATTCGAGACACAGGCACTCTCTCTCTCTCTCTCTCCATCCCAGTCGCAGCTACAAATTCTAGATGTCCCTGTCTGGAGACTTGAGGGCTCACAGGCAGATTGCATTCTGATGAGTGGCACTTGAGAAGTAAACAGTTTACCACTTCTCCAATACGTAAAGGTCACACGCAGCATCTCTAACGGACCGCCAGTTAGGGCAGAGCACCGACAAGCACAAGCCAGTCCTCCTAAATGGAATTAAGAGTCTGGAGAATTTGGGTGTTCCATCATATTATACCTGTGCATATCTGAAAACATACAGTATAATGGAATATATCAGTCTGCATAACAAATCTGTTTTTCAATTGTAGGACCATGACTTGAGTTGGTTCTTCAAATGTAAAGTGAAGGCTGAATTTGAGAACGTGGTTAATCACTGAAAACATCACTTGAACACTATAAAGTATGTTCCTTATGTAGCGTGAACCATTTTCTTTTTTCCTGGACCGTCTTTATTGGCTGCAGAAAGAACGTCTCTGCTTCCATTCTAACAATAATCAAGCCAGCATTAAATTACTCCACCTATCCTGGTGCCATTTTCACAGCAGAAATATCTTGGTGGAACTGTGGAGTTGCTCTAAATGTTTGTCATTCAAAATTTAATTCAATTTAATTTGGCTTCTACAATTGCAGTCAAAATTATTCAACCCCCCACTGCAAATTAGGTTTACTGGCAAAATGTACAAACTAGCAGCTGTTTGCATTAAACAAACCAAACAAGAACAATTTAAAGAGCTCAACACAACTAATATCACAAGTGGTTTCTCCAAATTTAACACAAGATGCCACTTAATGACCACTGCAGTCTCAAAATTATTCAAGGACTTCATGACAAGCCTCTTTAGAGCTTTGTAGGTCACCCTTTTGCTGTTATGACCTGCTGCAAATCTGATGCATAGCCAGACACCAGCTTCTGGCAGCATTCTGAGGAACCTTGGCCCATTCCTCCTGGGCAAAGGCCTCCAGTTCACTAATATTCTTGGGCTTGTGTACTACAACCACCTTTTTCCAAATCCCAGAGATTTTCAATAAGGTTCAAGTCAGGCGACTGTGATGGCCACTCTAATATCTTCCAGGATTTCTTCTGAAACCAAACCTTGGTGGACTTTGAGGTATGCTTTGTCCCGTTGGAAGGTCCAATGACGCTCTAGCTTCAGCTTCCTCACAGACAGCATGACATCTTCTCCCAGAATTTCCTGATACTTGATTGAATCCACCTTGCCCCCCACATGCTGCAGGTTTCCGGTGCCAGAGGAAGTGAAGCGGCCCCAGAGCATCACTGAGCCACCACCATGCTTCACTTTATGTATGGTGTTCTTTTCAGCATATGCTTCATTCTTCATTCTCCAGACACACTGTTGTTCCATAGACCCAAAAAGTCTGCTCCAATTTGCTCAAAACTATATAAATAAGCCAAAGAGGTTTTGGGATTCGGTTCTGTGGAGTGATGAAACAAAACTAGAACTTGTCTGGTCTCACAGAGGGTCTGTGAGGCAATGTACAGGGTCCCATGGAAAATTTGTCTAATTTCACTTCTTAAGTTGTTAAAAAAATTGCAAACATCGTGCTGTTGTTGTGCATTGGTGCCTACAGTGGCTCCTCCATGTCAGTGGGCAGCAGCACAAATGCAATCCCTCCTCTTCTTCCTCTAGATCAGGGGTGTCAAACTCATTCCATGGAGGGCCAAGACCCTGCAGGTTTTCCACCCAGTCTCTTCAGCAGGTGTTTTCACTGATCAGCAATCAGTAGGACGAAATTCAGAGAAATCACCTGTTGAAGACACTGGGTGGAGGTAAAACCTGCAGGGTCTTGGCCCTCCATGGAATGAGTTTGACACCTGTGCTCTAGATGGAGGCTGAGCCCAAGCTGGAGATTCCTGCACAACCGGAGGTGGCAGTTTCAGGACCCTCAAGTTTACTACTGCTGAGCCCCCAACACTGTGTGGATGGAGAAAATGTCACCACCTCCGCCAGGCACTGCATCTCGACATCTGCTGGCCCCAGCACCAAACAGGCGGTGGATATGGAGACTTGCCAGTGTTGAGCCGAGAAAAGCACATTTGCTGATGAGACACGTCTCCGGTAAGCGGCTCTCTCATTTTCAAACTAATTCCAACATCAGTGCTGAGAGAATCAAGTGAACTCCTGGCCCAAGCTGAACAAAGTCTAACTTGCATGCATGAACTTGTATGTATTCACATTGCCTGGAGTAAATGTGTGTGTTCACATCTTTCCATTGACTTTGTATGTAATCGTGCCACGTTTCACACTGAGTATAAATAAATTACAACACCTAATTGTCATTAGATATGCCATAATAGCATACAATGTGTCATTTTATAACATTCTAGATTTTTGGTATTCTGCAGGATTTTTTATATGTAAAAAGGGCTCAATGGCTCAAAAAAACCCTGGGTTAAGAAGATGAATGAATGAATGAATTCTTACAATTGTGCATATGATAAGTATGCCAGTTGTGTTTTCTACAGGTACAGCTCAAGAAAATGTGAATATGGTTCATAATTTAATACACAAAGCTATGAGCCGCAATCATTAAACTTAAAAGAGGCTTGAAACATTTCACTGTGACTGTAATAAAAATGTACATGAAAGTTTACCTATATGAAAAAAAAAACATTAAAAAAAGGAACATTTTCAGAATATTCAATTCTTTTGAACGGCACCTGCATTTAGCAAGAACAGCTGGATCAGTGCAGTGTCCGAGTCTCTACCAGCAGATGTCAGCATTCACGTTTTTATTCTCAACAGTCACTTCTACTTCAAGCCCTCAAAAAGCTGCTGCTACCACCTCAGACAGCAAACACTGAAGAGAGTGACGACTGAGAGCCGATGAGATGTGAGAAAGACTCACGTTAGGGCCTGGGAGTAGTTAAAGTGAGGAGTGACTCCCAGGAACTTTTGCACTTCATCCATCACCGCCGCAGGGTCAGTCCTCAGCTGATGGCCATCTATGATCATCACCTAGATGCAGAGAAAAATCACATCATTGCTATTAATCTGTTTAGCGAAAGCACCAGGATGTCTCCTTCAGTGCACTAATGACATCTATTTACCTGGAAAACTAAACCTTTAATGCATTCCCAACCAGTGTGTCCATGTGGGCCCCACCAAAGGTTAAAGTGGGCTGTTTATGGGTCTCATGTGGGTTTGTCCATGGATTCCATGTTGGCCCCATCTGTGTTTGCCCACATGGGCTTTACCTGTGAACCTATTTTCAACTTATTTTCTGATAAATTTGCTATTTTCTTGTAAATTTGTGACTTTTTTTCTGATAATTTATTACATTTGTCTTGAAAATTTGAAATATGCTCATAAATTTGCAACTTTTTTTTTTTTTTACTGTAACCCTGCAGCTTTTTCTCATAAATTTATTAGTTTTCCTTGTAAAATTGTGACTTTTTTCCTTGCAAATTTGCTAACTTTTTCTTGTAATTTTGGAACTTTCTCATAAATTTGTTACTTTTTTCCTTGTAAATTTGCTATTTTCTTGCAAATTTGTGAGTTTTTCCCATAAATTTGCATCTTTTTCTTGTAAATTTGGAACTTTCTCAAAAATTTTCAACTTTTTTTTTACTGTAAACTTAAATTTGGGACTTTTTTCTCATAAATTTTCAATTTATTTACTCATATATTTGCTGTTTTTTTGTTAACTTGCAACTTTTTCTAATTTTTTTTTCTCATAAATTTGGGACTTTTCTCTTTACTCTTTCAAGTAATTTTAACTTTTTTCTCCTAAACTTTCACTTTTTTTGCTCCTATATTTGCAACTTTTTTCTAGCAAATTTGTGACTTTTTTTTCTCCTAAATTTGCATATTTTTTTTTAAATTTGTCACTTTTTTTCGTATAAATTTTCTCATTTTTTCTCATAAATGTGTGACTTTTGCACAACTTTTACTGAAATCTGCTCATCCATATTAAACCCATGTGGGGTCCAGATGGGTAAACAGATTACCTGCTTACCTGTACCACAGGTAAAGTCCATTTGGGCAAACACAGATGGGGCCAGCATGGAATCCGCGGGCAAACCCACATGAGACCCATAAGACAGCCCAGTTACAGTATCTCACAAAAGTGAGTACACCCCTCACATTTTTGTAAATATTTTATTATATCTTTTCATGGGACAACACTGAGGATATGACACTTTGATACAACGTAAAGTAGTCAGTGTACAGCTTGTATAACAGTGTAAATTTACTGTCCC
This sequence comes from Pholidichthys leucotaenia, assembly GCA_020510985.1. Lineage (NCBI taxonomy): Eukaryota > Metazoa > Chordata > Actinopteri > Cichliformes > Pholidichthyidae > Pholidichthys > Pholidichthys leucotaenia. Next base: position 174,820,681 of record CM035848.1, on the reverse strand, counting down.
CTCAAAATAACTCAACACACAGCCATTAATGTCTAAACCGCTGGCAACAAAAGTGAGTACACCCCTAATGAAAATGTCCAAATAGTGCCCAATTAGCCATTTTCCCTCCCCGGTGGCATGTGACTCATTAGTGTTACAAGGTCTCTGGTGTGAATGCGGAGCAGGTGTGTTAAATTTGGTGTTATCGCTCTCACACTTTCTCATACTGGTCACTGGAAGTTCAACATGGCACCTCATTGCAAAGAACTCTCTGAGGATATGAAAGAAAAGAATTGTTGCTCTTCATAAAGATGGCCTAGGCTATAAGAAGATTGCCAACACCCTGAAACTGAGCTGCAGCATGGTGGTCAAGACCATACAGCGGTTTAACAGGACAGGTTCCACTCAGAACAGGCCTCACCATGGTCGACCAAAGAGTTGAGTGCACGTACTCAGTGTCATATCCAGAGGTTGTCTTCTGAAGATAGACATATGAGTGCTGCCAGCATTGCTGCAGAGATTGAAGGGGTGGGGCGGTCTGCCTGTCAGTGCTCAGACCATACGCTGTACACTGCATCAAATTGGTCTGCATGGCTGTCATCCCAGAAGGAAGCCCCTTTTAAAGATGATGCACAAGAAAGCCCACAGACAGTTTGCTGAAGGCAAACAGACTAAGGACATGCTACCATCTTCTGGTCGAGTGAACACTGGTGTGTTTTGCTGCTGCTGCTCTCCAGTTTTATTTTAATTTATTAGTTTTAACTTACTTGTTTTTGTTATCTTTGATCTTTCGTTATCTTTGAGAGTTTTCTTGTTTGGACAAATCTGATTTACCTACAGCCTATTTGTATTGCAACTGGTTCTTACCTCTTGTCCACACCTGGCTCCTCCTGTCACTTGGTGCCCGAAACAACTATGAGGATAAAGGGGTTACGCGTGTGGTCTGTGTTTGCCTGGACTGCCCTGTCCTTGGTCCATCGTTCTGTGACAGCGTTGCTTCAGTATTCTGCTACTGAGCTCCTGCGACTGCAATTTCATCTGACTGTTCCACCACCTGTGGCCCTTCATCTCCACATATTATCTTCATCTCCACATCCACAATATTACATACCTTACGAAGCAGCTGCACTGTATATGCATTCTATGGTTTTTTCTCATATATCATACTGTTTGACAGTCTGGGCTCAAGCAGCCCCTTCCACAATAAGACATATAGGTTCATTATATAATCAAACCCTAAAAATCTTGGACAAAAAGCCCATTAGGTGGCATCACTGTAATGTTTTAAAAAAATACAACCTATTGAGTTTTGAGAGCTTCATTGACCTCTGTCTTCTGAAATTAACGTTCAAATGTTTTCATAAATCAGCACCCGAGCCACTTGCTGGTTTTGTCCAAAGACAGGACAGCAGCAGAGCCACCAGGAGTTCTGTTAACAATAACTGTAAAATATTCCACCGCAGAACCACATTTGGACAAACAGCTTTCTCTATAAAGGGCAGTCACATCTGGAACACAATGCCAAATGAAATTAAAATAATAACGGACTTTAAAACATTCACTAAAAATGTTAAAAACTGGCTGAAAAATAAACAAGAATGTACTCATGTATGAATTAATTGTCTGCAAAGTGAGAGTGAATGAAGGGAAGGAATAAATGTGTTTGTTTATAGTGAGTGACGGAGGGAGGAAGGCCTGAAATAGGCAAATGTGAGTTATGTTATATGTGTTAAATGTGAGTCAGGCTGTTATATTTGTGTATTTATAATATTTATAATATTTATGTTAAATGTGAGTCAGGCTGTTATATTTGTGTATTTATAATATTTATAATATTTATAATTGTGTATTTATAATTTTTCTGCATTGATGTATGTGGTTATTGTGTATATTTTTTATCTTGATTCTTTTTTCTAAAGCCCATCCAGGGACAAGAGTTGCAAATTAGCTAATAGCTATACACTCTATGTGCAACACATCAGATTGATTGTCTTTGATTAATTGTCTATGTTTATTGCACTGTCCCTGTCAAATAAACTAATCTACTACTACTACTACATGAACATCGCTGTGCAGCCTCGCCACAGATACATACACCGAGGATCCCGTCGGAGCTTCAATTACAACGACAGTCATCCCATAAATTCCATTTGATCCACAACTCGTCATCCTCCCCATGACACCGGCCGCGCTACTGACCACAGTGTGTTGGCCCACCTAGCTAGGTCGGCTAACTCCACCATCAAAAAAGGTAACACCAGTCTCAACTTCGGTCTGCTTAACATCTGCTCACTCACAGGCAAGGAATATCTCATCCAGGACCTTTTCTCAGACCGTAAGTTGGATTTTCTCTGTTTATGTGAAACATGGCAACAGCCCAAAGACTTCGCCTCTCTGAATGACTGCACTCCGCCAGGGTTTGTTTACACCTGCCAGCCCCGTGGCTCAGGCCGTGGTGGGGGTGTTGCTATGATTCACCGCGAGAGGTGGAAAGTCTTGCCGATGTCTGCTCCAACTTTCCACTCATTTGAATATTCAGCATCACAACTCACTGCCGTTATTCCCACCATTATCTGTACTGTTTATAGGCCACCCAGGCCCAACAAGGACTTTTTAAATGACTTTGCAGCTCTCATCACTCATTTTTCCACAATATCTCCTAACTTGATCATCCTTGGCGATTTTAATATTCACTTAGACAATGACAATAACAACTTTGCCAAAGATTTTACATCTTGCTTGGACAGTTTTGGACTCCATCAATATATTAATTTTCCTACCCACTGTACAGGTCATATGTTGGACTTCATTTGCTGTTCTGGTGTCACTCCCACTGACTGTAAATCTCATTTTATCCCCTTCTATATGTATATACACTACCGTTCAAAAGTTTGGGGTCACCCAGACAATTATTTTGTGTTTTCCATGAAAAGTCACACTTATTTACCACCATGAGTTGTAAAATGAATAGAAAATATAGTCAAGACATTGACAAGGTTAGAAATAATGATTTGTATTTGAAATAATAATTTTTTCCTTCAAACTTTGCTTTCGTCAAAGAATCCTCCATTTGCAGCAATTACAGCATTGCAGACCTAACATGATTGCGCAAGGGTTTTCTAATCATCCATTAGCCTTCTGACGCAATGAGCAAACACATTGTACCATAAGAACACTGGAGTGATAGTTGCTGGAAATGGGCCTCTATACACCTATGTAGATATTGCACCAAAAACCAGACATTTGCAGCTAGAATAGTCATTTACCACATTAGCAATGTATAGAGTGTATTTCTGATTAGTTTAAAGTTATCTTTATTGAAAAAAAGTGCTTTTCTTTCAAAAATAAGGACATTTCTAAGTGACCCCAAACTTTTGAACGGTAGTGTATATATATTTATAGTAATATGTACATATGTATATTAGCTGCTCTTGCTTGCTTGCTTTATTTTTTTTTTTTCCTTGCCTTCTGATTGTTGCTCTGAGTGTTGCTATCCCTGTGCTGTTGCAATCCTGGAATTCCCCCGTTGTGGGACTAATAAAGGCTTATCTTATCTTATCTTATCTTCTCCGACCATATGCGCATCTCCTTTAATATAAATTTACCAGTTTTAAAAACCAACCCTTCCTGTTACATTACCTTCAGGAAAATTATGGATATTAATCTTGACACCTTTTCCTCTGCAATAAATTGCCTCCCCAATTTACATAGCCATTCCATCCCTGATCAATTAGTCTCCCACTACAATAATAATCTACATAATCTTCTTAACATCTTTATTCCACTGAAACAGAGATCTGTTTCTTTCTCCCTCTCTGCACCCTAGTATACTCCCTCCCTATGTGAACTCAAGGCCAAAGGACGTCAACTGGAATGCCTTTTCAAGAAAACTGGACTAACCATTCACAAAAAAATATACAATAATCATGTCTTGCTCTACAAAGACTCTATTGCATCAGCTAAATCTACATACTACTCTGATCTAATCTCCGTCAATAAAGGCAACTCAAAGGCACTCTTTTCTCTCCTCAGCAATGCCACAAGGCTCCCGGACTCACTCCCCTCGGATATGTACTCACCCAGCTTCTGCAACTCTCTCATGTCATTCTTTACTTCCAAAATCTCCAATGTCCATCAACAGCTTATGTCTGATGGTGCTGTAGTTTCTGGAGTGGATTCCCCGATTTCTTTTCCTTCCGTTATTCATTCCTTCTCGAGTTTTACACTCCCCTTCTTAACAGACATATCCCAGCTAATTCACAAATCCAAATCATCCACTTGTCAGCTTGACCCCCTCCCTACTATTCTTGTTAAAGCCTGCCTTCCTTCACTGGCTCCTTTGATTACCACCATTATTCACTCTTCCCTCAGTACTGGAATTGTTCCGTCACCACTCAAAACAGCTGCTGTTACACCTCTACTTAAAAAACCTGGTGCAGACTCATCTAATTTTAATAACTTCCGACCAGTCTCTAATCTCCCCTCCATCTCTAAGATTCTTGAAAAAGTCGTGCCTCTCAGCTCCACAGTCACCTCAGTAATAATAAGCTCTGTGAACAATTCCAGTCCGATTTCCGCTCCCTCCATAGTACAGAAATGGCATTGATCAAAATCACGAATGACCTCCTGATGGCTGCAGATTCTGGCTTACTCACCATACTCATTCTCCTAGATCTCACCGCAGCCTTTGACACCATTTCTCATAGCACCCTCCTAAATAGACTGGCTTCCATTGGTATCACCCACACTCCCCTCACTTGGTTCACTGCATATCTCTCCAGCCGCACTCAGTTCATCCAAATCAAATCCCACACCTCGAGTTTGTTCCCCATTTCTGCAGGTGTTCCCTAAGGCTCCGTCCTGGGGTCCCTTCTCTTCATTATTTACATTCTTCCACTTGGTTACATTTTCCATAAATACAATATTCATTTCCATTGTTATGCGGATGACGCCCAGCTCTACCTCTCCTCTAAACCCAACTCCACACTGCCACCTATCTCTCTTCCTGATTGTCTTTCTGAAATTAAATCATGGTTTACCTCTAATTTGCTCAAAGTCAATGGCAATAAAACAGAAATTTTACGTGTTGGTACACCCTCCATCTTAACCAAAGCTCCCAGTTTCTCCATTGATATTAATAACTGTCCCATTTGCCCTTCCCCTCAGGTTAAGGGCCTGGGCGTCATCCTCAACAGCACTTTATCATTCCAGTCTCATATCAATAATATTACTCGGTCCGCCTATTTTCATATTCATAACATTGACCGACTGCGTCCCTCCCTCACTCTGCACACTGCTGCCATCCTTGTCCATAGCCTTGTCACTTCCCACATTGACTACTGCATCTCACTTCTCTTTGGTCTCCCAAATAAATCCCTCCACAAGCTACAGCTTCTTCAGAACGCTGCTGCCCGGATCATCACTCGTACTCCATCCACAGAACACATTACCCCTGTCCTTCAGCATCTTCACTGGCTCCCAATAAAGGACAGAATAAACTTTAAGATACTGCTCCTCACCTTCAAAGCCCTTCATAACCTGGCCCCGCCATACCTGTCTGAACTCCTCCACATTGTCACCCCTAGCCGCTCTCTCAGGTCCTCTTCCCTTCACCTCATCATTCCTTCTGCCCGCCTCATCACTATGGGGTATAGAGCCTTCAGTCGCTCTGCTCCCCAGCTCTGGAACTCACTCCCACCAGCCATTTGCAACATTGACTGTCTTCCATTATTTAAATCCAGATTCAAAACTTTTTTGTTTAAACAAGCTTTCTCTTTTAGATAATCTACCTTTAATTCACTGTTTTTGGTTTGTTACTTAAATTTTGTTATTGCATTTTAAATCTGTTTTTAATGTTTTAATGCACTTTGTAAGGTGACCTTGGGGGTTGAAAGGCGCCTAGAAATAAAATGTATTATTATTATTATTATTATTACTGGAACCGTGTCCTGTGGTTGGATGAGACCAACATAAACTTATTTGATTCAGATGGTGTCAAGCGTGTGTGGTGGCAACCAGGTGAGGAGTACAAAGACAAGTGTGTCTTGCCTACAGTCAAGCTTGGTTGTGGGAGTGTCATGGTTTGGGGCTGCATGAGTGCTGCCGGCACCGGGGAGCTACAGTTCATTGAGGGAACCATGAAGGCCAACATGTATTGTGACATACTGAAGCAGAGCATGATCCCCTCCCTTCGGAAACTGGGCCACAGGGCAGTATTCCAACATGATAACAACCCCAAACACACCTCCAAGACGACCACTGCCTTGCTAAAGAAACTGAGGGTAAAGGTGATGGACTGGCCAAGCATGTCTCCGGACCTAAACCCTATTGAGCATCTGTGGGGCATCCTCAAATGGAAGGTGGAGGAGCGCAAGGTCTCTAACATCCACCAGTTCCATGATGTCGTCATGGAGGAGTGGAAGAGGATTCCAGTGGCAACCTGTGAAGCTCTAGTGAACTCCATGCCCAAGAGAGTTAAGGCAGTGCTGGAAAATAATGGTGGCCACACAAAATATTGACACTTTGGGCACAATTTGGACATTTTCATTTAGAGGTGTACTCATTTTTGTTGCCACCGGTTTAGACATCAATGGCTGTGTGTTGAGTTATTTTGAGGGGACAGCAAATTTACACTGTTATACAAGCTGTACACTGACTACTTTACATTGTATCAAAGTGTCATGTCTTCAGTGTTGTCCCATGAAAAAATAAAATAAAACATTTACAAAAATGTGAGGGGTGTACTCACTTTTGTGAGATAATGTAAAACCTATCATGGGGGCCACATGGACAAACCGGCTGGGTTGCTTTAGCTTTTGTCCTCTTCTGGCGAACAAACAGGTATCAGTTAAAGATTTACATTTTTCAGTTATGCGAATTATTTATAACAATTTCACCATTAATTAGTATTTGTCCTTTAATTACCAGGCATCACGTTATAATCTGATTCTTTACAAAACAGTACTCATTCAAGGTACTCACGAGTTAAAGCTTCTGTATAAATTTGAAGTCAATCCGATCAGAAATGTATAAGCTATAGTGACAACAGAAAATGTCAAATGGGCGAATGAACGGACAGACAGACGGGTCAAAAACATTATAGCCTCTGCAACTTCATTGCACTGGGCATAATAATGACCTAACAGCTCTGTCTCCATACACAGCTGTTTTATCATTAATATTAACATGTAGTGTGATGCAACATACAGCTCAGGTGCTGAGGAAGGTAGAATAATAACAGTAAATATCCAAATGTTCTCAGATAAACATCTACACAATAGCTTTGTGATTTGAAGACAATAAACTAAACCCTTCTTGTGGCAAGATTTCATGAACAGATAGTGCCCCCATTGCCACAGGCGCAGCGCTGCGCCTGTCATGTGATGTTATATGACGTGGCCAAAAACTCCCTAGTTGATTTAAGTTGTACAAAGGATACCACCTCACAAGGTGGCAGACACATACTGTATAACTTACTGCTCTTGCCTTGGAGGACTGATGGCGGGCATAGAACCATCCTAAAGCCTCACTTCTGGACACCACAGAAGAAGAGTTTGTAAACGAATGATGATGTTCGCCATCGCAAGAAGGAGGAGGCATTTGCTCCAAAGTTTTCCAACTATGATTCTAAAAAGAGATTATTTAGCTTATGAAGGTAAATATATACATTTTGTTATAACAGAGGGTGGGCGAAGCTGGTTGATGTTCACCTGCCATCGCCCCCATCGCCATGTGACTGGAGTGAACAATTGTGCCAGTTCCGTGTCGTCATATAAGATAAATAGCGGCGGGATAAAAGCAAAATTGAGGTGGAATAATCATAACAGTTTCTGGGCATGAGGGGGAAAAATAAAATGACCGACAGAAGAGAAAATAACAACCAGGATGCCGCAAAAGGACGAAGCGAGCGAGCCACCCGGCCAGTGTTAAGTGACAAATTTGTTTGTTTGTTTACATTGTAACTGATCTTCTGGTTCATATACTTTAAAGATAAGAAACTAAAATGCCCAAAAAACGGTGACAAAATTAAAAAAAAAATTCTTTGTGTAAATATGTCCAAAGTCTACTTTTGACTTAAAGTTATGTAATTCAATATGGTTGCCATGGCATTATGCAAATTAGATGTGTAAATTTACTCTTATCTTAAACTTTGGATCATATTCTACAGCTTTCTATTTGACAGTAAGCCATTATCTCTTTCCACTTTCAAGTTATAGCCTTGGAAATCTCTGATATTTGAACTGAATATTTTCTTGAAAAAAACCTTGACCACTGGGGGCTTATGGCGCAACGGAGCGCCTGTGGCAGTCATTGGGTTGAAGTCTGTACAAAAACTCTGAATAACAACATCAAAGTGTGTATACTTTAGTAGAGTGTATACAAGTATACAGGCTGGAATCTCTGAATATGAATACCTGGTTAGCAGGATAATAAGTGAGCCATCTCTCCAGGTGTGTAGCATACAGGCCCGGGTTGAGACAGCGATTTTGGAGGGAACGCAGCTCAGCTGGTGCTCCCTTTCTGGCGCTGATGACATCATAGAAGGTGAATCGCAGAGCTGCATGGTCCTCGTGAGCTCGTTGATGCTGAGGAAAAGACACAACACTTAGTTGATTCTTTGTCTAATAGTGAGTTGTGCAATCTAAAAAAAAAAAAAAAAAAGTAAAAGCTGCAAACTGGTGAGAGAAAAGATTCAAGAGAAAAACTACAAATTCATAAAAAAGCTGCAAATTTATGTGAAATATATTTAGATTTACAAGTAAAAAGGTACAGACTTATGAACTGGAAAATGTCACATATGCATACAGTATATACAGTGGTGTGAAAAAGTGTTTGCCCCCTTCTTGATTTCTTACTTTTTTGTAAGTTTGTCACATTTAAATATTTTAGATCATCAAACAAATTTAAATATTAGACAAAGATAACACAAGTAAACACAAAATCCAGTTTTTAAATGGTGTTTATTATTCAGGGGATAAAAAAAATCCAAACCTACATGGCCCTGTGTGGAAAAAGTGATTGCCCCTAAACCTAATAACTGGTTGGGCCACCCCCAGCAGCAACAACTGCAATCAGGCATTTGCGATAACTGGCATTGAGTCTTTTACAGTGCTGTGGAGGAATTTTGGCCCACTCATCTTTGTAGAATTGTTGTAATTCAGCCACGTTGGAGGGTTTTTGAGCATGAACCGCCTTTTTAAGGTCATGCCACAGCATCTCAGTTGGATTCAGGTCAGGACTTTGACTAGGCCACTCCAAAGTCTTCATTTTGTTTTTCTTAAGCCATTCAGAGGTGGACTTGCTGGTGTGTTTTGTATCATTGTCCTGCTGCAGAACCCAAGTGTGCTTCAGCTTGAGGTCACGGACAGGTGGCTGGGCATTCTCCTTCAGTATTTTTTGGTAGACAGCAGAATTCATGGTTCCATTTACTACAGCAAGTCTTCCAGGTCCTAAAGCAGCAAAACAGTCCTAGACCATCACACTACCACCACTATATTTTACTGTTCATATGATGTTCCTTTTCTGAAATGCTGTGTACTTTTATGCTGGATGTAATGGGACACACACCTTCCAAAACGCTCAACTTTTGTCTCGTCAGTCCACAGAGTATTTTTCCAAAAGTCTTGGGGATCATCAAGATGCTTTCTGGCAAAACTGAGATGAGCCTTTATGTTCTTTTTGCTCAGCAGTGGTTTTCATCTTGGAATTCTGCAATGCAGGCCATTTTTGCCCACTCTCTTTCTCATGGTGAAGTCATAAACACTGACCTTGACTGAGGCAGGTGAGGCCTGCAGTTCTTTGGATGTTGTTGTGGGGTCTTTTGTGACCTCTTGGATGAGTCGTCACTGCGCTCTTGGGGTAATTTTGGTTGGCCGGCCACTCCTGGAAAGGTTCACCGCTGTTCCATGTTTTCGCCATTTGTGGATAATGGCTCTCACTGTGGTTCGCTGAAGTCCCAAAGCTTTAGAAATGGCTTTTTAACCTTTTCCAGACTGACAGAGCTCAATTACTTTGTTTCTCATTTGTTCCTGAATTTCTTTGGATCGCAGCATGATGTCTAGCTTTTGAGGATCTTTTGGTCTACTTCACTTTGTCAGGCAGTAATCAGGCCTGGGTGTGGCTAGAGAAATTGAACTCAGCTTTCCAAAGATGTGATAAACCACAGTTAATTTGTTTTAACAGGGAGAGTAATCACTTTTTCACACAGGGCCATGCAGGTTTGGATTTTTTTTACCCTTAATAATAAACACCTTCATTTAAAAACTGTGTTTTGTGTTTACTTGTGTTATCTTTGTCTAATATTTAAATTTGTTTGATGATCTAAAACATTTAAGTGTGACAAACTGTCATGAGTCTGAGCTCTAACTTCCCCTCTGAGCTCAGACTCAATTTTATTTCTGAGTTTTGTGTGTGTGTTATTATTTTTTCAGATCTTTGTATATATTTTGGTTTATTTATTCCCAGAGCCCTTCCTCTTGCCCAGAAACTCCCACCTTCTACTCATGCTGTCTCCCTGCCATCTCAGCTGCAAGTAGTTGATTAATCAGGTCACCAGTCCCTCCTGTTCATCACACCTGCTACTCACTGTGCCATCTCATCATTCACTATTTAAGCCTGCCCTGTTCATTTTGTCATTGTGGCTACATTGAATGTGTCAGACTGTTTTCTCCTCTGACATTAATCCTGTCATCCTCATCTCCTTCTGAGCAAGGTGGCTCAGGAGTGTATTTCTCTGTAAGTGTTCTTGTTTTCGCATTTTGTATGTCTGCACTAGTGATGGCCAAATGAGGCTTTCTGGAGGACCTGAGGCCTTTCATCAAAATGGCTCATATAGATGAGGCCTCATGTGGGACTCCATTTTCTCTACCAGGTCATCAAGAGGACAAAATGTATACAACATGCAGATTTTTGCAAGGGCATTTTTTTTTCCATTTCAATAAATGTAAATAAATGACTACAGTGAATGTGCTTGTGGTACACTCATACAGGGCACAATAGTGCCTCAGCATAATGATGTGTTATTGTTGTATCCAAGCTCTTTGAAACACAACATACACTTCACTGTGCAAATAAAAATAAATTATTAGAATGACCCAGCTGGGACTTGAACCCAAGCGCCCCAGTTACAGGACTGATATTTTGTCTCTAAACTACTACTCAGTTTTGGGTTGTAGAGGCTTTCTTGAACACTTGAGCCTTTCATCAAAATGGTTCATACAGATGAGACCTCATGTGAAACTTCATTTGCTCCACTAGGCCATGTAGTCGACAAAAAGTATACAGCATGCAGATTTTACAAGGGCATTATTGGTTTAATGTGTATTTTTTCAATTTCAATAAATGTGCTGTCTTTTAAGAAATATCAATGATCATAAGGGAAAAAAGAAATGATAAAACTGGGGTGACTCTATTGAATGTGTCTGTTACTTTGTGTGCTTGTACTACTTATCCATTTTTATTAAGAAATAATAAATTTTCAACAGTCTTATACTGTCCCAGTATATTCAACTCTGGCCTTATTCTCATGCAGGGCACAATAGCAATAGTGCCTCAGCATAATGATGTGTAATAATGACACTTCATCTTCAGACATCAACAGACACTTCATCTGGACCCTCTGCAATTTGCATATCAGCCCCATTTAGGAGTTGAAGATGCTGTCATCTACCTGCTGCAACGAGCGCATCTGCACCTGGATGGTGGAGGAGATACTGTGAGAATCACTTTTTTTGATTTCTCCAGTGCCTTTAACACCATCCAGCCACTGCTGCTGGGTGAGAAGCTGCGGGTGATGGGGGTTGACAACTCTGTGATCTCTTGGATTACTGACTACCTGACAGGCAGACCACAGTTTGTCCGGCTGGGCAATGTCTTGTCTGGAGTGGTGGCTTGTGATACAGGAGCTCCACAGGACTCTGTGCTCTGTCCTTTTCTCTTTACCTTATACACCACTGACTTTCAGTACAACACAGAGTCATGCCATCTGCAGAAATTCTCTGACAACTCAGCTGTTGTGGGGTGTATAAGAGGAGGAGAGGAAGGGGAGTACAGGACACTGGCAGACAGATCTGTGGAGTGGACGGAGCAGAATCACCTGAGGTTGAATGTCAACAAGACCAGAGAGATGGTGATTGACTTCAGGAAGAGGAAGACGCCTTCTCAGCCACTACATATTGGGGGAGAGGATGTGGGAGTGGTTGAGGACTACAAATATCTGGGTGTCAGGATCAGCAGCAGGTTGGACTGGAGATCCAACACCGATGCTGCGCACAAGAAGGGGATGAGCAGACTCTACTTCCTGAGGAAGGTGAGATCCTTCAATGTGTGCAGCAGGATGCTGGAGCTTTTCTACCAGACCACTGTCGCCAGCACCATCTTCTTTGTTGCTGTCTGTTGGGGTAGCAGTATCAGGGCCAGAGACACCAACAGACTTGACAAGATTATCAAGAGGGCTGGCTCTGTAATTGGTCTCAGACCGGAGACCTTTGAGACAGTGGTGGAGAGGAGACCATTAAATAAACTGCGATCCATCATGGACAATCCTGATCACCCCCTCCACCACACACTAGACAGACAGCGAAGCACTTTCTCCAGTAGACTACTACAGCTTTGCTGTCGAACGGTCAGGTACAGGTAATCTTTCCTGCCACATGCAATTTCACTGTACAATAACTCACTATGATGTTGTTTTCTGGTCATAACAATGCTGCCACACTGCACCTTACAGACTAACTGGTACCTCACATTTCACTCTGCTCCTGATAGTCCTTCTTTGTGCAGTGGGATGATTCATGTGTTTATACGGGTCATCATATATTAAGCCATGATGTATATAGGTTTTATAGTCGTGTTAGTTTTTACTTTCCACGGGTAATCCCTTTGTCTGTCATGTGTGTGTTTCTGTTGTTTGGTTGTCTACTGTCATGCTGCTGTTACACTGTAATTTCCCAGTTTGGGATCAATACAGTACATCTATATATCTATCTATCTTGCAAATAAAAATGAAATTACAGGAATGACACAGTGGGAGTCGAACCCAGGCCTCCCACTTGCAAAACAGATGCTTTACCACTAAGCCATCACCTCAGTTGCAATAGAGAGCTACTATTTGTAGAAAATACATTAATGGGAGCAATGCGCTCAAACTGTTCCCAGATGAGATAAGTTTGTCTTTTTGCTGCTGCCTCCATGTAAAAACTGGCTGTGACAAATCCCTTACACAGTCAAACATGACAACACAAAATGTGAGGGACAAGGATTTCCATTGTGTATTGCTGCTCACTTTATTTCATGTTGCGTGTAAAATCATGAACGGCTTCCTGACCCAGTCACGTGGTCCGACGTCAACACATACAGTACGTCACGATGCACAGCTCGAAACATGCCTCGCCAAATATTTTCTGGATAAGATCGGAGCACCGGAGCCTGCCTTCCCATCACTAGTCTGCACTATTTTTGGAACTTATGTTATCTTTTTGTTAATAAATGTCACAAATATCATTCAGCGCTTGGGTTTGTCTCTCTGCCTCATAGAGGCAAACATGACAACAAACATACAAAAAAATGAGAAATCAGGAAGGGGGCGAACACTTTTTCACACTACTGCACACGTGCGCGCGCACACACACACACACACACAGTGGATATAAAAAGTCTACATATCCCTGTTCAAATGCCAGGTTTTTGTGATGTAAAAAAATGAGACCAAGATAAATCATTTCAAAACTTTGTCCACCATTAATGTGACCTATACCCTGTACAACCCAATTGAAAAACAAACTGAAATCTTTCAAGGGGAAATGTAAAAAATAAAAAACTTACAATAACCTGGTTGCATAAATATGCACACCCTTTTATAACTGGGGATGTGGCTGTGTTCAGAACTAATCAATCACATTCAAACTCATGTTAAATGGGAGTCAGCACACACCTGCCACCATTTAAAGTGCCTTTGATTAACCCCAAATAAAGTTCAGCTGTTCTAGTAGGCTTTTCCTGACATTGTTTGCAGTCACATCTTACAGCACAAGCCATGGTCTGCAGAGAGCTTTCATAGCAGAAGGATCTCAGTGGTCAAAGGTATCAGTCTGGAGAAGGGTACAAAAGAATTTCCAAGGCATTAAATATACCATTGAACACTAAAGACATCATCAAGTGGAGAAAATATGACACAACACTGACATTACCAAGAACTGAACATCCCTCCAAAACTGATGAAAAGACAAGAAGAAAACTGGTCAGGGAGGCTGCCAAGAGACCGCCAGCAACATTGAAGGAGATGCAGGAATTTCTGGCAAGCACTGGCTGTTTAGTACATGTGACAACAATCTCCCGTCTAGGGTGGCAAGACGGAAGCCTTACCTTATGAAGAAAGACATCCAAGCCCGGCTACATTTTGTAAAAATGCATTTGAAATCTCCCAAACACATGTGGGAAAATGTGTTATGGTTCAATGAAACCAAGATTGAACTTTCTGGCCATAATTCCAAAAGGTGTATTTGGTGCAAACACAACACTGCTCATCACCAAAAGAACACCATACCTACAGTGATGCATGGTGGTGGCAGCATCATGCTTTGGGGCTGTTTTTCTTCAGCTGGAACTGGAGCCTTAGTCAAGGTGGAGGGAATTATTAACAGTTCCAGTCAGTGTTGGCACAAAACCGTCAGGCTTCTGCTAGAAAGCTGAAGATGAAGAGGAACGTCATCTTTCAGCATGACAATGACCCAAAGCACACATCCAAATCAACAAGAGAATGGTTTCACCAGAAGAAGATTAAGGTTTTGGAATGGCCCAGCCAGAATCCAGACCTGAATCCGATCGAACATCTGTGGGGTGATCTGAAGAGGGCTGTGCACAGGAGATGCCCTTGCAATCTGACAAATTTGGAGCATTTTTGCAAAGAAGAGTGGGCAAATATTGCAACATCAAGATGTGCCACACTCATAGACTCCTACCCAAAAAGACTGAGTGCTGTAATAAAAGCCAAAGGTGCTGCAACAAAATATTAGTTTAACGGAGTGCATATTTATGCAACCAGGTTATTGTATGTTTTTTTACTTTTCCTCTTAAAAGATTTCATTGATGGTGGGAAAAGTTTTGAAATGACTTATCTTCACAAAAACCTGGGATATGAACAGGGTTGTGAAGACTTTTTATATCCACTGTGTGTGTGTGTGTGTGTGTGTGTGTGTGTGTGCGCGCGCGCGCGCGTGCGCACACATAAAGAAACTTCAACTTTACCAGAAAAAAAGTGGGAAAATTATAACAAATAGTTTAAAAATGTACATTGAATGAAACTAGTTTTTCAAAAAGAAAATGAAAAAGTGAAGACCAGTGTTGGGAGTAACACGTTACTGTAACACCACTATTTTTGCAGTAATGTGCTGTGTAACAAAATTACTGTTTAAAAATTCAGTAATGCGTTACAGTTACTGAAATTTGATCAGATGCGTTTCTCGCGTTATTCATTTTATTAATATGGATAGATATTTTAGTGCAAACAGACGATCATACAACTTGCAGTTGCTAGACATCCTCCTCATCAGCTGCCAACTGGAGATGAATACACAGTTTCGGTGGCTATTGGCAGGACTGCCATCCCCAGCGCCACCAGCGGCCTCAAGCCACTGGAGATTGTCATGCCAAAGGCAAAGGCAAGCAAGTAAATAAGCAAATAAATATAAACTGACCCTACTGTAACTGATGCAGCCATCACACAGTCTCCTCCGTGGGTCCGTTTCCTGTCCTGCCCCAGTTCACATCACAACCCGATGAAGAAATGCTGTGGCGGTGGCAACTTCTCATATCGAGCCCTGATCACCTGTTGTCCGACCGGTAAATAGCCCCTAACAGCTCCTACCTCTGTGGTTAAACATGAGTATTTTTTGAGCATGAAGCTTGCATTTAATGTCTGCATTAAATGCATTTAAAGTTTTCTTATGCACAGAAAAAAAGTGAGAGCGACTTGTTGCAGTAAAGAACAGCTTGTTCTAAGCGGTGAACTTTCATTTGTCTGTGCTTTCTATTTTATTTTAGCTTATCTTATTTATTTACATGCTGTTGTGATATGCAGCTATTCCATGGAAGCAAATCTTCTAAATATACATTTTAATGGGCTGGTCCAGGGGTGTCAAACATATGGCTCATGGGCCAAAAACGGCCCATCAGGGGGCCCAACATTTTCTCTGTGAATTCTCAGCTTTATTTCTAGTAAATTTCTGACTTTCTACTGATTACAATAGCTTGTGTAAATCTGAGACATTTTTTCTCTGTAAGATGAGACTTTTTTCTCATCAGTTTTCTTTTCCTTTTTTCTGATGAGAACAAGGGACCCTTGAACTTGCTGTGTGTGCAAGATGATTTAAGTATGCATTTAAAAGTAACGTGAAAGTTACTTTTCCAATTAACTAGTTACTTTACTCATGCAGTAACTCAAAAGTAACTCAGTTACTTTTGAAAAGAAGTAACTAGTAACTGTAACTAGTTACTATTTTTAGTAACTTGCCCAACACTGGTGAAGACATTCTTAGGGAGAAAAAAAACCCTCTCCTATTATGAATGTTGACAGTCCAGATAACTCTTAAAATCTGACTGTTTAACCTTCATTTTAAAACTCACAATGTGTTTTTCAACTCCATGATCATTCCTTTGGCCAAAACCTTAAGAAAATATCTTCTTTTTAAAGAAGAGGTTGCCAATCCCTGGTCTAATATGTTACGTCTCACATAGTTGGAACAATGCCAGTTATATTAATTTCTTTGTGTGAGAGGTTTTATTGTGGAAGCGCGGCATAACATTTAAACTGGCACGAAGTTGACATTCATTTTCCATTAATTAAACAGGCCTAAGAAAGAGATTTCAGCACCTTGTGGTATTTCTTGTACTGACATATACAGATAAATTTATAGCTAATTGTACTCATTAACTTCTAACTCTTGGATACGGAACTCACTTTAAATCAGTACTGAGAGGTAGCGAATGAAAGTGACAGTTATGGAGTCAAAAATGGTCCATACACAATTAAAGGTGTCTAATATATTCTGAATGTGTCTGTGCACGGGGCTTACCTGGTACCAGCTGTAGGCCCTGTCAGAAGGGTTGATGAGCAGGGTGATGATCTTGGCCTTGGGCAGCAGGGCGGCAGCCCGCCGTGGGGTCTCCTCAGAGGGGAAATAGTTAGCACTCTTCTCAAACAGGAAGTCTGTGCTAATGTTGGAGGGCACGGGAAAAAACTCCATGTACCTGGGGCAACAGACGCGCAGGAAAATGACAGGAATATAAACGCATGCAAGCAGTCAACATGGAACATTAATCGATACTGCAAACTCACCCGGCTGCATTTTAATATTTCGCTTTTTCAAAGTCACTTCTAAAAGTCACAAAGTTAGAGGCTTAATCTGTACTTAGGAAAATAAACTTGATATATTTTAAATGGTGCCCAATGAGGAATTTTCAGAGTCGAGTATTTATGGATGACTTTGTCTAATGCACCAGCTGTGTCTCTGACAGCTAAGTCACCCATTTATGGGTCAATTTAGGCAGCCATATGTCTGTTGGCTTATGTTTGCAGGCTTAAAAGATCATTTTGAAGACATTGCCAAACCATTCCAAACTACTTAATGTACCACTTAAGTCTGTAAGACACACAGCAACCTCATAAAATGGGGGGGAAAAAGGCTCGTCTGCACTGTTTTGCTTCACCTTAACCACCAACTAATTAGAGGCAACGAGTGAAAGGCGAGGCGGCGATGTTTTTACTGTCTGCGTCCTCACCAGTCGATTCCTTTGTGGTAGTTGTTGGTGTTGAAGAACTGGACCTCCTCATATGTCTTTGGACTGGGGAAGTTACTGGAGATGGAGGGATGCATAAGTAGGAAGAGATAAAGTGCTGTCGTTCCTGGAAGAAAGGGCATAATTCATAATGGGATGGTTAATTCAGGACAGACAGCGAGAAAGAGAGAGCTGCCATCCACTGATCCATACTGGATGATCTTTTTCTCTTATCAAGATTATATCTTACCGAGAAGTGTGCGTGTGTGTGTGCGCACGCGTGCGTGTCTGCGTGCACGGGTGCGATGATCACAGGCCTCCCCCATCAAATGATTTAAAACCATTTGACACCAATCAGCACCGGGGGCTCTGGTCGAGCCCTTTGCCTCGCCCTCAGCTGCTCTCCCCTCACCCACTTCCCCTGCACGTCCTCTGTGCTACACCCCACCCCGCCTTCACCTTGTCTCCTATTCACTCCAACATCTGTGAGATGCCCAAAAATAAAAGGAAAATTTACAGTGCTGTAATTGTTGTTGGGTTGCTAATGCAGCCATAATGACCACCTACTCCCATTTGGGAAATTATCGCCTGGTTAATTAGCGGCTTACTGGAATCTCCTCACCTCTCACACCTAACACCTGCAATTAGAATTCCTGGATGCACTTGGAGGCAGTTCTCAGGACTAGAGTTGTTAATAAGTTCCTCTTGTTCTTTATCTCTGACAGAGAAAATGAAAGAAAAGGAGTTTGGTTGCTCTGTATTGTATCTCTGCATCTAAAGCAGATAGCATGTGGGTGGAAGAAAGGCACCTCCTCCTTTGTCTCCCTCCTGACAGGACCACAGGAGAGTGTGGGGGTGAGGGGATTAATGAATAGGCTCAGATGTGGGGGAGCTACACACCTGGGTACATAGAAGGAAAGTCTTTGTTGCCAGTGTTTGTTCCTTACCAGTTTTCTGTGGTCCCACGACCATAAACTTGGGTAGCCTGTCACAGGTTTTCTCTTTAGACCAAATGTCTTTGTGACGTTTGTCATCACATGGGTTCTGAAGAAGCGCAGAAATGGGGATTAGAGGTGTAGAGTAATAATGTACTTAGAAAACACAAAAAAGCATGTGCATGCATCAGTATAATGGAGAAGCGCAGAAAGGATGTGCATTGCATAGTTACGCCTCATACCAGTAAGCATAAAAACCACTATAAATTCATATCCATGCAGTATTTTTAATAGTCAAACTTTTTATTTCCCCTTAAAGGGGTCATTGACTGAAAAAATGAGTTTTTGTAAGTCTTAACCTTCTCAAAGGCATCTACTGGTCACATGATTATCAAAAAATATCCAAATCTTCTCTTAAAAAAACACAACAGCACTTCATATCCTTTTTCACTCCAAAAAGTAAAATTGACTGTCCCGGATTTGCCATGGGACATGTCTTCCATGGTAAACATAGCCCAGCATGTCCTTGATACCTGCCCCCTGCTGTTATTGGCCAGCCCAGCTTGTCAATCATGTGGACAACAGTAAATTAACAATGGTAGTTTATATTAATTATTATTTTCTTTAGATTTAAAGTCTGTTTACGCCAGTTCACTAATCCATGTAACAGGTAACATTCTAGCTTATTTTGTTGTATTTTTGCTGTAATGCTACATTGAGCTCTATTAGCATTAACTTGGCAAGGTGGTCAGTGGGTATTGGTCATGTGACAGGCTGTCTAGCATTAACATAACTGTTGATCTGGGTAGCTTGGATTATTATTTTCAATAACTTTTATTCATTCCTGCTGGAATCCTTGTTCATCTCCCAACACTTGACCATATCCACAGAGATACGTGTATATATATATATATATATACTGTATATATATATATATGTATATATATATACTGTATATACATACACTGTATGTGTGTGTGTGTACAAAATACTATATATGTATATATATATATACACAGTATATATATACAGTATATGTATATATATAGTATTTTGTATACTTTACAGACCTAAATGAAACAGGCATTGTCGCCCCCGACAGACTGCTATGACAATGATGATTAATCCCAGAGGGAACATATTTAAGTAATTCTTTCGTTTTTCTGTTGTCTTCTCATTCTTCTTGTTTGCCAACAGAAAAAGATAAAGAATACTGAACTGACACTTATTGTGTTTTAAATGATAAATATTGAAAATCCCTGTACTCAATAACTGTCTTACTCACTGAAAGTACCAATATAAACAACTACATCACACTGAAATATTTGAGAACTTGATGGGAAGGTTAAAAATAATATTTTCAGTTCGTTTTTATTGTGATGTTTACATCACAATAAAAATTTCAAAAAATGTTTTTCAGTTCTGGTAACGTTCAGTAGACACCAGTCTGCTGCTTTATCTGTATAACGTCACATACATTATTCAGCAACAACACAATATATTCTGACTGAAGTGTCTCCAAATACAATGAGGGAAGCAAATCATATCTGCATGTTACACACTTAACACACATAATAATCAGAACGGCATTCTGATCAGGCAGCTTTTTGCAGCTGGACACAACAAAAAGCATAAAATCAACTTTAAATCAGGACATATTCTCATTAAAATTTGTGTTTATAATGTTCTATGTGCACAACTTACTTATAATAGCAATAAATACAATAAACTGTGGCGGTTCGGTTAACCCCCACAATAGATTAAGGACAGTCAGCTCTCTTCTCTTGGTTTTTCCCACTGCACTACTGAGATGTAATGTGCCATTCATGTATTGTGATGTAATGTGCCATTCATGTATAGTGTTCATGCGTCCTGTCCTTACTGTGACCTAGAGACAGATCAATATGTAGATGTGCCTTGTAACCTCTTTGTCCTGCAAGCTGGAGCAGAGGACAGCATCTGCCTATTGTTATGTAGGTCTTTCAAATGCAAATGTCTCATGCCTGTTCTGCAGTCCCTTTGATCGTACCAACTGCTGTGAATCCGCTTTGATGTATTGTCTGAGTTAGGTATAAATACTGCACAGGTTCTGTAACTCACTCTCTCAATTCCACTTCCTCAACTGCTACTGCTGGACACAGACTTTGTGTCCTCCTTCTCTGAGAGCCGCTGAGCTCGCTCCCGGCGCACATGCACGGCGCTGGGAGCGGAGCTCGTGACGGCGGTATGATTTAATAAAACCTGCTTAAAACCTCAGCATCGCTGCTTATTTTTTATGCCGCCGCACTGGTGACCCCGAAGACGCACACGCTTTGTGCGACGCAACCTTCTGGTCTGGACATCCACGCTGAACCGGCCGAGGGACACAAGACGTCTCCTCCCTCTCGCCGCTCCAACGCACCATGACCTGAAGGCAGAAAAGAACACGCTGCCAGTGAACGCTTCACTGGCGACCCCGAACATGCACACATTTTGTGCAAAGCAACCTTCTGATCTGGACAGCTGCACTGGTGACCCGTTCTTCATGATGAGATCTGCACGTCTGAGATCTACTCATCCACGCTGGACCGGCCGTGCTCGCAGCTCCTCCACAAGAGAGCGCAGGCACCTCGTCCCCTCTCCACGACAGCAACCCCCACGGCCGGCGGAGAACGCAACGCGTGGACCTGAACGCACCACGGCTGAGCGGTGACAAAGATCGTCTATTCCCTCCCACCGCTCCAACGCATCTGCACGAGCCTGAGGGACAAAAGATCGTCTATTTCCTCTCACCGCTCCAACGCACCATGGCCAATCTGCAACCACAGCTCAACCTGGATATTATCGGCGCCGTCTGCGCCGATCTCCACCAAGATTCTGGACCCTGACTCGCCACTCCAGCGGCCCACCCACGCACGGAACCCCCGCGCACGCACCGGGGAGTTACTAGGACGGCGCACCACGCACGGGACAATAACGGCTCCAGAGACCGCCATCGTCCTCCGCCGCTGCTCACAGAACCTTCAGGGCTGCTCGTTCACCTGAAGCAAGCACGCAGCTCGCCACTGGATTTTTTAATGGTCTCAGCCACGGCACATAAGGGAATTCAGCCGTCAGCTTTTCCCGAGGACTTTAGGGCTGCGCCCGCACCTAAAGCCAACAAGCCAAGTCCCTCTGCTTCTTTTTTTTTTTTTCTTACAGCCGCTACGCAGCCTCGCCGCTCCTGTTTTCTTCATGGCCGCGAGAGGAGTCAGAGACTAATTTTTCTTCTTGTGGACCTCTGCACGTTCAACGGGACAGCCCTTCGACATCGCGGACCCACAAGCAATTTTTGCGCGGCTCGGACGATTTCACCGTCCCCCTGCCGGCATTTACTACCCCCCTCCTCCTTTCCCCTCCGCCTGCAGCGAGCTTCTCCCACAGCTCGCTCCCATAGAGGGATTATTGAGGTCTCGGCCCCCTGCCGTGCCCTCTGGGGGGGGAGCGTGTGGCGGTTTGGTTAACCCCCACAATAGATTAAGGACAGTCAGCTCTCTTCTCTTGGTTTTTCCCGCTGCACTACTGAGATGTAATGTGCCATGCATGTATTGTGATGTAATGTGCCATTCATGTATAGTGTTCATGCGTCCTGTCCTTACTGTGACCTAGAGACAGATCAATATGTAGATGTGCCTTGTAACCTCTTTGTCCTGCAAGCTGGAGCAGAGGACAGCATCTGTCTATTGTTATGTAGGTCTTTCAAATGCAAATGTCTCATGCCTGTTCTGCAGTCCCTTTGATCGTACCAACTGCTGTGAATCCACTTTGATGTATTGTCTGAGTTGGGTATAAATACTGCACAGGTTCTGTAACTCACTCTCTCAATTCCACTTCCTCAACTGCTACTGCTGGACACAGACTTTGTGTCCTCCTTCTCTGAGAGCCGCTGAGCTCGCTCCCGGCGCACATGCACGGCGCTGGGAGCAGAGCTCGTGACGGCGGTATGATTTAATAAAACCTGTTTAAAACCTCAGCATCGCTGCTTATTTTTTATGCCGCCGCAAAACCATTATTTGGATATCCTGTTATCAAAATGCTGTAGGAGCTGTCAACAGGACTATATCCAGTATCAATATGGTGCTTCAGTTTGCTGTCAAAATGTTAATCATGAGCACTCAACCCTATTATTTTGAGCGGCTATCTAAAGCCAGCTAGCCGCCGTCATCAGCTAGCTGCCTTGAAGCTAGCAGTTTCACCACTCTTCTGCAAATGTTTCTGCACTTATTGTGCTCCTGGGATCGGTCGTATTGCTCACTGAAAGCACATACCGCTGTGAACCAGTGATCCACATTTTCATTCATTCTTTAAGACAAACGTTAACTGGCTCAGTGGTAACAGGTCAAATTGGCCCTGACGCAGTCTGCCCCCAAATCAGCCCCGGGATCCCAAAATGGTGCAACTGGAGAACACCGCAAAACTGTTAAAAGACTTTTCTCAGTCACCAACAAATGTAAGGAATTTTACAGAAATTCTCTGCCCATGTGTAGGAAAAATTAAATGTTGGACACCCCCCTAGAAAATCCCCAGAAAGCATTTTTAATTAGATGTGATTAGATGCTGATGGCTAATATAAGCATTTATAATAAATGTGTCTAAAAGACTGTAATTTAGATGCTGATGGCTAATATAAGCATTTATAGGAAATGTATCTAAAAGACTGTAATTTGGACTGTTTTAATTTAAAATGTTTGTCAGTAAAAGCAGTAACGCTTTTGCGCCACAAGTGGCGCTCGGTTGTAATGAGACACTGTTAAGTTGTTAGAACGCGCGAGAAGAAGAAGTGTGGCTGTTGTTGAGTGATGTCCCGTGTCGAAGTGCCGTGCCTGGTGTTGTAAAAAGACAATAAACCGCTGAAAAGTCATCAAATTGCCTCTTCTTCACCTGACGAGTGTAACGCATACCATGAAAGATCCCAGGGCTGACCGGACCCATATTTGGTTCAGGTTACTTTATTTGTACCCGTAGGTAGATTTGTTGAACCATATTTGGTTTGGGATGCATCAAAGCTACAGGCTAGCAGCTAGCCAGTCAATGCTAGCAATATGACGTCAAAGGGAGGGCGGATTTGAATCCAGTCTGAAGATTTAAAGGCATATACACTCAAAATAGGCCATTTTCAGAAAGGCTGGAAAATATGGAATAAAGTTTGCACCAGCAGAAACTGAATTTGAATTTGAATTAATCAGTTTGAATAATTGCTTTTAAAATTTGAATCTGAATTGCCTAATTTGAAATTGAATCTATTGGTTTGAATTTGTATTGCAAAATTGAAACTGTATTTCATTTACTTGAAAAATCCGGCTCCCTAATTCATTATCAGAGTTCAGTTTCACTTCTTGCCATACAAATTCAGTTTTTTATTTCAGGTTTTTGTGCCACACAACCAGGACCTAGCCTCAGTCAAAACTAGTCGAGCACAGATAGAAAGAACTCTTGTTATATGTCCGCAACCCTCGCTTTACATGCTGTTTACCTGTTAACGCCTGCACGGACTTGAGTGGTTAATTCAAAGTGCTGTCCAGCAGCCACATGCCAGGTTTGGAAAAATAATAATAATGATGTCATGTATGAGAAGAAGTGTCATGTATGCATAAAAAACATTATTAGCCAGGACAACAGATTAGCAGAGATTAACAGCAGAGCCTCCATTCATGTGTTGGAGGAGTAGCAGCCCAGGAGGTGGTGTGATGTATTAATTATGATATATTTCATATTGTTGTGTGTTGTGGGTGGCAGCTCCGCCTTTGCGGTTCCGCAGCCACCCTGGGTATAAAAGGCGGATGCGGAAGAGGCACAGTCTCTTTACAACCAGGCCTCTGCCTAGACAGGAGCGCCTTTGACACACTGTGAGTGCATCAATAAAGTTACGTTCTACTGCACCTCCGGCCTTGTTATTGGAGTACTGGTTATGGACATAACATTTGGCGACGAGGATAAAAGTATGGATAAGGGTGTTTCTAGTATTCGGCCATTTGTGGAGCTCCCGGGCAAACCACCGGTTCCCTGGGTGAGGTGGTATGTGGCATTCCAGAATTATTTGGTGGCCTTAAACTTCGGTGAATTGGAGAAACTGCGTGCACGAGCGATATTGGTCCATAATCTCGGCATGGAGGGGCAACGCATTCTTAGCACATTGGGTGACAGTGACAGTTTTGAAGACGTGGTTGGGCTAATGGTGTGCTACTTTTGCGCTCCGGAAAACATCATAGTCCGAAGGATTCAATTTCGGCAGTGCTACCAGCGGACTGGAGAGTCGGTACAGTGATACTTCACAGTCCTGCATCAGCTGGCTGGGGAATGCCAGTTCGGGGCTTTGGAAGAAGAAATGGTCCGTGATCAGTTGATGGAGCACACGCTATGTTCTGCGGCACGGTCAAGGCTCCTCACACACTCCGGTGAACTGACATTAGCCATGGCGGTCGAGATAGCTCAACAGTTTGAAGCAGCGGATAAACTATCTAAGGACCTCGGTGAGAGAACTACATCGAGGCAAGCTGAATCACAGGCGGCGGCCCAGGCTGTGGGCGCGGATAGCGATGATAGCGCAGAAGACATGGAAGAATATGCTACCGCTATTAAAATAAGGTCCGCCCTGGGATCGCCAAGATGTATGGGCTGCAGGTCCACCAAGCACCGATACAAGGCAAGAGAGTGTCTGGTGAGGGGCAAACGCTGCGGCAAGTGTGGACTCCTACACCATTTCACCAGGGCCTGTAAAAAATTTGAGCGAGGGGAACGGCGACGCGAAGTGGATTCCCCCACCATGACTCCTATGGTTGTTCACACTGTCTCTCTGAGCACAGATGGGCAGATTTACTGTGACGTAATGCTGGACAGTGTGGAAGTGCCATTGTTGGTGGACACGAGAGCAGCAGTTTCCGTGTTGAACTGGCCTACTGTGAGGAGTTTGTTCTCATATTACCAAGTGAGAGGACTGTCAACGCCATATTGTGGCTACGGAGGTAATAGACTGGCCATCGTGGGCTCGCTGGAGTTGACGGCGAGATACAAGTTGGCAGTGATGTCCAACGTCCAGCTTGCGATGACTGTAAGTGGGTCGAATGTGATGGGCTGCGACATGTTCTACGGCCTGGGCTTCACCAGTAGCATCGGAGAGGAATGGTCAGGCTGTGGTTTGTGGGACCGACTGGTTCCGAGCGTAGTGGACGATGTGGTATGGGACAAAGTCTGGCTTAGTATTCTGAGAGATGGACAGGACCAATTCCATCCAGGGCCACCGTGGGAGGGTTCTGGTGCCAGAGCCCAAGTTACCCTGGATGTGGGAACCGGGTGGCATGGTGGAACGCCCGTGACAGCGGATGGAGCCGAGAGGATAGCTCCCTTGGCTGCCGGAGTTCGGCCTGGAGGTGCCGAGAAGCAAGGGGCTGCAACGGCTTCACCGGCGTTCGAAATGAAAGAGAGTGGGGCAGAACCAGCTGGCACGGTGGACAGACGTGCCACACAGCAACATTGGAGGCTGAGTCGGGCTTCGCATGGGGTCAGTGGAGCGGTTCGACCCAGAGAGGAAGCCCAGTCTAGACGGTTTGAAGCCGAGTTGAGCTCCCCTATGGGTCACTGACATGGTTTGACCCAGGGAGGAGGCTTGGATAAGGGGAGTCCATGACAAGAGGAAACAACGAGATGACCAGGGGCGGCTGCAGGTGGTGGCCGTTCGGGAGGACGGTTACCTCCAGCTGTCCGATGACTCATGGAGACACCCCAACAAGCTGCGGCGCGCCAGCGATGAGAAGGTGGTGTCGAGACTCCAACGTGGCTGGTCTCCAGGGGCAAAGAGATGAAGACGCTCTGGGCGGGATCCGCCAAACGGGTCTCCGGAGGGTAGCTTCTCCATTGGGACTGTATGGTAGTAAGGGGGCGATGGGTTAAATTGCATGTTGTGTTGTGAATTGCCTAAGTTACGTCGTCAATATGTTCCTTATATAAGATAAGATAAGATAAGCCTTTATTAGTCCCACAATGGGGAAATTCCAGGATTGCAACAGCACAGGGATAGCAACACTCAGAGCAATAATTTAGAAGATAAGAAAATAAGAGCAGTGAATATACATATGTACACATAAATATATAAATATATATACACAGTGCAGAGCATTGTAGCTAGATCAAATAAACAGCATAACCGTTTATTTAGTTACCCCACATAGTATGAATATGTACCCATACATCAGGGGTGTCAAACTCATTCCATGGAGGGCCAAGACCCTGCATGTCTTACTTCCACCCAGTATCTTCAGCAGGTGTTTTTGCTGATCAGCAATCAATGGGAAGACATTCAGTGAAATCACCTGTTGAAGGCACTGGGTGGAGGTAAAACCTGCAGGGTCTTGGCCCTCCATGGAATGAGTTTGACACCCCTGCCATACATATTGTCACCCTCCGTAGCGATTGATATTGTCCTAGTTGTATACTGGAGGGGAACATTTTGTGTAAGTCTGCTGCGTCTTTTGCATTCAATACTATTAGGTTGTCACTTTTTTTGCTATATCTGCGAGCAGCCCTGCTTAGGTTATAAAGTCTGACAGCCATAGGTAGGAAGGACCTGCGAAACCTCTCGGTCGCGCACCTAGGATGATGTAGCCTACTGCTAAATGAGCTCCTCAGTGTGTTCAGTATGTCCTGCATAGGGTGGGACTCGGACTCCAGCAGAGATGACAGCTTAGCCACCATCCTTCTCTCTCCTATCTCCTCCACTGGGTCAAGGCGCTGCCCCAGGACAGAGCTAGCTTTCTTGATCAGTTTGTTCAGTCTCCCCCTATCAACTGCTGTGATGCCACTGCCCCAGCAGACCACTCCAAAAGTGATGGCTGATGCCACCACCAAATCGTAGAAGGTCTTCAGGAGCACCCCTTGTACACCAAAAGACCTGAGCCTCCTCAGTAGGAACAGCCTGCTTGTAGAGTGCATCGGTATTGTGTGACCAGTCTAGTTTATTGTTCAAATGAACACCTAGGTACTTGTAGGATGTCACCACCTCAATGTCTGTTCCCTGGATGTTTACTGGTGCTGTGAGGGGTTGACCTTGCCTGCGGCAGTCCACCACCAGCTCCTTAGTTTTTCTCACGTTGATCTGGAGGCAGTTCCGATGGCACCAGTCCACGAAGTCCTGGATAAGTCCTCTGTACTCAGCTTCATCTCCATTGGAGATGATGCCAATGATCGCAAAGTCGTCAGAGACCTTCTGTAGATGGCAGTGTGTTGTGTGAGAAGTCCGCAGTATAAAGGGTGAACAGGAAGGGAGCCAAAACCGTTCCCTGGGGGGCCCCCGTGCTGCCGATGATCGTGTTGGACACACAATCCCGGGTTCTCACAAACTGTGGCCGGTTTGTGAGGTAGTCCAGGATCCACGATGACAGGTGCTGGTCCACCCCTGTGCACAGCAGCTTGTCCCTCAGGATCATCGGTTGGATGGTGTTGAAAGCATTGGAGAAGTCAAAGAACATGATCCTCGCCGCGTTCCCAGGCTTCTCCAGGTGGAACAGGGACCAGTGAAGGAGGAAGATCACTGCATCCAACCCCCCGATGCCATGCTAGTAGGCGAACTGGAGTGGATCCATCGCTGGTCCCACCAGGGGGCGGAGGTGAGCAAGGAGCAGTCTCTCCAGGGTCTTCATCAGGTGAGACGTCAGGGCCACTGGACTGTAGCTGTTCAGGTCTCTGGGGTGGGAAATCTTTGGTACAGGTACCACACAAGATGTTTTCCACAACTGTGGTAACCCCCCCCCCCCCACCCAGCTTCAGGCTCAGGTTGAAGATGTGCTCCACAATCCCACACAGCTAGTCTGCGCAGGACTTGAGGAGCTTCGCGCTGATGCAGTCCGGGCCCGAGGCCTTCCTCGCCTTGATCTTCCTCAGCTCCGCCCTCACCTGGGTCTTAGTGAGGGTCAGGTTGGGGGGCTGTGTGCTGGGAGTGGGGGGGTGTAGGTGGAGGGGGGGTGGACAACAGGTCTTGATGATGGTAGAGGCAGCAATGGTTGTTGTGCAGGCAGGGGGGGAGGGCGGTTGATCAAACCTATTAAAAAACAGGTTCAGATCTGATCTCCCAAGTGGGGGGAGTGGTGATGAGGTGTACGCTTCCTTAGTGTTTGCATAGAATAAGTCCACTGTTTTATTGTCTCTAGTGTGGCATGTGACATACTGGGTGAACGTGGGCAAATGGGGGACAGTGAGATATTGTTAAAATCACCAGAGATGAGGAGGAGAGCATCTGGGTGTTGTGTCAGTAGCCTGCCAGTTACTGAGTGGATGGCGTCACGCGCTGCCCCAGCGTTCGCCATCGGATTTGCATAAATAACAATGCAGATCACGTGTGAGTATTCCCTCGGCAGATAGACAGGCCGCATGCTAACAGCTAGCAACTCAATGTCTTTGCTGCAGTGTTGCTCTTTAACCGTGATATGTCCCGGTTTACACTAGCTGTTACTGATATACATTATCACTCCTCCGCCCCTTGCCTTCCCACTGTCTGGTGTCCGGTCTGCACGTATTGCGTGGAAGCCCTCCAGTTCGATGTTAGCATCTGTTGCTAGTTCTGTTAGCCACGTCTCAGTAAACAACATCACGCTAATCTCTCTGAAGACGGTCTCGTAGCGGGAGATAGCCGCTAGCTCATCTGTCTTATTGAGTAGCGATCGAACGTTCCCCATAATAATGGATGGGAGGACGGGTCTATACCTTAAATTCCTCGCCCGCCGTCTTACTCCAGCTTGACATCCACGCCGTTTCCGTCTTATTTCTCCTGGTATGTCGAGTTTTTGCGTTAGCACCGTGGGCCGGTTAAGTGCTATCAGCTGGTCCCTGTTGTACTGTCTCCTGCTATAAACAGTGGCTCCGTCCGCTGGCTCGGGAGACATGTGGGGCAATATTTGTGTCCATGATGGATAAGGTGTCGCCGGATCAGAAAATTTAGCAAGAGAGGCCAGATAGTAAATAAGAAATCGGAAGAAAAACTCAGAATTGAGCCGCTGTTGCAAAAAGGCAGCCGATCTGTGTAGCGCTGGAAGTCGCCAAATATTCAGTGCTATATGAGTTGCCCATGTACAAAACAAACAAACAAACAAAAAAATCAAGTGATGTTTAAAGTGTATGTATTACTGTGTGGTTTGCCCGGGTTATGGGGGTGGTTTTGTTGGGTGTGCCATTAGCACTGTGCAGACGTAAATATTGACTGTTTGTTTGCTGAATGGGAATTTGCGTCTTTGTATAAAAGTTCATGGGATTATTTTTTAGTTATATTAGGAACATGGCAGTTTTTATTTTTCATGGACTATATACTGTATATATATTGATAAAGACGGCAGAATAATCCGTCTAGCCATGTGGAGGTGGGACGGTAGTCCACCTGTCCCCCTCTAGTTTTAGTTGTTTTGTGTGCATGGATAGGCCTATATATATTCTGTTCATTGTTAGTGCGTGATTCGAGTTGCAAATTTGGGAGGGCCTAATTGGTTTGCTTTGGACTTTTCTATGAGGGGGGGTGATGTATTAAATATATTACATATTGTTGTGTCGTGGGTATAAAAGGCGGATGCGAAAGAGGCAGAGTCTCTTTACGGCCAAACCTCTGCCTTGACGGGAGAACCTTTGACGCACTGTGAGTGCATCAATAAAGTTACGTTCTACTGCACCTCCGGCCTCGCTATTGGAATACTGGTTATGGACATAACAGGTGGTGATTGTGCTGTCAGGACACTGCTCTTTCAAAAACCAGAGGCTTTCTGTGAAACATGTTTCTTCTACACAAAGTTCAGTGGAGTCAGAAAGTGGACAAAGGTCAGTAACTTGTGCTAATATTGGCTATTTAGTGTCATAGAAGACATGATTATAAAATGATAATAAGAATGAAGCATTCTGCCTTCTCTGAGTTACTAAGAGGATGGAGACTGTAATTACAGTGGTTGTCTGTCCTTTAAAATTAGGTTTCAAACTAATAAAGCTGTTAGTAGGTTGGCAAGTAAATTAATAGTGTCGTTAGCTTGATAACTAGCCACAGTTAGCAGGTAAGATGCTAGCTTCAGAAATCAGCACTTAAAATGACTTTAGATATAATCTATAGATTATCCATCAAAACTGACACACTTTAGATTTGTAACAGCCTAATATTACATTTAATGTATTGGTAAAAGTCATTGCCATAAAACTTGTCATATTTGCCTTGTGACAGCAGATGATCAATAACCGTCCAGTTTTGTCTGTTTCATTATTAACTACACAGAGCTCATCCACAATATTAGTGCAATACTGTTTGCATGATAATTTATAATCTGTAACATATCACATGATGTACAGAACCAGGATTGTATTGTTTTATTTTTTTTTATTTTTATTTTGTATGCTTTATTGATCCCCAGAGAGGAAACTGAGGGCATCCACCTGGATGGATGAAGCAGCCACGGTACGGCGCTATCCCTTCACCATTCACACACACATTCACACCTAGGGCCACTTTAGAGTCTCCAGTTAACCTAACCTGCATGTTTTTGGCCTGTGGGAGGAAACCGGAGAAATCCCGGAGTAAACCCATGCAGACATGGAGAGAACATGCAAACTCCACACGGATCAGTGTTGGTCAGGGGCTGGGATTACATGATGAGCATGTTCAGAGCATACTTAGAGCTTAATCAGAATAAATTATTCTATATTTTCCTGTCAAGTGAGTAAATCTCATTAAACATAAGCAAAAATCTGTGACATGTATACTGCATTTTATTTTTTCAACAAATGTGTAGTACATGTGAAGAGTAGACTGCTGTGGTAAAGTTTCAGCCATAAATACATTAAACTTAATTATTTTTAAAAGATAACTTCAATCAACTTATTTGTGAGATTTTTACCTCCGCCAAGGAGGTAATGTTTTTACCGGGGTTTGTTTGTCTGTCTGTCTGTTACCAACATAACTCAAAAAGTTATGAACAGATTTTGACGAAATTTTCAGGAAATGTGTGTAATGGCACGGGGAACAGATGATTAGATTTTGGCGATGATCTGAGAATGCATACCTCCACCAAGGGCTTTGTTTCTATTTGTGCAGCAGGATTACACAAAAAGTACTGGATGGATTTGGATGAAATTTTCACCAGAGGTGGTTCTTGGCCTACAGAGGAACCCATTACATTTTGGTGATGATCTGGGAATGCATACCTCAGCCAAGGCTCTTCTCACAGTGTGTCAGCCACAATACTCCAAAACTACTGGACAGACTTTGACGCAATTTTCACCTCAAGTGGCTCTAGGCCTACACACAAATCCATTACATTTTGGAGGTGATCCATGAGAGACTGAAGGCGCCTTGGTGGAGATATGCGCTCTCTGAGTGCTTTTCTAGTTTTAAAACTTGCACTGATTTACAGGTACAGGACCAGCGTCAGAGTCAATAGATTAGGAAAATTCAACAGTTTGTAAAACAGGAAAAAATGAAACAGCTTCCACTGTGTACCAAGTGATTGTATTTAGTTTAGTAAATACTATATTTGTATTATGTCTTATATTTATTTCTCTATTTTTTAAACAGAAAAGGTCCAAAAATGAGCTTGATCTCCTGTTTTAACATCCTGGTCTTCAGAAGAACTGGTGATGAAGTAACGAGGCGAAAACAGCATCTGCTGATGGAGGAAGTTCAACGTTATTATTAATGATTTGAGCATTATGACCTATAAGCAGCTTGGGAAATATTAGATGGCTAATAAATTCTTATGGGGGTCCTTTTTTCTAAATCTCATTGCATCATTCATTTTTTTACACATTTTAACACTTTTAGCATATTTTACTATGATTTTTTTTATTTCAAGTATCTGCAGTTTTTTTTTAGCTATCCATTAGCGTATGATCAGTGACGTCCTCTGTGATATGGTAAATCAATTTGTTTTTGTCTACCTTGACGATATTTTGATTTTTTCCCGCATGCCAGAGGAGCACACAGTCCATGTCAGGGCCGTGTTACAGCGGCTCCTGGAGAACCAGCTCTTTGTTAAAGCCGAGAAGTGTGAGTTTTCCATCTGCTCCATTTCTTTGATCGGTTTTATAGTAGCTGAGGGGGAAATGAGGGCCGACCCAGCCAAGGTGAAGGCTGTGCTGGATTGGCCTACGCCCCACTCCCGCAAGGAGCTCCAACGCTTCTTGGGATTTGAGAATTTTTATCACCGTTTCATTAGAAACTACAGTGGGGTAGCACAGCCTCTGACCCAGCTGACCTCGGTGAAGGTGCCCTTCACCTGGTCCGAGGCAGCTGAACAGGCCTTTTCCAAACTGAAGGGTCTGTTCTCTGACACCCCCATCTTGGCCCAGGTCGACCCTCAGCTCCAGTTTATTCTTGAGGTGGATGCTTCTGACTTGGGGGGTGGGTGCTGTCCTCTCGCAGCGCTCGGCCTCCGATCAGAAGCTCCATCCATGCGCGCATTTCTCTCGGTGGCTCACGTCAGCCGAGAGGAATTACGACGTAGGGGACCGAGAGCTCCTGGCCATTAAGTTGGCCCTTGAGGAGTGGAGGCACTGGCTGGAGGGAGCGATCCATCCTGTCATAATGTGGACTGACCACAAAAATTTAGAATACCTTCGGTCGGCCTGCAGACTTAACGCCAGGCAGACCCGCTGGGCCTTATTTTTCACTGGATTTAATCTTAACATCACTTACAGGCCTGGCTCACGTAATGTCAAACCAGACGCTCTCTCCCGCCAGTTTAGTCCCAACCCCCCTACCCCCATCCCCTCCCCCAACCCCTTATCCTGCCCTCATGCATCCTTGAGGCTCTCACCTGGGAGCTCGAGCAGAGGGTCCGGCAGGCTCAATCCACTGAACCCAGGGCTGAGGGGGGCCCCGACGACTGTCTGCTTGTTCTGGCCGGCCTCCGCAGCGATGTCATCCGGTAGGGCCACACCAGCCATTTCGCCTGCCACCCTGGAGTCTCCCGGACTATTAATCTTATCCGGCGAGTGTTCTGGTGGCCCACCCTGCAGACAGACATTCGGGACTACGTGAAGGGTTGCCAAACCTGCACCCGGAACAAGTCCAACTCCTCGCCCCCTGTTGGCCTCCTCCACCCACTACCTATCCCCAGCCGACCTTGGTCCCACATCGCCTTGAACTTTATTACTGGACTTCCCCCCTCACAAGGCAACTCTGTCATTCTCACTTTCGTAGATCACTTTTCCAAGGCAATCCATCTGGTGCCCCTCCCCAAATTAACCTCCGCCTCTGAGACCGCCAATCTATTAACTATCCATGTCATCCGTCTGCACAGTATCCCCATGGACACCGTGTCTGACCGGGGTCCACAATTCACCTCACAGGTCTGGAAGTCATTCTGCCGCTCCTTAGGAACCACAGCCAGCCTTACGTCCGGGTACCATCCCCAGAGCAACGGGCAGGCTAAGCGTGCCAACCAATCCCTGGAGGCCGCCCTAAGGTGCATAGCAGTCTGCAACCCGTCGACGTGGAGCACCCATCTGACCTGGGTGGAGTAGTCTCATAACTCGGCAGTCTCAGCATCCACCGGACTGACTCCTTTTGAGGCTTCCATGGGGTATACCCCCACTGCTACCCATGGCGGAGAGGGAGATCGCTGTACCATCGGTGGGGGCTTATGCTCGTCGCTGGCTCTGGCAGGCCACCCAGGCTGCTCTTCTCCACTCTGCAGAATGTAATCGCCAGTATGCGGACCGCAGGCCAAATACTGGCCTGCTCTGTCAGGCAGCGCGTTTGGCTATCGGCGGACCAGGTGCCCCTTAAGACGGAATCCAGGGAACTTTCCCCTCGGTACCTGGTCCCATTCCCAATCTCCCGGGTCATTAACGACGTCACAGTCTGCCTGGAGCGCCTGCCGGCCCTCTGGATTCACCCCAGCTTTCACATCTCCAAAATCAAGCCCCTCTCCGCCAGCCCTCTCTGCCCCCCCCCCCCACCCCAAGAAGCCGCCTCCTCCCCCTCGGGTCCTCGACGGCCAGACCACCTACACAGTCCAGAGGATTCTGGACGTCCACCGTCAGGGCTGAGGGCTGCAGTAGCTTGTCCACTGGAAGGGCTATGGCCCCGAAAAAAGGTCATGGATCCCAGCTTCCAACTTCCGCGATAAGGGGGTGGTCCGGGCCTTTCACAAGACACACCCCAACAAACCCAGTGGCCCGCCAGGAGGCACCCCTTGGGGGGGGGGGGACTGTCATGATCAGGTGAGCGCACTCCCCCTCCCTTCCAGCAAGACTTTTCCCGGCTCCGCAGATAATCACCTCACCTGCGTGATTAGATGCACCTGCTGCCTCTTCTCTGCCAGCGCTGAAAAGGACCAGTTTGTGAATGTTCCAGCGCTGGCTCGTTGGGTAAAGTGCCTCAACAAGCAAGTACGTCTTTGCTTCGCTCTCTGAGGAAACCAAAATTAACTCCTCTTGTCCTCTTTTCTCCTCCAGGTTGCTGCCATCTTCGTGGTGCGTTTCCGGGGTTCGTTGTGTGCTCACCTGCCCCATCATCCTCATCACCACTTCAGCCGCCTTATTCCACCCAGTCAGACACTCACCCCAGCTCCACTCCTGCTATTTCTCTGTGGGGTTCAGCTGCCGGGCTCGCTGCTCACCCCTCATGAGTATAGTCCTATTTTTCTCTTATCCTGTCTCCCTCTTCCACTAATCCACTCTCGTGTCCCCTTACAGGCTGAGTCCTCCTCTGGTGAGTGGCGTCTTTCCTTAACTGTGCATTATTTTTGAATCAATAAATTGTGGTTAAGCAACTTCTCTGTCATTTGAGTGATTTCTCTGGTGCTGTTCCTGCATGTGAGCTGTTCATTCTCCAATCATGACACTGCCGTTGTGTCCCTGAGCAAGACACTTTACCCACCTTGCCTCCAGTGTCCATGACACTGGGTATGAATGTGTATAAATGTTCGGTCATGGTTGGAGAGACCACTGATGTGGATTGGCAGTGACGTTTCCGTCAGGCTGCCCCAGGGCACCTGTGGCTACAGTAGTAGCATACCATTGTCTGTGGAGTGAATGAATAATGTATCCATTGTAAAGTGTCGCTGAACGTCTATGAAAAGCGCTATATAAATCTGATGCATTGTTATTATTGTTACCTTTGAAAAATGTCTGTATGGAAGAAAATAAAGAGTGTAATATCTGTAAAAGTCCTTTATTAAAAGGAGCAACAAACTTTGTATGGTGAGAATTATTCAACTTTACAACACTGGATTTGATCCAAATATTTAAAATAATCTAATCCATTTATCTGCATAGAAGTTACAAGTACATGTTGAAATTATTACTTTTTACTAGCAGAAAGACAGTAAGCTCTTTTAACTTCTAAGGAGATGTGATGGTGTTAAGGGTGCTAAAACTTAACTCCCATTGGCACTTATATGAACCTTGTGACTCCAGAAACATCTCCTTGTTTACAGAGGTGGGTAGAATAGCTCAAATATGTACTCAAGTAAAAGTAGCATTACCTTATATGTCTCACTTGCATATATACAAGAGTAGTTCCCCAAAAAACTACTTCAATAAGAAAGTATTAGTGTGTAATACTTCCACTCTTGTTTAACTTTTTTCATCTACATTTCCAACTGTTTTAATAAGTTTGCACACTCATGTTTTAAATTTTGCAGCTTTGGAATTTTACGTGTTTTTGTTTCTAAAGACTTAAAATATAAACTACCGACATTTGCCTCCAATATAATAAAATCATATGTAGAAACAGTAAGTATTCACTGAGCCAGAATATGAAAACAATTAGAAAATAATTTCACATATGATGAGAAAATCTTTGCTCCCATTTATTTAAAATCAGTGAAATCAAGATACTGAAAAAGTACAGTCACGTGTACTGGAGTTAAAGCATCAGGATTTTTTTTCTAATTGTTTTTCTTTTTTGGCTTAGTGAATACTTATTACTGTTATTTAATTAATTAAATTAAGTATATCAAGTAATTTTGAGGGATCACTTGTTTACTACATTTTCTTTAAATAACTTCTTCAGTTGGATCTACTGAATACTGATAGTTAGTATGGTTAGACATGATCCCAAAATAAGTTTACATTAATATTAAGAAAAATTTAATCACATTTTTAAGTGTTGGTCCGACCGCTGGTCGAACCTCGGATTCAGGAGGAGCAATGTGGTTTTCGTCCTGGCTGTGGCACATCAGACCAACTCTTTACCCCCTCGAGAATCCCCGAGGGTTCGTGGGAGTTTGCCCAACCAGTTTACATGTGTTTTGTAGAAATGGAGAAGGCATTTGACTGCGTCTGTTGTGGTTTTTTGTGGGGGGTGCTTCGGGAGTATGGGTTATCGGGCTTGTTGTTACGAGCTATCTGGTCTCTATATGACCGTTGTGAGAGTTTGGTTCGTATTGCCAACACTCAGTCGGACTCATTCCCCGTGACAGTTGGACTCCGGCGGGGCTGCCCTTTGTCACCAATCCTGTTCATCATTTTTATGGACAGGATTTCTAGGCACAGCCAGGGAACGGAGGGTGTCATGCTTGGTGACCACAGGAACTCATCTCTGTTGTTTGCAGATGATGTTGCCCTGTTGGCTTCATCCAGCAATGACCTACAGGTCTTACTGGGACGGTTTGCTGCTGAGTGTGAAGCGGCTGGGATGAGAATCAGAACCTCCAAGTCCGAGTCCATGGTCCTCAGCTAGAAAAAGGTAGATTGTCCTCTCCGGGTTGGGAACAAGCTCCTGCCCCAAGTGGAGGAGTTTAAGTATCTCGGGGTCTTATTCATGAGTGAGGGGAGAATGGAGCTAGAGATTGACAGACGGATTGGAGCAGCATCTGCAGTGATGCGGACGTTGTACCGGTCTGTTGTGGTGAAGAGCGAGCTAAGCTCTAAGGCAAAGCTGTCGATTTACCGGTCAGTCTATGTTCCTACCCTCACCTATGGTCATGAGCTTTGGGTAATGACCGAAAGAATGAGATCGTGGATACAACCGGCTGAAATGAGCTTTCTTCGTAGGATTGCTGGACTCACCCTCAGAGATAGGGTGAGGAGCTCAGTCATCCGGGAGAGGCTCAGAGTAGAACCGCTGCTCCTCAACATTGAAAGGAGCCATTTGAGGTGGTATGGGCATCTGATTAGGATGCATCCTGGACGCCTCCCACTTGAGGTGTTTCGGGCAGGTCCCACTGGGAGGAGACCCCAGGGCAGACCCAGGACTTGCTGGAGAGACTACGTCTCCCAGTTGATCTGGGAATGCCTTGGTATCCTCTCTGAAGAGCTGGAGCAGGTGGCCAAGGAGAGGGAAGTCTGGGCTTCTCTGCTTGAACTGCTGCCTCCGCGACCCGGACCTCTGGAAAAGCGGTAGAATATGGATGGATTTTAAGGGTTTTAGTGACACTATATGACCTACAGCACACATCAAACCATCTCAGAATTAAATGAAATAAATATGATTGCATTTTCCAAAAGTTCCTTATTTTTAAACTCAAGTTGCACAAGAATTGACATGATTTTATATCACTCATTTTAAATGTTGGGTACTTTTCATCAGCCACCCCTCCAACAGCTATAAATCGGGGCTGTAGTTATTCCTCCTGTTCAGTCTCTCATGTTTAGAGGTGAAGGTCCATTCATTCCAGTCTGATGTTGATGTTCTCCTCTGCCTGGTAGGAGGTCTGTCATGTTGGAAAAGAGCGCACCAAACACACTGAGAACCAGAACAGATCTATTCAGGTGTGCTTGAGTTGATAAAGTGAAGGTGGAAACTGACACGTGGTCAGGAAAAAGAGCAGCAGGAACCTGATGCTCATCTCCTCCCTGCCAGAGGAGACAGAGGTGAAGTTAGGAGATTTTATAGTGAAATAATTCAGTCACAGATGGCACAAACAGGAACCTGTCTGGAGTCTGCAGTCTTCTACACCTTGTACCTACACGCTCTTGGGGCGCCTTAATACAGCATGGAGGTCTTTGAGATGTTGGACCAATTTTTGATCTTAGGGCTCATTTAGGAGATCTGTGTGTGTTTTGGACTGAGTCAAAAGTCTAAGGACACTGTTGAGAGTGTGAAAATCATTAAATGTCATTGATAGATAAAAAAAAATTGGCCAGATCTGCACCTCTGTGTAAAGGGGGTATTACACTCATATCTATGTTCCAGGGTCTGATTGAGATGGTTTATGGATTTGCAGTAAAATGTATTGGAACAAACAGCCTCTGTTGTCTTACTGGTGGAGGACTTGGTGACTTCTAATAAAATCATATACCAGGGGTCACCAACTGGTGGACTCCGGTCCAGATTCAGACCCCGAGAATCCTCTGTCCAGACCCCGAAGCCTTTTGATACAATTTGGGGAAAAGGAAGACCGTTTTATTTTGGTGGGAAAAAAGTGGGACTGAACTGCTGCATCAGCGACCGCCTGACAGATTATGGCACAGGCCCTTGGGCGCTCTCCTTCTGCTGCAGACTGGCCTCTTCACTGTCCCATGAATGCCACTCTCTGCAGAGACTCTGCAGCTCCAACCACCCCAGACAGTATGCAGCGGGTTGCAAAAGGCAGGCAGGTTCGGGTTATAAAATGCAGGTTATAAAATGCAATACAATTTAGTTTGCATTCTCCTGTCAAACATTTTTAGGATTTTAGTTGTAGATTTTAGAATTTTAGACCTATTTATTTGGAGTCAACAAACACATTTAGTATTCTCCTGTATTATAAAATTTTATATTACATTTTGTTTGAAATTGAACAAAGAATTCATTTTAATATTTTTTGTTTAAAAATCAGAAAAGAGCTAAAACCAGCTAAAACATGAGCTTAATAAAATAATGTGTGAAAGCAAGTTAAATGATCCTGGCCTTTTTGGAGACAGCTGTGGTCTTCTGAAAGAATGTCCATGAAAGGATGACACTTCTTAAAATCACATTTTGAGATACGTTTGTCCATGTTTATTTTATTTTTTTATTTAACCTTTATTTATACAGGGTAGTTCCACTGAGAGACAACCTCTCTTTTTTTCAAGGATGCCCTGTTCACACTCACACCAGGAAGTTGCCCAGTACAACCACAGACTGACCTGTGACCACTGAGCAGCTCCAGTTGGGGTTAAGGGTCTTGCTCAAAGGCACCACAGTGGGGTTAAGGAGGGTAGGGCAAACATTTCTGTGTTATCTGTCCCACCCACATCTAATCCTGTTGGTCCAGGGATCAAACCTGCAACCTTCCACTCACCAGTCCACATCCCTAACCATAAGGCCACCACTGCCCACCATGTGTCAGGTTTCTCTTCTATTTGTTTTAATAAAAGATGTTGGAAGTAAATACTTTGCTTTAAAAGTGCCAACTTGTCACACAGTGGGAGGGAAAAACCTTGGATAGAAAAAAAATGTGTCAAGATGCCTTGAGAATTGTTTGAGAATCAAATCGGGAGTTCTGAACCATAATCGAATCATGAGGTGCCTAAAGATTCCCACACCTAGTTTAGCCTAGTTCAGACCTCAGCTGGGGAGGAGGACCAACTTATCGGACCATTTGCAATTTTATTTGGTGACCCCTGTCATATAGGAAATGGTAAAAAGAAATGCATATTTCCTGAGCCTGAGTTGACAATGATGTGAACACTGATTTATATTAGATACAATTATAAATTCACTTAAAGACTCATAAGCCTGGTTCTTCTCTTTTCAGAAATTAATATTTCAAAAAATAATTAAGTTCAATGTATTTATGGCTGAAACTTTACCACAGCAGTCTACTCTTCACATGTACTACACATTTATTGAAAAAATAAAATGCAGTATACATGTCACAGATTTTTGCTTATGTTTAGTGAGATTTACTCACCTGACATGAAAATATAGAATAATTTATTCTGATTAAGCTCTAAGTATGCTCTGAACATGCTCATCATGTTAATACAATCCTGGTTCTGTACATCATGTGATATGTTACAGATTATAAATTATCATGCAAACTATCCATCCATCCATCAATCCATCTTCTTCTGCTTAATCCTTTTTGGGTCGCGGGGGGGCTGGAGCCTATCCCAGCATCTTTGGGCGAGAGGCAAGGTACACCCTGGACAGATCACCAGTCCATCGCAGGGCCAACACAGAGAGACAGACAACCATTCACTCTCACAGTCATACCTAAGGACAATTTAGAATCCCCAGTTTTGATGCTAGTTAACCTAACTTGCATGTTTTTGGCATGTGGGAGGAAACCGGAGAAATCCCAGAGTAAACCCACACAGACACGGGGAGAACATGCAAACTCCACACAGATCACTGTTGGTTGGGGGCTTGGATCAAACCCAGGATCCCCCGGCCAAGGGTGAGTCGCTGTGCTGCTGCAGTGCTAACCACTCCGCCACTGCGCTGCCCTCATGCAAACTACTGCACTAATATTGTGGATGAGCTCTGTGTAGTTAATAATGAAACAGACAAAACTGGACGGTTATTGGTCATCTGCTGTCACAAGGCAAATATGACAATAGGTTTTATGTCAGTGGTTTTTATCAATACATTAAATGTAATATTAGGCTGTTACAAATCTGAAGTGTGTCAGTTTTGATGGATAATCTATAGATTATATCTAAAGTCATTTTAAGTGCTGATTTCTGACGTTAGCATCTTACCAGCTGACTGTGGCTAGTTATCAAGCTAACGACACTATTAATTTATTTGCCAACCTACTAACAGCTTTATTAGTTTGAAACCTAATTTTAAAGGACAGACGACCACTGTAATTACAGTCTCCATCCTCTTAGTAACTCAGAGAAGGCAGAATGCTTCATTCTTATCATTTCATAATTATGTCTTCTATGATACTAAATAGCCAATATTAGCACAAGTTACTGACCTTTGTCCACTTTCTGACTCCACTGAACTTTGTGTAGAAGAAGCATGTTTCACAGAAAGCCTCTGGTTTTTGAAGGAGCAGTGTCCTGACAGCAGGATCACCTCCTCCTGGGCTGCTACACCTCCAACACCTGAATGGCGGCTCTGCTGTTAATCTCTGCTAATCTGTTGCCTTGGCTAATAGTGTTTTGTATGCATACATGACGCCTCTTCTCATACATGACATCATTATTATTTTTACAAACCTGGCGTGTGGCTGCTGGATGTCACTTTGAATTAACCACTCAAGTCCGTGCAGGCATTAACAGGTAAACAACACGTAAAGCAAGAGTTGTGGACGTAAAACAGAGTTTTTTCTATCTGTGCTCGACTAGTCTCCTCGGCAGTTACTCTACTCACAGTTATGCGAAGGCAAACGCAATCAGGGTAGACCAAGGCTCAGGTTTAAAGACACTGTAAAAAGAAACTTGAAGAAGTTGGACATAGACAGGAGTTCCTGGCAGCGGAAGGCTAAGGGCAGAGCTGTGTGGAGGAATCTGATCAGACCTAAATGAAACAGTCATTGTCGCCCACGACAGACTGCTGTGATGATGATGATGCTCGACTAGTTTTGACTGAGCATAGGTCCCGGATATGTGGCACAAAAACCTGAAATAAAAAACTGAATTTGTATGACAAGAAGTGAAATTGAACTCCGATAATGAATTAGGGAGCCAAATTTTTCCAGTAAATGAAATACAGTTTTAATTTTATTGCAATACACATTCAAACCAATAGATTCAATTTCAAATTAGGCAATTCAGATTCAAATTTTTAAAGCAATTATTCAAACTAATTAATTCAGGTTCAAATTCAGTTATTCAAATTCAAATAATTCAAATTCAGTTCCTGCTGGCGCAAATGTTATTGCATAGAAAAAAACTAATTTGCTGCAATAATTAAATAATTCAAAAAAATTTGAACAAAATATGTCACAAACATTTCATTAAGATATGTGAGCTGTTAAATGTAGAAACAAAGTGCAATCAATGACCCCTTTCAAGACAATTAACTTTGGAAAAATTAAAAAACAGAATGTTTGTTATCAAAATATAAAATTCTAGTTTTTCTAGCAAGTTTTACTGTAAAGTATTTCTATTTTCCACCAGAAATTGTCTGAAACTTTAAAGACAGAATATCATATCATGCAAAAGCACAACTCAAATTGTGCAAATATGGGTAAAAAACAAAACACAAGCCTGTGCATGTAAGCAAATACCAGAGGGTACAGACCTGCCAGAGTGGGTTCCTTTGTTCAGGAAAAAGCTGAAAGTACTTGTGAGCAAGCTGAAGGGGTGGGAGTGTGTGAAGTCTCAGGTTTGTCCAAGAGCGAAGAAAGGAGGCCAGGTGAACAAATGTATAAAGACCCAGTCGATCATTGCCGTAGTTGGAGAGGTGGGTCATGAATACACTTATCTGGAGTGGAAAAACATGAACAGAGGAGGGAGGTAAATATTGCATTTTGTCAAATTGTGATAAAGCCCAGAAATCCCATTTCCCTCCCATGTGTGCTGATGCGGCCTCAAGTGAAAAGCAAACAGATTATTTCTCAGTGCGCGACGGTTTTTAAAGCCACTAACTGAGCAGCTGTCCGGTGAGTATAAATATTTGCCATCACTTTTGCAAAGTGACACTCTCACTTTTGTTATGAAGGATCACGCATTAACTTTCAACACAACACGGCTTCAAGTACAATGAGGGGAAAGAGATAAAATGGAAGCGATGCTTTGAATGCTGCGAGACAGATAAGGCAGAGGAGGCGGCACAATACTCCTCATAGCCACTGGGTGATGGGAGAGGAGAGGACGTAGCGACACTTGAGGAGTGTTTTCCGAGTGTGTGCTTATGACAGCCAATGTCTGTGAGGAGGAAGGTGAGACTCAGAGGGAGCGATAGTGTGCTGGTCCGGGCTATCTGTCCACGGCTCAGTGCTTTTATAGGCTGATCAAAGAGACAAGCTTAGATAGCTGCTACAGACAAATGCGCGCACACAAACTCGCCCTCTCTTTCTTCTCTCATGTACACACGTGTGCACACCCGCAAACACACACACTCCTTTTGTGATTTCAGAGCACTTGGGAACGTGTCTGGATGAAACGGTAACATCAGCCATTAAGATATGAATTATTTGTTGAATGCGAGCTGGTGTGTCAGCATGTCAGGGGAATGTGCATGAATGTGAGCACGGACACACAAACGCAGAAGAGCAGACAAGCACCCGAGAGCTTTCCATCTGATTCGAGCAGGTCTCATACTGTGCATCTTCCAGGGACTTATAGACTCCTCATGGACATATAGATGTAGTTTTAAAGACCAAAAACAATCCCTGTGTTGGTTTACAGCTTATTCATATTAATAAACCCTTAATCCAACTGGGTAAAGGTGGTTCTGAGTGGGCCAATCACAAGTAACGAGGCAGTCAGGGTTTGTATGTTTTGCTAATTTAGAAAGCTGCTGTTTTATGATGTCATAAAACCTCAGAAGTGCAATCCACTTGTCCTTTTAAGAGTTTAAGTCAATAAAGGCAGCACAGATTTCTCCATGAAGTCAGTGTTTTAATGTTTTACTGTACTCATGTGACCCATGGACTCCTCAGTGGATCA
Organism: Pholidichthys leucotaenia; assembly: GCA_020510985.1. Lineage (NCBI taxonomy): Eukaryota > Metazoa > Chordata > Actinopteri > Cichliformes > Pholidichthyidae > Pholidichthys > Pholidichthys leucotaenia. The sequence goes on along the minus strand of CM035848.1, from coordinate 174,776,540 downwards.
GGTTTGGGTGCCCTAATGATCCCAGGAGCTATATCGTCAGGGCAACCTGCCCCTGGTAGGGTCTCCTAAGGAAACTAGTTCTGGGTGAAGGGCCAGACAAAGAGCAGTCCAGTGGACCCCCACAAAAGGTTGTAACAAGGATCCTGTATACCCCACAGGGTAAGGGGTTGCTGGAGCCTGGCCAGGAGGATTTGCAAAATGCCAAGCACCTGGTGACCAGGTTTATAAACACTGGACCTGGCGGGGCTCAGCCCGAATGAGACACATGGGTCCCACCTCCAGTGGGCTCACCACCTGCCGGAGGGATCATGGCACTGTGTGAGCTGGGTGGCAGTCTGGGTTTCTTTGCTTAGACTAATGTCCCTGTGACCGTCAGATAAGTACTAGAAGATAGATGGTGAGCCATGGTCATATTTTATAAGGTTAAAACCTCAGGCACCACTTTAATTTACTACCCTTTAGAGTCATTAAGGACAAAAATGTCCAAGTCCAAAAAACTGCTATAAAACATTTACAGATTAATTTACAGATTAATATTTTTTTCTGCATAAATCTCTTAAACAACTTCAGCCCTGCTGAAAACTACTAAATATTCAATCATTTTGAAAAAAATCCTGATAATTATTCAATATTTGATAGTTCTGATCAGAACTGAAGTTGATCAAAAGATTGTAACCCAAAAAAGCAGAAAAAAATATTAATCCATACTATTTTTATAGCAGTTTGTGTTAGTGGACATTTTTCTCCTTATTAATGACTCAAGAGGGCAGTACATTTTAAATCTGATGCCACACAAAAACTATTAATGCATCAAAGTCAATCCAAGACATACTGTACCTCAGACTGATTTAAAGAAAATCCTCCAGCCACCCAACATTAGTTTTATGGAAAACAAGTGGCATCAAGTAATCAAACTGGCATTTAAAGGGTTAACCCTTTAAAAAGTGTTAGCATCATGATATCAAACTGGCGTTTAAAGGGTTAACCCTTTAAATGCTAGTTTGATTACTTGATGCTAATATTTTTAAGAAGAAACAAAAAAAAGTTATCTGTAAAATTTTTATAGCAGTTTTTTGGAAGTGGATTTTTGTCCTTAAAGGGTAGTAAATTTGTTTCAGTGTTCCGTTGGTGTATTAGAAAAAATAAAAGTTGAATTCCAAAATTTGTCTAGAGAGGCTTTGTTGGAAAAAAAAAATTGTGCCATATGCACTAACACAGCCAAAATGAGGAGTAGATGAAGAGGAAAAAATTGCGCAAATGGACAAGAATGTCCATAGTGGTCCCTGAGGGTTAAAACCTCAAAAAAATAAAAGTTTTGCACGATGTGGAATCGTTTACTTAATTTATATTGTGACTAAAAATGTAAAACTACACTAATTTAGGAGTGGGACTCACCAGAGGCTACACGATACAATATTATCATAATACAATCTTGTGATATGATGAGAATTACTATATCATATAGTAGGATTTCCCATCTCAATCTTTGTTCAACTCCTGGCTAGATCTCAGTCAGGAGTCACTCCTTTCGCTGTGCTGACCTAACCAGACAGTGAGCATTTAGCAAGATCTAGTGGACTAAAAAGTCCATTGTTTTATATTCTCTATGCTCTGGTAGGTAAGTTTGTACCTGCAGCATTTATTAATAATTTTCAATAAAGTATCACGATACTGGTGTCTCTGAATCGACAGTATCACCAATACAAAGTATCCTGTTATCATGCTGTGTCAATCCCCCCCACCCCTACAAATCATACTTGACCCAAACAATTCCAAAAACCAGATCCTCAAAAATATAATAAATTTGTTTGTTGCATCTTAAAGTGATACATACACATGCATACACACAAACACACATAGCCATATTTGGGCAAACACAGGGGATTTCCTGATGACAGACAACAGCCAGCGCTCCTCTTTAAACGGGGAAGGTTGCTGAAGATGCGGAGTGACACAGTGTCGGGGTTTGACGGATCAGCGTCCGGCTGACCCGGAAAGCTGGTCAGAATACTGATGGCAGGAATGTGTTGGTGTATTTGTGTGCGAGACGCTGTGGGATGGAGACAGGGGAACAGATGCATGCGGTTGCTTGTGGGTGAGGATGCGCACGAGAAGTAAGATCGGGGCAGGGGCATGCACGTCAGTGTCCTTCCCCCAGCGTGTGAGCATGCAAGTAAATGTTTATGCATTTGTGTATGCTGTGCAATTGAGTGCATCTGCCACTGCCTTCTTATCTTATGCTTACTCTTAGTAAACCAGCAGTGCACCATCCACAGACTCTTCTGCTTCATATCAATCTAGCTGATGTTAGAGCAACAATGTGGAACCGCCACCAAGGCACTGGCGAGCAGCCAGAAACACATGCCAAAAATAAAAACAAACTAAATGCTTGCTCATTCCTCAGCTCCCCACAAAATAAAAAAAAAAAAAAATCTCTCATAGAAGTATGAATGGAGCACTGATGGAGTGTGGAGAAAGGAAACAGGCGAGGCAACGAGCTAGACAACATGAACTTTATTCCTTCTCCAACATATTGTACAGTAAAAGAGCTCCGGGTCTCTGTGCATTCCTCTTCTATATCTTTAATACCATGCATTGAGACCTGGAACTGCCGACCATAATACATTGTTGTATAGACAAAGACCTGTGTGGCACATTAACATGATATAACGCCCTAAACATAGATCTCACACCGTTTCCTCTTCCAGTGGCTCCGGCAGTTCATCCTCTCCCCGGGGGGCGCATAGTCCTTACTGGCCCGTCTGATACCCCCCCCCCCCCCCCCCGTGACACCTCCTCTTTCGGTCCATTGTTCCCCCCTTCCCCAGCTGCCTTCTCTGGGTGGAGAACTCTCACACCATGCCGCCACAGGAGCACTATTTTCAGAAAAGTGTCAAATTAAATAAGAAAATGCAGGTGGGGGGGTGCGGGGGTGGCAAGGTGTGAATATAATAACATAAAAAGGATTTAGAGTGACATACAGTTGAATCTTAAGCTGAGTAATAAGAACCATTTCAAAGTCTCCCTTTTGTGTTGTTTGTACTTTTTTGGAAAGCAGGCAAGGTGATCAAAAAGTGATTTATGTTCCCTTCAAACCACTCAATAGCCTATGATGTCTGACTCAGACTGTAAGAGGACAGGCTGTTGTTCTGTGTGTGTGTGTGTGTGTGTGTGTGTGTGTGTGTGTGTGTGTGTGTGTGTGGTTAGCGTGCAGGTGTATGCATGTAGAACGGCAAAGACAGTGAAGGTTTGAGAGAGAATCCGGGTGTTACTAAAACATGGAAACATTCATTATGGAGCTCAAGAGCTGCCTGCCAAATTAAACAAAAGGGAAAGAGGAAAGATGATTTGTGTTTGTAATTGGAGAGCTGCAGAAAAGGGAAAAAAATGGTTGTGAGCAGGTATTAAAGGAAAAGACAGTGAGGGGAACCTTGGCAGATGATTGTGAATTTAAAACAAAGAAGAAAACAAAAAGCCACTTGAGAGAAAGTTAATCTCCTGACATGGTGCAAACTTAAAAAAAACCTTTGGTGAGCAGACATGGAGAAGAAAAAAATTAACAGAACCAAATAAGCCCTTTCACATTGAAAACTGAGTATTTGTCCTGAATGTTGGATTGCTTCTAGCTCCATATGTGCCTTTATTAAAGAATATTACACTAATAATTTAACAGTAGAATTAGGACTCAAATCATTCTTGGAAGTAGACGGCGAGAAAAACAAACCCAAGCCTGCAGTCTCCCTCTTTTAATCTTTGTCCCCCATCTTGCTCCTCATAGCTCTGTTTCCTTGTGCTTCTTTCATCTGTCCCCTCTTCCAAAAAGTCACTTCATTTTTTTTTCTCGTTCTCTCTCAGATTTCATGGTGACCTAGTTGATCTGATGAAGCATGTCAGTTGAACGGGCAAGTGATGTTTTCAAAATCCATGAGGTCGAGAACACGCAGCCACATTAATACTAACGCCATGTCTTCAGAGATTAAGGGCGCACTGGTCATGTATTTTGAGTTTGTGACATATTCCAATCCCTTTGAATATGAACATCATTTCTAAAGGCAGAGATAGCCTCACAGTTACGTACATGCTTTCCTGGTTTGAATTCCTAGGTTTGCAAGCGCTATTCTGTGTGGAGTGCGCACACTCAAGTTTTCCTCCCACATTCCAAAAATATGTATGCTAAGTTATGTATGCTATGACCAACACTAAACTTATGCACTTTATGACTGAGTAATGATGATTTGATTTTATCTGCATTAAAGTTTAGGATTAATCACTGGCAATCACCCCAGAATCTTTCCAGTCTGCATGCCATCTTAATAAAAATTAGAATAGGAAAATGCCGGACCATATAGTCCGGTAATTAAAGGTGACAATATGCACTGAGGTTCAACAAAATTGGGGAAAAAGGTTTTCCAATGGAAATCAGTTCAATCATAGGTATATAACACATATAAAAAAGTCCCACAAAATCTGAGCATGGGAAATGCCTTAAAATTGGTGAAATCCAAGACAGCCACCAACAAATTAGCAGAAATGTTTTAGGGCCTTGGACTTTGGGTTGCCCCCACAAACTGGGTTTTGTGTTGGACTGTGCGGGGGGAAGATGTTTGGTTTCGACCCACCTGGCCTTTTCCCTCACCACTCACATTGGGAGGGTCTTTTTGTGTTCGTTTGGGGTCGTCTGGAATCCACCCTTAAGGGGGGTGGCACTATCATGGGGGAACATGTTTGCAAACATGTCCCACTCTTCTTTATTCTTTAGTTATGTTTCTTCTCAGTTATCATTATAGTTATCCCATCTTTAATTCTTAGTCATGTTGTCCTTTGCATTATTGCCATTATCCTGTCTCATCTTGTGTTTACTTGTTGTGACAGCACCCTGATTTCCTTTGGTTGTTCTTCTGTGTTGCTAATTTGTCACAGCTGCCCCTTGTTCTCCCAATCACTGTCTCCCCTATAGTATATCCTGGCCGTGGGCGCTAATCCCCATGACGTCCTTATGTTAACAATACATTATCCTTATTATTTTCATTTCCATGCCGTTTGGAATTATTATTGTTTTTTCACTCCACGCTGTCTGGTTCATTATTGCATTTTATTTCTGCCCATGTGCAGTGTTTATTTTTTGTTCGTTAATAAATCATGGTTTACCAGATTCGCCTGGCAAGTGGGTCCTCCTCTCCTTCTTTGCTCCGGAGGGGCAGACGCTTCTATGACAGTAGGACACTGCCAGTATTGGGCCCAGGAGGTGAGTCTGGTAAGAGGAGGAAGAGGTAGAGTTGGGAGGAGCAGCGGTTCGTTGGAGCGATTGAGGACTTAGCAGCTGCAGCTCAGAACTGCTCTTCCCGGGAAGACAAGATGCATTGCTGGGGTGAAGTCGCCAATCTGTTGGAAGCCAGATCAAGTGTGTGCTCCCACCCCCGGGTGCTCAATCTCTCCTTTCCTCCGCTATCAACTCTGCCATCCTTCTCTCTGTCACCTGTCGAGCCCAAGGTTTTTAACTGGACTCAACCAAGAAAGGACTCGGTGGGTAAAGGGAGGTCGGTAGCCAGTGGTCCCAATGTGGATGAGTAGTGGGCAGCCCAGTTCATCCAGGATTTTCTTTTGGCCACTCGTGCCTCCCACACGCCAGAGGTGGCCCTGGAGTGGCTAGACGCTGCAGCTGGGACTGTGGAAGGCGCACCCCGGTCTGCAGAGACACCCCGAGCTGGCGGGACTACTGGGCACCATTTCCAACCTCCACTGGACATATCACGGGTTGGTAAAGAAGTCATGTGGGGCACCGGAGCTTGTGCCGACACAGAAATGTCCCCTGGCTCCCACAAGTTCCACACACCTCTCCTCCATTCCAATTCTAGCTCCTCGCCACTACGCAATGGCTTCTCACCAGGTGCTCACCGTAGCCACCCAGAGAGATTTGTCTGGTTCTCCAGCAGCGGGTTTAAGCCTTTGAGTGTGACTGTCGTCGAATTGCGACATAACGCCTTAGTGGTCAAGAGTGGTAAATATTTTTTGTCAATAAAATAGTTCAGATTTCCAAGGCTATAACTTGAAAGTGGTAAGAGATAATGGCTTACTGTCAATTAGAAAGATGTAAAATATGATCCAAACTTTCAGATAGGAATAAATTTACGTGTCTAATTTGCATAATGTCACAGCAGCTATATAAATTCCATAACTCAGTCAAAACTGGACTTTGGACATATTTACGCAAAGAATGGTTTGGTTTTTGACACCGTTGTCTCTACAGGGGTATGTTGTTATCTTATCTTCAAAGTATATGAACCAGAAAATCAGTACAATGTAAAAAAAACAAATAAATTTGTCACTTACCCGTGGCTATGGGGACTCGCTCGCTGCCGTGGTCGGTGCGTTTTCATCCATCGTTGTCGATATTTTGCATTCTGTCGGTCATTTAACAATAACGAAAAGAATATCAATTTCCCACCCTCTGACGACCTCCACCACCTCACACTCACCCACACTGACGTCCGTAACGCAATGAGTCATATCAACGTACGTAAGGCTGCTGGCCCTGACGGCATTCCTGGGTGTGTACTGAAGGCATGCGCTGAGCAGCTGGCAGGGGTCTTCACGGACATCTTCAACCTGTCCCTGGCCCAGGTGGTGGTACCAGCGTGCTTCAAGACCACTTCTATAATACCAGTGCTGAAACATACAACACCATCGTGCCTGAATGACTATCGCCCTGTGGCACTGACCCCTATAGTCATGAAGTGCTTTGAGCGACTGGTCTTGGCACAGTTCAAAAAATGCCTGCCCCCTACACTGGACCCTCACCAGTTTGCCTACCGGAGCAACAGGAGTACAAAGGATGCATTTTCTACAGCGCTGCACTGTGTACTCTCACATCTGGATGACAAGAACACCTACGCAAGAATGCTGTTTGTTGAATTCAGCTCAGCATTCAACACAGTTATCCCCTCCAAGTTGATCACTAAACTTGGGGACCTGGGAATCAGTACCTCCACCTGCAGCTGGATCATGGATTTTCTGACCAACAGACCCCAGCATGTTAGGTCAGGCCCCAACCGTTCTTCCATCATCACATTCAACACAGGTGTACCACAGGGCTGTGTGCTCAGCCCATTCCTCTACTCCCTATTCACCCATGACTGCAGGCCTATGTATGGATCCAATTCCATCATAAAGTTCGCAGATGACACCACGGTGATCGGACTCATCATGGACAACGATGAGTCAGATTACAGGGCAGAGGTTGAGCACTTGGCTACTTGGTGCGCTGACAATAACCTGCTCTTTAACACCAGCAAAACCAAGGAGCTCATAGTGGACTACAGGAAGGAGAGGGGAGAGACACATGACCCCATCCATATCAATGGCATAGCTGTTGAACGTGTCCCCAGCTTCAAATTCCTGGGGACCCACATCTCGGAGGACCTGTCCTGGTCAGTTAACACCACCAGCCTGATCAAGAAGGCCCATCAGTACCTCTTCTTCTTGAGGACACTGAAGAAGAACCATCTGTCAACTGACATCCTGGGCAACTTCTACCGCTGCGTGATAGAGAGCACCCTGACCAACTGTGTCACAGTCTGGTATGGGAGCTGCTCTGTCGCTGACCGTAAGGCGCTGCAGCGGGTGATGAAAACCGCCCAACGCATCACAGGGACTCCACTTCCATTTATAGAGGACGTCTACAGGAAAAGATGTCTGCGCCGGGCACGCAGCATTCTTAGGGACTCCAACCATCCTGCTCATGGACTGTTCCAGCTTCTCCCCTCTGGAAAGCGTTTCAGAAGCCTTCGGACTAGAACCAGCAGGTTTAGGAACAGTTTCTTTCCAACAGCTGTCACGTTATTGAACTTAGTTCCCCGCTGACTCTCTTACCATTATCTCTTACCATCCTCACCTGTACATAACTACCTGTACCTAACTTATTGTACATTATTTGCACATAACAGTACTCTTAACTTTCTGCACTGCTGCATATATTTGCTTAAATTGCACATGCTGTCAATTACTGTATATACTGCACTGCTGTCCTTTGCACTTCTGATTGGATGCTAAACTGTGTTTCGTTACCTTGTATTCATACATGTGTAATGACAATAAAGTTGAATCTAATCTAATCTAATCTAAATGTATGCTCTCTACCACATCTACAAAGTCTTGATGATTATCCCACATAAATTTTGCTTGTTTCTCGCGGCTATTTTCCGTGTACGAAGCCGTCTAAGTGACTGTGCACGACGATGGATGGCAGCCATATTAGCTTTCTGGGCTAAAAGGATGAAAACAGGAAAAGGAAATGAGGAGTTCTTCTTCTTTGGTGTATTAGGTGTCATCCATTGAGTCCTCCAATGCGTGTCTGCCACCTTCTGAAACTGGCAGATCAGTACAAATCAGTACAAATCCTTAATGCAGTCGGGGATGTCAGTGAGATGACAGGCACAGTGCCGCGCTCTGCCACTAGGGGCACGCGAACTCTCACACTCAAAGGGTTAACAGCAGCGGCAGCCTCAGTGGCAATGGAGATGGGGACAAGGCAAGTACTATTTTCTCATTTTTTAAACATCTAATAGTGAGAGGTTTTGCCTTGTTCCCACCGAGGAGACTCAGCTGCCACCTCTTATTGCTGCTGAGCCCTCAAATGTTTTTTACCTCTGCCAAGGAGGTTATGTTATCATCGGCGTTTGTTTGTCTGTCTGTCTGTCTGTTTGTTTGTTTGTTAGCAAGATAACTCAAAAACTTATGGACGGATTTTCATGAAATTTTCACAGATTGTCAGAAATGGGGTATCCTACAGATGATTACATTTTGGTGGTGATCCGGCTCACCGTCCAAAAGAAAACCGCCATTACGGAAAATGCCATTTTCGTGAATAACTACTGAACCACCAATCCTATCATTGTCAATCCAATTGCTAGTCATATGTTTTCATGGTCAAGGAATCTGAAAATGTACACACAAACACTGTATGGGGGAACTGTGGCGCTTGGCGGAGGTCTGCGCTCTCCGAGTGCTTTTCTAGTTTTCTGCTGCTGCCCCCTTGTATGTTCCACCACTCACCTCAACCACTTGTTTCTCTGAGGCCATCTCCACCTCAGCTGGGTCCATAAGGGAGGAGGTGAGCTCAAGCGCGGCTACTACTGCTCTTCACGTGCACACTCCAGCAGAGACTGTCCTGCCTCATGTGCATGCTCCAGCAGAGATTGCTCTGCCTCATGTGCACACCCCTGCAGAGACTGCGCCGCCTCATGTGCACACTCCTGCTGAGACTGCTTCGCCTCACGTGCACATTCCTCAGAGACTGCTTTGCCTCATGTGCACGCCCCTGCAGAGACTGCTCCTCTTGAGGTTGTCATCCTAACATCAGTGGCACCATGGTCCTCACCAGCAGAAGTACAGGAGTTAAGGCAAGTCCTCCTCTTTGCTTTCTTAATACAGTGTCTGTGTTAGAGAGGTCTTGTCTTACTTCTGGTGGGGAGACCCAGTTGCAGCTGCCATCTGCTTCTGAGCCCACCGAGCTATTCTGCTGACTGTTTGGGTGTGACTCCTGCTTCAACCTGTACCTCTTCCTTCCTGTCTGAGGTGGCGGTGTCAGAGGAGGATTCCTGGGCATCTGGACCGGATGCATCCCTGCCGTCTCAGCCTGAGGTCAGCGCACCCCAGCCATCTCATTCAGATATCAGCGCACCCAAACCATCAGAACATGAGGTTGGCACACTTCAGTCATTTCATCCAGAGGTCAGTGCACCCCAACCATCACATCCTGAAGTCAGCACACCCCAACCGTCTCATTCAGAGGTCAGTGCTCCCCAGTCCTCTCATCCAGAGGACGGCGCTCTCCAGTCGTCTCATCTAGAGGTCAGCGCTCTCCAGCTGTCTCATCCAGGGATCAGCGCGCTTAAATCATCAGCACCTTGGGTCGGCATGCCTCTGTATCTGCCTAGCATGTCATGTTTCCTGATTTGGGTGTCTGTGGACTCGGGCAGACCCCCTGAACCATCTTATCCCACACTCTGGTGGCCTAGGGACTCTGGGAGACCGCCAAATCCACCCTGCTCCTCGGTCTGGGGTCCCATGGACTTGGAAAGGCCCCCTGACCCACTTTGTTCTCAGGTCCGGTGGTCCCGGGACTTTGGGAGACCACCCGACCCACCTGGTTTTGTTTATGGGCCTTGGACTTTGGGTTGCCCCCACAAAGTGGGTTTTGTGTTGAACTGTGAGGGGGGAAGGTGTTTGGTTTTGAACCACCTGGCCTTTTCTCCCACCGCCCACCCTGGGAGGGTCTTTTTGTGTTTGTTTGGGGTCATGGGGGGGGCACTATCATGGGGGGACATGTTTGCAAACATGTCCCACTCTTCTAGTTATGTTTCTTCTCAGTTATCATTATGGTTATCACATCTTTAATTCTTAGTCATGTTATCCTTTGCTTTATGATTGCCCTTATCCTGTTTCATCTTGTGTTTACTTGTTGTGACAGCACCCTGATTTCTTTTGGTTGTTCTTTTGTGTTGCTAATTTGTCACAGCTACCCCTTGTTCTCCCAATCACCATCTCCGCTATATATGCTGGCCGCAGGCACCAATCCCCAAGGCGTCCTTTTGTTAACACTACCTGTTATCCTTCTTATTTTCATTACCATGCTGTTTGGAATTATTATTGTTTTTTTCACTCCACGCTGTCTGGTTCATTATTGCATTTTATTTCTGCCCATGTGCAGTGTTTATTTTCTGTTCGTTAAAAAAATCATGGTTTACCAGATTCACCTGGCGAATGGGTCTACCTCTTCTTCCTTGCCCTGGAGGGGCAGACGCTTCTATGACATCAAGTCCACTTCCAATGTCTAATGTTAATTTGCAATACCCTAAACCAGGGGTGTCAAACTCATTTTAGCTTGGGTGCCATATACCACCGGGTTTAATGTCAAGGGGGCCGGACCAGTAAAATAATAGCAAAACAACCTAATGGCAACTCCAAATTTAGTACAGAGAAGCACAAGTACATTATGAAATGATTACATTTAATGAATCATTCATCTTTTACAAAACATGAGCAACCTAAATGAGTTGGAGTAATGACCCCAGTTACATGGCCTTTATCAGATTATTCTGTTTACATGGCCACTTGAATAATCAGATAACTGCAGAAATCCAGTCATAACTGGCTTATTAGTGTACATGTATACCTGATCATTGACCATGTTTATATGCACATGAATAAATTGATTATGACTGGATTTCTAGAGTTTCAATCCAGATTAAGACCCTTAATCAATTTTTGGCAGGCAAAATACAGAATTATTGTCCTTTGAGACTATTTCACAAGTGCAAGAGAACAAGTTATAGTATTATATTCACAATTTAACCCCAAACAACCAAATAAAATCATTTTTAAAGCATGAAAACTGTTTCAATCAATACTAAGACCTTTAATCAATTTTTGGCAGGTCAAATAACATATTTATAAGCTATAACTGTCATGAATTGCCCCTTGGAGCGGAGAGGAGAGGCCCAGATGCTGAACTGCAGTTTGTAATATTTATCAACAAAACAAAAGTAAACTTACGAACAAAAACGGCAAAGGAGAAGACAGGAATCCACAGGTAACAAAACGCCAGAACGGGAACAGGGCTCTGACACAAACAAATCTTAAGACTCCAGCAATGAGTGACAGGAACCACAGTCCTTAAATAAGGCATGCAAACAATAAACATAAATGATAGCAGGTGTGGATCACATGAGCGGGAAGGAGGTGAAGATGATTGCAATCAGCTGTGAGCCATGAGGAGAGGAGACGGGGCTGACAGCTTGATCAGGGACCACCCACAACCAGGGAAAAACCCAGAAGTACCTCTGACAGCTGCAACCCCGGAGAGAGAGAGAGAGAAAAAAAACAATAAGACATAAATATAATACGACGACAAATAAAGATACAAGTAAACCCAAATATGTAAATGACAAAACTACAAGGAACATAAACAGGAAAATTAGTCACACTAAGAAACAATACAGAAAATGTGAAAACCAACCAAAGATAAAATAACAGGAATTAGAACTCAAAAATACAACACTATACAAATATGAAAAAAGTCAAAGAGACTGAGCACGGCGGAATCCCCCCATGTTCAGATCGTGACAATAACAACCCTTTGAGATTATTCACAAGTTGGACAGAACATGTTATAATCTTCACAGTTCAACCTTGAAGAACCAAATCAAGTAAGTTTTCGGCAGATAAAATGTTTGAATCCAAATTGGGAGCCTTGATGAATTTTTGGCAGATGAAGCATACATTTTATGGATTCTATTTACAATATATAATTATAGGAGGTACATTGTCATGAGTCTGAGCTCTGTGAAAACACTGAGCTCAGACTTTCAATTTATGTCTGAGTATTTTATGTCTGTTATGATTATTTTGTCTGTTTCTGTGTTTATTTTTGGTTTTGTGACAAGATCACCCTTCTTCTTTCCCAGACACTCCCACCAGCTACTCACTCTGTTCCCCTGCCATCTCAGCTGTGAGTAGTTGAATAGTTAGGTCACCTGCTCGCTCTGCTGCCCGCACCTGCTGCTCATTTGTTTTCATGTATTTAAGCACTGCCAGCTCACTTTCTCATTGCGGCAGTCTTGATTGAATTACTGACTGGATAAGTGAAAGACTTATTGTTTGATCCTTCCCAGTCTTCTCCTTGGCACTCGTAGAGCGATTTCGGCTCTGGAGTGCCTCTCTGTAAGTTATTTCTTCTCCTTGTCACTCACAGAGCAATTCCGGCTTTGGAGTCCCTTTTTGTAAGTTACCTTTTATTTGTATTTTTGTGTACCCTGCAAAGCTTTGGGTTTTCTGTTTGTTGTTTTGAATAAATGTCACTACTGCAGTCCAGTGCGTGGGTCTGTCTCTCTGCCCCAGAGGGGCCAATTATGACAGAAGATTGCCGCCTGGAATAAGACCCAGCTGCTGCAGTTAGTGCATTTTAGCCCATTTGTTTTTTCACTAACCTGTCCTGCGGAGCTGTCATGTTTCCATCAGGCGAATCAGACCGGAGGAGGAGGAAGTGGAGTCAGGATGAGCTGGAGTTTGTCTCAGTGATTGAGGACATGGCGATCGGTGCTTGGAACTGCTCATCCCATATGGACGAGATGCTGTGTTGGGGTGGAGTCGCTAATTTGCTGGAGGTCAAACCCAGCGTGCGCTTCCACCCCCGGGTGCTGAGACTCTCCCTTCCTCCACTCCCACCTTTGCCATCAGCCTCCTCCTCGCCTGTTCCATCAGCTCCACGGCGACACTGTCGTCCCGCTCCGGACCACCGAAGGAATTATCCCACCTCTCCGGCAGCCATTTCCCTGACACCGACGCAGAAGCCTCCTCAGCAGTTCAGCCTTCCTCCCTCTCTTTTCCAGCTGGATCTTCAGCTTTTTTCTGGCCTGTAGCTGCAGTTCTTCGCTCCACTTTGGCGTCCTCTCCTGCTGCCGAGAGGTCCTCCATTTTTCCCCGGCTCCATCTGTCTCCGTGATGACAGGGGCGGCTCCTCCACAATCCTCCGAGGAGCCCATCTCCACCGTAGCCACGGAGAGGGATGACATTACACCAGCTGCAGCAGGCAACATCAATCACTGGGAAAACAGGCAAGTGTCATTTTGGTGAGGGCTCAGGTACACAGTCACTTGAGCCCTCACCACCTGCTGCAGATATCAATTGCTCACCAGCCCTCTCCGTGTCTTCTCCTTTGGCCCCTGAGTGTCCACTGACCTCAGGATTGAGCCACCAGATGCGGGATTAGCCTGTTGCCCTGGAGGACCAAGTTCCAGCACCAATAGTGAGCCGAACCCCAGCTGCCACGCCGGATGAGTCACCAGCGTGGATCACTCCGCCTGGGGGCATCAAGACTGTATCCACCATCATGCCTGCTGCGGAGGCTGCCGCAGCAGAGTTAGAGACACAGCTGGACCTCCAAAGAACCGGGCCCGAGACGTCGTCGTCATCTGGATTGATGGAGTCCTGGACGGCGGTGGAGCTCAAGCTCAGGCAAGTGCTCTCCTTTGTTTTTCTTGTCTCAGTTTTGGAGAAATCTTGCCTTGCTCTTGGTGAGGACAGCTGGGTGCAGCCACCCGCTGCACCTGAGCTCACCTCGCCGCGCTCCGCCACTGTCGGTGACCCTGATCCTGCTTCTCTGTGTGTGTTGTCTGAGCTTTCTCCCAGGGTCACCGGGAATGTTCCTGCACAGCCAGATGTCTCCGTGGGTCAAGGCTCGCCGCCCGAGGTCACCATGGGTCCAGCTTCCCCCGCAGTGGAGGTCGTCGCGGATGCTCTGTCCCAGCCCGGGACCTCTGTGGGTGCAGGTCCCCCTCTGCCCGAGGCCGTTGTGTGGGTTCCTCTTCCTCGGACCAAGTCTTCGTGGGTGCTGCGCCCCAGCCTAAACTCAACATGGGTGCTGCATTCCAGTTTGGGCCTACCATGGGCACTACGCCCCAGCCCAGGGTCCACTGTGGATGCAGCACTGGCCCAGTCTGGGCTCACCGTGGGTGTAGCATTGGCCCAGTCCGGGACTACCGTGGGTGCAGCATTGTCCCAGTCCGGAGCCACCGCGGGTGCGGCCACGCTCCTGCCCGGAGCCACTGCGGGTGCGGTCACGCTCCTGCCCGGAGCCACCGCGGGTGCTGCAATGCTCCAGCCCGGAGCCGCCGCAGGTGCAGCTATGTCCCAGTCCGGGACCTCCGCGGGTGCACCTGTGTTTTAGTCCAGGACCACCGAGGGTGTTGCCGGCCAGTCTGAGGGCATCGAGGCCTCCTCTCCTCTGCCTGACACCACCGTGGTTCCCCTTCCGCTGCCAGACATCGTCGTGGGTCCTCCGCCACCAGACACCGTCGTGGTCCCCCTCCTTCGGTCCTCCTTCCCTTCATCGGGCCTTCTCGTGGGGAAGCCGCCTCCTGGGTTACTCCTCCGGTCGTGGTGGCTTAAGAAATCTGGCCGGCCGCCCGATAGAGTGAGCCGCTCAGCTGCCCACACCTACTGCTCATTTGTTTTCATGTATTTAAGCACTGCCAGCTCACTTTCTCATCGTGGCAGTCTTGATTGAATTACTGACTGGATAACTGAACGACTTACTGTTTGATCCTTCCCAGTCTTCCAATGGTATTTTATGGTTTTCCAATTTCCATTATACTGACAAGTTAAGCTGTGCTCTATCTGGTTCCACAAATGTTTGATTAACAAGTAACTCAGTAATAGTCTATGGTGCCCATGATACATGTTGAATTCTCTGTTTTAAAGTTATCCAAATATGTTAACCTATTCTGACATTTCTTATTAAACCACTGAAAGACATATGGGAGTTATTGTTTGATTTCATGTCCACCTTCTTAATTATCAGCCAACAAGAACTCACAAGGGTTTTTTTGAGACCGATTCATAATTGGTACAAATAAAGAATTGTTAATAAAATTGTCCATTATCTGGACTGGTGCCCTACGAGGATCTGAGTGTAATGAAAATAAATCTTCATTGTTACTCACATTCATACGTACATAAATACTTGCACCAACATTAAAATACCTATAAACCCATAAATCTGCTACACTATCTATCTATGATGTTGACCTTTGACTTTACAATCCCAAAACCACAGTCACACTTCAGGGTCACAGGGTGAACCTGTGTACTAAGTTTGGTGACCTTAACTTTACTCGATGTACAGTTATAAGGCATAGGGGATGTTAACGTTGATCTTTAACCTTTTGACCCCAAACCCATAGTCAGAGGTCAGGATCTCAAGGTGAACCTGTATACCAGGTTTGGTGGCCCTAACTTTACTTGTTTTATAGTAATAGTAATTGTAGCATTTACCATAGTGCAACTGCAATATTAACTGAACTGTGACCTTTGGCCCCTTGACCCCAAACCCATAATCAGGGCAGGGTCTAAGTTGTCCAAGATGTGTATTAGATACAACTACTGTATCAATTTGAAAAGCCTACATCATTTCTTTTAGTAGTTATTGTGTTTAGAAGACTGAGGGAAAATCTGACCTCTGACCTCAAGGTCATCCAATGAGAGTGAAATTGCAATATGCACATCATCAGAGTATATCAAACCATGGTAGCAAGTTTCAAAACAATCAGGACAAAACTGTAGGAGGAGTTTATTTCACAACAGTGGGACAGACAGACCCATGACATTATCACCCGCCGGACAAAAAAAAACAAAGCAATAAATAAAGCACAACTATGGAAAGAAACATAAATCAACCCAAGAGTAAATTACAGAAACATAAACTAGGGGGAAATATTACCAAAAAAAAAATGAGCTAAAGAGGAACTGAACAGAAAGTCCAAATAAACCCAAAGTCAAATCCAGCCTCTGTCATATGTGTGCGTAAAACGCAACACATGTAGAGAAAGGAGATAAAAATCCAACGCAGGAAAGTGTTGAGTGTAATTTATTTGCACACGAAGAAAAAAAAAGACATAAGGGTCCAAAGAACACATAGGGGAACACACAGGACTACTCAACTGCACCCTTCAGTTCACTGGATAAAATGGAGGAAGGAAGGCTGGCCCAACGTGCTCCCAGGTCGGGACTGGGTAGTGGAGACAAAGACAAATGGAAATGAGGAAATGGCCCCGGTAGCACGGTGGGCAGAGTACTTATAGATGATGACTCCACTGAGTAGCCTGCTCAGGAGTGGGAATGACATCCAATGAACCGGCGGGTAACAGGAGAACTAACAGGATATAAATACTTCCAACATAATGAACTAAAGTGATTACCAGTGTGAGGAGAGTGAGGACAGATGAGTGCATGTGCTGAAAGATGCATGTAAATGTGTGTGTGCGTGCATGAGAAAATGTAGATGAATTAAATGAATGCAGGTGTGCAAGTGAGCAGAGTGAATAGACAAATGACAAGCACTTGTTCACTGACAGGAGGAAGAGGCGTGGCAGTCAGCTGTCAGAGAACAGGGCAGCCCCAGAGGAGCCCAGGGCATGCCTGACAACAAATAAAGACAAACTAATAAACAGACAAAGAAAATAATAAAGCAAGGACAGCCACATCATGAAGCGGGACCTGGAAAAGGAAATCCAAAACCCCCGCTCATGACAGAGCCCCCTCCTTAACGGGTGGATTCGAGACACCTAAGGAGACACCACAGTACAACAACAAAAAAAGGACCCCCCCCCCCCCCCCCGTGGAGGCACACCAAACCTCCCAGGGGCGGGTGGTAGGGGATCAGGCCAGGAGGGAAACAACAAACATATAACAACACATAACACAATGAATCTCCCACCCCAGAACCAAGGCAAGCCCCACCCCCCCCATGGCTAAAGAATTCAAAGTTCAGGGGGTCGACCAAAGTCCCAGACCCCTGGTACAGATAATGGGGCCATTCAGGTGGCCTACCAGCATCCCCGACCGGCCGAATCATCCAGAGAAACAGGTCAGGTGGTCTGCCATGAAAATTCGGCCACCTAACCCAATGGCACAGAACATCTGGCGGCCGGCCAGGATACTTCAGCCACCAGTTTGGGAGATGCAGACCGGACAGTAGCCTCCCCACAGGGAGACCCATGGCTGACAGGGGAAGAAACATTATGGTCCCAGTGGTAGGGAACTGGATGGCAGCAGCACCTGCGGTGACCCCTTCCCGGGGCCTCATTGCTCCCGCGGTGAGCCCCGTCTGGGCCTGTGTTGCACCCACGGTGGACCCTGACCGAGACATGGTTGCACCCTTGATGGACCCCAGCTGGGCTCCTGCTGCACCCGCGGTGGGACCGATGCTGGGGCGCGGCACCCACAATGGTCCCCGGCTGGGATACAGCACCCACGGAGGCTCAGGCTGAGGAGGAACCCAGATGACGGCCTCAGGCAGAGGGTGAGCGGCACCCACGATCTCCTCCGCGAAGGCTGGACCCCAGCCTTTTTTTTTTTTTGGCTTGTTTTTTTGTTTTGTTTTAAATTATTTTTTTCTCATTTTCAGAATGTTCAAATAAATAAAATCAATCAATCAATCAATCAATTCTCAACACAGGGTCTACAGCTATTTGCCGTCCAAAATGGCAGAAAAACAATGTGGCACGTGGCCACTGACGCCATGTGCAACCCCTCTATTCCTTCTTTTTTACATATATATTGCACACACCACTAAGAGAGAGAGAAAGAGAGATGGCATTTCAATTCTACTGTATGTCCTGTACATATAGAAGTATGGACAAATAAAAACCTTTTAATCTTTGAAGATCGCCAAGAGATCACTGGGAGATTGATAAGATCATTGAGCTCTCCTTGACTACTCAACACTCTTATCAATCATCCAATGATCTCTCAGCAATCTTTCAATGAATGCCAAATTTTTCCACCCCAAAGGTAGAGATGGCTGAGAGACCAGTGAAGGATTGCTGAGCATTCAATGAAAAATCAATAGAGTTAAGATAAGATAAGCCTTTATTAGTCCCACAATGGGGAAATTCCAGGATTGCAACAGCACAGGGATAGCAACACTCAGAGCAACAATCAGAAGGCAAGAAAAAACAAGAGCAGCGAGTATACATATGTACGTATTACTATAAATATATATATAGAGAGACACACAGTGCAGAGCATTGTGGTTGGTGGATGTGCAGCAGAAAGTCTAAGCTCTCTCTCCGCGGATGCAACGGGCCAGCTGGATGTCTTTGGGCATGATGGTGACCCTCTTGGCGTGGATGGCGCACAGGTTGGTGTCCTCGAAGAGACCCACCAGGTAGGCCTCGCTGGCCTCCTGCAGAGCCATGACGGCGGAGCTCTGGAAGCGCAGGTCAGTCTTGAAGTCCTGAGCGATCTCCCTCACCAGGCGCTGGAAGGGCAGCTTACGGATGAGCAGCTCCGTGGATTTCTGGTAGCGACGGATCTCTCTCAGAGCCACGGTACCGGGCCTGTAACAGTGAGGCTTCTTCACTCCGCCGGTGGCCGGAGCGTTCTTCCGAGCAGCCTTGGTGGCCAGCTGCTTCCTGGGGGCTTTTCCTCCAGTAGATTTACGGGCGATCTGCTTGGTTCTTGCCATCGCTCTTTATTATTCTGTCTTATATTTCTTGCACGCTGCCTAAACTCCAGCCTGGCACCCGCGTCGTTTTCACTTCAGTGCCCCGGTATGTCGAGTTTCTCCGTTAGCACCGGGTGGCGGTTGAGTGCTAGCTAGCTCTTCCCTGCTGTATCGTCTCCTGCTGTAAACAGTGGCTCCATCCGCCGACTCGGGAGACCTTTGGGGCGATCTGTGTGTCCGTGATATATATAGAGTGAAAGGTGTAGAAAGAAGAAGGAAGATTTAAAAAAAAAAAAAAAAGGCAGGTGCAAAAGGCAGCCAACTCGTGTGGCGCCGGAACCGGAAGGTTATATAAGGTGTTATATATATATATATATATATATATATATATATATATACAGTGGGGCAAAAAAGTATTTAGTCAGCCACCAATTGTGCAAGTTCTCCCACTTAAAAGATGAGAGAGGTCTCCGATTTTCATCATAGGTATACCTCAACTATGAGAGACAAAATGAGAAAAAAAAAAATCCAGAAAATCACACTGAAGGATTTTTAATGAATTAATTGGTAAATTCCTTGGTCAAATAAGTATTTGATCACCTACAAACAAGCAAGATTTCTGGCTCTCACAGACCTGTAACTTCTTCTTTAAGAGGCTCCTCTGTCCTCCACTCGTTACCTGTATTAATGGCACCTGTTTGAACTCGTTATAATAATAATAATAATAATAATGCATCAGGTTGGACTTCCGGTTATGGCGGCCACGTAGGAGGACGTGGTTCACTCTGCTCTGCAACTAAAAATAAAAAGTCGGCAAATAACTCTCTCAACTGGAACAAAACCTATCCCAGCGTTTGGGCGCGGATATGCCGGTAAAGCCTAAGGCTGGGAAATTGGGTGGAGGAAAAGCTGAATCGTCGAAACAGTCCAAGCTAACGGACTTCCACGCTCGTGACGAAGCAGAAAATCCAGAGACTATGGCGGAACAAGCTAGCGGAGGAGCGGTGACTGCTGGCGAAGGCACAGGTGCGGTGCTCGCTGCCATTAGCTCAATGAGAGCAGACTTTTCCTCTAAATTTGATGGGATTAAAGCAGCGATAGAAGGAATGAGAAAGGAATTAAGCGACTGTATGGAACGAGTGTCGCAGGTGGAGCTCCGAATTTCCAGCGCTGAGGATGACGTCACCAGCCTACAATTAAAGGTGCGCACATTGGAATTAAAAAATAAACGTCTGGAAGATAGTGCCCTGGATTTAAAATCCCGGTCGAGACGGAACAATCTGAGGCTGGTGGGTCTCCCGGAGGGTACGGAGGGGTGGGACTCATGTTCCTTTTTGGAAAAGTGGATTCCAGAAGCGCTGAACAACGTGGAGCTGCAGTCATCGGTCGTCTTAGAGAGCGCCCACTGAATTGGCCCACTGAGAGATAATAAGGCACCACCGAGGACGCTGATTATGAAGTTCCTCAGCTACAGAGACAAGATGACGATCTCCAACGCGGCGCGAGCCAAAGGAGAAATTAAATACCAGGATCAACAGGTGCGGTTCTACCCAGATTTGGCCACAGGAATCCAACAATTAAGGAAACAGTTTGACCCCGCCCGTAAAGAGCTGCGCAACCTTGGGGTTCGTCATGGAGTGATTCATCCTGCAAGACTGCTGGTCACATATAAAGGGAGAACCCATATCTTCAAGACCCCAGAGGAGGCGCAGGTGCTTATTAAGCAGATCCAAGAAGAGACTGGTGGGAGCTAAGCATGAAGCATGAACAAGATATAAGGTAGAATATTTAAGCATTTGCACAGGCATCTGACTGATCTGAAGCAAATAGCAAGTTCACAAAATATAGATTGTATTATATATATATATATATATATATATATATATATATATATATATATATATATATATATATATAAAAACTATGATGTACAAAGTTGCAATAAAATTTTGGAGTTAAGTTGGAAAACTACAGAAGAGAGTTAATGTTACGTCATTAAAAGCAGTAGAGTCAGGGTGATTGAGAGGAGAAAGAAAGAGTGGTTTTGTCTGATCCTTGTGAGTGAGGAGCAGTCAATGGCTATAGCGGGAGACAGAATTTTTTTTTTGATTTTGGGGAGATTACCACGAATGTGGGAAGGTGGAATTTGTTTGTGTGTAGTTTGTAAGATGAATGTTCAACCACTCATGTTTTTGCTTCTCTGTATGAGCATGTTTATATTGCGAGGTAATCCCAAACTCCTTATTGATCATAGACCAAAGCGTTAATCTTAATTTAACTTCATGGAATTGCAGAGGTCTACAAAATTTAAAAAAACTTAAACAAGTTATGAATAAAGTAAAAGACATAGGTTCAAAAATTGTGTTTTTACAAGAAACTCATCTAATAGAGGAGGGTGTAAAAAGAATTAGGAAAAGATGGCAGGGAAGTGTGTTCACTTCATCATTTTCATCTCGAGCCAGGGGAGTTATGACTCTCATACACAAAATAGTCCCATTTCAAGTGAAAAATGTAATTGGAGACAAATTAGGAAGATATCTAATCATCCAAGGATCTTTGTTATTAGAAAATATAAATTTGGTGAACTTATACGGTCCCAATATAGATGATCAAAACTTCTTTGCTAATTTATTTCTTATTTTATCATCACTTACAGGGCAACATATAATAGCAGGGGATTTTAATTGTACATTGAATCCCAGTATAGATAGATCAACAGGACTGGACTGTACGCACAATGGATGCAGGATGATCATTAATCATTTTATGAAAGAATTGAGATTGCTAGATATATGGAGAGAAATGAAACCACAAGTTAAAGCCTACTCTTGTTATTCTAATACCTACAAGACATTCTCACGTATTGACTATTTTTTGATCTCCACAGAATTAAGGTCCAAGATTCAAAACTGTTGCTATGATAACATTGTGATTTCTGATCATGCACCCTGCTGTTTAATATATGTAGATAAGAAATTGACAAAGGAACCAGGTAGGTGGCAATTTCAGCATAAATGGCTTCAGGATGAGGAATTTGTTAAGTACATAGAAAAACAGATGAGTTCTTTGATATCAATACTACACAAACATCAGCATGTATAAAGTGGGAGGCTTTCAAAGCTTTTATTAGGGGGCATATTATTAATTATACAGGTTCAAAATCTAAGAAGACTCGAGAGGAGAGAGTCCAATTGGAGCATAAAATAAAAATTCTCCAAGAAAAAGTGTATGCAGGAAGTGACCCAAAGTTAGAGAACGAATTACTGATTCTGAGAGCTGAATATGACAAAAAATCAGCGAATAGAGCTGCCTCGAGTCTTCTAAGATTGAAGCAATCTTTTTATGAACAAGGTGAAAAATCAGGGAAATTATTGGCATGGCAGATTAAACAATTAGAATCTAAAACACCAATTACCAGTATTATAAGTAACGGACAGGCAGCTGTAGATCCTTTAGAAATTAACAGTGCCTTTAGAGATTATTATGAAAAACTACATGATACAAAAAATGAAACTGACTTAACAAAACTAAATGGGTTTTTGGACGGATTATCTATACCGTGTATTCCAAATGAAAACAGGGAGATACTGGAGTCTAAAATTAGTCAAGAAGAAGTTGGGCTAGCCATTGATAATATGAAATCAGGAAAAAGTGCAGGACCAGATGGTCTTCCAGTTGACCTCTATAAAAAATTTAAGAATAAATTAATAAAACCATTTTTGGAAATGGTTTTAGAAGCATTTCAAAATAGTAATTTACCATCATACATGAATAATGCCTTAATTATACTGTTGCCAAAACCAGGTAAACCCTCTAATAAATGTGAAAATATGAGACCAATAAGCCTATTAAATGCTGACCTTAAGATAATCTGTAAAATTTTAGCAAGACGACTACAAGAAATATTACCAAATATTATTAACTGAGATCAGAATGGCTTTATAAAGGGAAGACAAGGCTTCCATAATGTAAGAAGACTATTTAATATTATCTATTTTAATAAAGAAGCACCGGATACAGCTCTCCTATCATTGGACACCGAAAAGGCCTTTGATAGGGTCGAATGGCCCTTTCTTTTTGAAGTCCTACAAAGGTTTGGACTTGGAAATAATTTCATAAAATGGGTTCAGATAATATACAATAATGCTACAGCAGAAATCCTAACAAACAGCAATATCTCAAAATCAATAAAAATCAATAGAGGATGTCGACAAGGCTGTCCACTTTCACCTTTACTGTTTACTATGGCAATTGAACCTTTAGCGATGGCAGTACGTTTACATCCACAAATATATGGAATTAAAATAGGACCAACAGAACATAAAATCTCCCTGTATGCCATGACATAATTTTGTTTATGTCGAATCTTAAAAAATCAATTCCGACTTTGTTGAATTTAATAAAGAATTTTGGGGAAATATCAGGATATAAAATAAATACAGTGATCCCTCACTTATCGCGGTTAATGGGTTCCAGAACCGACCGCGAAAAGTGAAAAACCGCAAAGTAGCGTCACCCCTAATGACGTCACCCATAAATAATACGTACGTTCATTCTCTCACTCTCTCTCTCATATGATACGTGTGTGTGTGTGTGTGTGTAAGTATACATACATACGTAGATGTAAATAAAGTGTACATAAATATGTTTTTAGAACTCTTTTATTCTTATAACAAGATACGTAACTCAAGATGAAGACGATTTACTGCACAGGTTAATGAGAGCTTTACTGCTCCTCAGGTGACGCCTCATCGTCAGGTGCTAGAGGCGCAGGATCGTCGAGGGCAGCTTCCGATAGAGCTGGAGAAGCTGCAGGAGGCGGCATAGTGGCTCGACGGGAAGACTATTTTGCACAAAAAGGCACAAGAGAACAGCGAACAATGAATGCGGTCTTCCTTCGCTGGGTATGGGCGCTCGGCAGGGAGAGAAGCTGGGTAAGAGATTCCCGAGCGGTGAAGAGGTGGGCGGAGAGGAGTGGAGCGGTGGTCAGAGAGGTGGATTTTGAGTTGTGCGGGCTCTCCGTGTTGATACCTGATGTTCTAATGTAGTCTCTCTGCCTTCTGCTAGCGCCCGCCCATTTTTTCTCAATTTTGAATTTTTGATGAATATTTTTGAAAAATCCGCGATGCACTGAGGGCGCGAAAGGTGAAGCGCGAAGTAGTGAGGGATCACTGTAAAATTAAATCTTCAATATTAATGCTAAATGAGACCCAGAGAAATCACCCAGCTCCTGAGGTAAATCAATTCAAAGTTGTAAATCAGTTTAAATATTTAGGAATTCAAATTTTGCCTAAGCTAGAATCAGTCGCCAGTGCCAACTATGAAGCCTTAATGACAGACATTAATGAGTTACTTCAGAGATGGATGTCACTACCAATGTCGATGATTGGGAGAATTAATATACTTAAAAGTAATATCTTACCCAAAATACTTTATTTATTTCAATACATTCCTTTACCACCACCTTCAGATCTATTCTCAAGAATTAAAAAAAGTTAGTGGAATTTATATGGAACAATAGGAAGGCCAGATTACGTCTGTCCTTACTATATTTACCATTTGATCGTGGAGGTCTGAAATGTCCAAACTTTATGTTGTATTACTGGTCAGCACAACTGAGGTCTATGACATATTATTTTTCATCAAATGATCTCCCTCACTGGACTGAAATGGAATCATACAATTCACCTTTACCTCTTCCCATATTCATATACTCAGATTCGGCAAAAAAATTACAGAAACAAGTTAAAAATCCATTTGTAAAGCATATGATCAAAATATGGTGTGAAACCAAAAAATATCTAAAAGAACCACACTTATTGTCACAATTTAGCCCAATATGGGGTAATCAATATTTTAAACCAGGGAGAGCGGATGCTGTATTTAAAGTATGGGATTTAAAAGGGATTCAAAAGATTCGAGACTTATATTTGTCAGGTTCAGACAACATAATGTCTTTTGAAGAACTGAGGATCAAATTTAATCTTAATAGAACACATTTTTTTAAATATCTTCAACTTAGGAACTTCATTCGATCAAATCAAAATAATGCTCTCATCCGACCTACTTATTCATCCTTGGAAAAAATCTTGACGAAAGATAGTAAGAGAAAGGGTATTATTTCAGAGTTTTATAACTCATTGACATTATCCTCAAGTGAAAACTCACAGAAAAGATTGAATTATTGGAAAGAAGACCTGCAAACTGAAATTTCAGAGGAACAATGGGAATTGGCTTGTGCAGAAGCTCAAACCAAATCAATAAATGTACGTCTTAAATTGATACATTTAAATGGTTAATGCGGATGTATGTTACACCAGTGGAATTAAATAGATATAACAAAAATATACCAGATATGTGCACAAAATGTATGGAAAGTAAAGGAACCCTATTTCATTGTTTATGGGAATGCAGAAAAATTAGAATGTTTTGGGAAGAGGTGAGGGTAACAATTGAAAAAATAATTTCAAAACAAATCATATTGAATCCTAAACTGTTTTTGTTGGGTCTTTATCCAGAAAAGCATAACTTTAATAAGAGTGAAAGAGCATTCATAGACCTCAGTTTGCTTAACACCAAAAAATGTATTGCACTATTGTGGAAAAAGACTCATAGACCAGATGTGACTCAGTGGTTAAGACAGATGTTAACAAACCTTCCACTAGAAAGAATAACATACATACTGAAATCAAAGGAAATTGTGTTTGAGAATATATGGAGACCTTTCATTGATTATGTAAAGAATTTAAACATAACTTTTGAAGTAGAAGGTGAATGATGTGTGTGGACCTTGTAAATTCCAAACTGGTGAATGTATAATATGTATACTTATGTAATGGATTGCCTAGACTAAACAGAGGAGCATTGTTGAAGACCTGTCTTTGTTAGTGGTTGTTGGTGTTTTTAGTACCTTTTTTTTTTAATTACTTTAGTGTTAGTGTTTGATTGTTTGTGCTATGTTTGTAAAAAAAAAAGGTTCAATAAAAATATTGTGGAAAAAAAATAATGCATCGGATTTATATAGCGCTTTATCATAGACACTCAAAGACGCTTTACAAGTAGATACATTATTCATTCACTCCAGACAGACAATGGTAGTGGCAAGCTACTACTGTAGCCACAGCTGCCCTGGGGCAGGCTGACGGAAACGTGGCTGCCAATCCGCGCCAACGGCCTCTCCGGCCACCACCGAACATTTATACACATTCATACCCAGTGTTATGGGCACTGGAGGCAATGCGGGTGAAGTGTCTTGCCCAGGGACACAACGGCAGGATATCTGGGGAGAGCGGGATTCGAACCGCCAACCATCAGGTTATTAGACGACCTGCTCTACCTCCTGAGCCACTGCCGCCCCTATAAAAGCCACTGCTGCCCCTGCCTCAGTATAAAAGACACCTGTCCACAACCTCAAACAGTCAGACTCCAAACTCCACTATGGCCAAGACCAAAGAGCTGTCAAAGGACACCAGAAACAAAATTGTAGACCTGCACCAGGCTGGGAAGACTGAATCTGCAATAGGTAAGCAGCTTGGTGTGAAGAAATCAACTGTGGGAGCAATTATTAGAAAATGGAAGACATACAAGACCACTGATAATCTCCCTTGATCTTGGGCTCCACGCAAGATCTCACCCCGTGGGGTCAAAATGATCACGAGAACGGTGAGCAAAAATCCCAGAACCACACGGGGGGACCTAGTGAATGACCTGCAGAGAGCTGGGACCAAAGTAACAAAGGCTTCCATCAGTAACACACTATGCCGCCATGGACTCAAATCCTGCAGTGCCAGACGTGTCCCCCTGCTTAAGCCAGTACATGTCCAGGCCCGTCTGAAGTTTGCTAGAGAGCATTTGGATGATCCAGAAGAGGACTGGGAGAATGTCATATGGTCAGATGAAACCAAAATAGAACTTTATTGTAAAAATTCAACTTGTCGTGTTTGGAGGAGGAAGAACAACATACCTACTGTGAAGCATGAGGGTGGAAACATCATGCTTTGGGGCTGTTTTTCTGCAAAGGGACCAGGACGACTGATCCGTGTAAAGGAAAGAATGAATGGGGCCATGTATCGTGAGATTTTGAGTGAAAACCTCCTTCCATCAGCAAGGGCATTGAAGATGAAACATGGCTGGGTCTTTCAGCATGACAATGATCCCAAACACACCGCCCGGGCAATGAAGGAGTTGGCTTCGTAAGAAGCATTTCAAGGTCTTGGAGTGGCCTAGCCAGTCTCCAGATCTCAACCCCATAGAAAATCTTTGGAGGGAGTTGAAAGTCTGTGTTGTCCAGCGACAGCCCCCAAACATCGCTGCTCTAGAGGAGATCTGCATGGAGGAATGGGCCAAAATACCAGCAACAGTGTGTGAAAACCTTGTGAAGACTTACAGAAAACGTTTCACCTCTGTCATTGCCAACAAAGTGTATATAACAAAGTATTGAGATGAACTTTTGTTATTGACCAAATACTTATTTTACCGAGGAATTTACCAATTAATTCATTAAAAATCCTTCAATGTGATTTTCTGGATTTTTTTTTCTCATTTTGTCTCTCATAGTTGAGGTATACCTATGAGGAAAATTGGAGACCTCTCTCATCTTTTAAGTGGGAGAACTTGCACAATTGGTGGCTGACTAAATACTTTTTTGCCCCACTGTAATATACATATATATATATACACACACACACACTACATATATATATATATATATACACACAGTATATATATATATATATATACACACAGTATATATATATATATATATATATATATATATATATATATATATATACACACACTACCGTTCAAAAGTTTGGGGTCACCCAGACAATTATTTTGTGTTTTCCATGAAAAGTCACACTTATTTACCACCATGAGTTGTAAAATGAATAGAAAATATAGTCAAGACATTGACAAGGTTAGAAATAATGATTTGTATTTGAAATAATAATTTTTTCCTTCAAACTTTGCTTTCGTCAAAGAATCCTCCATTTGCAGCAATTATAGCATTGCAGACCTAACATGATTGCACAAGGGTTTTCTAATCATCCATTAGCCTTCTCACACAATGAGCAAACACACTGTACCATTAGAACACTGGAGTGATAGTTGCTGGAAATGGGCCTCTATACACCTATGTAGATATTGCACCAAAAACCAGACATTTGCAGCTAGAATGGTCATTTACCACATTAGCAATGTATAGAGTGTATTTCTGATTAGTTTAAAGTTATCTTCATTGAAAAAAAGTGCTTTTCTTTCAAAAATAAGGAAATTTCTAAGTGACCCCAAACTTTTGAACGGTAGTGTATACACACACACACACACACACACACACTTCTCTTTGGTCACCCAACAAATTCTCAATGGGATCTCAATGATCCCTTAGTGATCTTTCTTGGTCTCTCAGCAATCTCTCAAGGATTTTTCAAAGATCTCTACAGATCAGCATAAAATTGTACAATGATCTCCCTAACATTTACAGAGAAACTGTTTTTTGAAGCTTTAGGAGATTGTTGAGAGATTGGGTCAGTTTTTGATCTCTCAATGGTCACCCAATGATCTCTGTCTGTGTAAAAGGAGCCCTCTGGGATGATGATCAAAGCAGAAGGAGCATTGGGATACTCCTGGATCCAAGAAATCATTCAAATTCCCTTGATAAATTCAAACTATTTTGTGTATATATAATTAGGGGATGACACAATTTGTTCACTTGGCTGAAAGCTGGAATGTTGTTTTTTTTTTACATACAGAAATTCCATAGTTTTTTTTTCTCAATCCATCCATTCTTGTATCCTGTGGTTATAGTAATGCCTTTGTGCACAGGGTGACATAAACCATCTTCCAAACAATCGATCACAGAATCTCCTCTGCAATGTTTTTAACTCTGCTTATGGTGTTCAACAGGGCTATCTTCGATCATCCGAAAAATCATTTACACACACACACACACACACGCGCGCACACACACGCACACGCACACACACACACACAGAGGACTCAGCAGAGGAGTTTACAGGTATCCTGACAAAGTGAGTTCACAATTTATTCAATTCCCCATCTGGAAAACACCTCTCATATAATCAATAATTTATCCTGATTCATTTCTCCCCCTCTCCTTTTTCCTCTCCTCCTCCTCCTCTTCTTCTTCTTCACAGCCCCACTTTCTCTCCACCCTTATATTTTCATTCTCTTACTCATAAAACAGCTTTAGTGATTTTTTTTAGGATGTGTCTGTTAGTTCTAAAACAAAACCGGTGAATTTAAATTATGCAGACGGGCTGGTATTCTGTCCCGGCCACAGAATCTTAAAGAACTTGCTCCTCTGGATACCCAAAGACATCTCCTTCAGTTTCTGCATCATTCCCACGTCGTGCGCTGCCGAACCAAGCTGCGCCTCTCGTCACCAGCCAATCTATCCCTGCTGTGTTTGCTCTCCTCCACTGTGCAGCTGCAGTAGCCTGTTTCCCATTACAGACCACTTAGTTCCACATACATTCTTCCCTGATTGAACTGTTATTGCTACTAAACAGA
The DNA here is from genome assembly GCA_020510985.1 of Pholidichthys leucotaenia. Lineage (NCBI taxonomy): Eukaryota > Metazoa > Chordata > Actinopteri > Cichliformes > Pholidichthyidae > Pholidichthys > Pholidichthys leucotaenia. Next base: position 174,747,004 of record CM035848.1, on the reverse strand, counting down.
GGACCAAAGCCCTCCCCCACTCTTTCTCCCTCATCATCTTATCGCTCTCTCTCTCTTTTTTTGGTTTTCCTTCTCACAGTCCATCTCACTGTCTCTGTCTCATCAGTGGATAATTGAAAGACGAACATCAATGCTGCAAATGATTCAATCGCCCCCCCCCTTCCCCACTGTCTGCTCCAGCCAACATCTCGTGGCTCCTTTCCCCTCCCCACCACCATCTATATTCACTTTGTAATTTCTCTTCATGTTTGGAGTGAAACTTAGCCTGCCTGTGTCTGAGCGCGCGCACGCACGTGCATCTGTTGATGAGCCGCCAAAACCTTCAGTTGCAATCAGCGGGACACTGGAGAAAAGAACGGGAAGGAGGGAAATGAGACAAAAACAAAACAAAAAAAAAAAACCAAAAAGGGTGAAAAGACTCACATGTGCGAGCAAAGTCAACGTGTCCAGGTCGAAAAATTAAAAATAAAAATAAAAAAAGAAGGAGGACAGACAAGACGTCTGGACCATGTGACAGGAGGAGAATGGCGAGCTGTGGGTGAAAGCAGAGGGGCTGGGAGGGAGGGAGATTGTGCTGATATTTGGTGTTTGGCTAATAAGCTTAGTGGCGGAGCTAAGCGCTAAATGTCAGCCCTGATATATGTCTATAGACCTGCTTATGCCAGCTAGACACACATTTATACAGGGCACACACACACCCAGGCACACACAGACAGGTGGAAGCTTTAGACCCACAAACATTGTGCTGCCGGGTGTTTGTGTATGTGACTCTGTGTGTGTGTGTGTGTGTGTGTGTGTGTGTGTGTGTGAGGCCCTATATGTGCATCACTTCCTCTGTGCGTGTGTGTGTGTGTGTGTGTCTGGATTCTCAAGTGACACAAGATGCCGTGACCTGAAAATTAAATCTCAATCTGTCTGTCACCTTCTCACCCCTCCTCCCCTCCCTTTTCTGCCCCTCCTCCTCTCCCCACTCTCTCTCTGTCTCTCACTATATCTCTGCCCATTTATTGGGGAGTGACTTGCGCCCTGTTGGCTGTTTGCAGAGGCCGATCAATCGAAAAGCGTACCGTATGCCAGAGTCGCTTGTCGATGCAGCCTGCGGAGACGCAGAGAAGTGGCCGAAACCCACACGGACGTGCAGTAAGCACACATGCATTACTTCCTTTGCTGTCATCGTGGGTGAACTGTCCTGCCACTGAAGGCCAGTAAGAGTTGCTGAATGGTTTGTTCCCATTTTGTCTACTTTTCATGTATACAGTATCTCACAAAAGTGAGTACACCCCTCACATTTTTGTAAGTATTTTATTATGTCTTTTCATGGGACAACACTGAAGATATGACACTTTGATATAATATAAAGTAGTCAATGTACAGCTTGTGTAACAGTGTAAATTTGCTGTCCCCTCAAAATAACTCAACACACAGCCATTAATGTCTAAACCGCTGTCAACAAAAGTGAGTACACCCCTAAATGCAAATGTAAAGGGAGACTTAAGAGATCGAGCTTCATCCACCAGAGCAGGACACTTGAAAGGAGAGACCCAGAACTGATGGACCACATACCCACACCAATACCACCCATAGCATCTGTTCCCTCCTGGAACCGACAGAACTTCCCAGCCATATGCACAGTCATATCGGGCATTGGGAAGAAAGGAACACAGTCAGACCAAGAGAGGAAGTCGCTGGCCCTGGAGTTCATTCAGTCTGCCTACCCTAAAGAGCAGTGGACTCACGTCTACACAGACGGCTCTGCCATGGAAGCAACCAGGAATGGCGGAGGCGGCGTGTACATCAGGTACGCTGACGAGGAGACCCATATTCCCATTGCGACTGGAAAGTACGCCACCAATTTCAGGGCTGAGGCAGAGGCCCTGAGAACAGCAGCGGCCCACGTCAGGGAACATCAAGACAAGGCACACAAGCGGGTCGTCATCTTCACTGATGCCCTCTCTGTCTTGGATGCACTTCAGGACCCCCGACGCAAAGAACTGAATGAACTCGCCCTCACTCTGTCTCAACTAGCAACACAGGTGAACGTATCACTCCAATGGATTCCTGCCCACTGTGGAATCTATGGAAATGAGACGGCTGACAGACTTGCTAAGGAGGGTGGGCAGCAAGACCAGGAAGACAGGCAGGTCTCTTACAGTGAGGAGAAAACCATTATTAAGGCCCTGTCTCACAAGAAGTGGCAGCAGCAACACCCAAACTTCTGCAAGGATGACAACTACTATAGTCTGAGCAGGGCTGACCAAGTCGTTCTGTTCAGACTCCGAACTGGACATAACAGAATGCATGCTCACATGCACCAGAAACTTAAAGTTGGACAATCGGACAGATGCCCATGTGGTACTGCCCAAATGACCAGCGAACACCTCCTCCAAGACTGCCCAGACCACGCTGCACTCAGACGAGCTACGTGGCCTGACCCCACATCGCTGAACCAAAAGCTGCACGGGGACCTCGGGGACCTCGGCAGGACGGCAGCATTCGTCAGGGCAGCTGGTGTGACCATCTAGTGATCGACGAAGAAGAAGAAGAAGAAGTGCCCAATTAGCCATTTTCCCTCCCGGGTGTCATGTGACTTGTTAGTGTTACAAGGTCTCAGATGTGAATGGGGAGCAGGTGTGTTAAAGTTGGTGTTGTCACTCTCACACTCTCTCATAGTGGTTACTGGAAGTTCAACATGGCACCTCGTGGCGAAGAACTCTCTGAGGATCTGAAAAAGAATTGTTGCTTTACATAAAGACGGCCTCAGCTAAAAGAAGATTGCCAGCACCCTAAAACTGAGCTGCAGCACGGTGGCCAACACCGTACAGCAGTTTAACAGGACATGTTCCACTCAGAACAGGCCTTGCCATGGTCGACCAAAGAAGCTGAGTGCATGTGCTCAGCATCATATCCAGAGGTTGTCTTTTGAAAATAGACGTATGATTGCTGCCAGCATTACTGCAGAGGTTGAAGGGGTGGAGGGTCAACCTGTCACTGCTCAGACCATACGCCGCATTTATTGAAATTTAACCCTTTAATTGTTTATCTTTTCACCTACTTCTACCTTACCCCTTAATTTTATCTCTTAACCCTAACCTCTCACTAAAAAAATTCATTTTTAACCTTAAAAACAAGTTATATCTTGAGTTTTTATGAACTGTGATGAATAAAAACATCAACAGATAAAAATGTGTATATTTGAATAGTACAGGGGTGTCCAACCATGTGCCATGGAGAGCCAAGACCCTGCAGGTTTTACCTCCAACCAGTGTCTTCAACAGCAGATTTCTGTGAACTTCTTCCCACTGATTGCTGATAAGTGAAAACACCTGCTGAAGAGACTGGGTAGAAGAGAAAACCTGCAGGGTCTTGGCTCTCCATGGCACATGGTTGGACACCCCTGGAATAGTATATATATATATATGGAAAGTAGATGAGCGTAGACAAAATGGGAAGCTACCTGCCGAACACGAGGCGGCAATGTTACCAATGTGCAAGTCTTCAACCAAAAGGAACACCCCGGGGAGTGAAGCGGGGCACCACAGAATGGTTTGATCACATGGACAAAGTGAACAGGCTAATTAAAGCATCTGCGTCCACAAAGGGAAACACAGCAGGGAGAAGTGAAAATGAATCACCGGCCTGTACATGTGTGTGTGTGTGTGTGTGTGTGTACATATTAATGGCAGATAGCTCTCATTAAGAGTTAAAATTGCTTTTTTAGCAATATAAGAAAGAGGAGAGTTTCAGCTCTTATTACCCTGATTAAGGAATGAAGAAAGTGGGCGAGAAGGACAAGATAGTGGAAACTGGGAGAAAATGTAATTATCCTCTCTGTGTTTCTGTCTCTCAGCACTAATTTCAAACAATGACAAAGTGTGTGTGTGTGTGTGTGTGTGTCTGCGTCTGAGTGTATGTGCAGTCACACAGAGAAAAGAAGACTGAGCGTGAACATGCGCCCATCTCACATTATTTATTCAACTGAAGCCTCGTGTACAGTACTCTGGAGCATGTCTTACTTCTGTGATAGAATAAATAAACCAAGCTTTGAGGTATACTGTATGTATGAGCTGTGTTGTCAGTTGTGATGATTATTGTGTATTTCTATTGTCATTAAACCATGACATTAATACATTTATGAAGAGCATTAACGTAATGGCTGCACTTAAAACCACAGCATGCCACACTGTTGTCATCATTAGCAGAACCATCATCATATTTAGGGTTTCAGCTGAACTGCATGTGTGTTCACTGGGGGATTGTGTGAGCATTCACTGCTTACTTATTATTATTGTGTCAGGTCATGTAGCCTTTCAATGCAGGTTCCATCAAAGGTTTTATAAACCAATTCAAAACTATTTCATTGTTCACTCACAGCATCCATCAGACTTGTACATAAAAATCACATAAATCCAGGACTGACTTAGGAAAATTAAGCATGTCCCTATTAAAACAGTGCTTTGATTTAAAGGCGGTGAGGGGTTTAGTTACAAAAAAATGTTGCAAAGGTTTTTCTAAGGAACCTTCAGTCTGATCTGATGAAAGCCGTTAGACCACAGGTCTGCAACCTTTGCCAACCGAAGAGCCACTTTGCCCATCTCCAACTAAAATAGAAGTGGCTGAGGGCCACAATGGCAATTTGACCTGTAAAATAAAGATTATGCTGCTTATAAAGTTTTTTTTATATACACAGCTCTGAATATTATGTGGTATTAATGAATTCATACTACTGTAGGGAACCCACGTTGGGATAATCATCTCAGACTGGAAGCAGAAGGGAGGGGAATATTCCCTCTGACTGTAGAGCGTGGGGGATTAAATGGAGGACAGTACGTATTGTAATGTGTAAATGTATTGTGATGCAAGATTTCAGGCAACAGGGGGAAGGAATGGAGTGATATAAAAGGAGAGTCTTTTTCTGTGTATGGATGCAGTGAGAGAGAGAAATAAAGTTTGTCTGTTGTGCAGGTCTGGTTCCTTTATTTGTACTCTCCACACTGGTGACCCTTGACGAATTATGGAACACGAGGCAAGAACTCCGGAGTCGGCCTGGACGGGAAGTCCCAGCAACGCGGCAAGCATCCCAGAGACGGCCCGGACGGGAAGCCCCAGCAACGCGTGCGCTGTTTCGGTCAAACTACCGGACTTTTGGCTGCACGACCCGCGGTCTTGTTTCCACCACATCGAGGCTCAGTTCGCCCTCCGGGGAATAACGGCAGATAACACCAGATATTACTATGTGGTCGCAGCGCTGGACGCTCACACGTCTCAGCAAGTAGCGAGCCTGCTCCAACAGCCTCCAGCCCACGATACGTAAATACGGGGCTCTCAAGGCCGCGCTGATCCGGTGCTACGCGCTCTCGGACTGTGAGAGAGCAGAGAGGCTCCTGAGGCGCTCCGAGTTAGGAGATAGGTCGGCGGTCGAACTGATGGAGAAGATGTTGGTGTTGATGGGCACCGACGACGAGCATTTTCTGTTTGCCCATCTTTTCCTCTGGAACCTCCCAACAGAGGCAAAAGCGGTCCTGGCCAACTCGCCGTTGCTGGCCGCATGCGACTACCATGCGCTAGCCCAGGAGGCAGATCAGATCATCCTCACCACCAGAGCCCTCACAGTGAACGCGGCGGCGGCGGAACCCAGCGAGACGACCAGCGGAGGCGAGGAGCCGGCAACAGTAGTGGGAGCGGGGGCCAGAAGGCGCCAGAGAGACACGCTCTGCTTCTACCACCACCGCTTTGGAGAGAACACACGCAGATGTGTGCCACTGTGCCAATTCAAGCATTCGGGAAACGCCAAGGCCGGCAGTCAGTAGCAGCTGCAACCGCCGGTGAAGAAAACAAGCTGCTCTACATGACGGACTCGTGCTCGGGGAGATGGTTCCTCGTAGACACCGGCTCCCAAAAGAGCCTCATCCTGCTGTCCTACGCCGACCAACTAGCGGGAGCTAGCAGCCCCGAGCTGATAGCCGCAAATGGCTCGGACATTAGGACTTTTGGTGAGAGGACACTGACTGTATCCCTACACGGCCGTATGTACGAGTGGACATTCGTCATAGCGGCATGCAGTTTCCCGATCTTGGGAGCTGATTTTCTGTGTGCACATGGGTTGCTAGTCGATGTTGCTAACAGACGCCTGGTTAATGCAATGTCTTTTGATTCTCTCCCCTGTACAGCTCGAGGGGCCGGGCCAACGACACAAGCCAATGTCACAGCTCCAGGCAGTAAGTTCCACACACTGCTCACTCAGTTCCCAGCACTCACGGTCCCGACGTTTTCGGCGGCCATCACTAAATATCACCACCACTGGGCCGCCCGTTTTCGCACGACCTCGGCGCCTGGACGTGGCTAAACTGGCCATAGCACGCGAGGAGTTTGCCAACTTGGAAAGGTTGGGCATCATCAGGCACTCAAACAGCCCATGGGCATCCCTGCTGCATATGGTTCCTAAGGTTGAGGGATCGTGGCGACCGTGCAGAGATTTCCACAGATTGAATAACACCACAGCGCATGACCGCTACCCGATTCCCCATATTCAGGATTTTTCTGTTCACCTCGCCGGGGCACGTATTTTTTCTAAAATAGACCTGGTCCGCGGTTAGCACCAGGTCCCAGTGCGCGTGGAGGACATACCCAAAACAGCGGTAATAACTCCGTTTGGCTTGTTTGAGTTTTTACGCATGCCCTTCGGATTAAAAGGCACGGCACAGACATTCCAACACATGATGGATGCAGTGTTGCGCGAACTGCCATTTGTGTTTGTCTACCTGGATGATATCCTGGTGGCCAGCGCGTCCGAGGACCAACACGTAACCCACCTAAGGACGGTTTTCCGGAGGTTGGAAGAGCACAGGTTGATAATCAACCAGGCGAAATGCCAGTTCGGCGAGACGGGGATTGACTTTTTGGGGCACCGCATCTCACCGGAGGGAGCAATACCCTTGCCGGACAAGGTGCGCGCAGTGGCAAATTTTCCCCGGCCTCAGACGGTCAGGGCACTGCAAGAGTTTTTGGGGATGGTTAACTTTTATAACCGGTTCCTCCCCCGTGCAGCTCAGCTCATGCAGTCATTGTACGCCGCGCTCAAGAAACGGAAACCCGCGGACAGGGTCGAATGGACTCCAGAGTGGGAGCAGGCATTCTCTGAGGCACTTTTGGCGCACCCGGACCCAGCGGCCCAGATAGCGCTCACTACCGACGCCTCGGACGTGGCCATAGGGGCCATCGTGGAGCAACGCGTCGCCGGTTCTTGGCAGCCACTTGCTTTTTTCAGCAGGGCTTTGCGCGACAGTGAGCATAAATATAGCACGTTCGACAGAGAGTTGCTGGCTCTCCACCTGGCCATACGCCACTTCCAGTTCTGGCTGGAAGGGCGCAGCTTCACTGCGTTCGTGGACCACAAGCCGCTAACGTACACGATGGCCAAGGTTTTGGAACCATGGTCAGGCCGGCAGCAGAGACAGCTGGCCACGATCTCGGAGTTTACGACAGATATTCAGCATGTGGCCGGTAAACTGAATGTGGTGGCGGACTGCCTCTCGCGCGCAGTAGTGGCCCCAGTCTGCGTAGGGATAGATTATACAGCCATGGCCGCAGAGCAGTTTGGCGATGCGGACATGTGCGCGCTCCAGTCTGGATCAACAGGGTTAAGGCTGGAGAGCAGAGTACTGCAAGACGGCAGCCCCCCCAATCTGTGACGTCTCCATGGGACGCCCGCGCCCGGTGGTCCCAGTTGCTTGGCGCCGCCGAGTGTTTGAGTCAGTTCACGCTCTGGCGCACTCAGGAGTGCACGCGTCAGTCAAAATGGTGGGAGCGAAGTTCGTATGGCCAGGCCTGCGCAAACAAGAGTGGGCTGCAGCCTGTGTAGCGTGCCAGCAAGCCAAAGTGCACAGACACAAGAAGGCCCCTTTGGAGCCATTTCGTATAACAGCTAAGAGGTTGGACCATGTTCACGTAGACCTCGTGGGCCCCCTCCCGCCATCGCAGGGGTTCACGCACCTTCTGACAGTGGTGGACCGCACCACACGCTGGCCAGAGGCAGTCCCGCTAGCGGCAACCACGTCCGCGGACGTGTCGCGCGCCTTTTTGACAACATGGGTGGCACGTTTTGGCATCCCGTCGGACATAATGTCCGATAGGGGCCCGCAGTTTGTTTCCGACCTCTGGTCTGCGATGGCCCGTAGCCTGGGTGTAGCAATTCATCGCACAACCGCGTACAACCCACAGGCCAATGGGTTATGCAAGCGTTTCCATAGATCGCTGAAAGCAGCGCTCAGGGCTTTGCTTACGGATGCAAATTGGGTAGACCGGTTGCCGTGGGTTCTATTAGGGTTGCGTTCCGCACCAAAAGAGGATTTGGAGGCTTCCCCGGCGGAGCTTGTTTTTTCTCAGCCAGTGCGGCTCCCTGGGGAATTTTTACCAGATAATCCCACGCCGGACAACTGTCTGTCTCAGTGTTCGCAGCATAGCGCAGATACAGGCATGCTACCGGGCCCGGCCCACCACTGTTTTCCACGCGTTTTTGTGCCAAAAACTTTGAAGAACGCGGCGTCCGTGTTTGTCAGGCACGATGCCCACTGCCCCCCATTGCGCCAACCCTACGACGGCCCATTCAGAGTGCTGCAACCAGGGTACAAACATTTTTTGTTAGATTTGGGGGGTCATCGGGAGAAAATATGTATAGACAGACTTAAGCCCGCCTTTGTGGTGGCGGACGAGCAAGTGATGTTGGCTCGGGCCCCTTGGCGTGGAAGACCCCCACTGAGAACTCCCCAGGTAGAAGATTCAGCAGAGCAGCCACACGGGCAAGTAGAATCCCCCCCCCCCCGCCATTGCCCACCCGCAGACAGACACACCCCCAAGAGCCCCCAACCGGCACAGCAGCGCTGCGGAGTCGAAAGGTCCCTCATTACAGCAGATATGGGAGGAGACTGAAGCCAAAACGACGTGAGGGTTGAAGCTCAAGAGCCTTTTTCTGTGTATGGATGCAGTGAGAGAGAGAAATAAAGTCGTCTGTCGTGCAGATCTGGTTCTTTTATTTGCACTCTCCACACTACAACAGTTTAGCTTTATATATAGCTTCATTCATTAAAGTATTAGAAATATATTACAATTGTTTTGTGCTGAAAAATAAATTTCTGAACATCTGACCATAATTTTTGTATAGTTTTTTAATTATCAGCACATTCATAAATTGTTTAAATCTGAAAACTATCATCTATCTCTTACTTTCAACAGTGATCACACAGCTTTAGTTCCTGATATTTTAATAAATTAGAGATGAAAGTTTTATTTAGAAGAAGCTACTTTTCATCCTTTTTATGTTTCCTCATAATGCTCCTTATTCAGATGTAATAATATAATATAAATCTGTATCCTTCACCTCTTCTCTAGACTCTCAGTATAACAACTAGTGGATTGATTGTCTGATGTTCTTCTTTATTTTGGAATAAAACAAAAAGAATTCTAATCAACTTTCTAAATAATAGAACTTTAAAAATCATTTGGTGAAAATTAAGCCAATTAGAAATAATTACAGCCCAGTGGAAAAAACATTTAAAAAATACCTTCTTCCACTGAACTAAATATTGGTTATAATGTTAAAAAAACGTGTGGCATTTTTTTAATGCCACATATTAAATAATAATTCAATGTCCAAAACCCCACAGGTTACAAACTAGCAGTTATCCTACAGATAAAAAGCTGAAAACATTCTTAAAAGAAAAGGCTCACCTCTACATCACTGCCAGACATTCTTCCCTCCTCTCTTTTTTCTTTATTTACAAATTGTGAGGGAAAAATGTCAGCTGTAGGTCTTATTTTAGGCAAGTATATCCGGCTGATGGCATTTCACAATAATAGCAACAATTTTATTTTTCCATAACTCAGGAAGTATTGAGTTGTGACGGTGAAAATAAATTCACACTAATTCAGACTTCGGTTATGTCTGTGAATCCAGCATTTATAGCGCAGGTGACTAATTTTAAGGTTATTGAGCAGGAATTCAAGGATTCTTTCTCATTTTTAAGGACAATTAAAGCGTTGATTTTAGATAATCACATTTAAGAATTTTTATGGACATGTAGATAGATAGATGTACTTTATTGATCCCAAACTGGGAAATTACAGTGTAACAGCAGCATGACAGTAGACAACCAAACAACAGAAACACACACATGACAGACAAAGGGATTACCCATGAAAAGTAAAAACGAACACAACTATAAAACCTATGTACATCATAGCTTAATATATGATGACCCGTATAAACACATGAATCATCCCATTGCACAAAGAAGGACTATCGGGAGCAGAGTGAAATGTGAGGTACCAGTTAGTCTGTAAGGTGCAGTGTGGCAGCATTGCTATGTCCAGAATACAATATCATAGTGAGTTATTGTACAGTGAAATTGCATGTGGCAGGAAAGATTTCCTGTACCTGGACATAGTCTACTGGAGAAAGTGCTTCGCTGTCTGTCTAGTGTGTGGTGGAGGGGGTGATCAGGATTGTCCATGATGGATCGTAGTTTATTTAGTGTTCTCCTCTCCACCACTGTCTCAAAGGTCTTCGGTCTGAGACCAATTACAGAGCCAGCCCTATTGATAATCTTGCCAAGTCTGTTGGTGTCTCTGGCCCTGATACTGCTACCCCAACAGACAGCAGCAAAGAAGATGGCGCTGGCGACAACGGTCTGGTAGAAAAACTCCAGCATCCTGCTGCACTCGTTGAAGGATCTCAGCTTCCTCAGGAAGTAGAGTCTGCTCATCCCCTTCTTGTGCGCAGCATTGGTGCTGGATTTCCAGTCCAACCCGCTGCTGATCCTGACACCCAGATATTTGTAGTCCTCAACCAGTAGACCAATGTAGATAGTAATGAGGCGGCTGTTTTTCTCCTCATCTGTGTTCTTCTGGAGAAATTCTCTCCACATGACAACCATACATGGACACAAACAAATCTGTCCACACAGAATTAAACTCTCTATTTTCCTCTGTGAGTTTAATTTTTCTGGATCTGTCCATGTCTCACCGAGGGTAGCAGAGGATAAACAGGAAGCTGCAGCTCTCTCTGGTCTCCACATGCGCTGCACAGGGAGGCTCAGATGCTCTCCGTGCATGTGAGCCTCTATCGGATTTGAAGGAATGAATCTTTATTTCGGATAGATTAAATGTAAAGATTAAAAGAAAGGAACAGAATAATATAACAAAGGGTAAAAAAAATCCAACAAGGTCAAATCAAACAATAACTCCTTGAATTATACAATTCAACAAAAGTTGTCCGAAATAAGTGATGGCTGAAGCTGCAGCTTATATTGCCCACCCATGTTCCATCTAAGAATTCAAAAGGAAAATAAAATAAACGTGATTACAAATCAGAACAAAGCTAAGACAAACCGTGACAAAAAACTAAGGAACAGCACAACACAGACTGGATATAACAATCCTTATGTGATTTCACATGTCGTTTTGTATATATGTTTGGAGTATTTCTTCCTTTAGTTTTTGTTTAAATTGTCCAAGCGTTGTACATGATTTTAATTCAGGTCCAAAAGCGTTCCACAATCTAACTCCTTGCACTGAGACACAGTGTTGCTTGGTGGTAGTTCTCACTGAAGGTTTTTGAGATATACATGTTCCTCTGAAATGATATTGTTTCTCCCTTATCTGGAATAACGTTTGGATATTTGCAGGCAGTGATAGATTCTTCACTTTAAACATTATTACTGCAGTTTTAAAATCGACCAGATCTTTCAACTTGAGAGCTTTTAATTTAAGAAAAAGCGGGTTTGTTGGTTCCCTGTAAGCAGCTTGGTTTATTAATCTAATAGCTCTCTTCTGAAGCATAAATACTGGATATATGTTTGTTGTATATGTATTTCCCCATACTTCAGTACAATATGTCATGTATGGGAGTATTAATGAATGATACAAAGTATATAATGTGGGTTGATTCAGCAAATATTTCACTCTGTGTAGTATTGCGATTGATTTAGATATTTTACCTTTAATATAATTAATATGTGACTTCCAACACAGTTTATTATCAATTATTACTCCAAGAAATCTAATTTCGGATACCTTTTCAATCTCTACACCATTTACACTGAGTTTAGATAAAAATTAATCAAAATTGTAAATTTTGTCTTACTTAAATTGAGCGTTAATTTGTTTGAATCAAACCACAGTTTAAGCTTTCCTAATTCCTTTCCGAGTGTATCCAAAAGTTGTTCCAAATTGCTTCCACTGCATAATAAATTAGTGTCATCTGCAAACAATATTAACCCCTTGCACTCTGGTCAATTTCCCTAAAAACGCCTAAAAATAATGTACCCAAAGTAAATCAAAAGCTGTTCTTCAACCCTTTGCAGCATCTTCATGGGGTTGGTTTCATTTAAAAGAAAACACTTTGAATTTCTTGGCAAAACAGTCATAATCTCTCTAAGTGCTCCTGCCACTGAGTAACAGTCATCTAAACATACTGAACTTGAAGAAAATAAATTTCGCCTGGGTGTTTTTTTGGATACAAATGCTTGCAAATAACACATGGCTGTCAGATCCGGGCTGGAAAATGCAACAGAAATGTAGAACCAAGTGTTATCCAGCTGAGGTCAAAATTTTGTAACAATACCACAAAAAATGAATATATTACACAGCTTTATACTCAGGTTGTTCCCAGACGTTTTTGAACTGTGCCAAATTGTGCCAAATGGCACAGTTTGGAGAAACGTCTGTAACTTTTGAATGATTCAATATAGAAGCTTCATCTTGGGCTCTAATGAAAGGTGAAGGGCTGTGTGTGTGTGGGGGGGGGGGTTGTTTATTCATTCATGAATGAATGAATGAACAAACAAGCCCCCACACACAAAGAAGCATGCCATGTAAAAAATGTGTGGCTTTTTTTTTACAAGAAAAAACAACCTACAGTGCACTAAAAATTATACTAAAATATCTGTAATGTAGAAGATAACAACTCTCCCCCCCTCCCGTTACAGAGGACAGACATCGCCCATCGCTACATGACAGACAGCGGGGACGGTGCGCCGCGGTCTACTACGCACAGTTGTACTAAAATATCTGCACTAATATCTGCAATCCGCTACAGAAGAGTAGCGGGGGGGGGCGTTCACAGTCCGGACGCGGCGCCGTGACGGTCCGTCACAATGACGGTCCATCATGTTACGATGCCGCACAGTTGTAATTTACCGATCGGTCAAAAGTCATTTTGATTACAATTTTCAGGGATAAAGAGTAATTTAGCTTATAACACTTACCTGTCCACAACAGCATTGTCGCTGGCGAACTTCTCTTCCTCATTGTCAGACGAACATGACGCTGGTCCGCTTGTTACGGACTCGTGGTTCTGGTCACGCGATCCGGTCAAACCATAATTCCATTATTGCGGTTTTGCGCTTCCATGATTGCGGTTTTGGCGAACGATTTTTCAAAACAAATAAGAACAGTAGTAAGAAAAAAAGACTGGCGAACGCGTGTGTGTCACCCAGCGGCTTACACAAAACAGATTTTAAGCACGGGACGTACGCTTTCAATCGTCGAAGTTCTCTGCTTCAATTGGCTCGCTGCATTTGCAGCCGTTGGTAGGCGGGTCCTTCTTGCTAGGTTTTCAGTCATTGGTTCTTCAAGGTTTCAGAAACCCAATTCAAGGCTCTTATTAGTCGAATGAGAGGTCAATCAAATCTAAACCAATCAAAGCACTCCTTTGGCTTTCTGTTCGCGGCTGTGTCTGCAGCTTTTTTTTTTTTCAGTGCGCCCTAGGATGCAGAGACGTGACCGCCCGCGGTATCCTGGAGTGCAAGAGGTTAAATCGATTTTTTCCAAAACTTTAGATAAGATAAGCCATTATTAGTCCCACAATGGGGAAATTCCAGGATTGCAACAGCACAGGGACAGCAACACTCAGAGCAATAATTAAGAAGATAAGAAAATAAAATAAGAGCAGTGAATATACATATGTACACATAAATATACAAATACATATACACAGTGCAGAGCATTGTAGCTAGATGGAATAAACAGCATAACCGTCTATTTAGTTACCCTACATGGTATGAATATGTGCCTATACATATTGTCACCCTCCGTAGCGACTGATATTGTCCTAGTTGTATGCTGGAGGGGACCATTTGTGTAAGTCTGTTGCGTCTTTTGTATTCAATACTATTAGGTCGTCACGTTTTTTTTGCTATCTCTGCAAGCAGCCCTGCTTAGGCTATACAGTCTGACAGCCGTAGGTAGGAACGACCTGCGAAACCTCTCGGTTGCGCACCTAGGATGATGTAGTCTACTGCTAAATGAGCTCCTCAGTGCATTCAGTTTACATATATCATTTATATACATATTGAATAACAATGGCCCCAAAACTGAACCCTGTGGGACTCTGCAAGTAACCTTCAGTAACTGTGAGTTTTTGCTACCAACACATACATACTGGCATCTGTTCTTTAAAGGCCAAATGTCACGTAACAGGGTACTTTAAATATCTTGAAACTAGATATAAAAGGGAACCGATCCGTTCGGGTCTTGACGCATATGCTTCAGTAACAACGGAATATTCGTTAATTTAAAACTGCCGCGCTTGGCCTGACACGGCCCCTGGAATCGCCTAGGGAAGAAGGCGGAAGTGACGAAATCGATTGTACCCGAGTTTGATGCTTGGGGTATTTCAATTGATTGTTTATATGGAGACTGGAAGGTTGAAGTGAGCAACAAGAAAGAAAAAATTGGATATTTCACCCATACCTTAAAACGGGACTATCAGGGACAGCTGGGTAATAAGGGACACTTCTCTGGGAAATGTTTTCATACCTGTCAAGTGAGACGTTTTCGCCGTACTTCAACACCGTAAAAAGCGGCTATAAGGGACGGCGGAGCAACAAGGGACACCTCTCTGTGAAATGCCCCAAATGCAACTCGTGTTGTTATTGTCAAATATTTTAAGGATTCATGGATATTTGACAATAACAACACAAGTCAGCGTCCGGCGCAAAATAAAAAAAAAAGCAGAATTCTGTATTTGTAAGGCGATCTCGCTGTTTCGCAACCGCTGCACAGCTGAACATGTTAAACCATTGTCCTAATGACTTCTCATTGTAGTGAGAATAGCTCACGCTGAGCGATCAGCCCGCCCCGACAATCAAACTAATGACTGACTCCACACTTCTCGTTGTAGTGATAATAGCTCAGGCTGAGCCATCTGCCAGCACCAGCTGTGGGGGATCACACACAGGACGTGTTCCTCAACACACTCAATTTTTTTTCCCGTATGTTTTTGTTTTGGGCGTACAGAAATGGCAATACGCCCGTTTTTGCTAAAATTGCATTTTCCCCGTATTTTCCTTAAAATATTTGACAATAACAACACGAACTACATTTAAAACATTTCCCAGAAAAGTGTCCTCCACCACTCCGCCGTCCCCCACAGCCGCGCTTGGCACCAAAATACGGCGAAAACGTCTCACTTGACAGGTATGCGCCTCCATTTTCATATTGATCTGGTCAATTTCTTGACAGCAGCGGCTCTCCTCCACTGTAATAATAATGGCTTCCGAAAAATCAATATTTATGGGGCGCCCTCGACAGACCCCCTTCGGCTTCGCAATTCTGGAGGCGATTAATGTCCAGTTCAATGACATTTTCCACTGGTTCTGCTCTCTGGTCATCGTTGGAACTGTTGTCATCAGACAAAGCATCTGATTCTGTCTCGGACGGCTCGAACCGGTAAGTTTCTATGCCTCTGTCACTGTCTGAACCACTGACAAAAAAAAAGACAAAAAAAAAAAGACAAAACTAAACTAATTTGTTCACAATCGCTGTCACTTTCCGTCATGATTGTCCAATGTTGATAAGTGTGAATGTGGATAGGCAGGGCAGCCAGGGTACAACTGGTGATGTCAAAAACATGGGCGTGGTCTGGACTGGCTGTCACAAGCCAGCAAGCAAGGTGGGGCCTTCACCTGGTGTATTTTGTGCAATTATGTAAATGCAGGTGGGTGATATGGTCTCCGGTATGAATATTTGGTTTAAGCTATGTGTATTTTATCTAAATTCGTTGTCATTTAGAAAAAAAAATTACGTGACATTTGGCCTTTAAGTAACTACTTAACCAGGACAGTGCTACCCCCAATACCATAATTTGTAGTTTCTTTAACAATAATTTATGATCCACTGCATCAAATGCTTTTTTAAGATCCAGGAATACCCCAACTGAATACTCTTTATTTTCAACAGCACTTGATATTTTTTCAATAAATTCCATTAGAGCAAATGCAGTTGTCCTCTTGTGTCTGAACCCATATTGCTGCTCACACAATAAATTATTCTTCATTATAAAGTTGTCAGTTCTCTCACAGAAGATTTTTTCGAGTATCTTAGAAAATTGCGGCAATAGTGAAATACGTCTATCGTTTGAAAATTCCCCTCTGTCACCCGTCTTGTATATCGGAATTACTTTGGTTATTTTCATTGCACTGGGAAATATACCTGTTTGGAGAGACAGATTACAGATATAAGTCAGTGGCTTCACTAAGCATTCAGTGATAATTTTGACTAAAAGCATGTCGATACCATCACAATCTGTAGATGTTTTACTTTTAAACGATTTAACAATTTCAATGACCACTCTCTCATCTGTGTTCTTTATAAAAATGGAGTCTTTTATAGCAATGTTTTTGCTTATTGTATCACCTGTAGATGCCGTAATGGGTATTTCTCAAGCCAAATTAGGACCAATGTTAACAAAAAAATTTATTAAATTCATCTGCAGGTGAGACTGTATTCACACTCTGAGTCGTTTTTTTTTTTGTTTTTTTTTTGGAAAGATTGGTTGGGTAGCTTGTATTTCTGTTTTTAATTCCAAGAATATTGTTAAGTTATAATTATATATATATATATATATATATATATATATATATATATATATACATATATATATATAGTTAAGTTAATTGTTAAGTTAATTCCAAGAATATTGTCACTGCTCTCTTGTGTCATTGTGTGGATTCTATTGTCTGCTAATTGTGCAATGAGAGTTTTTTTCTTGTAATCATAATATCGATCATATATGAACTTTATTCTGATAAACAATGCTTTTTTTCTCTCTCCTATTGTGTCCACCCCTCCCTCCTCCCCGTTGCCTTCTTCTGTTCCCCTCCTGCTGACAGGCGCCTCCATGGCTCGCCGCGTCACTGAGAATGTCATTTATGACGTTTCAGTGTCAAGTCAAATTCCTCGTATATTTACCTGTTATTTACTTGTAAATGTGCTTGGCAATAAACTTATTCTGATTCTGATTCTGATTCTGAAGTATTGTCCATGTATTTTTAATGTTATCTCTGTTTTTCCCCCCCAGTTCCTTACTGTAATAGTCTCTTTTACTACATCTCATTATATATATTAACTTATTTTTGTATGTTTTATACCGCTGCTCTGCTTCTTTTGTCCTTTCCTTTAGAAAAACTTTATATAATGAATTTTTCTTTTTACACACTTTTTGTAATCCTTTGGTTAACCATGCTTGTTGACAAATTTCTGTTTAAGCTTTTTCTTTACTAATGGACAATATTTTTTTTTCACAAAGAGCGGTTACAATGTTCATGAATGTGTCGTAGGCTTCATTTATATCTGATACATAGACTTTTGTCCAGTCTTGCTTCAGCAGGTCTTCTGTAAAAGAACTGATTCCACTTTATGATTTGTATCTGAAAGATTTTGAAGTTTTTTCTGTGTTGGCCCCCGTGTGGCCATGGATAAATGCAAAGACTGGCAGATGGTCACTTATGTCATTTATCAATAATCCACTTTCTATTTTCTTATCAATAATATTAAATTAAATCACCCTTATTGTCATTCAGCCATACAACCAATCATGTAGAATAGAACGAGATTGTGTTTTACCTATCTACAGTGTTAGTCACACACACCCCAAGTGTAGAATCAGAGGGCCGCTGCCATGCAAGGCGCTGCCACAGATTTCCCTCCTCCATTCCATTATTGCTGAGCACCAAGCTGGACGGCAGGAAGTTCCACTTTTATATGGTCTTCGGCATGACCCGGCCAGGATTTGAACCCCTGCCTCCCGGGTGTGGGGCGGATGCTCTACCAACTGAGTCACCACTCCGGTCAACAACCAGGTTGTCAATAAGTGTAGCAGTGTGAACTGTGATTCTGCTGGGATGTGTTATTGTGGGATATAGACTCATACTGTACATAGAATTCATGAACTCTGTAATTACATTTTGTTGAAATGTATTTAGTAAATCAATAGTGAAGTCTCCACAGATTACAACAATTTTTGTATTAGTTATATTATTGTACAGCTCGACTAACTTATCTCTGAATGTCTCAACGCGCGTTCCCGGCATTCTATATATACAACTTATAATTAGATTTTTTGTTTTATCTTGGTCAATCTCAACAGTAACACATTCCAGAATCCCTGGTAGTGCAAAGGACATTCCATTTACAAGTTTACACCTATACAGTTCATCAATATACAGTGCAACACCACCACCCTTTTTTTGGGATCTATTAATATAAAACATCTGATATCCCTCTATTGCCATCAAAGAAGCCTGCTCTTCATTGAGCCAAGTTTCAGAGACTGCGATAGCTGTAAATTTTCTATCTAGCTGTTTTAAATAGTCCTGAATCTGTGTAAAGTTTTTGTTAACACTTCTGCTGTTAAAGTGTATTATAGATAGTTTACCATTTAATTGCGCTTGACTTTTGAATTGCTTTTCAGTGTAATATTCACAGTGATTATGAATATTCACTTCCGCTCTTCAAGGAGAGTAGACGCTTCTCTCTTTTCTCTCTGCTCTAGCTCCCCACTTCCCTAACTAACTGGATCCCAGCTTGCTGTCGTCTGTCTGCGTCTACTGCTGATTATCGAAAGAAATTATGGAATTGATAAGCTGGGCTTTGAACGCAATTGACACTATTTTTTCAACAAGGAATAGTGCTCCGGGGGAAGCTGTTTGCCCCACAGGGACGGCTCCAGCGGGCTATTTACGGGTGACAAGTGTTTGGAGGATCTTGTGCCTGAGTAATCTCTCTATCGAAGATATTGAAGATTTGTATATCTTCGTAATAATGGTGACTGGGATCGTTCTGATTGGAACTGGGATTGTCCTGGTGTACCGCAAATTGCTGAAGATGGATACAACCTATCAAAATGCTGGCCACGCGAGGTGCATCCATCAAATTGAAAAAATGGAGAAGACTTTGATAGCGACAAATGGAGAACTGTCTCGGAAGGTGGATTACATCATGGTTACGCTTAAGTCTATCCACGACGGACTCAAAGCCCCGCAACGAAGGATTAAGCACTGAATCTGCAGAAGAAAATAAAGTTCTTTCTCTGTGATCAGTTCTATTTTGGCTCAATTTCCCTTACAAAAATCCTCCTGATAATCCCCAGTCTTTGTTTTTCAAAACACTGAGCACACGGCCTCCGGACAGTAGCTGCTTGGGACAATTGCCAAGGACAATTGCTGCAGCCAGACAAAACATCTTCTGCCAAAGTGTCCTTGTGCTCTTATTGATACAACACTGCTTCAACACTACATCCACACTGACCCAGAAACTGACAACAAGATAACATTCACTGCTCTCCTTGTGTCCTGTGAACTCTGGTCTTGAATGTGCATCGTGGGCTTTTTTTGTCTTTGTAATCATAATATTGATTACTTATGGTCAATATTCTGAATTCAATGATTTTTTTGCTCCTTCCCATTGTATGATTTCTTATCTGTACCATCCTGTTGGCAGGCGCGTTCCAGATGCAGCCGTGTCACTGGAAATGCAGGTTCATTTTCTGTGTCAAGTCAAATTCTCTCGTATGTTATCAGTGATCTGTTAATGTACTTGGCAATAAATCTTTTCTGATTCTGATTCTGATTCTGAATATTATTGAAGTGGTTATCAAGATCAATATCATTCTTCATCTCTTGTTGTTTATGTTCAGCATAATGACATATTTTCAGAGTCTGAATTTCCTCACTGTGTCAAGTGACTTCCTTCAACTGGAGATGATTGATGTCTACTAAAGTCAGTCATAAGTTGTTTTTTCTTTTTTTTTTAAAGTACATTATCATGTTATGCCACAAAAGGACTGTTCTTGCCGTGTGTGTGGATATGGATTATTGTAGTCTCTTAATTTTCTCACTCAGTGTTCGTCTATATTTATTTAAGTCAGTGAGATCTCTTATTATTATGGCCTTTGTTTCCTCAGGTGTTCCATTTAGTTTAATCCAAACTCTACAGTTTCTTGTCCATGTTGCCTGTATCTTGTTTTGTCTTTTCAGCATCTGTGCTTGCCGTGCTATTTCAGCATTAGTCTTTGTTAAATGTTCATTTAGGTAAACTTCTGTTCCCCGTAGCTTTCTGACCTGCCTCAGTATGTCATTTTTTACCCTTCTGTTCACAAAGTGCATCACAATTGATTTCTTTGTTTTATTATCCTTTCTGGGTAGAGTATGGCAGGCTGAAATTGCATTTACTTCAACCTTTATGTTTCTGCTTTCAAGGACTTGAAGCACCTGATTTTCCAAGGAGACTGATTTACTTGGGGGAGCCTCATCTCTCATTCCTGCTGTAGCATGAGCATATGATTGACATTTAATGTCTAGGCCACTACTGATTAAATCATCCATATGAGAATATTGTTCAAGATCTTCGATGCGTCGCTCCAAGTCTGCAATTTTTTTTGTCTCTTTCCTTAATTGTTAATTTCAGTTCTCGGACTTCCTCCATTAGCCCAATAATTTGAACAATTGATTGCCCACTTTGGTAAGTTCTTCTGACGTGAAGTTCAGAGATTTTATAATCTCTTTCATTTCCTCCTTCTTTGATGGCATTTTTTACTGACCTGATGATAGTAGGACAATCTCTGCTGGTGTCGCCGGTATCCGGTCCAGCCAACCTCAAATCCAGCTGGGGCCTCAGCTAGCCCCCTCCGCTGCTAGCCCTGCTGCTGTAGTTGAGCTCCGATCTGGCTCCTGTCCAGCTGGGGCCTCGGTAGCTCCTCTGCTGAGCCCCGCCGCCCACCGCTGCTGTAGCTGAGCTCCAATCCGGTTCCTGTCCAGCTGGGGCCTCGGTAGCTCCTCCGCCGAGGCCCACCGCCCACCGCTGCTGTAGTTGAGCTCCGATCCGGCTCCTATCCAGCTGGGGCCTCGGTAGCTCCTCCGCTGAGCCCCGCCGCCTACTGCCGCTGTAGTTGAGCTCCGATCTGGCTCCTGTCCAGCTGTGGCCTTGGTTAGCTCCTCCACCGAGCCCCAATCACAAGATTATAAGAATCTGTGCGGGAGGCTCAGCCGTCATCTACCGGGCCAATGCCAGGTCAGTGAGTGATTTCTCATTTTTTTGTATGTTTGTCACACTTAAGTTGTCCTGTTGGCTTCATCCAGCAATGACCTACAGCTCTTGCTGGGACGGTTTGCCGCTGAGTGTGAAGTGGCTGGGATGAGAATCAGCACCTCCAAGTCCGAGTCCATGGTCCTCAGCCGGAAAAAGGTGGATTGTCCTCTCCGGGTTGGGGACAGGCTCCTGCCCCAAGTGGAGGAGTTTAAGTATCTTGGGGTCTTGTTCACGAGTGAGGGGAAAATGGAGCGAGAGATCGACAGACGGATTGGAGCAGCATCTGCAGTGATGCGGACGTTGTACCGGTCTGTTGTGGTGAAGAGGGAGCTTAGTTCTAAGGCAAAGCTGTCGATTTACCAGTCAATCTACGTTCCTACTCTCACCTATGGTCACGAGCTTTGGGTAATGACCGAAAGAACGAGATCGCGGATACAAGCGGCTGAAATGAGCTTTCTCCGTAGGATTGCTGGACTCACCCTCAGAGATAGGGTGAGGAGCTCAGTCATCCGGGAGAGGCTCAGAGTAGAACCGCTGCTCCTCCACATTGAAAGGAGTCAGTTGAGGTGGTATGGGCATCTGATTAGGATGCCTCCTGGACGCCTCCCACTTGAGGTGTTTCAGGCACGTCCCACTGGGAGGAGACCCCGGGGCAGACCCAGGACTCGGTGGAGAGACTATGTCTCCCAGCTAGTCTGGGAACGCCTTGGTATCCCCTCTGAAGAGCTGGAGCAGGTGGCTGGGGAGAGGGAAGCCTGGGCTTCTCTGCTTGAACTGCTGCCTCCGCGACCCGGACCTCCGGAAAAGCGGTAGAAGATGGATGGATGGATGGATGTCACACTTAAATGTTTCAAAGCAGTAGCTCTCCCAATGAGTGCTCACACACCGTCTCTAGATGAAAGTAGGGTTCACTATATTTACATGATGAGTTTAAAAAAGTACAGTGTATAAATTTAGCCTAAGTGTGTGTGTGTTCTATCTTTGCGTTTTGCAGTCTGGAGCGGGGCAGAGGTGGGAAGCTTTTTCCCCAGTTGTGTGTCATTGTTTTTGGCCTGTGTGCCACAGTAAATACCCAGTTAAACTGGGCGGAGTTATATCGTGTTATGTGTTCATATATTTTGTTATTCAGTATATGTTCTGTTTAGCTTCTACAGGCGTCTGTCTCCCACAGTGGTCAGGAGAAACTAACTGCTGGGGAGAGTTTGCACACCCACCACTTTATCAGGTTGGATCCAAGGTTCGGCTGACATTTGCCAGGTATTTTGCCTGGCGTTGGCAAAAGGTCTGAAACATTCTCAGTGGCAAAAGAGCTATAAATAGTTGCTAATTGTTGCAAACTGTTGCTAACATCTGTTAATAGTTGTTAATATTCGCCAGCTGCTTTTGCACTGTCACAAACACTTGCGTGAATGTTGCAGATAGTTGTTAAATGTTGCTAAAAGTTGTTGATTTATGCTAATGACAGTGGCGAACCCTAATATTCGTGAACATTCCTCAGAAAAGTTGACGAATCCAAAAATCATCACATTCATCTTCATTCAATCACTTAATGATTACAGTGTCCAGTATATACGGTCTCAGTTAGGATCAGCTTGCTACAGGATCATTACGTGGTAAACCTCCTCGAGAACACTGAACAAGCCTCTCGTGTTTTGCCTATGACTCCTGCTCACCAGCCTTTCTGCTCCTTTGTCCTTAGGAAAACCTCCTGGTCTGCCAGTTTGCTGACGCGTCCTCCTTGGTTCATGTACACTCAAACAATTAATCACTTACCTCCCGGCTTGAGAAAACCTACCTGGTCTCTGCAAATCATGTAAACTCTGCTAAACAATTCAAACATTCCATAACCAACCCTTAATCACGGGACCAACTGTCCTCACTTCTCTATCTGGATAAACTCTGTGCTCAGAGCTGGAACCCCTCTGTGCTCTCCAACCCTACCTGGATCTCATTGCTGACCCCACTTGCCAATGATACTTCTCTGGCCTCTCTCCTACCTGCTGAGAACCCACACCAGCCATCACGCTCACCATTAGGAAGTAAGCTCCTGAAACTTACAATCAGTTAGCCTTACCGTCCATATGCTCCTTATACTCATGCTCTCCTTCTCCTTTCCCCTTCAGGCTAAAATCCCATGGCTTGGGTTCCAATCGTCACATATACTTACCTGTTTAAATAACAACATCCTTTGCCTCGATCTCTGCCTCCTTATTTACACAAGTTTACATACACTGTATAAACTGTCATCTCTGTTGGAGTCCAAGTCCCACCCTATGCAGGACATACTGAACGCACTGAGGAGTTCATTTAGCAGCAGACAACATCATCCTAGGTGCGCAACCGAGAGGTTTCACAGGTCCTTCCTACCTACGGCTGTCAGACTGTATAACCTAAGCAGGGCTGCTCGCAGAGATAGCAAAAAAACGTGACGACCTAATAGTACTGAATGCAAAAGACGCAATAGACTTACACAATGGTCCCCTCCAGTATATACAACTAGGACAGTATCGGTCGCTACGGAGGGTGACAATATGTATGGGTACATATTCATACTATGTAGGATAACTAAGTAGACGGTTATGCTGTTTATTCCATCTCGCTACAATGCTCCGCACTTTGTATATACATTTATATTTTGATGTGTATGTATGTATATCCACTGCTCTTATTTATATCTTCCGTATCTTCTTAATTATTGCTCTGAGTGTTGCTATCCCTGTGCTGTTGCAATCCTGGAATTTCCCCATTGTGGGACTAATAAAGGCTTATCTTATCTTATCTTATCTTAAAAGGACATAACCTTTTTTTCATCACTGTCTGACATTAAATCAGACTAAACTTTTCCTGTTTTAGGTCAGTTAGAATTACCAACATTATTTATACTTGCTATTTTTTTTAATATTTGCTAAATAATCTTTTAGAGATTTTTTTTTTATTACTTTCTTCAAAGTCAGAAGTTTACATACACATACAGATTATGATGCCTTTAAACAATTTAGGAAAGCCCAGGTGATGATATCATGGCTTTGGAAGCTTCTGATAGGTTAACTGACAACATCTGAGTTAACTGGAGGCTCAACTGTTGATGTATTTTAAGGTACACCTCAGACACACTGTTTCCTTGTGTGACATCATGGGAAAATCACAAGAAATCAGCCAAGATATCAGCAAGAGAATTGTGGACCTCCACAAGTCTGGTTCATCCTTGGGTAAAATTTCTAGATGCCTGAAGGTGCCATGTTTATCTGTTCAAACAATTATACACACATACGTATAAACACCATGGGAATACCCAGCCATTATACTGCTCAGAAAGGAGACTGGTTCTGTGTCCCAGAGATAAACGTGCTTTGGTGCAAAAGGTGCATCTCAATCCCAGATCAAAAGCAAAATACCTTGTGAAGATGATAGTTGAATGTGGTAAAAGAGTGTCATTATGCACTGTGAAATGAGACCTGTACCAATGTGGGCTGACAGGACACTCAGCCAGGAAGAAGCCATTACTCCTATAGCAACATAAAAAATTCAGATTACAGTTTGCAGATGCACACAGGGACAAAGACCTTAGTTTTTGGAGACATGTCCTGTGGTCTGATGAAACTAAAATGAATTGTTTGGCCATAATGACCATTGTTACATTTGGAGGAAAAAGGGGGAAGCTTGCAAGCCTGAGAACACCATCCCAACTGTGAAGTACAAGGTTGGCAGCATCATGTTGTTTGGGTATTTTGCTGCAGGGGGGATTGGTGCACTTCACAAAACAGATGGCATCATGATGACAGAATGTTATGTGGAAATACTGAAGCAACATCTCACAAAACATCAGCCAGGAAGTTAAACCTTGGGCACAAATGGGTCTTCCAAAGAACATGGCATGACATGAACCATGACCCTAAGAATACCACCAAATTAGTTATAAAGTGGCTTAAGGACAGTGAAGTCAAAGTTTTGGAGTGGACATCATAAAGCCCTGATGTCAATCCCACAGAAGATTTGCAGACAGAGCTGAAAAGACGTGTGCAAGCCGACAAACCAGACTCAGTTACACCAGTTCTGTCAGAATGAATGGGCCAAACTTCCAGCAAACTATTGTGAGAAGCTTGTGGAAGGATACCCAAAATGTTTGACCCAAGTCTTAGGGCCATATTACAAGGACGTAGTCAGTCAGTTGTCAGGGACACAGAATGCGTTTATGGGCGTTTCCAAGTTCATTTCCTTACCACAACAGTGTAGAAACAAACTTTCCACCAAGCTCATGGTGCAAAAAGGCCGGTCTAATCATTCAGAGGTGTGTTTTGGATAATCCAAGCCAAAGCGCTCCTGCCCATCCCTTTAATGCAAAGAGGCGCATTAGCTAAAGTGAACTCCGATCATGATGGTATAAGATGGATTTTGCGCTGGCCAAAGCCCGTGCATGTGAGCCAAAATGCACGTGATAGTAATGCTGTTTGGTAATAAGGAAGATATCAATCACAGTTGATGCCCAGTTAGTTATGTTAGAAAGAACAAACGGGGAAGAATGCTGTCTTGAAAAATCAGCTGAATAGTTTAATGTAGTGTGCACAGATGCAACACAGACATGAATGGTTTTGAAACTTCAGGAAAAGAGGATGAGGCCTGTGCAAACTTTCATAAACTTTAATTAACGATGGCATGGAAGTTGCTCCTGGCTGTGGGGAGTTGGAGTGCTCCCTCTCCTGTTGCTTTTGCTGACCGAGGGTATTCCCCATCTCATGCGCAGGTCTGCCAAGGTTTGCAGCTCTCTATCCCAGTCCCTCCCGGGTGGGAGGGAAGTCAAAGATCTGGCGTGGCTTCCCGTCTACCGCCAACCCCCACCACGAAGCGAGCCTGCTTTCGGTGACCTCCGCCGATGGCTGACTGGTAGCAGTCGGGGAGCTTGATGGGGGAGAACCACGACCCTAGGCACGATGCGGGCGGCCTTGGCCCCACTGGAAACCCAGAACGCGCAGCTGAGGCAGATGTGGACGTACCTCCTGTCTCTTTGGGGAGTTACAGTGAAAAGTAAAACGCTGCACACTCCTTGTTCATTCACTTATTCCCCTAAAAATAAACACATTAATGCCTAATAAGTTCGTGATGAAAACGAAAATGTGGATGAAATAAAAATCTTCAGACTGACACACCTCCCCCCATACACCGCACATCACACTGGAATGCATACATGCCCCCTGTTCATTCATTCATTCCCCTAAAAAAAAAATAATCCTACATTAATGCCTAATCTATAGACACCAATGGTAAGTCCGCAATTAAAATGGGAGCATGGAATAAAAAAAAAAAAAAAACTAGTGTGTGATCATCATATAATTAAAATGCCAGGCAATTATGACTGTTACAACTCTCTCCATTAAAATAAAAGATCCCAGGACACGCCATTTCCTCATGAGCTCCGGAGCTGCGCAATTTCAAAACACGCCACTGAAATAGCATTAAACAATGCACTTCTGATGTTTAGACCTCCTTTTACCTGATCACTGTCTACTGGTAATTAGAGTGAGTGAGTGAGTGTTCTTGTTTAGTGCCATGTCAGCATCTATGGCTATTTCATGGCAAAATTAAAACTAACAAGAAAACTGAATTAAAAATTAAATAGAGACAGTATGATAAATGAAAGAATAAATAAATACAGCGAGATACATACACTACCGTTCAAAAGTCTAGGGTCACCCAGATAATTATTTTGTGTTTTCCATGAAAAGTCACACTTATTTACCACCATGAGTTGTAAAATGAATAGAAAATATAGTCAAGACATTGACAAGGTTAGAAATAATGATTTGTATTTGAAATAATAAGTTTTTACTTCAAACTTTGCTTTCGTCAAAGAATCCTCCATTTGCAGCAATTACAGCATTGCAGACCTAACATGATTGCACACGAGTTTTCTAATCATCCATTAGCCTTCTGACGCAATGAGCAAACACATTGTACCATTAGAACACTGGAGTGATAGTTGCTGGAAATGGGCCTCTATACACCTATGTAGCTATTGCACCAAAAACCAGACATTTGCAGCTAGAATAGTCATTTACCACATTAGCAATGTATAGAGTGTATTTCTGATTAGTTTAAAGTTATACTCATTGAAAAAAAGTGCTTTTCTTTCAAAAATAAGGAAATTTCTAAGTGACCCCAAACTTTTGAACGGTAGTGTATGTAGATACAATAAAATAGAAAAATTAAATAAGATACTTCAGATGCACATGTGCTAAAAACCCTAAAATTTTCTTTGGTGGTACCTTATTAAAAATATCCTTCAGTGACTTTTGAGTATAAAAACATTGTCTTGCTGTCATGAGAGCAGGACAGTCAAGTAAAATGTGCTTTATTGATAAAAAACCTCCGCAAAAACCCACATCTTCAAGACCCCAGAGGAGGCGCAGGAGTTCATCAAGAAGATCAAAGAAGAAGAAGAGACTGGTGGGAGCTAAGCATGAACAAAATATAAGGTAGAATAATTAAGCATTTGCACAGGCATCTGACTGACTTGAAGTAAATAGTAAGTTTACAAAATATAGATTGTATTATATATTAAAAAAACAAAACAAAAACAAAACAAACAAAAAAAAAAACTATGATGTACAAAGTTGTTAAAAATTTTGGAGTTAAGTTGGAAAACTACAGAGGAGAGTTAATGTTACGTCATTAAAAGCAGTAGAGTTAGGGTGATTGGGAGGATGAAGAAGGAGTGGCTTAGGCTGTTCCCCGTGGGTGTGGAACGGTCGATGGCTATATCGGGAGACAGAATTTTTCTTTTGATTTTGGGGGGTTTGCCACAAGTGTGGGAAGGGGAAATTTGTTTGTGTGTAGTTTGTAGGATGAATGTTCAACCACTCATGTTTTTGCTTCTCTGTATGAGCATGTTTACACTGCAAGGTAATCCTAAACTCTCTATTGATCATGGACCAAAGTGTTAATCTTAATTTAACTTCATGGAATTGCAGAGGTCTACAAAATTTAAAAAAACGTAAACAAGTTATGAATAAAATAAAGGACATGGGTTCAAGAATTGTGTTTTTACAAGAAACTCATCTGATAGAGGAGGATGTTAAAAGAATTAGGAGTAGATGGCAGGGAAGTGTATTCACCTCTTCATTTTCATCCCGAGCCAGGGGAGTTATGACTCTCATACATAAATCAGTTCCTTTTCAAGTGAAAAATGTAATTGGAGACAAATTTGGAAGATATGTAATCATTCAAGGTTCTTTGCTATTAGAAAATATAAATCTTGTGAACTTATATGGTCCCAATATAGATGATCAGAAGTTCTTTGCTAATTTATTTCTCATCTTATCATCACTTACAGGGCAACATATAATAGCAGGGGATTTTAATTGTACATTGAATCCAGGTGTGGATAGATCAACAGGACTGGATTGTACGCACATTGGATGTAGGATGACTATTAATCATTTTATGAAAGAATTGAGATTGTTAGATATATGGAGAGAAATGAAACCACAAGTTAAAGCCTATTCTTGTTATTCCAGTACCTACAAGACATTCTCATGTATTGATTATTTTTTGATTTCCACAGAATTAAGGTCCAAGATTCAAAACTGCTTTTATGATAACATCGTGATTTCTGATCATGCACCCTGTTGTCTAATATATGTAGATAAAAAATTGACAAAGGAATCAGGTAGATGGCAATTTCAGCATAAATGGCTTCAGGATGAGGAATTTGTCAAGTATATAGAAAAACAGATAGACGAGTTCTTTGACATCAATACTACACAAACATCAGCATGTGTAAAGTGGGAGGCTTTCAAAGCTTTTATTAGGGGACATATTATTAGTTATACAGGATCAAAATCTAAGAAGACTCGAGAGGAGAGAGCTAAATTGGAACATAAAATAAAAAGTCTTCAGGAAAAAGTGTATGCAGGAAGTGACCCAAGGTTGGAGAATGAATTACTGATTTTGAGAGCTGAATACGACAAAAAATCAGCGAATAGAGCTGCCTCGAGTCTTCTAAGATTGAAACAATCTTTTTATGAACAAGGTGAAAAATCAGGAAAATTATTAGCATGGCAGATTAAACAATTGGAAATTAAAACACCAATTACCAGTATTATAAGTAACGGACAGGTAGTTATAGATCCTTTAGAAATTAATAGAGCCTTTAGAGATTACTATGAAAAATTATATGATACCAAAAATGAACCTGATTTAACAAAACTAAATGGGTTTTTGAACGAACTATCTATACCGTGTATTCCAAATGAAAACAGGGAGATATTGGAGTCTAAAATTAGTCAAGAAGAAGTTGGGCTAGCCATTGATAATATGAAATCAGGAAAAAGTGCAGGACCAGATGGTCTTCCAGTTGACCTTTATAAAAAATTTAAGAATAAATTAATAAAACCTTTTTTGGAAATGGTTTTAGAAGCATTTCAAAATAATAATTTACTATCATACATAAATAATGCCTTAATTATACTGCTGCCAAAACCAGGTAAGCCCTCTAATAAATGTGAAAATATGAGACCAATAAGCCTATTAAACGCCGACCTTAAGATAATCTGTAAAATTTTAGCAAGACGAATACAAGAAATTTTACCAAATATTATTAATCGAGATCAGAATGGCTTTATAAAGGGTAGACAAGGCTTCCATAATGTAAGAAGACTATTTAATATTATTTATTTTAATAAAGAAGCACCGGATACAGCTCTCCTATCATTGGACGCCGAAAAGGCCTTTGATAGAGTTGAATGGCCCTTTCTTTTTGAAGTCCTACAAAGGTTTGGACTTGGAAATAATTTCATAAAATGGGTTCAAATAATATACAATAATGCTACAGCAGAAATCCTAACAAATAACAATATTTCAAAACCAATAAAAATCAATAGAGGATGTCGACAAGGCTGTCCACTTTCACCTTTACTGTTTACTATGGCAATTGAACCTTTAGCGATAGCGATACGTTTACATTCACAAATATATGGAATTAAAGTTGGACCAACAGAACATAAAATCTCCCTGTACGCCGATGATATAATTTTGTTTATGTCGAATCTAAAAAAATCAATTCCAACCTTGTTGAATTTAATAAAGAATTTTGGGGAAATATCAGGATATAAAATAAATAAAACTAAATCTTCAATATTAATGCTAAATGAGACCCAGAGAAATTACCCAGCCCCTGAGGTAAATCAATTCAATGTTGTAAATCAGTTTAAATATTTAGGAATCCAAATTATGCCTAAGCTAGAATCAGTCGCCAGTGTCAACTATGAAGCCTTAATGTCAGATATCAATGAGTTAACTCAGAGATGGATGTCACTACCAATCTCGATGATCGGGAGAATCAATATACTTAAAAGTAATATTTTACCTAAAATACTTTATTTATTTCAATACATTCCCTTATCACCACCTTTAGATCTATTCTCAAGAATAAAAAAAAAGTTAGTGGAATTTATATGGAACAACAGGAGGGCTAGATTACGTTTGTCTTTATTATATTTACCATTTGATCGTGGAGGTCTGAAATGTCCAAATTTTATGTTGTATTATTGGTCGGCACAACTGAGGTCTATGACATATTATTTTTCATCAAATGATCTCCCTCACTGGACTGAAATGGAATCATACAATTTACCTTTACCTCTTCCCATATTCATATACTCAGATTCGGCAAAAAAATTACAAAAACAAGTTAAAAATCCATTTGTAAAGCATATGATCAAAATATGGTGTGAAGCTAAAAACTATTTAAAAGAACCACAGTTATTGTCACAATTTAGTCCAATATAGGGTAATCAATATTTTAAACCAGGGAGAGCGGACGCTGTATTTAAAGTATGGAATTTAAAAGGGATACAAAAGATTCAGGATTTATATTTGCCATGTGCAGACAACATAATGTCTTTTGAAGAGCTGAGGATCAAATTTAATCTCAATAGAACACATTTTTTTAAATATCTTCAACTTAGAAACTTTATTCGATCAAATCAAAATAAAGCTCTCACTCGACCTATTTATTCATCCTTGGAAAAAATGATGATGAAAGATAGTAAAAGAAAGGGTATTATTTCAGAGTTTTATAACTCATTGACACTATCTTCAAGTGAAAATTCACTGAAAAGATTAAACTACTGGAAAGAAGATCTGCAAATTGAAATTTCAGAGGAACAATGGGAATTGGCTTGTACAGAAGCTCAAACCAAATCAATAAATGCACGCCTTAAATTGATACATTTCAAATGGTTAATGCGGATGTATGTTACACCGGAGGAGTTAAATAGATATAACAAAAATATACCAGATACATGCACAAAATGCATGGAAAGTAAAGGAACCCTATTTCATTGTTTATGGGAATGTAGATTAATAAGAATGTTTTGGGAGGAGGTGAGGGTAACAATTGAAAAAATAATCTCAAAACAAATCATATTGAATCCTAAACTGTTTTTGTTGGGTCTGTACCCAGAAAAGCATAATTTCAATAAAAGTGAAAGAACATTCATAGACCTCAGTTTGCTTAATGCCAAAAAATGTATTGCACTATTATGGAAAAAGACTCATAGACCAGATGTGACTCAGCGGTTAAGACAGATGTTAACAAACCTTCCATTAGAAAGAATAACATATATACTGAAATCAAAGGAAATTGTGTTTGAGAATATATGGAGACCTTTTATTGATTATGTAAAAAATTTAAACATAACTCTTGAAGAAGAAGGTGAATGATGTGTGTGGACCTTGTAAATTCCAAACTGGTGAACATAATATGTATACTAATGTATTGGATTGTCTAGACTAAACAGAGGAGCATTGTTGAAGACTTGATTTTGTTGGTGGTTGTTGGTGTTTTTAGGGCATTTTTTTTTTTTTGTAGTACTTTAGTGTTAGTGTTTGATTGTTTGTATCATGTTTGTTAAAAAAAAAAAAAAGGTTCAATAAAGATATTGTGGAAAAAAAAAAAAACCTCCGCAAAACTGACAAGATGGTGGTGCTTCACCTTTTAATAAAAAGCTGTGTGTAAGCCTAGAGTGACCAATACGGCATCTAGTGTACACTACCTCGTCATGTCTGTTTTGAAAGTGATGCAAATGTCTATGGCTTATGGCAGGTTTAATATCATGCAGTTTATTTGCAGTGCATGTGTCCCATTCAGTCTGCCACTTCTTTAAAATATAGGAGGTTATTAGAGGCCTGAGGTCTGAGGCTGGGATCTGGCATTGAGTGACTTCTTGGGTAAGGGCTCTCTTGGCAGCATTATCGGCCTGCTTGTTACCTGACAGGCCAACATGGCTGGGGATCCAACAGAAGATGATATTAAAATTATGTTTCTGTAAAAAACCTAGTTTCTCTAAAATCCGGACAATAATGGGGTGATCAGTCTTTAAAAACCCAAGTGCCTGAAGACAGGATCTGGAGTCAGTAAAAATTAAGGAGCTCTGTTGTTTGGTTCTCTCAATGTGTTCTAATGCTAGAAGCAAAACACGAGCCTCTGCTGTAAAAATTTAACATTGTTTGGGAATCCGCACACCATGCTGATTGTGCCCGGTGACAATTGCAGCAGAGACTGAGCCATCCACTTTGGAACCATCCGAGTATATGGAAATATGGTGAAGAAAACGGCATTTTATGTCCAAGATCTGCTGCTGGTACACATTTGGGTGAGTGTCTTTCTTCTTGTTTTGGCTCAGATCCAGAATTATATTGTGTTTCCTTAAACTCCATGGTGGAATGGGAAAAAACTGCATCTGTGTTACATTGCTTATATCAGGGTTTAATTTTACCAGGTGAGGTTCTATATGGAGTCCAAAAGGAGTGATGGTCTTAGGTCTGACCTTATACATCTGCAAAAATCGAGGGTGAAAAACTGCAGAGTAGGCTGGATTTCTGTGGTCTGCTTTAAGTTTAACCATATACTGGAGAGCTAATTTCAGGTGCCTGTTGTGAAGTGAAAGCTCGTTTGCTTCAACATACAAACTTTTACTGGTAATTAGATGGCGAGATGCAAAGTGTAAAAAACAGACAATGTACTGACAGAAACTAACAAAAACACTGGCGTATGGTGGAAAGTCTGTCAGAAAAGTCCACTGATGACTGTCAAAATAGGGCCCATACAGTTTAAAGACAATGCTACCAAATACTAAGGAAATGTATGTAAACTTCTGATTTTGAAGAATGTAATAAAAAAATTCTCTAAAAATTAAAGACTCAAGATTCAAAGATTTTAGTTGTCAATACTACTATACGTTAACGCTATAAGTTAATGAACAGAGCTACCAGAGGACTGACCCTCCACTGTAGCTTTTACTGCTTACAGTAGCTGTGTGGCCTAGGGTCAGAGAAACGGATATAGGTGGTGCCCCTATACACCACATGGTGTCCCACATGCTGTGGAAGGAAATTAACTTAACTAATACTACTATACGTGCAGGACATACAGGAGAATTGAAATGCAATTTCTCTCTCTTTAGTGGTGTGCACAATATAAGAAAAAGGAATAAGGCCGGAAAAACAACAACAGCAGCCTATACAGTAATGCTACCCGTAGTGCAAATAAAGATAAAAGATAAAACCCAGCAATCCTATATATAGAAAAAGGTAGCGCAGTAATACTCGTAGTTGCAAGTTCGATGCAGTAGTGTAGGTGAAAACAGTGAAAGATTGGACTGTACATGATCAATATTGCAATACAGACAGACAGCAGCAGGTATGACATTTGTGCAAATGGTTGCAGTAAGGTGCAGAGACATACAGCAGCGGATGTATTACTGTTGGTGTGTCAGTCAGTCTGTGCCAACAGCTGACGTAGTTATTGTGTGGGTGAGTGCGTTACAGTCTGGGGGGGGGGGGGGGAGTGGCCAGAGTTCAGGGTTCTGATGGCCTGCTGAACAAAGCTGTATAGGCAGTCTTGTGGAGTGGGCCCGGAGGCTCCAGTACATTTTCCCCAAGAGGAGGGGGCTGAAGAGGGAGTGTGAGGGGTGGGAAGTGTCACCTGCAATTCTGACGGCTCTGCGGGTGAGGTAGATGTCTCACAGGGAGGGCAGAGGGGCACCAATGATCTTGCTGGCTACTTTCACTGTGTGTTGTAGTGTCTTCTGGAAGGAGGCGATGCAGCTTCCATACCACACAGTGATGCAGCTGGTGAGGATGCTCTCAATGATGCCCTGGTAGAATGAGCACATGATGGGGATGGGACTTGTGCTCTCCTCAGTTTGCAGAAGAAATAGAGGCAAGTTTGAGCTCTCTTGACCAGTGATGTGGTGTTGTTGGACCAGGAGAGGTCCTCAGAAATGTGAACTCCCAGGAACTTGGTGCTGCTCACCCTCTCCACAGCTGCTCCATCGGAGGGGGTGCTGTGTGTGTCCTTTCCTGAAGTCAACCACAATCTACTTGGTTTTTCCCACGTTCAGGAAGAGATTATTGTCTTCACACCACTGGACCAGTTGGCTCACCTCATTTCTGTAGTTGGCCTCCTTATTGTTGGTGATGAGGCCCACCATCGCCGTGTCGTTCACAAACTTGTTGATGTGGTTGGTGTTGTAGGCTAGTATGCAGTCATGGGTCAGCAGGGTGAAGAGCAGCGGGATGAGCATGCACCCTTGTGGGGCCCCTGTGCTCAGTGTGATGGTCTTGGAGAGGTTGCTGCCGACCTGCACGTTCTGTGGCCTCCCTGTGAGAAATTCCAGCACCTAGTTACAGAGAGAAGTTTTGAGTCCCAAGTGTCTGAGTTTTTGTATTACATGCTGTGGGATGATTGTGTTGAATGTTGAACTGAAGTCCAAGAAGAGCATTTGCACGTAGGAGTTCTTTGAATCCAGGTGGGTGAGGACTGGATGGAGAGCAGCAGCGATGGCATCTTCTGTGGATCTGTTTGACCTGAATGCAAACTGAGATGGGTCGTGGGAGGGAGGGAGCGTGAACTTGATGTTCTGCATGACTAGCCGCTCGAAGCACTTCATTATGATGGAGGTCAGTGTTATGGGCCAGTAATCGTTGTCGCTGGATGGGACGGGCTTCTTTGAGACTGGTATTATGGTGGCAATTTTGAAACATGTGGGGACAACAGCTTGACTCAGGGAGATGTTGAAGATGTCGGCCAGGACATTCTTGAGCTCCTCCGCACAGTCCTTCAGAACGTGACCTGGTATGTTGTCTGGTCCAGCTGCCTTGCGTGGGTTAATCCTGGAGAGGGTCATCTTCACACTAGCCGGATCCAGACTTATAGCCTGCTCATCGTTATTTATTAAATATAAACATTATTTAGCAAATAGAAATAATTTTGGCAATCCTAACTGAACTAAAACAGGAAAAGTTTAGTCTGATTTAATGTCACACAGTGAGAAAAAAAGGTTATGTGTCTTTTTATACAGTGTATGCAAACTTCTAGTTTCAACTGTAGAGAAATTAACACTTTTCAAAACTAGACAGCAATCAGAGAGCTCATACCACTGCCAAGGCCCTGTTAGGGGCTGCACAATCCAGAATCTGCATCCTGACCAGATCAGAGTCATCCTGGCCCAGGGCAGCTCGGTGTTGCAGTGGTTAGCACTGTGGCAGCACAGTAAGAAGGTCATGGGATCAATTCCACCCCTGACCATCGTGGGTTCGATCCCACCCCCTGACCATCAGTAACCCTTCTGTGTGGAGTCTGCATGTTCTTCCCATGTTTGTGTGGGTTTACCCTGGGTACTCTGGTTTCCTCCCACAG
This sequence comes from Pholidichthys leucotaenia, assembly GCA_020510985.1. Classification (NCBI taxonomy): domain Eukaryota; kingdom Metazoa; phylum Chordata; class Actinopteri; order Cichliformes; family Pholidichthyidae; genus Pholidichthys; species Pholidichthys leucotaenia. The sequence goes on along the minus strand of CM035848.1, from coordinate 174,710,946 downwards.
GCCAAAAACATGCAAGTTAGGTTAACTGGAGACTCTAAAGTGGCTCTAGGTGTGAATGTGTGTGTGAATGGCGAAGGGATTTGTGCCGTACCGTGGCTGCTTCATCCATTCAAGTGGATGCCCTGAATTTCCCTCTGGGGATTAATAAAGTATACAAAATACAAAAAAAAAAAATTGCCTCCAAAATCTAATGGTGTAGAGGGTGCGAAGGAAAGGATGTGGAGGCGAGGCATGAGCGTAGGTCGGTACAGATTCTTTATTGACCCTCTAACATGAATACAGCCTGTTGACCCCAGCGTTGCCGCTGGGGCCCTCTTGGATGGTCTTGAGAGTAGAGCGTAGAGAGAGCTGAGAGTGAAACAAGTTCTTTTATACCATGATACAGACAGAGAGAATGCATGGCACATTAGCATATCTATTGTCATCTAATACACATCAGTCAATACACATGATTAGCATGACATTGGTTGGCTCGAGGACGCATGCATACAGTCCTGTCTGACTGCTTCCTGTGGTTCCCTGTCCACATGCAAATTGTCCTCTGCTTCTTCCACCCCTGCTGCTGGGTGTGAGGAATGTTCCAGAGGCATGTCCTCCCGCTGTGTTTAGTGTCACCACACCAGCCCCCCCCCCGAACACCCAGAAAGGGCTGTAAACCCCCCCCCCCCGTCGTTTGGGCTCAAGTCGACGCCAGTGGAGGCTGCAGCGGGGGGTGGGGGGTGGGGGTGGGTTGCCGCCCCAGTCGAACTGCCTGCTGGTGAGGAGTGTTGGAGGGCCTGTAAGTCTGGGGGGGGGAAAGGGGAGGGGTGGAAAAGCCGGTGGTTGTGAAAAACCCCCCCGAAAACTTACGTCTCTGACTCTTCTTGCAGCTTGTCCTGCGAGGATGTGGGGAAGGCGGGCGGCCAAATTCCCCGAGGATGCGTAGCAGCTGTGAAACAACTGTAACTGTGTGAGGGACTTGGCGGTGTGGCCGTAGATGCGGAAGGGACAGCAATCGGCTAAATCCCCGTTGTGAGCCGCGGCTGAGAAACCCATACAAACAATGGAGCTGGTTTGTCCCTGGTGCGTAGCGTGCGCTGCGGCCACGTAGCTTCCAGTTGGGTTGTCCTCATAATCCTGCAGTGTGCGCACGCGACTTCTGTGCGCGGAAGGTCCGTTGCAGAGAGGTGAGTCAGGGTCAGGGAGCTTGATGGAAATCAACGCAGTCGGCGCCGATGGTCTTCCCTGTTCAGGCTGTTTCTGTGCGTTGCTCGTGTCGCTGATCCTCGTGCGTATCAGTCCCAGCACTGCGCTCTCCGTCCGGCCCTGGAGGTCACCATCGTGGAGAGAGGACAAGGCGCGCGCGCTCCTGTGTGGGTGCGAAGGATGTAGGCGATCCCCGGACTCTGGAATCCACAGCGCGGTGAGAGGGAGAGATAGTCCATTTTAAGTTAGGTCACCAATGTAGAGGGTGCGAAGGAAAGGATGTGGAGGCGAGGCATGAGTGTAGGTCGGCACAGATTCTTTATTGACCCTCTAACATGAATACAGCCTGTTGACTCCAGCGTTGCTGCTGGGGCCCTCTTGGATGGTCTTGAGAGTAGAGCGTAGAGAGAGAGAGCTGAGAGTGAAACAAGCTCTTTTATACCGTGATACAGACAGAGAAAATGCATGGCACATTAGCATATCTATTGTCATCTAATACACATCAGTCAATACACATCAGTCACCTCTCTCTTCCTGCCCTTCAGAGAAAGCAGTCGCTTTCTTCCCTTCTCCGTCCTAATCCTCCTCCCCTCTGATTCCAGCTTGCAATGTTGCGTTTGTGTCTGTGTTTAGTCGCTCTTCTTCTGCTGAATCTTAATCTAAACGGAAATTATGAATTTGGAAGCAGCTTAAATGTACTATTGTCACCATTTTTCAACAAGAACCGGGCCAGGGGGGAGCCCAAGAATTGGAACCTGCGTGATTCGACTGAACTCTGTTTTTGACTTTACGATAACAGGATTTTCTGCTGATTGGCTCTGGAGTTTTCCTGGTGTATCGAAATTTAACTGGAAGAGCTAATCAAAAAGCGGACCCGGCGTAGCTGCTTCTCCAACAATTCGACCAGATGGGGAGCGCACTGATAGCGGCTAATGACCAACATGGAATTTACCATCTGCGTGCACTGTAGAGAGATGGACTCTACCGGACATGCTCATCTGTGTTTAGAGGGGAAACATCTGGATTCTGAAGTCGCTTCGTGCTCTCCAGAGAATGATTAAAGTTTAAGCCTGTACATGGAAATTATGAAGCACAGAATCACACGGGGAGGAAAATTCTATTCTATTCTCTGAGTGTACTGTGCAGATTTGACCTTGTTTTTGGTGCCCTGTTTACATTCCTCCTCGATAAGATAAGCGGAAGGAGCGGCTCTGCTTAACCCAAACATCGACAATCAATTGTTGTTGTTTCAGCAGACTGGATTCTTCAAGGACAGTGTTCCATGTGTTTTTTGCAAGCAAGAGAGAGAGACTCTAGACTGCTACAGATCACATGATCAACATCTATCCACTGCCAGGAGGCGCCCTCTGCTGTTCACTAGCAATTGTCACACCCACACCACACACTGCATACAACATTACATGAACAACATACATTGACGTACACACACTCACACTCTCTCTGTACTGCTTTGTCATTGTGTGATCTATTGTCTGCTAATTGTGCATTTGAGAGTTTTTTTCTTGTAATCAAAATTTTGGTCATAAAATGAACTTTATTTTGATCAACAATGCTTTTTTCTCTCTGCCTATTGTGCTTTTTCCCTACCCTACCCCTCCTCTCCCTCTCTTCCCCCCCCCCCCCGTATGACAGGCGCCTCGTCATGGCTGCCGCATCATTGGGATGCGCCTTTCATGCGCGCCCAATGTCAAGTCAAATTCCTCGTATGTTTACTTGTTTACTTGTAAATGTGCTTGGCAATAAATCTGATTCTGATTCTGATTCAATATACATGATTAGCATGACATTGGTTGGCTCGAGGACGCATGCATACAGTCCCGTCTGACTGCTTCCTGTGGTTCCCTGTCCGCATGTAAATTGTCCTCTGCTTCTTCCAGCCCTGCTGCTGGGTGTGAGGAATGTTCCAGAGGAATGTCCTCCCGCTGTGTTTAGTGTCACCACAATGGATTCATTCCTAGTCCAAGAACATTTCATCCAAATCCATGCAGTAGTTTTTGCATAATCCTGCTAAAAATCAGACAAACAAATCTACATGAAAACCTTCCCCACTTGGTGGAGGTAATCTTTTTTTTACCAAACACCATGCTGAGACAAGGTCCAAACCTTTTTTTAAAGTGACACTCCGCCAAAAATCTAGGGTTTTTTTTCTGTTAACATGTGTTTTATGACTTAAAAGACATATTAAGAGTGAAATCACTCAAATTTGTCATATCTCTGTTTTTTGCTTGTGAAATTTTGGTTAAGCCTCACCCACTGAAAAAAAGGCAAGATTAGATGGAGTGTTTTTGGCGACGTACCTAGTGTATAGGAGGACCTAGAAGTTACATTGTGTGCTGTTGAGCCAATCAGGGCTCCCTGGCTTAATTGAAGTTAGCCTCAAGTTAGCAGTTAGCTTTTTTTGACAGCTGCTTTGAAAACTTGACCCAAATTAAAATGGGTTTTACCATTAAACTGCGTTTAAGGACCGATGCAGTTTCAGTCATTATCCTGGGCCACCGTACAGACAACTAGGCATGTCCTTCAACCATTAAGCCTTTTTATCACAGGATTTATTCTGTTTAATGTAGTGCTAGCCACTATTAGCCTTGTGGGATGTGGGTGGGATTATTCACAGAACCTGCCGTTTGAAGGAGGAAAAAAAGTGAAAAGGTTTTGACACAAACTGTAAGACAATGAAAGGGTTGGTTTTTTTTTTCAGAATAAAGGGCATATGATACCATTTTAGACAATGAAGATTTGTTTTCACAGGGGATTTATATCCAGTGGAGTGCATCTTTAAATCTTTTTTCATTGTCTGCAGCTCATGTAGAATTACATCCTGTTAGTGGACTCGAACAAAAAAGTTCCATGTACTGTGCAAAATTAATTGCTATGACGTTAACAATAGTTATTTTTCCTACTTCAGTATAATTTTACTGCATGCAAAAGCATTACATTCAGTTGAACAGTATCCACTGGTAACAACTTAATGATATAATAAACTTTATTCAAATAATGTCTTTCATAATAATAAATGCAGCTCAAGATGCTTTACATGAGGAAAAGAAAACTAATAAAAATTATCCATTAAAAGCAGTGATAAAACAATAAAGCGCATTAATAACAAAGTGACAATAAAATTTTATAAATACATAAATATTCAGTGGAGGCTAAATTAAGTAAAACCAAGTCTATAAAAAGAGAATGGAATTTACAGTATCTGCTTCTGACTGACTTTTGGAAACAATAGGAACCAATACCATGTTAAATAGTGATAATAATAATTCAGATTTTTTTTGTCATAATAATGCTTAAATAACCACCAAAGCCTGAAATCTGCCATTTAGTGCTCCTGCTGTATCCCAGCATTTCTTTTCTTTTGCTTCTCTCACTCCTCTCCAAATTTTTCACTCCTAAGGAAACCTTGTAACTTTAAAAATTGATTTAAAAGCCTATACAGTTTTAGAGTCTTTAACCTATCGCCTTCTGATAAAAACAACTGCCTCTCATGTCATGTGCTATGAAGTAATCTTAGATCTCAGGTTGCCTTCCCTTTAAATGTTCAAGGTTTGCCACAATAAAAGAAGTGAGGCTGAGGTTCACTCTTTATGAACCTCAGAACACACAATACCTCAATCTTTGACAATAAAGACCTTTGATATTTTAAAATGAAGTTACAGTCGAATTTCAGATGTGACCTTTAATTTAGAGTCATTTCACAATTTTTTTGTGCTTAATTTGGCTTTGTGTCAAACCAAATCTCCAAAGTGTTGCATGTTTTTTCACTTATTATCAATATATATTTTGCCAAGCTGATGCATTCTTTTTATCTTCGACTGAAAGTTCTTTTTATTAGATTATTTTTAAAAAGTTTTTATTGCTTCAGCCATATTGGTCTGTGTTGAGTTTTTTTCTTTCTAAAAGTGCATAACTGTTGCTCACTACCAATACAACATGTTCAAAGTCCCCATTTTACATTTATTTTATTCCCCACTGACCCTTTTATCAAATTAATCTCTCTTACTGTAACAACGTGTAACAAATAGCATCCTGAATCACACTGCTGGTTCAACAATGAAAAAAAAAAAGCAAATTATGCACCAAATTATGTTCTTCCACAGCAACCACCTATTTTTTTTTTAAACAGAAAATGTTTCTGCAGGAGGAAATGTAAACTACTTCATTTTCTCTATCTTTGTATTTTTTTCACCAGAAAAGAGACAATGGATTTAAAAGTGAAAGAAGACAAACAGATCCACTAATTGTTTGCCGAGCGGAGCAGGCAGAGAGGACCCAAACACAGGCAGTAGTCCAGCTCACAAGGATTTATTAACAATTGAAAATAAAGAGCAGTACGAGAGCTGAAAACAAACCTAAACTAAACTAAAACACAAAAGAAAACTAGAGGGCACTCAGAGTGCATAACTCTGCCAAGGCTCCGCTGTTCCTCCCTCCCTCTCTTTGTTCTCCCCTCTGTCTCTTTGCCTGTCCATACCGCCAGCCGTTTGTATATTGCAAGACATGGCTATGGTGAAGGCATGCATTCATGGATCACCTCCAACATCTTGTGGAGGTGATCCACAAGATGTTGTGGATGTTGTGGATATTTACAAGCCACATCTAGTGGCTTGTAAATATGGATGTCACCAGACTGCAAAACAAATCTACCTACGGGTACAAATAAAGTAACCTGAACCTGAACCTGAACCTGAACATCTAATGGGTTCATCTTTGGGCCAAGGGCCACCTCTGGTGAAAATTTCATCCACATCCATATACGTAGGAGTTTCTGTGTGATCCTGCTAAAAAATAGAAACTGCAGCAGCTACATTATAATAATAACACTGTTAAAATTTCATTGACCATACATTTTTTTCTTTTTACTTGTTTCTCCTTTCTAAAGCCCATCCAGGGACAAGAGTTGTAAATTAGCTAATAGCTATACACTCTGTGCAACACATCAGATTGATTGTCATTGATTAATTGTCTATGTTTATTGCACTGTCCCTGTCAAATAAACAAATCTATCTATCTATCTACATTAGGGATGGGCAATTCAACCTTAAATCAGCATCATGGTTTAGGATAGAGTGGTTACGGCCAAGATATATAGAGTGATGATACAGTGTGAAGTACATGGCAGTAATGCACCTGTAAGCTGGTTGCCAAACACCAATCAAATCTAAAAGAAGAAGAAGAAGCATCATGGTTTATTGACCCTATCAGGTTGATTTTCATTTTTTTTCCCTCCTCTCTTCTCCCTTACAGTTCACTGACAAGGTTCATAATTATTAAGCAATATTAAACAACAGTGCGGTATCATATCACTGCAGTAGTGATGTTATGCTCGACACTGCCCAATCGACACTGATTCGAACAATATAACATGGAAGTGTCATGAGCAGAGTGTCGAGCACTGTGTTAACATGGTCACAGTCACGTGACCATAGTGAATGAAACCTCGTTGTCACATCACGTGATTTGAGACCTGGCAAGAAATTTGAGAGGGCTGGGTGTTGCATACGTCAATAGTGAAGGATTTAAAAGGGGTCTGATTCATCACTCAAACTCAGGGTTTTTTGAGAGGAGGAGATATGTTATCATTGCATTTGCTATTTGAGTAGAAGTCAGACACAGTATTACACAAGTTAGAATTAGGTTTAGTAACATTAAACAACACATTACATGAACTAAATATTAAACATAGATACATTAGTGATGGTGAAACTGAGGTCTTATAAAACAATGAACAACTTTGAGTCAATAGCTTCATGATCAACACAGGGTTATGAAACATTTCATAAAGAGTGCTATCTGCTGACTGACTGTCAGAACTGCATCTGAGTAGAAAACCTGAAAAAAACTCAATACTTTTTTTTTTGAGCATTTGCCCATCCGAGGTCTATTCAAAATTGGATGGCAGGAACAAACAATACAAAGCAAACAAAAAAAACTAATTCCAATAGAGCCCTCTCAAATTTCCCACGAGCCCTCAAGTCACGTGATGTGACAGACATAACGAGGCCTCACTTGCTATGGTCACGTGACTGTGGGCATGCTGAAACAGTGCTCGATGCAAAAAAACTGCAAGAGACATTGGACAGCTCCTATTACTATAATAAAAAAAAGACTATCAGAGAATTGTTGTGCTCTTTACTCTCTTTTAATATACCCCTTTTTTTCTTGTTAATTGGAATGTGAAGTTTGACTGATTGTATATTTTTTGTGAAAGTTCTGATTTTGTAACTCTTTTGTAACCTTTATCCTCATTGAGAGTTTGTATGTTGTGTTTTGTTCTATTAAATTAAAATAAAACTGCTCAGGACACTTCGGCTTTATATTGCACGAATCAGTGCCGAGTGGGCGGTGTCGAGCATAACATCACTACCCCTACAGATTGGGACACCCCTTCATGGCTGCACATGGCCAAAGTAGCTGTAGAGTGTAGCTGTCTTACCGACCACTGCTGAAATTATCCTCATTGAGGATAAAGTGTCGTGCAACCTGTGATACAGAGTATTGCCCTTTGGCTGTAGAGTGTACAGTATATATCAGAGGTTTCATTCACTGAAAATTGTCCTTCCACAGAATTTTGCTAGTAATGGCTACAAATTCTGAAAGTTGTCTATCATTTGACAGATTATATGGAGGGTGATCTAATTAAAGTCAATTAAAATGATAGCTAACTGACTGACAGAATTTTTACAAGCCTGTCTGACAAAATGACATAAAGAGTGTAGTGCAACCTCTGATATAAAGTATTGCCCTTTTTCAATAAACTCAGATGCAGTTCTGACAGTCAGTCACCAGATGGCAGTCTTTATTAGATGTTTCATAACACTGTGTCACTCATGAAGCAATCGTCTCAAAGTTGCTCATTGTTTCATGAGGCCTCAGTTTTAACATCACTCCACTGCAGTACGTAGTAAACAAGCATAACAGAACAGGCTTACTGTCATTTCACACACAAACATTGTCCAGTACTGAAGTTAGTGTGTTTACATATTGTGTAGGTCACAGTCCGCGTGGAGTTACATGCGCACACATTCCACTCAGTCTTAAACCACACTTTTGCCTGCCTTTTCTTGGTATCTTCAGATGAAATGCTGCTCATTTAGCAGCAGACTACATCATCCTAGGTGCGCAACCGAGAGGTTTCGCAGGTCCTTCCTACCTACGGCTGTCAGACTGTATAACCTAAGCAGGGCTGCTCGCAGAGATAGCAAAAAGACGTGACAACCTAATAGTACTGAATGCAAAAGACGCAATAGACTTACACAATGGTCCCCTCCGGTATACAACTAGGAAAATACCGGTCGCTATGGAGGGTGAGAATATGTATGTCCATCCATCCATCCATCCATCCATCTTCTTCCGCTTAATCCTTTTCGGGTCGTGGGGGGGCTGGAGCCTATCCCAGCATCTTTGGGCGAGAGGCAGGGTACACCCTGGACAGATCGTCAGTCCATGGGTACATAATCATACCATGTAGGATAACTAAGTAGATGGTTGTGCTGTTTCATTCCATCTAGCTACAATGCTCCGCACTGTGTGTGTTTATATATTTATATATTTATTCCATCTAGCAACAATGCGCCACACTTTGTGTGTTTATATATTTACATATTTATTCCATCTAGCTACAATACTCCGCACTGTGTGTTTATATACTCATATTTATTCCATCCAGCTACAATGTTCCACACTGTGTTTATATATTTATATATCTATTCCATCTAGCTACAATGCTCCGCACTGTGTGTTTATATATATATATTTATATGTACATATGTATACTCGCTGCTCTTGTTTTTCTCTTGCCTTCTGATTGTTGCTATTCCTGTGCTGTTGCAATCCTGGAATTTTCCCATTGTGGGACTAATAAAGGCTTATCTTATCTTAAATAGTCAACAATCACATACTACGTGGATGAAGACCACATTTCTTTTTGTTACAAACCATTTTACTTTTTCTGCAGTGTTTGGTGCCACCAAACAGGTATGTGGCCGTGCACATACTGTAACTCCACAGGCACATCTTAAAGGAGAAATACATGAAAAGTGCAATAACATATCAAAAAAGTAATTTAAAAAATTCCCGGATCCACACAGTGATCCAAATCAGCACCAAAAACTAACTGTTTGCTCCTTGGTCCATTTCCTGCCTTCCCTGAAATTTTCACTGAAATCCGTTCACTACTTTTTGAGTAATGTTGCTAGCAGACAAACAAACAGACACACGCCAGCAAAAACATAACCTCCTTGGCAGAGGTAATAAACTAGAAAGTGCCACGGAAGGCAGGACAAAAACAAACCTTAAATAATGAGACTGGACAAGACAGAGAGAACAGCCACACTTCTGTAAAAGGGCACACATATTCCTTGAAGTTACCACAAGGTAAGGACCAAACTGAGCTTATAGGCACTGACAAACAACAATGGAGAACAGGTGAGGAACACAAGTGAGGGGAATCAACTAACGAGGAGGTTGCATAACCTAACAAGAGCACTCTGAGGTGAGTGCAGTATCCCCCGCCTCTGTTTTCTTTGATGATTACAATATGTTACTGAATGAAAGCAGTTTTCATCTTTTCCATATAATTATTGGGACAGAACCAAATTATGACAAGCCTATCATCCATGAATATACAACAAAAACAGTTTTATACAACCCATAGTTGTAGGTCAGGATCCCAAGGTGAACCTGTATAGCAAGTTTGGTGACACTAAAGAGCTTCTATAGTAAGAGGGCATAGGGAGTTGAAACCTTGACCTTTGACCTTTTGACCCCGAACCCATAATCAGAGGTAATGGTCTCAGGGTGAAACTGGCTGTGTCTCAGTTCAGGTTCTGCATCCTCCAAGTGTGCATTTCTAGGCCAGATATGTCACTGTGCAGTGTTCAAGGCTGTCCCATTCCGTGGGCTCTTTCAAATGCAGCTGACAAATGCAGCCTTCAAAACCCCAAAAACGGAGGATACATCAAGAGAATCCTTGTAATCTTAACAAAAACCAGCATTCAGCACGTGGCTCAGCCTGGCTTTTTTTCTCGGCTCAGGCAGAAGCAGAACAAAGTCAGAAAACAGTTCAAAGTAAGTTTTTTGCTTGAATTATGCAACAGTTTGAACGTAAAAACAACAATAATCCAGAAAACAGCAACATCTGATTATTTAAGCTCATGTTAGGTGACATTTTTTTCTGTTGTGCTGTATGCTTCACTTAATGTATTAAACACGCTGAACTGTTATTTTTTCTAAAGTCAAACCTTTTTTTCCCCATTAATGCCAGTTTATCAACTAATGTAGTAATATAAAAATACAGTATGACGTGGTTGAAATAACTTGCTTTAAGATAACTTTTAAAGTCCCGTAGAGACAATGGAAAGTTGATGTTATTTACTGTTAAAAAAACAAAAAAACACGCACACACCTAAGGTTATTTTCAGAGAAAACGGAGCAGTTAATGAAGCTGAGGAAGACAGGACATCTGTAATAATTTGATTATGTAGATCTTTAAAAATGTCCCATCACATCTGAAGTAATAATCAGATTTTTCTGATATTTTTCATTTTTTTCTGGTTTATTTCGTCATGATAAGGTGACAATCCCCTCATGGATCCCCTCATGGATCGTCACCTTATCGTGGTGGAGGGGTTTGCGTGCCCTAGTGATCCCAGGAGCTATGTTATCCAGGGCAATTTGCCTCTGGTAGAGTCACCCAAGATAAACTGGTCCTAGGTGAAGGACCAGACTAAGAACGATCCAACAGACTCTAATGATGAATGTTAGAACAAGGATTCAGTGTACCCCGCCCAGTATGGGGTTACCGGGGCCCCACCTGCACCTGGTGGCCGAGTTTCTGCCCATGGGACCTGACCGGGCTCAGTCCGAAGGAGTTATATGGGTCCGCCCTCCAGTGGGCTCACCACCTGCAGGAGGGACCATGGGAGTCCGGTGCTGTGTGGATCAGGTGGCGGTTGAAGGCAGAGACCTTGGCAGTCTGATCCCAAGCTTCCTAAACTGGCTTTTGGGACGTGGAATGTCACCTCTCTGGTGGGGAAGGAGCCTGAGCTGGTGCATGAGGTTGAGAGATACCTGCTAGATATAGTTGGTCTCACCTCAACACACAGCTCTGGTTCCGGAACCAGTCTCCTGGAGAGGGGCTGGAGCTTGGCCTACTCTGGAGTTTCCCCGGGTGAGAGAAAACGAGTGGGTGGGTATTCTTGTATCCCCCACCTTGCTGCCTCTATATTGGAGTTTTCCTCGGTGGACGAAAGGGTTGTTTCCCTGCGCCTGCGTGTTGGGAAACGAGTCCTGACCATCATTTGTGCCTATGCACCAAATGATGATTCAGAGTACCCACCCTTTTTGGAGTCTCTGACTGGGGTGCTGGAGAGTGCTCCTCTTGGAGACTCCATTGTCCTACTGGGGGACTTCAATGCTCACGTGGGCAACGAGAGTGAAACTTGGAGGGGGGTGATTGGGAAGAACGACTTGCCCGATCTGAACCTGAGTGGTGTTCAGTTATTGGACTTATGTGCTAACCACAGTTTGCCCATAACGAACACCATGTTCAAGCATAAGGGTATCCATATGTGCACCTGGTACCAGGACACCCTAGGTCACAGGTCAATGTTCAATTTTGTTATCGTGTCATCAGACCTACGACCGTATGTCTTGGAAACTCAGGTAAAGAGAGGTGCAGAGCTGTCAACTGATCACCACCAGGTGGTGAGTTGGGTCTGATGGCAGGGGAGGATCCCATTCAGACCTGGTAGACCAAAACGTATAGTGAGGGTGTGCTGGAAACGTCTGGCTGAGGCCCCTGTCCGGGAGGTCTTCAACTCCCATCTCCGGAAGAACTTCGACCACATTCCGAGGGAGTCTTGGGACATGGAGTCTGAATGGGCCATGTTCTCCACCTCACCTCCATTGTTGAAGCAGCTGCCCAGAGCTGCAGCCGTAAGGTCGTTGGTGCATCTTGTGGTGGCAACCCCCGAACCAAGTGGTGGACACCAGTGGTGAGGGGGGCCATTAAGCTGAAGAAGGAGTCCTATCAAGCTTGTTTTTTTGTTTTTTTTTTATTACTTATTTTGTACCCGTAGGTAGATTTGTTTTGCAGTCTGGTGACAAGCCACCAGCTGCCAGTCGCTACGTGCGCAAGCGCCCCGTATCCCTAACCTGCATGTTTTTGGCATGTGGGAGGAAACCGGAGAAATCCCGGAGTAAACCCACGCAACACGGGGAGAACATGCAAACTCCACACAGATCACTGTTGATCGGGGGCAGGGATCGAACCCACGATCTCACGATCCCCGCAATCCCCCGGCCGAGGGTAAGCTGTGCTGCCACAGTGCTAACCACTGCGCCACCGTGCAGCCCCCGGTTGGTTGGCTTGTGGGACTCCCGAAGCAGCTGAGATGTACTGGCAGGCCAAGCGGAGTGCAGCTCGGGTGGTTGTTGAAGCAAAAACTCAGGTGTAGGAGGAGTTTGGTGAGGCCATGGAACAAAAGTTTTGGTCGGCATCAAAGAGATTCTGGCATACTGTCCAGTGGCTCAGGAAGGGGGAAGCAGCTCCCTGTCCACACTGTGTATGGTGCAGATGGGGCACTGCTGACTTCGACTGGGGATATCGTCGGGTGGTGGAAGGAATACTTCAAGGATCTCCTCAATCCCACTGACACACCTTCCACAGAGGAAGCAGGGCTTGTGGACAAGGAGGACGACTCGCCCAACACAGGGGCTGAGGTTGCCAAAGTGGTTAAAAAAGTCTTTGGTGACCGGGCCCCAGGGGTGGACGAGATAACGCCCTGAGTACCTCAAGGCCCTGGATGTTGTAGGGCTGTCATGGTTGACATGCCTCTGTAACATTATGTGGAGGTCGGGGACAGTGCCTTTGGCATGGCAAACCGGGGTAGTGGTTCCTCTCTTTCAAGAAGGGGGACCGGAGGGTGTGCTTCAACTTTAGAGGGATCACACTCCTCAGCCTCCCTGGGGAGGTCTATGCCAAGGTACTGGAGAGTCCCGCTGTTGGTCGAACCTCGGATTCAGGAGGAGCAATGTGGTTTTTGTCCTGGCTGAGGCACATCAGACCAGCTCTTTACCCTCTCGAGAATCCTCGAGGGTTCATGGGAATTTGCTCAACCAATTTACAGGTGTTTTGTGGACTTAGAGAAGGCATTTGACCACGTTCCTTGTGTTTTTTTTGTGGGGGGTGCTTCGGGGGTATCGCACTTGTTATTACGAGCTATTTGCTTTCTATACGACCATTGTGAGAGTTTGGTTCGTATTGCCAACACTCGGTTGGACTCATTCCCAGTGAGAGTTGGACTCTGCCAGCGCTGCCCTTTGTCACGATCCTGTTCATAATTTTTATGGACACGATTTCTAGGCACAGCCAGGGAATGGAGGGTGTCATTGTTGGTGACCACAGGATCTCATCTCAATTGTTTGCAGATGATGTTGTCCTGTTGGCTTCATCCAGCAATGACCTACAGGTCTTACTGAGATGCTGCAGGTCTTACTGGGATGCTGCTGAGTGTGAAGCAGCTGGAATGAGAATCAGCACCTCCAAGTCCGAGTCCATGGTCCTCAGCCAGAAAAGGGTGGATTGTCCTCTCCGGGTTGGGAACAAGCTCCTGCCCCAAGTGGAGGACTTTAAGTATCTTGGGGTCTTATTCATGAGTGAGGGGAGAATGGAGCAAGAGATTGACAGACGGATCGGAGCAGCATCTGCGGCCGTTGTATCAGTCTGTTGTGGTGAAGAGGGAGCTAAGCTCTAAGGCAAAGCTGTCGATTTACTGGTCAATCTACATTCCTACTCTCACCTATGGTCATGAGCTTTGGGTAATGACTGAAAGAATGAGATCGCGGACACAAGCGGCTGAAATGAGCTTTCTATGTAGGATTGCTGGACTCACCCTTAGAGATAGGGTGAGGAACTCAGTCCTCCGGGAGAGGCTCTGAGTAGAACCGCTGCTCCTCCACATTGAAAGGAGCCAGTTGAGGTGGTATGGGCATCTGATCAGGATGCCTCCTGGACGCCTCCCACTTGAGGTGTTTCGGGCAAGTCCCACTGGGAGGAGATCCCAGGGCAGACCCAGGACTCATTGGAGAGACTACATCTCCCAGCTGGTTTAGGAACACCTTGGTATCCTCTCTGAAGAGCTGGAGTAGGTAGCTGGGGAAAGGCAAGTCTGGGCTTCTCTGCTTGAACTGCTGCCTCCGCGACCCGGACCTCCAGAAAAGCGGGTTAGAAGATGGATGGATGGATGGATGGATGGATATTTCTGAGGTCCATGGTGAGAACCTGCAGAAACCGAGGGTCAGCTGTGGATAGAATGGGCTGGACTCAAGATTTATAAAACTGATATTTGACTGAAAACAAACCTATCATCTGGTCAGTCACTGCAACAGATACTGGAGTCAGTTTGTCTTGGCCTGTCCGTGCCACTGATAATACCTCTCTCTGCCAAGAATGTGCTGCTAGTCCAGCAAAAGCTAGTGGTACTCAAATACTTTGCAAGCAGTTTCGTGAAATGGTCAGTCAGAGAGCAACTCATACCGGCTCAGACGTCGCCCGGGTTAGCAAGGTCCGGGGTTCCTGGCAGCGGAGGGTGAGGGATGGAGCTGCGTGGGGGAATCTGATCAGACCTAAATGAAACAGTCATTGTCGCCCCCGACAGACTGCTATGATGATGATGATGATATTTGACTGAAATGGGCGGCGCGGTGGCGGAGTGGTTAGCACTGCAGCAGCACAGCAACTCACCCTTGGCCGGGGGATCCTGGGTTCGATCCCAGCCCCCGACCAACAGTGATCTGTGTGGAGTTTGCATGTTCGCCCCGTGTCTGCGTGGGTTTACTCCGGGATTTCTCTCGTTTCCTCCCACATGCCAAAAACATGCAAGTTAGGTTAATTGGCATCAAACTGGGGATTCTAAATTGTCCTTAGGTATGACTGTGAGAGTGAATGGTTGACTGTCTGTGTTGGCCCTGCGATGGACTGGCGATCTGTCCAGGGTGTACCCTGCCTCTCGCCCAAAGATGCTGGGATAGGCTCCAGCTCCCCCGCGACCCGAAAAGGATTAAGCAGAAGAAGATGAATGAATGAATGAATGAACCACAATAAAAGAGATTTGATGAATTGTTTTATTAATTGTGATTTTTTAGTAGTTTACTTTGCAAACTGAAACAAGCTAAATAAAAATATTGCATGTATACTGTTAATAGTTAGAAAAACTGCATTTCAATGTAGTATTTTGAAAAAGAAAAGATTCCAATTCCAAAAGAGAAATGCTAATTCCAAAAGAGACTTTCATATATTTATTGCACACAGAGTGAAACATTTTAAACCTGATTTAATATTGATGATAATGATTACAGTTTTTAAAATTAAATGACAAATCATAATTTTCTAATTTACTGAGATGCACTGGTACAACTGAGATGAAGCTGAAGATAGAATGTGTTCTACTGCTGCTGAAAATCATTGCGGGTCATCATCCTACAGTACAGGACTGTAGCCTGCTTTAGAACATTAAAAACTAAATGTCAGAGCTGATACAAGGCAGAACATCTAAATATTTAGCTAAATAATGGTCAAAAATGATCATAAATGATAACAGTAAACTCCTGTATTTTCTACTTTTTTTATTACTGTTTTTTATTACTTTATTTATCTACTTTTTTATAACTGGTCATGTAATACAGAATATATTTTAGATTTCAATCTAACTGGTTTACATATTTAAAGCAATAAAAATTAATTTATCTATTTTGTGGTTTTAATTTACCTTAAGGTGTGTTCACACCAAACGTGAACGGGCGGCGCAAATCCATACAAAGTGAATGGGAAGACGCGAGTACACGCGAATTTACATAGTCGCGTGTTCGTGTCTGCTAGCTAGCTAGCTGCTAACTTTAAGATTCTGCTCTCACCGGAATAAAATTATCACCATTGCAGAGTAAACTAGTTAGAAAATGAAACTCACTCACCAGGAGACAGGAGGACCGGGAACTCTTCAGCTGAATCGGGATTTTGGAGTCATTTACCCACGGTTTCTGGCCACGGACATCCTAGCAAGCTAGCAACGTAAACACCCATCATCTGTGAAGTTTTGTAGGCTTGAGACAACATTTTCAGGTGAGCCCCCAGTCAGATAATGTAAACCTAAGCATGACGTTATTTTGGGAATTTCCACAGCAGGTTGAACACAGCTGCAGAAGTTTTAAAGACAACTTCGCCTGTCTGCATCTCACTATTCATGTCTGTTGGCATGTTTACATTGATTTATAATGTAATCGTGTTGCGCGAAAAATTCAGCTGTTCGCATTTGGTGTGAACGCACCTTTAGGCTGCGTGTCCACCAAATGCGTTTTTTCCCCACTCTGGGTGACTTCCATTCATTCTCTAGACCTTAAGCAGCCAATCAGAACTGCTGCGTGGGCGGGACATAGGACGCTGGTACTAGTCTGTACTCAGACTCTTGCTTTCCGTGCCATCATATTTTACATCCAAAGCTGCTAGAAAACATTTCCTGTCCATTGTTATTTAGAGACTGCTATCAAAAAATCTGTAGAAAGTCTGACAATAGGAAAAGCGGAAGTGCTGAGCTGAGAGTGACAAGCTGTTGCTGGGATACAGGGCACAGACTTTTTTTCCAGAGCGCAGCACACAAACGCTGAAAAAAAAAAGAAAGCTCAAGGCGGTTGGGTGACAAAAAATGCGTTTGGTGGACATGCAGCCTTATTCTACCTGCTGACTTTAACATGAGTTAAAGTCTTATTTTATCTGGTCATGATCCTCTTTCTGTCTGATAAAGATTCTCCAGTAAAAGGTAAAGAAAATACAATGATAAAAAAAGATAAAAATAAAGTTCTCTCTCTGTCAAAAATGTCAGTAAAAAAAACAACTCAACTGATCCTGTCATGGTTGCTAGGCAACAGGGTAGTGCGTGGTCATGCAAACATACGTCCTCCAAAGACTAGACCGTCTCATTTAACAGTCATAAACCAGCCTTTAGATGCAGCCTACCCAATCTTTGAGTGCTCTGGTCTCCAGGGCCACGGTCTAAGAGGCTGCAACAAATGAATTGAGACACAGCCACTGTGTACCAAGTTTGGTGACCATAGCTTTACTCATTCTATAGTAACAGTGCAAAGGGAATGTTAACATTGACATTTGATCTTCTGACGACAAACCTATAGTGAGAAGTCAGGATCCCAAGATAAACCTGTGTACTAGGTTTGGTGGCCCTAGCTTTACTTGTTTTATAGTAATAGTGCAGATGGAATGTTAACTTTGACCTTTGGGCCCCAAACCCATAGTCAGGTCAGGGTACAGTATAAGTGGTCCAAGATGTGTCTTAGATACAACTACTGTATCACTTTGAAGAGCCTATATAATGTCTTTTAGTAGTTATTGTCTTTACAACATTTAGGGAAAATCTGACATCTGAGTTTGACCTCATTGTCATCCGATCAGAGTCAAATTGCAAATGTGCATTGGTAGTATCTATCAAACCCTGGTACCAAGTTTCAAAACATTTGGAACAAAACTATAGGAGGAGTTGATTTCACAAAAGTGGGACAGACGGACAGATGGACGGACTATCCCATAACGTAATCCTCCTTTGATCTTTGACCAAAGTTATCCCCTTTGGCCTTTGACCAGCAAGGGATAAACAGTAAAGCTGAGGAAGCTGAGGATCAACACAAAGGACTAACAGAAAATAACCTTTCCTCAAAAAACAAGAAAGCAAATTACAAGAGAATAGACCAAACCAAAACAGGAAGTGCTTTCAAAACCAGAGATCAGATAATCAGATAATAAAGGAGATACTCTTATATAAACTAAGAACAAGAGCGACTAGGCTAGATATGAATGGAACAAGAAATGCTTTCAGAATAAGCTAAGAGCCACATACTCTCAACTGAAATAAGAATAACACAAGGAAAGCTCAACATATACAAGGAACTAGAATAATCATCATAATAATAATCAATCCAAAATAATACAGTAACAAACATTACACTATAACAAAATGGAACAAAAAATCAATTAAAAAATAAAAAACATCTAATTTGATAAATCCATTAAGGAAAAAGAAGGGGACAATAAAGCAACAAAGGGATTCTAAAGTGGCTGAAATGAAAGAAAGCTGGTGAGAAAATGAGTCGCAAGGAAGATGAGGAAAAAATGGACAGAAAAACAAAACAAAAGGCAGACAGAGACAAAGCGGTGCAGAGACAGAAGAAAGAGCCAGATTGGCTTGCTGTACGAAGCTGCACTCGACTCTGATGTTCACCCAGTTCTGACAGCTCCTCCAGTTCGATGCTCTTCTACCTGACACTTTAATACAGCCCACCACGAGCATCTCACGTGCACGTGTGTGGTTTGGGGCAGACACGGGGAGGCAGCGAAAGAGATTGTTTGGGGACGACTCCCGCGAATTTCTCCGTTATTTTTAAACCATCTGCGTGCACATGCCCCCGTGAGCATGGATGAGTATCTTAACTGCCACCAACAACCTGATTCTGCTCCCTAATTCAAAGCAGAATTGAGTTGAGCACACACACACACACACACACAGCGGGGGTGAGCGGGAGGGGGAGGATATGTGCGCGCGCGCGCGCGTGTGTGTGTGTGTGTATGACAGCAACCCCCCTGTGGTGAGACCTAATTTAAAGTGGGGAGATGAACACAGCTCCACAGTGAGAAGCAGCCTCTGACAGGAAAAGAAGCAGGCAGACACACGCAAGCACACACAGACAGACAGACAGACAGACACATGTACACGCACACACACACTAAAAAAAAAAATAAATTAATTAAAAACAGAACGAACCAGACAGGGAGGAAGCTACCTTTAGAGTGAGCGCGGGGAAACCCAGTTAGTCCTTTAAGGTGCTGTTAGTTCTTTAGGGTGAAGAAATCAAACTATAGCACACAGCAGCCCTCACTGCTTCTGTTTCGTGTGCGCAAAAAAAACACAAAAAACAAGTGTGTTTGTGTGTGTGTGTGTGTGTGTGTGTGTGTGTGTGTGTGTGTGTGTGTGTGTGTGTGCCTTGTCTGACTCACTGGGTTGAGGATCACGGTGAGGAAGAGCTCGCCCCCATGGATGCTTTTGTCCAGCTCCTTTGGTCCACCGGGGTACTCTTTATAGAAGATGGTGTGAGTGAATAGGCCACACGTCTGACGAGGCAGCACCTGCACGTACGGAGGCAGACGTGCAATTAAATATGGGTCAGTTAACATAAATAACACTGCTAATCAGAGTGTGAGATTAACTGCTAATGGAAAAAAAAAAATGACACCGGGTCCCTGAACGCAACACTAATCCTGTCAGACTCCTGATGGACGGTGTAAACAAGGCGTGAAAATAAGCAAGGGAGATTTTTATCTTTTTTTTATTCCACATTCTCTCGTCGTTTCAGCCGATAGACAACTCATACAATGAAATCTGATTGAGACAGTTTGATTTTTTTTTTTTTAGATTTGTTTGTTTTTTTGCACACAGCCGCTAAGGCAACCTTGAGCCACTTCGCCTCCAGAGCCGATGATGATGAGCGAGCTACGGAGTACACATTGCCATATTTTCATTTTCCAACTTGCAGTCCTCAAATGACATCACTGGAGGCAATTTTCACACAGCTCCCACGGGGCACCACAAAAGGTTTTATGCATTTACCTTTCAATATGTGTACCATTTTGAGAATTTGGCTGGAGTTCCCCTTTAAAAAATATACAGTATGACACCAACATGATTCACTGATTTAAGATTTAGAAAGAAAAGGTGGTGCTATGTGACGTTTTGAAAGCACTGATTTTTTTTTCTTTCAAGTCTAAGGTACTGTTATAAATTCCCTTGTCAGGGCTGAATAAAGACTCCAAAGTACTCAGGCTGTGAGTTTGTGAATTTAAATGTGAAAATACACAAAAGAACAAACAAGACCAAACCAAAAACTAGCAAGAGAAAAAGACACAGGAGAAGCCAAAAATAGCAAAGGCTAAGGCAAGGGAGTCGCCAGCTAAACCTGGGAATACTAGCCGTGGAACACACGCTAGGAGAACTACAGAAGATGATTCAAAGACACTTACATGTATTAGTCAATAGTAGGGTGCTGCACCCGACAATGGTGCACAGGCCCTTAAATAAGGCTACAAACAAAATAAAACAAGTAGCAACAGGTGTGGGCAATCTGAACGGGCAGGAGAAAATAAAGATACAATTCAGACCAGCTGGGGATAATGAGGGAGCCATCGGAGCTGACAGCTGACAGGGTCACGCCCACACAGAGCAAAACCCCATAAAGCCCCTGACAACTGTCAACCCTGAGAGAAAGAACATAACAGAATACAAACATAATGATAAGGAAAAAAATGGAGACAGGCAAACTCAAAAATACAATAAACAAACTATAACGAACGTAAACGGGAAAATAAACCATACTGAGAAACAATATAGGATACATGACAACTCAAAATGACAACACAGTGCTAATATGAAAAAAGGCAGACAACCTGAGCCCAGTGGAATCCCCCCGTTCTCAGAACGTGACAGAGCCCCCCCTCCCAAGGGGTGGAGACTAGACACCCCGGGGTAACATCAAAAGAAAAGAACCCCCCCACACACACAGAAATCCCACCCCAACAAGAAAACAACCCCACCCCAGGTGGGAGGATGGGGACCCAGGCACAGAGGGACTGAACCAAACCAAAAGGAACAAGAAAAACCCTCAGGATAGCTTCCCAGCAAGGCCCAGGCTTAAGAGAAACAACAAAAATAAAATTCCGGCCCACACAGGACCCACACAGTGCTGGGCACCTAGGCCCCCCAGACCAAAGAACAAAGCAGTTCTGGTAGTCAGCCGAAGTTCCAGGCCTAACAGATGGTAAGGTGGTAAGAGTTGGGTGGTCTGCCGGAGAATGTGAACCACCCAACCCAACAGCAACGTCTGTCAGGCAGTTGGCCAGAGTTCTTTAGCCACCACCACAGAGATGGTGGTCCAGAGGGCGGCCGCCCAACCGGGATGACCAGAGATGAGGAAGGAAGAAGAGTAGAGGGAGCCCCAACGATGTCAGGCAGAGGACGAGGCACCACGACGACAACTGGCAGAGGAAGGGGAACCATAACAGTGCCAGGCAGAGGATAGGGGACCACGACGGCATCTGGCAAAGGAGTGGGAACCACAATGGTGTCTGGCAAAGGAGAGGGGACCATGATGCCCACGGACTGGCCAGCAGCACCCTCAGAGGTTCCGGACTGGGACACAGTTGCACCCACAGTGGCTCTGGACTGGACCAAGATTGCACCCGCGGTGACTCTGGACTGGAGTGAAGCAGCACCCGCGGTGGCTCTGGGCTGGAACATAACAGCACCCTAACAGCACCCATGGTGGCTCCGGGCTGGAGCAAAGTTGCACCCACAGTGACTCCGGGCTGGAGTGGAGCTGCACCCTCGGTGGCTCCAGGCTGGAGTGGAGCTGCATCCTTGGTGGCTCTGGACTGGAGTGGAGTTGCACCCTCGGAGGCCCCGGGCTGGGATGGAGCGCCTGCAACAACCTCTATCGGAGGAGAAGCAGCCCCCACAAAGACCCCGGGCTGGAGCAATGTAGCACCCGCAATGGGTCTGAACTGGGCCAATGCTGCACCCTCGGGCAGAAAAAGGGGATCCCCGACAGCCTCGGGTGGAGGAGAGGAATCCAAGACGGTCTTGGGAGGAGGAGGTGGATGACCAACTGTAGACCCAGATGAGGACTCGGGCAAAAGAGAGAAAACACACGCCAGGTTATTACTACCGGCAGCAGTAGAGCCCAATGGAGAGAGACCAGAGGCAGTCACCCACTGCAACTGGCTCTCCCCACCCTGAGCAGGACAAGAAATCTCTAGGTCTGATGAAGTGACAACAGAACAGAGCACTTGCCTTGTCTTGGACTCCACCACCAGGACTCTGGCGATCCAGACGGGGGCGACTCGAGTCCATCCCTCTGGGTGTTCAGTCTCGGCGTGGTCACCTTGGGAGAAAAACACAAAAGAAGACACTGGAGAAGAATCACCGACAGCAATGGAGCTCGGCAAGGGGATCTCAGGAGCAGAGGCTTCTGCACCTGACTCCCCTTGCCCCGAGTCAGACAAGATTTCCCTGAATCTGTAGGAGAAGGAACAGAACAGGGTACTTGCCTGAACTCGAGCTCCGCCGCCATCCAGGACTCCGGCGAACCTGCTACGGTGACCTCAGTCGCTGGCGTGATAGTGGTTGCAGTCCTCGGGCCTCCAAGCAAAACACCCAGCACAGATGGCTTGTCAGACATGGTAGTTGGAGGTCGTCTCAGCGCTGACGCCAGATCCTGCGCAGCTGAAGCCAGGGAACGCTCAGTCGTCGGCACAGGCTTCCGGTTGCTGGCAGTGATTTCCCCTCGTCCAACCCGTGGCTGCGGGACTGGAACTACATTGTCCAGGACCGCAGGCTCCTCCCTCATCCGTTGGCACAATCCTGAGGCCGGCGGACACTCAAGGGAATTAGGAGGAGACACGAGGGTAGCAGGTGTGGGACAAATGTCTGCGGCAGGCGGTGAAAACTCAGTGGACTGCAGGAGCTGAGTTTCATCGCCGGGAACCAGGCAAGACAATTCATTTTTAGGTAATGGAGAACAAGAATTCACTTGCCTGTATTCCCGGGTCACAATGGTCTTAGCTGCAGTAGGCCCAGGGTCATCCCTCTCAGTGGCTGCAGAGATTGTGGGCCCCCCAGAAGGACATGGAGGCACCGCGCCTGCAGGCACGACGACAGGTGGAGACATGGGCTTCTGGCGAAGTGGGCGAGGTGCCAGAGTCAGGGGGTGCTTGGTCGTCAGCACCAGCTTCAACATGAATGGGCCCCTAGCCCTGATGAGAGGAGCCAGGGAATGCCTCACTGAAGGTGTTGGATCCCACGATGCCGAAATCAGAGAACGTTCACTCGTTGACACCAGCTTTGAGACACAGTGGGTGCTCCTCTCCCTCACTGGGTGTGATGGTGGTGCCGAACCAAGGGTCCCAGAATTTACAGACCTTTCCTCCATCTGGCGGTTCCCTCCCAGGACCGGTGGACATTTTGGGGAGACAGGAGAAGGAGGTGAAGAGGTGTCAACAGCAGCTGATGGTGAGGACCCAGTGGACTGTGATAACGGAGTCTCACCACCAGGAATTAGGCAAGCAGTTTCAGTAGAGAGAGAGAGAGAATGAATGAGAACTTGCCTGAATTCCTGGGGCATGATGGAATCAGCTGCTGCTCCGCGGTCTGACACTGTCCCTCCGGGAACTCCAAGGGCCGTCTGGCAGGAGGATGATGACACTGGCTTCAGGCGAGAGTGGCGAGCCTTCTGCTCCTGGGAACGTTTTTTTGTTGGTCCAGGTTGCACTGAGGGAGAATCCTTCACCAGCTCACCGAGTCATTGATGATACTCGACCACCATGGTGAGTAGAGCAGTCAGACTCGGGTAGCTCCAGAGATTGGGACATGCCTCAATCAACCGGGCTGCACTGTCCACGAACCCAAAAACGATCTTGGGAGTGTCGGTGGCTTGAGCCTTTGAGGCAAAATTCACAACAAGTTCTGCCACCACACATTCCTCCTCAATCAGTCCAATGATCCGAAAGTCCATGGTGGCAATTTCACCCAAAACCTCCGGACGGGAAAAAAAAAAAGAAAATGTGGGAAAAAACAAAAGAGCAAACTCACAGCTGCTGGTGTCCACACTGGTAGCACCCTTCTGTCATAAATTCCCTTGTCAGGGCTGAATAAAGGCTCCAAACGCAGGCTGTGAGTTTGCAAATTTAATCATGAAAATACACAAAAGAACAAGACCAAACCAAAAGCTAGCAGGAGAAAGAGACACAGGAGAAGCCAAAAATAGCGAAGGCTAAGGCGAGGGAGTTGCCGGCTAAACCTGGGAATACTAGCCACGAAACGCTTGCTAGGAGAAATACAGGAGACAATTCAAAGACGCTTACGTGTATTAGTCGATAGTAGGGTGCTGCGCCTGACAATGGTGCAGAGCCCCTTAAATAAGGCTACAAACAAAATAAAACAAGTAGCAACAGGTGTGGGAAATCTGAGTGGGCAGGAGAAAATAAAGATACAATTCGGACCAGCTGGGGAGCCATTGGAGCTGACAGCTGACACGGCCATGCCCACGCAGAGCAAAACCCCATCAAGCCCTTGACAGCTGTCAACCCCGAGAAAAGAACATAACAGAATACAAATATAATGATAAGGCAAAAAATGGAGACAGGAAAACTCAAAAATACAATAAACAAACTATAACAAACGTAAATGGGAAAATAAACCATACTGAGAAACAATATAGGATACATGACAACTCAAAATGACAACACAGTACTAATATGAAAAAAAGGCAGACAACCCGAGCCCAGTGGAATCCCCCCGCGCTCAGAACGTGACAAGTACAAACAAACCAAGTACAAAGATGGCTCAAAATAACAATAAATTCAGACGGCAGCTGTAAGGTCACTCACATGTGTTTGTTTCTCTGCATGGCGCTTTCTTAATGTAAAATGCAGTTAGCATGAGCACTACATGGATATTCTGATGTTGTAGCATATGGCAACCTTGCCCATATATATCTACAGATGGTTCAAGTCACATTTGTGCAGTTTAATAAACCTATTTTCTCAGCTGGCATATTGACATGCCTCAGGATAAAAAGCAAAGGTGTAATTAATAATACTTATGACGACTCTGCTCCATTAGCTGCTCCAGTCTCAAGACTTTGCAACCATGCATGCTGGCTCACTGACACTTAATCAGAATGAAGCCATTATTAAGTGTCATTAGTTCTACCTGTGCTTTCCTCATAATGACAGGTCAACATGTCTGCTGTGGAAAGGGTTTATTAGAGTCAAATTAGTGGTGTCAAAAGACATGCCAGTCACTGCCTGAAGTGCGTCTGAGTCACGCGTCCTGAAGAGCTGTCCAGCCCAGATGACTGCACCACAGCAGAAGAGAGCAGCACACACTAAATTGATTTGACCCTGATGATTAGTTAAATCGTCCTGAGGCACTGTCAGGTGTCACCTGTGCCTGTTTGGTATTTTGGTGAGTTGGTGTTTACAGAAGCCTGAAGACATAACAGATTATTTTTTATCTCATCCTGAGCAGGTGCAAATATATATATATATATATATATATATATATATATATATATATATATATATATATATATATATATATATATATATATATATATATATATATACATACACACACTACCGTTCAAAAGTTTGGGGTCACTTAGAAATTTCCTTATTTTTGAAAGAAAAACACTTTTTTTCAATGAAGATAACTTTAAACTAATCAGAAATACACTCTATACGTTGCTAATGTGGTAAATGACTATTCTAGCTGCAAATGTCTGGTTTTTGGTGCAATATCTACATAGGTGTATAGAGGCCCATTTCCAGCAACTATCACTCCAGTGTTCTAATGGTACATTGTGTTTGCTCATTGCGTCAGAAGGCTAATGGATGATTAGAAAACCCTTGTGCAATCATGTTAGGTCTGCAATGCTGTAATTGCTGCAAATGAAGGATTCTTTGACGAAAGCAAAGTTTGAAGTAAAAACTTATTATTTCAAATACAAATCATTATTTCTAACCTTGTCAATGTCTTGACTATATTTTCTATTCATTTTACAACTCATGGTGGTAAATAAGTGTGACTTTTCATGGAAAACACAAAATAATTGTCTGGGTGACCCCACACTTTTGAACGGTAGTGTATATTTATATATATATATATATATATATACTGTATATATATATATATATATATATATATATATATATATATATATATATATATATATATATATATACAGTATATATAAGTATATAAAGAGTCTGTTCTTTAACTGAAAACAACTTTATACTGGGAAGAATTATGCCTTATAGTCCACATCTGAGAAAATCAACCTCTAGTAGCAAGGAAAATAACTACGTGAAGTGAGATGGCTGAGGGTGAGAGGTTTAATGTGTGAGAGGTTTAACTGTCTTCACCCTCCCGTCACCCCAGCCTTTTCCCTTTTGTAGTGGTTTTAGTGGAAAGCAATAACTATGACTGTAACCTTAAGCCGGTGTAAAATTATATTGAATAAAATAACTGAAACCAGCAAAAGGTAAAAGCAGAACTTCAACCTCAGTCTCCTGGTTGCAAGCAATATTTTTGGGAGTGGGTGGGGGCTGGCATGCACTGTGACCATTAGGCCCCTGGACACTTGCAGGGATTATTTTACGCAATCTATCCTACCTCCTTATGGCTAAAAATGGGGAAATAAACAGTAGAAAAAAACTCACTTAACTCTGCAAACTTAGGCTCCAGCACCACTTAGCTGTTAATGTCAGTTAGCAGGTAATACCAGTTTGTTGATATCTTCATACCTATATATTGTCCCTTGGCTTCAGATTCTTTTGCATGCAGTCCATCACAAGAGATTCGTCTTCAAACTGCTTGCCTTGGCCAGATGATAAGGTAATGCAAAGGACTGTGGGATAGAGGATTCCAAACCTGATGAGCTGCCACTTTTAAAGGAGTCATTTAGCTTAAGAGAAGGCCACCTTTGCCTTGGCCACAGCGGTGGTGTAATTGGGTAAGATGCTCACGTTCTTGCGTTAACGAATCAATGGTACTGAGCTGGCAACATTCCGGAAAGCCTCCTCCATCTCAATAAAACTTTAAACCCTCAGGATTCTCATTCATTGAGCTATAGTATGCTGACTCTAGGGTTAGGATAAAGTTGAGTCTTAATAGCTTAACAGCTTTAGAAGCTTTGTGATAGCATCTGTGGGCCACTGGCCCCCAGGGCTCTTGAATCCTTCTTTTATCCCAACAGTTCCAGTGGTGGAACTTTAAGTGAAGCATGGCATCTCCTGCCTTTAGCTGGCCTCCATCCAAGCTCGACATCTTGTTTGAGTATGTACATGTTTAGGCCTTCTTCTAGATATCTCATTTGTCTGTTTCTTCAGCATCCTATCTCTTATGGTGTTTATGTTCATATTAAGGTCTTTGGTGCTTGAGTGTGTGCATGCCAGTATTGCACACTCAGAGCTTGCAATAGCAGCCATCATGCCAGATAAGTCCATAGAGTCCTCATCTTGGGTTCTTGTAGAGCCTGAGGCTTAGCAGCCTGGTCATGACCGGGGATGACTGCAAAAGTCATAATATTTACAATAGTTTAGTTTGCCCTGTTCAGGACCTCAGTACAAATATGTTTACATGTTACTGCTCACCAGCCTTCGTGTGTATTTCTTTTCTACAGCTTTTGAAACTCACGTCATGTATCTTTTGGTTTGGAAGGGAAAGAACTTGCAAGTACAGTAAGCACTTTAGTTGGAAGACTTTAAACCCAACCTCACCCATATCATTTGCACCTGAATCAAAAAGCTTCCAAAATTGTACTAGCATCAAGTATGTCAATGCAAAGATGTCAGTGTCTTTTTTGCAAATGTATGGTTAAAATTCAATCAATTTAATGCTAAAAAAAAAGATGTGATAAACAAGCACTGTGCTATATCAAGAGTTCACTGACTCGTTCGTAAAAATAACTTTTTACTATTTCATTGAATGAAGAGAAGCAACAAAAAGAGAAAGGAAGAAACAAGAAGAGCAGGTCTTTATTGCAAACTCCTTGTGGAGCACTTCTGTGTGTGAAATAGAGAGTAAAGGCTTGAAGCACAGATATTGGTTTATCTATAAAACACCGCAGACGCAAAGAGAGAGAACAAGAGCGAGAGAGATAGAGAGAGATGGAGAGTGAGAGAGAAGGCCACCAGAGCCACAGACACTCAGCACTATTTCACCAAACCAATTATCCACAGAGCTATAGCTCAAACTGATATAGTACATTTTATAAAGAAATACGCACACACACACACATACACACACAAGTATGCAAGTTTGTGCTAGTACGTACGCGCACACACACACACACACACACACACACACACACACACACACACACACACACACACACACACACACACACAGAGCGTAAAGCCATATCTCAGTGTGATTTGTTCTGATACTGTGGGTCCAGTGGGTGGCTCTCAATCTGCTGACAGAGACACACAAACACCAATTTTACAGCCTTAAGACAACTTCCTGTCCACCTCAGAGCAAACAGAGATGAAGAAGGCAGCAGAAGGGAAAGAGATTAATAAGCAGAAATTGCAAAAATATTGGAAGCAAAAGATGTCAAAGCTAAAGACAGCTGGAAAGAAGTGAGTAATGTCCAAATAACACTGCAAGAGGTCAGGAGGTTGGGTGAACCATCGGAATCTTATCAGATGGTTTGTGGGTAAAAAAGAATAGAAATTTATTGTTTACTAGAGAAACACACAGAACAACAACTAAACCACCTCAAAGAAAAATGTTCTACCTCCATGCACTGACTTTTGTTTTCTCCTTTTCCTGGTCTGACTTTCCTTGAAAGTTAGTACAGCACACGACTTAAAGCAGGAGACAGGTCTTCAATGTTTTTGCCTTTTGTGTTCCTCGGTGAGTGTTCCTTGTATTCCCCGATCATTAGTCTGTCATGTCAGCCCTTGCTGTCTTTGTTTTGTGATTGTATTGTGTGTCCCTTTGTTTATTTTCATTATTAGTCTGATTGTCCTTCATGTCCCCCAGCCTTTAGTCTGTTTTGTCATCCCTTGTCTGGTCTTGGGTTGTGTGTGTACTTGTTTACCTATTGTTCTCAGTCCCTCATGTGTTCCATACCCATATCCACTTTCCATCATGTATTACTGTTCAGCCTTGGTTGTTATCCAAGCTGCTCCACTGTTCCTCTAATTATTCTGTTACTATTTAAGTTGTCCTTGGTTTTCAGTTCTTTGTGGCCTCACTGACGTAATGCCATTCTTTTTTTGTTGTTGTTTTTTTGTTGTTTTTTTTTTTGTTACTTCTTTGTACCCGTAGGTAGATTTGTTTTGCAGTCTGGTGACTTCCGTATTTACAAGCCACCAGCTGCCGGTCGCTGCGTGCGCGAGCGCCCCATATTCCTATCCTGCATGTTTTTAGCATGCGGGAGGAAACCGGAGAAATCCCGGAGTAAACCCACGCAACACGGGGAGACCATGCAAACTCCGCACGGATCACTGTTGGTCGGGGGCTGGGATCGAACCCACGAGCTCACGATCCCCCGGCCAAGGGTAAACTGTGCTGCCGCAGTGCTAACCACTGTGCCACCGTGCAGCCCGTTCTCATCATTGCTTCCTGTGGTTTACATGTACCTGGAGTCATTCCCCCGTGAGTTTATTGTTGCGTTGTCAGTTTAGTTTTGTTTTCAGCCCCCGTGGTGCTGTTTGTTTGTTCCTGAGTTTTGAGTTTAGTTAATACAGTAAATCCTTTTTGCACCATGTCCTTCCTGCGCCCTGGGTCCTTCTATCCACCTACATCTGCCGTAGGCAGATCTTATGACACTAGGTGGAGAGAGTCCATATTGTGCATTTTAAAGGAAATAATTTTGGTGTGACATCCTCAAGGCCATGCAGATTTAAAGATCAAAAAGAATTTCTGTGATGTTTTACAGCTGTCTTTAAATTTCTGCCTGAAACTGTCAGTTTTCAGTCTGGTTGTTAATATTATTAAGCCCCTAATCCGATTTGGTAAAGGTTTTCTGTGTGGGCCAATCACAAGCAAGGAGGCAGGGGTTTGTTAGTTGGTGACATCATAAAATCCAGGAAGTGCAATCTGCACATTTCTTTAGGAGATTAACACAATAAAGACTGTTTATTTAATATATTAATGGTATACTAGTGACCGATGACCATATTTTCCAAGGTAAAATTTCACAAAACATAATATGGGACCTGTAATGGTTTTACAATGTATTATGGTACCGTGCAAAACTAAACATATTTTTAAAGCAAAATGTATTCAATGAGCACAATTGCTTTCAATACAGCAGTGGTGAGGTGCAGTGAAGCCCGCTGTCCCAGCATGCATTGCTCTGAGGGTTGCAGCAGGAGAATGGAGTGATATAGATGAAGCATAAATGCATTACCTCTGAGACAGCCAGCGGAATCACAGACACAGAGTCCAGCTAAGCTTCCCAGAGGTAATTCCAGGACATTGTTTATTTTTTTTTTCAACACAGTTCCCCCTCAACATCTTGACCTAAAGACTCTGCAGTGATGAAAAGTCGGCTGTCTGACTCCGAGCGAGCAACATGATCAGCAAGTCGCTGCAAGTCCCTTCATTTCCTGACAGAGTGAAGACACCAGGAAATCTCAGCTGAGTTAATTTGATTTGCATATGCCCTTGCTCCAATGCCAATGAGAGAAACGTTTCAAGCTGGAAAAATGGAAGAGATTTAAAAATGTACCGGTGTAGCTTTTACTTTGCTTTGAAGGACAAAAGGAGCAAAAAGGAGCAAAATGCGACACTCTGAGAACATCCATCACCACTGTCAGTATCAAGCGTCAGGGTAATTTTTTTGAGTTTTTAATTCCACTTCAGTTTGTTCTTCAGAAGCTTTTCAGTTTTTGCTGGAACAAAACAAACAAACAAAAATCTATTTTCCTTCCATTTTCAGCCAGTTTGTTCTTTGTTGTTTTGCCTTTTTCAGACTTTCTTTGTGATGCATTGAGTCGTAAACAGTTATCGCTTTGAAATCAAAACTTGCTGGTGCATTCTTACTCTTACACTATTGATAGCATATAACACAGCATCATAACTTGTCAAAAAGTGAGCTCGTTACTGAATAAGAAGAAGCTGGATTAAGCAGATGTCTTTTATGATTCTGTCAGCGAAAAATAAAAGCAGACTTCTGGGACTGATTAGAAAATTGACACAGCTGTCTGTTTAAATTGTTTGCTCAAGACCCAAATATGGCAGAACAACACGGACTGGTAATTTTGATGTCAGATGTGACTGGTTCTTTTGTCAATAAGAGAATGTGGAACAAAGGGCCTGACTGACAGCAAATGAAGAAGAGGATGGAGGGAGAGGCAATTTGCTTAGGTGAAATGGGGGACGAAAGTTTTATTCTACTGCCTGATGAATTATTTATTGGAGCATAAAAGTGCAATAACTCTCTCATTACTGGATCTTTAGTCTATGGCACATCATAGCACATATACAGATAAACACGGGGAGAAGTTCAGCCGCCCTGGGAAGCCATTAAATATTGAGTTAATGTGGAGCAGAACATGTGGTGAGACAAGGTCAAGGAATTCATATCATACACTTGTGCACAAACAGAGAGGTTACACACCATGCACGGCATCATTGATTTTTTGTTTAGGGCTGCAAGAAACAATCAGCACACAATTTACTATTCAGCAAACACTTATTTGAGCAGGGAGACGGCAGTCGGGCAGCTTTTCAAGGCGAGATGAAAGACAGAGCAACAACACAATGCTAGTACATTATTCTGCATTTCTTTGGTTTTTGCCTCTGGACAAACGTATCGTCTTAATTTCAGCTACATTTGCTCAGAGAATACTCCTTTTTTTTTTCTTGCGTAGTTGAGAAGGTCATTCACGTGTGTCTGATTCAGTGAAACAGATGCCAACACACAGGCAAACTACAAAAGAGGCACAAGGTTGCTTATAGCTGACCTCTCCTCTTTTTGTCATACAGTGCACATCTGTGCTTTGGCTGCCAGGCTGACTTGCTTCATAAAACATATCAACGCACGGCAGCAACCTCAACTCGTATCAAAGTGGCACCCGCAACAAACAGCTGTGCAACAACAAGCTTAATGAACACGACCCGTAGCCTGAGAGAAGATGAAAATAACAGGAAACGAAAAACTGAGCAGAGGAGGAAAACATTAAATAAATATAAAGCTACAAGACACGTAATGAGAATTGTGGCACTCATTTTGTTGTTTTGCTGCACAAAGAAAAAGACATGTTCAGTGACAAATATACAGCAGGTGGATGCAAATAAAAAAAACAGTTTTCAAGTGAGGAAGAAGGTTTTTTTTTTTTTTTTAAATAAATGTATAATTAATCTTCTCCTCACCATTATGTTGTTGTGGATGAAGCCCTTGCGGTAGCGCGCGGGCTTGAGGTGGGGATACTCCTCAGTGCTGGTGACTCGGATGTTCCACACGCGCCGCCAGGCCTCGTACAGCTGCATGTGCACCGGGTAGACGCCAGAGTGGTGGGGAGCCACGGCGTAGCCCATGTCCACGGGAATGTTGTGCTCCTGCAAGCGCAGAGACATACCCGCACATGAGGGTGACGCACATAAACACAGGAATGACGGCGCACTTACAGCGCACAGACAAAAGGACTTCAGCACGTAAACAGCCCGACCTTGGAGAGAGTGGGGAGCACAGGGGTTTGTGCTGTGTTTGTCATGATCCCGGCCTTCGGCTGGGAAATTAAAAAAAATATATAGTTTGTCAGAGAGAGTGTGTGTGTGTGTGTGTGTGTGTGTGTGTGTGTGTGTGTGTGTGTGCGTGTGCGTGGGTGGGTTGATGCATCTCGAAGACTGATGGTGTTGTCCTTTGCTCTGACACACACCTACACACACTGTCAAAGCTAAGCCTCAGCGGTCAGAGGATGAGGGAGTGAAGTGCGTGTGTGTGTGTGTGCGTGCGTGCGTGCGCGCTCAACAGAGGTTAGTGATCAGACTTTATGTACACGCTAACCTTCAGCAGCACAGAACGCCCCCGCTCCCCTCCGTCTCCACCTACCTACCACCCCTCGTTATGTGGCATGTGCGACACCACATTCCCATACGCTCATACAAATCACTGTGCACACACACACACACACACACACACACACACACACACACACACACACACACACACACATGCAGCAGCAGCAGGAGCACTTCAAGTTAAGCAGCAGCCATTAAAAAGGCTCGGATGCAAAACGAAAATAAGTGCAAAAACTCCCAACAGGGATAATGAAGCTTGTTGCTTGTTTGTTAAAGAAATGAACAACTTTAACAAATACGACTATTTATTTTCAACTT
The DNA here is from genome assembly GCA_020510985.1 of Pholidichthys leucotaenia. Lineage (NCBI taxonomy): Eukaryota > Metazoa > Chordata > Actinopteri > Cichliformes > Pholidichthyidae > Pholidichthys > Pholidichthys leucotaenia. The sequence goes on along the minus strand of CM035848.1, from coordinate 174,677,770 downwards.
AAATATGATTTTGGATAAACTGAGACATCCTGAGGGAGTCAGCTATGATGAGTGAGGTTGCTGGTGAGCAAAGATTGAGCGAGGGCAGCTCTGCCAGTGCCAGCACTGACAAACAACTACAGCTGAGGTTATTTGTGCCAAATGTTCTCCCTCAGACGCCTCGGGATGCTGACAGTCTGACCTTCTTGGACATGTACACGGTGCACAACCCTGTGGAGGCTGAAAAAAGGGCTTCAGACTTTCGTACTTAAAAATGTACGGAAAAAAAAAAAAACAACCTTAAGATCCAGCCCCTGTAGCTAGAGATTTTTGTCGGTCTGGACGAAAGTTGTTATTTACTTTCAGCACAAGATTGCAGTGTGTAGTGCAAAGGCAGACACCCAAGTGCCAGGGGTCACAACAAAATGTAGACAACATGATCTACAGCTAGAAATTATCCACAGATAAAGTTTTAAATGTTAGCAACAGAAAACTTTATGAATACACAGTGTACCTGCACTTACCCACAAAGTAGAATTATTTCAAATCTACTGTAGTTGGAGAGTCAAAAGTGCAGAAACCTGTACTAATAGAAGGAAACAGCCTAAATCTAGCAGTGAAGGCTCAGTCCTGTAGATTACACCTGTGAATACCTGTGAATATCTCAATCCACCCGTGGTGCAGGTGGGCAGAGGTGTTGCATAAATAGAAGTGTATGGAAGTGTAGCATATGCTGACCCATGGTGTACAAGTTATATGCAGGTGTGGGCAGATGGAAAAATGTGAAAACCTTTAAAATGTTTGCATATCACTTGGGTTAGTATGCTAAAACGTCCCTATGCATGATTTAAACATCAGCACCTCCTCCCACCTGCATCACGGGGAACAGAGGTAATCACTGGTATTCACAGGTATAGTCAGTATAACTTTTTATTTCTAATGTCTGCATACAGTACTGTAAATGGAGTTCATTATTGCTAAACCAGGGAAAACACCTTCAGTATTCAATATATACAGCTGAAACCAGAAGTCTGCATACACTGTGGAAAAAGGCACACAACCTTTTTTCCCTCACTGTCTGACATTAAATCAGACTAAACTTTTCCTGTTTTACAGTTACGGTTATCAAAATAATTTCTATTTGCTAAATATTTTTGATATTTGCTAAGTAATTTTTTTTAAAGAATGTTTTTATTACTTTCTTCAAAGTCAGAAGTTTACATACATTTCCTTAGTATTTGGTAGCATTGCCTTTAAACTGTATGACTTGGCTCAAACGTTTTGGCATCCTTCCTCAAGCTTCTCACAGTAATTTCTGGAATTTTGGCCCATTCCTCCTGGCAGAACTGGTGTAACTGAGTCAGGTTTGTAGGCCACCTTGCTCACACACATCTTTTCAGCTCTACTCACAAATTTTCTATGGGATTGAGATAGACAGAGATCAGGGCTTTGTAACAGCCACTCCAAAACACTGACTTTGTTGTCCTTAAGCCACTTTGTAACTAATTTGGCAGTATTCTTGGGGTCATTGTCCATTTGGAAGGCCCATCTGTGCCAGAGCTTCAACTTCCTGGTTGATGTCTTGTGATATGTTGCTTCAGTATTTCCACATAATGTTCTTTCCTCATGATGCCCTCTATTTTGTGAAGTGCACCAGTCTCTCCTGCAGCAAAACGCAGGAACATCCCCCACAGCATGATGCTGCCACCCCCATACTTCACATGTGGGATGGTGTTCTCAGGCTTGCAAGCTTCCACTTTTTCCTCTAAATGTAATGATGGTCATTATGGTTAAACAGTTCAATTTTAGTTTTCGTCAGACCACAAGACATGTCTCCAAAAATTGAGGTCTTTGTCCCTGTGTGCATTTGCAAACTGTAATTTGGCTTTTTTTTTGTTATTACAATTTTATCTCTTTAACCTTTATTTAACCAGGTCGGTCAGTTGAGAACTCATTCTCATTTCCAATGATGATGTTGTTTATGAAGCAATGTATTCTTCCTCACTGAGTGGCCCTTTAGCCCATGTCGGTACAGGACTTGTTTCACTGTGGAAAAATGACACTCTTTTACCAGCTTCAGCCAGAATCTTCACGAGGTATTTTGCTTTTGTTCTGGGGTTGATATGCACATATTGCACCAAAACATGTTCATCTCTGGGACACAAAACCCGTCTCATTCCCAAGCAGTATGATGGCTGGATATTCCCATGGTGTTTATACTTGTGTATTATTGTTTGAACAGATGAATAACAGACCATCATGATGGATGCACAACCAAGGATTCAGTGTACCCTGCCTGGTATGGGGTTACCGAGGCTCCGCCCTGGACCCAGGTCCAGGGGAGGGGCTTCATGGCAAGCGTCTGGTGGCTGGGTTTCTGCCCATGGGACCTGGCCAGGCTCAGCCCGAAGGAGCTACATGGGTCCGCCCTCCAATGGGCTCACCACCTGCAACATGGACCATGTGCTGTGCTGGCTAATGAGTGTTAGCTAGTAGCTAGCTAGCTAGTAGCCAACTGCTGATTTGCGCTTGCTTTGTCTGAAGTAATCGCTTGTGAAAGCAAAACGATGAAATATGCTAATCCTGGTTAAAGTCCTGGTTTGTGTACGTGTTGCACTTTGGTGCTGTTCATTAAGTTGTAATTTCTTTCTAGAATCTGTTTCCACATGCCAGGGGTCCGCCGCCCTCAGCATGTTGTGTTTATATTGTGGATACAGGTCAAGAGGACCCCAGGATCCAAAATCTCAACATATTCAAGTGCATTGTCAAACCAGTGATTTATAAAGTGATTCATATAATTTTCTAAAGCGTCAGAATAGACCCACACACCTATTCTGTGGATTTTCCAAAAAAGGTGTTGGAACAGTGTTTTTGTGCTGTTTGTGTTCCACCATAAATCCCTGGATTGATAATGTACTTGTACCTGTACAGAGTGGATCCTGGGGTGCTCACTGGTCAGGGAAACAAAGCATTTTTGTCACATCCCACCACTGACTTTCATGAGTGTATTTCCCTAATACAGGTACATCTCCAAAAATTAGAATATCATGAAAAAGTTCAATATTTTTTGTCACTCATTTCGGAAAGTGAAACCCATATGTTATATAGATTCATTACACAGACAGTTATATATTTAAAGCGTTTATTTATTTTAATTTTGATGATTATGGCTTATAGCCCCTGACAACCCCAAATTCAGTTTCGCAAAAAATTAGAATATTATGTAAAATTAATTTTAAAAAAATAGTTTTTAAATAGAAATGTTGGCCGCTGAAATGTTGGTTAACATGGGCTGTAGCCATAATCTTCAAAATTAAAATAAACACTTGCAATATATCACTGTCTGTGTAATGAATCTATATATGGGTTTTACTTTCTGAAATGAGTGACAAAAAATATTGAACTTTTTCATGATCTTCTAATTTTTTTAGATGTACCTGTATATGTGTTGAACCTGCTTTAACTAACCACCATCCATTTCTGTCTTTGGTCTAGGCAAGAGGAAAGGAAAAGCAGCCACCCCACAACAGACCTCGCCACTGTGGAAAGTACTGAAATCCTTTGCTTTTATAGGTAAAGTGTCAAAACCAAAGTAGCACAATTTCCACTTAATATAAAAGGGACTGAACTGAGATTTATTTGATTGTGTGAATATTAATTACAGAATAACTGAAAATGAATGGCACATCAACTGTAAAATAAACTGCTTGTTAATGCATTTATTTTTTTTTTTTTTGTCAGATCACTTGTGTGATCCTTTGTGAGTTATGTTCATAACTGTTTGTTGCACTTTGGGGAATGGGAGTTGTTCAGTCATCAATATAATTTAGTTTATGTGTGTAGTTTATAGTCTATCATCAATAAACTAATGCAGTATTATAATAACAGGACACATTACAAATATTTGAGACCCATTGTAGTGCATCCTTTTATATTTTAGCAATACAAGTACAAAACACTGCCCACACTTGAAGCCAGGGCAAGAAGAGACACAGCGGTGACAGAGCGGTGGCTAAACTTTTATTGATAAAAACTCCATATTTTGACTGAGCGACTCCATACTCGGTGATGCACACCCTCAGTTAAAGTACTAGATTCCATTCAAGTGAATGTGTTAATTGCTGAGGCCACAGTAAAAACAAATGATTTTAAATGTAATCCAGCCCTTGTAAAATCTACTTTACTGAAGCGCAGCTACATGAAAATTGTGGTTCAATACAACAACAAAGTACTTTATTGTCACATTCCACCACTGGCTTTTAGCAACAAGTGTATTTCCCTAAATATGTTCTAAACTTGCATTAATTAACCACCACCCATTTCTGTCTTTTGTCTAGGCAAGAGGGAAACAATCCACCCCAAACCAGACCGTGCGTCACTATTTACAGAGATGCAGGCTGAAGATCTGCTGAACTGGGACCAGCTTGAGTGGCACATCCCAGCTGCTTCTCAGTGAGGCAGTGTGGTCGGCGTGTGTGACCCATCATAAGTTTTTTTGTTTTTTTTTACAGTTTGAATTTTGCACATTCTGAATAATCTGGAATTTGCTGCTGATTGTAATAAACAATTTAGTGACTTATGTGTTTGCATCATGATTTTCTATTTTGTCTGTTAAGACACCAGTGGGAAAAGAGTCAACAGTACAAACCATTTATCAATGACTTTGAAAATAATGGCTCATTTTTAAGAAAAAGTAACAAAAACAATTATTTTATTTACTGAAGAATGTATTGTTGGATGTGCCACTGCAGAAGACCCTGCACACTTTAGTGATTGTACCAGTATATGGAGGAATTCTGAGCCATATTAGCATCTGTACTTTATCATAATGGGTTAGGGCAGGGGTGTCCAATCATGTGCCATAGAGGGCCAAAACCCTGCAGGCTTTACCTCCAACCAGTGTCTTCAACAGCAGATTCCACTGACTGCTGATCAGTGAAAACACCTGCTGAAGAGACTGGGTAGAAGAGAGAACCTGCAGTATCCTGGCCCTCCATGGCGCATGATTGGACACGCCTGGGTTAGGGTTTAATGGGATTTAACATTTTAACACAAACTGCTTTATGGTTCATAATTCTGTTGGCAGACTTACACCAAACCAAAACTGATTTCTCAAACTGCTGGATTGTTCTTAGCTTTTCCATCCATCCATCCATCCATCTTCTACCGCTTTTCCGGAGGTCCGGGTCGCGGAGGCAGCAGTTCAAGCAGAGAAGCCCAGACTTCCCTCTCCCCAGCCACCTGCTCCAGCTCTTCAGAGGGGATACCAAGGCGTTCCCAGACTAGCTGGGAGACATAGTCTCTCCACCGAGTCCTGGGTCTGCCCCGGGGTCTCCTCCCAGTGGGACGTGCCTGAAACACCTCAAGTGGGAGGCGTCCAGGAGGCATCCTAATCAGATGCCCATACCACCTCAACTGACTCCTTTCAATGTGGAGGAGCAGCGGTTCTACTCTGAGCCTCTCCCGGATGACTGAGCTCCTCACCCTATCTCTGAGGGTGAGTCCAGCAATCCTACGGAGAAAGCTCATTTCAGCCGCTTGTATCCGCGATCTCGTTCTTTCGGTCATTACCCAAAGCTCGTGACCATAGGTGAGAGTAGGAACGTAGATTGACTGGTAAATCGACAGCTTTGCCTTAGAACTAAGCTCCCTCTTCACCACAACAGACCGGTACAACGTCCGCATCACTGCAGATGCTGCTCCAATCCGTCTGTCGATCTCTCGCTCCATTTTCCCCTCACTCGTGAACAAGACCCCAAGATACTTAAACTCCTCCACTTGGGGCAGGAGCCTGTCCCCAACCCGGAGAGGACAATCCACCTTTTTCCGGCTGAGGACCATGGACTCGGACTTGGAGGTGCTGATTCTCATCCCAGCCGCTTCACACTCAGCGGCAAACCGTCCCAGCAAGAGCTGTAGGTCATTGCTGGATGAAGCCAACAGGACAACATCATCTGCAAACAACAGAGATGAGATCCTGTGGTCACCAAGCATGACACCCTCCATTCCCTGGCTGCGCCTAGAAATCCTGTCCATAAAAATTATGAACAGGACCGGTGACAAAGGGCAGCCCTGGCGGAGTCCAACTCTCACTGGGAATGACTCCGACCGAGTGTTGGCAATGCGAACTAAACTCTCACAACGGTCGTACAGAGACCGAATAGCTCGTAACAACAAGCCCGATACCCCATACTCCCGAAGCACCCCCCACAAAAATCCACGAGGGACGTGGTCAAATGCCTTCTCCAAGTCCACAAAACACATGTAAACTGGTTGGGCAAACTCCCACGAACCCTCAAGAATTCTCGAGAGGGTAAAGAGCTGGTCCGATGTGCCACGGCCAGGACGAAAACCACATTGCTCCTCCTGAATCCGAGGTTCGACCAACGGCCGGACTCTCCTCTCCAGTACCTTGGCATAGACCTTCCCAGGGAGGCTGAGGAGTGTGATCCCTCTAAAGTTGGAGCACACCCTCCGGTCCCCTTTTTTGAAGAGAGGAACCACCACCCCGGTTTGCCATGCCAAAGGCACTGCCCCCGACCTCCACGCAATGTTGCAGAGGCGTGTCAACCATGACAACCCAACAACATCCAGGGCCTTGAGGTACTCGGGGCGAATCTCGTCCACCCCCGGGGCCCGGCCACCAAGGAGATTTTTAACCACCTTGGCGACCTCAGCCCCTGTGATAGGCGAGTCATCCCCCTCGTCCCCAAACCCTGCTTCCTCTGTGGAAGGCGTATCAGTGGGATTGAGTGGTTGATTTCTTAGCTTTTCCAATCTTTTAGTATTTAATTTATGTCACTTGGTGATAACCTTCACATATAAAACAAAAGAGACACATCTGCAAAAATTTCAAAGGTTTATTGTCGGTGCAATACTACATGAATACATGTATAGTACATAGTACATTGTTGATGCAGAGAATATATATTTCTACAGTACATCTATCTAGTAAATCAAGTATTTTCCATGTAACCTTGTGACTGCATTATTTTTTTTTTCCACAATATCTTTATTGAACCTTTTTTTTTTTTTTTTAACAAACATGATACAAACAATCAAACACTAACACTAAGGTACTACAAAAAAAAAAAAAAATGCACTAAAAACACCAACAACCACCAACAAAATCAAGTCTTCAACAATGCTCCTCTGTTTAGTCTAGACAATCCAATACATAAGTATACATATTATGTTCACCAGTTTGGAATTTACAAGGTCCACACACATCATTCACCTTCTTCTTCAAGAGTTATGTTTAAATTTTTTACATAATCAATAAAAGGTCTCCATATATTCTCAAACACAATTTCCTTTGATTTTAGTATATATGTTATTCTTTCTAATGGAAGGTTTGTTAACATCTGTCTTAACCACTGAGTCACATCTGGTCTATGAGTCTTTTTCCATAATAGTGCAATACATTTTTTGGCATTAAGCAAACTGAGGTCTATGAATGTTCTTTCACTTTTATTAAAATTATGCTTTTCTGGGTACAGACCCAACAAAAACAGTTTAGGATTCAATATGATTTGTTTTGAGATTATTTTTTCAATTGTTACCCTCACCTCTTCCCAAAACATTCTTATTAATCTACATTCCCATAAACAATGAAATAGGGTTCCTTTACTTTCCATGCATTTTGTGCATGTATCTGGTATATTTTTGTTATATCTATTTAACTCCTCCGGTGTAACATACATCCGCATTAACCATTTGAAATGTATCAATTTAAGGCGTGCATTTATTGATTTGGTTTGAGCTTCTGTACAAGCCAATTCCCATTGTTCCTCTGAAATTTCAATTTGCAGATCTTCTTTCCAGTAGTTTAATCTTTTCAGTGAATTTTCACTTGAAGATAGTGTCAATGAGTTATAAAACTCTGAAATAATACCCTTTCTTTTACTATCTTTCATCATCATTTTTTCCAAGGATGAATAAATAGGTCGAGTGAGAGCTTTATTTTGATTTGATCGAATAAAGTTTCTAAGTTGAAGATATTTAAAAAAATGTGTTCTATTGAGATTAAATTTGATCCTCAGCTCTTCAAAAGACATTATGTTGTCTGCACCTGGCAAATATAAATCCTGAATCTTTTGTATCCCTTTTAAATTCCATACTTTAAATACAGCGTCCGCTCTCCCTGGTTTAAAATATTGATTACCCCATATTGGACTAAATTGTGACAATAACTGTGGTTCTTTTAAATAGTTTTTAGCTTCACACCATATTTTGATCATATGCTTTACAAATGGATTTTTAACTTGTTTTTGTAATTTTTTTGCCGAATCTGAGTATATGAATATGGGAAGAGGTAAAGGTAAATTGTATGATTCCATTTCAGTCCAGTGAGGGAGATCATTTGATGAAAAATAATATGTCATAGACCTCAGTTGTGCCGACCAATAATACAACATAAAATTTGGACATTTCAGACCTCCACGATCAAATGGTAAATATAATAAAGACAAACGTAATCTAGCCCTCCTGTTGTTCCATATAAATTCCACTAACTTTTTTTTTATTCTTGAGAATAGATCTAAAGGTGGTGATAAGGGAATGTATTGAAATAAATAAAGTATTTTAGGTAAAATATTACTTTTAAGTATATTGATTCTCCCGATCATCGACATTGGTAGTGACATCCATCTCTGAGTTAACTCACTGATATCTGACATTAAGGCTTCATAGTTGACACTGGCGACTGATTCTAGCTTAGGCATAATTTGGATTCCTAAATATTTAAACTGATTTACAACATTGAATTGATTTACCTCAGGGGCTGAGTAATTTCTCTGGGTCTCATTTAGCATTAATATTGAAGATTTAGTTTTATTTATTTTATATCCTGATATTTCCCCAAAATTCTTTATTAAATTCAACAAGGTTGGAATTGATTTTTTTAGATTCGACATAAACAAAATTATATCATCGGCGTACAGGGAGATTTTATGTTCTGTTGGTCCAACTTTAATTCCATATATTTGTGAATGTAAACGTATCGCTATCGCTAAAGGTTCAATTGCCATAGTAAACAGTAAAGGTGAGAGTGGACAGCCTTGTCGACATCCTCTATTGATTTTTATTGGTTTTGAAATATTGTTATTTGTTAGGATTTCTGCTGTAGCATTATTGTATATTATTTGAACCCATTTTATGAAATTATTTCCAAGTCCAAACCTTTGTAGGACTTCAAAAAGAAAGGGCCATTCAACTCTATCAAAGGCCTTTTCGGCGTCCAATGATAGGAGAGCTGTATCCGGTGCTTCTTTATTAAAATAAATAATATTAAATAGTCTTCTTACATTATGGAAGCCTTGTCTACCCTTTATAAAGCCATTCTGATCTCGATTAATAATATTTGGTAAAATTTCTTGTATTCGTCTTGCTAAAATTTTACAGATTATCTTAAGGTCGGCGTTTAATAGGCTTATTGGTCTCATATTTTCACATTTATTAGAGGGCTTACCTGGTTTTGGCAGCAGTATAATTAAGGCATTATTTATGTATGATGGTAAATTATTATTTTGAAATGCTTCTAAAACCATTTCCAAAAAAGGTTTTATTAATTTATTCTTAAATTTTTTATAAAGGTCAACTGGAAGACCATCTGGTCCTGCACTTTTTCCTGATTTCATATTATCAATGGCTAGCCCAACTTCTTCTTGACTAATTTTAGACTCCAATATCTCCCTGTTTTCATTTGGAATACACGGTATAGATAGTTCGTTCAAAAACCCATTTAGTTTTGTTAAATCAGGTTCATTTTTGGTATCATATAATTTTTCATAGTAATCTCTAAAGGCTCTATTAATTTCTAAAGGATCTATAACTACCTGTCCATTACTTATAATACTGGTAATTGGTGTTTTAATTTCCAATTGTTTAATCTGCCATGCTAATAATTTTCCTGATTTTTCACCTTGTTCATAAAAAGATTGTTTCAATCTTAGAAGACTCGAGGCAGCTCTATTCGCTGATTTTTTGTCGTATTCAGCTCTCAAAATCAGTAATTCATTCTCCAACCTTGGGTCACTTCCTGCATACACTTTTTCCTGAAGATTTTTTATTTTATGTTCCAATTTAGCTCTCTCCTCTCGAGTCTTCTTAGATTTTGATCCTGTATAACTAATAATATGTCCCCTAATAAAAGCTTTGAAAGCCTCCCACTTTACACATGCTGATGTTTGTGTAGTATTGGTGTCAAAGAACTCGTCTATCTGTTTTTCTATATACTTGACAAATTCCTCATCCTGAAGCCATTTATGCTGAAATTGCCATCTACCCGATTCCTTTGTCAATTTTTTATCTACATATATTAGACAACAGGGTGCATGATCAGAGATCACGATGTTATCATAAAAGCAGTTTTGAATCTTGGACCTTAATTCTGTGGAAATCAAAAAATAATCAATACGTGAGAATGTCTTGTAGGTACTGGAATAACAAGAATAGGCTTTAACTTGTGGTTTCATTTCTCTCCATATATCTAACAATCTCAATTCTTTCATAAAATGATTAATAGTCATCCTACATCCAATGTGCGTACAATCCAGTCCTGTTGATCTATCCACACCTGGATTCAATGTACAATTAAAATCCCCTGCTATTATATGTTGCCCTGTAAGTGATGATAAGATGAGAAATAAATTAGCAAAGAACTTCTGATCATCTATATTGGGACCATATAAGTTCACAAGATTTATATTTTCTAATAGCAAAGAACCTTGAATGATTACATATCTTCCAAATTTGTCTCCAATTACATTTTTCACTTGAAAAGGAACTGATTTATGTATGAGAGTCATAACTCCCCTGGCTCGGGATGAAAATGAAGAGGTGAATACACTTCCCTGCCATCTACTCCTAATTCTTTTAACATCCTCCTCTATCAGATGAGTTTCTTGTAAAAACACAATTCTTGAACCCATGTCCTTTATTTTATTCATAACTTGTTTAAGTTTTTTTAAATTTTGTAGACCTCTGCAATTCCATGAAGTTAAATTAAGATTAACACTTTGGTCCATGATCAATAGAGAGTTTGGGATTACCTTGCAGTGTAAACATGCTCATACAGAGAAGCAAAAACATGAGTGGTTGAACATTCATCCTACAAACTACACACAAACAAATTTCCCCTTCCCACACTTGTGGCAAACCCCCCAAAATCAAAAGAAAAATTCTGTCTCCCGATATAGCCATCGACCGTTCCACACCCACGGGGAACAGCCTAAGCCACTCCTTCTTCATCCTCCCAATCACCCTAACTCTACTGCTTTTAATGACGTAACATTAACTCTCCTCTGTAGTTTTCCAACTTAACTCCAAAATTTTTAACAACTTTGTACATCATAGTTTTTTTTTTGTTTGTTTGTTTGTTTTGTTTTTGTTTTGTTTTTTTAATATATAATACAATCTATATTTTGTAAACTTACTATTTACTTCAAGTCAGTCAGATGCCTGTGCAAATGCTTAATTATTCTACCTTATATTTTGTTCATGCTTAGCTCCCACCAGTCTCTTCTTCTTCTTTGATCTTCTTGATGAACTCCTGCGCCTCCTCTGGGGTCTTGAAGATGTGGGTTCTGCCCTCATACGTGGTCAGCAGTCTCGCAGGATAGATTACACCATGACGAATCCCAAGGTTGCGCAGCTCCTTACGTACGGGATCAAACTGCTTCCTCAATTGTTGGATTCCTGTGGCCAAATCTGGGTAGAACCGCACCTGCTGGTCCTGGTGTTTAATCTCTCCTTTAGCACGTGCAGCGTTGAAGATCTTCATCCTGTCTCTGTTGCTAAGAAACTTCATAATTAAGGTCCTCGGCGGTCCCTTATCTCTCCGTGGGCCAATACGATGTGCTTTTTCCAGAACCACTGCTGATTGCAACTCCTCGCTGCCCAGCACCTCCGGAATCCACTTTTCCAGAAAGGAACATACGTCCCGACCTTCTGATTCCTCTGGAAGACCCACCAGCCTCAAATTATTCTGTCTCGACCGAGATTCCAAATCCAAAATATTATCTTCCAGAGATTTATTTTTTTTTTCCAAAGTGCGCACCTTTAATTGAAGACGGGTGACGTCATCTTCAGCACTAGCGAGACGGAGCTCCATCTGCGCCGTTCGTTCTACACAGTCACCCAATTCCTTTCTTATTCCTTCCAACGCTGTCATAATCCCATCAAATCTAGAGGAAAAGTCCGCTCTCATTGAACTCATGGCAGCCATCAGCGCATCTGCGCCATTCCCCGCAGAAATCGCACCGCCGCCAGCTTCCTCCGCCATATATGGAGCCTTGTTTGCTGCGTCACAGACCTGAAAGTCCGTTAATTTGGACTGTTTCGGCGGCTCGCTTTTTCCTTTTCCTGGTTTTCCAGCCTTAGGCTTCGCCGACATATCCTCGCTCAAATGCTGGGATACGTTCTGTCCCAAATGAGAGAGTTATTTGCCGATTTTTTTCTCCAGGAGCAGAGCAGAGCGAGACACGTCCGTCCTACGTGGCAGCCATAACCGGAAGTCGTGACTGCATTATTTTAATTGCTTTTAATCCTAGATCAAGTTTGTTTTGGCCTAAAATGCATCATAATTGTCAAATATATCTTATTATACCTAACTCAATCCTGTTTACCTTTTGAATATATATTTTGTGGCTAATATAACTACAACCTGGCGATCAAGTTGTGTCAGCTGATCACTTTTTGCCATGACACCACCACAGACTCAGTGCTGCTGGAGCAGCTACGTCCCATGATGTCTCAAAAGCCTCTCCGTCATTTTCACACAGATCAGAGCAATTTGTTGTACAGGAAGCTAAATGTTTCTACAGATATTCTTAAGCTCTATAACCACTGAGAGTTTGTGAAGCTGGGGTGACATCAGTGAGAGGCTGTCTTGAACGCCAGACCCACAGTTTGAAGCGGTAATTTTCCCACAACAGAGCCATCTGAAACACACACACAGCATACATATTTTAGTACCTAACAGCGATAACTTGCAGACATTACAGTGTAGTATGACGTACTTAAAGCAAACTAGCATTAGCAATCATTAGCTTACCGTCATATGTGATCTAGTTCGTATCCTCACGTCTTCGGCTCTATAGCTTGCCAGACGCTCCAGTACTTTTCCAGAGTGTTTCGTCTCACTGTCTGTCCCCTTCTCTGGCGGTCCTTTTTAGGCCTTTACAGTGACAAAAAGCCAGAGACCGAGGAGTCGCCTTGTACAGCCGCAATGTTATGTTTCGCTTGGGTCATGTGTTTTACGACACGGGAGTGTGGTGCCGCCTTGCTGTAAAAAAATCCCACCCACCCCAGCCGTACCCAGCTGTACCCAGCTGCAATGGAAACAAAACCGAGCCGAACTGAGTAGAGCTGAGTAGTGTTGAGTAAGGCCGACTGGGTACTAGTGGAAAAGGGTCATTTCATTCCTCTTCTCTCCAGAGCATACCTCCACCTCTCCAGGTTCTCCTCCACTTGCTCCCTACTCTCACTACAGATCACAATGTCATCTGCAAACATTATGGTCCATGGACACTCCTGCCTGACCTCGTCTGCCAGCCTGTCCATCACCATGGCAAACAAGAAGGGGCTCAGAGCCAATCCCCGATGTAATCCCACCCCCACCTTGAATCCATCCGTCACTCTTGCAGCACACCTCATCACCGTCTCGCTGCTCTCATACATGTCCTGCACCACCCTCACATACTGTACTTCTCTGCCAGTCCTGACTTCCTCATACAGTTACCACACTGGGGGACCTCCAAGATGTACTGGGCGTCACTCCTCTTCTTCCTCCTCTCTTCCTTCCGCTCCTCTCTTCACTCTCAATGTAATATTTTTGCTGGTCATTAAACATCTGTTTGTTCTCCCCCATAGATTGAGTCCCCGTCGTGCTGTTTGCTCTCTACATGTCTGTTCTTTTCTTCTTCTTCTCTATCCCCTCACCCCCCAGCCAGTCACAGCAGATGACTGCCCCTCCCTGAGGCTGGTTCTGCTGGAGGTTTCTTCCTGCTAAAAGTGAGTTTTCCTCTCCATCGTTGCCAAGCGCTTGCTCACAGGGGATCGTCTAATTGCTCGGATATCTTTGCAATTGTGGGGTTTTTCCCTACAGTTTGACAGTGCTATGAGACCACTGTTGTTGTGAAATTGTGCTGTATAAATAAAGTTAAACTGAACTGAATTAATCAAAAATTCTCAAAAATTTATTTATCAAATATAAAAATAATCAAATACAAATCATTTTGGTAATCCTAACTGACCTAAAATAGGAGAAGTGTAGTCTGTTTTATACAGTGTATGTAAATTTCTGGTTACAACTGTAGGTTTTTTTGTTGTTTCATATTAAGTTTTCTGATGCTATTGTCCCCAGATTACAACAGATCCAGTTTTTGGTCTGACAGCGCCATGTCTGCATTCTGCTGTGGTAAATGATTAACAACTGGGTCATTCTAGAATTGGAAGACAATTTAGGCTCCAAAAATGGTAAAAAAAAAAAAAAAAAAAAAAAAAAGTTGACATTTTATTTTATACTTTTCTGTTATGTATTTAAGAAAAACAAGGTGTTGTTAGCAATTTTATTATTTATTTTAAAATCTTTGCTCAAATACACTATGCATATAATTAATCAAACTATTACAAAGAAAACAGATTAAACTAGAAAAGCACTCGGAGAGCGCAGACCTCCGCCAAGCGGCACAGTTCCCCCCATACAGTGTTTGTGTGTACGTTTTCAGATTCCCTGAGCATGAAAAGATATGAGTAGCAATTGGATTCACAATGATTATTTGTTTATTTGACATGGACAGTGCAATAAACAGACAATTAATGAATGACAATCAATGTGATAGTGATAGGATTAGTGGTTTAGTAGTGTAAAATGGGGCTATAAGGGACGGTGGGTTAATAAGGGACACTTTTGTGGGAAATGTTTTAAATGTAATTCTGCTTTTTTTATTTTGAGCAGGACGCTGAGTTGTGTTGTTATTGTCAAATATCCATGAATCCTTCATCAAATCTAGGCGGAAGCAAAATTAAAAAAGCAGAATTACATTTAGAAAAGTGTTCCATATTACCCCGCCGTCCCTTATAGCCCCGTTTTACGGTTGTAAAAGCATTGCCTCCTTGGCGGAGGTAATAAACTGAAGTGTTGGTGTGTCCATCTCCTCCACTGACGGATGCAGATTGGTTAGACAGGTTGGCGTGGGTTTCATATTATATTGGGGTTGTGCTCCGCGGCAAAACAGAATTTAGAGTCTTCCCGGCAGAGAGGTCGTTTTTACGCAGCGCCTATAGCTGGGCGGGGAATTTGTGGCAAATAATGGGGCGGCGGACAGGTGGCCGTGTGAGGTTTTGTAGCGTGGCGCAAAAGCAGGCACGCTGGCGTGCCCAGGGCAGCAGTGTTTTCCGCGTGCTTTTGTGCCTAAAACGTTGAAGAACGCGGAGTTTGTGTTGGTCAGACACGACAACCAGCGCAATGTGCGCAGCGCCTATGGCTGGCACAGGCACGCTGGGGGTCCGAGGCCAGCAGTGTTTTCCGCATGCTTTTGTGGCTAAAACGTTGAAGAAGGCGGAGTTTGTGTTGGTCAGACACGACGCCCAGCGCCGTCCATTGCGCCTGCGCACATGTTGAAAATGGCCCTATGTCACAGTGTGGAAAAATGCATTAAAAAAATTCCTGTATCCAGACGGTGAACCGGATCACCCCCAAAATTTAATCAGTTCTTCCTTGTACCATTTCCAACAACGCCTGAAAGTTTCATGCAAATCCGTCCAAGACTTTTTGAGTTATCTTGCTAACCAACAGACAAACAGACAGACAGACAAACAGACAGACAGACAAACACACAAACCCTGGCAAAAACATAACCTCCTCCTGGCCTTTTCGGCCTGGCGGAGGTAATTATTGTGAGCTGATGAAACCAGTTGTGTCATAGACTATCTGATGACCAAGGTCTGCGAGCGGGTCCCTGACATGCAGCTTGGCAACTACCATCTGGATGACCTTGAATGTGCTGATGACACCATCCTGTTCAGCCCATCCTACAGTCAGCTGAGAGATGCTCTACTTGTCTACCATGAAGAGGCAGTGAAGCTGGGCCTTCAGGTGAGCTGGATGAAGACTAAGCTAATGCATGTCGGCGACGGACCGGATCCACCCCCGTTACAGCTCGGGAATGATGCCGTTGAGTTTGTCAATTCCTTTGTGTATCTGGGCTCCACAGTCAGCAACAACGGGGACATGAAACCAGAGATCAACCGCAGACGTGGCCTCGCTGCATCAGCCCTGCAGGCACTATGGAAACCTCTCTGACACCATCGTTCAATCTCTTGAAAGACGAAGCTCATCGTATACAATGCGTCAGCCCTCTACATCCTACTCTAAGGGTAAGAGACATGGACACTGAGTAAGACTCTGGCCTCAAGAGTGGATGGGTTTGATAGCCGGGCCCTCAGAACCATCAAGAACATCAGGTGACCCCAGTGCACTTCTAATGATGTGCTCCGAGCCCGCACACATCAGCCTGCAGCATCCCACTTTATTACACAGCGTCGTATCCGCTGGTTTGGCCATGTCCTCCGCCTCCCACCAGAACACCCGACAAAAGCCATCCTCATGTTCGACTCCAGGGCCTCAGGGTGGGAAAGACCTCGGGGCAAGCCACACACCAGATGGTTCGATGTGGTGGAGAAAGACCTCTGACAGCTCGGAGTCCCTGTTGATGACGCAGAGGAGCTGGCCCAAAACCAGCAATGTTGGCATGCTTTGGTTAACCTGATTGGCTCTACGCATGGTGATGGCCACCCAGTCCTCACCCTGCAGGATTACTAAGCCAAGTAAGATGAAACCATATATGATTATTTAGATAAAAACAATTTGGTTAACAGGGTTGAAATTAAGCTAACAGGGTTGAATAAATTCATTACTTGTAATTGTAGATCATGACATAAATGTGTAAAACAAATAGTCATGACAACAGAAATAGTATTTACTAATCTTCTTTTTTTTGCCATCTCCCTTTAGGGGTCACCACTGTGGATCATCTGCCTCCATCTCACCCTTTCCCTTGCATCTTCGTCTGTAACACCAACCCTCTCCATGTCCTCCTTCACTACATCCATCAATCTTCTCTGTGGTCTTCCTCTTTTCCTCCTGCCTGGCAGCTCCATCTTCAACATCCGTTGTCCAGTATATCCACTATCCCTCCTCTGCACATGTCCAAACCATCTCAGCCTTGCCTCTTTTACTTTGTCTCCACACCGCACAACCTGAGCTGTCCCTCTAATATACTCATTTCTAATCGCGTCCCTCCAATTGCTCAAATAAGTCAGGATGATAAAACTAAACTTTTGAGGGGTAAGGACCTGTACTTATATCATGCTTTTCTAGTCACAAATACAACTCAAAGCACTTCACTAGTAGCTAGACTAACCCTCTATTCTCAGGGCCTATCAGAGACAGATACCTAGGGATAATTTTGAGTCACTAATCAACCTAACATGCATGCCTTTGGATTGTAGGAGGAAACCTGACATCCTTTCAAAGAGCACTGAACTTGTTATTTATCAACAACAGAATTGAAATATAGAAAAATATCTGCTGTTCATATGACCACATAGTAGATGGCAGCTATGCTCCACCGGACTGATTTGCACACCCAGAATTAAATAAAATGAGGAGGAAGAACATGAAGGCAGCTCATTTCAGTATAAACAATTGAATATGATAAGAATAAAAATGAACTTGATGAATCTTTTTAAAATAAACTGATATAGTAAATATTGCAACAGGCCTACATTTAACATAAAATAGTAGACCAAAAACCTGGTAATGAAATGAATCAGTCTATTAAAAAAAAGGCACGTCTGAACTGATTGCTTCTGGTGTTTCAGTGTTGTCATTTGTTTGTCAGGGCTAACCAGAGCAGCCCACACTTCTCTTTCTCTGAACACTGATGCCTCCTGTCTGGATCAGCATCACACCTGGCACAGTAGCACCTCTGCTTTTCAGCAGCACTTAATGGTGTCTTAGAGCTCTGTGTAAATTTAAAACATTAAAAATATCTATTAGCCAACTAAAATGATTTGAACATGATAAAACAAACCTGAGATATTTCAGTTTTTACAACCTTAATATTCTCAGGGCTCCTGGTAGCAACAATATGAAATAATGGTCATTTATATTCTGGGAAATAAAATAAACCCTTTAAAACATGTAGATTATTATAAATTATAAGCACACATTTGAATTTACTATAGACAGTAGATTATCCTTTCTGAGTAAAGTAAAGGAGATGCATCCGTGTCACTGTAGTACAACCCTGTTACTCTAATTACAGTAATAGGGTTGTAAATTAGTGCTTGCATTAGCATTTTTTTCACAGAAAGAAATGCTATTTGTGGAATGTAAAGGTTTGTGAATGTAAAGGATAAATGTAGTTCTATCAATAAAAGAGAAACTTAGAAAATAATTTATCTTCTTTTGGTAATATAAGTAACAGGGTTGAGTTGGGTAGAGTGACACACTCAATTTAGTCAGAAAAGGTTTGAAAAATATAAAATACATCAAAGAGGACGGACCTTTGGTCTACCCATGGCGTTAGCACATGTTTGGTGATGTCAGTTCCTCTTTCTCAAGCCAATCACTGCTTTGCTCTTCCTGTGCTAGGCTAAATAGGTTTCAGTAACATGGCTGAACTTAAGTTGTGGGACACCACTTCTGGAGCTTAATTAATATTTTTTTTAAGTTTATTTTAAATAAATGGTTTTAACAGTTACAAGATGTATGTACTAACAACACCAAAACAAAAAAGTGAATTTATAACTTATTTTAACATCATATTAAACATCATAACGTCATATTTGATATGCAATTTGGTTAGCAAGGAATTGGGACAAGAGAACAATGCTATTTTTTTTGGGGGGGGGGCTTAATAAATATTTTAGCTCTTCAATAATATTTTGTGACTATTTTTTCAGCAACTTTGTTTACAGTTTGTCTCAGTATAATTTACAGAATAAATGTATGATTTAATATTTTTTTGCATTAATTATTTTCAAATTAATGGATGGGATAGAAAATGTCCTGCAATTCTGGAATGGCCCAATTATGTAAAGCATTAGACATCCTTGAAGAAAATGACGAGAAAACAATGATTAAAAGGACCAACTCCAGAGACAGAGAGCTGTAAGAAATATGTGCATCTATCTCACCAGAGCAAACTCCTTGTTGAGGACCATCTGCTCCAGCAGCGAGGACTCATTGTGGAAGAGGTGAGGCTGCATGTGGCTCCACATGTGGGGGAACCACCAGAACTCATCTACATACTTCAGCAGCAGATCGTCTCCCTCATCCTCCTCCACTGTGCCTGCACGCATCAGAATCCACACAAGGACAAAAGGAAAAGAGACTCAAGCATGTAAAAGAAATAAATAAAACGAAACAGATTCAGATGATCTTTAAGATGCTGCTATACATAACTTCTTGCTGGCGTAGGGTTAGCAAATATCATCTAGCAACTGGGCTGTCTTAAGGTTGTGTTTCTAAATAAAGTGGTTCGATACCATGGTGATGAAGAGTGATGCCATAGCAATAACAGATGCTATGGCAATGTGTTCTCTTCTGTATCAGATTTCTTCTAATTATAATCATGTTCAGTCTTGATTTTCTTTCCCTCTGCATCATGCATCATTGTTCTCCTACTGCAGTTTTAGACACTTTAACTAGAAAATCAATAAAATCTGTCCTTGGAGCCACGATGCAGCCGAGAATGCACCACAGTATGTCACTGGCTCATAAATATGCCTCAATAAATACTACGCCGCATATCTGGAATTAGAGAGTATTGTATTAAACATTATTCAGCGGTGGGATACCACACATTATATGGGCAGACTGTGAGCTGTAGAACCATAAGGTTGCAGTCACTGAGCATGTTGAATTAATATCTCTAGATAAAGGTGGATACTGCATACTTAAATTTATCACACAAACCAACATAAAAAATGCAAGTGTTTTATTTCTTACTGTGAATAGTAATTTCTGCTAACAGTGCAGAGCATATAGTACAGCACACGCAGTCATTATCAGCATAACTTAAGACTACTGCATAAAGACGCCTGCACAAGTGAAATATGCTTCTATACTCTAAAGGTCATGTTGCATTACAGAAAGTAATGTCCACTTTCCACTGGAATTGCTTCAACCAAACCATCAATGACAGAGTAGTTCATTTCAGCCTGAAGACCACACCCCAAGGTCACCAAGAGCCTCTGCTTCTCTGTGTAGGTACACACTTATACACTGCTGACAGAAGAAATGACATGCAGGCATATCTTGTGACCATTAACCTTGACCTTGAGCACAACCTGGATGAAGACCAACCTAAGGATGATTGTGTATGAGTTTGATGAGCAGTGAGGCAATTGCCTAGGAGGAGTAGCGATTCTCATGTATCATGAGTGGACAGATAAATGGACGCACCATAGCTTATTTACTATAACTAAAATATTTTATTGTTGGATCCTATTTAACAGATTTTCCCAGTAACATGGTTGGTTTAATCAAAGTCTTCAAGTCTTCAAAATCTTAAATCGCAAATTAAATCTGAATTCTTCAAAACACTGTCTCAAATCCTTCACTTGCTGCACAATGCAGAACATTTCTCACAGATTATTATCGGGAGCATTTTTAAGACAGATGATGAAGCATATTTCCCAATCATGTGTGCTTGCTTTTTTTTAATACAGGCAAAGTCCACAAGTGAAGGTCATGAGAACGAACAATGTAAAGCAAAATGTTATTCCAAATCTTAATTGCTAATTATCAAGGTGAAGACAACTGAATATAGTGTATTTAAACTCATCTACCTCTACTCTGCTTCACTTGCATCTTTACCATTACAGCTGACCCCCTCTTTCACACATGTATTCTGTCTTGCTTCTATTGACTTTCATTCTTCTTCTCTCCAGTGCATACCTCCACCTCTCCATATTCTCTTCTACCCGCTCCTTACTCTCACTACAGTTCAGAATGTCATCTGCAAACATAATTTTCCACGGACAATCCTGCCTGACCTCATCTGTCAGCCTGTTATTACCATAGCAAACAAGAAGGGGCTCAGAGCCGATCCCTGATGTAATCCCACTTCCACCCTGAATCCATCTGTCACTCCTACAGCACACTTCACCAACAACACTGTCCTCATACATGTCCTACACCACCCTCACATATTTCTCTGCCACTCCAGAGTTTCTCATATAGTACCACACTTTCTCTCTTGGCACCCTATCATATCTAGATTAACAAAGACACAGTGCAACTCCTGACCTTCTCTATACTTCTCCATCAACACTCTTAAAGCAAACCTTGCATCTGTAGTACTCTTTCTTGGCATGAAACTGTACTGCTGCTCACTGATTGTCACCTCTCCTCTTAACCTGGCTTCAACAACTCTTTCCCATATCTACACAGTGTGGCTGATCAACTTTATGCCTCTGTAGTTATTACAGCTCTGAGCATCACTCCTGTTCTTGAAAATCGGTACCACTACACCTCTTCATCCTCTCACTCTCCAAGATTCTATTAAACAAACAGGTTAAAAGGTCCACTGCCAGCTCTCATCCACATGTACAGTGGCGTGAAAACGTGTTTGCCTCCTTGCTGATTTCTCCGTGTTTGTGAGCCGCTATCGGATTTCTTATTTTTTTGTATGTTTGTCACATTGAAATGTTTCAAGTCATCAAACAAATTTAAATAAAAGACAAAGATAACACAAGTAAACACAAAATGCAGTTTTTAAATGAAGGTGTTTATTATTAAGGGGAAAAAGTCCAAACCTACATGTCCCTGTGTGAAAAAGTGATTGCCTCTTAAACCTAATAACTGGTTGGGCCACCCTCAGCAGGAACAACTGCAATCAAGCATTTGCGATAACGCAACGAGTCTTTTACAGCGCTGTGGAGGAATTTTGGCCCACTCATCCTTGCAGAATTGTTGTAATTCAGCCACTTTGGAGGGTTTTCGAGCATGAACTGCCTTTTTAAGGTTATGCCACAGCATCTCAATCAGATTCAGGTCAGGACTTTGACTAGGCCTCTCCAGAGTATTCATTTTGTTTTTCTTAAGCCATTCAGAGGTGGACTTGCTGGTGTGTTTTCGATCATTGTCCTGCTGCAGAACCCAAGTGTGCTTCAGCTTGAGGTCACGAACAGATGGCTGAACATTCTGCTTCAGGATTTTTTGGTAGACAGCAGAATTCATGGTTCCATTTACCACAGCAAGTCTTCCAGGTCCTGAAGCAGCAAAACAGCCCCAGACCATCACACTACCACCACCATATTTTACTGTTAGTATGATGTTCCTTTTCTGGAATGCTGTGTTACTTTTACACCAATGTAATGGGACACACACCTTCCAAAAAGTTCAACTTTTGTCTCGTCAGTTCACAGAGTATTTTCCCAAAAGTCTTGGGGATCATCAAGATGTTTTCTGGCAAAACTCAGACGAGCCCTTATGTTCTTTTTGCTCAGCAGTGGTTTTCGTCTTGGAACTCTGCCATGCAGGCCATTTTTGCCCAGTCTCTTTCTTATAAAGGAGTCATGAACACTGACCTTAACTGAGACAAGTGAGGCCTGCAGTTCTTTGGATGTTGTTGTGGGGTCTTTTGTGACCTCTTGGATGAGTCATCGCTGCACTCTTGGGGTAATTTTGGTCGGCCGGCCGCTCCTGGGAAGGTTCACCACTGTTCCAATCTTTTTGCCATTTGTGGATAGTGGCTGTCACTGTGGTTCGCTGAAGTCCCAAAGTTTTAGAAATGGCTAGAAAATTGAACTCAGCTTTCCAAAGATGTGATAAACCACAGTTAATTCATGTTTTAAAAGGGGAGCAATCACTTTTCACACAGGGCCATGTAGGTTTGGATTTTTTTTTTACCCTTAATAATAAACACCTTCAATTAAAAACTGCATTTTGTGTTTACTTGTGTTATCTTTGTATAACATTTAAATTTGTTTGATGATCTGAAAGATTTAAGTGTGACAAACATACAAAAAATGAGAAATCAGGAAGGGGGCAAACACTTTTTCACACCACTGTATGTCATCTGGACCAACCATCTTTCCACTCTTCATCCTCTTCATAGCTGCCCTCACTTCGACCTTGCTAATCCTCAGAACTTCTTGATTCACTATCTTTCCTTCACCCATCCTCCTCTCTCTTTCATTACCTCCGCCAAGGACGTTATGTTTTCATCGGCGTTGGTTTGTTTGTTTGTTTGTTTTTTGTTTGTTAGCAACATAACTCAAAAAGTTATGGACGGATTTTCATGAAATTTTCACAGATTGTCAGAAATGTGGTATCCTACAGATGATTAGATTTTGGTGGTGATCCGGATCACCCTCCAGAAGAAAACCGCCATTACGGAAAATGCGATTTTCGTGACTAACTACTGAACCACTAATCCTATCATTGTGAATCCAATTGCTAACTAACTAACTAACCTGCACTTATATAGCGCTTTTCTAGTCACAAAGACCACTCAAAGCGCTTTCATTAATACTAACCCTCTATTCTAAGGGCCTATAGGAAACAAATATCTAGGGACAATTTAGAACAGCCAATTAACCTAACATGCATGTTTTTGGCATGTGGGAGGAAACCGGAGAAATCGCGGAGTAAACCCACACAACATGGGGAGAACATGCAAACTCCACACAGATCACTGTTGGTCGGGGGCTGGGATCGAACCCACGATCCCACAATCCCCCGGCCAAGGGTAAACTGTGCTGCCGCAGTGCTAACCACTGCGCCACCGTGCAGCCCATATGTGGGCTAGTCATATGTTTTCATGGTCAAGGGATCTGAAAACGTACACACAAACACTGTATGGGGGGAACTGTGGTGCTTGGCGGAGGTCTGTGCTCTCCGAGTGCTTTTCTAGTTTTCTTCATTCATCAGCTCCTCAAAGCATGTCTTCCATCTTCTCTCCAACTTCTCAACACATTCTCCTCACTTGTTAGTACATTACCATCTCTATCCTTAAACAACCTAACCTGCTGCACATCCTTTCCAGCTTGATCTCTGTCTAGCCAATCAAGTAATTTTAGTGTCCAGCCTCTCATCCAACTCATTATATGCCTTTTTCTTTGCCTTTGCTACCTCTCTCTTTGCCATGTGCCTAGATTTCAAGTACATCCGTCTACTTTCATCATTGCCCTATTCCACTTTTTCTTTGCCATCCTCTTCCTTTGAATACTTTTCTGTACGTCCTCATTCCACCACCAAGTCTCCTTGTCTTCTTTCCTCTGTACAAAGGATGCACCAAATACCTTTCTAACAGTTTCCCTCACTACTTTGGCTGCACTATCCCAGCCCTCTGGTAATTCCCTGCCTTCAAGTAAGCCTTCCCCTCTCTTTCTCCTCAATCATCAACCAACAGTAGCCAAATGCAAGTTAGGTTAATTGGCATTAAAACTGGGGATTCTAAATTGTCCTTAGGTATGACTGTGAGAGTGAATGGTTGTCTGTCTCTCTGTGTTGGCCCTGCGATGGACTGGCGATCCGTCCAGGGTGTACCCTGCCTCTCGCCCAAAGTTGCTGGGATAGGCTCCAGCCCCCCCGTGACCCAAAAAGGATGAAGCGGAAGAAGATGGATGGATGGACTTTGTCAGTTAACAGCACCGGTGGCGGTCACTGTTAACCTGGGCTTTGACTTCCCCCAATTATATTCAATTCTTCAATTAACTTTGATACAGATTATGTCTCATGATGTTTCAAAAGTAAATGTGATGGTAAGATTTTTTTTTTTTTTTTACATGAAACCATTGGCAATGACTGCTTATCTTGAAACACCTTCCTAATGAATGCATTGTGTGTGTGTAAAAATGCACACATAATTACACAACATTAAAAAAATTTTTTTTTTTTTAAGTTGTGTTTTTTCAACTGATTTAAGACAATTTCGCACCGCTGAATCTGAAAATGACATCCATTTCTCTCGATCAGGTCAGATTTTTATGCTAAGTTGATTTTTACAAAATCTTCTGGTCAAAGCCATTTAATTCACCTGTAAAATAAAAATACCAATTAGTCATAAATTGGTGCATGCAAACTATTCAGAGTTCAAGACATTTCAAGAAATAAAAAAGAATTCTGCATCATATAAAGCGAAAATACCCATACATGTAAACAAAAACGTAAAAAAAACAACATGTGGCCATAGTTCAAAAAGTTGACCTGATTGAGCAAAACCAATGTGATTTTTGGATTCAGCACATCAAAACTGTCCTACATCAGCTAAAAAAAACTTAGACAATAAATTTGGTGTTGACCAGTGTTATTTGAACCTTTAAATAAAATCAAATCCATTTTGTTGTTGCAGTCATCAACTACTCAGTACACTGCATTCCTTACAATTTCTGTACAGATCTGAAATTGATAAGTTATGATGTAAAATAAACATAAAATACCTGTGTGGTAGAACTTCCCAGAGAAGCCCAGATTGAAGGTGAAGTTGGAGATCTGAGAACGCAGCTGTTTCTGTGTATCAAGAAGAGCCTGCAGACAGACAGAGAGGTGTCAAATGACAGACCCCGCAATATCAAACTAATTTCTCCCCAGTTTTCATATGTACAAATAAACCCTGACTTGTCTAATTATTATTATTATTATTTTGTGCCTTATAGAATTAACCCTCTAGTCTGGAGCTCATGTTTTTGCTCAACAATGTCTTCTACTGTGTCCTCTGCATGCACAAGCCTTTCCAGGATGTAGCTGCTCCTGTTCATAAAGTTTCTGCAATCTCCGGTTTCAATGCTTGAATCAGGATTTTCTTCACTTATTTAATGACTTCATTAGTTTACTGGCCTTTAAACAAAGACTCCGTAATGAGTGCTAACTAAAGAGAGTTGCTCACTCCACGCACACACTGGCGGTAATGTGAGTTAATGAAGGTCAGTGCATTAGTAGCCTCTGGAGGGTGGACTAATACCCCCCAACACACACACACACACATGCACGCACGCATGCACGCACGCACACACCTTCCTTCTCATCATTTTCTCCATCTATCCCTTACACTACCAAATGAAACCCTGCACACACCTCCTTTTCTTTGGCCGCTACATCTTTCTTTCTTTCTTTCTGGTTCTCACTCTGTTCTTCCATCTTCCTGCTTCTGAGAACCTGCAGTCGCCTTTCTGCCCACCATCCCCCCCTCCCCATTTGTCTTCCACTCTTCCCCACCCTTTTTCTGAACCTCCATCGCTCCCTCGCTTGCGCCGTGAAAATGTCACATTCTCTGGAGACAGGCCTGTTCTAATTTGAAAGGAAGGCTAAAGCAGCATGGAGAAAAGAGTGCTCTCTCCTTTTCAACAACTCTCCACCATTGCTCATTCTCTTGCACCCTCCCATCCTGCTTTTTTTGCCATTGTTTCCCTGCTAACTGCTCACGCAAATATTTTGTTTATCCATTTAAAAAATCTGCAATTTTATCTATATGTCAGTCAGCAGGGTCTTTCTATCGGGGTTCTAAGCACCATATCTCTACTTTCAATCCTTGTTGTGCTGCTTTTAATCGATCCCCAGCAACCTTTTCTGATTTACGAGACCTTGGCGGGGGGAGTCAGCATAAGGAATTGGTTCCAGGCACTCCTCTCTCTCTCTCTCGCTCTCTTTTTCAATTGCCTCTCTTCTCCTGAGTTTGTCTGCCAAACTAACAAATAAACAGACACATGCATGGAGTGTCTTCATTAACCGTAATCTAATGGTGCTGAAGATGGCTGCATGCTGACAGATGTGCACAATTCCCTAATCTG
The DNA here is from genome assembly GCA_020510985.1 of Pholidichthys leucotaenia. Taxonomy (NCBI): domain Eukaryota; kingdom Metazoa; phylum Chordata; class Actinopteri; order Cichliformes; family Pholidichthyidae; genus Pholidichthys; species Pholidichthys leucotaenia. Next base: position 174,650,983 of record CM035848.1, on the reverse strand, counting down.
ATCCCCTGTCTCCTCTGCTATGACATCCTCTGCATCTTACACACGAACATGCACATCCAGGCCAATGTGTGGATACAAAGACTTAAGGATGAAATTAAGTTTGTAGCTGAGTGCTTTGCATGGTAACTCAATATACGATACCTTGTGCACTTGGTCAAAATGCATTATTAAAGTGTGCGTAGGTATCTGTGAGAGTTTGCGTAGGTGTGTGTCCAAGTGTGCAGTGTGTTACTTTCAGCATCTCATTTGTATTCCACTACCTAACATCCACAGCAGAAAACAGAAAAGCCACATAGGAACTGTTTGTGCTGTGTCACTGAGGCTCAGACAGTTAAACAGATATGTTTTCAAGTTTGAACCCCATTCACTAGAACCAATCTATTCTCACTCCAAAAACATCAAATAGTGGTGGGTGAGTACTTGTAGGTTACATACATGACACACCGGATACTGCCACATTTTCTTCATAAAGTGCACTCACCAGCCACTTTATTAGGTAAATCTTGCTATTATTGGGTTGGATCCCTATCGTCTTCATGACATAGCCTCAACAAGGTGCTGGAAACATTCCTCAGAGATTTTGCTCCATATTAATGTACTAAAATCAAACAGTTGTTGTAGACTTGTTAGTTGCACAGCTGTGATGCTTCATGCATGCATCCATTCTTTCATGTTGGTCATGCCAAACTGTGACCCTACCATCTCAATTTTGCAATAAAAATTGAGACTCAGATCAGGCAATGTTTTTCCAGTCTTCTACAGTCAAAATTTGGTAAGTCTGTTTGAAGCTGTTCTTAGCTGACAGAAGTAGCACCAGTTTAGGTCTTCTGCTGCTGTAGCCCATCTGCTTCAAGGATCGATGTATGGTACCTTCAGAGATGCTCTTCTGTACACGTTGGTTTATGAGTGGTCATATGAGTTACTGTTGCTTTTCTGTCAGCTTAAGACAGTCTGGCCATTTATCCTCTTACCTGTAACATCTATAAGGCATTTGGGCCCAGAGCACTGCTGCTCACTGGATATTAGGGGTGGGAATTGTGAGGGACCTCGCGATTCGATTCGGATCACGATTCTTGGGTCACGATTTGATCTTATCATGATTCAACAATAATCACGCTATCATGATAACTGAGTATCATGAGCCCATATATTTCAAATTTTTTCACCTTATTCAACCTCAAATCATGTCCCAACTGTTGACATCTCTTTTATATAATAAAGTATTCTCAGGGCTTCATTTTTCACGGAGATACGTCTCTACACACAGGGAGGGTGGTGGACGGTGCTGTTTGGAATACACTCCCACTCCAGATATGTTTATCTGACTCTGTGGACTCTTAAAAGGCAGCTGAAAACTTTTTTGTTTAAGGAGGCTTTCCGTTGAGTTTCAACTGCTTTTTAATGGTAAGTCTGATATTTTTTAATTATTTTAACCTTGTGTTTTAATTTGATTTGGTATTTTTAAAATTATTTTCATTGTCATGAATTGCCCCTTGGGGCAGAGAGGAGACCCACGTGCTGAACTGTGAGCTTGTGATAATTTATTACAAACATAAAGTGCACAAAATAACTCAAAAGCCAGAGAGAAATAAACTCTGTACAAGGAGAAAACGCAGAGCGTAAAACTTACTTCAGGGAGTTCAGACATTAGTCAAGACCGCCATGAGGAATACAGAGAGCAGCGGTCTTAAATAAGGCATAATACAATAGGGCACAGGTGTGGATACCAGAGCGGGCAGGAGAAAACAATGATTAATAATCTGGACCAGCTGGGAGCAATGAGAGGGGAGAGATCGGAGCTGACAGCTGACAGGACACCGCCCACACACAGCAAAACCCCGGAAGCGCCAGTGACAGCTGTTAACCCAGAGGGAGAACACAACAGTAAGGGATTTAAAGAATAAAATATCAACAAGAACAGACTGAGAAATAAATACAAAATAACACAAAATAAGAGCGTAACAAAACTGTGACATAAACAGGAAAATAGAAAATGGTACGAGAAGTACAGAAACCAAAAGGCACAAAATACAACAAATATATAAATATAGAGAAAAAGCCATGAGACTGAGCATGGCGGAAACCTCCAGTGCTCAGATCATGACATTTATCTGTCAACATCCTTTTATTCCATTTTATTGTGCAGTGCTCTGTGACTATATGTCTCTCAAAAGCGCTTCCTAAATAAACTTTACTTACTTGGCAATCGGAGAAAAAGCTCCATGCAGATATCTCTTTAACTTAGCCATTGCTAATGCTGCTCCAAGATGTGTGTGGCCTGCCATATTCTGAATGTTTTTTCTTTTTTGCTTGCAGCATTTCTTGCGGGTTGTGCGTCATGTCAAGTTGTTTCCTTCCATCTTTGTTATAAAATCCAAAAAAAGCCCAACATTTGAGCTAACTGAGCTAACTGCTTCCTAACTTTCAAAGCTGGCTGCAACTCACAGCCAGCTTTGAAGTGAAGCTATGACACCCAGTCAAGTGAAGCTATGACTTCACTTGACTGGGTGTTTGCTTTGCACCATCTAGTGGACTGAAAACACCATTCTTTAACTGATAACCCAAAAGTATATGTATGTGCATTTTTTTAAAAATAAAATATCGATCTGTGCATCTATGGATCGATGCATTGTCGCCAGTGCCAAGTAAAACGATCCATCACTGAATCAATCTCTTTTCCCCACCCTTACTGGATATTTTCTCTTTTTCAGACCATTCTCTGCACAACCCTAGAGACTGTGTTTGTGTGAAAATCCCAGTGTTGCAAATTTGAAACCACACCACCAAAAAACAAGAGCATTCTGGGGCAAGTGCAATATTCTCCACCTCTGTTTTCTTTGAAGATCCCAATATGTCAGTGAAGGAGAGCAGTTTTGAATTATTTCCATATAATTATTGAGGCAGAACTAAATTATGACAAGCCTATCATCCATGAATATACAACAAAAATAATTTTATACAACCCATAGCTGAAGGTCAGGATCCCAGGGTGAACCTATGTACCAAGTTTGGTAACCCTAGCTTTCTTTGTTGTTGACATATAGTTTATATGGGATTTTGACATTGACCTTTGAGCTTTTGATCCCAAACCCATAGTCACAGTTCAGGGTGACAGTGTGAACCTCAGGGGTGAGAAGTGCGAGAGACCTCGCGATTCGATTCTTGGGTCATGATTCGATCCTATCACGATTCAACAATAATCACAATATCACGGTAATCAAGTATCACAACCCTATATATCTCAAATTTTTCACCTTATTCAACCTCAAATCATGTTCCAAGGTAAAACTGTTGACATCTCTTTCATATAATAAAGTATTGTCAGGGTTCCATTTCCCACAGAGATACGTCTCTACACACAGGGAGGGTGGTGGATGGTGCTGTCTGGAACAGACTCTCACTCCAGATGCGTTTAGCTGACTCTGTGGACTCTTTTAAAAAGCAGCTGAAAACTTTTTTGTTTAACAAGGATTTCTTTTGAGTTTCAACTGCTTTTTAATGGTATGTCTGATATTTTAAAATTATTTTAATCTTGTGTTTTAACTTGTTTTTGTATTTTTAAAATGATTTTCATCTATCAACTTCCTTTTATTCCATTTTATTGTGCAGCGCTTTGTGAAAGAGCAGAAAGAGCAGGCTTAGATGGTTTGGGCATGTCAAGAGGAGAGATGAAACCAATGTGTGTAGCAGGACATTAGAAATGATACCACCAGGAAAGCGCAAAAGGGGACATCCAAAATTGAGATGGTCAGACTGTGTTAAACAGAACTTTAAAGAGATTGGTGCATCAGCAAATGATGTCTATGACAGGGTCAAGTGAAAACAGAAGGTGTCTGCCGCAGCGACCCCACCAGAACGTGGGAATAGCTAGAAGAAGAAGAATTGTGCAGCGCTTTGTGACTATATGTCTCTGAAAAGCGCTTCATAAATAAACTTTATTCACTTGATGCTTGGAGAAAAAGCACCATGCCGCTGTCTCTTTAGCTTAGCCGTTGCTAATGCTGCTCCAAGACATGTGTGGCCTGCCGTATTTCAAGTGTTTTTTCTTTTTTCTGTGCAGCGTTTCTTGCAGGTTGTGTGTCATGTCAAGGTTTTTCCTTCCATCTTTGTTATAAAATCCAAAAAAGGCCCAACATTTGAGCAAACTGAGTTAACTGCTTCCTAACTTTCAAAGCTGGTTGCAAATCACTGAGACAAGCTATGACTTCACTTCAGTGGGTGTTTGCTTTGCGCCATCTAGTAGACTGAAAACACTATTGATTAACTGATAACCCAAAAGTATATGTGTACACATTTTTTAAAAAAAATAAAAGACTGATCCGTGCATTTATGGATCGATGCATTGTCGCCAGTGCCAAGTATCATGATCTATCACTAAATCAATCTTTTTCATCACTTCTAGTGAACCTGTTAGCCAGGTTTGGTGACCCTAGCTTTACTCATTCGATATAGTACAAATGGAATGTTAATCTTGACTTTTGACCTTTTGACCCCAAACCTATAGTAAGAGGTCAGGGTCTCAGGGTGAACACGTGTACAAAGTTTGGTGACCCTAGCTTTACTCATTCTAGAGCAGGGGTCACCAACTGGCGGACTCCGGTCCGGATGCAGACCTCGAGAGTCCTCCATCTAGACTCCAAAGCTTTTGAGTATAATTTCGGCAAAGATTATACTGTTTTGTTTTAAAAGCGGAACTCAACTGAAGAGACCAGCTGTTAGCACTTAACCGGCCCACGATGCTAACGCAAAAACTCGACATACCGGGAGAAATAAGACTAAAACGGCGTGGATGTCAAGCTGGAGTAAGACGGCGGACGAGGAATATAAGGTACAGACCCGTCCTCCCATCCGTTATTATGGGGAATGTTCGATCGCTACTCAATAAGACTGATGAGCTAGCGGCTATCTCCCGCTACGAGAGCGTGTACAGAGAGAGTAGCTTGATGCTGTTTACCGAGACATGGCTAACAGAACTAGCAACAGATGCTAATATCGAACTGGAGGATTTCCGCGCAATACGGGCAGACCGGACACCAGACAGTGGGAAGGCAAGAGGCGGAGGAGTGATAATGTATGTCAATAACAACTGGTGCAGACCAACCATATTTCACTGTCCACCATTCTACCCACGCTCACCCAGTATGTCACAAGCCACACTAGAGACAATAAAACACTGGACTTATTCTATGCAAATACTAAGGAGGCGTACACCTCATCACCACTCCCCCCACTCGGGAGATCGGATCACAACTTGGTTCATCTCCTGCCAGTGTACAAAACCCTAGTACACAGACAACCTCCAGTCATGCGCACAGGGAAGTTATGGTCTGAGGAGGCAATGGACGCTCTAAAGGACTGTCTTGAAACCACTGCCTGGGAGCAGCTCTGCGATCCACATGGTGAGGACATCGATGGCGTCACTCACACCATCACGGACTACATCAGCTTCTGTGTGGACAACACCATACCTACCAAGACCATACGGTGTTGCTCGAACAACAAACCCTGGATCAACCCTGAGATAAAAACACTTCTGAGAGAGAAGAAGAGGATCTTCAGGTCGGGGAACAGGGAGATGCTGAAGTCCGTACAGAGGGAGCTGAGGAGGAAGATCAGAGAAGGCAAGGACAGCTTCAGGAAGAAGATGGAGGACAAGCTGCAACAGAGCGACATTGGCGGGGTCTGGAGAAACCTTAAAACCATCTCTGGGCTCCAGAATACCTCCCCCCAGGCCACGGGGGGAAGTGAGTGGGCGAACAATCTGAACCTGTCTTTTAACAGGTTTGACCAACCGCCCTCCCACCCGACTGCACAACAACCACTGCTGTCTCTATAGTCATCGAGACCTGCTGTCCACACCCCACTCCACCAACACCACCCACTCCTAGCACACAGCCCCCCAACCTGACCCTCACTAAGACCCAGGTGAGGATGGAGCTGAGGAAGATCAAGGCGAGGAAGGCCTCGGGACCGGACGGCATCAGCGCAAAGCTCCTCAAGTCCTGTGCAGACCAGCTGTGTGGGATTGTGGAGCACATCTTCAACCTGAGCCTGAAGATGGGGAGGGTACCACAGTTGGGGAAAACATCTTGTGTGGTACCTGTACCAAAGACTTCCTATCCCAAAGATCTGAACAGCTACAGACCAGTGGCCCTGACGTCTCACATGATGAAGACCCTGAAGAGACTGCTCCTTGCTCACCTCCGCCCCCTGGTGGGACCAGCGATGGATCCACTCCAGTTTGCCTACCAGCATGGCATTGGGGTGGAGGATGCAGTGATCTTCCTCCTTCACCGTTCTCTGTCCCACCTGGTGAAGCCCGGGAATGCGGTGAGGATCATGTTCTTTGACTTCTCCAGTGCTTTCAACACCATCCAACCGATGATCCTGAAGGACAAGCTGCTGTGCGCAGGGGTGGACCAGCACCTGTCATCATGGATCCTGGACTACCTCACAAACCGGCCACAGTTTGAAGAGAACCCGAGATTGTGTGTCCGACATGATCATCGGTAGCACGGGGGCCCCCCAGGGAACGGTTTTGGCTCCCTTCCTGTTCATCCTTTATACTGCGGACTTCTCACACAACACAACACACTGCCATCTACACAAGTTCTCTGACGACTCTGCAATCGTCGGCCTCATCTCCAACGGAGATGAAGCTGAGTACAGAGGACTTATCCAGGACTTCGTGGACTGGTGCCATCGGAACTGCCTCCAGATCAACCCGAGGAAAACTAAGGAGCTGGTGGTGGACTGCCGCAGGCAAGGACAACCCCTCACAGCACCAGTAAATATACAGGGGACAGACATTGAGATGGTGACATCCTACAAGTACCTTGGTGTTCATCTGAACAATAAACTAGGCTGGTCACACAATACCGACGCACTCTACAAGAAGGGACAGCACAGGCTGTTCCTACTGAGGAGACTCAGGTCTTTTGGTGTACAAGGGGCGCTGCTGAAGACATTCTATGACACGGTGGTGGCATCAGCCATTACTTTTGGAGTGGTCTGCTGGGGCAACGGCATTACAGCAGCCGATAGGAAGAGACTGAACAAACTGATCAAGAAAGCTAGATCTGTCCTTGGGCAACGCCTTGACCCAGTGGAGGAGATAGGAGAGAGAAGGATGGTGGCTAAACTGTCATCTCTGCTGGAGTCCGAGTCCCACCCTATGCAGGACATACTGAACGCACTGAGGAGCTCATTTAGCAGTAGACTACATCATCCTAGGTGTGCAACCGAGAGGTTTCGCAGGTCCTTCCTACCTACGGCTGTCAGACTGTATAACCTAGGCAGGGCTGCTCGCAGAGATAGCTAAAAAATGTGACGACCTGATAGTATTGAATGCAAAAGACGCAACAGACTTACACAAATGGTCCTCTCCAGTATACAACTAGGACAATATCAGTCGCTACGGAGGGTGACAATATGTATGGGCACATAATTATACTATGTAGGATAACTAAGTAGACGGTTATGCTGTTTATTCCATCTTGCTACAATGCTCCACACTTTGTATATATATTTATATATTTATGTGTACGTATGTACAGTGGGGCAAAAAAGTATTTAGTCAGCCACCAATTGTGCAAGTTCTCCCACTTAAAAGATGAGAGAGGTCTCCAATTTTCATCATAGGTATCCCTCAACTATGAGAGACAAAATGAGAAAAAAAAATCCAGAAAATCACATTGAAGGATTTTTAATGAATTAATTGGTAAATTCCTCGGTAAAATAAGTATTTGGTCAATAACAAAAGTTTATCTCAATACTTTGTTATATACCCTTCACTGGCAATGACAGAGGTCAAACATTTTCTGTAAGTCTTCACAAGGTTTTCACACACTGTTGCTGGTATTTTGGCCCATTCCTCCATGCAGATCTCCTCTAGAGCAGTGATGTTTTGGGGCTGTCGCTGGGCAACACGGACTTTCAACTCCCTCCAAAGATTTTCTATGGGGTTGAGATCCAGAGACTGGCTAGGCCACTCCAGGACCTTGAAATGTTTCTTACGAAGCCACTCCTTCGTTGCCCGGGCGGTGTGTTTGGGATCATTGTCATGCTGAAAGACCCAGCCATGTTTCATCTGCAATGCCCTTGCTGATGGAAGGAGGTTTTCACTCAAAATCTCACGATACATGGCCCCATTCATTCTTTCCTTTACACGGATCAGTCGTCCTGGTCCCTATGCAGAAAAACAGCCCCAAGTATGATGTTCCACCCCCATGCTTCACAGAAGGTATGGTGTTCTTTCTCCTCCAAACACGAAAAGTTGAGTTTTTACCAAAAAGTTCTATTTTGGTTTCATCTGACCATATGACATTCTCCCAATCCTCTTCTGGATCATCCAAATGCTCTCTAGCAAACTTCAGACGGGCCTGGACAAGTACTGGCTTAAGCAGGGGGACACATCTGGCACTGCAGGATTTGAGTCCCTGGCGGCGTAGTGTGTTACTGATGTAGCCTTTGTTACTTTGGTCCCTGCTCTCTGCAGGTCATTCACTAGGTCCCCTCGTGTGGTTCTGGGATTTTTGCTCACCGTTCTCGTGATAATTTTGACCCCACGGGGTGAGATCTTGCGTGGAGCCCCAGATCGAGGGAGATTATCAGTGGTCTTGTATGTCTTCCATTTTCTAATAATTGCTCCCACAGTTGATTTCTTCACACCAAGCTGCTTACCTATTGCAGATTCAGTCTTCCCAGCCTGGTGCAGGTCTACAATTTTGTTTCTGGTGTCCTTTGACAGCTCTTTGGTCTTGGCCATAGTGGAGTTTGGAGTCTGACTGTTTGAGGTTGTGGACAGGTGTCTTTTATACTGATAACAAGTTCAAACAGGTGCCATTAATACAGGTAATGAGTGGAGGACAGAGGAGCCTCTTAAAGAAGAAGTTAGAGGTCTGTGAGAGCCAGAAATCTCGCTTGTGTGTAGGTGACCAAATACTTATTTTACTTAGGGATTTACCAATTAATTCATTAAAAATCCTTCAATGTGATCTCCGGTCTGGACGCCATGGTGATAGCAACTTAACGCTGAAGCTCCCAGACCCAATCCAAGGAAAACATCTTCAAAATCAGACTTAACGGATTTTTGGAAGAATAAAAATCAAAAGACAAAAACACCATGCCTAACCAAAAACAGAAGAAACTGACATTCCCCAGGTCAGGACGCGCAGCGGCCGCAGAATCTGAACCGGAGGACCTCCGTTCAGAAGACGAGGAGCTGGACCTAGCTAACAAAAAGGTTAGCTTGAAATCGCTATTTGATGAATTACGACGATTTCGGGCCGAATTTCATGAATTCAGAGAGGAACTAAAAAGGACGAACAGCAGAATGGACCAGGCCGAAAACCGAATCTTGGAAGCTGAAGAAAGAATAAAAGTGCTTGAAGATTCTATGCTGGATTTACACAAAAAACAGTCAAGGCTGGAGGCTAAGCTAACCGACCAAGAAGGAAGACAAAGACGAGACAACATCAGAATTCACGGTCTGAAAGAAGGAGCTGAAGATAGTTTCAACACAATGGCGGAATGCGTGGAATCCTTATTGAGAGAGAAGTTGGATATTCCACAAACCACCGATTTGAAGATAGAAAAGGCCCATCGTACATTAGCCGCAAAGCCAGCGGCAGAAGCGCCCCCACGTTCGGTGGTGGTAAGATTCTCCGATTTCAAAATAAAACAAGAGGTTGTAAGACGGGCTTGGCAGAAAAAAGGATTTATGCATCAATAGAGAAAAGTCTTCGTGGAGCATGATTACGCCCCGGAGGTTCTTAAAAAGCGACAGGAATATAACGACGCCAAAAAGGTTCTACGGGAACAGAATCTACGCTTTCAGACGCCATTTCCTGCGAAGTTAAGGGTCTTTTACGGTGAAGAGTCATGTCTCTATAATTCAGCGGAAGAAGCAACAATTGACATGGCGAGAAGAGGGCTCCCGGTATCGGTGTTTAAACCCGCAACGGATCTGAGCGAGAGGATCAGAGCTCAAACGTGGTCCACTCAGAGACCTTCAAAAACCACGGGCCAGCAGCGGGAAACCCAGCCCCAGAGCTACAAAGATAAGCTTTCCAGTTCCAGGAAGGAATAGCGACCTTTTTGTTTTTTTTCTTTTCAGTCATTCTGCACTTCCACCCCCCCTCCTACAAGGTAACAAACATTAAAGGGGATGCAGAATCAGCATGTGGTAAAACCTTTCATGGAGCAGTTATAGCATTAGAAACAAATGTCTTCTTAATTTAAAGGAAAAAAAAAATCTTGTTAAAATAGAAATGTAACAATAACCCACATGTTCTCCCTACACTAACAAATACTGTATTAGAGTGAACGTTTGCTGTGATGGGGGTGGGAGGGTGCACACAATCTCATAGGGTATAGGCATAAAAAAAAAAAAAATCATTACAAATTCGGATTGGGATCTGAAATTCACGTTAAAAACATGGGACAACTTACAGGGGTAAGAGAGGGCCCTCAACACGTAACAGAGTTTGAGGAATTTCCCTCAGAGCCTACACTCCATCAAGGCTCTTACAGGGTCTTTAAAGAGACCCCAGCTCAGGAAGTTTTTTTGACAGTTTTTTGTTTTAAAGTTTCGTACACTATGTTCTTAAAGTTTTTTATGTTCTTAATGTTCTTTCAGTTTCTGAGTAGCAAAAAAGAGGGCCACCACACTGTTATACTAAATAAGAAAATACAATGGAGAAACAGGGTGTAACCAAAATAGCCTCATATAATGTAAAAGGGATCCTGAATCCAGTTAAAAGATCCAAGATTCTACGCAAAATGAAAAAAGACAAAGCAGAAATAATATTTTTACAAGAAACCCACCTAACAGACGTGGAACACACTAAACTCAATAGACAAGGGTTTAAAATGATCTCTTCATCTTCATATAAGTCAGGGAGGAGGAGGGGAGTAGCAACATTGATATCAACCAAAATTACATTTGAAAAAAAATCAGAACACAAAGATAAAGAAGGGAGGTACAGTTTGGTAATTGGGCGGCTAGAGGGAGAAGATATCACCCTGCTGAATGTATATGCACCACCAGGGGCTAAATGGAAATTTTATAAAAATGTATTCGACCTAATGATAACTAAAGCCCAAGGTTTAGTGATATGTGGTGGAGACTTCAATCTAAGACTGAATCCATACTGGGATGCAACAGATAATTCTTCACATCAAAATAACACTCAAAATAGGAAAACTCGGATGCTATTAAAAGAAATGGGAATCTGTGACGTATGGAGGGAATTCAACCCCAATGTAAAAGATTATACTTTTTATTCAACGCCACATTCATCTTACTCAAGGATTGATTACTTTTTTATGTTTAATAGAGACATTGGAAGAGTAAAAACATGTAAAATAGGACTGATGGATCTCTCTGACCACAGTCCGATCTATATGGACTTAAACATCCAAAAATAAACAAATAATACATTTTCCTGGAGGTTGAATTCAAATGTCCTGAAAGGACCACTGAAAGATGAATTGGAATCAGATATTCTCAGATATTTGGAAGAAAACGATAATGGAGAAGTATCCCCTTTAATACTGTGGGATGCGTGCAAAGCTGTAATAAGGGGAAAAATTATTGCAAAACTGGCAACCCAAAAGAAACTGAGACAAGAAAAACTAATCACACTAGAGTCAGAACTTAAGAACCTAGAAAAAGAACACAAAGACAACACTCATTCTAATGGCTCGCTCAAGATTAAAGAAATTAAAAATCAAATAAATGAGATCTACACAATAGAAATCCAGAAGAAACTTACATTTCTGAAACAAAAACACTATGAAGCAGGCAGTAAATCTGCAAAATTACTAGCCTATAAATTGAGGAAACAACAAACAGAAAGAGCAATCTACAAAATCAGAGACCCAGTATCAAAGGAAATAAAATTCAGAATTCAGGACATTCTTAAAAGCTTCGAGAATTACTATATGAACTTATACTCCCACAAAAAACATAAAAACGCATCCGAGACATTCCTAAACACATTAAACCTTCCTCAACTTACGGAATCACAAAATAAAACACTACTGTCAGAAATACAACCTAAAGAATTGGAAAAAGCAATTATGAAACTTAAAGCTAACAAATCCCCAGGAGCAGATGGCTTTACAGCAGAATGGTACAAAACCTTTAAACAGCAACTATCTCCTCTCCTTCTGAAAACATTTAACTATGTCCTCCACACAGGGGAAATCCCCCCCTCCTGGAGAGAAAGGGTCACTGCAGTTATACCTAAACCTGAAAAGGATAAACTAGAATGCTCCAACTACAGACCAATCAGTGTATTAAATCAGGACTACAGTGATCCCTCACTTATCGCGGTTAATGGGTTCCAGAACCGACCGCGAAAAGTGAAAAACCACGAAGTAGCGTCACCCCTAATGACGTCACCCATAAATAATACGTACGTTCATTCTCTCACTCTCTCTCTCATATGATACGTGTGTGTGTGTGTGTAAGTGTACATACATACGTAGATGTAAATAAAGTGTACATAAATATGTTTTTAGAACCCTTTTATTCTTATAACAAGATACGTAACTCAAGATGAAGATGATTTACTGCACAGGTTAATGAGAGCTTTACTGCTCCTCAGGTGACGCCTCATCGTGAGGTGCTAGAGGCGCAGGATCGTCGAGGGCAGCTTCCGATAGAGCTGGAGAAGCTGCAGGAGGCGGCGTAGTGGCTCGACGGGAAGACTATTTCGCACAAAATGGCACAAGAGAACAGCAAAAAGTTCCACGCGGCGAGACTAAGCAACACGAGTGATAAAGAGCAATGAATGCGGTCTTCCTTCGATGCATGGGCGTTCGGCAGGGAGAGAAGGTGGGTGAAACGTCTCGGCCAATCAGCTTGCGGGGTGAAACGTCTCGGCCAATCAGCTTGCGAGATTTCCGAGCCGAGCCAACACGAGAACAGCGAACAGAGAGGTGGATTTTTGAGCTGTGCAGGCTCTCCATGTTGATACCTGATGGTCTAATGTAGTCTCCCTGCCTTCTGCTAGCGCCCGCCCATTATTTCTCAATTTTGAATTTTTGATGAATATTTTTGAAAAATCCGCGATGCACTGAGGGCGCGAAAGGTGAAGCGCGAAGTAGCGAGGGATCACTGTATAAGATTTTTACCATTATCCTTGCCAAAAGGTTAGAAAACATACTGACAGACTTAATTCACTTAGACCAAACAGGTTTTATAAGACAAAGACAGACACAAGACAACATTCGACGTACTTTACACATAATTCATCATATAAAAAAATATAACTTAAATGCAGTCATATTGGGATTAGATGCTGAAAAAGCATTCGATTCGGTTGACTGGTCTTTCCTATATAGAATCTTATCCAGTTTCAATTTTCATAACAACTTCATTAGAACTATACAGGCATTATATAAAAAAACCAACAGCTAAAATAAGGATTAACGGTAATTTATCATCATCTTTTGAGCTGGAAAGAGGATGTCGTCAAGGCTGCCCCCTGTCTCCACTGCTCTTTGCAATCTTCATAGAACCTCTAAGCCAATGGATAAGACAAAATCAAGAAATTCAAGGTATTACACTTGGTCAGAAGGAACATAAAATAGCACTCTTTGCTGATGACATTTTAATATACCTAGGGCAGCCAGACACTTCTTTACCAGAACTAATCTCAGTTTTTTCAGACTACGGAGATTTATCGGGGTACAAATTAAACATGCATAAAACCCAAGTTTTAACATTCAACTATGACCCAAATCATTATTCACTAAGTAAACTCAAAACTAACTGGGAGTTGGAATCTATGAAATATCTGGGGGTCAATATCCCGAAACAACTCAACAAAATTATAACACTAAACTATTGTAACGTGCTGCTCGATATGGCGACGTCCCACCGGGAGATTCGAACTCACGCCTCCCGCTCCGGAGTCCCGCACCCTACCTGTGTCGCCAATAGGGTCAACCCACTTGGCAAGCCAAGTAGGGTGCTCATATTGAGTTCGCTACACTACTCCCCTCTGGTTCTCGACATCGTCCCGATGTCAGCGCCCCATTACTGCTTTGGACAGGAGATCCCACTTCTGACACCAATGTAACGTGCTGCTCGACATGGCGACGTCCCACCGGGAGATTCGAACTCACGCCTCCCGCTCCGGAGTCCCGCACCCTACCTGTGTCGCCAATAGGGTCAACCCTCTTGGAGGCGTGGGTTCGAATCCCACTCCTGACACCAGTGTGACGTTTGCAAGGGTTCACACAAAGACAATGGAGCAGATGGCTCTGATCAACCAGATTTATTTTCACACACCCCGACCCCCAACCTGCAACTTAGTACCCAGAGCAGTGGAGGTCATTCCCACAGACCTCTGTTTACATCACGGTTACACACACATGATACATCTTGCCCTAATCCTGCTAAACACTGCTGGGCCATTATAATGCAGTTATAATGACACAGCAGTATAACTCAGAAGTAACACATTTAACACACAGTAATGTTTCAAACTGGCAAAGCATGCTGGGAAATCCCTGGCTCCCTTAAAATGGCCCCGACGTTACACTGCCCCCCCCCTGGACTGGTTTCTGTCCCCAGAAAATTCAAAGTCCACTTTCAGAAATCCAACACGAGTCAGCCCGGTGCCAGGGCGGCATGCACGGGCCATCTGAGTCTCGGTCAGAGCATCTGGTTGGGGTAGGGTTCCGGTTTGGCCATCAGCGGGCGGATGGACACATCTGACAGCCTCTGTAGGACCACGCACAGTCCCTTCCCTGGCAGCGGGAGTCCCAGGCCCGCTCCGGCCGACTCCCACCGCTGCCAGTTGTCCCAGGCGGCCGCTGGCCCGCGTCCATACGTCCAGCCCTTGCCGCGCCTGGAAAGTGGCCGCATCTTCGTCCTGCTCGCTCCGCTGCGTCGCTCCTGCGCCTCTGTGACGTCATCTGCCGGGGGAAGCATCTGCAGGAGGCGGCTTTTTCCCCGTCCATGCCACCTCGCTCTAATTTAGCGTCGGCGAGGGGCCAGTTTGTCGTGTGCTGTGTGCGGGGCGGTACCATGCCATGTACCCTGGCACTGTGCAGCGGAAGCCGTCCTTCCTTGCGTCGCCACGGCTGTTTCCTTCGTGCACGCGCTGCTGTGATCTGCCGTAGCTCCTCCTCCACTCGCTCTCAGCACGGTGGTTTCCTCTGATGATCAGCGCGGCAGCCAACTCGACCTGGGCCAGGCGGTCATCCAACAGGTTCTCGCCGTTGTAGCGGGGAATCTTGGCCCGCTGCTGGATGGATGGGACGGTCATCTCCCGGTAGATTGCCGCTCCTAATTGCTCTGGAATCGCCAGCCCGTCCTGCCCTGAAAAGGGCGGGAAACGGGGCTGGTTTGCTCTGCTCCGTCCATCGCAGCGAAGCTCTCCAGGGGCCAGCGTCTCTGCTCTATACTCCGTTCCCGGCTGAGCGATGAATCGCTCCGGCCGCTGTACCTCCGCCTGGATCCTCATCTCGCTCCATATCCCACTTCTGACACCAGTGTAACGTGCTGCTCGACATGGCGACGTCCCACCGGGAGATTCGAACTCACGCCTCCCGCTCCGGAGTCCCGCACCCTACCTGTGTCGCCAATAGGGTCAACCCACTTGGCAAGCCAAGTAGGGTGCTCATATTGAGTTCGCTACACTATGATCCACTGGTGACAAAAATAAAATCTGACCTAGCAAGATGGAATATGATACCATTCTTAGGTACTGCACAACGAATTGAAGCAGTCAAAATGAATATACTTCCACGTCTTCTATACCTTTTCCAAACAATACCGGTAGAACCTCCCAAAAAAACATGGCAGGAGCTGGACAGAAGGATCTCAAGATTCATCTGGCAGGGCAAGAGACCTAGAATCAGATATAGAACCTTACAGCTAAACAAAGACAAAGGTGGGCTCACGCTGCCAAATATCAGGGACTATTTTAAAGCCGCACAAATTAAAACTTTAATAGAGATATGTAACCCAGTCTACACTGCACAATGGAAGGAGATCGAATGCCAAATAACAAGTGACATCCCCCTACAGGCGATAATAGGGAACAATGCCTTACCTAAACTCTTGAATAACACTAACCCGTGGATAGAGACCCCGCTAAAAATTTGGTTTAAGATAGTCAGAGAGAATCAAGCTAAAGAGCCCTATCGACTTCTGCAATGGATTGCCTATGATCAAGACTTTACCCCCAATAAAACAGACACTAGATTTAAAGAGTGGAAAGAGAAAGGGCTGATAAAATATTACGATTTTTTTAAGGGGCAAACTTTAAGAAGTTTTGAAGATTTGAAAAAACAAGGTCTAATAAATCAAGATCTTTACAGGTTCTTTCAGCTTAGACACCACATAAACAATATACTTAAAAAGGAGGATTTGGAAAGGGCCCAGTCAGGTGTTCTGAAGGTCTTCTTAATGGCATATAAAGGGATCCCAGGGATCAGATACATTTCTAAAATATACCAAGGTCTTCAAGACTTAAAAGGAGACAACACATCATATATAAAAGAGAGATGGGAAAAAGAGGGGAATTTCACTTTACAATTGGAAATATGGGAAAAGCTAAATAAACAGCAATGGAAAAGTACCTCATCCCTGCAGTGGAGAGAATATGGATGGAAAAATTTGGTAAGATTTTTCAGAACACCTGCACAAAACAAATTTACCCATAAGGGGTTGAACTGTTGGCGCTTGTGTGGTGAAAAGACTGCAAATCATTTTCATGTGTTTTGGTCATGCCCAGTTATCCACCAATATTGGACCAATGTACAGACAATATTGGGGAAAATATTCAAAATAACAGTTCCCTTTTCTTTTGTAACTTTGTATTTGGGTTTACTACCGGACTCACTGGAAAGACGAGGAGATAAATACTTATTCGATGTTTTAATATTGGCAAGTAAAAAAGCCCCAACTAAAAAATGGATGCTGAAGGACTGTCCCACACCTGAAGATTGGATTAACGTGATTCAAGACATTTACTCAATGGAAAAGTTGACATTCGCACTGAGACAGGACATGGATGGGTTCATGAACTTTTGGCAACCCTGGATCGCATATGTGTCTTCCATTAGATCTAATCTTTGACAAATACCATTTCAATAATGGTTCCGCTCTTTGTTCCAATACTCAGATGCTCTTTTACTTTTAATTACTTAATTTTCTGTTTGTTTGTTTTTTGCTGTTCTGTTTGTTTATTTGTTCGGGTTTTTTTTATTTTATTCTCTTTAATTTCACTTTTTCTTTCACTTTAAAAAAAAAGGGGTGTTGTAATAATTATCCTACCAATGTTATCAAATAGCAAAAAATAAGGGAACATGTGATGAAAATGTAAACAATGCAATGCTGTAATGACCTGTATACCCTTTACAAAAACTTTAAAAAAAAAAATCCTTCAATGTGATTTTCTGGATTTTTTTTTTCTCATTTTGTCTCTCATAGTTGAGGTATACCTATGATGAAAATTGGAGACCCCTCTCATGTTTTAAGTGGGAGAACTTGCACTATTGATGGCTGACTAAATACTTTTTTGCCCCACTGTATATTCACTGCTCTTATTTTTATTTTTCTTATCTTCTTAATTATTGCTCTGAGTGTTGCTATCCCTGAGCTGTTGCAAATCCTGGAATTTCCCCATTGTGGGACTAATAAAGGCTTATCTTATCTTATCTTACCTTATCAAGTGCCAGATCGGCAGCGGACAACCAGACACTTTGTAGTGTGGGACCTTGGACATTCTCCGTGGGATATAGCTGGAGGTAAAATCACTGTTTGCTGTGGGCGGAGCAGCCGCGCTTCTTTCCCGGCGTAACCCGCGAAATGAAACGCTGCTGTGAAATTGTGCCCACCGTCATTCTAACTGCCTGCGATGGTACGGGTCCACCTGGTGTCACGCCGCGCCATTCATCAACGGCGCCACCTGCTCACGCACCTGACAATCATCAGCGGCGAGGGATAAAGGCCGTCTCGCCCGGAGGCTCGGCCTGAAGCCGTCAGACTTCGTCCCTCACCGTTGTGAGCATACTTCCCTTCAGCGTCACCATTTTGGTAAGAAGATCGCTTACCTCTTTTCTTCAGTCTTCTCCCCTGTGCACAGGTGGATTCCCCAGCGGCGGACATCTCCACTCCATCGCCCAATCCTCGCTGCTGTACGGAGCTCTCCAGGTGGCTGTCTTCCGGGCTTCGCCCCCTTGTTGTGCCAGCTGTCCTGACCCACCAAGTAAGTCCTTCTCTCGCCATAAATTCCTCCTGTGTTGGTGTATGCCCGTCACCCTCTCCCTGTGCTCTCTCCATAGGGTTGCTCGGCTGTACGGTCACCTGCCTCTGTGCCTGGAGCAGACACCATCACCAACACATTTACATCCCGCAGACACGCACTCATTCACTCCTGCTGTTAATAAACTCTTTGAACTACTCTAAGCCTGTGTGTGTGCGTCTCCTGAGCCGTGCGTTATGTCAGTACGGCTTCAGCAGAGCGGCTCGGCGGACGGCGGGCTCGCACACCGGTTTTCCACTCTCGAGGCTAGAGTGGATCAAATAGCTTATCAACAACAGGTGATCTTTAATCAATTATTGAATTTAACTAACCGGTTGGGCCGCTTGGATCCTCAACAGCCGTTCCCCCCGGCTCGTCAGGGTGGCGCGGCTCCTGCTGTTCCAGCGGCCGTCCAGCCGGCTCCAGTGGCACCGGTTCGGCTCACACCGATTCCGACCCCCGCCCGCTTTAGCGGTAAGCTCGGCGGAGCGCGGGGGTTCATTATGCAGTGTGAGTCCGTGTTCCACCGTGTGCCCGGAGATTTTCCCTCGGATCACAGTCGGATTGGTTACATAGGGAATCTTCTGGAGGGGCGTGCGTTAACTTGGACCTACGCCGTAATGGCGAGGCCCAGTTATGCCACCCTCACCTATGACCAGTTCGTGAGGCGCTTTCTGGAGGTCTTTGACCATTCTCAAACCGAGACGGTCCAGGTCGATCGGCTCCTCGCTCTCCAGCAGGGAGGCCGGTCGGCAGCGGACTACTCGGTCGACTTCCGGGTAGCGGCGGAGGAATTGGGCTGGGAGGAACGCTCCCTCTGTGGCCTGTTCCTCCGCAGCCTCAATAGTGATCTGAGGGATGAACTGGCTGGACGGGATATCCCTGGGACGCTAGCGGAGCTGACATCCTTAGCGATAAGTTTGGATAACAGGCTGCGCGAGCGCTCCTCGGGGCGGAAGTCTTCTTCTTCTCGCCCTCGTGGAGTCTCGCCGCACCTGTTCCAAGCTCGCCCCCTGGCGGCGCCGCCAGCATTGTGCCCCGAGGAGTCGGAGCCGATGGTGACGGGCTGGACCAAGCTTTCCCCTGCGGAGAAACAACGCCGCCGTGAGTTGGGCCTCTGCATGTATTGCGGAGGTGACCAACAC
Source organism: Pholidichthys leucotaenia (assembly GCA_020510985.1). NCBI lineage: Eukaryota > Metazoa > Chordata > Actinopteri > Cichliformes > Pholidichthyidae > Pholidichthys > Pholidichthys leucotaenia. Next base: position 174,631,566 of record CM035848.1, on the reverse strand, counting down.
ACTGTGGAGCGTTGCCCGCGGAAAGCCAGTCGGCGGGGTCCGCGAATCGCTGTAGGGAGCCTCGCGGGTCCCAACCGGTTAGACTCTCTCACTCAATTAAAGCTGCCCATCCGTTTTTGCCACAATCCCACTGGGCACCTCACCCACGCACTGGTGGATTCGGGCGCAGAGGGCAGCTTCATTTCACAAGGCCTGGCAACCCGATTGGGCATCCGCTGTCAGGCATTAAAACACCCCATCTCCCTGGTCCATCTCTCCCGTGCCTCCCTTGGGAGAGTTTCTCACCAAACCATGCCTGTCCCAGTCATCATCTCAGGGAACCACCGGGAGGAGATGGTATTTTACGTCCTGCCCAACTCTGTGTCGCCCGTCATCCTGGGGTATCCCTGGCTACGCCTCCACAACCCTGTCCTGGACTGGAGGTCCGCTGGGGTATCGGCATGGAGTACCTTCTGTATGGGCACCTGCCTTCAGTCCGCCGCCTGCTCCCCGTCCGCGGCTCCCCCTGTGGCGGATACAGCACCTCCGGACCTGTCACTGGTGCCTCCAGAATTTCACGACCTGGGTATGGTATTTAGCAAATCTAAAGCTATGTCTCTTCCCCCGCATCGACCATATGACTGTGCCATCAACCTCCGCCAGGGGGCTCCCCTGCCATCTGGTCGGCTCTACAGCCTGTCGGCACCGGAGAAGGAGACCATGAATACATACCTGAAGGAATCTCTGAGCGCTGGGATTATTCGCCCATCGTCGTCACCCGTGGGGGCAGGGTTTTTCTTTGTCGGGAAGAAGGACGGATCCCTCCGCCCCTGCATAGACTACCGAGCGCTGAATGACATCACTGAGAGGGACCGTTACACCCTGCCCCTCATGGACACTGCCTTTCACTCCCTCCAGGGGGCGACCTGGTTTACCAAGCTGGATTTACGCAGCGCTTACCACCTCGTCCGGATCCGGGAGGGAGATGAATGGAAGACAGCCTTCCGTACCCCGAACGGCCACTTTGAGTATCTCGTCATGCCGTTCGGGCTGACCAACGCTCCTGCCGTCTTTCAGCGCCTCATTAATGACGTCCTCCGGGATTTCATCGGCCTTTTTGTGTTCGTCTACCTGGATGACATCCTTATCTTCTCCAGGTCCAGGGACGAGCACCAGGTCCATGTGAGGCGGGTCCTCCAAAGACTGCTGGAGAATCGTCTGTACGTGAAGGCTGAGAAATGCGAATTCTACGCTAGGACCACATCCTTCCTGGGATTCATCATCGCTCAAGATCAGGTGCTCCCAGACCCAGAGAAGGTGAAGGCGGTGGTGGAGTGGCCTACTCCCGCATCCCGGAAGCAGGTGCAACAGTTTGTTGGCTTCGCCAATTTTTACCGCCGCTTTGTCCCAAATTTCAGCTCGATCGTCGGACCGCTGACCCGCCTCACGTCCCCGAAGGTCCCGTTCCGGTGGACTGAAGAGGTCGCTGCTGCCTTTAGGGCGCTGAAGGCGGAGTTCTCCTCCTCCCGGGTCCTTCGCCAGGTCGACCCCGCGCTGCAGTGCATTGTGGAGGTGGACGCATCGGACACGGGAGTGGGAGCAGTGTTATCCCAGCGGTCACCTGACGATGGCGCCAAACGGCCGTGCGCCTTCTTCTCCCGGCGCCTGTCCCCGGCGGAGAGGAACTACGATGTGGGGGACAGAGAGCTCCTGGCCATTAAACTCGCCTTACAGGAGTGGCGCCACTGGCTAGAGGGGGCGGACCTGCCGTTTGTGGTCCTGACGGACCACAAGAACTTAGAGTATTTACGATCTGCCAAGCGCCTGAATGCCCGCCAGGCGCGCTGGTCTTTGTTCTTCGCCAGGTTCCGCTTCTCGATCACCTTCAGGCCGGGCTCCAAAAACGGCCTGCCTGACGCCCTCTCTAGGCAGTTCACCCCCGTGGAGGCTGAGGAGACGCCCCACACTATCCTGCCCAGGTCGTGCGTCCTCGGTGCCATCTCTTGGGACATTGAAGACAAGATCCGGAAGGCGCAGGAGGTGGAACCTGATCCTGGCGGCGGACCGGAGGGAAGACTGTTCGTTCCATCTGCGGTCCGAGGAGAGGTCATCCACTGGCTCCACACCTCCCGGCTCACCTGTCATCCCGGCACCTCTCGGATGATCAGCCTCCTCCAGCGGTCCTTTTGGTGGCCAGGCCTGCGGAGGGATGCAGCCCGCTACGCCCGGGCTTGCCCAATCTGTGCCACCAGCAAGTCGGGAAATGCCCCCCCAGCGGGTCTGCTCCAGCCTCTGCCCGTCCCCGGCAGGCCCTGGTCGCACATCGCACTGGACTTCGTCACCGGACTCCCCGTTTCCAACTCCTTTGACACCGTCCTGACCATTGTGGACCGTTTCTCCAAGGCGGCGCACTTCGTTCCCCTGCGAGGTCTCCCTACTGCCCTGGAGACGGCGGGCCTCCTCGTCCAACACGTGGTCAGGCTGCACGGGATTCCGGTGGACGTGGTCTCGGACCGGGGCCCCCAATTTTCATCCGAGGTTTGGAGATCCTTTTGTAACGCCATCGGAGCCAAGGTGAGCCTCTCCTCCGGCCATCACCCCCAGTCTAACGGGCAGTGTGAGAGGACCAATCAGGAGCTGGAGGCTGCGCTCCGCTGTGTTACTAGATCCAAGCCGACGTCCTGGAGCAACCATCTCGCCTGGGTGGAGTATGCCCACAACACCGCCCGCTCTTCTGCAACGGGGATGTCCCCCTTCAAGGCGTCCCTGGGTTACGACCCCCCGCTGTTTCCAGCGCAGGAGAACGAGGTGACTGTCCCCTCCGTTAGGGCGCACCTTAGGCAGTTCCGCTCCACCTGGGCTGCCGCGCGTCATGCGCTTTTACGCACAGCGGAGCGCAACAGGACCGTGGCGGACCGGCACAGAAGACCTGCCCCGGCGTACAGAGTTGGGCAACTCGTGTATGTGTCTACCCAGGACGTCACATTAAAAGGCGAGAGGAGGAAGCTGGCACAGCGTTTCATGGGTCCCTTTCCCATCACCCGGATCATCAACCCGGTGGCTGTGCGCGTGGCTATTCCCCCCTCCCTCCGCATCCATTCCACTTTTCATGTGTCGAAGGTGAAACTGGCAGTCACTGACCCCCTTTGCCCTCCTCCTGCAGCGCAACCCGCGCCCCGGATGATTGGTGGCCATCCGGCCTGGTCCGTCTCCTCCATCCTGGACTCCCGGCGCCGGGGTCGTGGGTTGCAATACTTGGTGGACTGGGAGGGCTATGGGCCCGAGCATCGACAATGGGTGCCCCCGTCGTTTGTGTTGGACCCATCGCTCATCGCGGACTTCCACCGAGCGCACCCGGATAAGCCATCGCCAGGAGGCGCTGCTAGAGGGGGGAGTACTGTCACGCCGCGCCATTCATCAACGGCGCCACCTGCTCACGCACCTGACAATCATCAGCGGCGAGGGATAAAGGCCGTCTCGCCCGGAGGCTCGGCCTGAAGCCGTCAGACTTCGTCCCTCACCGTTGTGAGCATACTTCCCTTCAGCGTCACCATTTTGGTAAGAAGATCGCTTACCTCTTTTCTTCAGTCTTCTCCCCTGTGCACAGGTGGATTCCCCAGCGGCGGACATCTCCACTCCATCGCCCAATCCTCGCTGCTGTACGGAGCTCTCCAGGTGGCTGTCTTCCGGGCTTCGCCCCCTTGTTGTGCCAGCTGTCCTGACCCACCAAGTAAGTCCTTCTCTCGCCATAAATTCCTCCTGTGTTGGTGTATGCCCGTCACCCTCTCCCTGTGCTCTCTCCATAGGGTTGCTCGGCTGTACGGTCACCTGCCTCTGTGCCTGGAGCAGACACCATCACCAACACATTTACATCCCGCAGACACGCACTCATTCACTCCTGCTGTTAATAAACTCTTTGAACTACTCTAAGCCTGTGTGTGTGCGTCTCCTGAGCCGTGCGTTATGTCACCTGGATGTTTGTTGACAGAATGTCCCCCGTGGCTCCTCCACACCTTCCTGGGACAGCATCCCCATTGGGCTGCATGACATTGGTTATGGAGGTAATTTCCGTGACCCTCTGCTCTGTGTGTTAGTGAATACGAAAAGTTCCACACACTTTCACCTCCTCTCTCCCTGTGACAGTGTTACCCAGACAGACTCAGACGAGGTTAAAAAGATAAAAACATTGTTGACATAAAAAAAAAAACTTCCAAAGGAACTCTGTACTGTTGAATTAATTATATTTTCTGTCCCTTTTTTAGGCTTACAGTTTAAAACATTTTTTAGAAGAAAATATAATATTGAGGCAGATTATTGTGAGATTTTGTTTTGTAAGTAATTTAGTTTGTATTCTCCTGTAAAGCTTTTCATTTTTAGGATTTAAGTTGTAGATTTTAGAATTTTAGAGCTATTTATTTCGAGTCAAAAACACATTTAGTGTTTCCCTCTATTACTATGATTAAATTATTACATGTTTTATTTGTAATTGAGCAAAGAATTTATTTGATTTTTTTGTTTAAGAAATAGCAGAACTAAAAGCAGCTAAAACATCTGCTTAATAAAATAATGTGTAAAGGCAAACGATATTGGCCTGCTGGAGACAGCTGGGGTCTTCTTAAAGAATGTCCATGAAAAGATGGCAGCTTTTAAAAGCATGTTTTCAGATAAATTTGTCCATGTGACTTGTCGCATTTCTCTTCCATTTCTTTTATTAAAAGATGTTTCAAGTAAATTCATGGGTCACTGCAAACACTTGGCTTTAAAAGTACCAAGCTGTCACACAGTGAGAGGAAAAAAATCCTGAAAAAAACAAACAAAAATGGACTGAGAATTGTTTTAGAATCAAATTGGAGACTCTGAATCATAATTGTATCGTGAGGTGCCTAAAGATCCCCAGACCTAATTCGGACCTCAGCTGGGGAGGAGGACTGACTTATCGGACCTCTTGCACTTTTAGTTGGTGACCCTTGTTCTAGAGTGATAGTACAAATGGAGGATTAACTTTGACCTTCTGACCCTAAACCCATACCCAGGTCAGGGTGCAAGCTGTCCAAGATTTGTCTTAGATGCAACTATGGTATGGATTTGAAAAGCCTACATCATTTCTCTCAGTAGTTACCATGTTTACAAGATTTAGGGAAAAAGTGACTTCTGACCTTCACCTCAAGGTCTATAATTCCTGCAAAAATCTTCAGATCAGAGTCAATTAGCAATATGTGCATCATTGGTATATATATATATATACAGTATATATATATATATATATATATATATATATATATACTGTATACACGTGTATATATATGTGTGTGTGTGTGTGTTTTCTCCGCTCTCTCTCTCTCGCTCTCTCTCTATATACAGTGGTGTGAAAAAGTGTTTGCCCCTTCCCGATTTCTCATTTTTTTTTATCTTTGTCACACTTATTTGTTTCAGATCATCAAACAAATTTAAATATTAGACAAAGATAACACAAGTAAACACAAAATGCAGTTTTTAAATGAAGGTGTTTATTACTAAGGGTAAAAGAAAATCCAAACCTACATAGCTCTCTGTGTAAAAGTGATTGCCCCTCCTGTTAAAACATAAATTAGCTGTGGTTTATCACATCTTTGGAAAGCTGAGTTCAATTTCTCTAGCCACACCCAGGCCTGATTACTGCCACACCTGTTCTCAATCAAGAAATCACTTAAATAGGACCTGCCTGATAAAGTGAAGTAGACCAAAAGATCCTCAATAGCTAGTCATCATGCTATGATCCAAAGAAATTTAGGAACAAATAAGAAACAAAGTAAGTGAGATCTATCATTCTGGAAAAGGGTATGAAGCCATTTCTAAAGCTTTAGGACTCCAGCGAACCCCAGTGAGAGTCATTATCCACAAATTACCCCAAGAGTGCAGTGACGATTCATCCGAGAGGTCACAAAACACCCCACAACAACGTCCAAAGAACTGCAGGCCTCACTTGCCTCAGTTAAGGTCAGTGTTCATGACTCCACCATAAGAAAGAGACTGGGCAAAAATGGCCTGCATGGCAGAGTTTCAAGACGAAAACCACTGCTGAGCAAAAAGAACATAAAGGCTCGTCTGAGTTTTGCCAGAAGATATCTTGATGATCCTTTTGGGAAAATACTCTGTGGACTGACGAGACAAAAGTTGAACTTTTTGGAAGGTGTGTGCCCCATTACATCCGGCATAAAAGTAACCCAGCATTTCAGAAAAGGATCATCATACTAACAGTAATATATGGTGCTGGTAGTGTAATGGTCTGGAGCTGTTTTGCTGCTTCAGGACCTGGAAGACTTGCTGTGGCAAATGGAACCATGAATTCTGCTGTCTACCAAAAAATCCTGAAGGAGAATGTCCGGCCATCTATTTGTGACCTCAAGCTGAAGTGCACTTGGGTTCTGCAGCAGGACGATGATTTAAAACATGCCAGCAAGTCCACCTCTGAATGGCTTAAGAAAATAAAAATGACGACTTTGGAGTGGCCTAGTCAAAGTCCTGACCCGAATCCAATTGAGATGATGCATTGCGGCGTGTGTGGACGCTTGAACCATTATGCCAGGGTGTGTCGTGTGTCCGAGCCGGAGAGCCCACAGAGAAAAACAACTTCACCCGCCCTGATAACTGTTCATGCAGTGTCCCCGAGAACCAACGGGTTCAAGTACTGCAAGGCGACGTTGGATGACGAGGAGGTGCCGCTGCTGATCAACACGGGGGCTGAGAGATGGTTATTGAATTGGGCCACGGTGAGGAAATTTTTCCCCTACTACAGAATAAGAGGTAACCCAGCGCCACTCTATGGTTATGGAGGTGACAGACTGCACATGGTTGGAACGCTGGAGCTGATGGCTTGGTACAAGTCAGTGGTGATGACTGACTGCATGTTCCACGTGACGACCCAAGGCGACAACATCATGGGCTGTGACCTGTTTTATGGACTGGGGTTTGCCATTAGAGACAACGCTGGGAAAGTATGGACTGGTTGTGGCTGGCGGAACCATCTGGTTCCAGTGGTGGAGGATGACACGGTGTGGGGGGAGGATTTATTTGGCACCACTGCGGTCAAGCAGGACCAGCCTCACTCAGGTTTAACGCAGGTGGGTCTCAGTGCTGGTGCTCAGGATACCATGGACGAGGGTACCAAGCGTGACGGCGAGGCACCCGCATCAGCGAGTAATGCCGATGAGCAAGCCTCAGTTTCCTTCGAAGCTTGGCCGCAGTGGGCTGGAGGATCTGGAGCTTCAACGGCGACCCCTGCAGCAGCTTTATAATGAGTCGGGGCCAGACCGATAAGCACTGAGGGACCGAGTGCCGATCAGCAACACTGCAGGCCGAGCAAAGCTCCCCTGAGAGTTATGGACCTGGTCCGGGTTCGTGGGGAGGGACGTCCACAGCAGGTGTGGGCCAAACAACAGTCAGAGGGTCACCATGAGCAGCTGCGCATCGTGGCTGAGCGGGGTGCAGCCTATTTCCAGCTGTCGGACAGCTTGTGGAGACACACCAATGAGCTGCGGCATGCTCAGGAGGAGGCTTCAGATGGCGGGTCCAGATGAGAGAGGTGGTCAACGGCGAAGAGAAGAGGCACTCTCGTCTATGAGGTCAGCTGCGATCCTGGAGGCATGTCACTTCCAGGGGCGGGTCTACTGAGGGGCTTCCCGGGGCCCCCACAAGCCAGTTCTACCCCTTTCTGCCAAATGGACAGTAATGTGAGTTTGTGAGAAATAATAAGATAGGATGGTAGTCCACACATCCTCCCTAGTTTAGGTTTTGGTTGTATGAATGTGTTAGGCCATGTGATAATTTCAGTTTTCGTTTTATTAGTGCATGATTCGGATTCTAAATTGGGGATGGTCTTAATTGTGTGTGTGCTTTTGGACTTTTCTACGGGGGGGTGTTGTATTGTAAATTTTAGCTTTATTTGTGAAGTGCGGTGTAGTGGCGGCCACTTCCTCTTCTGCCACTGCGCTGCCAATAAATACCAGGAGGGCATCTCCATCTGGCCTCATTGCCAATACCCTGCCCGTGGCTGTATTGTGTGTGTTTCCCCAAAAAAAGCTGAGTTCCATCGTATACCTGGCCTCGTCATTTAAGAGGTAATTCCACACATAACAGCATGACCTTAAAAAGGTGGTTCATGCTCGAAAACCCTCCAATGTGGTTAAATTACAACAATTCTGCAAGGATGAGTGGGCCAAAATTCCTCCACATCACTGTAAAAGACTCATTGCCAGTTATCTCAAAGGCTTGATTGCAGTTGTTGCTGCAAAGGGTGGCCCAACCAGTTATCAAGTTTAGGGGGCAATCACTTTTTCCACACAGGGCCATGTAGGTTTGGATTTTTTCCCCTTAATAATAAACACCTTCATTTAAAAACTGCATTTTGAGTTTACTTGTGTTATCTTTGGTTAATATTTAAATTTGTTTGATGATCTGAAACATTTAAGTGTGACAAACACAAAAAAAGAGAAATCAGGAAGGGGGCAAACACGTTTTCACACCACTGTATATAAGTTTACATACCCTAGTTCTTAATACCTTGTATTGCCGCCTTTAACATCAGTGACAGCTTTGAAGTCTTTTGTGGTAGTTGTGGATGAGGCACTTTATTTTCTCAGATGGTAAAGCTGTCCATTCTTCTTGGCAAAAAGCCTCCAGTTCCTGTAAATTGTAGGGCTGTCTATCATGAACTACATGTTTGAGATCTCCCCAAAGCGGCTCAATGATATTCGGATCAGGAGACTGAGATGGCCACTCCTGAACCTTCACTTTTTTCTGCTGTAGCCAATGACAGGTTGACTTGACGTTGTGTTTTGAATCATTGTCATGTTGGAATGTCTAAGTGCATCCCATGCACAGCTTTCAGGCTGATGAGTGCAAATTTTCTTCCAGTATTTTCTGATAACATGCTGCATCCACCTTGCCATCAATTTTGACCAAGTTCCCTGTGCCTTTGTAACTCACGCATCCCCAAAACATCAGCGATTCACAGTAGTGTCACAGTAGGGATGGTGTACTTTTCATCAGAGGCCTTGTTGACTCCTCTCTAAATGCAGCGTTTATGGTTGTGGCCAAAAACTTCAATTTTGGTCTCGTCACTCCAAATACTGCAACTTTGTTGCAGAAGTTTTGAGGCTTGTCTCTGTGCTGTTTGGCATATTGTAAACAGACTGCTTTGTGGCATTGGCGTAGTAATGTCTTTCTTCTGGCGACTCGACCATGCAGCCCATTTTTCTTGAAGTGCCTCCTTATTGTGCATCTTGAAACAGCCACACCACTTTTTTTAGAGTCCTGTATGTCAGCTGAAGTTATTTGAGGGATTTTCTTCACATCCTGAACAATTTTCCTGGCAGTTGTGGTTGAAATTTTTGTTGGTCTACCTGACGATGGCTTGGTTTCAACAGAATCCCTCATTTTCCACTTCTTGATTAGAATTTGAGCACTGCCGATTGGCATTCTCAATTCCTTGGATATCTTTTTATATCCTTTTCCTGCTTTATAAAGTTCAACCATCTTCTCCTGCAGGTCCTTTGATAATTCTTTTGCTTTCCCCATGGCTCGGAATACAGCAATGTCAGTGCAGCACTGGACAAAACATTCAGGGGTCTGTCAGGAGCCCAGAAACTCACTGACTTTTTATACATACACACTAATTACAAGTAAACAGATCACAGGTGAGGATGATTACCTTTGGTAGCCATTTATACCCAAGTGTGCCAACGTGTGTGTATGTTATCAGCAGGGCTTGACATTAACATTGGCGGATACAGTATCTCACAAAACTGAGTACACCCCTCACATTTCTGTAAATATTTTATTATATCTTTTCATGGAACAACGCTGAAGATATGACACTTTGACACAATGTAAAGTAGTCAGTGTACAGCTTGTCTAACAGTGTAAATTTGCTGTCCCCTCAAAATAACTCAACACACAGCCATTAATGTCTAAACCACTGGCAACAAAAGTGAGTACACCCCTAATGAAAATGTCCAAATTGTGCCCAGTCAATATTTTGTGTGGCCACCATTTTCCAGCACTGCCTTAACTCTCTTGGGCATGGAATTCACTAGAGCTTCACAGGTTGCCACTGGAATCCTCTTCCACTCCTCCATGACGACATTATGGTGTTAGAGACCTTGCACTCCTCCACCTTCTGTTTGAGGGTGCCCCACAGATGCTCAATAAGGTTTAGATCTGGAGACATGCTTGGCCAGTCCATCGCCTTTAACCTCAGTTTCTTTAGCAAGGCAGTGGTCGTCTTGGAGGAGTGTTTGGGGTGGTTATCACGTTAGAATACTGCCCTGCAGCCCAGATTCTGAAGGGAGGGGATCATGCTCTGCTTCAGTATGTCACAGTACATGTTGGCATTCATGGTTCCCTCAATGAGCTGTAGCTCCCCAGTGCCGGCAGCACTCATGCAGCCCTTAACCATGACACTCCCACCACCATGCTTGACTGTAGGCAAGACACACTTGTCTTTATACTCCTCACCTTGTTGCCGCCACACACGCTTGACACCATCTGAATCAAATAAGTTTATCTTGGTTTCATCAGACCGCAGGACATGGTTCCAATAATCCATGTCATTAGTCTGCTTGTCTTCAGCAAAGTGCTTGCAGGCTTTCTTGTGCATCATCTTTAAAAGGGGCTTCCTTCTGGGATGACAGCCATGCAGACCAATTTGATACAGTGTGCGGCGTATGGTCTGAGCAGTGAGAGGTTGACCTTCCACCCCTTCAACCTTTGCAGCAATGCTGGCAGCATTCATACCTCTATTTTCAAAAGACAACCTCTGGATATGATGCTGAGCATGTGCACTCAAATTCTTTGGTCAACCATGGCGAGGCCTGTTGTGAGTGGAACCTGTCCTGTTAAACCGCTGTATGGTCTTGGCCACCATGCTGCAGCTCAGTTTCAGGGTGTTGGCAGTCTTCTTATAGCCTTGGCCATCTTTATGTAGAGCAACAATTCTTTTTTCAGATCCTCAGAGAGTTCTTTGCCGTGAGGTGCCATGTTGAACTTTCACTGACCAGTATGAGAGAGTATGAGAGCGATAACGGGACGGCAGTGGCTCAGGAGGTAGAGCGGGTCGTCTAATAACCCGATGGTTGGCGGTTCGAATCCCGCTCTCCCCAGATATCCTGCCGTTGTGTCCCTGGGCAAGACACTTCACCTGCATTGCCTCCAGTGTCCATAACACTGGGTGTGAATGTGTATAAATGTATAAAAAAAATGTTTGGTGGTGGCCAGAAAGGCCGTTGGCGCACATTGGCTGCCACGTTTCCGTCAGCCTGCCCCAGGGCAGCTGTGGCTGCAGAAGTAGCTTGCCACTACCACTGTCTGTCTGGAGTGAATGAATAATGTACCTATTTGTAAAGCGTCTTTGAGTATATATGATAAAGCGCTATATAAAATCGATGCATTATTATGGTTATAACACCAACTTTAGCACACCTGCATCCCATTCACACCTGAGACCTTGTAACTCTAACGAGTCACATGACACTGGGGAAGGAAAATGGCCATTTGGGCACAATTTGGACATTTTCACTAGGGGTGTACTCACTTTTGTTGCCAGTGGTTTAGACATTAATGGCTGTGTGTTGAGTTATTTTGAGGGGACAGCAAATTTACACTGTTAGACAAGCTGTACACTGACTACTTTACATCGTATCAAAGTGTCATACCTTCAATGTTGCCCCATGAAAAGATATAATAAAATATTTACAAAAATGTGAGGGGTGTACTCACTTTTGTGAGATACTGTATATTTTGGTTGTGGCAGGTCAGACAGTGACTCCTACTAGCCACTTTGGCGGGCTGTAGTTTTCTCTAACGACATCTAAATAATCAACGTATCACAAAGTGAGACAACAAAACTACAACTCCCATAAGCACTATCTGCACACACACACAGTGTATTCTCATTCTCATTCTCATTTGGGCGCATGCGCACGCAGCGACCGGCAGCTGGTGAAATAGTGCGTGTGCGTGTGTGTGTTTTTATGTACTTTTATATGTTTTTATAAAATCCTCTGTGTCGTTTCTGCCCTGGAGTGTTTGTGGAATATATAGCGAAGAGCTCCCTGGTATCTACAACATGGATTTCCTTCCCTTTCTCGCACTGCTGCTATCTGTCCTCTGGCTCTTTGTCTCTGAAGTAAATGCGTTCGGCTCAATGGCGGGCAGAATGGCGGGCAGAATACATTATTCCAGGGACATGTTGCTGCATTTAAACACGGCTGATGCAGCGGCTGTGACTGAGCCTAAGCCTCAACTGCCGGACTTTATTTTGAGAGACTGTAGCCGCACATGGGGAAAACATAATGTGTAGCATCTTAGATAAGAACAAAGAGCGGAGTTTCCTTGGAGATAACTGGAAGTTGTGAAAGTGTGATCTTTTGTGTGTCAGAGACTGCTAGGAGGATCCTTTGTGTGTCAGAGACTGCGAGGGGGATGTTAAAGGATTAAGGAAGTGAATGCAGAGACTGTGAGGGGGATGTTAAGGGATTAAGGAAGTGCATGCAATGTGACCTTTGATATGAATGCAATGTGACCTTTGATGTGTAGAAGCGGCTGTAGGAAGACCTGAGTATTTAAAGCGTACCTCTAGTGGTCGTGAAGACGCATTTAACTTGAAAACATTATGAAAAAGTATTTCTTATTTTGGTAAATAATTCTTACCAGCCATATACCACCAGACATACAGTATATTCAAATAGGACCTTGGCCATGGGCAGCCAATGAAAACTGTGGGCGCAGCCATGACACTTGCGGATGTGACGTCACTTCGTGGATACGAAAAGACAATAATCAGCGTTTCCCCGCGATTACGGTGCTGTTGTCCGTTGTTTTTGTTCTATTATGGCCGAATTTTCTGACTGTGCGGAAGAATTCGGGCGACATGGCTACATGTTTGAGCCAGAAAGGTCTTCTGAGGGTTAAAGTGACAAAGTGGTCCTCACACACAACGCAATTTCGTCTGAAATTATTCGTCTGTGCCCTGTTTCCGCTCCGATCTTCTGACAAGGTGAGCTGGGTTTGGGTACACAAAAAAAGTGTTTCTTTGTTTTTTTCGCTTAATATTCAGACATCCAAAGGCTTTACATTCCGCCATGTTGCGATATCCATATCGCATTGTATGTTTTTGTTTTTACAAGAGCACCGAGTGTCTGCTGTTCTGTATATAGTTTTAGAATCATCTTCCGTGTTGCGGCAGTTAGGAGCTCAGATCAGATGAGACAAGCCGCTGAATTTAAGCATTTATTTATTTATTTATCTACTCGTTTCAGTTCTGCATTTAATATGAACCCTGAGTTTGAAATAAACGTTTGAATTTGAATATCCCCGAAGCCTCTGCACATCCGGGTACTCAGATCGCATATTTTTAGAATCATCGGCCTTTACAAGCTCAGATCACAAAAGACGGCCCGCTGAATTTAAGCATTTATTTATTTATTTTCTACTCGTTTTAGTTCTGCATTTAATATGAACCCTGAGTTTGAAATAAACGTTTGAATTTGAATTTGAATATCCCCGAAGCCGCTGCACATCCGGGTACTCAGATCGCATATTTTTAGAATCATCGGCCTTTACAAGCTCAGATCAGAAAAGACGGCCCGCTGAATTTAAGCATTTATTTATTTATTTTCTACTCGTTTCAGTTCTGCATTTAATATGAACCCTGAGTTTGAAATAAACGTTTGAATTTGAATATCCCCGAAGCCGCTGCACATCCGGGTACTCAGATCGCATATTTTTAGAATCATCGGCCTTTACGAGCTCAGATCACAAAAGACGGCCCGCTGAATTTAAGCATGTATTTATTTATTTTCTACTCGTTTTAGTTCTGCATTTAATATGAACCCTGAGTTTGAAATAAACGTTTGAATTTGAATTTGAATATCCCCAAAGCCACTGCACATCCGGGTACTCGAGGCTCAGCCAATACTGATCCAGATCGCGGTAGCCACAAAATTACGTCACAGGAAGCGTCCTGGAAGTCCATGTAGCCGCTAGTATGGCTGTACCCATGTTTTGCTGACATAGCTGAACCAGCACATCAGCAATGGATTTATATCAAATTGCTTTGAACGTGAATTTCAACTTAAACTTGAACTAGAACGTGAGACAGGGGCTCAATATAATATCTTTTTTTTCACGACCACCATAGGTACGCTTTAAGAGAAGAGTTCTGTCTGAGACGCTCTCTTTCTTTCTACTATGCTCATGTGTGAGATGTGTAATAAACTGCCTGAGACAAACCTGCCTCGTCATTTACACACTCCACAAGACGAACATAGTGGTGAAAAGAGAGACGGGAGAGGCGGCAGAAGGAAGCGCGGAAGGCGTGGAGGTGTGAAATTGTGCCTTAGGAGACGGCAGTTTGGTAACATTCCTCTTCCTTCAATAATTTTTGGGAACGTACAGTCTGTGAGAAACAAGGTGGATGAAATTCAAGGGAATGTACGCTACCAGAAGGACTTTAAGAACTGCTGCGTCATAGCCTTCACCGAATCTTGGCTTAATGCGCATGACCGAGACGCAGACCTGTGGATTGACGGCTTTGGAGCCCCGCTGCGCTCGGATCGGCAGGAAGAGGTAACGGGGAAACGTCAGGGGGGCGGAGTATGTTTATATATTAATAAGCAGTACTGCACATCTGTCACAGTCAGAGAGCGCATCTGTACACCCGATGTGGAGCTGCTGTCTGTGTCACTACGCCCCTTTTATTTGCCTCGCGAGTTCCCCCAACTTTTCATCACAATTGTGTACATTCATCCGAGGGCAGACGCTGACTCCGCCTCCAGAACCATCTTTGATGTGATCCAGCAGCTGCAATCAATTTCTCCAGAGGCGCCAAACTTCATTCTTGGGGATTTTAACCATGTTTCTTTAAAGAAAACACTTAAAAAACTTTTATCAGTATGTCTCCTGCCCAACCAGGCGAAAAAAAGACATTGGACCTGTGCTATGGATCCATAGAGAGGGCCTATAAATCACTCCCCCTTCCTCCTTTAGGATCCTCAGATCACAACTGTGTACATTTGCTGCCCACATATAAAACTGCTCTCAGAAGAGGCAAGGTGGAGACGAGAGACATCGATGTGTGGACAGAAGATTCAGAGCACAGCCTCCAGGAATGCTTTAACTGTACAGACTGGGAGATGTTCAAACTGGCCTGCGGGGATGATTTGGACTCTCTGGTTGACGTCACATGCTCATACATGTCTTTCTGTAAAAATAAGATTGTTCCACGTAAACGTGTCAAAATATATCCCAACAACAAACCATGGGTTACAAAATCAGTTAAATCCTGCTTACAGAGGAAAGCACTTGCCTTTAAACAGGGGTCTGTTTCTGAGCAACAGGTTGCCACAAAGGAGCTGAAGGCCGAAATTTTAAGAGCAAAACAGAATTATAAATCAGAGTTGGAAAGCAAGATGGCAACAAAGAAACTTGGTTCAGCCTGGGCCAGTATGAAAACTATTGCAGGCCTTCAGAGCACAGAGCGCAGTAATCGTGTGTTTTTAGATGGTTTTAGTTCAGACACAGAGCTGGCTAATGCTCTTAATTGTTTTTATGGTCGTTTTGACTCCTTTGATTTCAGCACAGAAATCCAAGATTTGAAACAGAAACTCAAAGACAATCAGCACTTTAATATTGAGGTGCAGGATGTTAAAAGGGAGTTCTGCGCTGTAAAAGTGAACAAAAGTCAGGGCCCTGATAATATATGTGGGCGCTTGGTAAGGTCCTGTGCACATGAACTGAGTCCTATATTTCATTACATTTTCAGTAAGTCCTTACAGACACAACATGTGCCTAAGATCTGGAAAGAAGCCGTGGTTGTTCCCGTTCCAAAATCCAGCTGTCCTAAAACAGTAAACGACTTTAGACCAGTTGCTTTGACTTCAATTTTAATGAAAATTTTTGAAAAACTGGTCAGATGTGAGGTCCTAAGGCAGACTGAACATGCATTGGATCCTCTGCAGTTTGCCTATAGGCCTCACAGAGGAGTGGAGGATGCCACTGTCACTCTGTTTAACATGCTTTTTAAAGATCTGGATTTTAATGGGACACATGCCAGGCTTTTATTTGTGGACTTTTCTTCCGCCTTTAATACAATCCAACCTCATATCTTAGTTGAAAGGCTCCTGCAACAATTTGATTTGAGCAATAATCTGGTGGGTTGGATTCTGGATTTCTTAACCAACAGGACGCAGAGAGTAAGGGTCAATGGTACATTGTCTGACCTAAAGTGCTCTTCTACTGGCTCTCCTCAGGGGTGTGTGTTGTCACCACTACTCTTCATCATGTACACAAACATGTGTCGGAGCAGACATGACAACAGACACATTATAAAGTATGCTGATGACTCAGTTATTGTCAGTCTCCTCCAGGATGGTGAGAGTGGCCACGGCCCAGTAGTTGATGATTGTGTTCACTGGTGTGAGGATTCCTACCTGCAGCTGAATACAACAAAAACTAAAGATGTGATTATTGACTTTAGGAGGAAAAATCCCAGGCACAAAGTCACCATACTAAAAGGCCAGACCACCGAATGTGTACAATCGTACAAATATCTTGGGACGATTATTGATAGTAATTTAAACTTTGAAGTGAACTGTGAAAGGGTGTGCAAAAAGGGTCAGCAACATTTGCATTGCTTGAGAAAACTTGCACGCTTCCAAGTTGACTGAACCATAATGACAATGTTTTATCGGGCTTTTATTGAATCTGTTTTATCCTTTTCTTTATTGTCATGGTTTGGTCAGATAAAACTGAAACAGAGGAAATCCTTGGATCAGGCAGTTAGATGGTCCAGTCGTTTGCTTGGTGAGTCACAGCTGAGCCTGACATCCCTGTACACCAGACAAGTACAGAGGATGGCTACCTCCATTTTAAATGATGACTCCCACCCTTTGCACTGCCACTTTCAGCTTCTTCCCTCAAGACGGAGGTTTGCTGTCCCAAAAAGTAGAACCCAGCACTACAAAAACAGCTTTGTCCCTGCTGCTGTCAAAGAGTTGAACAAGCTGTAAAAATATATTGTACATAATTTAGGTACCTATTTATTAACTTCATTTTATATTTACTTATTTTTGTAGGATGTCACTTGAGTTCTAAATATTTTATTGGGTTTTAGACCTTTGAGTTTTTTAACCTCTTTGACTAGTTTTTAACTTTTAATATGACCCTTCTCTCTTACCTCTGGTTTCTCCCTCATCTCTTTGTCTTTTTATACCCTGATTGATGGAGCCTTGAGTATTTTTATCATGTTTATAGTCAGCTTCATGTGTGCCTGTGTTTGTGTCTATGTTGAATGTAATTAGTGGCTTGTAAATATGGATGTCACCAGACTGCAAAACAAATCTACCTACGGGTACAAATAAAGTAACCTGAACCTGAACCTGAACCTGAACCTTGGTCCACTGTCAGCCAGCTGCAGCCAAGGATTCTGGCTCCACAGGTCAGCTCATTTTTCTTTCCAGTCTGTAGAGAAACGGCGATGAACAGACAGCAGCTGCTTAGTGATCAGATCACGGGGACAACTGCCCCTGATCTCCTGTTGTCTCAGTGGTGAGAATAACCTGTGCTCTCCCCCCCACATCAGCCCCTACCTATGTGGTTAAATATGATTACTTTTAGAGCAAGAAGTTCCCATTTACTGTCTGCAGTTGTACAAATTTAAGTTTTCATATGACAGAGAAAAAGTGACTAAACTTTATGTTGCTGTAAAGAGCAAATGAAGTGTCTTCTTCTGAGGTGAACTTTTGTTTCCATCCATCCATGGATGGATGGAAACTTTTGTTTATGGTGAACTTTTGTTTATCTGTGATTATCTATGATGTCTGTGATACAGCTATTTCATGGAAGTAAAACCTCTAATTATCTATTTTTAATGTGCTGGTCCAGGGGTGTCAAACATGTGGCCTGCACCCCAAAAACGTCCTGCCAGGGGGGCCAGGTTTTTCTCTGAATTTACAGCTTTCATTCTAGTAAATTTCTTTTTTCTACTGATTGGAATTGTTCATGTAAATTTGAGACATTTATCTCCTTAAGATGAGACTTTTTTCTCATCAGTTTTCGTTTTCTTATTTTGTTTCTAGTGAAAACAGGTAGTGTCATTTTGGATTAAATCCATCAGCAATTACTAATGACGTCGTGCAGCCCTGAAGGGGTGGCCCAATTCATAGGGGTCATTTTCAACCCCTACCCATTGGCCTTTGATTTCAAGCACCAAGGGGTGGGGGTAGGCAAAGGGGAAAAGGTACAAAGGAGATTTGGGACAGACCCCAAATCTACCTGTACTTTACTCTCATATTGCAAATATTTTTCTTGACTGCTTTACAGTATTTACTCCTGTTAATAATTAAACAGCGTGTCAAGAATTGCCCTTCAGGGCAGAGAGGTGAGACCCACGCGTTGGACTGTGAGTTTGTGAGGTTTATTGAAAAAGCAACAAACATAAAGTCCATCACTGTGCTCTAACAGAAAATACAAACAATCGGGTAAACTTACAAACACAGTGCACCAGAGCAGGAACAGGGCTCTGGTGGAGACGAAAAGAAACTTCTTCAACAAGACAGCGGCCACCAGAAATGAACATAACTACCCTTAAATAGGGTAAAAAACAATCTACCTAATCAATGACACGTGTGGGTCACATGAGCGGGCAGAAGGAAACAATGATACATAATCAGGACCAGCTGGGAGCAGTGAGAGGGGAGTGAAGCCGAAGCCGACACCTGACAAGGGCAATGCCCACACAGAGCACCACGCCACTGACAGCTGTCAACCAGCAAAAGAACAACAGTAAAGACATAAAGAATAAAAATCAACCAAAGCAGACTAAAATATAAATGTAAATTAATACAAAATAAAAGTGTAACAAAACTAAAATATACACAGGAAAATAGCAAACAGTACACGAATGACAGAAATCCCAAAAGCACAAAATACAACAAATACAGTATATAAATAAAAGGAAAGAGCCATGAGACCGAGCCTGACAGAACGTCCAGTGCTCGGCAGATGGCATGATGGAAAGAGTTGGGTGGCCTACCAGGGAACGTGGGCCACCCAACCCTGCGACGCAGTCTGTCGGGTGGTCTCCCAGAGTCTTTTAGCCACCTGAACAATAAGGGTGGTCTAGGAGGCGGCTGTCCAAAGAGAAGAATCAATGGCAGGCAGGATGGAGCAGTCGGGGAAACCACGACGATGTCAGGGTGAGGAGAGGGAACCCCGACGGTCTCAGGCAAAGAAGGGGGAACCACAACGGCGTCAGGCAGAGGAGGGGGAACCATGATGTGTCTGGCAAAGGAGGGGGGACCACAACAGCATCTGGCAGAGGAGTGGGGACTACGACGGCATCTGGCAGAGGAGGGGGGACCACGACGGCGTCTGGCAGAAGAAGGGGGACCACGTCGGCGTCAGGCAGACCTGTAGCACTTTTGGTGGTCCCAGACTGGGACATTGCAGCACCCACGGTGGCTCCGGGCTGGAGCGGAGCTGCACCTGCGGTAGCTCCAGGCTGGAGCGGAGCTGCAACCCGCGGAGGGCGTGGGCTGGGCCATAGCTGCAACTGTGGAGGGCCCGGACTGGGCCATAGCTGCACCCACGGTGGGCCCCGTGCTATAACATAACGCCCATGACGGTCCCCGACTAGGACACAACACCCACGAAGACCCGGACTGAGGAGGAGGTGCACCCACACCTCACCTAATAGGGAAGCAGCACCCTCGGAGATCCCGGGCTGGGACGGAGCACCCACAAAGACCTCATCCAGAAGGGGAGCAGCACCCACGGAGGTCCCGGGCTGGGACGGAGCACCCGCAATAACCTCATCTAGAGGGACAGTAGCACCCACGGAAGTCCCAGGCTGGGATGGAGCACCCGTGACAGCCTCATCTGGAGGGGAAGTAGCACCCACGGAGGTCTCAGGCTGGGACGCAGTGCCCGCGATGACCTCAGTGGGATTTGCTGGACCTATGTGGATCTCGGGTGGTGAGCCAGAACTCACGGAGTCTTCTGGCTGAGCTGGACAATCCTTGGTGACCCTGGGGGAAAGCTCAGGCAAGAGAGACAGAGAAACAGGGTCAGGGTCACCGGCAGCAGTGGAGCCCGGGGAGGTGAGCTCAGGTGCAGCTGACAGCTGCACTTGGATCTCCCCACCAAGAGCCTGACAAGATTTCTCCAAAACTGAAACAATGAAAACAAAGGACAGCACTTGCCTGAGCTCGAGCTCCACCGCCGTCCAGGACTCCATCAATCCAGACAATGGTTCTTTAGGCCCGGCCCTCTGGAGGTCCAACTCCGGCTCTGCTGCAGCGGCCCCTGCAGCAGGTATGGTGATCAATACAGTCCTGGGACCCCCCAGTGAGGAAACCCACGCAGGTGGCTCACCCTGCGTGGTGACAGTAGGTCAACTTCCTGCTGGCACTGAATCCTGCTCAGCTAAGGCCCGGGGATGCTCAATCATTGGCGCAGACATCAGCTTGGAACCAGCGCTCTCCCTCCATCCTGACAGTGGCTGCGGGGCTGGGACTAGGTCCTCCAGGACCGCAGGCTCCTCCATCTCCCGACAGCTCGATCCTGGGGCTGGTGGACACTCACAGCGAAGAGGAAGAGACACGGAGAGAGCAGGTGAAAAATCAATGACTGCAGCAGGCGGTGAGGGTTCAGGAGACTGTAAACACTAATCCTAACTACCGGGAATCAGGCAAGGCATATCATCATAAAATGAGGGAGAATGAAATGACACTTGCCTGTGTTCCCGGGGCTCAATATTTTCTGCTGCAGTAGGTGTAGCATCATTCCTCTCCGTGGCTACGATGGATATGGGCCCCTCAGAGGATCGTGGAGGAGCTGCCCCTGTGGACACGGAGACGGGCGGAGCCTGAGGAAAAACAGATGACCTCTCGGCAGTGGAAGAGAGCACCGAGGAGAAGCAGGAGACAGCAGCTGCGGCGAGGGATGGAGCTGACGATTCAACCGGAAAAGAAAAACACTGAGGGTGCACTGCTGAGGGAGTCTTCTGTCTCGGCGAAAGGGAGATTGCTGCCTGTCAGGAGGGAGTGTTCCTCTGACGCTCCGGAGTGGGATGATGGTGTCTCCATGGAGCTGACAGAGCCGGAGCAGGAATGGGTGAATTGGAGGTGGAGTATGGTGTCTGCCGCGGAGCGCGCTTCGGCGTCGTCCTCGGACTCGCTGGAGGCAGTCCCCATCTCAGCCCGGGGAAGGGTTGCTGGAGGACGGACAGCGTAGCCGACAAGTCCGTGAACTGGGCATGCTTCCACAACCTTGGATGCACCTAGACAATGGCAGTCGCCGAATCCACCTTTTCCCAGATCTTTGGGCTGCGAGAGGCGAGGACTTCATTAACAAATCCCTGGATAAATTCGGCAGCCCATTCCTCCTACACACTCGGGAATCCCACTGCCGATCTCCCTTTGACTGTCGGAGGTCGGCGTGCTGGAGACATGATAGCTACACAGAAACAAGTGAGTGAAAATGCAAAAATAGACAAAAATCCACAAACTCACAGCAGCTGGGTCTCTACTGGACACTGTCTTCTGTCATGAATTGACGTTCGGTGCAGAGAGGTGAGACCCACGCGCTGGACTGTGAGTTAGTGAGGTTTATTGAAAAAGCAACAAACATAAAGTCCAACACTGTGCTCTAACAGAAAATGCAAACAATCGGGTAAACTTGCAAACACAGCGCACCAGAGCAGGAACAGGGCTCTGGTGGAGACGAAGAGAAACTTCTTCAACAAGACAGTGGCCACCAGAAATGAATATAACTGCCCTTAAATAGGGCAAAAAACAATTTACCTAATCAATGACAGGTGTAGGTCACATGAGCGGGCAGGAGGAAACGATACATAATCAGGACCAGCTGGGAGCGATGAGAGGGGAGTGAAGCCGAAGCTGACACCTGACAGGGCAACGCCCACACAGAGCACCACGCCACTGACAGCTGTCAACCAGCGAAAGAACAACAGTAAAGATATAAAGAACAAAATATCAACCAAAGCAGACTAAAATATAAATGTAAATTAATACAAAATAAAAGTGTAACAAAACTAAAACATAAACAGGAAAACAGCAAACAGTACACGAATGACAGAAGCCCAAAAAGCACAAAATACAACAAATATATAAATATAAGGAAAAAGCCATGAGACGGAGCCTGACAGAACCTCCAGTGCTCGGCTCATGACACAGCGTTTCTCTTGCTATTTTTATGTATGTATAAGGGTCATTTACATTTATAAAGGTTGTAAATTTAGTTCAAGTAAAATCTGGACTGCGATAGTCAAATTTGATCATATTAAACATAATTTTCCAACTACAAAATTGTGGCTAGTGAAAAGGCTGAGTGGCGAGTAACTTTGGAAAATCACTAGCCACAGTGGCCGGTGATCAAAAAAGTTAATGTCAAGCCCTGGTTATCAGGCCAAAACTTCCAGGGTATGTAAACTTTTGATCATGGTCATTTGGGTAGTTTCTGTTGTCATTATGATTTAAAAAGAGCAAACACAATTGTTTGATAATAAATGGTTTCACCCAACCAATAACTATGAGTGAAAGAAAAGTTTTTGTATCATCATTCATAGTCTCTGAAAAATGGCCAGAAAAATCACAGATTCCATCATCAACATGTAAACTTATAAGCACAACTGTATGTGTATGCAGAGGAGAAAATAAGTATTGAACACTTCAACATTTTTCTCATTTAACATATTTCTGATGGAGCCATTGACCTGAAATTTTCACCAGATATCAGTAACAACCCAAGTAATCCATACATACAAAGAAATCGGGGCAACTGTGTTCACAAAACAAGTTATATTTAATAAAGTGGAATCACACAGGGAATAAGTATTGAACACGCTTGGTGAAATTCATTTAATATTTAGTAGAAAAGCCTTTGTTGGTAATAACAGCTTCCAGATACCTCCTGCACGGAGAAAATAGGCACAGGCATTGCTCAGGAGTGATTTTAGCCCATTCTTCCACACAAACTGTCAAATTTTGAAGGTTCCGTGGGTGTCTTTTATGAACTCTGATCTTCAGTTTGTTCCATAGATTTTCTATTGGTGTCAGGTCAGGTGACTGACTGGGCCATTCTAGCAGCTTTATTTTCCTTCTCTGGAGCCAGTTGAGAGTTTCCTTGGCTGTGTGTTTGGGATCATTATCTTGCTGAAATGTCCACCCTTGTTTCATCTTCAGCATCTTGGCAGATGGCAACAGGTTCTTTTCAAGGATGTCTCTATACATTTGTCCATTCATCTTTCCTTCAATTATATGAAGTCTGAATGTACCATGTGCTGAAAAACACCCTCACACCATGATGGGATGTGCAGTGCCATTTCTCCTCCAAACATGCTGTGTGCTGTGGCATCCAAAAAGTTCAATTTTGGTCTCATCTGACCAGACTATACTCTCCCTGTGATGCTCAGGCGAGCGTGCTCCCCCTCCCCTCCTGTACCTGTCTTCTAGGCTCCGGAGTATCAACTACACCTGCGTCATCACACACCTGCTGCATCCTAATGACCCAGCATATTTAAGAGCCAGCGTGTGGAGAACCCATGGCTGGATCATTAGGTTTGCTACCAAGAAACGTCTAAGCCTTTTATCTTATTATCTCTCGGCTGACCTGTGTTTTCACTCCCTTTTGTCCTCCTGTCTCTTCAGGTTTGCTGACACCTGTGTGGTGTGTACTCCGGGGCTGATCACGCTCACCTGACCAAGAAGACGCCGGACGTCCACCCAGGTCACCGTCTTCCCCTTGTTCCCCTGGTCCACGCAGGAGCTCCCTGCCGGGCTCCTCAGCTCATAAGAGTAAGAGTGCTTTCCCATTATTATTCTCCTCTTTGGGAGATTCTGTCCCTAAAAACCTCTTTCTGCTCTTTTCCCATAGGATATGTGCGCTCCAGCGGGCACCGGTTTTGCATCATTTAAGTGTGTGTTTTTGTGTTGCGCTTTTCCTTAGTTTTGCACCTACAGTATATTTAGAGTTGTGTATTAGTTTTGGTTTTGCAATAAACTGGTGAACTTTTACATCTGAGTCTGAGTGTTCGTTCTGGCAGCTCTGCATTTGAGCCTCACTTGCCGTGAATCATGACAGAATGATCCAGCCAGGATCGAGGCTCAGCGAGGGCTCAGCCGGGCGAACAATCAGCGCTCTCACGCTTGGATGCCACTATGCGTCAGGTCATGTTTCTTTCCGAACAGTTACAACCATCACCCACCAATTGGTGACCGTTACCCAGCACCCATGTCAGCTTCCTGGTGCGGCACCTCCTCCTGCACCTGCTGCCCTGGCAGCGCATGCCATCCGCAGGAACATTTCCATTCCTACGCCTGCCCCCTATGGGGGGGTGGGTGAGGGGGAAAGGGTTCCTGCATCACTGCCGGTTGTATTTCCAGCAGGTAGGGGGGGATATAGGGAGGATTCGGTTAAGATCCATTTCATGACCTTGTTAGGCTCAGTCCATCTTAAGCAGCCCAGATGGGCCCCTATATTCTTTCGAGCGATTTGTTCGAGAGTTCTCCGAGACTTTTGACCATTCTGAGAGTGAGGGGAACATAGATAGCCAGCTGATGGGGCTTCGGCAGGGAGACCGGTCTGTGGCCGATTTCTCTGTCAAGTTCCAGGTCATTGCGGCGGACTCTAGATGGAATGACGTTGCTCTTCGCAGCGCCTTCCTCTGGGGCCTGAATTTGCATCTGTGCGACGAGCTGGCTATCCGTGCGTCCCCCTCCTCTTTGGATGAGCTTATCGCGTACGCTGTGGCCCTGGACAACCGGTCTAGGGAGTGAGAGAGCAGAAAGCCACTGCCTCTCTGTTAACTCCCCGGCCGGCTCCTCCTCCCTCTGGTGCAGCTCTGCCGGCTTTCTCCAAGCCGATGGCCCTCGGTAGGTCCCATCGGACTCTGGAGAAGCGTTGTGTCGACAGAAGGCGGGGGCATGCATGTATTGCAGGGTCACAGGCCACGCAATTTCGAAATGCCCCGTGAGATGAAAAAATCTGGCCCGTCAGTACCCGTGGGGGGTCTGGCGGGAGGGTCCTCGCAAAATCCTCCCAACCGTTTTGAACTCCCGGCCCTCATTCTATTACCGGGGGCCGAGTTCAAAACCTCCACCCTGACTGACTCAGGAGTGGAGTAAAATTTCATTCAACAGGCCATGGTCCGAAAATTACAGATACCCACCAGGAATGTCCCGACACCCTTGACTGTCTCAGCGGTCTCTAGCAGCGGTCTCTAGCAGCAGCATCATGGCGATTACCGAAGAGAGTCCATTTTGGTCATTCTGTCCAGTAATCACCGCAAGATTATTCAGTTTTATGTCCTGCCTCAATCGACCACCACCATGATTCTGGGGTATCCGTGGCTCCGCATTCACAACCCAATTATAAACTGGAGTCAGGGCTCCATTTCATCCTGGAGCTCTTTCTGTCTCTCTTCATGTCTCCGATCAGCTGCATGCTCATCCTCTCTCCCAATCTACCCCCCTGCTGGCTGAGCCAGTGGATCTCAGCTCTGTGCCCGAGGTGTATCATGACTTTGGGAACGGCTTTAGCAAGTCCAGGGCCCTATCATTACCACCTCACTGGGGCTACAACTACGCTATCGACCTCCTCACGGGTCCGTGGCTGCCACCCAGCTGGCTCTACAGTTTATCTGGGCCGGAGAGGGAGGCGCCGGCATTATTCGTCCGTTGGCCGCCCCTCTCAGCGCTGGGTCCTTTTTTATGGGGAAAAAAGACGGGACACTGCGGCCGTGCATTAATTACCGTGAGCTTAACATGATTACCCGTAAGGATAAATATCCGCTGCCCCTTATCAACTCAGCATTTCAGCTACTCCAACAGGCGCATTTTTTCACCAAGCTCAACCTCTGTAACGTGTACCACTTGGTCCGCATTTGTGAGGGACACAAATGGAAGATGGCATTTAAAACACCGCTGGGCCATTTTGAATATTTGGTCATGCCATTCGGGCTGACCAATGCCCCTGCCATCTTCCAACGGTTAATTAATGACGTCTTGCGAGATATGGTGAACCAGTTTGTTTTTTGTGTACCTGGATGATATTTTTTTTTTCACAATATTTTTTATTGAACTTTTTTACAAATATGGTATAAACAGTCAGACATAAACACAAAAGTAGTTTAAAAATTAAAAATAATAATAATAAAAAAAATGTATAATAAAAATAATAGCCATTAACAAAAACAGGTCAACAACAGTGCTCCTCTGTTTAGTCTAGGTAATCTATTACATAAGAATACATAATATATATTGAAACAAGATATCAAACTTCTTGAATAAAAAAAAAGATCTCGTTTTTTTTTTTTTTTTTTAAATCACCAGCTTGGAATTTGCAAGGTCCACACATATCATTCACCTTCTTCTTCAGAAGTTATGTTTAATTTTTTTACATAATCAATGAAAGGTCTCCATATATTCTCAAACACATTTTCCTTTGATTTCAGTATACAGTATATGTTATTCTTTCTAGTGGAAGGTTTGTTAACATCTGTCTTAACCACTGAGTCACATCTGGTCTATGAGTCTTTTTCCACAGTAGTGCAATACATTTTTTGGCATTAAGCAAACCGAGGTCTATGAATGTTCTTTCACTTTTATTGAAGTTGTGTTTTTCTGGATACAGACCCAACAAAAACAGTTTAGAGTTCAATGTGATTTGTTTTGAGATTATTTTTTCAATTGTTACCCTCACTTCTTCCCAAAACATTCTGATTTTTCTACATTCCCATAAACAGTGAAATAGGGTTCCTTTACTTTCCATACATTTTGTGCATGTATCTGGTATGTTTTTGTTATATCTACTTAATTCCACTGGTGTAACATACATCAGTTTAAGACATGCATTTATTGATTTGGATTGAACTCCTGCACAAGCCATTTCCCATTGTTCCTCTGAAATTTCAATTTGCAGGTCTTCTTTCCAGTCATTCAGACCTCCACGATCAAATGGTAAGTATAGTAAGGACAAACGTAGTCTAGCCTTCCTATTGTTCCATATAAATTCCACTAACTTTTTTTTAATTCTTGAGAATAGATCTGAAGGTGGTGGTAAAGGGATGTTTTGGAATAAGTAAAGTATTTTTGGTAAGATATTACTTTTAAGTATATTAATTCTCCCGATCATCGACATTGGTAGTGACATCCATCTCTGAAGTAACCCATTAATATTTATCATTAAGGCTTTATAGTTGGCATTGGCGACTGATCCTAGCTTAGGCAAAATTTGAATTCCTAAATATTTAAACTGATCTACAACAATGAATTGGTTTACCTCAGGAGCTGGGTGGTTTGTCTGGGTCTCACTTAGCATTAATATTGAAGATTTTGTTTTGTGTGTTTTATGTCCTGATATATCCCCAAAATTCTTTATTAAATTTAACAAGATCGGAATTGATTTTTTAAGATTCGACAGAAATAAAATTATGTCATCGGCATACAGGGAGATTTTATGTTCTGTTGATTCTACTTTTATTCCATATAATTGTGGATGTAAACGTATTGCCATCGCTAAAGGTTCAATTGCCATAGTAAACAATGAAGGTGAAAGTGGACAGCCTTGTCGACATCCTCTATTGATTTTTATTGATTTTGAGATATTGCTGTTTGTTAGGATTTCTGCTGTAGCATTATTGTATAATATCTGGACCCATTTTATGAAATTATTTCCAAGTCCAAGCCTTTGTAGAACTTCAAAAAGATAGGGCCATTCGACCCTATCAAAGGTCTTTTCGGCGTCCAATGATAGGAGAGCTGTATCCGGTGCTTCTTTATTGGAATAAATAATATTAAATAGTCTTCTTACATTATGGAAGCCTTGTCTTCCCATTATAAAGCCATTCTGATCTCGGTTAATAATATTTGGTAATGTATCTTGTAGGCGTTTTGCTAAAATTTTACAAATTATTTTAAGATCAGCATTTAATAGGTTTACTGGTCTCATGTTTTCACATTTATTAGGGGGTTTACCTGGTTTTGGTAACAGTATAATTAAGGCATTATTCATGTATGATGGTAAATTACCATTTTGAAATGCTTCTAAAACCATTTCCATAAGTGGTTTTATTAATTTATTCTTAAATTTTTTATAGAGGTCAACTGGAAGACCATCTGGTCCTGCTCTTTTTCCTGATTTCATATTATCAATGGCTTGCCCAACTTCTTCTTGACTAATTTTGGACTCCAGTATCTCCCTGTTTTCATTTGGAATACATGGTATAGATAATCCATCCAAAAACCCATTTAGTTTTGTTAAGTCAGTTTCATTTTTTGTATCATATAGTTTTTCATAATAATCTCTAAAGGCACTATTAATTTCTAAAGGATCTACAACTACTTGTCTGTTACTTATAATACTGGTAATTGGTGTTTTAGATTCTAATTGTTTAATCTGCCATGCCAATAATTTTCCTGATTTTTCACCTTGTTCATAAAAAGTTTGCTTCAATCTTAGAAGACACGAGGCAGCTCTATTCACTGATTTTTTGTCATATTCAGCTCTCAGAATCAGTAATTTGTTCTCTAACTGTGGGTTACTTCCTGCATACACCTTTTCTTGAAGAATTTTTATTTTATGTTCCAATTGGACTCTCTCCTCTCGGGTCTTCTTAGATTTTGAACCTGTATAACTAATAATATGCCCCCTAATAAAAGCTTTGAAAGCCTCCCACTTTATACATGCCGTTGTTTGTGTAGTATTGATATCAAAGAACTCATCTATCTGTTTTTCTATGTACTTAACAAATTCCTCATCCTGAAGCCATTTATGTTGAAAATGCCACTTAACTGGGTCCTTTGTCAATTTCTTATCTACATATACTAGACAGCAGGGTGCATGATCAGAGATCACAATGTTATCATAGAAACAGTTTGGAATCTTGGACCTTAATTCTGCAGAGATCAAAAAATAGTCAATATGTGAGAATGTCTTATGGGTATTAGTATAACAAGAATAGGCTTTGACTTGTGGTTTCAGTTCTCTCCATATACCTAGCAATCTCAATTCTTTCATAAAATGATTAATGGTCATCCTACATCCACTGTTCGTACAGTCCAGTCCTGTTGATCTATCTATACTGGGATTCAATGTACAATTAAAATCCATCCATCCATCCATCTTCTACCGCTTTTCCGGAGGTCCGGGTCGCGGAGGCAGCAGTTCAAGCAGAGAAGCCCAGGCTTCCCTCTCCCCAGCCACCTGCTCCAGCTCTTCAGAGGGGATACCAAGGCGTTCCCAGACTAGCTGGGAGACATAGTCTCTCCACCGAGTCCTGGGTCTGCCCCGGGGTCTCCTCCCAGTGGGACGTGCCTGAAACACCTCAAGTGGGAGGCATCCAGGAGGCATCCTAATCAGATGCCCATACCACCTCAACTGACTCCTTTCAATGTGGAGGAGCAGCGGTTCTACTCTGAGCCTCTCCCGGATGACTGAGCTCCTCACCCTATCTCTGAGGGTGAGTCCAGCAATCCTACGGAGAAAGCTCATTTCAGCCGCTTGTATCCGCGATCTCGTTCTTTCGGTCATTACCCAAAGCTCGTGACCATAGGTGAGAGTAGGAACGTAGATTGACTGGTAAATCGACAGCTTTGCCTTAGAACTAAGCTCCCTCTTCACCACAACAGACCGGTAC
The DNA here is from genome assembly GCA_020510985.1 of Pholidichthys leucotaenia. Lineage (NCBI taxonomy): Eukaryota > Metazoa > Chordata > Actinopteri > Cichliformes > Pholidichthyidae > Pholidichthys > Pholidichthys leucotaenia. The sequence goes on along the minus strand of CM035848.1, from coordinate 174,601,895 downwards.
AACGTCCGCATCACTGCAGATGCTGCTCCAATCCGTCTGTCGATCTCTCGCTCCATTTTCCCCTCACTCGTGAACAAGACCCCAAGATACTTAAACTCCTCCACTTGGGGCAGGAGCCTGTCCCCAACCCGGAGAGGACAATCCACCTTTTTCCGGCTGAGGACCATGGACTCGGACTTGGAGGTGCTGATTCTCATCCCAGCCGCTTCACACTCAGCGGCAAACCGTCCCAGCAAGAGCTGTAGGTCATTGCTGGATGAAGCCAACAGGACAACATCATCTGCAAACAACAGAGATGAGATCCTGTGGTCACCAAGCATGACACCCTCCATTCCCTGGCTGCGCCTAGAAATCCTGTCCATAAAAATTATGAACAGGACCGGTGACAAAGGGCAGCCCTGGCGGAGTCCAACTCTCACTGGGAATGACTCCGACCGAGTGTTGGCAATGCGAACTAAACTCTCACAACGGTCGTACAGAGACCGAATAGCTCGTAACAACAAGCCCGATACCCCATACTCCCGAAGCACCCCCCACAAAAATCCACGAGGGACGCGGTCAAATGCCTTCTCCAAGTCCACAAAACACATGTAAACTGGTTGGGCAAACTCCCACGAACCCTCAAGAATTCTCGAGAGGGTAAAGAGCTGGTCCGATGTGCCACGGCCAGGACGAAAACCACATTGCTCCTCCTGAATCCGAGGTTCGACCAACGGCCGGACTCTCCTCTCCAGTACCTTGGCATAGACCTTCCCAGGGAGGCTGAGGAGTGTGATCCCTCTAAAGTTGGAGCACACAATTAAAATCCCCTGCTATTATATGTTGCCCTGTAAGTGATGATAAAGTGAGGAATAGATTAACAAAGAAGTTTTGATCATCAATATTGGGGCCGTATAAGTTCACCAGATTTATATTTTCTGATAGCAAAGATCCTTGGATGATTAAATATCTTCCAAATTTATCTCTAATTACATTTTTCACTTGAAGTGGGACTGTTTTGTGTATGAGAGTCATAACTCCCCTGGCTCGGGATGAAAATGATGAGATGAACACGTTACCTTGCCATCTTCTCCTAATTCTTTTTACATCCTCCTCTAATAGATGAGTTTCTTGTAAAAATACAATTTTCAAATCTATGTCTTCTATTTTATTCATGACTTGTTTAAGTTTTTTAAGATTTTGTAGACCTCTGCAATTCCATGAAGTTAAATTAAGATTAACACTTTGGTCTATGATCAATAAGGAGTTTGAGATTACCTTGCAATATGAACATACTCATACAGAGAAGCAAAAACATGGATGATAGAACTCATCCTACAAACTAAACAAAAACAGATTCCCTTTCCCCACATTCGTGGTAATCCCCCCAAAATATTCCGTCTCCCGTTGTAGCTAGTGACTGTTCCACACCTGCGAGGATCAGTCAAACCACTCTCTCTCTCTCTCTTTCTCCTCTCAATCACCCTGACACTACTACTATTCTTATGACATTAACTCTCTTCTGTAGCTTTTCCAACATAACTTCAAAGTTTTATAGCAACGTTGTACATCATAACCTTTTTTTTAACAGTCCTTATTTTGTAGACATGTTTATGTTTCAGATCAATCAGATGCCTGTATGTATGCTTAAATGTTCTACCTTTGTCATGTTCATGCTTAGCTCCCGCCAGTCTCCTTTTGGATTTGCTTGATGAACTCCTGCACCTCTTGGGGGGTCTTGAAGGTGTGGGTTCTCCCTTTATATGTGACCAGCAGTCTTGCCGGATGAATTACTCCATGACGAATCCCTAGGTTGCACAACTCTTTGTGGACCGGGTCGAACTGTTTCCTCAATTGTTGTATTGCTGCAGCCAAGTCCGGGTAGAACCGCACTTGTTGGTCCTGGTACTTAATTTCCCCTTTAGCTCGCGCCGCATTGGTGACTGTCATCTTGTCTTTGTAGTTGAGGAACTTCATAATCAGTATCCTCGGTGGTGTCTTATTATCACTCAGTGGGCCGATTCGGTGAGCTCTCTCTAAAATGACCGATGACTGCAGATCCACGTTATTCAGTGCTTCTAGAATCCACTTTTCCAAAAAGGAACACGGGTCCCGTCCCTCCGTTCCCTCCGGGAGGCCCACCAGCCTCAAATTATTCCGTCACGAGTGGGATTCCAAGTCTAGGACGTTATCTTCCAGACTTTTACATGATTCCAGTGTTTGCAGTTTAGTTTGCAGGCTGGTAACATCATCTTCAGCGCTTGATATTCGAAGCTCCACCTGCGACACTCACTCCATGCAGTCATTTATTTCCTTTCTCATACCATCTATCGCTGTTATAATCCCATCGAATTTAGATGAAAACTCTGTTCTCATGGAGTTAATGGCAGTGAGCACTACGTTTGTTCCCTCTTCAGCTGTTCCCGCTCCGCCGCTGGCTCCCTCCTCTGCCATTGCCTCTGGAGTTTTCTCTGTTTCGCCTCGAGCATGAAAGTCTGTTAGCTTGGGTTGTTTTGACGAATTACCTTTTCCTCCACCTAATTTTCCAACTTTGGTCTTTACCATGTCCACGCCAAAACGTTGGGATGGGTTTTTGTTCCAATTGAGAGAGTTTTAGTAAAAAATTTTATTTTCACAAGCAGAGCAGTGTTAAGCACATCTTCCTACGTGGCCGCCATAACCGGAAGTCACCTGGATGATATTTTGATTTTTTCCTGCATGCTGGAGAAGCACGTAGTCCACGTTTGGTCCACCCTGCAGTGGCTGCTGGAAAATCAGCTTTCTGTGAAAGCGGAGAACTGTGAATTTTCCACTCGCTCAACTTCATTCCTAGGGTTCATCATCACTGACAGCATGGTAAAGACTGATCCGGTGAAAATTAAGGCGGTAGTAGACTGGCCTACCCCCAGTCCAGGAAGGACCTCCAACGCTTCCTGGGCTTTGCCAACTTCTACCGCCAGTTCATCCATGATTATAGTAAGATGGCACAACCACTTACATAGTTGACGTAGACTAAAAGCCCGTTCAAGTGGTCCGAGGCCACTGAATGAGCTTTTGTGACCATGAAAGGCCTGTTCACCAATGCGCGTGTCCTGGCGCAGGTGGATCCCATGACGCAGTTCGTGGTCGAGGTAGAAGCTTCTAATTCGGGGGTGGGCGCCGTCCTCTCCCAGGGCTCCGCCTCTGACCAGAAGCTCCATCCATGCGCGTATTTCTTCCGGCCGCTAATGCCAGCCGAGAGGAATTATGATGTTGGGGACTGCGAAGTTTTGGCCATTAAGTTGGCATTGGAGGAGTGGAGACACTGGCTGGAGGGAGCTAGCCAACTGTTCATTGTCTGGACCAATCATAAAAATTAACAATATCTTCGATCGGCCAGACGGTGGAATTCACGGCAGGCTTGGTGGGCCCTGTTCTTTAATAGGTTCAATCTGTCCATCTCGTACTGACTAGGGTCCTGCAATGCCAATGCTGATGCTCTCTCACACCAGTTTTCTCCCAACTCCTCTTCCGCAGCTGCTGCATCTCCCCCGGAGATTATTCTCCCCTCCTCCTGCTTTCTTGGGACACTCTAGTGGGAGATTCAGCAGGGGGTCTGGCAGACCCAGTCACTGGAACCCATCCCGGAGGGAGGTCTGCCTGACCGGCTGTATGGCCCCTCAGCGTTATGCGGAGAGGTGATGAAGTGGGGGGATACTAGCTTCTTCACCTGTCATCATGGCATCTCCCAGACAATTGAGCTGCTCAGGATAGTGTTTTGGTGACCCACACACAGGAGGGATGCGTGAGAGTTTGTCGAGGCCTGTCACATCTGCGCCGCAAATAAATCTGACTCTCCCCCCAAGCTGGCCTCCTCCATCCCCTCCTGGTGCCGAGTCGTCCGTGGTCACACGTTGCTTTGGACTTTGTGACGGGCCTCCCTCCATCCTAAGGCAACACTGTGATCGTCACCATCATTGACCGGTTCTCCAAGGCCATCCATCTGGTCCCTCACTGCAAATTACCATCTGCCACGTAGACGGCCGACCTGGTGACGCAGCATGCTATCTGGCTGCGTGGGATACCTATGGATACTGTCTCGGACCGGGGGCCACAATTCACATCCCAGGTGTAGAAGGCATTCTGCTGCTTTTTGGGTGCTACAGCCAGCCTGACATCCGGATACCATCCGCAAAACAACAGTCAGGCTAAGCATGCCAATCAGTCCCTGGAGGCCACCCTAAGGTGCGTAGCATCCCGAAACCCATCCACCTTGAGCTCCCACCTGACCTGTGTGGAGTATTCCCACAACTCGGCTGTCTCCTGCTCTACTGGGCTCACACTGTTCGAGGCCTCAATGGGCTATACACCACCCCTGCTGCCCATGGCAGAGAGGGGCCTCGAAATCCCATCCGTGGAGGCCCATGCACGCTGGTGCCGCTGTCTGTGGAGAGCCACAAGAGCTGCCCTCCTCCGCCCTGCAGAGCGCAATCAACAATATGCTAACTGCAGACGGGTGCTGGCGCCTAAGTATATGGTGGGGCAGAAGGTCTGGGTGTCCGCCAAACAGATTCCGCTCAAGACGGAGTGCTGGAAGCTCTCCCCTGCTATCTGGGCCCGTTCACCATCAAGCGGCTCATCAACGACGTCACTGTTCAGTTGGACCTGCCACCTTCAATGCGGATCCCCCCGACATTTCATGTCTCCCGCATTAAGCCCCTCTCTGCCAGCCCTCTCTGCCCTCCTCCGGATCCCCCACTGCCCCCCCCGGGTCATCGATGGCCAGACCACATACACAGTGGAGAAGATCTTGGATGGCCATCAACGGAGTCATGTGGTGCCAGTACCTAGTTGACTGGAAAGGGTACGGTCTGGAGGAAAGGTCCTGGATTTCGGGGTCCTACATCCAGGACAAGCGGATGGTGCGGGCATTCCATTGGGCCCATGCATGCAAGCCCAGTGGGACACCAGGAGGCGCCCCTGGGGGGGGGGGCACTGTGATGATCAGGCGAGCGTGCTCCTCCTCCCCTCCTGTTCCTGTCTTCTAGGCTCCAGAGTATCAACTACACCTGCGTGATCACACACCTGCTGCATCCTAATGACCTGGTGTATTTAAGAGCCAGCGTGTGGAGAACCCATCACTGAATCATTAGGTTTGCTACCAAGAAGACGTCTAAGCCTTTTATCTTATTATCTCTCGGTTGACCTGTGTTTTCACTCCCTTTTGTCCTCCTGTCTCTTCAGATTCGCTGCCACCTGTACGGTGAGTACTCTGGGGCTGATCACACTCACCTGACCAAGAAGACGCCAGACGTCCACCCAGGTCACCGTCTTCCCCCTGTTCCCATGGTTCACGCAGGAGTTCCCTGCAGGGCTCCTCAGCTCATAAGAGAAAGAGTGCTTTCCCATTATTATTTTCCTCTTTGGGAGATTCTGTCCCTAATAACCTCTTTCTTTCTGCTCTTTTCCAGTAGGCTATGTGCGCTCCAGCGGGGAACCAGTTTTGCATCATTTAAGTGTGTGTTTTTGTGTTGCACTTTTCCTTAGTTTTGCACTTTAATTTTGAGTTGTGTATTAGTTTTGGTTTTGCAATAAACTGGTGAATTTTTACATCTGAGTCTGAGTGTTCTTTCTGGCAGCTCTGCAATTGAGCCTCACTTGCCCTGAATCATGCCACTCTCAGTATTTTACTGGCTTGCCCAAATGTTGTACAGCAAACTTTAAACGAGCTTCAACATGCTTTTTCTTCAGCAATGGAGTCTTGCGAGGTGAGCTGGCATAGAGCCCATGTCGGTTGAGTGCATTACTTATTGTTTTCTTTGAAACAGCAGTACCTGCTAACTCCAGGTCTTTCTGGAGCTCGCCAGGAGTGGTCTTTGGCTCTTGGATAACTCTTCTGATAATTTGGCTCTTCTGTCAGAGATCTTGTGAGGAGCTTCTGAGCGTGGCCGGTTTATATTAAAATGATGCTCTTTCCACTTCCGAATGATGCCTCCAACAGTGCTCACTGGAAGATTCAGCAGTTTAGAAATGTGCCTGTAACCAATGCCATCATTATGTTTTACAACAATAAGGTTGTGAAGGTCTAGAGAGAGCTCTTTGCTTCTGCCCATCATGAGTTCTTTGTGGTGTGACAATCTGATATTCACAGACCTTTTTAAAGGCAATCAGTCAGGACTTAACCAGCTGAAGTCAATTTGCACTGATGGGGGGTTGGATGCCTTCATAGATTCTGATGGATTTCAGCTGGTTTCTTGGCTTTCTATGCCTTTTTGCACCCTTTGTTGTTCATGTGTTCAATACTTATCCTTGGTGTCATTCCACTTTATTAAATATAACTTGTTATAACTTGAAAATATCAGGTCAATGGCTCCATCAGAAATATGTTTAATGAGAAAAATGTATTAGGTATTATATACCTAATACAGTATACGTATACCTACATACCTATATTATATACCAAATGGATGTGGCAGGGAGTACGGGCGTTGACGGATTATAAGTCTAGGCAGAGGGTCGATGATGATGATGCTTTGCTTCCAGACAGGCTCAATAACTTCTTTGCACGTTTTGAAGCATCAAATCCGACAATCAGAGGGAGGGCTGGCCCATCTTCACCATCTGTGGGGCCAGCTATCACCATCAACGCAGCGGGCACACGGAGGACCCTAATCAGGATTAACCCACATAAAGCTGCAGGTCCGGACAACATCCCGGGACGTGTGCTCCGAGTCTGCGCGAGTGAGTTGGCGGATGTCCTGACTGACATATATAACATTTCCCTGAGTCAGGCCATCGTTCCTAGATGCTTTAACACCTCTATCGTAGTACCGGTGGCAAAGAAAGCGGTTGTGTCCTGTCTGAATGACTATCGTCCTGTCGCACTGACACCAACTGTGATTAAGTGTTTTGAACGGCTTGTTAAACCACATATCACAGCCTGCCTCCCTGCATCACATGACCCGCTCCAGTTTGCGTATCGTTCAAATCGCTCCACAGAGGACACTATAGTCACCACCCTGCACTCTGTCATTACCCACCTGGATCAGAAAGACACCTATGCCAGACTCCTGTACATTGATTTCAGTTCAGCATTTAACACCATTATTCCCCAGAGACTGATGGAGAAATTACTCCTTCTCTGTCTGAACACCGCCATATGTCTCTGGATCCTGGATTTCCTGACCGAGAGACCTCAGTCTGTCCGGGTTGGAAACAACATCTCCAACTCCATCACGCTGAGCACTGGATCCCCTCAAGGCTGTGTACTCAGTCCACTGTTGTTTACACTTTTAACACATGACTGTGTGTCCAGACACAAGGGGAACCAGATTATTAAGTTTGCGGATGACACCACAGTGGTGGGACTTATTCAGAGGGATGAGGAATCAATGTACAGGGAAGAAGTTAGAGACCTGGAGGGCTGCTGCAGGGAGAACAATCTGGTGCTCAACGTGATCAAAACGAAGGAGATGATTATCGACTTCCAGCGGTCACGGCCTGAACACGTCCCTCTCTGCATCAGCGGCCGTTCGGTGGAAAGAATGGCGAACATCAAGTTCCTCGGAGTGCAGATCTCGCAGGACCTACCTGGAGCAAGAATTCCTTGGGGATCAGGAAGCGGGCCCAGCAGAGACTGCACTTCTTGAGGAAACTCAAACAGGCCTCTCTCCCCATCTGCATCCTCAGGACCTTCTACAGAGGCGTGGTGGAGAGTGTTCTGAAGTACTGCACTGCAACATGGTACTCCAGTTGCAGTAAGTCAGACAAAAAAGCTCTGCAGAGGGTAGTTAAGGGAGCTGAGAAGGTAATTGGAGTTTTCCTCCCCTCTGTTCCAAGAACTTTTTCAGAGCCGTTGTAGGAGCAGGGCACTGAACATTGTTAATGACCACTCTCACCCTCTGCACAAACACTTTGAACTACTGCCATCTGGCAAACGATTCCGGAGCATCAGAGGCAGAACCACCAGACTGATCAACAGCTTCCTTCCACAAGCTGTTAGGATGCTGAACAGTTGATCCGGAATCCTTTACACATATTACTGCACTTTATGGACATTATGTACTATATTATATGTATATTATAGTTTTAGTCAGTTTTAAGTATTTATTTCTCTTAGCTACTTAGATTCACTTAGCCATTTTAATTGTTTTATATATACATAGGCAGTTATCATTTTAACTGCAACTGTAATAAGTTAACATTACTGTAATATCCAAATGTGTCTCAGGGATGTGTGAATGGCTGTCGGGGTGGGGTGTGTGAGTGTGTTTTTAAATTATGTTCTTTTTATAATACGGATGCCTAGAGAAACGCAATTTCATCTTGCTTGCACTACAGTTGTATGCATAGCATCATGACAATAAAGGTTGATTGATTGATTGATTGATTGATTGCTATATATCTACACACACACACACACACACACACACACACACACACACACATATATATATCATGAACACCCCTCGGGGCAGATAGAGATAGATTCACACGCTGAACTGTAGTGTGACATTTATTGACAAAAGAGAACAAAAATCTAGAACAGTGCTCAAACATAGAAATGCAAAGTAACTTACAGAGATGGCACTCCAGCTGAGATCGCTCTGGAGGAGATGAAAGATGAGGAGTAAGTCCAAATAACACCAGGAGTAGTCCTTAGATATTGGACATCAGACAATGCTGCCGCATTGAGAGAATAACCAGCAGTCCTTAAATAGTGAGCAGCAGATTAGTCGCAGGTGCGGGGAGCTGAGTGAGCAGGTGACCCGATTAATCAACTACTCACAGCTTGAGATGGCAGGGAGACAGCATGAGTAGTTGGTGGGAATGTCTGGACAAAAGGAAGGGCTGTGAGTGAAAAACAATCCAAAATATATACAAAGAACTGACAACATAATAATAACAGACATACAGAACTCAGAAAATAAATTGAGTCTGAGATCAGATGGGTTAATAGAGCTCAGACTCATGACAGAGCCCCAACCTCAAGGGGTGGATTCCAGACACCCACAGGCAACACCAAAGGGACCCCCCCCCCCCAAAAAAGAAAAGGAACAGCAAAAAATCCCCCAGGAGGGAAGTGGGGGAAAAAGACTATGGAGAGAAAATACAAACCCCGCACAAGACCCACACCTGCGCAACACCGGGCCCCTGGGTCCCCTAGGCCAAAGAACCCTGCTGCTCAGGTGGCCAGCCAAAGTCCCAGGCAAAACAGACAGAAAGGTGGAACGAGTCGGGCAGCCTGCCGGAGAATATGGGCCACTCAACCCAGCAGCTCAGTCTGTCGGGCAGCCGGCCTGAGTTCTTTAGCCACCAAGACCGCAGGGGTGACCCAGGAGGCAGCCTCCCCATAGGAGGGCCCACGGTGGCGTTAAGCAGCGGTTGGGGAACCACAATGGTGCCAGGTAAAGGAGAGGAGGCCCCGACGCTCTCGGTAATTCCAGACTGCAGCACTGCAGCACCCACGGTGGCTCTGGGCTGGAGCACTGCAGCACCCTCGGTGGCTCCGGGCTGGAGCAGTGCTGCACCCTCGGTGGCGCCGGGCTGGAGCTTAGCAGCACCCTCAGTGGCTCCGGGTTGGAGCTTAGCAGCACCCTCGGTGACTCCGGGCTGGAGCTTAGCAGCACCCAGGGTGGCTCCGGGCTGGAGCTTAGCAGCACCTGGGGTGGCTCCGGACTGGAGATTAGTAGCACCCACAGTGACTCCGGGCTGGAGCTTAGCAGCACCCGCAGTGGCTCTAGGCTGGAATACTGCAGCACCCTCAGTAGCTCCAGGATGGAGCACTGCAGCACCCTCAGTGGGCCCGAACTGGGCCAACACTGCACCCTTGGTGGACCTGGACGGGGCCAATGCTGCACCCATGGTGGACCCTGATTGGGCCACAGCTGCACCCACGGTGAACAGGCCGACCCATGAGAGCAGCAGGCCAAGGAGGTGGCCCATCAAAGGGACACCGGACGAGTGCAAAGGAGGAAGGTCCACAACAACCTCAGCGGGGGGAGCTGGACTCACGACATCCTCGACTGGAGAGCCTGAATCCATGGAGACATCTGGCAAAGTTGGACTTTCCCCAGTGACCCTGGAATAAGGCTCAGAACAAACAGGGAGAGGTACAGGGTCAGGGTCAGGGTCACCAGCAGCGGCAGAGCCCGGCAAGGTGAGCTCAGGCGCAGCTGATGGCTGCACCCGACTCTCCTCCCCAAGAGCCAGGCAAGATCCCTCCCAAAAAGATAAGAGGGAAACAAAGGAGAGTACTTGCCTGAGCTCAAGCTCCACCACTGCCCAGGACTCTGTCGATCCAGATGACGACGTTTCAGACCCAGTCTCATGGAGGTCCAGCTCCGGTTCCCACTCTGCTACGGCGGCCTCCGCAGAAGGCATAATGGTGGTTGCAGTCCACGTCTCCCCAGACAAAGAGGCCCTTGCTGGAGGCTCACCCAGCGTGGCAGCTGGGGGTCGGCTCCGCGCCGGCACTGGAGTTGGGCCCTCCAGGGACACAGGCTCCTCCATCATCCGGCGGCTCAGTTCTAGGTCTGGTGGACACTCAGGGACAGATGGGGAAGACACGGAGAGGACAGGTGAGGAATTATTTGCTGCAGCAGGTGGGGAGAGCTCACGGGACTGCATTTCCTGAGCCTCCCAACCAGGGATCAGGCAAGGCACATCATCATGAATTGGAGAAAAATTAAATCACACTTGCCTGTCATCCTGGTGTACAATGTTTTCTGCTGCAGCAGGTGCACAGTCATCCATCTCCATGTCTATGGTGAGCCTGGGCCCCTCTGTGGATTGTGGAAGGGCCGCCTCTGTAGACATGGAGGTGGGCGTAGCCAGGGAGAATGCAGCCGGACCCTCAGCAGTGAGAGGATGCACCGAGGAGACGAGGTTTGCAACAGGAAAGGAGGAGGAGGGGACTGACGTGACAGTCGGCGACTGAAAACAAAGAGGAAAGGATTAGTCTGGCTCGATGTTGAGGAAAATGCTGACTGAGAGGCAGGAGGATTCTTCCAGCGATCTGGAGCAGGATGACGCTGCTTTCGTGGAGCTAATGGAGACAGAACGGGCGCCGGAGACTGGTGTGGAGTGTTGATGACAGAGGCCCAGGAACGCCCTTCGGCGTGTGCCCAGGATTCTCCGGGGAATTTCTCACCACTCCTCCGTTCTCGCATTGCAGCGCAGCGATCAGAGTGATCCTCTCTTCTCCCTCAGCGTGCTCCTTCAGCTGAGGGCACCGGCGAGCTGCTGCCTCCATGAGTCCCAGATACTACAATGCATCCTCCAGGGTGGAATATGTGCACGCCGTGGAGATTAGCCCGTTTATCTACATAAGCGCAAGGGAACACTCCCACCCCAGACACACTGGGTAGCCCCTTCCGCCTGCTGAATCCATAACTGCTCCAATGACAGGTGAGTGGAAGGGAAAAAAGGCAAAAAGGAAAAAAATGCACACTACAGCAGCTGAATCTACTTATGGCGGCAGCATTCTGTCATGAACGCCCCTTGGGGTAGAGAGAGATAGACTAACGCGCTGAACTGTAGTGTGACATTAGCTGACAAAAGAGAACAAAAATCCAGAACAGTGCTCAAATATAAAAATATAAACAAAGTAACTTACAGAGATGACATTCTTACTCCTCATCTTTCATCTCTGGAGGAGATGAAAGATGAGGAGTAAGTCCAAATAACACCAGGAGTAGTCCTTAGATATTGGACATCAGACAATGCTGCCACACTGAGAGAATAACCAGCAGTCCTTAAATAGTGGGCAGCAGATTAGTCGCAGGTGCGGGGAGCTGAGTGAGCAGGTGACCTGATTAATCAACTACTCACAGCTTGAGATGGCAGGGAGACAGCGTGAGTAGTTGGTGGGAGTGTCTGGGCAAAAGGAAGGGCTGTGAGTGAAAAACAACCCAAAATATATACAAAGAACTGCACGGTGTGGGCTGCACGGTGGTGCAGTGGTTAGCACCGCGGCAGCACAGTTTACCCTCGGCCGGGGGATCGCGGGGATCATGAGATCGTGGGTTCGATCCCTGCCCTCGGCCAACAGTGATCTGTGTGGAGTTTGCATGTTCTCCCCGTGTTTGCGTGGGTTTACTCCGGGATTTCTCCGGTTTCCTCCCACATGCCAAAAACATGCAGGTTAGGGAGTTAAGGGGCGCTTGCACACGCAGCGACCGGCAGCTGGTGGCTTGTCACTGGACTGCAGAACAAATCTACCTACGGGTACAAAATAAGTCCAAAAAAAAAAAAAAAAAGAACTGACAACATAATAATAACAGACATACAGAAATCAGAAAATAAATTTAAATTGAGTCTGAGCTCAGAGGGGAAAATGGAGTTCAGACTTATGACTATATATATATATATATATATATATATATATATATATATATATATATATATATATACTGTATATATATATAAGATAAGATAAGATAAGCCTTTATTAGTCCCACAATGGGGAAATTCCAAGATTGCAACAGCACAGGGATAGCAACACTCAGAGCAACAATCACAAGGCAAGAAAAAAAAACAAAAACAAGAGCAGCGAGTATACATATGTACATATAAACATAAATATATAGACACAAGGTGCGGAGCATTGTAGCTAGATGGAATAAATATATAGATATATAAACACACAGTGCGGAGCATTGTAGCTAGATGGAATAAATATATGAATATATAAACAAACACAGTGCGGAGCATTGTAGCTAGATGGAATAAATATGTAAATATATAAACACACACACAGTGCGGAGCATTGTAGCTAGATGGAATAGATATGTAAATATATAAACACACACAGTGCGGAGCATTGTAGCTAGATGGAATAAATATGTAAATATATAAACACACACACAGTGCGGAGCATTGTAGCTAGATGGAATAGATATGTAAATATATAAACACACACAGTGCGGAGCATTGTAGCTAGATGGAATAAATATGTAAATATATAAACACACACAGTGTGGAGCACTGTAGCTAGATGGAATAAATATGTAAATATATAAACACACAGTGTGGAGCATTGTCGCTAGATGGAATAAATATATAAATATATAAACACACAGTGCGGAGCATTGTAGCTAGATGGAATGAAACAGCATAACCGTCTACTTAGTTATCCTACATGGTATGATTATGTACCCATACATATTGTCACCCTCCGTAGTGACCGGTATTTTCCTAGTTGTATACCGGAGGGGACCATTGTGTAAGTCTATTGCGTCTTTTGCATTCAATACTATTAGGTTGTCATGTCTTTTTGCTATCTCTGCGAGCAGCCCTGCTTAGATTATACAGTCTGACAGCCGTTGGTAGGAAGGACCTGCGAAACCTCTCGGTTGTGCACCTAGGATGATGTAGTCTGCTGCTAAATGAGCTCCTTAGTGCATTCAGTGTGACCTGCATAGGGTGGAACTCGGACTCCGGCAGAGATGACAGTTTAGCCACCATCCTTCTCGCTCCCATCTCCTCCACTGGGTCAAGGCGCTGCCCCAGGACAGAGCTAGCTTTCTTGATCAGTTTGTTCAGTCTCTTCCTATCGGCTGCTGTAATGCCACTGCCCCAGCAGACCACTCCAAAAGCGATGGCTGATGCCACCACCGTGTCGTAGAATGTCTTCAGCAGCGCCCCTTGTACACCAAAAGACCTGAGTCTCCTCAGTAGGAACAGCCTGTGCTGTCCCTTCTTGTAGAGTGCGTCGGTATTGTGTGACCAGTCTAGTTTATTGTTCAGATGAACACCCAGGTACTTGTAGGATGTCACCATCTCAATGTCTGTTCCCTGGATGTTTACTGGCGCTGTGAGGGGTTGTCCTTGCCTGCGGCAGTCCACCACCAGCTCCTTAGTTTTCCTCGCGTTGATCTGGAGGCAGTTCTGATGGCACCAGTCCACAAAGTCCTGGATAAGCCCTCAGTACTCAGCTTCATCTTCGTTGGAGATGAGGCCAACGATCGCAGAGTTGTCAGAGAACTTCTGTAGATGGCAGTGTGTTGTGTTGTGTGAGAAGTCCGCAGTATAAAGGGTGAACAGGAAGGGAGCCAAAACCGTTCCCTGGGGGGCCCCCGTGCTACCGATGATCATGTCGGACACACAGTCCCGGGTTCTCACAAACTGTGGCCGGTTTGTGAGGTAGTCCAGGATCCATGATGACAGATGCTGGTCCACCCCTGCGCACAGCAGCTTGTCCTTCAGGATCATCGGTTGGATGGTGTTGAAAGCACTGGAGAAGTCAAAGAACATGATCCTCACTGCATTCCCGGACTTCTCCAGGTGGAACAGAGAATGGTGAAGGAGGAAGATGGCCGCATCCTCCACCCCAATACCATGCTGGTAGGCGAACTGGAGTGGATCCATCGCTGGTCCCACCAGGGGGCGGATGTGAGCAAGGAGCACTCTCTCCAGGGTCTTCATCATGTGGGACGTCAGGGCCACTGGTCTGTAGCTGTTCAGATCTTTGGGGTTGGAAGTCTTTGGTACAGGTACCACACAAGATGTTTTCCACAACTGTGGTACCCTCACCAACTTCAGGCTCAGGTTGAAGATGTACCCCACAATCCCACACAGCTGGTCTGCACAGGACTTGAGGAGCTTTGCGCTGATGCCGTCCGGTCCCGACGCCTTCCTTGCCTTGATCTTCCTCAGCTCCGTCCTCACCTGGGTCTTAGTGAGGGTGAGGTTGGGAGGCTGTGTGTTGGGAGTGGGGGGTGATGGTGGAGTGGGGAGTGGGCAGCAGGACTTGATGTCTTCAGAGGCAGCAGTGGTTGTTGTGCAGTCGGGGGGGAGGGCGGTTGGTCAAACCTATTAAAAAACAGATTCAGATTGTTCGCCCACTCCCTGCTCCCCGTGGCCTGGGGGGAGGTATTCTGGAGCCCAGAGATGGTTTTAAGGTTTCTCCAGACCCCGCTGATGTTGCTCTGTTGCAGCTTGTCCTCCATCTTCTTCCTGAAGCTGTCCTTGCCTTCTCTGATCTTTCTCCTCAGCTCCCTCTGTACGGACTTCAGCATCTCCCTGTTCCCCGACCTGAAGATCCTCTTCTTCTCTCTCAGAAGTGTTTTTTATCTCAGGGTTGATCCAGGGTTTGTTGTTTGAGCAACACCGTATGGTCTTGGTGGGAACGGTGTTGTCCACACAGAAGCTGATGTAGTCCGTGATGGTGTGAGTGAGGCCATCAATGTCCTCACCATGTGGATCGCAGAGCTGCTCCCAGGCGGTGGTTTCAAAACAGCCCTTTAGAGCGTCCATTGCCTCCTCAGACCATAACTTCACTGTGCGCATGGCCGGAGGTTGTCTGTGCACTAGGGGTTTGTACACCGGCCGGAGATGAACTAAGTTGTGATCCGATCTCCCGAGTGGGGGGAGTTGTGATGAGGTGTACGCCTCCTTAGTGTTTGCGTAGAATAAGTCCAGTGTTTTATTGTCTCTAGTGTGGCATGTGACATACTGGGTAAACGTGGGTAGAATGGGAGACAGTGAAACATGGTTGAAATCGCCTGAGATGAGGAGAAGAGCATCTGGGTGTTCTGTCTGCAGCCTGCCAGTTACTGAGTGGATGACGTCACGCGCTGTCCCAGCGTTCGCCGTCGGATTTGCATAAATAACAATGCAGATCACGTGTGAGTATTCCCTCGGGAGATATGTAGGCCGCATGCTAACAGCTAGCAACTCCATGTCTTTGCTGCAGTGTTGTTGTTTAACAGTGATGTGTCCCGGTCTGCACCAGTTGTTATTAACATAGATCAACACTCCACCGCCCCTTGCTTTGCCACTGTCTGGTGTTCGGTCTGCCCGTATTGCGTGGAAACCCTCTAGCTCAATGTTAGCATCTGCTACTAGTTCAGTTAGCCACGACTCGGTAAACAAAAGGAGGGAGCACTCCCAGTATATGCTATCGTAGCGGGAGATAGCCGCTAACTCATCTACCTTTCCCAATATAGATTGTACATTCCCCATAACAACGGATGGGAGGGTGGGTCTGTACCTTATATTCCTTGTCCGCCGTCTAACACCAGCCCGACAACCACGTCGTTTTCGCCTTATTTCTCCCGGTATGTCGAGTTTTTCCGTTAGCACCGAGTGGCGGTTGAGTGCTAGCAGCTGTTCCCTGCTGTACCGTCTCCTGCTGTAAACAGTGGCGCCATCTGCCGGCTCAGGAGACATTTGGGGCTCCAAATGTATATATATCAAACCCTGGTACCACATTTCAAAACATTTGGAACAAAACTGTAGGAGTTGATTTCACAAGACACTTACTGTCAATTAACTGAGGTGAAATGGTACATCATTAGTCAGGGGCTGTAACTCCTGCAAAAATCATCCGATTGAAGCCAAATTACATTCTGCACATCATCAGTGTATATCAAACTCTAGTACCAAGTTTCAAAACAATCAGAACAAAACTGTAGGAGGAGCTGATTTCAAAAAAGTGGGACAGACAGACGGACGGACGGACGGATGGACGGACGGACTGCCCCATGCCATTATCCCCCTTCAGTCTTCGTCCAAAGGGGTCTTTGACTGGCGGGGGATAAAAACCAAACATAAATGTTCTGAAAGGACCAAATGTGACCTCAACAAGTTATGGCATCAAAGATAGTGTTGTTTAGGAGCCAACTCTAACATCTTTTACATCAGAAAACTAACAGAGAACTAACCGACTAGGAGACTACTCACAATGCACTCTGCAGACACAGCACACATTATGAAACTTTTATTGGTAGCAAATTGGTTTCGGAAATAGATTAGCCTTCCCAACCAAGTTTCAGTTTTCAAAAGCCTCATTTGAAAGGAAAATAAAGAAAAAGAGCCGCAAAAGAAGGTCAGACCTTTTCACTCTGCAAAGCTGACCGATGTAGCTGTGAATTAGACATCAATGGTCTGCTGTCAGGGAAGTATTCAAAGTTATTTGACCTTATGATAACCATATGCCCTTCTAATATGCATACAAGCCAGACTTTATTGAAATTTAAATGGTTCTGTATTCAGTAACCAGTGCTCCTCCAATCCCATGGTCAGTGTGTTACGGGACAGAAAATAGAAGGTTAAATTAATGTTGTATCTATGGAGTTTGATAAGTAGTTGAACACAATGACTACAAAAACTTTCAAAGACAACCACAGACAAATTGAAGCACACACTACAGCGAAAGATAACAGGAAGTGTCAGTAATATGTTAGTAATAACAAAACTAAACCCAAACCACATCAAAAATGACTGTGCTAGACATATTATTGCAGTTTACTTGCCCTCAGATTTGACCCAACTGTTATTTTTGCTCAGACTATTTTATTTTTGATGTGACTACACCAGTGATGAGAAGTTGACTTACTTGTGCATTAAAAATATTAGAATAGTAATTTAATCTAAGGAGCTAAGTCATAATCATCAAAATACTTGAAATAGCTCACTGTACATGTGAATTAAATTTTTAAATGTAATTACTTAATAGAATTTATGTTTCATAATCTATTTTTTAGATGCACCAGTAAGCAGAATTTTCAGGTAGATGTCATTTAATTGAGTATTTATTTTGGTAATGAGTTTTTATTTTAACTCCCTTCATTTTAACACAAATATCTACACTTTCCACCCCTAATATGTCCAAGACAATTTTAGGGATATTATTGATTTGGTTTTTGTATCAACAAGCATCTGTCTGCTTCCAAATAACAGATTTTAACTGAAGTAGATGGAATCAGTGATTTTCATGCGAGAGATGTAACAATGTCTTCTTTTTCTTTGTCTTCTTCTTCTGGCTGCTCCATGTAGGGGTCACAACAGCGTATCATCTGCTTTATCTCACCCTGTCCCTTGTAGCTTCCTCTCTTACACCAACCCTCTCCATGTCCTCCTTAACTGCATCTATGAATCTTCTCTGTGGTCTTCCGCTTTTGCTCCTGCCTGGCAGCTCCATCTTCAACATGTTTTGTCCAATATATCCACTATCCCTCCTCTGCACATGTCCAAACCATCTCAGCCTTGGCTCTCTTACTTTATCTCCACACCACTCAACCTGAGCTGTCCCTCTGACATACTCATTTGTAAACCTGTCCCTCCTAGTCACTCCTAATGAGAATCTCAGTATCTTCAGCTCTGCCACTTCCAGCTCGTACTCCTGTCTTTTCATCAGCGCCACTATATCCAAACCATACATCATGGCAGGTCTCATTACCATCTTGTAAATCTTCACTTTCACTCTAGCTGCTATCCTTCTGTCACAAATCACCCCTAACACTCATGTCCACCCACTCCACCCTGCCTACACTCTCTTCTTCACCTCCCTTGTGCACCGTCCATTGCTGGGGATGGTTGACCCCAGGTATTTAAACTCATCTATCTTCACTACCTCTGCTCCTTGCATCTTCAGCATAACACCTGCCTTCCTCTCATCCACATGCATGTATTCTGTCTTGCTTCTACTGACTTTCATTCCTCTTCTCTCGAGTGCATACCTCCACCTCTCCAAGTCATCTGCAACCCTCATGGTCCACAGAGACTCCTGCCTCATCTGTAAGCCTGTCCATTGCCATAGCAAACAAGGAAAGATATAAAGATGTATTGACGTAAAAGACTTAACATAACAAGATGAAACATGATAAATTTGTAGCTTAAATTATAGCTTAATTAAACATGAAGTGCATCCTTGTATTGGTCGTAATCTTTCAAGATATGATGCTGACAGCGAATACCTATTTGCATGTCACAGAAAATATAATGCACATTAATATCTTGGCTTAATAGTTTGCACATTAAATTAATGGCTTTAAAGACCTGGTAGTAGGGATGGGCATATCGATACTCTAATATTGATACTTTGAAACAAGCTGGTTGATATTTTGGAGTCGATACCTTTTTAAATATCGTGATACCACCGTGTTAATACAAAATGTGCAATTTGTTTTCACTTCTGAGAGCTTTAGGCATTAAATGTATACTGTATATGAAAACTGGTGAAAAACCAGCCCAGACATATTTTAGAAATGGTCTGCCATGTCATATGATTGTGGCAGCCGATCAGATGTCAGAGCCAAAGACTCACTGCGCACTGTGCAGCCTCAGTCCAGCACTCACTGACTCCCGCGCAGTGTTCAGCATCAAAGACAGAGTTATGGCAGGAGTTTGATAGGCGTGTGATGGCTTCTCAGGGAAATCGGAATGAAAACACAAACGCGTACATTGAGATGCGCAGATTCACGGAGGAAAAAGTAATCTCAAAGAGTGAGGACACTTTGCTATGGTGGAAAAGCAATGAGATAGTGTTTTCATTGTGCAGTGAAGTGGCAAAAAAATATCTTGGAACAGTCACAACCTCAGTTCCAGCTGAGAGACTGTTTTCCAAGGCAGGAGAGACGATTAGTCAGTAGCAAAATCGGCTTAAACCTAAAAATGTGAACATGTTGCTTTTCCTAAACACCAATCTAAAACTTGAATAGATTGTTATCTAGCCACTAAATGATCTAGTGTACCTTATCCAGTTGGTGAATATGCAGTTGTACATTATCTAGCAACTAAAAAAAGACAAATGAGTATTAGCTGTTTTCATTGAAAAACACTGGTCCTTGCTTAGTGACAGGAGGTGCTGTTCATAGTTCACATAAGTACTGATGAGAAGTTAGAATAAGGTCAACATCTAAATTCTTTCATTGTAATAAAAATGAGTGAAACTATCATTTAGCATTCTATTGTTTTGAATATGATGTTGTTGCTGCTGATGTTGACGATGATGATGATGATGCTGTGATGGCGACGATGGTTTAATGCAGGTTCTTGAGCAATATGATCTTTCAATTTAAGAAAATGAATACTGTGTGAAAGCTCAGTCAAGTTAACTGGATTCAAGTAATTTTTTTAGTGGTGTTGGCATTATCGTGTTAATCACCCATTAATGCTTTGTCTCTGTTAATGGCGACAAATTTTGTGATCGTGGTTAAAGGCACTTAACGGCAGAAAGTGCAAACGGTACTTTTTGGTCTAGTGGCTCTCCGTACCAAAGCTGTCTGGCCCCAGACCCTGTGCGCACCATGCAGACATTGTGAAGTCAAACAAGCTGGACTACAGCCATGGAAATCCTCAAAGTGCTGTCAGGTTTAAGTTTACAATGTTATCTGTCGGAGCGCTCACCTGGATAATTGTTACAGCCTCCTCCGAAACTTTGCCTGGATGTTGGGTTGTTATTCTTTTGTGGAAGCTAGCTAGCTGGCTAGTAGCTACATGCTAGGTTATAGCTGACCTCCAGCAGCTGACACAGACAGAAATTCACCTGTTTTCATTCTCATAGCTTTGGGTCCAACTGTTGGTGAGTACCAGTCTAAAAAAATTCTCAAGCTGTGTTCGTAATGTCCACTCACTCTCCCAGCATTTTTGCAGCATGGTGGGGTGTGTGATATCCTACCGTGTAGCAATGATCACACTTGAGTTATTTCTTTGGCTAACTCTGCCGTTTATTCTGCAACACACATAATATGACTGAACATGGATTCTGCGCGGGGTTTTCACACTCTTGTTCTAATGTGTCCCCTTAATAGTAGTGCTGAACAATACAGGTAGTTCCCCCTAGAGGCATGTGCCAGTAATGTTTTAAATTAGACTTGCAGTCTACCACAGGTGTCATCACAAGTGAGACAGTTGTTTGTTTATGTTTGCAATTTTTCTGCTAAAAGGAAAATTGTGTCTGTTGTGACACGCGAGGTCCATGGTTTTGTGTTGATCTGCTTAAAAGTTGTGGACGTTTATTTTGGGAGAAAGAGCAAGCTCCATTTGTGGCTGCTGGCTGGTTGAATGCTGAGTTGTGTTGCAGTGGCAATACTGAGCCCTGGCATTCTGTTGTTTGCACATGCAGTCTACTTTTGAGAATTTTCTGGAGTATATTCTGGATAGTTTTTGTCATTTTGGATGTGTTGAGAGCTTTATTAAACCTGCATGTGACGACAGCAAGCATATTTGTCCACTCCCATGTTCATAACAGTATGACAAACTTGAAAAATTACCGACTTAAGGTACACTGTATCTGTATGGAAAAACACGCGATTAACTCAACATTCCAAAAGATTAATGACGATTAAAAATTTTAATTGTCCAACACCACTATATTTTTTACTTCTGAAATGTTACACCATTCATTCAAATTCTATGGTGATACCAAGCAGCATAATTTTGAAAAATAAACAAAATAAGCATTATTTAAGTTTGTAAAATGATAGTGTAAAAATAAAATAAATAATAGAATAAAATAAAAATTAAAAAAACATTGCACTGTGAAAAAAAATACACATATATGCTGCTTGGTATTCCCATAGAATTTGGATGAGTGGTGAAACATTTCAGAAGTGAAAAATACTTGAATCCAGTTGACTGACTGAGCTTTCATACAGCATACTTACCCGCCCGGATGACTGAGGATCTTCACCAAATTAAGAAACTGAATTAATTTTGCTTTCATTTTAAGTCTTAATTGTTTTTATTATAATTGAAAAAAACATTTTATTTTTATTTACTTTGCTCATTGTTCTATTTTATTATCATTTTATAAGCATTTCTTTCAAGTATTTATGTTCATGAGTTTTATTCATATTTCATATTGCCCTTGCAATAAAGTTGTTAATGAAACTGCAATCGTGATTTTCCTTTAAGGGGTAAAAAGTATCGGTATTGAAGAAAAAGTCTCATAAATTAATGGTATTGTAGCGAAAGGAAAAATGCTGGTATTGCCCATTCCTACCCCCTCCTTTTAAGAGATGATTTTACTTGGATTTTTTTTAAAGTACATTACTGAGCCTCTACTTTAACCCTTTTTCTTGAGTAAAGAAAATGAATCAGTACTTCTACCTCTACCAGTTTTTGTTTTTTTTTTTTAACACAAGCATCAGCACTTCTACCACTTATATGACTAACAATAAAAAGAGCCCATTTCTTGGACAGAAACACTCACACTGAGCATAAAGACCAGCCTCCACATTTGTCTCTACGGGCCAATGAAGTCACCTATAGCTGTTTGTTTCAGGCTAACCACAGCAGATCAGAGAGAATAATCTGCTACTGGATCCTGCAAACAGTTTTACAGTGAGCCATATGAGGCAGCCTCTAAGAAAAGAGAAAGAAAAGGAGATTTAGATTAGCAGAAAGCAGGACTATGCGGCATGTGAGCGATCTTGACAATCCCAGTGATGAAGGTAAACTCACACTGGGATTAGCGGTTAACGATATCCACATTTCTGTGCCCAACCTCACAGCTTCCCCGTACCACTTGTGTCAGAAGCAATGCCAGTTTGTGTCGGTGTTGGTGCGCGCAGCGGTGTGTGTTGTTGTGTACTTTCACGAGTGCGTCCGTCTGTTTTTGTGTGTGTGGTAAGCACTGGAAGAGGTGCCAGCGAGATGTTGGGGTTCAAACAGATGGGAGACAGGCATCTGGACAGCTGGCACTCACTGCCTTTCACGAACCCTTTACACCAACCACCTCTTCAACATATCCCCATTCTGTCATCCGTGCAGGCTCTCTCTCTCTCGCTCGCTCTCCTTTTCTTTTCTTCTCACAGCTTAAAAGTCTGGCAGGGAGATCAAAATAATAAAAGTAATTACAAAATAACTTATTTCACGGGATTTTCTTCCACAAAAGGATTTGAGACAAATGCAGCCAACGGGGAGGACAGCAGGGAAAATGGGCACATTAGAGAGTCTAATTCTGGAAAAAAAAAAATCAGGTCAACGTTTTTGATTGATTTAAAGAAATGCTTTGTGCATACATGGCATGCGCATGTTAGCATTAACACTAGACTAGCACTTTAACTGGGTCAGGCATCTCTATTTGATGAGCAGAAAGAGTGCAATACCAGTGAATGCCTTTCGCTTACTCTCCCCTTCTCTGTCACACGTCCTGTTTCATTTGTCAGCTTCAGGCCAGGACGGCCTATTATGCCGGAGCATTTTACAAATTCATCTATTCACTTGCATTTATGTATCCAAGGTACTTGTGATTACTTTGGCATCGCTATACTCACACTAAATTCTACTTGGCAGCCCTCAAGGAGTTTGAGTTGCAGTGATTGCTGTGACTGCAAAACCTGCCTCATTTAGCGGGAGAAAATGCATGGCCCCCAGCCACATTCTCAGGGAGTAAAAACCAGAGCTCTGACAACAACTGTTAATTAAGAAAATAAGTCATTAAATAATTTTTGCTGGCAAATGATTTCTTTAAAGTATTCTTTATAATCACGCAGTGGTTAAGAGCTTTTCTTTTTAAAAACATAATAAATGAGCCCCTTTTTATCCTCTAATGGGAAAACTGTAGAATGTGCAATCCTCCGCAGGGCTGACTGTGATAATTTGACTTGTCCTGATCAGGGGGATAAATGAGAGCAGATGTCAGGATGCATCACGATGGCAGCGCTATCCTGTACTGCCACAACATCCTCTGTCTCATCTCCTTCTCCGTTTTCCCACCTGCCATAAGAACTATTAGGCTCCAACACCTAAGAGTGCTTATCAAGAGTGCACACTTTAAAAGAATACCAGTTTGCAGACAAATAAAAAGGGGGAAAGGTGCTTAGCTGCCTTAGAAATGACTAAAATAATCTCCTTTTACAGTAAATTCCTTGTCTCCACAATGATCTTTAAATTTTTCATCCATTGTTGAAAGTTTTTTTCATTATTTATCCAACAGTATTTGGTTAAGTGGCAAAAAGATAAGAAAGAGCTTACTCTGATTGACTTGAGTAATGAAAGTGCATCACACTTAATTAGGTCTAAAGATTAACTGTTAATAGGATAGCTCAATAATTAGAGATTAAACCAGAATCCTCCACAGGAAACTGGATAGTGAACATTTGTGCATTCCTTCAAGTAACCAGGGCATGAAAATTAGTTAGAAATGGGGTATATTACGTCAATTTCAAAGCCCATACTTTCATTTTATAATATTCTATTTTTTTTTTTTTTCAGTGTACAATCTCCCCTGCAGGTGGTGAGCCCCCTAAAGGGCGGACCCATGTGCCCGCTTTGGCTCCTTGATGTACCTTTTGTTCATGGGGATCCACTGGACCACTATGGGTCTGGCCCTTCACCCAGGGCCAATTTGTCTTGGAAGATCCTATGAGGAGTAAGTTGCCCCCAACAACATAGCTCCTGGAGTCATTCGGGCATACAAACCCCTCCATCATGATAAGTGGCGATCCAGGAAGGGGTTTTCTGAAGCAAACCAAGCTAACTACTTTCGCTTTAAGACCATTAGTTAAGCCACCTTTCTTCTGACTGGCTGCCTCTCATAAACATTAAAATGTATTAAAGACAGGCAAGCGGGAATGGCACACTTGAGATTTTTTATATAAATGTGGCACACTGAGATACAGAACTAGGGGGACAAAAACACTGATGAAGCAGGTAAACCATATATAAATCATTTGACTTAAAGGTGCTAGAGATAACATTCTGACCTCCTGACCAGCAGGTGTCGCACTTATTCCTTCCCCAAATGCTTGGTAGAGACACATGACATCAACCCAGTTATGCTACTGGCTATGATTTGCTGTGACATCTTTACAGCCATAGATATACGTATATAAACACTAGATATGACTTGGCTAGCTGCCAGGCTAGTCACATGTTCCATATACGTACACTTACTTAGTCCATTCATCCATCCATCCTCTACCGCTTATCCAAGGTTCTGGATCACAGGGGCAGCAGTCCCCACAGAGTAGCCCAGACTACTGCCTGGTTCACATAGCACCATAATTCAATTCAATTCAACTTTACTTATATAGCGCCATTTCACAACATTGATCTGTCCAGGGTGTACCCTGCCTCTCGCCCAAAGATGCTGGGATTGGCTCCAGCCCCCCCGCGACCCGAAAAGGATTAAGCGGAAGAAGATGATGGATGGATGGCATTTCACAACAAGTCATCTCATAGCACTTTCAACTGTAAGGGAAACCCCCACAATTGCAGAAAGACCCCAGCAATCAGGCGATCCCCTGTGATTCCTCCTGAATTCCCAGGACTCCTCCTGCAGGTGATGATCCCACTGAAGGGCGGACCCATGTGGCTCCTTTGGGTACACTGGATCCTTGCTGTGACTTTTTTCATAGGGATCCACTAGACTACTTGGGGTCTGGCTCTTCACCCTGGACCAATTTGCCTTGGGAGGTCCTACCAGGGGCAAGTTGCCCAAGGCGACATAGCTCCTGGGATCATTTTGGAGCCCAAACCCATCCACCATGATACGGTGGTGATCCGCAAAAGGGAGCTTACTTATATGACTACAATAAATACAATGAACAATTGTTTATGTATTCTGTTATCACAATGCTGCAGCTGCTGTCAACAATTATAATTACCTACAGAATATGGGGCCTCAATTTGCCATGAAAATGTTAGCCATGCCCTATCTAGTGCAGATATATATCTATATTACTTGCCATCAGAGTCTCATCATCCAACTGCTCATATAAATATTATGATTATTTTGGAAACATAATTTTTTAAAAGTATTTTTTCGAGAATTATTTTTTGAAGAATAGAGACTTAAATTCTTCCCCTTTCTAAACATTTTGTTGATTTTGTTGTTCATGAAAATAGACAGAATTTTGTATAGTTCACCTTTAAATGGTTTGCTTGTACATCACCTTGTCTCATTTTTTGAAACTCTGCTCATGATAAATATGAACAGCCATCATCGAAACAATGTACAGTGTATATACAGCAGAAAATAAGAGAAAACACGAGTAATTTGTCTACTTTAATTTGATGTTGTAATTTTTAGGACAAGTGCCTTCTAACTGTTAAACCAGACTTTATGTTTTGTCCTTTAAGCAAAATGCCTCTTTATGCCTTTTTAACCCTCATGATCATGCAAATTATTTCCCTCGCTAAATTAAACAAAATAATGGAAATGGCAAAAAATGCCTCCACTGTGTCTTTCGTCATTTCCATTTTATGTACCCAGGTTTCTATAAGATATGGACAACATTCAGTTGGCAAACTGCAGGGGATCTCATCTGACATCACAGCCCATCACTGGACAATCTCAAATTCACTGTTACAAAAAAATGAGGAAACTTTGCAGAACACAGCTTAAGTTCAGACGAGGCCACTGCTTTCAGATACATAACAATCCAAAATATCTGGTTCACTCCACTTTATATCTAGGGACTCAACCTCATGCTCTGGCGCGTCGTGGCTTCTGAATTCATGCGCACTCACACACACGCACAAAACTTTGAGGGTGCAGCTGCCAAAAACCACCTTGGGGAGCGAAACAAGAGTTGAGAGAAATGTTTAGAGAAGAATACAGATAGGCCAAAGATGGCGATCAATGACTCAGGCGAAGAGGAAGGAAGGTGGCGAAGGAGGTGGAAGGGTGGAGGTGATAAAGAGGGATCTGAAGAAGAGGATCTGACCCCACCCCCCTCCCCAACGACCACTCGAAAGGAGAGGGGAGAGGATAACCTACATGCCTGAATTGAAACACACACACACACACACACACAAGCACCGCCACGAGTGCCATTGATGGGACTTTTTGAGTGGCATCATCCCTCATTTTGAGAAATGTCATCGGCAGGGTGCCTCCCTGTGAATCATTTTAATAGAGGAAATACAGCTGTGTGTGCGTGTGAGTGTGTGCGTAGACAGAAGGGGGTGTAGGTATTGTTTGTCACCAGATGAACTCGTGGGGTGAGACTAATGAAGAGTGCAGAGGGAAGGAGGGTGGCATTTTAATTGGTCTCTCTCTGTCTCACTCTTGTCTCCTCTCAGGGAGAACAGGAGAATGAATGTTGGCCTTGCAGAGGTAAGAAGGGATTTCTAACACTTGCTCTGCAAACACCTTGTTCTACTAATTGGTCAATAAAAGCCCCTGCTGCACACTCTGTGCATTCCACATAATCTATCTTTGAAGCCTTAGGGATAGGAAAGGGTCATTATTAACTGTGATACATTTTACCACAGCCAATATTTTAGAGATAAGCACATTTGTCATGAAAGTATTTTTAATGTCATCATGCTTAGTTTACATAGATCTAAACACCTTGCTTTGTGTTCAAATGGATTACACTGTAAGCTTTAATCTTTTAAACAAGATGGACAGATGTCTTCGCAGTTGTCACCTTCAGCCAGATGCATATTTGACACATGGTCGTCCAGCATGAGTCATCCTTTCAGCAGCTTTGCACATGACATTTTGCTCAAAGGGAAAATTTGTGAGGCCATCTGAAAACCAACCTGGAGGATTTGCTATTCAACCAAAAGTAATATCAAAGCAAAGACACGACGCATTTCAAACAGGTAAAAGAAATCAGTTGAATCTCCTGATCATACAATTTTGAATAAACACAAATCAGTCACTAACACTACACAGTTCCCCTATGTGGCCTCAAAAGCTCTTATCCATCAGGAAATTGGACAGGTATTCTTGCAGTATCCTGCTACATCTGACATGAGGATCTTAGCAGTTGATTTTTGTGGTAGTGAACATACTTTTTTTTTTTTCCACAATATCTTTATTGAACCTTTTTTTTTTTTTTTAACAAACATGGTACAAACAATCAAACACTAACACTAAAGTACTACAAAAAAAAAAAAAAAAATGCACTAAAAACACCAACAACCACCAACAAAATCAAGTCTTCAACAATGCTCCTCTGTTTAGTCTAGACAATCCAATACATAAGTATACATATTATGTTCACCAGTTTGGAATCCACAAGGTCCACACACATCATTCACCTTCTTCTTCAAGAGTTATGTTTAAATTTTTTACATAATCAATAAAAGGTCTCCATATATTCTCAAACACAATTTCCTTTGATTTTAGTATATATGTTATTCTTTCTAATGGAAGGTTTGTTAACATCTGTCTTAACCACTGAGTCACATCTGGTCTATGAGTCTTTTTCCATAATAGTGCAATACATTTTTTGGCATTAAGCAAACTGAGGTCTATGAATGTTCTTTCACTTTTATTAAAATTATGCTTTTCTGGGTACAGACCCAACAAAAACAGTTTAGGATTCAATATGATTTGTTTTGAGATTATTTTTTCAATTGTTACCCTCACCTCTTCCCAAAACATTCTTATTAATCTACATTCCCATAAACAATGAAATAGGGTTCCTTTACTTTCCATGCATTTTGTGCATGTATCTGGTATATTTTTGTTATATCTATTTAACTCCTCCGGTGTAACATACATCCGCATTAACCATTTGAAATGTATCAATTTAAGGCGTGCATTTATTGATTTGGTTTGAGCTTCTGTACAAGCCAATTCCCATTGTTCCTCTGAAATTTCAATTTGCAGATCTTCTTTCCAGTAGTTTAATCTTTTCAGTGAATTTTCACTTGAAGATAGTGTCAATGAGTTATAAAACTCTGAAATAATACCCTTTCTTTTACTATCTTTCATCATCATTTTTTCCAAGGATGAATAAATAGGTCGAGTGAGAGCTTTATTTTGATTTGATCGAATAAAGTTTCTAAGTTGAAGATATTTAAAAAAATGTGTTCTATTGAGATTAAATTTGATCCTCAGCTCTTCAAAAGACATTATGTTGTCTGCACATGGCAAATATAAATCCTGAATCTTTTGTATCCCTTTTAAATTCCATACTTTAAATACAGCGTCCGCTCTCCCTGGTTTAAAATATTGATTACCCCATATTGGACTAAATTGTGACAATAACTGTGGTTCTTTTAAATAGTTTTTAGCTTCACACCATATTTTGATCATATGCTTTACAAATGGATTTTTAACTTGTTTTTGTAATTTTTTTGCCGAATCTGAGTATATGAATATGGGAAGAGGTAAAGGTAAATTGTATGATTCCATTTCAGTCCAGTGAGGGAGATCATTTGATGAAAAATAATATGTCATAGACCTCAGTTGTGCCGACCAATAATACAACATAAAATTTGGACATTTCAGACCTCCACGATCAAATGGTAAATATAATAAAGACAAACGTAATCTAGCCCTCCTGTTGTTCCATATAAATTCCACTAACTTTTTTTTTATTCTTGAGAATAGATCTAAAGGTGGTGATAAGGGAATGTATTGAAATAAATAAAGTATTTTAGGTAAAATATTACTTTTAAGTATATTGATTCTCCCGATCATCGACATTGGTAGTGACATCCATCTCTGAGTTAACTCATTGATATCTGACATTAAGGCTTCATAGTTGACACTGGCGACTGATTCTAGCTTAGGCATAATTTGGATTCCTAAATATTTAAACTGATTTACAACATTGAATTGATTTACCTCAGGGGCTGGGTAATTTCTCTGGGTCTCATTTAGCATTAATATTGAAGATTTAGTTTTATTTATTTTATATCCTGATATTTCCCCAAAATTCTTTATTAAATTCAACAAGGTTGGAATTGATTTTTTTAGATTCGACATAAACAAAATTATATCATCAGCGTACAGGGAGATTTTATGTTCTGTTGGTCCAACTTTAATTCCATATATTTGTGAATGTAAACGTATCGCTATCGCTAAAGGTTCAATTGCCATAGTAAACAGTAAAGGTGAAAGTGGACAGCCTTGTCGACATCCTCTATTGATTTTTATTGGTTTTGAAATATTGTTATTTGTTAGGATTTCTGCTGTAGCATTATTGTATATTATTTGAACCCATTTTATGAAATTATTTCCAAGTCCAAACCTTTGTAGGACTTCAAAAAGAAAGGGCCATTCAACTCTATCAAAGGCCTTTTCGGCGTCCAATGATAGGAGAGCTGTATCCGGTGCTTCTTTATTAAAATAAATAATATTAAATAGTCTTCTTACATTATGGAAGCCTTGTCTACCCTTTATAAAGCCATTCTGATCTCGATTAATAATATTTGGTAAAATTTCTTGTATTCGTCTTGCTAAAATTTTACAGATTATCTTAAGGTCGGCGTTTAATAGGCTTATTGGTCTCATATTTTCACATTTATTAGAGGGCCTACCTGGTTTTGGCAGCAGTATAATTAAGGCATTATTTATGTATGATGGTAAATTATTATTTTGAAATGCTTCTAAAACCATTTCCAAAAAAGGTTTTATTAATTTATTCTTAAATTTTTTATAAAGGTCAACTGGAAGACCATCTGGTCCTGCACTTTTTCCTGATTTCATATTATCAATGGCTAGCCCAACTTCTTCTTGACTAATTTTAGAATCCAATATCTCCCTGTTTTCATTTGGAATACACGGTATAGATAGTTCGTTCAAAAACCCATTTAGTTTTGTTAAATCAGGTTCATTTTTGGTATCATATAATTTTTCATAGTAATCTCTAAAGGCTCTATTAATTTCTAAAGGATCTATAACTACCTGTCCGTTACTTATAATACTGGTAATTGGTGTTTTAATTTCCAATTGTTTAATCTGCCATGCTAATAATTTTCCCGATTTTTCACCTTGTTCATAAAAAGATTGTTTCAATCTTAGAAGACTCGAGGCAGCTCTATTCGCTGATTTTTTGTCGTATTCAGCTCTCAAAATCAGTAATTCATTCTCCAACCTTGGGTCACTTCCTGCATACACTTTTTCCTGAAGATTTTTTATTTTATGTTCCAATTTAGCTCTCTCCTCTCGAGTCTTCTTAGATTTTGATCCTGTATAACTAATAATATGTCCCCTAATAAAAGCTTTGAAAGCCTCCCACTTTACACATGCTGATGTTTGTGTAGTATTGATGTCAAAGAACTCGTCTATCTGTTTTTCTATATACTTGACAAATTCCTCATCCTGAAGCCATTTATGCTGAAATTGCCATCTACCTGATTCCTTTGTCAATTTTTTATCTACATATATTAGACAACAGGGTGCATGATCAGAGATCACGATGTTATCATAAAAGCAGTTTTGAATCTTGGACCTTAATTCTGTGGAAATCAAAAAATAATCAATACGTGAGAATGTCTTGTAGGTACTGGAATAACAAGAATAGGCTTTAACTTGTGGTTTCATTTCTCTCCATATATCTAACAATCTCAATTCTTTCATAAAATGATTAATAGTCATCCTACATCCAATGTGCGTACAATCCAGTCCTGTTGATCTATCCACACCTGGATTCAATGTACAATTAAAATCCCCTGCTATTATATGTTGCCCTGTAAGTGATGATAAGATGAGAAATAAATTAGCAAAGAACTTCTGATCATCTATATTGGGACCATATAAGTTCACAAGATTTATATTTTCTAATAGCAAAGAACCTTGAATGATTACATATCTTCCAAATTTGTCTCCAATTACATTTTTCACTTGAAAAGGAACTGATTTATGTATGAGAGTCATAACTCCCCTGGCTCGGGATGAAAATGAAGAGGTGAATACACTTCCCTGCCATCTACTCCTAATTCTTTTAACATCCTCCTCTATCAGATGAGTTTCTTGTAAAAACACAATTCTTGAACCCATGTCCTTTATTTTATTCATAACTTGTTTAAGTTTTTTTAAATTTTGTAGACCTCTGCAATTCCATGAAGTTAAATTAAGGTTAACACTTTGGTCCATGATCAATAGAGAGTTTGGGATTACCTTGCAGTGTAAACATGCTCATAGAGAGAAGCAAAAACATGAGTGGTTGAACATTCATCCTACAAACTACACACAAACAAATTTCCCCTTCCCACACTTGTGGCAAACCCCCCAAAATCAAAAGAAAAATTCTGTCTCCCGATATAGCCATCGACCGTTCCACACCCACGGGGAACAGCCTAAGCCACTCCTTCTTCATCCTCCCAATCACCCTAACTCTACTGCTTTTAATGACGTAACATTAACTCTCCTCTGTAGTTTTCCAACTTAACTCCAAAATTTTTAACAACTTTGTACATCATAGTTTTTTTTTTTGTGTTTGTTTTGTTTTTGTTTTGTTTTTTTAATATATAATACAATCTATATTTTGTAAACTTACTATTTACTTCAAGTCAGTCAGATGCCTGTGCACATGCTTAATTATTCTACCTTATATTTTGTTCATGCTTAGCTCCCACCAGTCTCTTCTTCTTCTTTGATCTTCTTGATGAACTCCTGCGCCTCCTCTGGGGTCTTGAAGATGTGGGTTCTGCCCTCATACGTGGTCAGCAGTCTCGCAGGATAGATTACACCATGACGAATCCCAAGGTTGCGCAGCTCCTTACGTACGGGATCAAACTGCTTCCTCAATTGCTGGATTCCTGTGGCCAAATCTGGGTAGAACCGCACCTGCTGGTCCTGGTGTTTAATCTCTCCTTTAGCACGTGCAGCGTTGAAGATCTTCATCCTGTCTCTGTTGCTAAGAAACTTCATAATTAAGGTCCTCGGCGGTCCCTTATCTCTCCGTGGGCCAATACGATGTGCTTTTTCCAGAACCACTGCTGATTGCAACTACTCGCTGCCCAGCACCTCCGGAATCCACTTTTCCAGAAAGGAACATACGTCCCGACCTTCTGATTCCTCTGGAAGACCCACCAGCCTCAAATTATTCTGTCTCGACCGAGATTCCAAATCCAAAATATTATCTTCCAGAGATTTATTTTTTTTTTCCAAAGTGCGCACCTTTAATTGAAGACGGGTGACGTCATCTTCAGCACTAGCGAGACGGAGCTCCATCTGCGCCGTTCGTTCTACACAGTCACCCAATTCCTTTCTTATTCCTTCCAACGCTGTCATAATCCCATCAAATCTAGAGGAAAAGTCCGCTCTCATTGAACTCATGGCAGCCATCAGCGCATCTGCGCCATTCCCCGCAGAAATCGCACCGCCGCCAGCCTCCTCCGCCATATATGGAGCCTTGTTTGCTGCGTCACAGACCTGAAAGTCCGTTAATTTGGACTGTTTCGGCGGCTCGCTTTTTCCTTTTCCTGGTTTTCCAGCCTTAGGCTTCGCCGACATATCCTCGCCCAAATGCTGGGATACGTTCTGTCCCAAATGAGAGAGTTATTTGCCGATTTTTTTTCTCCAGGAGCAGAGCAGAGCGAGACACGTCCGTCCTACGTGGCAGCCATAACCGGAAGTCAGTGAACATACTTTTAACATTTATTTGACTCAGAAGAAGTTAAAAGTCAGATGAAATAATTAGTGCATTCCAGTTCTGTCTGAGGTTGAAATCCAGATGTCAAAATGAAGTCATGCCCAGGCTGACTAAGTTCCTCATACCCCCTTTACACAGGGGTGGAGATCATTGAGAGATCTGGATCATTTTTGATCTATCAATGATCTTCAGTGATCTCCATAGTCACCACAGTCTCCTCAAAGTTTTGGCTCAGTCCAAAACACACAAGGATCTCCTAAACGATCTGAAAGATCAAAAATTGACCCAATCTCTCAACGATCTCCGTGCTGTGTAAAGGGGCCCTTAACGACACCCCAGAAAAACAAGATTGTTTTCCGATGTTCTTCTCAAGCCAATTTAACCATCATACATCCCTGTTTGGCTAATTAAACCCAGTGTAAAAAGGAATTTCAACTCTTTAACCTTTTGAGTGTGAGATTTTGCATGCCCCTAGTAGCAGAGCGCGGCGCTGCGCCTGTCATCTCACTCTGACATGATCGGCTCCATTGGGAATTTGTACTGATTTGTATTGATCTGCCAGTTTCAGAAGGTGGCAGACATCCGTTGGAGGACTCAATGTATGACACATAATACACAAAAGAAGAACTCCTCATTTCCTTTTCCTGTTTTTAGCATTTTAGCCCAGAAAGCTAACATGGCTGCTGTCCGTCATTGTGCACCGTCACTTAGTCGGCTTTGTACGTGGAAAATAGCCACGGGATACAAGCAAAATTTATGTGGGATAATCATAAGACTTTGTAGATGTTGAAGAGAGTGTAAATGACCGACAGAACGCAAAATAACGACTACGATGGGTGAAAACGCAGCGACCACGGCAGCGAGTGAGTCCCCTTAGCTGGTAAGTGAGGAATTAATTTTTTTTTATATTGTACTGATTTCTTGTTCATATTCTTTGAAGATAAGATGATGAGGTACCTCTGTACAAAAAAACGGTGTCAAAAGACTGAACCATTCTTTGTGCAAATACATCCAAAGTCCAGTTTTGACTGAGTTATGGAATTTAAAGAGGTGCTGTGACATTATGCAAATTAGATGCATAAATTTATTCCTTTCTGAAACTTTGGATCATATTTTATATCTTTCTAATTGACAGTGAGCCATTATCTCTTACCACTTTCAAGTTACAGCCTTGGAAACCTGAGCTATTTTATTGACAAAAAATATTTACCATTCTTGACCACTAGGGGTTATGTCGCAATTCAGCGACAGACACACTCAAAGAGTTAACGTTCAAATTGGGCGGCAGTGGCTTAGGAGGTAGAGCTAGAGCAGGTCGTCCAATAACCGGATGGTTGGTGGATGCCGGATATCCAATAACCGAATGGTTGGTGGTTCGAATCCCGTTCTCCCCAGGTATCCTGCCGTTGTGTCCCTGGGCAAGACACTTTACCCACCTTGCCTCCAGTGTCCATAACACTGGGTATGAATGTGTATACTGTAAATGTTCGGTGGTGGCCGGAGAGGCCGTTGGCGCAGATTGGCAGCCACGTTTCCGTCAGCCTGCCCCAGGGCAGCTGTGGCTACAGTAGTAGCTTGCCACTACCATTGTCTGTCTGGAGTGAATGAATAATGTATCTATTTGTAAAGCGTCTTTGAGTGTCTACGATAAAGCGCTATATAAATCTGATGCATTATTACTATAATTATAAATTATAAATCACACTTCAATTAGTTACTCTCTTTTTTTTCATTGTACAAGGTGTGAGAATCACTCTGCTCTAGCCAGTTAGCCAACCATTGTTCATTAGCCAGTTCTAACAAGAGTGACTAAAAATGACGCACTACATGGCAATTAAACTATAAACACACTGCAGCTGCATGTTCAGACATAGAAGTTAAGCAGTTCTGTGTGTACAACTGACTAGAACATAGAAAACAGAAATGCTAATAAATGCTAAATTTAAATTACTTTTCAGTTTGACCAACATTTTAGGTGTGAAGCTAAAAAATGACCTCATACTAGTGTTCGCAGACTTTAAGAAAGCTTTCGACTCTGTCAGCAGAGAGGTTATGTTCAAGATCCTTCCACTTTATAGCATCCCAGATGAAATCGTCCAGGCGATCAAGGCTCTCTCCATAAATACTCGCTAGAAAGTCATCATCCCTGACGGATAAACTGAATCTTTTGATGTCAATGCTGGTGTTCTGCAAGGGGACATGCTTGCCCCCTTTCTCTTCATTATCATCCTTGACTACATCCTCCAGGTCTCACTCAGTGTCAACAATGATAAAGGCTTATTGATCAAGCCTTGGTTGAGTCGCAGGCACCCAGCCCAGTACATCACCGATTTTGATTTTGCAGATGACATTGCTATTTGTACTAGCTTGGCTGCCGATGCTGAGGCACTCCTCCATGCCCTGGAAGATTCAAGATTCAAGGTTCAAGATTCAAAGGCTTTATTATCCTGTGCACAGTAAAGAAATGCAACATTTCCTGAGCAATGAAATTCTTACTCTACTCTCCGAACGAATGCCAAGAGGAAGGCACCGCTGAGTGCGTAGGATTGAAATGCAACTCCTCGAAGACAGAGTTCATTTCCACCGAACCAAATGCCACCTTGACCTTCAGATCTGGGGCCTGTCTGAAGCAAGTCGATGATTTCAAATATCTCGGCTCCTGAATCATGGACTCTGGAAAAGACTTTGTTACCCAGAAAGGCCAAGCCTGGAAGGCGTGTAACAAAATGGATAGCATCTGGCACTCTAACCTGCCAAAATCGCTAAAGCTTAACCTCTTCAAGTGTATCGAGCCTATTTTAATGTACGGTTCAGAAACTTTGACCCTCACTGTGCACCTTCAAAAACACCTCGACGGTTGCTATACAAACCTTCTACGAAGGGCCCAGGGTCTTTCCTGGAGATCTCGTTCCACCTTTGAGCAGATCTACGGTTCGCTACCAAGATTGAGCATCCGCCTAGGCCAGCGGCATGCACAGTTTACAGGACAATGTTTCCACGCCAAGTGCGAATTAATATCAAGCCTACTCCTATGGAAACAGTTGAATAAAGGCTGCCTGACCTATCCTCGGGTTGTCTCACGGGATACAGGAATAATACCATCAGAACTAGGTAATGCCATGGCAGACCTGGACTCCTGGCGAGAGTGTATGCATGCCATCTCGGCCAAGGCCACAACATGATGATAATGATGAGGTGTGAAGCTTCCCTCGAACCACTACCTGGACCAAAGAACCAAATTTTGGTTTGGCAAAAAGAGCTGGTCTCAGTCTGGATCAAAGTGAACCTTGGTCCAGTTTGTTTAGAGTGCAAAGGACCAAACACAGAAAGTTAAGGTAGCCAATAAGAATGAAAATGAGCCGTGGTGGCACTCGGACAGAGGAAATATGGCCGTTAGCAGCACAGTCAAATGAAAAAAAAAAGAAAAGCAAAGGCACCTGAAAATCATCACAGCTGATGAGAAGGACAAATGTTATTTATAATAAAAACCTGGATAATATCTGAGCCTCACAAAACTAGTTCATCTCTTCATATGATGCAGTCTTCCTCATTTTAACTTAAAGTGTGGTTCCAGAGCTGCAGAAAACCCCTTGGAGGGTGAATAGCATGTTTGCTAACTACCGGTCTGTGCTAACAACACAAATGCTGTCATGACAACAGGGCATTGTCATGACAACATGTAGCTCCGACATGTAAAGTTATTGAGTCACTTGGAAAAGGAGCAGTGTGAAACCATTGGTGGTCCGGACCCTGGTGCGGACTCTCAGGGGTGAAAACACCCTCAGAGTCCCTTTTCTGAGTGGGATCCACAATCCAGCCACAAGGTGTCACTGAAATCTGAGTCTCCAAAAGTTCCATATGTACGTTCAGTAACACTCAATATGATGATTTTAGAAATGATACGACCGATACAGTACGGACATGCAATCAACCTGTTTCTCAGTCCGATCTGACATCAAGGTGTAAAGATGGAAATGACCAAAACGTTCAGCTGAAAGCATTAAAAGCAGATGGGCAGTGACTACACCCATCTTTTTTTTTATCCAGTCAGTGATGTGAGGTGGGGTCCCGATGGGTCTGACTTATGTGGACACCTTCCAGTGATGCTTAATCAAAGTCAATCCTGGGAGGTTTGGAGACCTTGCCAGTGTACTGGGTGTCATTTGTATGTCAAAGTACCATCCAAAGCTTTCCAACAGACTATTGCTGGATTATTAACTCTGTTCAGTGTGTCAGTAGTTTAAGTGCTGTGGCTGATTGCCTTACACAGTTTACATCTGAGCGCACACATGGCACCTAAAGCGCTCCGTGCCCCAACTGTAATCTAACAACGCTACCTGAGGC
Organism: Pholidichthys leucotaenia; assembly: GCA_020510985.1. Taxonomy (NCBI): domain Eukaryota; kingdom Metazoa; phylum Chordata; class Actinopteri; order Cichliformes; family Pholidichthyidae; genus Pholidichthys; species Pholidichthys leucotaenia. The sequence goes on along the minus strand of CM035848.1, from coordinate 174,564,573 downwards.
TTTTCATCTCTGGGGGGACAAATGCATCGAATCATCACATCCCCGCTCCCCCCGCCTCCCCCGCCTCTGCTTCCCCATTTCCCTTCAGCATTTTGTTTCTCTGAAAATCGCAAAGTTAGCTGCTAGCCCTTTCCCCCAGGCACAGCGCTCAACGTTACTCAGCCTCCTTCCCCCCACCTCCTTTTCCCCGTGGCTTCACCTGCCGAATATCCCAAAACGGAGAGGAGAGGAGAAATTTGGAAGGAGAGTGTTACAAATGCTGCGCCACACTCTTTCGTCTGACCCTGTCTTTATCCATCTTGCCATCTTCTTCTCTCCACCTCTTTCTCCACTCCCATCTCCCTGCCCTTCTGCTATGGCAGTGGTTCATCCTCATGTATATTTATGCTACAAAGCAGGCGAGTCAGGCAGACTTAAAATGAAAGCTCCAAACTAGAGAGCGCTTGTGTGTTCATTTTGTGGCTGTGTATGTGCAGCAGAATGTTAGCGCCGCTCTGTGTGTGTGCGTGTGCCCGTGCAAATGTGAATGTGCACTCCTCTATCCTTTTTGGATAGAAGTGTCTTTTTTATATTCAAGGGTGGAATTCCTCTCCACTTCACCGCACACTGCATTCCTGCTTTTTTCAGCCTTCCCCATTCCTCTCATCTCCAGAGCAACTCTCAGCCATGGACAGGTGGCTCATTTTTTGTCAGCGGCTCTGGCAGGACAGGTGAAAGTGACATTCTAATCTAAAGAAGCGATTCAGAAACCACGCACAGGCACCTGCACATACATACAGGCACATTTTCCTGTCACGTACATCCTGTGGCTGCAGTGAGACAGGCAGGCTTCCCTGTTCTTATCTCATGTAGATAACCACAGAGCAGAATAAATCTCACCTTTCTCTGAGTGCCCCCCCCCACACACACACACAAACACACACTTCCAAACATGAAAACGCACCAAAACACAATTTACTTCCCTTGAACCTCTCTGAGTGAGAACGCAGTGGGAGAACGTGACCAAAGATTTCAAACAAAATTCCCCCTGCTGAGGAGTTTTATCCTCCCTCCAGCAGACATGCAATACTTATTTTCTTATAAATACTGCAGTCACTCATGCCATCAGTATTTCGAAGTGTTTGTAAATACTCTGGTTTAGGTGTGTATATACAAGCGCACAGCTATCTGACTTTCTATGTGTTTTTGCTTATGCAAGCGTGTGCATTGCAACAATAGCTGTTTGAGAGGCGGGCCGCATGGCTGACTTTCCTTTAGTTTGCCTAAGAGGAGGAACGTGGGAAAAGAGGAATGATTGCCATTCATCTTTTCACTGGCTCATTCACTACCTCGCTTTCTCCCTCTTACCCCTCCTCTTTGCCTCTTACACACCAAATCTTTGTTCCTCTAAATGGCCTCTTCTGGCAAAATCTCCATTTGAGAAAAGCCTCTCCTTGCACCCCGAAACATTTACACTTGACACACAGATACACACAGACTATTTCAAATATCCCCTCCACAGACAACCCAAGTCACGCCCCCTCAACTTCCGCATATGGGACCTTATATCAGAAAAATCTTCTTTGAAATGAATGGCAAGAGCAAAATTGTCTTTTGATCCCGATGGAATTTTGCCACGAGTTACACATATGATGTTTGTCACTTTAAAAGATAATTTTCCACGTAAATAACAGTGTAGGTTGTTGTCTAACTGTTAAGGTATAAAGTTGTGAAAATATGTAAATTAAAAACTACAAACACAGATGGACGGCGCTTAGGTCATCTTTTCAAAGCGGGCCCAGAGTGAAGGAACTAACAGTCCTCTGGATCAGCTGCAGCTCTCACAATACAAAACAATACCTTTGTGTTGTTTTTCTCCTCTTTGGATCCTTCTTTTATTGGTCAGGAGACAGGAGATGAGGTTTCAGTAATCTCCCGCCATGATCGTGTTAGTGATGTGGGATGATAGGAGTTGTTGTCCGCTAATCGTTGAAACGAAAACTAAATATGACTATTATATGACAGCCAACAACTTTAATTACGTGGAAAATTAACTTTTAAATTGACAAACATTATATGTGTAACTCGTGGCAAAATTTGATCAGGATCAAAAGATAATTTTGCTCTTGCCTTTCATTTCAATGGAGAATTTTTTCTGATTTAAGGTCCCATATGCGGACGTAGAGGGGGCGTGACTTAGGCTCTTTATGCACCCATGCCTGAGGAAAAAAAAACAAACTTTGAAATGCTCTCCTGGAACAGTCTTTTTTTTGCTGAGGTGACTTGTACTGCAATAAGTAAACATTTATTATCTCCACCACTGCCCTGCTATCGGTTGCTGTTTTTCAAAGTTGACACTGCATCAGGAAGAAAATCCCAAACTACTGACCCCATATAGATTCAGCTTCTCTATCCAACTCTATCTCTTTCTAATACACATTATAAGACACACTTCACTTTCCATACCTTGACATCCTTGGCTTTCATGCGCGTGCCTTCTTTCCCCACAAAAATGTCATCTATATCCACCAGTACATGCCGGTCCAGACCAAGAGTAAGCTTTCTGTCTGTGAGGTAGGAAATGGAGTCCACCAGGATGAGTCTGTGAAGCCAGTAGCCCAGTCCCTGGCCGAAGAGCACCCTCCTTACCCCGTCATAGACTCCCATGTCTTGTACCACTGTGGCCTGTAGACCAAGACCAAAGCCAGGTCCTGGATTATCCCCACTGCCTGCCCCTGCTCCCTCCTTGGCCCGTGCATGAAGAACAGCCTGGTATGTGGAGTGATTAGAGGAAAATGAAGTCCAGTCTTCCCCAGGTAAAGCCCCTCGATCTGTGCCGGGTTTAGTCAGGTGGAGGAGAGGGGAGCTCGATACGACGCAGCAGTCCCAGAGCGCCTGGTTGGTCCTAAGCACCAGCGGTAGGCCTCTGAGCTTGAGGATGGACGGAGAGTTCTCAGTGGAGCGGTAGAAACCAATGATGCCAACTCTGTACTCAGTGCAGTACTGATGCAACAGCTGTCTGTTCCATGTGTCTGCATGTGCATACTTTAACAAATTCTCATAAATGATTAGGGAATATCGTCCGCGGCCTTTTTCTGTCAGCGGTGGAAGATCACCCTTTCCTGAAACGATCTCCATGCGATACTGGAAATGTGCCGACTCCAATATAGTCACAATGTCCTGACCGAGCTGCGAGTACTGGGACTCCACCAGCACCAGCACTACCGGGTCATTGTAGACATGTATGTGTGGGGGGTTTGGAGGGTACGGGTAGGGAAGCTGACGGTACGGGGACAAGGACAGTGGCTGGGAACACGCAGGCTCCGGAGATTGTCCAAGCTGCAATGAAGGGGAGGAGTTAGAAAAAAGAAAATAGGCAGAGAGGAGGAGAGAGACAAGGCAGCAGGAGGCCAGCAAGAGAAGCAGCCTTCGTAAGTGGCGACGGAATCGGACAGCCACCGTCATCGTGAACCAGAGAGGTGTTGTGTTTAGCAGAAGACGTTTTTTTTTTTTTTTTAAATTTCTGTGAAGTCTCAAAAGTTTGTGCAAAAAGTTTGGGGACGTGATGAATCCCAGAGATTGACTATGACACTGAGAAAAGTCACTCAGGGCTGTGTCATGTCACCATGGCAGTTGAAAAAAGGAGGTGTGTTGGATTTGGGGGAACTGTCTCGTTTGAAGAAATGCGGTCGAGGTGCTCTCCTTCCAGTCCTCATGGAGGAACTGCACACACAGTCGGCGCGGGTGATGATTAATATCTGCAGAGAAAGGGGACAAGGAGAAAAGAAGAGAGAGTGAATTTGTCGGCCAAGGTTGAATAGTATGCATTAGTTCTCTGTGTGCATGCTCACGGGTGCATGTGTACCTTGGTTGTGCCACCCTGGGGAAAGTGGGGGCACAGCTGGTAACTACAGTGCTGATTGAAAACAACTTGCATCCTCAGGGCTTAGTCAATGTCTGGCACACACACGCACACACTCACAGAGGCAAAAATAACATCGGTGGTAAAAAGCACTAGCACAACAGAAAAAGTCAATCTCTGCAAATAAACAACAGCTGGTTATGTGTTAATATGGCAGTGCGGGGAGGTGGAGAGGGGCTCAACTAATCAGCCGCATAAAGCTCCACTGAGATTTCATCTAATTGTGCCAAACTTTGTGCACCTCTGTCCTATTTCTGAACCTAATCATCTGAAATACCACGAAATTAGAGTTGGAATCCTTGTGCCAGGAGCGCTAATCTGGAGGGAGCCTATGACAGTACAGAGGAAATGAAGAGCAAGAGAAAGTGCAAGAATGAGAAAGACAGAGAAAAAGAACAGAGAGAGAGAGCGCGAGAGAGAGATGAACAAAACGCAATGAATTATAGAAAGAGACAAAAAAGACCAGGATTAGCATCTTAATGTATTTGCCGGGAGCAAGGGAGAAGAAAAGATCCCACAGCATCTCTTTCTCGCTCCTTTTCTCTCTCTCCATTCTGTCTTTCTATACCCCTCTTCTCTCCTTCTGTCTGCTTGAATATCAATAGTATTTCCTCATGTTTTCCATCCTTCCTGCCATGCTCCTTGCCTTTATAGTAAATGCAAGAGAGAAGGGGTCGTGGAGGGAGAGCTCCAGTCACATCCCTTAAACGTGACACCAGAAAATGAAGAAAACAGAGTGAAAGAGAACACTTTTGACTTGTAGCTCCAAAAACGAGGAAAAGTTGCAAAAAATTTGCCTTGACAAAAATGTGTCACCTTTGCTGACGTCCAGCTTGAGGAAGGAGCTGTCTGGAAAAAGGTTTTTAATCTTAAATCACACATTAACATGAGCAGGTGGATATACTGTCACGGCGCATGAACGGGCGCGCACTCTTACAAGCTACAAGATGCTGGCAGGGTTCTTCACTTCGTAGGTGTGCTGCTGTAACCTGTTACTTCAGGTGTGCATGTGCACTTCAGGAGCCACAGGGGGGCGCTGGCACTGGATACGCACGGGCGCTTCACGTGGAACTTACAGCTGGTATAATTACTCTAAATTATATAAATCAGTGAAGAAAATAAAGTATGGACCTATTAAATACAAGTTTTGTTGAATCCGCTTTAGGTGTTGTTACATTAAATGATTTTAAAACTGAAATTTAAGTTAGAAAACATGTAAATACTGTTCGTTATAATAACTATAAAAATGTAATTTAATTATAAGTTTCTATTCAGGCTTCTTAGGGGTCAAAAGATAACCATTAATAACGAACTAGAGTAATAAAGTGCAGTGATGTTGAGTAAATTACGAACACTGACAAATCAAAAGCGGTTTTTCCTTTTCAGTTCAGTTCGTCTCCAATCAAAACCTGTTATAATAATAAGAAGAAGGAAATCGGCCACATTAACGTCGTTATTCACAAATGCAGCCCAGTCCAACTAATACCAGGCAATCCCGCAGAGTTTTCCATCCCGCTTCCCCCTGCTGAGGAAGTTTATGATGAGAAGAAGCACCGACTCCTCCGCTTACCTCCAACCGGGGCTGAGGCGCTGCCGGGCGGGAAGGCTGGACGCGGGAGCTCGGTGCCGCTGCGCGTGGGCTCCGGTCTCCGTGGTGCACCGCTGCCGTGTGTTGTGGACGCTGAGGCGTAGTGCCATCTCCAGCCTCTCTCTCTCTCCCTCTGCCCTCCACTAGAGCAGCAGGGACGGCCAGCCCGACTGATCCGCTCTCCTCCTCCCTTTCATCAGTCTTGGCTCTCTACGCCGTCGCTTCTCCCCGGGTAGCCTGGATGGCCGCTTGTCCGTTTATCTTAGCTGATCGCGGTGAAGATTTGGCGTCGGCACACGTTGCGGACGGAAAAGAACCGACATCGGACTGCCCGTGAACGACTGACGGCCGTGCGTAAAGGCTCCGGTTTTGAGAGCGCCTACATAAGTGGAGGCTGATCGAGAGAGAGAGAGAGAGAGAGAGAGAGATAGTGTGTGTGTGTGTGTGTGGGGGGGGGGGGGTGTTAGATGTGGGGGAAATAAAAAGGGTGGGGGCTTGGGCCGATTGACACAAGCAGCCCTTATCTGGATAATCAGCGACCAGGGGCCGGTGGAAGCTCAGCGGCCCGATAGTTGGCATTAGTTGGATGAGAGATGTGACACACCGCTACGCACTGGTGCAAGTTAATGGCGCGGCTCACTGATTCACTCGGCATCTTTGGACAAGTTGTACTCACGTATAAAAAAAAAAGAAAAAAAGAAAAGCTGTGGAAAGTCGTGAAAAATAAGGAGAAGAATGGCGTTAATCATCCCCAGAATGACATTTCTAATCACCACTATTCAAACCCCCCGCACTGAAGTATGTTTGTCCATGAATAAATCCCGTAACAGGCCTACAGTACCAAGATGACGCTCAATCAGCCGAAGCTTGTCAATCACTGTGTCTGCCTGCCTGTGTTTAACTTGATTAGGTGTTCCTTTTTCACTTCACAGTAGTTCATCAATCTCCCTAACCTAATTGTACTGACACACTCTTACTCACACAAACCTCAGAGGAGCCGGTGGGCCCCTCATTCACATTACAATAGCGCTTATTTAATGTGTGCATCCAGAGAAGGCATGATGTGTGAAGAAAATATATCAGAGTTGAGCTACTGGTGAGAACGACTTCTATAGTTGGTCTGGGACTGACTGTCAGTAGTCGACACACTAGTCCAGGTGGCAGTGATTGGTGAAGGAGGGGACTTCTCAGCTGCTGGAACCTTCAAGCCTTCCATCAAAATTAAAACTGGAGGGCATTCAGAGACGTCATACCTCCACCAAGGCGCCATCTGTCCATCTGTACCTTCGTCCGTACCGTTTGTTATGTCTGAGAAGCAGGGCAACGAAGGCAGGAGTCAACTGAACATGAACTTTATCACAAAACAAACAAGATGGTACATGTGCGTATCAATATGGCTATAAGCTAACATATAGCTGGCACAGGCTCTTGCTGCTATAAAGGAGGAGCGCCAAAGACCCTGGATCCCGACAAGAGTTCCTTTAAGTAGGCACAGAGTGATGACATCACCCGTACATCAACTGTCACATCTACACAGTCTGTTGTAAGCTGAGGCTTCACAACATTCATCCCCCCCCCCCCACCCGGGAAAGCCAAGAAAACACTAAACATTTAAACTCACAGCAGCTTTTACGTTCACAACAGCACTCTCTGTTTTTTTGTAACGTTGCAAAGGAATAGAAATAGAAATAGAACCTGGGCCACTGGGTAGACTGCCGGTTAACCCTGCATGACTGGGTGGGTTATTCTGCCACCGTGAACCAGACGTGCTTCTGTCTAAACATGTCAAAACCGTCACTGTTTACTGTTCAACTTCAGGGCCTCAGTTGAGCCCACGGTGGGCGCGCAACTGGAGGTGCCAGCTGCAGCGGACCTGGGCACCATCTCACCAAAGCCACGGCTCACTTGACAGCAACGTCCCAGCCTGGGTCCCACAGCAGCTAGATCAGCTCCAGCACCGCGTCTTGATCCGAGGCAGCTGCTCTTACCTTCCGCAGATGGCTGATGCGCCATCCCGAACCATCAGCCCTCCAGACGGCCCCTTTCGCGCAGTGGTTCTCATCTGCGATGACGGGACCATTTGTGGGTCCAGGCGGTCAGATTGTTGGACCCGAACCCAATCAAGCAGTGCATGCAGCGATCAGTACAGCTGCACTCGGTGTTGCTGGTCTCTCGTCTCTGATGTTGGTTGTTGCTGTCGTGGTGTGCCATCCGTGCCAGCGGCAGGACATGCCCTTTGTTGTCATTGTTCTGCTGGGTCCTGCTGGGCCACAAACTCTCCATTCTGCTGTGCTGCGACGGCTCCCTGAGGCTGATACTCAGTGAGGATGCTGGATGAGCTTGGCTTTTTCTCTCCCTCACCTGGTGTTGGTTGAGGTCGCAGTGATGTGTTGCTGTCGTCAGTGACGAGACGTGTGCCGGGCTGTCCTGGGTCACCGGGGTCCCCTTTCTCCACAAACTCCCCCCTCCTGTGGATCCACAGTGGCTGCTTGAAGCTCATGCTGGACGAGGATCAGTGGTGAGTCCGGTTTGTGTTCTCTCTCTGCGCTGAGTTCACTCTCTGCACTGTGCTCTTCAGTTGTACCCATGTCCGTGAAATCATATTCCCCCTTCTGTGATGAGGCTGCAGCTCGAGGATGTGCATGTTGCGCAGGGATCGGCTCCGGGTCCCGCTTGGCTGCGGACTGGAGTTCTCGTGGCGGCTCCGGCTCTGCTGGGTTCTGTTCGGCATGTGATGCGGGGCAGGGAGTGGCTGCATCCACCTCCAAGTTGACCTGGACCGTTGTTGGTCCACTTAGGGTCTGTGAAGGAGAAGCCCAGTTCACAGAATAAATCCCATCCCATAATGTTATCGCCCTGGTGTGTCACCTTCAACTAGAACGCTGGGATTGTTCTGTCTCCATATTGCACTGCGAAGGTGATGTTTCTGCTGGTCATGGAGCATCCGTTGTTTGGCATTTCCACTGCTTCAGGTCACTGGGGAGTAAGCCTTCTAACTGTGGCCTCGTTTACCAGGGACCTTGAGGCAGCGGTGACCATCATCATTGATACACTGATGCTGGCAAGCTTCACTACACGCTGCAGTCCTGACCAGTTCTCGGGGCCTGCAATGTTGATGTCGTCTCTGCCAGAAGTGGGGTCGCCGGGCTCAGTAACCGAGATGACCGTCTGCACCAGCAGAGATGACTGTGGGGAGCACGGGCTGGGACCTGCTAGCTGTCAGCACTGGCCAAACCTGGCTTGCTTAGCTGCCAAACTCTCCAGCCGAGGTGCCCGACACGCATCTCTCTTCAGGAAAAGCGTCAAGTTTTCCCTTCGAAGGCCAATTTTTCTCCTCATCCCCATTTGTTATGTGTGGAAAGCAGGGCAGCGGAGGCAGGAGTCGAACCGAATATGAACTTTATTACAAAACACACAAGATGTTACATGTGCATATCAATATGGCTATAAGCTAACATATAACTGGCACAGGCTCTTGCTGCTATAAAGGTGGATTCACACTACAATGTTTGCACTGACTTTTACTGGCGTTTTGACAAACGTCTGGCTCTGCTGGCAAAAGTTAATGATTGCTGGTGTTTGTTGGTAAACGCTGGCAAAAGTTGTGTTCTTCGAAAATTTTCAGCCTGCTGAAAATTTGCCAACATTTGGAAATACACGCTGGTGAAAGTTGTGCTCAGTTTGTCATGGTTCCTGAGTGCTGGGCTAAGTTATGCACAGTTTACCTAAGTCAGCCTCAGTTAAAGCTGGGATCACCCTATAGCGTTTGGACCGACTTTTACAGATGTTTTGAAAAATCTGAGAAATACTCAGCGCAGGTCAGCTGACATCAGCGTCAGGTGACGCTCATATAAAGATCAGTGTTTGGGGAGGCTTCCTGCCGTTCTGCTTCTGGAGTGAACACATCTCCCTTGGGCATACGTTTCAGTATTTATTTTTGTTTTATATTCCTGTGTAGTTACTTCTGCATATCCTTTTCCCCTGTTCTTTCATTCATCTAAAAAAAATAATGCATAGACTCCAACACTATGTCCGCAATTAAAATGTGAATGTGGATGGAATAAAAAAACTATTTAGTGAATCGTGATATAAATAATATGATCAGTGATTATATTTTGACTGTTACACCTCTCTCCATTAAAATAACATAAAATCTGTCATTTACTTTTTGACATCACATCAGCGCTGTTTGATTCCCACACTAGAAGTGAACCAATCGCTTGCCGACCTGGGCGCCTCGCCGCTGCTCCCAGCACCCTCGTCTCAGGCGCTCCGTTGCACTGTCTCCGTGCCCAGCCGTAGCTGCTCTCTCTTGGGGCTCACAGCATCATTTTCTTTGGCGCCACTCTCCAACCCAGGCGCTTTGTCGCTGCTCTCAGCACCCTCGTCCCAGGCACTCTGCTGCATCGTCTCCGTGCCCAGCTGTAGCTGTTCTTTCCTGGGGCTCTAAGCTTTGCTCTCATCAGCATCACTCTCCGACCTGGGCATTTTGTCGCTGCTCTCGGCACCCTCGTCCCAGGCGCTCTGCTGCGTCGTCTCCATGCCCAGCTGCATCTGCTCTCCCCCGGGGCTCTCGGCGTCACTCTCGTCGGCGTCACTCTCGTCGGCTTCACTCTCTGACCCAGGCATCTTGTTGCTGCTCTTAGCACCCTCGTCCCAGGCGCTCTGCTGCGTCGTCTCCATGCCCGGCTGTTGCTGCTCTTCCCCAGGGCTCTCAGCCTCCATGGTCCCACTCTCCCGCTGCCTAGCCTCCAGCTGCAGGGATGACTCCTTTTGCTCTCCCTCTCCACTGTCGTCGCACACCGCGGCATCCAACTCATCAGCGCTACAGTCCTGCACCCTTCTGCGCTTTGCAGCTGGTCTGCCGTCTTCAGTGACTGGGGACTCTCCCGGTCCCACCTCGATGCTGGTAGCCTGGAGCCCGCTTTCGGCACGCAGTTAGCATTGTGGCTAACTTGCCCATAGATGATGAGTGGGCCATTAGCTTCTCCGAGCTAACTAGCCCAGCCTCACTTGGCGCTAATACTCCCGTCACCCACAGCTTCGTGGTCCTCATCTGCCCGGCAAAGAACTCGGCCAGCCGCTTGACAGCATCCTCATACCACTCCATCTCACCCAACATACTGAGGATTCTTCGGCCCTCCACGCCAAGATGGTGGGCCAGAAGCGCTCGTAGTTTTCTCCCGTCGAATCCACCTAGGCTCAGCGCCCCGATGTAACCCTCAAACATGGCCCACCACTTAGGCCACAGGATCACCGGCTCTCTTGTGTACTCTAGAAACGGCACCAGAGGTTGAGGTAGCCCATACGCTGTCATAATTTCACTCCTCATCGCCAACTGTTATGTATGAATAAGAAGGAGTCTTGTCTTGCAGGGAACCAACAGCCAACCACCAACCCTTATTATCAGAACATAGAATTATATTCACCAGTGGCCGTGCCCACCTGACATCGCCCTGTGGGCGGGTATGGCATCACACACACACACTACACCCAGAACACCACACTATGTCCCGCCCTTCCTTAATTTTGAGTGGCTGCTTAGAAAGGTCTGACATTTTGACAGCTCAGCTGCAGTCTGAAAAGAAGAACTTTTTTCAACTCTGAGCGCTGTGGCAAAAAGCGGCCACTGCCAAGAGCGTACAAAAAAAATCCCACAAACCCATAAACGATTCAGCAATTCAAAATTTCAAAAGACAATTATTTTGTGTTTTCCATGAAAAGTCACACTTATTTACCACCATGAGTTGTAAAATGAATAGAAAATATAGTCAAGACATTGACAATGTTAGAAATAATGATTTGTATTTGAAATAATAATTTTTTCCTTCAAACTTTGCTTTCGTCAAAGAATCCTCCATTTGCAGCAATTACAGCATTGCGGACCTAACATGATTGCACAAGCATTTTCTAATCATCCATTAGCCTTCTGACGCAATGAGCAAACACACTGTACCATTAGAACACCGGAGTGATAGTTGCTGGAAATGGGCCTCTATACACCTATGTAGATATTGCACCAAAAACCAGACATTTGCAGTTAGAACAATCATTTACTGCATTAGCAAAGTATAGAGTGTATTTCTGATTAGTTTAAAGTTATCTTCATTGAAAAAAAGTGCTTTTCTTTCAAAAATAAGGAAATTTCTAAGTGACCCCAAACTTTTCAACGGTAGTGTGTATATATATATATATACAGTATATATATATATATATATATATATATATATATATATATATTTATATAAAATGTCATACACACTATGTTATCACCAAACAAATACTGTACATTGTCCTCTTACATATATATTTTCTTTTTTTTAACTCCCCCTTCTCTCCATTTCTCTTTCGTTCCTTCATGTCTGAACTGAGTTTTGATCTAAAAACATCTGTTTTCACCAGCATTTCAGTCAACATTTGCCAAAGGAGCTTAACTTAGGCTGACTTAGGTGAACTGTCCATAACTTAGAGGAACTTTTACAAACTGAGTACAACTTTCACCAACGTTTATTTCCAAATGTCGGCAAATTTTAAGCATGCTGTAAATTCTCAGCGAATACAACTTTTGCCAACAAACACCAATTATCACTAACTTTTATTAAGTTTTGCCAGCAGAGCCAGATGTTTGCCAAAATGTCAGTAAATGTTGGTCCAAACGTTGTAGTGTGAATCCACCCAAAAAGGCAGGCCCGGGATGGCAGGAAGCCTCCACAGATGCTCATCTTTATATCAGCATCGCCTGACACTGATGTCAGCTGACCTGTGCTGAATATTCATTTGCTTAACTTAACCTAAGTTGGCAACTGCTACACATACGCTAGCCTAAGTTGGCAAAAGTTTGACAACGTTGAATGCAACACTGGGAAATACGAGCAAAAGTTCATAAAAGTTTATAAAATAGGGCTAGAAACAAGCCCTAATTTCCAGAATGGATTCAATTTCAATTCTTGAGATTCTGAATCAATTCAATTCTGATTTGATTTGATTTGATCCGATCCCGATTTGATCTGGAAAATTACCATTTTAATAGCCATTTTACTTGATAGAAAAAAAAAAATCTTCGAGACCTAATGCTGCAAATTGTGCCAAGAATACTCTAACTTTGTTAATACATAAATTATCACATATTTTTCATAAAAGAAAAAAGTCATGCTGGATAAATTATTAATTTATGACACAAATGTTAAAGCAAACAAATTATATTTTACTTACAATCTCAGCAGCTCCAAGTCTCCCTCTCTGTTCACGGGTTCAGCCAGGCTCCTTGCACTCTCCACACTAATCGTCAACTTTATGTTCCAACTCAGCGCTGCACATAGTACAAAACCATTTAGTCTTTACTGTGACTTTTGTTAATAAATTAAGAGACACACACGTCAACAACTCCGCTCATGTAAGCACGTAAGTAAAGATGTGCGCAGAGTTTCTAGTTCTTGGCTGCTGCTCCTGGCTCACTGACCCAGTTTCGACCCAATCAGATTCAGCAGATGTTCACAGACATAAAAGCATTATATTAAAAGATCGATCCGCGGACTTTGTGGATTGATATCGGCTCAGTCAAACGTGGATTGATCCATATCATTCTATCGATCTTTTGAACCCACCCCTATTATAAAAGTTTGTAAATGTTGGTGTGTGCTCACGAACATAATTTCACCAACATTTGGACAAATTTCTCTGATTTTTCAAAACGTCAGTAAAAGTCAGTCCAAACATTATAGTGTGAACCCAGCTTAAAGGAGGAGAGCCAAAGACCCTGGATCCCACCAAGAGCCCCTTAGAGTAGGCACGGCGTGATGATATCACCCGTGTGTCTTACTGTCACATCTACATGGTCTGTTGTAAGCTGAGGCTTCACAACACCGTTATCTGTACCTTTGTCTGTACCTCCAAATTTATCCCACTGACGAATGGACAGACATTACATTACAAGAAACAGCCTTGGTAGAGGTATCTGCTTGTGGATCACCTCCATAATGTAATGGGTTCTCCTGTAGCCCAAGGGCCACCTCTGGTGAAAATTTCATCAAAATTTGTACAGTACTTTTTCTGTTATCCTGCAAACAATCAGATAAACAAACAAACCGCTCTGACCACATGACGGTGGTGGAAGTAATTATGTAAGCAGACACATACCTTCCTGGTGTTGTAGCATCCTTACATCCTACTGTGGAGAAAGGAAAGAGGCAAGGCAACAAGCTGGACGACACATGAACTTTATTCCTTCTCCAACATATTGTACAGTAAAAGAGCTCCTGGGTCTCTGTGCATTCCTCTTTTATACCTTTAATTCCATGCATTGAGACCCGGAACTGCCGACCATAATACACTGTTTGGAACAAAGACTTGTGTCGCATATTAACATAACATAACGCCGGCCCTGCTGCTCACACCCTTCTCTCTTCCAGCGGCTCCAGCGGTTCCTCTTCTCCCTAGGGGGTGCATAGTCCATACTCCCATTTGAGACCCCCCGGTGGCACTTCCTTCTCCAGTCCATTGTTCCCCTTATCCCAGCTGCCTTCTCTGGGTGGAGAATCCCCCACCCGTGCCTCCACACAACCCCCCCGAACACCCAGAAAGGGCACTAACCCTCCCTTCCTTTGGGCTTGAGCCGGCACCCATAGTGGCTGTAGCGGGGGGTCGCCAATCCAGTCAGAGCACCCTGTTGGCGAGATGTACAGGAGGGCATGTCAGTCTGTGGAGGGAAAAAGGGAGGGGGGGAAAGCACATTAGCTTCACGTGCACAGGTCCCTACCGAGGGAATACCAACTTGCAAAGTCACCAAGGGTGGACGTCCACACCGGGGAGCTTGGGCCAACGCCACCTGCTCATCTGCCAAAACAAAAGCGGGCTTCAGCCTGTCGATGCAGATGGTCTCCCTACGCCCCCCCCCCCAAGTCTAACACAAAATGTATCACCGCAGGGTCCAACACTCTGAACGGTCCGTCGTACGGTGGGCGCAGTGGGGTCCGGAGTGCATCGTGCCTGATGAAAACAAAGCTGGCGTTCTGTAAACTCTTTGGGACAAAAGTGTGGGGAAAACAATGGTGGGCCGGGCCTGGTACGTTAAAAGCCTCCGTACTGTGCAAAAATTGCATGGGCTGATCAGCCTCGGGCACGGGGTTTTCTGGTAAAAACTCTCCAGGGATCCGCAGCGGCTGAGAAAAAACGAGTTCTGCCAGAGAAGCTGCCAAATCCTCCTTAGGTGAGGAGCGCAACCCTAAAAGAACCCAGGGCAGGCGGTCGACCCAATTTGTGTCCGTGAGCGAAGCTCTGAGTGCTGCTTTAAGCGACCTTTGAAAAAGCTCACATAACCTGTTAGCCTGGGGGTTGTATGCGGTAGTGCAGTGAATTTTGACTCCCAGGCTCTGGGCCATCGCGGACCAGAGTTCCGAAACAAATTGTGGACCCCTGTTGGAAGAGATGCCTGATGGGGATCTGAACCGTGCAACCCAAGCCAACAAAAAAGCACAAGCCACTTCTGAGGACGTGGTAGAAGCCAGCAGGACCACTTCAGGCCAGCGCGTGGTGTGGTCCACAATTGTTAAAAGGTGCGTGAAACCTTGCAATGGTGAGAGGGGTCCCACCAAATCCATGTGGACGTGGTGGGACTTCCTGGCCGAAATTTGGAATGGCTTGAGGGGGGCTCTGGTGTGCTTGTGCACTTTGGCCCTCTGGCACGTGACGCAAGTTGCAGCCCACTCCTTCACGTCCTTGTGCAAGCGTGGCCAGACAAATTTTGCCCCCACTAGCTTCACCAAAGCGCGCAGTCCTGGATGCGAAAGGGAGTGGACCAACTCAAAAACGCGACAGCGCCAAGAGCTCGGAACAACCGGGTGCGGGCGGCCGGTGGAGACGTCACAGAACAAGGGAGGGCACCCTTCTTGCACCACCCTGCTCTCCAGCCATAACCCATTAGGCGCAGACTGGAGCACGCAAATGTCTGCATTCCCGGCTTGCTCCACGGCCATTGCAGGGAAATCTATTCCCATGTAGACTGGGGAGACTAACGCGCATGACAGTTGGCCACAATGTTGAGCTTACCAGCAACATGTTGAATGTCGGTCGTAAACTCCGAGATCGCAGCCAAATGCCATTGCTGCTGGGCCGACCACGGTTCAGAGGCCTTGGACATTGCTTGCGTCAGCGGCTGATGGTCCACGAATGCGGTGGACTCATGCCCTCCTAGCCAAAACTGGAAATGGCACTTTGCCAGGTGTAGAGCCAACAACTCTCTGTCGAACGTGCTGTACTTGCATTCGCTGTCGTGCAAAGTCTGACTGAAAAATGCGAGCGGCTGCCACGAACCGGAGACATACTGCTCTTCCACTGCTCCTATGGCAACATCAGATGCGTCCGTAGTGAGTGCTATCAGTGCCGAAGGATCTGGATGAGCTAGCAACGCGGCATCCACAAGCGCTGTTTTGGCGTTCGTGAAAGCCTGGACTCGCTCGGGAGTACAGTTGACTTTTTCCGTGGGCTTCTCTTTTTTCAGCGCGGCATACAACGGCTGCATCAGCTGGGCTGCCCGGGGAAGGAAACGGTTATAAAAATTGACCATCCCCCAAAACTCCTGCAGGGCCCTCATGGTCTGCGGAAGCGTAAAGTCTGACACAACTCACACCTTATCCGGTAGTGGAATCGTGCACTCTGGTGAAATGTGGTGGCCCAAAAAAATCAATCACAGGCACACCGAACTGGCACTTCACTGGATTTACTATAAGCCTGTATGCTTCCAACCTCTGGAAAACCGTCTTGAGATGGGCGATGTGCTTCTCCTCGGATGTGCTAGCTACCAGAATGTCGTCTAAGTAGACGAAAACACAGGACAAGTAGCGAAGCACTGCGTCCATCATCCTCTGGAAAGTCTGCGCCGTGCCTTTTAATCCAAACGGCATGCGTAAAAACTCGAAAAGGCCAAAAGGAGTTATTATTGCTGTTTTCAGAACATCTTCTGTGCACACCAGGACCTGATGGTATCCGTGGACCAGATCCACTTTCGAAAAAACATGCGCTCCAGCCAGGTGCATGGAAAAATCCTGGATATGCAGAATGGGATAACGATCGTGTTCCGTGGCGTTATTCAAGCACCGGAAATCGCTGCACGGTCGCCACAACCCGTCGGCTTTAGGCACCATGTGTAGCGGGGATGCCCACGGGCTGTTGGAGCGCCTGACAATGCCCAACTGCTCTAAGTTAGCAAACTCCTCTCACGCGCTGGCCAGTTTAGCTGCATCCAAGTGCCAAGGATGCGTGAACACCGGCGAGCTTTTTGTCGTTATGAAGTGTTCCACCATGTGTTTCGTTATCGTAGCTGAAAAAGTCAGGACCATGAGTGCTGGGAACTGTGTGAGCAAATGTTGGTACTTACCCCCTCGAGCTATAACGTTAGCCAGTGTTGTTGACCCAGCTCCCCGAGCTGTACAGGGCAGTGAGGTAAAAGAGACAGCGTCCACTAATCTCCTATTAGCAACATTGACTAACAACCCATAACCACATAAAAAATCTGCACCTAAAATGGAGGCAGAACATGCAGCTACCACAAAGTCCCACTGAAAGCTGCGTCCGTGTAAGCATATCATCAGTGTCCGCTTGCCAAATGTCCTGATGGTGGATCCATTGGCGGCCGTGTGTTCGGGATCGCTGCCTCCTGCCACCCTGTCTGTGTTGACCGGCAAGATGAGGCTCTTCTGGGAGCCAGAGTCCACCAAAAACCATCTCCCTGAACATGTGTCCGTGACATAAAGCAGTCTGTTCCTGTCGCCATCGGTTGCAGCTGCAACTGAATTCCGAACGTGCCATCTTCCCGGCTTCTTGAATTAGCATGGCGACAGGCAGCGTTGGGCATTCGTGCCAAAACGGTGATGATAAAAACAGATCGCCCCTTTCCTTCGTCTCCTGGTGTCCGTGCTGGCTACCACCGACGGCTCCTCGATCTCGCTGGAGTCCCTCATGGATGCCAGTGCCACTGCTTGCACGCTGAGAGTTCTGATCAACAAAATGATGCAGTCCGCTTCATGTGCCAGGGTGCAGTCGTCCTTAGCAACCAGCCGCGGCGAGTTGGCCAGGATCGCCCTCGCTGTAGCCGGTAGGTTCCTGAGAAACAAGTGGGTGAACAGGAAAGATTCATTGTCCTTCCCCCTCAGCGCCAACATGCTCTCCATGAGCTCCACTGCTGATTTGTCCCCTAACTCCGAATGCGTTAGGAGTTTCTCTGCCCTCTCACTGTCAGAAAGGGTATAGCGCTGGAGAAGCATCCTCTTGAGTGCTTCATATTTTCCTTGGGCCGGTGACTCCCGGAGCAGGCTCGTCATCTGCTGCATGGTGTGCACACTCAGCGCAGCAACCACGTGGTAATACTTGGTATTGTCTGTTGTTATCCCACAGAGTGCAAACTGGGCTTCTATGTGCAAGGACCACACGTTCGGGTTGTGAAGCCAGAAGTCTGGGAGCTTGACTGAGACAGCGCATGCGGAACTGGTGCTCTCCCTCCAGGTAGTCTCTGGGGTGGTGCTCGGCTCGTTTTCCATGGCATGTCTTAGGGTCACCAATGTGGCGAAAGCAAACAGGCAAGGCAACGAGCTGGATGACACATGAACTTTATTCCTTCTCCAACATATTGTACAGTAGAAGAGCTCCCGGGTCTCTGTGCATTCCTCTTTTATACCTTTAATTCCATGCATTGAGACGCGGAACTGCCGACCATTATACACTGTTTGGAACAAAGACCTGTGTGGCATTTTAACATAACATAACACCGGCCCTGCTGCTCACACCTTTGTCTCTTCCAGCGGCTCCGGCGGTTCTTCTTCTCCCCGGGAGGTGCATAGTCCATACTGTCCCGTTTGAGACCTCCCGGTGGCATTTCCTCCTCCGGTCCATTGTTCCCTCTTATCCCAGCTGCCTTCTCTGGGTGGAGAATCCCCCACCCGTGCCTCCACACTACTGCCAAAAATGTACAATATTTTACAGTCACAGTAAAATGGTTGCTTGTTCCCCTTCCTATTTTAATTTCTTCTAGATCCTTTATGCCATTTTAGGGAATATTTTCACAGGTAAAATCAGTTTGCATGCCAAGTAAGTTTATATAAATTTTACTTGGTGATAATGACAGAAAAAAGAAAATGATTGAAAGTATTACTACTTGAGAAAGTTTGCAGTAACAATATGTACAAAAACTTCAGACAACTGTTTTCCCATGAAGGGAAACATCAATAATTTCCTTTATGTTGGCACTTAGAGCAACTCATCCTCATTTTTTTCTAATTATATTTTTTGGAGGGGGGGCAGTTTTCATGCAGCTATAATGTCCTTTTGCTTAAGAATTTTGCACATTTTTTTAGTCATCCATAATCTGACTGAATATATCCCTGTCTATGTTTCTCACTCAGCGTAATGAGTAAGCATCAGTGGTAAGAAGCAGAGCCTGAATGAAATACCGTATAACAGCCAAAATATCATGCCCTACAGAATGGAATCCAGCGATAATGAAGGTTTGGATTGGAGTGCGATTGTGTTTGTATGTAAATTAGTGTCAGTGGGTGAAGTGTAATTAGAGAAGCTGTTCACCCGTTTCCTCCACATTACAAGTGAGGTACCAATCCTTCTATGGTGCTAGCTGGAGACAATAGGCCAGCAATGAAAACTAGACAGCAGCACAGTGTACTGTGTGGGCTGTGAAGTGAATGTGTTTCCATGCATGTGTGTGTTAACCCTTAAGGTAATTACAGAGGTGTCCACTACCACAAAGCAAGGAGGAATAACTGCTGAGAAAGCCGAGGACACATGGGTAAGCATATGCTGTCGGTTACTCACAATGGAACACAAAAGGATGCAGCCACTTGCGCAAATACATGTGAGAGCATGCACAACAAAGCACTATGTGAAAAGTGTCAGAGCTGCCGTGTTCAACTAGCACTCTGACTGTTAAACAGAGGAAAGCATGGAGATAAATGAGAAAGAGCAAAAGAGACAGGGAGCGGGAAGCAGAATGCTTGTTGTCTTCATCAGAGGCTTTTGTTAAGTGAGAGATAAGAGAGGAGAAGTGACTGATCCCTCCCCACCCCGCCTTCCCTCTTCCTGCTGAGAGCTAAATGGTGGCTCTGTGTGCCTCTAGTCCTGCGTGAGGCCTGAAGAGCGAAAAATGGAGCTCAAGTGTAAAAACAGGGAGAGACATTATCATCACAATACATCACATCATCGCAGGAGTCAGGCAGCAGGCACCCAGACAGCACAGTGTTCATGCTATACCCTCCTAATTAGAAACACAACAAAACATTGGACACACTTGCGGTGAACACACACTGGAACTTGTGCCCAGGCACTACTAATGATACTCTCCTGTTCCCACAAAGCACAGAATCCATCGTTCAGACTAGCAGCTCTCTGAGATGTATCGGCTCTTTGCCTCCCACAGTGTAAACAACAACACTCTGGCTCTGCTAAGGTGTGTTGGCTGCTTGATGCCATTGCAATTTCAACGAGTCCAGCTCCGTCGCCCGTGTGTGTGTATGTGAACGAAGTACCTACCAGCCTCTGACCCCTCCTCATGCCTGGAAATGTTGATAGATAGACATTCTCCTAAGCGCCAGGAGGGCTAAGTGAAAGCCTTACCCCCCACCCTCATCCCCAAGCACATTAGAGGAAATATCTTTTGACCAATCAATATGGCACTTGCAGATTGATAAGCCAAAGATACACATGCACAACAGCACACACATGTGTCTGTGTGCACAAGAAAGAGATTTCTTTTTCCATCTTTAGGATCCAGTGTATAGAATAACCAAGCCCAAATCAATATATCACTGGAATGCTGCCAGTAGACGGATTACCATAGCAACGTACAGTACCAAATATAGTCAATGAACAAAAACTACAGTTTGTTTTATTCCTGTACTTCTATTTTTTGGACAGGGATCAGTTGCTCATTTGATTTAAAGGTGATAGAGACAACATTCTGGCGTCCTGGCCAGTAGGTGTCACACTTATTCTTGCCCCAAAACATCAACCCGCAGCCCAGCAGACTGTTCTACATTCTCAGTTCTTTGGTGATTACGAACCAGATAGAGCCTGTCGAGCCAGGAACTTAATATGAAGCAATGAAATGTGACATTATCCTAGTTATGCTGTTGGCTGTGGCATCCTTACAGGCTGTGGCTGCAAGATCAGTACAGGGAAAATGATCGGTACCCAGCATGCAGCTTGCACAAAACTACTTCACATCCTAGCACTCAGTGTACATGCTAGTACAATGCATTTGCATCATGACCAATGTATTTAATTTACAACTGAATAGATATGGTTTTGGAAAAACTTGCATATCTCTATTAAGTACTTGGTCATGTCTTCAATATGCAAATGTATAATTTTTCAACTATTCTGTCTACCTACATCTTTCATGCTGGGTACTGATCTTACTCCACACCCATAATTTTTAAAAATGTTTTCATCGTACTTCCGGTCTGGACACCATGGTGATTGCAGCTTAACGCTGAAGCTCCCAGACCCAATCCAGTAAAATACCTTGAAAATCAGATTTAACGGATTTTTGGAAGAGTGAAAATCAAAGGACAAAGTCATCATGCCTAAAGGAAAACAGAAGAAATCGACATTTACCAGGCCAGGACACGCATCGGCCGAAGAATCGGATCCGGAGGATTTCCATTCAGAAGATGAGGAGCTGAATGACGCTAACAAAAAGATTAGCTTGAAAATGGTACTTAAAGAATTAAGACGATTTCGCCGAGAGTGTTGGGCCGAATTTCATGAAATCAAAGAAGAATTAAAAAGGACAAACAACAGAGTGGACCAGGCCGAGAACCGAATCTTGGAAGCAGAGGAAAGAATAAAAGGGCTGGAAGATTCCGTGCTGGATCTACACAAAAGGCAGTCAAGACTGGAGGCTAAGCTAACCGACCAAGAAGGAAGACTGAGAAGAGACAACATAAGAATTCATGGTCTGAAAGAAGGAGTCGAGGATGGTTTCACCACAATGGCGGCATGCGTGGAATCCTTACTGAGAGAGAAGTTGGATATTCCCCAATCCACCGACTTGAAGATAGAAAGGGCGCACCGTACATTAGCCCCTAGGCCTGCGGCGGAAGCGCCTCCACGTTCGGTGGTGGTGAAGTTTTCCAACTCCAAAATAAAAGAAGAGGTTGTAAGACTGGCTTGGCAGAAAAAAGGATTTATGCACCAATAGAGAAAAGTTTTTGTGGAACACGACTACGCCCCGGGGGGCCTTAAAAAGCGTTGGGAATACAACGACGCTAAAAAGGTACTACGAGAGAAAAAACTGCGCTTCCAGACGCCATTTCCGGCGAAGTTGCGGGTTTTCTTCGGGGAAGAGACGTGTCTCTATAACTCGGCGGAAGAAGCAACCGAGGATATGGCGAGAAGAGGGCTCCCGGTAACGGTGTTTAAACCGGCAGCAGACCCGATCGAAAGAATCAAGGCTCAAATGTGGTCCACACAGAGACCCTCAAAATCCACGGGCCAGCAGCGGGAAACCCAGCGTCAGAGCTACAAGGAAAAACTGGCCGTTTACAGGAGGGAATAACGGTTTTTTTTTAAGTCAGTCTGCACATCCAACCCCCCTCCTACAAGGTAACAAACATTAAAGAAGATGCAGAATTAGCATGTGGTAAAACATTTCATGGAACAGTCATAATATTAGAAACAAATAAGTCTTTAAAAAAAAACAAAAAAAAAACTTGTTAAAATAGAAATGTGACAATGATCCACATATTCTCCCCACACTAACAAATACTGTATTAACGTGAATGTTTGCTGTGATGGTGGTGGAAGGGTGCACACAATTTCATAAGGTTTAGGCATTAAAAAA
Source organism: Pholidichthys leucotaenia (assembly GCA_020510985.1). NCBI lineage: Eukaryota > Metazoa > Chordata > Actinopteri > Cichliformes > Pholidichthyidae > Pholidichthys > Pholidichthys leucotaenia. The sequence continues at coordinate 174,542,241 of CM035848.1, read as the reverse complement.
AAAAATCATTACAAGTTTGGATTGGGATCTGAAATTCACGTTAAAAACATGGGACAACTTACAGGGGTAAGAGAGGGCCCTCAACACGTAACAGAGTTTGAGGAATTTCCCTCAGAGCCTACACTCCATCAAGGCTCTTCCAGAGTCTCTAAAAAGACCTCAGCTTAGGAAGTTCTTTTGTCAGTTTTTTGTTTTAAAGTTTTATACACTATGTTCTTAATGTTTTTTAAGTTCTTAATGTTCTTTCAGTTTCTGAGTAGCATAAAAGAGGGCCACCACACTGTTATACTAAATAAGACAACACAATGGAGAAACAGGGTGTAACCAAAATAATCTCATATAATGTAAAAGGGATCCTGAATCCAGTTAAAAGATCCAAGATTCTAGGCAAAATGAAAAAAAGACAAAGCAGGAATAATATTTTTACAAGAAACCCACCTAACAGACGTGGAGCACACTAAACTCAATAGACAAGGGTTTAAAATGATCTCTTCATCTTCATATAAGTCAGGGAGGAGGAGGGGAGTAGCGACATTGATCTCAACCAAAATTACATTTGAAAAAAAATCAGAACACAAAGATAAAGAAGGGAGATACAGTTTGGTAATTGGGCGGCTAGAGGGAGAAGATATCACCCTGCTGAATGTATATGCACCTCCAGGGGCTAAATGGAAATTTTATAAAAATGTATTTGACCTAATGATAACTAAAGCCCCAAATTTAGTGATATGTGGTGGAGACTTCAATCTAAGACTGAATCCATACTGGGATGCATCAGGTAATTCTCCACAACAAAATAACACTCAAAGTAGGAAAACTCGGATGCTACTAAAAGAAATGGGAATCTGTGATGTGTGGAGGGAATTCAACCCCAGTGTAAAAGATTATACATTTTACTCAGCGCCACATTCATCATACTCAAGGATTGACTATTTTTTTATGTTTAATAGAGACATTGGAAGAGTAAAAACATGTAAAATAGGACTGATGGATCTCGCCGACCACAGTCCGATCTATATGGACTTAAGTATCCAAAAATACACAAATAATACATTTTCTTGGAGGTTGAATTCAAATGTCCTGAAAGGACCACTGAAAGATGAATTGGAGTCAGATACAGTGGGGCAAAAAAGTCTTTAGTCAGCTGCCAATTGTGCAAGTTCTCCCACTTAAAAGATGAGAGAGGTCTCCAATTTTCATCATAGGTATACCTCAACTATGAGAGACAAAATGAGAAAAAAAAAATCCAGAAAATCACATTGAAGGATTTTTAATGAATTAATTGGTAAATTCCTCAGTAAAATAAGTATTTGGTCACCTACAAACAAGCAAGACTTCTGGCTCTCACAGACCTGTAACTTCTTCTTTAAGAGGCTCCTCTGTCCTCCACTTGTTACCTGTATTAATGGCACCTGTTTGAACTCATTATCAGTATAAAAGACACCTGTCCACAACCTCAAACAGTCAGACTCCAAACTCCACTATGGCCAAGACCAAAGAGCTGTCAAAGGACACCAGAAACAAAATTGTAGACCTGCACCAGGCTGGGAAGACTGAATCTGCAATAAGTAAGCAGCTTGGTGTGAAGAAATCAACTGTGGGAGCAATTATTAGAAAATGGAAGACATACAAGACCACTGATAATCTCCCTCGATCTGGGGCTCCACACAAGATCTCACCCCGTGGGCTCAAAATTACCAAGAGAACGATGAGCAAAAATCCCAGAACCGCATGGGGGGACCTAGTGAATGACCTGCAGAGAGCTGGGACCAAAGTAACAAAGGCTACATCAGAAACACACTACGCCGCCAGGGACTCAAATCCTGCAGTGCCAGAAGTGTCCCCCTGCTTAAGCCAGTACATGTCCAGGCCCGTCTGAAGTTTGCTAGAGAGCATTTGGATGATCCAGAAGAGGATTGGGAGAATGTCATATGGTCAGATGAAACCAAAATGGAACTTTTTGGTAAAAACTCAACTTGTCGTGTTTGGAGGAGAAAGAACACCATACCTACTGTGAAGCATGGGGGTGGAAACATCATACTTTGGGGCTGTTTTTCTGCAAAGGGACCAGGACGACTGATCCGTGTAAAGGAAAGAATGAATGGGGCCATGTATCGTGAGATTTTGAGTGAAAACCTCCTTCCACCAGCAAGGGCATTGAAGATGAAACGTGGCTGGGTCTTTCAGCATGACAATGATCCCAAACACACCGCCCGGGCAACGAAGGAGTGGCTTCGTAAGAAGAATTTCAAGGTCCTGGAGTGGCCTAGCCAGTCTCCAGATCTCAACCCCATAGAAAATCTTTGGAGGGAGTTGAAAGTCTGTGTTGCCCAGCGACAGCCCCAACACATCACTGCTCTAGAGGAGATCTGCATGGAGGAATGGGCCAAAATACCAGCAACAGTGTGTGAAAACCTTGTGAAAACTTACAGACAACGTTTGACCTCTGTCATTGCCAACAAAGGGTATATAACAAAGTATTGAGATGAACTTTTGTTATTGACCAAATACTTATTTTGCCAAGGAATTTACCAATTAATTCATTAAAAATCCTTCAGTGTGATTTTCTGGATTTTTTTTTCTTATTTTGTCTCTCATAGTTGAGGTATACCTATGATGAAAACTGGCGACCTCTCTCATCTTTTAAGTGGGAGAACTTGCACAATTGGTGGCTGACTAAATACTTTTTTACCCCACTGTATTCTCAGATATTTGGAAGAAAATGATAATGGAGAAGTATCTCCTTTAATACTGTGGGATGCATGCAAAGCTGTAATAAGGGGAAAGATTATTGCAAAACTGGCAATCCAAAAGAAACTGAGACAAGAAAAACTAACCACATTACAGTCAGAACTTAAGAACCTAGAAAAAGAGCACAAAGACAACACTCATTCTAATGACTCGCTCAAAATTAAGGAAATTAAAAAACAAATAAATGAGATCTACACAATAGAAATCCAGAAGAAACTTATATTTCTGAAACAAAAATACTATGAAGCAGGCAGCAAATCGGCAAAATTACTAGCCTATAAATTGAGGAAACAACAAACAGAAAGAGCAATCAACAAAATCAGAGACCCAGTATCAAAGGAAATAAAATTCAGAATTCAGGATATTCTTAAAAGCTTCGAGAACTACTATAAGAACTTGTACTCCCTCAAAAAACATAAAAACTCATCCGAAGCATTCCTAAACACATTAAACCTTCCCCAACTTACTGAGTCTCAAAATAAAACACTACTGTCAGAAATATAACCTAAAGAATTAGAAAAAGCAATTATGAAACTTAAAGCTAACAAATCCCCAGGAGCAGATGGCTATACAGCAGAGTGGTACAAAACCTTTAAACAGCAACTATCTCCTCTCCTCCTGAAAACATTTAACTATGTCCTCCACACAGGGGAAATCCCCCCCCTCCTGGAGAGAAGGGGTCATTGCAGTCATACCTAAACCTGAAAAGGATAAACTAGATTGCTCCAACTACAGACCAATCAGTGTATTAAATCAGGACTATAAGCTTTTTACCATTATCCTTGCCAAAAGGTTAGAAAACATACTGACAGACTTAATTCACTTAGACCAAACAGGTTTTATAAGACAAAGACAGACACAAGACAACATTCGACGCACTTTACACATAATTCATCATATAAAAAAATATAACTTAAATACAGTCATATTGGGATTAGATGCTGAAAAAGCATTCGATTCGGTTGACTGGTCTTTCCTATATAGAATCTTATCCAGTTTCAATTTTCATAACAACTTCATTAGAACTATCCAGGCATTATATAAAAAACCAACAGCTAAAATAAGGATTAACGGTAATTTATCATCATCTTTTGAGCTGGAAAGAGGATGTCGTCAAGGCTGCCCCCTGTCTCCACTGCTCTTTGCAATCTTCATAGAACCTCTGAGCCAATGGATAAGACAGAATCAAAAAATTCAAGGTATTACACTTGGTCAGAAGGAATATAAAATAGCACTCTTTGCTGATGACATTTTAATATACCTGGGGCAGCCGGACACCTCTTTTCCAGAACTAATCTCAGTTTTTTCAGAGTATGGAGATTTATCGGGGTGCGAACTAAACATGCATAAAACCCAAGTTTTAACATTCAACTATGACCCAAATCAATATTTACTAAGCAAACTCAAAACTAACTGGGAGATGGAATCTATGAAATATCTGGGGGTCAATATCCCGAAACAACTCAACAAAATTATAACACTAAACTATGATCCACTGGTGGCAAAAATAACATCTGATCTAGCAAGATGGAATATGATACCATTCTTGGGTACTGCACAAAGAATTGAAGCAGTCAAAATGAATATACTTCCACGTCTTCTATACCTTTTCCAAACAATAACGGTAGAACCTCCCAAAAAAACATGGCAGGAAATGGACAGAAGGATCTCAAGATTCATATGGCAGGGCAAGAGACCTAGAATCAGATATAGAATCCTACAGCTAAACAAAGACAAAGGTGGGCTTGTGCTGCCAAATATCAGGGACTATTTTAAAGCCGCACAAATTAAAACTTTAGTAGAGATATGTAACCCAGTCTACACTGCACAATGGAAGGAGATGGAATGCCAAATAACAAGTGACATCCCCCTACAGGCGATAATAGGGAACAATGCCTTACCTAAACTTTTGAATAACACTAACCCGTGGATAGAGACCCCGCTAAAAATTTGGTTTAAGATGGTCAGAGAGAATCAAACTAAAGAGCCCTATCGATTTATGCAATGGATTGCCTATGATCAAGACTTTACTCCTAATAAAACAGACACTAGATTTAAAAAGTGGAAAGAGAACGGACTGATAAAATATTACGATCTTTTTAAAGGGCAAATTTTAAGAAGTTTTGAAGATTTGAAAAAACAAGGTCTAATAAATCAAGACCTTTACAGGTTCTTTCAGCTTAGACACCACATAAACAATATACTTAAAAAGGAGGATTTGGAAAGGGCCCAGTCAGGTGCTCTGAAGGTCTTCTTAATGGCATATAAAGGGATCCCAGGGATCAGATACATCTCTAAAATATACCAAGGTCTTCAAGACTTAAAAGGAGACAACACATCATATATAAAAGAGAGATGGGAAAAAGAGGGGAATTTCACTTTACAATTGGAAATATGGGAAAAGCTAAATAAACAGCAATGGAAAAGTACCTCTTCCCTGCAGTGGAGAGAATTTGGATGGAAAAATTTGGTAAGATTTTTCAGAACACCTGCACAAAACAAATTTACTCATAAGGGGTTGAATTGTTGGCGCTTGTGTGGTGAAGAGACTGCAAATCATTTTCATGTGTTTTGGTCATGCCCAGTTATCCACCAATATTGGACCAATGTACAGACAATATTGGGGAAAATATTCAAAATAACAGTTCCCTTTTCTTTTGTAACTTTGTATTTGGGTTTACTACCGGATTCACTGGAAAGACGAGGAGAAAAATACTTATTCACTGTTTTAATATTGGCAAGTAAAAAAGCCCTAACTAAAAAATGGATGTTGAAGGACTGTCCTACACCTGAAGATTGGATTAACGTGATCCAAGACATTTACTCGATGGAAAAGTTGACATTCGCATTGAGACAGGACATGGATGGGTTCTTGAACTTTTGGCAACCCTGGATCGCATATGTGTCTTCCATTAGATCTAATCTTTGACAAATACCATTTCAATAATGGCACCGCTCTTTGTTCCAATGCTACTCAGATGCTCTTTTATTTTTATTTATTTATTTTTGTTTGTTTGCTTGTTTTTTGCTCTTTTGTTTTGTTTGTTTGTTTGTTTGGTTTTTGTTCTCTTTAATTTCACTTTTTCTTTCACTTAAAAAAAAGGGGGGTGTTGTAATAATTATTCTTCCAATGTTGTCAAATAACAAAAAATAAGGGAACGTGATGAAAATGTAAACAATGCAATGCTGTAATGATGTGTATACCCTTTACAAAAACTTAAATTTAAAAAAAATGTTTTCATCAATATATTGTATGTTGAAGAATATAAAGACTTTAATTCTACACCATTCTAAGCACTTTGTTGATGTATTTTTTAATTTGTTTTCATGAAAATACTCTCATACACCTTTTATCCATGTCTCAGCATAATACTTGTAAAGCAGAAGTAAATCCACTGATTTTATGAAAATGTTTTTTTTAATCTACAGCAAGGGCTTGGTTATATTATACATAAACAGAATAAAGAATAAGTAAAACAGAAATTACCTGACCTCTTAAAGCCTGAGCTATTAGTCAGTAAAAGCTGAAAAAAACTGTAGCAACAAAATGAGCAACCTTGGGCTCTATGAATCAGAAACACTTGGGAGTATGATAGATTATAAAATGTCTCTATATCCCCATCATCAGTGCAGAGATACACAACAAAAATAAATATTGATGAATATTACCTCTGTTTGATCAACAAAGTATATTAGAGAGTGAAATAACAGCCTGAAAGCAATGAATGTTATTGAAGTATTAACACAACAAAGGAAAGCTGAGGTTCAAATGATTTATTTAGAAGTGTGTTGGTGGTCATTTCAGTTATTACTGTGTTGAAACTTTGGTTGTGCTTTCCTGTGTGACCAAAGGGTGTAGGGTTAGTTTGAGGTGAGCCACAATAACTCTTGTACTGATTCATCAGCACAGGCCAATGTGTGGTAAATAAAACACAGAATATAAAGTTTAGTTTATTGTTTTTCAAACCTATTTTGCAAGTGCATTTTGCATTTTGTGCATTTTGCAACCTTGGTTGCAAAATTTTGTGCATTTTGCAAGTGCATTTTGCAAGTGCATTTTGCAAGTGCATTTTGCAACCTTGGTTCCAAGGTTGTCATAGCCAGGAGTGGCACTAGGGTTAAGCTCCCAGTGCTCATAAAATGCTCCTTATGGCGTGCGTCTCGAAAAGCCTCTGACAACGAAGTCCAACTCCTAGCCCGCCCGTGTGGTTTAGTCTCTAAGCCCGGCGGAACTGCTTTTACTAATAGGAGAAGGGGCGAGGGTGGATCTCTGGCGCCTTAAAACCAGATGCTTCGGGTAGATGGTGGCTCGTCAATCTGGGAAGGTAGCCCATCTAGGGGAAGGTAAACCCTGATTTCAAACCTCTGCTGCCTTGCGGCACACCCGGTCACGGGAAAGGCTTCGGGAGTCAACCCTGAGGAAAAATCCGGAGTCGGAGTCCCTAAGGTAGTTCTCTGTTGTGCTCAACATCGTTCTGGCAGCTCCTGCGACGCTGCTGGTGCCAAACTGTAGCAGCCCTGCTGTTCCTTTGGATTCATCAGTGACGTGGAGAGGGGGGACATGCTGCATGGGCAACATCTTGTCCTCCATATCTTCCTGCCCAGGCTTGAATCCTACCAACGCCCAACGCTGGAAGGTAGAACACCGGATCACCGGAGAGGACACTCCAGCTTTGCCTTTGGCGTAGACAAAACACAGGGAATGACAGTTACCGGTTATAAGCCACCGCTCAATTGGCGTAGAGCGCGGCGCCAGGGGTTGTTTCCGACGGTGGGAGGGATCATTGGATCTCACTGGACAGCTACCGCCCGCCTCAAGCAGGGCAGCCCCCAGCCAATAAGGTGTTGTCCCGCCACAGCTTGCTTTCCTCATTGGGTGCATGGGGATGAGGAGAAGTCCGAACGGCAGGCTAAGAACCTTCGCACCAGGCAAGACAAAAAAACAAAAGAGACCAACTCTAAAATTGGGAACTTGGAACGTCCGCACTATGATGACAGGACTTGCTGCTAACCTCAAGGACATTAATGACACCAGGAAGACTGCCATCATCAATAATGAGCTGAAGAGACTGGAAGTGGATATCGCCACTCTCCAGGAAACACGGTTGGCTGACGCAGGCACACTGAGAGAGGAGGACTACACGTTCTACTGGCAGGGAAAGGGCAGTGACGAACACAGGGAACATGGAGTGGGCTTCGCAGTGAAGAACACCTTGCTGAAGCTGGTGGAACCAGGCAGCAATGGCTCTGCATGACTCCTCACCCTCCGCCTGAACACCACTCAAGGCCCAGTCACCCTCATCAGTGTGTATGCCCCAACACTGACAGCCACACCAGAGGCAAAAGACGAGTTCTACGAGAATCTCGCAACAACTGTCAGGATCATCCCCAACTCTGAACAACTCATTCTCCTTGGAGACTTCAATGCCAGAGTGGGTGCTGACCACGACTCCTGGCCCTCCTGTCTTGGACCATTTGGCGTGGGCAGAATGAACGACAACGGACAGCGGCTGCTCGAGTTCTGCACCTATTACGATCTGTACATCACAAACTTGTTCTTCAAGACCAAGCTCCAACACAAGGTTTCCTGGCGACATCCGCGTTCAAAGCACTGGCACCAGCTGGACTTGATCCTGACCAGGCGCACCTCACTGAAGAACGTGCTAATCACCCGTTCGTTCCAGAGTGCAGATTGCGACACAGACCATTCTTCATTCATTCATTCATTCATGTGTTGCAAGGTCAAGCTGCAGCTGAAGAAATTCCATCGTGCTAGACAGTCTGGAAAGGCATGGATTGACACCAGCAAGATGGCCCAACCAGAACTTGTTGAGCAGTTTGCCTCCACCTTTGAGAAGGAACTTGGTGTACCACAAGAAGGAGAATCTGCAAAGCAGAAGTGGGAAGAGCTGCGAAACACCATCCACCGCACAGCCTTGGCTACCTTTGGGAGGAAAACCTCGAAGTCACAGGACTGGTTTGATGCCAAGTTGACCGAGATGACCCCCGTCATTGAAGCCAAGCGCTCAGCACTTGCTGAGTACAAGAAGTACCCAAACGAGAAGAATCTCCAGATTCTCAGGGCTGCGAGAAGCAAGTTCAGCAGACTGCTCGGCGCTGTGCCAACGAGTACTGGACTCAGCTCAGCCAAAACATTCAAACCGCTGCCATAACAGGGAACATCCGTGGTATGTACGATGGCATCAAGAAAGCACTTGGTCCGGCTCAGAGCAAGACGGCCCCCCTCAAATCCTCCACTGGGGAGATGATCACAGAAAAGAACAAGCAGATGGAGAGATGGGTGGAACACTACTCCGACCTCTACTCCAGACAGAACACCGTGACACCGTCAGCCCTTGATGCCATCGACTGCCTGCCATCCATGGACGAACTTGACGCCGAGCCAACCATCGACGAACTCAGCAAGGCCATTGATAGCTTGGCCGCTGGCAAGGCACCCGGCAACGACGGCATACCCCCCGACCTGATCAAGCACTGCAAGACCGCCTTACTGCTGCCATTGCATGATGTCCTCTGCCAGTGCTGGAAGGAAGGTGTCGTACCACAGGACATGAGGGACGCCAAGATCATCACCTTCTACAAAAACAAAGGGGAGAGAAGCGACTGCAACAACTACAGGAGCATCTCCCTCCTCAGCGTTGTTGGCAAAGTCTACGCACGAGTTGTTCTCGTTCGTCTACAGAAGCTTGCCGAACGTGTCTACCCCGAGTCTCAGTGTGGCTTCCGCGCTGAGCGATCGACGGTAGACATGATATTCTCCATCCGCCAACACCAGGAGAAATGCAGAGAACAGAACATGCGCCTGTACGTCGCCTTCATCGACCTCACCAAAGCGTTTGATCTGGTTAGCTGAGGGGGCCTTTTCAAGATCCTGCCAAAGATAGGATGCCCACCAAAGCTGCAAAGCCTCATCGAATCGTTTCACACCAACATGCAGGGGATAGTGCAGCACGACGGCAACGTCTCAGAGCCATTCAACATACGCAGCGGAGTGAAACAGGGCTGTGTACTTGCGCCAACCCTCTTTGGGATTTTCTTTGCTATGCTCCTGAGGCATGCCTTCAGCACAGCAACAGAGGGAATCTACCTGCACACAAGATCTGATGGCAGGCTTTTCAACCTCGCCCGCCTGAAAGCCAGAACCAAAGTACGCAAGGCTCTAATCAGAGACATGCTGTTCGCAGACGATGCTGCAGTCGCAACCCACACACAGCAGGAGCTTCAGACCCTGATGGACCGTTTCTCCCAGGCATGCAAGGACTTCGGGCTTACCATCAGCCTGAAGAAGACTAACGTCTTGGCGCAAGGCACGGAAGCACCACCAACCATCACCATCGACGACTACGAGCTGGAGGTCGTGAATCAGTTCACGTACCTGGGGTCCACAATCAGCAACAACCTCTCCCTTGATACAGAGATCGACAAGAGGATTGGAAAATCAGCCTTCACACTCGCTTGCCTCACCACACGAGTGTGGGAGAATCCCAAACTCTCTGTCAAGACGAAGATGGCAGTGTACAACGCCTGCGTCATCAGCACACTGCTCTATGGGAGTGAGACGTGGACAACATACGCCGGGCAGGAAAAGAAACTGAATTCCTTCCACTTGCGATGCATTTGCCACATCCTGGACATATCCTGGCAGGACAAAGTGCCCAACACAGAAGTTCTGTCCCGTGCCGGCCTTCCCTCCATGTTCTCTCTACTCAGGCAGCGCAGTCTCCGCTGGCTAGGCCACGTTCACCGTATGGAGGATGGCAGAATCTACGGAGAACTGGCAACTGGCAGGAGAGACGTTGGCCGCCCACAGCTGCGCTTTAGAGACGTCTGCAAAAGAGACATGAAGGCCCTGGAGATCAACACAGAGCGCTAGGAGGACCTTGCAACGGACCGCTCCAAATGGAAAGGCACCCTGACCAGACAGCTCAAGGCGGGTGAAGAGAGACTGACTGCTGCAGCAGATGAAAATAGGACCCGCAGGAAGAACCGCCACAGACCCAGCAGCACGGAGACCACCCACAAGTGCGACCTGTGTGACAGGGACTGCCATTCGCGCATCGGCCTGTTCAGCCACAGGCGGTGCTGTTCCAGCAGAGTAGACGTTTAGGATTCTCTTCCATGGTCATCATAGACCGACGGAGGCCGACAATTGACAAAATCAGCATTCAGCTTGCATAAGTATGACCGTTGCTTTCACCTTTCAATGTTTCTTTCTAAATTTTCTCAATAAAACCAATCTCTTGCATTACAAACTGATTTAAACAACAGTACAAGTAAGTCTGCATTTGAACAATAAGCCTGAGTGTCCACCAAGCACATTTGTATTTGCTCTGAGCATCTGTTTTCTGTACATTTTCCATGTAGTCCAGCGTTTATTGCTCTCAGCACCCTTGGTGCAAAAACCCTGTCACTGGTCAGTGTTTTTTATCACTGTGTAGCCCAGTGTTAAAAACGCGAATGGAAATATGAATATTGATGCCGCTTTTGAAGAGAAAAACACCCATTTCACAATGGGAGTAAATAATTTAAAGATGAATATTTAAATAAATATATATTCATAAAACAGTAGGGAACATTTTCTGGGGAGTTTTGATAAAGTTCCAAATGTTTTCATCTGGTATATCGAGCAACCAATGGCTGCGTCTTTTGTTTGGCAGCAACAGCCAATGGGGTCACACCAGCCAATGGGGTCATGCGCTCCCTCGCTCAGTCTGTGTGTAAGCTGCAGAACGCTTTCAGTCGCAGCAGACATCGACCGAGAGAGCGCGTTCCCTTACGGAGACGGTGAGCTAACGTGCTAGTAGCAGTCTTTGTCTTGGATAAAACTTGAGATTGGTAAGCCTAAACTAATACCCGCAATGAGACATTGCTGTACTATCAAATTCTAATACCCGTTTGTTAAATTTTAATATTTGGCTCCAAAGGCTGTTAACGCCGTTGAGCGTGGGAACCCCATGATGCACGTGTCGATTAGCATGGTGAGTGCTATCCATTTAGTGTGTATGGGAAATGGTAATCGCTAGCTTGAAATGCTAACCGCCGATGCTAATTTCGGCTAGGTTTTTCATGAGAAAAAGCTGTTTTCCAAAGCTGTAACAGTTAGCAAAGGTCCCAGTTCCCTTGCTATTGATTGCTATTTAATGGTGAATGTTGAACCTGTGGGTTATATGTGTTTAATGTGTCAAATTGAGATAGTGTTGTGCTAGATGTGATGTTAGCTTGGTGCAGCACACTGCACAAATGTCCTGTTGATGTCAAGTGTCTTTTAAATGCACTTACTCATTTTTATGGCACCATGTTGATAAGTTTGAATAATAGATGTGTTTATTTTATGCACATTTATTGATTTAAGGAAACTGACTTATTATTGTATAACTTAGAACTATTTGAAAACCATGTAATAGCTATGGATAATAGCTTAAGTTTTTGTGTTCTGACCTATTTTGTAGGTCAGGTTTTTTTTATTGGTTTCCTGGATCAAGAAACCGTGAATCTTCAGACCTGGATGGCGAGCCGAATTGCCCAAACCTAATCATCAGGTAAAAGTGACCCAACTGGCCACCTGGAATTGATACTAGAAGGACTGTATATATTGTAAATATATTTGGAGTACATGGATTGTATTTTCTTTTATCATTGAATCATTATTATGATCAGCGCTCTACATCTGTTTATGTGTACACAACTTGAAAAAATATATATAGTTGCAAGTTCCATACACCTTCTGTGTTGTGTCATCTGTTGTTATGCCCTCCAGGCTCCTACGAACCTGTAATCTGTCTGATCTGGCCCAATTATCCCTTTTGTCCAGGTAGTAAAGTTAAGGTAACTACACTGCCATAACACAACACTACCAAAAGGGTACTACACCTAAAGTAAGAGGTGTCACAGTGGTGTTACACCTGCATGACATGACATGCCATACCATGGCATACCAGGATACCGTGATCAGTATTTAACAGCAAAAGCCTGGAGTGATGCATGTTTTCTTACCAGTTTGATGCAGTTTAATCCAGTTGGTGGTGAGTGTTACAACAAATTGTGTGAAACCCCGACGGCCAGCTTTGAGTGATAGGTCAAGCGGTTGCTAGGATACAGTATGGCGATCTTTTTTTAAGTATACCTGTGAAACACCCAGAAAAGCACATCTAGAGTGTTTTTATGGAATCGGCACACATGCAGTCTAAGTGGATTTAAGTTTCACTCTTGATACTACAGTCCCTGGAGTAAAGGTGCATTCAGACCAAACACAGGGTGTATAGAGTGTCAGGGAGGGATAGTACCTCTGACGAGGCAACAGTGGCACCTCCGGGTGGTCAGTCCGCTTTGGTTCCCACTTGGCACTCAACTCTCACCTGTAGCTCCAAGTAGCTGTTTGCTGTTGCGCATGTTGTTGAGCATCCTGGAGGACTCCTTAAGTTACCTGAACACTTATGTTATTTTGTATGGTTGGTTTTGTATGTCGTTTTTCAATAAATGTGTGTGTGGAGTAACCTGCACGTAAATCCATTCTTCCTTCCCCTCCTCCGTGCGCTGCGTAAAAGTGCATGGGGAGGCTTGTGACAGAAGGCTTGTGACAGAATGGTCCAGCCAGCGAGGATTCAGTGGTGGCACCCACACATCTGTTTTTCTTTCTGAACTGTTTTTTCTTTTTTTTTTCACCTACCTGTGTTGGAGTTATGGAGGTGGCCAGTCGGAATTATCCTATGAGATTGGGATGGGAATGCTGCTGAGCACTGATGGACATCGACGGGCTAATCTCATTGGCAAGCAAATATTCCACCCCGGAGGATATAGATTTTTTTAGATTTAGAATTATTATACTTTATTGATCCCCAGAGGGAAAACTGAGGGTCATCCACCACCTGGATGGATGAAGCAGCCACGATACGGCGCTATCCCTTAACCATTCACACACACATTCATACCTTGGGCCACTTTAGAGTCTCCAATTAACTTAACCTGCATGTTTTTGGCATGTGGGAGGAAACCGGAGAAATCCCGGGGTAAACCCACGCATACACGGGGAGAACATGCAAACTCCACACAGATCACTGTTGGTCGGGGGATGGGATCAAACCCATGATCCCCCGGCCAAGGGTAAACTGTGCTGCCGCAGTGCTAACCACTGCACCACCGTGCAGCCCATATACTCTGGTACATGGGTCTGGTGGAGGCAGAGGTCCAGCGGTGCCCTCAGCTCTCTCAGCACACTGAGGGAATGGAGAGGATCACCCGGTTGGCAGCGCTGCGGCGTGGGTGCGGCAGTCATCCCCATCTTGTTATTTGCTCACTCTCTACTCATCTCAGCTGTGAGTGCTCTGTAATTAGGTCACCTGCCCGCTTTTGTTCCTCGCACCTGCTGCTTATTGTGCCATTTCATTCTCCCACTATTTAAGCTCTACCTGTTCATTCAGTCTTTGCAGCAATATTGGTTACTCCTCTGGACAATTCCCCTACATTGATTTCCTCATCTCCTCCAGAGCTAAGGCGGCTGTGGAGCGCACCTCTCTGTAAGTTATTCTTGTTTTTGCATTTTTGTATTGTCTGCACTATTTTTGGACTTTATTTTTGTTAATAAATGTCATAAATACAATTCAGCACCTGGGTTGTTTTCTCTGCCCCGAAGGGGCGTACATGACAGAATATTGCCACCAGTGTAAGCCCCAGCTGTTGTAATTGTGCATTTTTCCATTTTTTGTGCTTTTTTCACTCACCTCTATGTCTGGATCTCATTAAGTTCCCGGCTCGCTGGACTCACACCAATAAAGGGAGAATGGCAGCGGGGTCTCTGTCCGGGGAGGAAGAGTGGGCGGCAGACTTCATCCAGAGTTTTGTGGATGAAGCTCTCGCCACCAGTGGACCCAAGAAAGCCTGGGAAAGTTTGTATGGAGCGGTGGGAATTCTGGAGGCGCATGCCGGCCTGTGGAAGTATCCCAGATTTTCAGAGCTGTTGTCCACAGTGTCTGCCCTCCAGCGATCGTTTCCTGGGCTGAGGGTGGGGGCGTTTCCAGCCAAAGCGGAGGCGCTCTCCATGGCTGACGTCCTTCTCCCCTCCCGGTTCGCCAGCTTCACCTCCAGCTCCAGAGTGTGCGTTGCCAGCTTCACAGCAATAGCATCGTCCCGGACCACCAGAGGAATCCTCCTGTCTCTTTGGCAGCCATTCCCCGGACATAGAGCCCAGCAATTCCGGCAGCAGATCCTCACTCCTCTTCTTCTTCGCCAGCTGTCATGTCATCCCCATCTCCCTTCATTGCTGTTGCAATCTGCATCCCCTCGATGTCTCTTCCTGCTGCCAAGAGGTCCTCCATTTTTTCCCCAGCTATATCTGCCTCCACGGCTACAGGGGTGGCTCCTCCTCAATTCTCAGAGGGGCCCATAATGACCATAGCCACGAAGAGGGACAACCTTCCACTCATTGCAGCAGGCAACATCAGACACCGGGAGAACAGGCAAGTGTCATTTATTTCTTCTTCCATTGATGATGATATGCCTTGCCTGACTCCTGGTGATGAGGCTCAGGATACGCAGTCCCGCGAGTCCTCACCACCTGCTGCAGCCACCCATTGCTCACCAGCCCTGTCCGTGTCTCCTCCCTTTTCCTCTGAATGCCCGTAGGCCCTGGGTCCAAGTCCCCAGACACAGGAGGAGCCTGAGGTCCTGGAGGGTTCAACCCCAGTACCAGCAGTGAGCCAACCCCCAGCTGCCATGCTGGAAGAGCCACCAGCGTGGGTCACGTTGCTTGGGGAAATGAAGACTGCAACCACCATCATGCCTGCTGCAGGGGCCGCCGCAGCAGAGTCCGAGGCCAAGCTGGATCTCCGAGCTCGAGCCCAAGGTTACATCATCGCCTGGATCGTTGGAGTCCTGGACGGGGGTGGCGCTCGAGCTCAGGCAAGTGCTCTCCTTTGTGTTTCTCCTGTCTGTCCTAGAGCAATCTTGCCTGGTTCTCAGTGAGGAGAGCTGGGTGCAGCTGCCAGCTGCATCTGAGCTCGCCTCGCCAGGCTCCACCACTGCCGGTGACCCTGATCCCCCTTCTCTGTGTGTTGTGTCTGAGCTTTCTTCCCAGGTCACCGGGAGTGTTCCAGCAATACCAGAGGTCTCCGTGGGTCCAGGTTTGCCGCCCGAGATTGTCCAGGGTCCAGCTTCCCCTGTGGAGGTTGTTGCAGGTGTCCCGTCCCAGCCCGGCACCTCCGTGGGTGCAGTTTCCCCTCTGCCTGAGGCTGTCATCTGGGTTCCCCCTCCTCAGCCTGAGTCTCCGTGGGTGCTGTGTCTCGGTTGAGGACCCTCGTGGGTGCTGCACCCCAACTTTAACCCAACGTGGGTGCTGCGCTCCAGTATAGGCCTGCCATGGGCGCTACCCCCCAGCCCAGGCCCCACTGAGGGTGCAGCATTGGCCCAATCTGGGTCCGCCGAGGGTGCAGCATTGGCCCGGTCCACGGTGGATGCTGCAGAGCTCCAGCCTGGAGCCACCACGGGAGCTGCAGAACTCCAGCTGAGAACCACTGCGGGTGCTGCAATGCTCCAGCCCAGAGCCACCGCGGGTGCTACAGTGTCTCAACCCGAGACCACCGAGGGTGCTCCTGGCCAGCCCAAGGACGTCGAGGACTCTCCTCTTCTGCCAGATGCCGTCGGGGTTCCTCTTCCTCTTCTGCCAGATGCTGTCATGGTCCCCCATTCTCCTCCACCACTAGATGCCGTGGTGGTCCCCCTCTTGGGGTGCTGCTTCCCGCCATTGGGCCTTCCCGTGGGGAATTTGCCTCCTTGGTCACCCCTTCGGTTCTGGTGGCTTAAGAGCTCGGGCCGGCCGCCCAAAAGACTGAGCCGCCGGGTCGGATGGTCCTTATTCTTCTGCAGGCCACCTGACTCGTACCACCTTGCCGTCCGGCTGGCCTGGGACTTTGGTCAGCCACCCGAACTGTCTGGGAGGCCCAAGGCCTTGATGTAGCAGGGGTGTGGGTCCTGAGCAGGTTTTGCTTCATTCCCTACTTGCTTGTTCCCCCCACCACCCACCCTGGGTGAGATATTGTTGTACCTTGCTGGGGAAGGGGGGGCAGGTTTTTCTTTTTTCTTTTGATGTAACCTTAGGGTATCTGGAATCCATCCCTTAAAGGGGAGGGGGGGGTGCTCTGTCATGAGTCTGAGTGCAGAGCTCAGACTCCTAATTTATTTCTGTGTATGTTAAGTCTATTATGATTATTTTGGCAGCTTTTGTAGGGTGGTGTTTTCCTGTGTTTTGATTTCTGATGATTCATCATTTTGTCTGTTATCTATGTTTCAGTATCGTTATTATGTTGTCTATTTATGTAGTTTAACCTCTTGCACTCCGTTGTACCACGGGCGGGCAAGTCTCTGCGTCCTAGAGCGCACGAGGGCGCTCTCGTGTGCCCTCATGTGCTCTAGGACGCATGATGGAGATGCTGATGATGTAGATGGTGATGGCGTCCAAGCGTGCACTGAAAATAAAAGCTGCAGACACAGCCGCAAACAGATTAGTTCATCTGATTGACCTCTCATTCGACTAATAAGAGCCTTGAATTGGGTTTCTGAAACCTTGAAGAACCAATGACTGAAAACCTAGCAAGAAGGACCCACCTACCAAGGCTGTGAATGCAGTGAGCCAATTGAAGCAGAGAAGTTCGCGAGCTGTTTTTTTTAAGGCTGGGTGAAGAGAGACTGCTGCAGCAGATCAAAAAAGGACCCGCAGGAAGAACCCCACAGACCCAGCAGCACGGAGACCACCCACAAATGCAACCTGTGTGACAGGGAGTGCCATTCGCGCATCGGCATGTTCGGCCACAGGCGGTGCCTATTTTGTTTTTGTTCCAGCAGAGTAGACGTTATGATTTCTTCCATGGTCATCATGGACCGAAGGAGGCTGACGACGAAGGCTGAGTGACACACATGCGTTCGCCAGTCTTTTTTTAATTACTACTGTTATTTGTTTTGAAAAATCATTCGCCAAAAACCGCAATCATGGAAGCACAAAACTGCAATAATGGAATTATGTTTTGATCGGGTCGCGAGACCAGAACCACGAGCGGACCAGCGTCGCGTTCGTCTGACAGTGAGGAAGAGAAGTTCGCCAGGACACTGCTGTGAAGAGGTAAGGTGTTATAAGCTAAATTATTCTCTATCCCTGAAAATTGTAATCCAAAATGACTTTTGACCGATACATTTTGACCGGTAAATTACAACTGTGCGGCGCACGAAGTCTGAAGTTCGTGCACCACAGTACATGGTTCGTTCGTCGCGTCCAGACCGTGAACGCCGCCCCCCCCCCCCCGCTATTCTTCTGTAGCGAGGGGGGGGAAGCTGCGGTGACTGAGCTGCTGTCCCACATCGCCATATGAGGCTAATCCGTCATGTAGCGGTGGCCGATGTCCATCCTCTGTAGCGAGGGGGGGGGGACAACCCCCCCCCCACACACACACACAGACACAGCCCTGAGTGTGACCTTTCATTAGAGCCCAAAATGAAGCTTCTACATTGAAGCATTCAAAAGTTACAGACGTTTTTCCAAACTGTGCCATTTGGCACAATTTGGCACAGTTCCAAAACGCCTGGGAACTACCTGAAAACAAAGCTGAGTAATATATTCATTTTTTGTGGTATTGTTACAAAATTTGGACCTCAGCTGGATAACACTTGGTTCTACATTTCTGTTGCATTTTCCAGCCCGGATCTGAAGCTGTGTGTTATTTGCAAGCATTTGTATCCAAAAAAACACACAGGCCAAATTTATTTTCTTCAAGTTCACTATGTTTAGATGACTGTAACTCAGTGGCCGGAGCACTTAGAGAGATGATGACTGTTTTGCCAAAAAATTCAGTGTTTTCTTTTAAATGAGACCAACCCCATGAAGATGCTGCAAAGGGTTGAAGAACAGCTTTTTACTTTGGGCACGTTATTTTTTGGCGTTTTTAGGAAAATTGACCGGAGTGCAAGGGGTTAAGATTGTTTTGCCTTTTCTTGTGACAGGGTCATTATTCCTCCCCTTCCAGACATCCCCATCTTGTTATTTGCTCACTGTCTGCTCTCTTGGTCATCTCAGCTGTGAGTGCTCTGTAATTAGGTCACCTGCCCGTTTTTGTTCCTCGCACCTGCTGCTTATTGTGCCATCTCATTCTCCCACTATTTAAGCTCTGCATGTTCATTCAGTCTTTGCGGCAGTATTGGTTACTCCTCTGGACAATTCCCCTACATCGTTTTCCTCATCTCCTCCACAGCTACAGTAAGGCGGCTGTGGAGCGCACCTCTCTGTAAGATTTTCTTGTTTTTGCATTTTTGTATTGTCTGTACTATTTTTGGACTTTATGTTATTTTTGTTATTAAATGCCACAAATACCAATTCAGTGCCTGGGTTGTTTTCTCTGCCCCGAAGGGGCGTTCATGACAGAAGGTAATGAAAAAAGGCACCATCCCCCTTGTTAATGTTGTAAATGTACAAACCAAATGTTGAAAATATTTGTTAAAAAATCAGAAATTAAAAACAGTATACAGTTGTAAATGTGTGTGGAAATATAGATAACAACTTTATGGCAAAAAGGGGCAAATTTATAGGTAAAAATATTACATTTATTAGAAAAGTCACAAATTTGCCAGGGAAAAAGTTGCAAATTTCTCAGAAAAAAAAGCTAAAGAATTTCCAACCTCACAAACTTGTGAGTAAATGGGAAAAAGTCAGAAGTTTATACAAAATTGTTCTTGTAAATTTGTATTGTTTTTTTGTAAATTTGCGACTTTATTCTTGTAAATTCATGACTTTTTGGAAATATGTTTTTTTCCTCATTTATGAGTTTTTTCTCATAAATGTGTGACTTCTTTATGTTAAATTTTAGACAATTCCAAATTAGCACCCTTTATCATATTTTTGCTGTGATATTCTTGCAATTTTTTTCTTAATTTAAGTTTATATATTTGTACCTTATGCTAAATTTGAGAATACACCCCCACCAGTACCACCACCACCATCCCTTGTTAAAAAAAATACAAATCGCCTACTGTACATATGTATAGTAGTACTGGGAGTTGGTAAATGGAAACATATTTTATGTATATGTTAGGGAAGATTTGTTTTAGTCACTATCAAAAAAGCTTTTTCAGCTTATGTACCTCCTCAACCTTTGAAAAATGACATCAGTTGCATTTAACCTTGTTGCATTTAACAGCCTTGGAGGGTGAGAGAGATTAATATTATAGACACTGAAAATATCTTTTTTTGAACCTTGATTATATGTAGAACTCTCATGCCAACCTTTTAAGGACAATTTGACAATTCTCCTTCATTACTGAAGGGCACGACTGCAACCTTATTACAAAATAATGGACATGGAAATGTTAACTGTGCATCTACAGTGCAGCAGCGAGTAGGATAACAGCAGCATGTTTTGGTACGAGTGTGACTCATTGAGACACAGGATGTGGTTCACCAATGAGAACTTAGTTTTTGACATATTCGGGAACAATATTGCATTCACACAAACAGAAACACACATAAATGCACACAGGTACCCACAAGTTCATGTCTGATACCCACGCATCACCGTAAACAACCCGGTACTCCCACACTTTTACGAGCCACAAACACCAGCAGGCTTGTTGCTTGTTAGAGTGACGTTCGCTGCACTTTCATATCATGTCAACACTTCACCTCAACACTGATTGCAAGTGATGTTTCTGGCTGACAAAAAGGCACACGTATAGGAAGGCCACATGTATGCAGAAGAGACAAAAAAAGAAACCAAAACAAAACAGCCCTCTGCTTATATTGTCTATTATCAGCATCACATAGTTATTCTGATGATTAAAAAAAAGATAATGTGAATCAAGTGAATGGGAAAGACAGGAGAGGATGTCAGCAAGCACAATAGTGATCAGATCACACAGCACACAAGGGAAGGATGGGTAAAGCGATCCATCTCTGTCTTCCTGACCTTGTTCGCTCTCGCCAAAAACCTGACTTACAACCCCAAACTAAATATGATACCGTCTCTTTCTGTCTGTCCACCCCCCCTTCCCCACTCTTTCTCTGGTAATAAATCGTGCTGTAATTACCAGGCAGGATCAATAACAGTCACATCACTCCTGTCCTCTACTCATCTCCCCCGTGTGCAGCTGACACTAACGTGTTCATCCCTCGCTGTGCAGCTATAGATCTGAGAGCGATAGATCGCATCCTGTTTCATCTGTATACACACCAGCACGCATGCAAAACACAGGTACACACTGAAGGGCAGCACACACAGAGGAATGGATCTATTCACGCAGTGGCACCAGAACTGGACGCTGTCGGATGGAGGCCATAGGTCTCAGTTGCTATTGGAGATGTCTCTTCAGCTGGGCAAGCATTAAAGAGTTACCGTTGTTTCCCAGAATAGATCACCGCCCCCCCCCCACACACACACACACCACTACCAATCTAATGAAATGGAGGACAGGGATGAGAATCAAATGGTCAGCAACACAATGTGAACTTGGTGAGTTTGTCTTTGAGCAAGAGGGGTGTGCAGTCTGTGGTAATAAGGATGGTGTGTGTGTGTGTGTGTGTGTGTGTGTGTGTGTGTGTGTGTGTGTGTGTGTGTGGGTTGGGGGGGTGCACAGTCATGTGAGTGTAATGATGTTTAATAGGAAATTAAAAATATCCTGGAGAGAGAGAGAGCAATTTTCACACCTCAAAATTGCTGACTTTCAATATTCACTCACGCTCATGTGCATGTCCTCTGTGTGTGTGTGTGTGGGGGGGGCAGAAGATTTGTGTGAGAGTGTGCCTCGGCACTTTAGATCAGCATTATGGGGAACAAAAATGATCTGACTTACACTTTTCATATCAGCACCCTTGAGTGTAATGTGCCTAATATGAAAAGGTGAACAGAAAGTGAAGCTTGGGATTTTGGTTGACTACATTGGTTAATGTGTATTATGTACAATGGGTGGACATCACCAGAGGACACAGGATATCTGGGCCTCGATGCGATATTATCACGATCCTGCAATACACCGAGTGTTGTGAAATCATATATACTACAATTTCACATTCCTACCTTTGTCTGGTGGCAGGTGAGCAAAAAAGTTAATGTCAAGCCCTGTTTGAATCACTACAGCAGTGACAATGTGCAGAGTTTTCAGTGACCGTTCTAGACCTTCGCAGAACTGTGTAAAGGGACCCCACTCCACCTCACTCTCCCTCTCTCAAGCTGCGTGTCCACCTTGGCGTGCGTTTTCATGCTTCCCATTCATTGTCTATGTAGCACACCCCACATGTACTCTGGTAGCGTGGTGTCAAGAATCCTGAGCTGTCGCTTGGAGGTGCCTGCTCCTCCACCTCCTAAGTTCCTGCTCAAGTCCAAATAACGCAGATGAGGAGCAAGCGCGTAGAGCCGATCGCTACCCGGAGCTCGTGCTGAACTTTTAAAACAGTTGTTAGTAAAAACTAAACGCATATTTGGCAACTACACGTTTATTTCTCGCCTCGACTGTTTTCAGAAAAATGTTTCGCTTTTTACTTTTGAAGATACTGACAAAAGTTTAACGTCCGTAAGTGTTGTGAACAGTCTAGAACAGTCCACCCACCAAGATCCAGGGCGACCAATAATGTGCAGGCTTTGCAGATCGGGGACAGCAAAACGGGTTGGGGTAGCTCATCAAACTACACTTTTGTAGCCAAAAATACTGCTTGAAAACTGGCTGAAGTTCTCTGACCAGACAGCGATACTCTCTGTGCAGTTTGCGGCTACGAGTATCAGGCTTGTGACTCTCGCCCGGTTATGCTCCTGACGGGTCCCGATGTGGAGGAGGCGCTGGGAGCTTCCGTCAACAGATGCCTAGGTGGACAGCTTCACTCAAGTACCAGTGTGGATCTTATGTAGACAAATTGCAGAGAGCAACTTGTTGAGATTTGTAAAATAAATAAATATGGCAGTTGACTAAAGAGAGAAGAGAGTCCAACTTTACTTATTCCTCTATACACCAGGTGACCACTGTTACAAACTCTGCTTTAACAGAACTGATCAATTAAACAGCATAAACAAGTGCCAGTTCTACCTCCAGCTGGATAACGTGTGGACTTCGCTCTCCAGCTAACAAAGGCAGAGCCGTGTCGTTCGCAACCGACACATCACAAACACGGACTCCGAAAGTCCACCAAGAGTGAAGTTATCGATCCAATTATGATTTATAATGACAAAATAGCAAAGGTAGGACAAAATTTATCGTGGGGGCTGTATAAAGTGAAGTTTGTTTTTGTTCTTCTTTGGCTGCTGGCTCAGTGAATGTTGGTTGTAGAGTGATGAAACTTGGCTCATTGTTTTCCGCTTGGTCTCCAGTTTCAGATGATGTTTGTGTGGTTGCCACTGCAGCAGCGCGAGTTATTATGCAAACTGTGTGGACATGAACGTTTTTGCCTTTTTAAAGGCGTAATTGCTTCATGTTGTGATTGTGTTTTGTGTAGACTGAAGTTGTTGTTTTAACTTTATTGTCGAGACTCTCCCCATTCTGTGGATGTGTAACATGATGACTATGTTGATGCGGGTAGCAGTGTCTTAATATGAGATATTTTTTTACAAACAGTGACTTGAGTCCCTGGTATCGGAGACTTCAGGGCCCGAGAGGATCCCCAAACACAGCTCTGCAACACTCATGGCAGTGAGGAGGAATGATGATGCTGCTCTCAACGCAAAGCTGTAATTTCACATAATTGTGTTATTTATTAATCAAATTAATTGATGAGCTATTTCCTCTTTAGTGGTGAAGGACATTTTCCACAATTGTATTTCACAATGCAATAAGGTATGGAGACAATGTGCTCAAAGGTTGATGTAATGGATGAGCAATATAACCAACATGCACAAATTAATTACCCACGCTGACAATAGTCGGTTCGTGGGCAGAGTGTCTGCTGTCTATATGTATGTATGTCACTCTGCATGTTTGTCTGTGCAACAAAATAGAAATGGTTGAATATACATTCACTAAACTTGGTACAGAGGTAGACCTAGACACACTGGAAACTCATTGTTTTTGAGGTCAAAAAGTCAAAGGCGGAGGTCACCAGGTCAAAAAATTGTTACACTGCTAATTCGTTTCTCACAAAGTGCATTCAGGGATGGGTCTGCATTTTTAAGGAGTGCCCTCTAGCTGTATAGGACTATTGTTTGCTACATAAATTACTTTTCTCAAGTATTTTGTTACTTTTTAATGCAAAATGATTAATAACATATAGTTAGCTAGTTAATTCCCTTCCACAGCATGTGGGACACCATGTGGTGTACAGGGGTGGCACTGATCTCTGTTTCACTAACCCTAGGACACACAGCTACTGTAAGTAGTGAAAACTACAGTGGGGGGGGGGGCAGTCCTCTGGTAGCTCTGTGTGTTAACTTTCCTTTCCCCTTTCTATTATGCTGAGCACCAAGTTAGAAGGCGGGAAGTATCCTTTTTATATGGTCTTTGGTATGACCCAGCTGAAATTTGAACCCACAACCTCCCGGTTGTGTGGCGGAGCCTCTGCAATGAAATATAGAAATATACCTAAAAATGAGCTGGCTGGATCAACTTTTCTGCATTTGCCACATTAGTGGGGAAGTCTTCTACTGTTATAGTTTTCTTGCTTTAGGAGAAAATGAAGATGCTTAATTTTATATTCATTATTAATACATCATTTGTTATTATTAATGATATATTCAGCATCTATCAAACAAAATCTGATGATACTGCCTTAATCAGAGTTGAAGACTTTTTTTTCCTTTCTGGGATATAAAAGCATGGGTCAGCACATTAAAAGTGGATTAAAACCCGTCTCTACAACCAAAATGATCTGATAGTCAAGACTTGTCAGCTTTCTCCTGTCACTCTTCTGATGAAGTCTACTTGTAAGTGAGCCATCACAGTGGAAGAGGCACATTTCACACCACATTTGTGGTTTCACGCTTAAAAAAATCAAACATAAGGCCAGTAGGTTCACACTTCAGTAGCAGATATTTCCCAAGTCTGATTCTAATAAAACAGTCTCCCGCACAACACAACTTGGTCAGTGTTGTTCTCACTAGCAGTGAAGGCGGTAATGTGAGGACAACTGCAGATTTTAGCTGTTAGGAGGCATTCTGCCTGGTCTCAGCAATCTAAAAAAGAACTGCAGAATTAAAAGCATCCTCACCTGCCTTTATGAACCAGATTTACTACAACCTCTTTTCCCTCCAACAAACCGAAAGCCTATTTGAGTTAGAATATTAAGGGAATAACAGATTCTTATTTGTAGAGAACTCAAGACACTCTGGAGTAGTGTGACAGGTACACAACGTTTCAAGCATGTCTTAAAATAAAACCCACTGACTGTGTTCTGAGTAAATGTTATAGTTCACTTTATTTTGAGCCTGGGTGATAATAAGTGTCTCTCTACTGCAGAGAACTTCACTTCACATTAGAAAATGGACCTGCAAGCCCAGCTCTACAACACTGGTGGCACAGTGGAGGAGAATAACTCTTAGAATTATGGTGTTGGGGCTCTAAAAGAGCAACAGCCCAAAATGATAACAGGAAGCTGAAAATGGTGTTCACTTATATAGTGCTTTTTACTCATCTCTGGATAACCAAAGTGCTTTACAGATCCTGCTATCCACCCATTCATTCACACACTGATGGTGGTGGAGTTGCCATGCACCGGCGCTGGCCTGACCTACCAGGAGCAACTGGGGGTTCACTGGAGGTTCAGCTTAAGGACACTTCGACATGTAGACTGCAGCCAGAGCGGGAACTGAGCCTCTCACCCTCCGATCAGTAGTCAGCCACACTACACTTGTGCCACAGCCGCCACACATACACAGAAGTATTCTATTTTAAACGTTAAAAAAAAAGCTGTAAAGAGGAGCTGACAATCTCTCAATGATCTCCACCTCTGTGTAAATAGTGTATAATTTTCTCACTCTTCTCACTCATATACAGTGACTATTCCTGCTTATATTTGAGGAATCAATATGGTTTCTCAACCCATCTTTATATTTCAGATAAGAAATTAGTGCTAGGAAAAAAGAAAGATGGATTTGCTGTTAATCTGAAAATGAAAGTATACATCTGAACCCACGTGGGGCTGCACAGACTTCAGACACACAGTCGTGCACGTGCTCACACACAGGATGAGACCCTGCAGAGAGTGTATGATTAACTGTTCTGTCAGAAGTGAGGACTCGCAGGAAGGGCAGAGGAGGGGGAGAGACGATACGGAGGACAGGATGAATTGAAAAGGGATTAAGGAGTATTAGGATGGAGGCTGAGGTCTCCGGGGTCCCTGACAGTGGGTCTCGAGGGCTCTTGGGTGTCAAGCTAGACCCAACTGTTGCTCCTTCTGTGTGTTCCCGTTGTGAACCTGCACAGGAGGGCGTGCATTTATGAATGACACTTCTGCTGCAGATTATCTACATTGCAATCTACAATCTATAGAGAAGAATAATGCAAGGCAGTGAAGGATTCTCTTTCTGATGAGGTGGATTATTGTGTGTGCTCCTTATCACAGTTCTGCAGAGTAGTTTGGTTAGCTGATTCTTCTTCTGTCTCAACAAATCAAGATGGCAGACGTGTAGCCAAGGCCTCACACACATGCTCACACAGAAAAACAGGGCTAGCTCTATTTTCTGTCATTCATCACAGGGCTTGCTGTTCGAAGCCACGGACAGGTCTGTGCTTGGTCTCCCCATGCTGGGAAGGGGGCTTTTGCTCATAATGACTGCCATCTTGAAATTTCTCACTGGATGCTGGGGGGTAGGCTCACAGAGAAAGTGAGATGTTGGCAGGGAGAGAAAAAAATCTTGAAAACATAATTAGCAAATACAAAGAGCAGAAGGCCCTGTTGACACAGGCTCTGCAGCTATAACACTGGAAAATGCTTCGGAGAAGACCTGTAATAGTTTTGCTTTTCCTCATTTAAAATGTGTATATTCTTTTGTTATGGAGCACATTCATTAAACACGTTTGCAGAAACTGGTATCAAAATACTTTGAGCCACTGCATCCATCTGCTGTTCAAACTTTGTATTTCAGAGGGGCAGCCCATAGGGGAAAAAAGTCAGAGTTGCTGTAGAGAGAGATGACTTAATAAGGGTTTCTTCAATTAATTGATTGCTGTATTGAACACACATTTTTGGTATATAATAATGAGACTGTCCTCCACCAGGAAACACATTGTATGATCATTTTTACTTGCAGGTCTTTTAATATATACTGTATATACATTTTGACAATGAGTAACCTTTAATGATCTTGGAAATAATGACATGGCCAAGGGTTACAGTTCCAATGTGTGCAAATTAGACCCTCATTTTTTGTAACTGTAACCCCTAACCATTTTCCCACCACCTAAAAATGTGTATATAAAGACTAGGGATGAGCCGATACCACTTTTTCAAGCCCGATACCGATACCAATACTGTGACTTTAGCCCCTTTTCCACTAGCACCTACTTAGCCCGACTCACCTCAGCTCGACTTTATTAAATTCAGCTTGCTTTGTTTTCTATTACAGCTGAGTGCCGCATGTGGGTGGGATTTTTTTTACAGCAAGGCGGCCCAACACTCCCGTGATGTAAAACGCGACACAAACAAAATACAAGATGGCGGATTACGAGGCGACTGCTCGGTCTCTGGCTTTTTTGTCAGAATAAAGGCAAAAAAGGAGAGCCAGAAAAGGCTACAGACAGTGAGATGAAACACTCTGGAAAAGTACTGGAGCACTTAGGAAGCCATAGAGCAGTATAAAGCCGACGACATGAGGATACGAACTAAATCCCATATGAAAGTAAGCTAGTGATTGCTAATGCTAGTTTGCTTTAAGTCTGCCTTACTACATTCTAATGTCGGCAAGTTATTGCTATTTGGCACTAAAGTATGTATGCTGTGTGTGTGTGATTCAGATGGCTCTCTTTTGGCAAAATTATTGCTTCAAACCGTGGGTCTGGGCGTTCAACGGGAGCCTCCCAGTGATGAAATGTCATCCCAGCTTCACAAACGCACAGTGGTTACAGAATTTTAGAATATCTATAGAAACATTTAGCTTCCTGTGCAACAAATTGCTCTGATCTGTGTGAAAATCACGGAGAGACTGTTGAGACATCATGGGATGTACCTGCTCCAGCAACACTTGAGTCTGTGGTGTCGTGTCAAAAAGTGATCAGCTGCCAAAACTTCATTGCCAGATATTTCAACAGGTAAAAAGTACTGAGTTAGGTATAATAAGATATATTTAACAATTATGATGCATTTTAAGCCAAAACAAACTGGATCTAGGATTAAAAGCAATTAAAATAATACAGTCACAAGGTTACATGGAGAAATACATGGAATTACTGGATATATACATGTAGATCCTGTATAAATATATATTCACTGCTTCCACAATGCACTATACATGTATTCATTTAGTATTGCTGTCACGACTGTGAACGACAGTTCGACAGAAAGACAGACCCATGTGCTGAACTGTAGTTGTGACATTTAATAACAGAAGAGGACAAAAATTCCAAAAACTGTGCAACAATACAAAAACACAAACAAGGGTGACTTACAAGGGAAGCACTCCAGAGCGGGAATTGCTCAGGAGTAGATGAGAAGAATATTCAGTAGAATGAAGTCCATTAACATCAATACTGCCTCAGAGAAACAATGAGCTGGCAGTGCTTCAATACTAAACAGACAAATAAGCAGCAGGTGCAGATGGCTGAGCTGGCAGGTGACCTAATTACCCAACTGCTCACAGCTGAGATGACAAGGGAGCAGACTGTGAGCAGCTAGTGGGAGTGTCTGGAGAGAGAAGGGCACATGAGACAAAAAAAATCAAAATACAGTGGTACCTCTACTTACGAACGTCTCTACATACGGAATTTTCAGGTTACGACACGCATCAACGGGAAAATATTGCCTCTTGTTACGAACGAAATTTCAGGATACGAAAGGCAAAAAAGTACGTGCTCCTCGCAGCTCCCGTAGTTTACCGAACGTAAACATACCTGTAGCTGCTCTGCCATTGGTTATCGCCTAGCATCTTCCTGGTATCCCATTGGCCACGAATCACCCGGAAAAAGTGTACACTAGTCGGGCTATCGCTCACTATGATGATGTTTGCCTTGCACATTTTCGAAGGATCGTTACAAGCCGACAAAAACAAACGTCCTTGGATCGTTTCTTCACAAAACGTCAGGCAAAAACCACTGATGAGACAGAACATGAACCAAAGGAGGCAAAAGGTGACGCCGACGCCGACGATCGCAGTTAAAAGGTAAATGAACATAATTTTTATTATTCTTTCTCTTTTATTATTCTTTCTCTCATTTTAAACTCTCATTTTATGTTTATTGTGCAGTAATCTAATTGTAACATGTATTTGTTACATGTTTTGATGCGTTTTTACGATTTATAAAAAATTTATGCCCGAATTTTGGGGGGCTTGGAACGGATTATGGCATTTACATGTAAAACGCGCCTCTACTTACGGAATTTTCACGTTACGAGAATTCTTGCGGAACGAATTAATTTCGTAAGTAGAGGTACCACTGTACTGTATATATGTAGAAACTGACAACATAATAATAACAGACTACAAAACTCAGAAATAAACTAAGAGTATGGGCTCTGTGGAAACACTGCGCCCAGACTCATGACAGACCCCCCCCTCCCTTTAAGGGGTGGAATCCAGACACCCCCAGGTAACACCAAAAAAAGAGACCCCCCCCCCCAAAAAAAGAAAGGGTACAGCAAAGAAAACCACCCCGGGTGGGAGGTGGGGGAAACAGGTTAGGGGGGAGCAAAAATGTGGAGCCTGCTCAGGACCTGCACCCACACTATGCCAGGCCCCTGGGCCCCTAGGCCAAAGAACTCAGTTGTTCGGGTGGCCGGCCAAAGTCCCAAGCCAGACAGACGGCAAGGTGGAATGAGTCGGGTGGCCTGCCGGAGAATATGGGCTACCCAACCCAGCGGCTCAGTCTGTCAGGCTGCCGGCCTGTTCTTCAGCCACCAAGACCGGACGGATGACCCAGGAGGTGGCTCCCCTATGGGAAGGCCCAATGAGAGGATGAAGGGTCAAAGGGGGGTAACCACAACGGTGTCTGGTGGCGGCAGAGGACCCATGATGGCATCTGGCAGTGGAGAAGAAACCATGACGATGTTGGACAGAGGAGAGGAGGCCTTGACGCCGTCGGTGGTCCTAGGCTGGGAAATGGTTGCACCCACGGGGGTCCCGGACTGGGATGTAGCTGCACCCACAGCGGCTCTGGGCTGGAGCAAGGCAGCACCCGCGGTTGCTCAGGGCTGGAGTGAGGCAGCACCCACAGTGGCTCCAGGCTGGAGCGAGGCAGCACCTGCGGTGGCTCTGGGCTGGTGCATTGCAGCACCCGCTGTGGCTCCAGGCTAGAGCATTGCAGCACCCGCTGTGGCTCCGGGCTGGAGCATTGCGGCACCCGCGGTGGCTCCGGGCTAGAGCATTGCAACACCCGCGGTGGCTCCGGGCTGGAGCGTTGCAGCACCCATGGTGGCTCCGGGCTGGAGCATTGCCGCGCCTGCTGTGAACCCAGACTGGGCCTATGCTGCACCCTCGGTGGGCCCAGGCTGAGCCAACACTGCAGCCTCGATGGACCCGGACTGGGCCAACGCAGCACCCTCGGTGAACCCAGACTGGGCTAATGCTGCACCCTTGGTGGGCCCCAAGCTGGAGCGCAGCACCCATGTTGGATTTATGCTGGGGCACAGCAGCCACAAGGGTCCCCGGCCTGGACGCAGCACCCACGGAGACTTGGACTGAGAAGAAGGAACCCAGATGATGGCCTTGGGCAGATGGGGCTGCACCCAAGGAGGTCCCGGGCTGGGACAGAGCTCCTGCGACGACCCCCACATTGGGGGAAGCTGGACCTGTGGTGACCTCGGGCGGCAAACCCGGACCCACGGAGCCCTCTTGCTGTGCTGGAACATCTCCGGTGACCCTGTGAGAAAGCACAGAGGAAACAGAAAGAGGAACAGGGTCAGAGTCACAGGCAGCGGCGGAGCCCGGCGAGGCGAGCTCAGGTGCAGTGAGCAGCTGCACCTGGCTCTCCTCACCAAGAGCCAGGCAAGACCTCTCCAAAACAGATAAGAGAAAAACAAGAGAGAGCACTTGCCTGAGCTCGAGCTCCACCGCCCTCCAGGACTCCATTGATCCAGATGACGACGATGTCTCAGACCCGATCTTTTAGAGGTCCAGCTCAGCCTTGAACTCTGCTGCGGTGGCCTCCGCAGCAGGCATGATGGTGGTTGCCGTCTTGGGGCCCCCAGGTGAAGTGACTGATGCTGGTGGCTCACCCAGCATGGCAGCTGGGGGTTGGCTCACTGCTGGTGCTGGAACTGGGTCCTCCAGGGCCACGGTCTCCTCCATCATCCGGCGGTTCTGTTCCAGGGCCGGCGGACACTCAGGAACCGGGGGAGAAGACACAGAGAGGGCTGGTGAGCAATTAATTACTCCAGCAGGTGGTGAGAGCTCAGGGGACTGCAGACCCTGAGCCTCATTGCCGGGAATCAGGCAAGGCATATCATCATAAATTGAAATTGAATGAAATGGAACTTGCCTGTTTTCCCAGTGTTCGTTATTGCCTGCTGCAGCGGGTTGAGAGTCATCCCTCTCCGTGGCTATAGTGAATATGGGCCCTCTGAGGATTGTGGAGAAGCCACCCCTGTAGTCACGAAGATGGACATAGCTGGGGAATCAACAGAGGACCTCTGAGCAGCGGGAGAGGACAGAAGTTGAGTGGAGAAGAGCAGCTACAGTGCGGAGAGAAGCTGAACATCGATACTGCTGCAGAGAATCAATGAGTTGGCAGTGCTTAAATACTAAACAGACAAATGAGCAGCAGGTGCGGATGGCTGAGCTGGCAGGTGACCGAATTAGCCAACTGCTCACAGCTGAGATGACAGGGGAACAGACTGTGAGCAGCTAGTAGGAGTGTCTGGAGAGAGAAGGGCACATGAGACAAAAAAACCTAAAATATATATATAGAAACTGACAACATAATAGTAACAGACATACAAAACTCAGAAATAAATTAAGAGTCTGGGCTCTGTGGAAACACTGCCCAGACTCATGACATTGCACTGGGAATTTTGTCAATAAACCTTTGTACTTCTTGCAGATGGGTCTCCACTTTTGTTTTATGTGTGAAGGTTACCACAGAGTGACATAAATTAAATACTAAAAGATTGGAAAAGCTGTCTACGAACAATCCAGCAGTTTGAGAAATCAGTTTTGGTTTGGTGTAAGTCTGTCAACAGAATTATGAACCATAAAGCAGTTTGTGTTCAAATGTTAAATCCCATTAAACCCTAACCCAGGAGTGTTCAGTCATGTGCCATGGAGGGCCGAGACCCTGCAGGTTCTCTCTCCTACCCAGTCTCTTCAGCAGGTGTTTTCACTGATCTGTCATGGATACACCCCTCCGGGGCAGAAAAAGACAGGTCCACACGCAGGACTGTAGTGTGACATTTATTTAACAAAAACACAAACAGTGCATGACATACAAAAAATTGCAAATAAGGAAAACTTACAGACAAGCACTCCGGAGCCAGAATCACCCCGTGAGTGCAGGTAGGAGAAGACAAAGGAATAGTCCAATACATCCATACATGACTGCCGCAAAGAAACAATGAACAGGCAGTGTTTAAATAGCAGACAATCAAATGAGACACAGGTGTGGGAGCCAGAGTGGGCAAGTGACCTGATTAGTCAATAAGATGCAGCTGAGCTGGCAGAGTGATGGCCTGGGTAATAAGTGAGTGAGACTGGCAAGAGGGAAGGGCTCAGAATAATAAACAAAAATAAACACAGAACAGCAAACATAATGATAACAGACAGAAAAATACTCAAAACTACAAAAGGAAGTCTGAGCGCTGAGAACAACACTCAGACACATGACATGATCAGCAGTCAGTGGGAAGAAATTCAGTGGAATCTGCTGATGAAGACACTGGATGGAGGTAAAGCCTGCAGGGTCTTGGCCCTCCATGGCACATCATTGGACACCCCTGTCCTAACCCATTATTAGAAAATACAGATGCTAATATGGCCCAGAATTCCTCCATATACTGGTACTATTACTAAAATGTGCAGTGTCTTCTGCACTGGCACATCCAACAATACAGTCTTCAGTAAATAAAATAATTATTCTTGGTTACTTTGTTTTAAAAATGAGCCATTATTTTCAACATCACTGATAAATGGTTTGTACTGTTGACTCTTTTCCCACCGGTGTCTTAACAGACAAAATAGAAAATCATGATGCAAACACATAAGTCACTAAATTGTTTATTACAATCAGCAGCAACATCCAGATTATTTAGAATGTGCAAAATTCAAACTCTAAACTGTAAAAAAAAAACTTAGAATGGGTCACACACGCTGGCCACGCTGCCTCACTGAGAAGCAACTGGTCCTGGTTGTCATGGCCTGAGTGCCGATATCGTCCGCGCTCAGGTCATGCAGTATTTTCCTCCCATCTGGTGTGTGTTCCCTGTGGCTCACCGAGCCTTTATTGTGACAGCTCTCAGAGGGGCTTCTGGCTGTCAGAGTTGAGCTCCTCTGACAGCTGAATTGCACTGAGTTGATGACTGCCTCATCAGTTGTTTCATTCCTAGCCCTACTTAAGGGAGTAGCTTAGGTTACTCCGGGCTGCGACCTCATCTAACGTTCCTCGTCTAACATTCCTTCATCCAACCTCCATCCTAGATTCACGATTCATGCCTTTTCACAATAAGTGTATTTGTTGAGAGTCTGTTCTTCCTGTTCCTTAGTTGAAGTCATAGTTATAGTGTGTTTTGCCCCCCCGTGGCTCATTATTTTGTCATTTGTCTTTTGTTAATAAATTATGCAAACTCATCGGCAGCCTATAGTGTCTCATTTGCGGTGACAGTAGGTTTCAGCCAGAACGAGACGCCGGTCACCGTGAGTTTTGCTTCATTGGACTTGTAGTTTTCCCTGTTCAGCGTACCAGTGTGCTGGGAGATGGCGTCGCCACTCAAGGGCTACGCTATGTGCCTAGGCTACGAGCTAGTCATGGTTCTCATCGGATCCTCTCCAACGCTCGTAGCCATCCCGTCCCCAGCGGCTCGCGCTGGTACCTGGACCTCGCTGAGGCAACAATTAACCACCATCCCCACTATGCCGACCACCCTGAGATCACGGAGAGGATAGCGGACATCTCTGCTCTACGAGAGAAGCTCCGTGGGCTGGAGGGAAACTCTGGCAGGAAGCTGAAGAGGAGGCATCCTCGCTCCTCGCTTCGGGATCCCGTTCCTGCCTCTCATCCAGTCCAGGAGTTCGCACCACCCAGGGGACATCCCCAACGGAGTGAGACGTCAGTCGGGATTCCCTCGGAGGATCTACAGTTGACAGCGATTTCCATCTGGGACAGAGTGGCTGCAGCTCGCTTCGCCTCCCATCCAACACAAATAATGAAGCATGTGACGGCGGTGGTCAGGCTGGTGGAGAGGAATCCAGAACTGTATGATTTCTCCGAATACGCTGACCTGCTCGCCTCTGTTTCTGCACAGGAGCGGCGTTTCCCAAATCTCACCTTCGCCTCGCCCTCTGCCAGTAAACGTTGTCACCATGCTGATTGCAAGCCTCAGCGAGAACCCCGTCCGGATGCATTTCCGGGTAGCCGCATGAACTCTGTCTCCCAGCCAGCTGCAGCCTCCGTGTCTTGTCAAAGGAGTAAGACAGCTGCCTCCGCCTCCGGGCCATCTGTCCCCACTGTTCCGCCAGCTCCTCAATCCTGGTTCGTCTCAGCTGTTTCTCCCTCCTCCTTGACGCTCCCCCTGGCTGCTGTGAGCTCCACGAGTCCGTCTCCAGCTGCCCCTGCTCCTGATCCAGTGCGAGAGATTCCTCTTCATCTTCCCGGGGGGTCCTCCGTCTCCATCCAGCGGGGGAAGGGAAGAACCAAGTCCGCTGCAGCAGGTTCCACCTGCCCTCAGCGGATCAGGCAAGTGTCTCTTCATTCTTTTCCTTCACTGGGTGAATTGCCTTGTTTGATTCCTGGGGGTGGAGTTCAGGGTTTACAGTCCCCTGAGCTCCCTCCACCTGCTGCAGAAATTAATTATGAACCTGCTACCTTTGTGTCTCCTTCCCCTGAGCGTTCCTCGGTGCCAGGACTACGACGCCGGACGAGGAGGGAGCCTGTGGGCCTGGAGAGCCTGGTTCCAGCCCCGCAGCCATGACACGGGCAGAGGAGGAGGGCGGACTGCAAATTGGAGCCTGCGCCAACGACGAAGCGTCCCTGGGTCTCTATGGAGGAGTGGTTCGATCTAGCAGGTCGAGGATCTCCTGCCACCATGCCATGCGGGTTGTCGGCGTGGACGTCAGCGTTGGAGGGTCCTCAGGCTGTGGAGACCATCATGCCGGCTGCGGAGCCCGCCGTAGCCGAGTGGGAGCCAGAGGAGGTCCTTCTACGTCCTGAACCCGGATCGCCGAAGTCCTGGATGGCGGCAGAACTCGAGATCAGGCAAGTGCTCTATTTTGTCTTCCTCCTTTCTACTCTGGAGCATTTTTGCCTGTTCCTCGGGGAGACGAGCCGGGTGCAGCCATCCACTGCATCTGAGCTTGTCTCACCGGGTTCTGTCGCTGCCGGTGATCCTGATTCCGGTTCTTTTCCCTCTCCTGAGCCTTCTCCCAGGGTTGCTGGTGATGAGTCAGTCCTGGTCTCTGTTCTGGAGGTTCCGGGCTCGGGGTTGGAGGTCATCCCTGGTGCTGTTCTGACCTAGTTGGGGTCCATCGTGGGTGCAGCCACGATCCGATCGGGGTCCGTCGTGGGTGCAGCTCGGGCTCACTTGGGATCTGACAGGAGGACAGTGCCTATTCTAGTGGAGTTCGGAGGTGGAGCTGCAGATCTTCCACTGATCATAGCTGGACTGGTCCCTCGTTTTTTCCCCATTTCCTCTTTCCCTCCATTGGGTGCCATGGGGATTCTCCCTCGCCGCTTCTCACCATAGGGAGGCCGTCTCTGAGTTCTCCCCTATGGTCCTGATGGCCTGATGACGCAGGTCGGCCGCCTGGGAAACTGTTTCGCTGGTTTGGCGTTCTGGGTCGGCCACCTGACAAACTGAACTTTCTGCTTGGCGACCTGGTCCGGCTGCCAGAGGCACTGTTTCTCCGGGCCCGGGACTGGGGTAGGTCGCCCGAACTCTTCCTTTTCCCCCTGCCAGCGATCTGGACGCTGGACGCAGGTAGACCACCAGAACTAATTGTTGTCTCATTGTGCTCTGCCTGCCGTCATCCCTGTTTTGTTTTCTCCTCTCCTCTGAAATATTAGGGTCGCCCTGGTGTTTTGTCATTTGTACTATTTTGGACTATGTATTCGCCGCTATTTAGCGTGGTTTTTTTTCTCTCCTTTCCTGTTTGAGGGATGATATGTGGTTGCCATTTTATTTCTGGTGGGCCTGTGTATCTTAGTTTATAGGCTTTATACTCCTGTTAGTTGCATTTATTGTCCTGTCTGTTGTGCCACCCGTGCATTTTTTTTGTTTTTGTCTTTTTTTTTGTTACTTACTTGTACCCGTAGGTAGACTTGGTTTTGCAGTCTGGTGACAAGCCACCGGCTGCTGGTCGCTGCATGCGCGAGCGCCCTAAACCTACATGTTTTTGGTATGCGGGAGGAAACCGGAGAAATCCCGGAGTAAACCCACGCAACACGGGGAGAACATGCAAACTCCACTCAGCTCACTGTTGGTCGGGGGCTGGGATCGAACCCACGATCTCATGATCCCCGTGATCCCCCGGCCGAGGGTAAAACTGTGCTGCCACAGTGCTAAACCACTGCGCCACCGTGCAGCCCATGGGTACAACCCACGGCTGCAAACACAATACCCCATTATGGGGTATTGTGTTTTTTTTTCTTCCCATGCTCTGTAATTGCTCCATGTTGTAGAACCCTCCTGGGGAGCGGGGGGGGGGGGGCTTGGATGTCACACGGCGCCCAGAGTGCGCCGTTTGGGGGGGGGAGTATTGTCATGGTCTGAGCACCGATATCGTCTGCGCTCGGGTCACGCAGTATTTTCCTCCCATCTGGTGTGTGTTCCCTGTGGCTCTCCGAGCCTTTATTGTGACAGCTCTCAGAGGGGCTTCCAGCTGTCAGAGCTGAGCTCCTCTGACAGCTGAATTGCACTGAGTTGATGACTGCCTCATCAGTTGTTTCATTTCTAGCCTTACTTAAGGAAGCAGATTAGGTTACTCCGGGCTGCAACCTCGTCTAACGTTCCTCGTCTAACATTCCTTTGTCCAACCTCCATCCTAGATTCATGATTTGTGCCTTTTCACAGTGAGTGTATTTGTTGAGAGTCTGTTCTTCCTGTTCCTTAGTCGAAGTCATAGTTATAGTGTGTTTT
Source organism: Pholidichthys leucotaenia (assembly GCA_020510985.1). NCBI lineage: Eukaryota > Metazoa > Chordata > Actinopteri > Cichliformes > Pholidichthyidae > Pholidichthys > Pholidichthys leucotaenia. The sequence goes on along the minus strand of CM035848.1, from coordinate 174,505,094 downwards.
TCCCCCCGTGGCTCATTATTTTGTCATTTGTCTTTTGTTAATAAATTATGCAAACTCATCAGCAGCCTATAGTGTTTCATTTGCGGTCCGCGAGGACCACACCATGACACTGGTTCAGCAGATCTTCAGCCTGCATCCCTGTAAATAGTGACCTAAGGTCTGGTTTGGGGTGGATCGTTTTCCTCTTGCCTAGATGAAAGACAGAAATGGGTGGTGGTTAATCAAAGCAAGTTTAAAACATATTTGGGAAATACACTTGTTGCTAAAAGCCAGTGGTGGAATGTGACAAAAAAGTGCTTTGTTGTTGTATTTAACCACAATTTTCATGTAGCTGCGCTTCAGTAAAGTAGATTTTACAAGGGCTGGGTTATGTTTAAAATCATTTTTACTGTGGTCTCAGCAATCAGAATGAGGTGATACATTCAGTTGAGTGGAATCTAGTACTTTAACTAGCTACTTGTGCATTGCCTGTAGAACGCAAGTATTCCTGTCTGAATCATTTATCAGACTGACCAAAGGTTTTATACATGCTTTGCTGAGGTTATGAGGGTGTGCATTCCCGAGAATGGAGTCGCTCAGTCAAAATATGTAATTTTTATCAATAAAAGTTTAGCCACTGCTCTATCACTGCTGTGTCTCTTCATGCCCTGGCTTCAAGAAGTGCGGGCAGTGTTTTGTACTTATAATATTGCTAAAATATATAAGGGGGGACAGGGACGTGAAAAACAGCAGGAATAAGAGAGGAGGAGGAGTGGCACTTCTTGTTAATGAGCGGTGGTGTCATCCGGAACACATTTATGTGAAGGAAAAGTGCTGCAGCCCGGACATTGAACTGTTGGCTGTCAGTATGAGACCTTATTATATGCCGCGAGAAATGAAGTGCGCTTTAATTGTTATCGTCTACGTCCCTCCGTCAGCTGACGCAGCGGTGGCCTGTGACGTCATCAGCTCCACTGCGGCCACATTACTGGAGAAGCACCCGGATGCATTCATGGCCATCACAGGTGATTTTAACCATGTCTCAGTGGGAAAAACACTACCAAACTTTCACCAGTTTGTTGACTGTCCCACCAGAAAGAACAAAACACTGGATTTACTGTATGCCAATGTCAGGGATGCATATAGTGCCACAGCTCTGCCCCCCATTGGTAAATCAGATCACTGCATGGTCATGTTAACACCCAAGTACATTCCCCTTGTGCAAAGGCAGCCTGCTTATACACGGACTGTGAGGAGGTGGACACAGGAGGCTGCTGATGCACTACAGGACTGCTTTGAGACGACAGACTGGGGCGTACTCTGTGAACCACATGGGGTGGACATAGACAATATGACCAACTGCATCACAGAATACATTAGATTCTGTGAAGATATGACCATGCCAGCTCAGACTGTACACTGCTTCTCCAGCAACAGACCATGGGTCACCAGTGACCTGAAAGCACTTCTGAACAAAAAGAAGAGAGCTTTTAGGGCTGGAGACAAGGAGAAGCTGAGGGGAGTGCTGCATGAGCTGAGAGAGATGCTGAGGAGGTGCAAGGACAATTATAGGAGGAAGTTGGAAGAGAAACTCAGGCAAAATAACACTAAAGATGTGTGGGAGGGAATGAAACATATAACTGGGTGCAAGGGGAGAGTCAGGCAGCCATCTGGGAGCCAGGAGAGAGCTGAGGAACTGAATCTGTTTTTTTAATAGGTTCAACTCACAGTCTGTCACCTGAGCAACACAACCAGGCCCCCACATATCCCTCCCCACCCACGCTCCCGTGCAGAACCTCTCTCCATCTCCCCCCTCCTCCTCCCCAGGGGGCACCAGGACCCTCCCTCACTTCACGGTGACTACAGATCAGGTGGAGAAACAACTGGAGAGACTCCGTCAGCGGAAGGCTTTGGGCCCTGATGGCATCTCCGCAAGGACCCTGAGGACCTGTGCCAACCAACTAGCTCCGGTACTGAAACACCAGTACAGCCTGAGCCTGAGTCTGGAGAGAGTACCGGTGCTGTGGAAGACATCCTGCCTGGTCCCCATCCCCAAGAAGTCATCTCCATCAGATCTGAATAACTACCGACCAGTTGCCCTCACATCTCATGTGATGAAGGTCCTGGAGAGACTGGTCTTAGCCCACCTGAGGCTGCAGGTGAAGACGTGGCTGGACCCTCTGCAGTTTGCATATCAGCTCCATTTAGGAGTTGAAGATGCTGTCATCTACCTGCTGCAACGAGCCCATCTGCACCTGGATGGTGGAGGAGATACTGTGAGAATCACTTTTTTTGATTTCTCCAGTGCCTTTAACACCATCCAGCCACTGCTGCTGGGTGAGAAGCTGCGGGTGATGGGGGTTGACAGCTCTGTGATCTCCTGGATTACTGACTACCTGACAGGCAGACCACAGTTTGTCAGGCTGGGCAGTGTCTTGTCTGGAGTGGTGGCTAGTGATACAGGAGCGCCACAGGGGACTGTGCTCTCTCCTTTTCTTTTTACCTTATACACCACGGACTTTCAGTACAACACTGAGTCATGCCACCTGCAAAAATTCTCTGATGACTCAGCTTTTGTGGGGTGTATAAGAGGAGAAGAGGAGGGGGAGTACAGGGCACTGGTAGACAGATTTGTGGAGTGGACGGAGCAGAATCACCTGAGGTTGAATGCCAGCAAGACCAGGGAGATGGTGATTGACTTCAGGAAGAGGAAGGCTCCTTTTCAGCCACTGCAGATTAGGGGGGAGGATGTTGGAGTGGTTGAGGACTACAAATATCTGGGTGTCAGGATCAGCAGTGGGTTGGACTGCAGATCCAACACCGATGCTGCGCACAAGAAGGGGATGAGCAGACTCTACTTCTTGAGAAAGCTGAGATCCTTCAACGTGTGCAGCAGGATGCTGGAGCTTTTCTACCAGACTGTTGTCGCCAGTGCCATCTTCTTTGCTGTGGTCTGTTGGGGTAGCATCATCAGGGCCAGAGATACCAACAGACTTGACAAGATTATCAAGAGGGCTGGCTCTGTAATTGGTCTCAGACCGGAGACCTTTGAGACAGTGGTGGAGAGGAGAACACTAAATAAACTGCGATCCATCATGGACAATCCTGATCACCCCCTCCACCACACACTAGATAGACAGTGAAGCACTTTCTCCAGTAGACTACTACAGCTTCATTGTCGAACGGCCAGCTACAGGAAATCTTTCCTGCCACATGCAGTTTCACTGTACAATAACTCACTATGATGTTGTATTCTGGTCATAGCTATGCTGCCACACTGCATCTTACAGACTAACTGGTACATCACTTTTCACTCTGCTCCTGATAGTCCTTCTTTGTGCAATGGGATGATTCATGTGTTTATACGGGTCATCATATATTAAGCTATGATGTATATAGGTTCTATAGTCGTGCTAGTTTTTACTTTCCATGGGTAATCCCTTTGTCTGTCGTGTGTGTTTCTGTTGTTTGGCTGTCAACTGTCACTGTAATTTCTCAGTTTGGGATCAATAAAGTACATCTATCTATCTATCTATCTATCTATCTATCTATCTATCTATCTATCTATCTATCTAAAAGGATGCACTACAATGGGTCTCAAATATTTATAATGTATCCTGTTATAATACTGCATGAGTTTATTGACGATAGACAAGAAGCTACACATATAAACAATTATAATGGTGACTGAACAACTGCCATTCCCCAAAGTGCAAGATACACTATTATAAATATAACTCATAAAGATTCACACAAGTGATCTGACAAAAAAATAAACAAGTGGTTCTTAAACAGTGGCAAATATTGGATGTCCCATTCATTTTCAATAATTCTGTAATCAATCACACAATCAAGTAAATCTCAATTTAGTCCCTTTCATATTTGTCACAGTACATGTGTGATTGCCTACATATAGGTTACACCTCTGTATTCCCCTTTCAAACACAGCCTACATTTGGGCCTGTAAAGCCTGATTGGGCTACCTGTTTCAGACAGGAATACTTGCTTTCTACGGGCATGCACTAGTTATACCTCAAGTACATTCAGAAGTGAGTTCTGTAATATTTTTACTCCAGTGGAAATTGTGCTACTTTGGTTTTGGCACTTTATCTGTACTTTAACTTAAAAAGCAAAGGATTTGAGTACTTTCTCCACCACTGCTAAAAACAATGCTGTGTGCAACTTGTTCCTTACCAGTCATCACACGTCGTGCTAACACTAGTTTATTTCATTAGATGTTGTTGACACGAGCGCAAAATACAAGCAGAGCACAGAGTTGGCATTGATGGCTAACTAGCTAGCTCACTGTCTGCATACAGGAGATAATGGTGTTGTCTGTTCAAAGTGAGCTTTAAATAACATAAAAGATGCATAATATCACATCATATCACAACACTCACCATCCTCTATATCCTCTAATATCACAGTTTTCAACTGACGTGGTCGGGTCCTCATGTTATTTGCTGGTCGGTGGCCATAAATTCATTTCGAGTGACTCTGTCTAGTTCCTTCTGGATTCTCTCATCAGCCAAAAGGCACCGAAAAGTCTGCTGGACCACAGTGTTTATTTCTGTGAAGATATTTTATCGTTGTGGTTTATACTGATGCTTGCTTGCTGGCTTGCGGACGAATCTTTGCAAATGGCGGCTGGAGATTCTGTTGAAGATGTCGCTGTCATGATGTTACACCTTCACCAATCAGTAGCCTGCAGTGTGTTGACGTCACATTTTCAGCTCGACTCAGCACGGTTGGTACCTGAGTCAGATTGGTATGAAAAAAGTACCTGGAAGCAGGTAACAGGTCCTAATGGAAAAGCCTACAAAGCGCGCCGAGTTGAGGCAAGTAGGGCTAAGTAAGTACGAATGGAAAAGGGGCTTTTGCGTATCAGCTGATGCCGATCCAAACCCAATACCATCTCTCTGATTTAAAACAATAAAAGTACAGAACATACTTTGGTAATGACTGGTTGCATTTTGCACACATATAAAACCACAAATCTGAAAGTCAAAGAATATATTACAAATTTGACTCAGTTCAGCAACGCTGCTGCTTTTTAAAATTTTTAACTTTGCAACATTGGCAGCATTTCACTGGTCAGCGCCATGTAAACATGCATTCTGAAGTTTTAAGTGTAAGTTTATGCAAAACTTTGAAGCTGAGTATTTAAGGAAATATTCAGATGAAATTCAAAATGCCACTTTATGCATGAAGTAAAAAAAATGCCATAGATCTGAAAATAAAGGAACTAACCCTTTAGGTCATATTTTTGAGATTTCTTCTTCTTCCTATTATTATTATTATTATTATTATTATTATTATTATTATTATTATTATTATCATTCATCCATTCATCTTCTTCTGCTTAATCCTTTTCGGGTCGTGGGGGGGCTGGCTCCTATCCCAGTATCTTTGGGCAAGAGTCAGGGTACACCCTGGACAGATCGCCAGTCCATCGCAGGGCCAACACAGAGAGACAGACAACCATTCACTCTCACAGTCATACCTAAGAACAATTTAGAATCCCCAGTTTGATGCCAAATAACCTAACTTGCATGTTTTTGGCATGTGGGAGGAAACCGAAGAAATCCCAGAGTAAACCCATGCAGACACGAGGAGAACATGCAAACTCCGCACAGATCACTGTTGGTCGGGGGGTGGGATTGAACCCAGGATTATTATTATTATTATTATTATTACTACTACTACTACTACTACTGTAATTATTATCATAAATATTCTCCTAGTCTTCGGTTTATTTAGAAGTGTTTCTGATATTATGCTTTTATTTTGAAGTCATTCCTGTTCCACTTCCTGTAGCCCTGTTGTTCTAGCCTGCTTCCAGTTCAGTTATAATTTATTTATGTTTCTGTTACCTACCTCTCATCAGCTTTAGCTTTCTGTTGAAAAGTAACCCATGTTATGGCATTCATTGTCACACTCCAGTCTGGTTTTTATTCAGTTTTGTTCTTTTGTTTAGCTTTCACTTTTAGTGTCCAGCCGCTGAGCTGGGAAAGCACTTCCTTCTGCTTGGTTGTTGACAGAATTCAGCATACTCCTTTAGCATGATACTTTTGCAAGTGTTTTATCAAGTTGCTGGTGTTAAAATTGTAAACACTGGTACAACACAGCAACATACTGAGGCGAGTCCCACAGACAGACTACAGTGACACTCACTGCCTCTGTGAATAGGAGCCGTGCACAGCACAGCTGAGAACATGATCACACCTTCATTTTATTTAAATTTTATTAATGTATTGGATCAGTAAATTACTTTTATTCCTTACCGATTCCGATCCAGCCATTTTGCCTGGATTGAACTCGATACCAATATGGCGGATTGGATTGGCTCATCTCTAATAAAGGCTATAGGAGGTTAATCGCATAACCAGATGTCAGAGGCAAAAGTCAAGATGGGGACATTTATTCATTTATTTTAATTTTAGTATACTTTATTAATCCCAGAGGGAAATTACAGGGCATCCACCTGGATCAGGGGTGGTCCATACGTCAATCGCGATCGACTGGTAGATGGCAAAGGCACTGCAGGTAGATCGCGTGACATTAAAAAAAAATAAAGTTTTTAATTCTGTCGCCTATTGTCTCATCTGTCCTCTTATTGGCATTTACCATTTGATTGATGTACAGTGCAGCCAATCAGGAGAGGTCCTGTCCTCTATGTGTCATAGGTCACCTTGCATGCGCAGTCAAACACGCTGGCTAGCTACTGCTAAACTCCAGCGAGCTGTGACCGTGTTAGCGCTTCCATTTTCTATCAACTAAAGAAGGGATATTAAAAATGAGTGGGGGAGCTGAACCCAGTAAGAAGATAAAAACTTACCACTCCCATGCGGAATGGGAGGAAATGTGGAGAGGCACCCTTGAACCGTTCATAAAAACTACACTAACTTCCCTCCGAAAAGTGAGCTGAAAAAAAGAAAGGTGAAGGAACTGAAATCTCAGTTAATTGGACAGCAGTCATTTTTCACACAACTGAATTCAAAGGCAAAGGCAACCACTGAAGCATCGTTCCGGGTGAGTCAATGCATTATTAAGCATAAGATGTCCTTTCAAGATGGAGAGATGATAAAAGAGGCCTTTGTTGGGGCAGTGGAGTCATTGTTTCAGGATTTTAAAAACAAACCAGAAATATTATCTTAAATCAAAGCTCTTCGGCTATCAAGAAGTACAGTTACATGGTGCTGTGAAGTAATGGCCTATGATTTGACACAGCAGCTTTGGAAGGACATCGCAGAATGTGAGTGTTTCTCACTGCAATTCATCTGAACTCGTCTGCAGTGCAGGGTGAGATTTTGACACTACAGGCTGACATTGAACTTAAGTCCAGGGCTCATGGACAGTTTTGGAACTTACTCACAGAGGAAAAGTATCTAGACATGAGGAAATATGCTATCGCCTTGACCGCATTATTTGGCCCTACTCATTTGTGCAAATCAGCCTTTTCCCACATGAAGATTATTAAGTCCAAATGCCATTCCACCATGACTGATGATCATTTGGAAGCCTGCTTGAGACTAGCTACCAGCAGCTACTGTCTGGACTATGCAACCCTGGCTGACTCCAGCCAGTGCAAGTCATCAGAGTAAGGTGATGTTTGTAAATGTATTGAATTGTGTTGTGCCATAAGAGTTCATGTAGTTATATAATGTACAGCATACATTGTATGCCAACATATATTGCAATGTTTGGCATTTTTTAAATGTAGGTAGATCATTTTGACCAGGTCATTTTAAAAGTAACTCACAAGCCAAAAAAGTGTGGGCACCCCTGACCTGATTGGTTGAAGCAGCCAATGTGTAGCGCCAATCCCTTCATCATACACACACACATTCACACCTAGGGCCATTTTATAGTCTCCAGTTAACCTAACTTGTATGCTTTTGGCCTGTGGGAGGAAACCGGAGTACCTTGGGTAAATCCATGCAGACAAGGGGAGAACATGCATTCTCCACACAGAAGGGTCACTGATGGTCAGGCGGTGGGATTGAACCCACAATGGTCAGGGGGTGGGATTGATCCCGCAATCTTCTTGCTATGCTGCCACCATGCTAACCACTGCATCACCAAGCTGCCCAGACATAAAACTGAAACTACAGGATAGGAGGAGTACAATCCCTTGCAAAAATTATAGAATCACCACTCTTGGAGGATGTTCAGTTGTTTAATTTTGTTTAAAAAATAATCACAGACATGTCACAAAACTTTTTATTCAAAATGCCAACCAAAAAAGAATGAAAAAAAGTTATAATTAATTGTATTTTTATTAGATCAAGCAGAGGAAAAAATGGAATCACTCAATTCTTAGGAAAAGATTATGGAACCATGGAGGTGGTGCAGCATGCTTTGCTGCACCACCTCTGTCTTTTATCACAGCTTGAATTCTCTGAGGCATGGACTTAACAGACAAACAGTATTCTTCATCAATCCAGTTACAGCGTTCTCTTGTTGTTGTTGCCCAGTGTAACAAAGTACATGACATTAATAAGCCCATAATGTAATCTGTTAATTAAATTATCTTGCTATGTGTGCAAGATGATTTAAATATGCATTTAAAAGTAAAGTGAAGGTTTCTTTTCCAAGTAACTAGTTACTTTAATCATGCAGTAATTGGTAAGTAACTCAGTTACTTTTGAAAAGAAGCAACTAGTAACTGTAACCAGTTACTGTTTTTTAGTAACTTGCCCAACACTGCTGTTTCCAGATCAGATTTGCAGGTCTTGTCATGGACCATTTTCTTCAGTTTCCACCAGAGATTTTCAGAGGGATTGCGGTTCGGACTGTTTGCAGGCCATGCCACTGATGTCTTCGTTGAAGGAAAGTTTTCATGCTTTTTGCCCTATGGCAAGATGCATTATCCTGGAAAATGATGTCACCATCCCCAAACATCCTTTCAAATGATGGAATAAGAAAATGCCAAAAAATTTCAATGTAAACTTGTGCATTTATTGAAGATGTAATGATCGCCATCTTCCCCATACTTTTACCTGACATGCAGCCCCGTATCATCAATGATTGTGGAAATTTCCATGTTTTCTTCAGTTGTCTTCATAAATGGAATGGCACCAAACAAAAGTTCCAGCATCATCACCTTGGTCAATGCAGAATCATTGCATTGGCCACTTATTTTTGTCATTAAATATCACTTTCATTCAGTCGTCCACAGTCCATGACTGCTTTTCTTTAGCCCACTGCAATCTTATTTTTTTCTGTTTAGGTGTTAATGATGGCTTTCATTTGGCTTTTAAGATAAGCCTTTATTAGTCCCACAATGGGGAAATTCCAGGATTGCAACAGCACAGAGATACAGTGGGGCAAAAAAGTATTTAGTCAGCCACCAATTGTGCAAGTTCTCCCACTTAAAAGATGAGAGAGGTCTCCAATTTTCATCATAGGTATACCTCAACTATGAGAGACAAAATGAGAAAAAAAAAATCCAGAAAATCACATTGAAGGATTTTTAATGAATTAATTGGTAAATTCCTCGGTAAAATAAGTATTTGGTCAATAACAAAAGTTCATCTCAATACTTTGTTATATACCCTTTGTTGGCAATGACAGAGGTCAAACGTTTTCTGTAAGTTTTCACAAGGTTTTCACACACTGTTGCTGGTATTTTGGCCCATTCCTCCATGCAGATCTCCTCTAGAGCAGTGATGTTTTGGGGCTGTCGCTGGGCAACACGGACTTTCAACTCCCTCCAAAGATTTTCTATGGGGTTGAGATCTGGAGACTGGCTAGGCCACTCCAGGACCTTGAAATGCTTCTTACGAAGCCACTCCTTCGTTACCCGGGCGGTGTGTTTGGGATCATTGTCATGCTGAAAGACCCAGCCATGTTTCATCTTCAATGCCTTTGCTGATGGAAGGAGGTTTTCACTCAAAATCTCACGATACATGGCCCCATTCATTCTTTCCTTTACACAGATCAGTCGTCCTGGTCCCTTTGCAGAAAAACAGCCCCAAAGCATGATGTTTCAACCCCCATGCTTCACAGTAGGTATGGTGTTCTTTCTCCTCCAAACACGACAAGTTGAGTTTTTACAATAAAGTTCTATTTTGGTTTCATCTGACCATATGACATTCTCCCAATCCTCTTCTGGATCATCCAAATGCTCTCTAGCAAACTTCAGACGGGCCTGGACATGTACTGGCTTAAGCAGGGGGACACGTCTGGCACTGCAGGATTTGAGTCCCTGGTGGCGTAGTGTTACTGATGGTAGCCTTTGTTACTTTGGTCCCAGCTCTCTGCAGGTCATTCACTAGGTCCCTCCGTGTGGTTCTGGGATTTTTGTTCACTGTTCTCGTGATCATTTTGACCCCACGGGGTGAGCTCTTGCGTGGAGCCTCAGATCGGGGAGATTATCGGTGGTCTTGTATGTCTTCCATTTTCTAATAATTGCTCCCACAGTTGATTTCTTCTCACCAAGCTGTTTACCTATTGCAGATTCAGTCTTCCCAGCCTGGTGCAGGTCTACAATTTTGTTTCTGGTGTCCTTTGACAGTTCTTTGGTCTTGGCCATAGTGGAGTTTGGAGTCTGACTGTTTGAGGTTGTGGACAGGTGTCTTTTATACTGATAACGAGTTCAAACAGGTGCCATTAATACAGGTAACGAGTGAAGGACAGAGGAGCCTCTTAAAGAAGAAGTTACAGGTCTGTGAGAGCCAGAAATCTTGCTTGTTTGTAGGTGACCAAATACTTATTTTACCGAGGAATTTACCAATTAATTCATTAAAAATCCTTCAATGTAATTTTCTGGATTTTTTTTTCTCATTTTGTCTCTCATAGTCGAGGTATACCTATGATGAAAATTGGAGACCTCTCTCATCTTTTAAGTGGGAGAACTTGCACAATTGATGGCTGACTAAATACTTTTTTGCCCCACCGTAGCAACACTCAGAGCAACAATCAGAAGGCAAGAAAAAAAAGCAAGAGCAGCTAATATACATATGTACATATTTCTATAAATATATATATATACACAGACACACAGTGCAGAGCATTGTAGCTGGATGGAATAAATATATGAGTATATAAACACACAGTGCGGAGCATTGTAGCTAGATGAAATAAATATGTAGATATATAAACACCCACAGTACGGAGCATTGCAGCTAGGTGGAATAAATATGTAAATATATAAACACACACAGTGCGGAGCATTGTAGCTAGATGGAATAATATGTAGATATATAAACACACAGTGCGGAGCATTGTAGCTAGATGGAATAAATATGTAAATATATAAACACACACAGTGCAGAGCATTGTTGCTAGATGGGATGAAACAGCACAACCGTCTACTTAGTTATCCTACATGGTATGATTATGTGCCCATACATATTCTCACCCTCCATAACGACCAGTATTTTCCTAGTTGTATGCCAGAGGGGACCATTGTGTAAGTCTATTGCATCTTTTGCATTCAAAACTATTAGGTTGTTACGTCTTTTTGCTATCTCTGCGAGCAGCCCTGCTTAGTTGTACAGTCTGACAGCCGTTGGTAGGAAGGACCTGCGAAACCTCTCGGTTGTGCACCTGGGATGATGTAGTCTGCTGCTAAATGAGCTCCTCAGTGCATTCAGTATGTCCTGCATAGGGTGGAACTCGGACTCCAGCAGAGATGACAGTTTAGTCACCGTCCTTCTCTCTCCTATCTCCTCCACCGGGTCAAGGCGCTGCCCCAGGACAGAGCTAGCTTTCTTGATCAGTTTGTTCAGTCTCTTCCTATCGGCTGCGGTAATGCCACTGCCCCAGCAGACCACTCCAAAAGTGATGGCTGATGCCACCACCGTGTCATAGAATGTCTTTAGCAGCACCCCTTGTACACCAAAAGACCTGAGTCTCCTCAGTAGGAACAGCCTGCGCTGTCCCTTCTTGTAGAGTGCGTCAGTATTGTGTGACCAGTCTAGTTTATTGTTCAGATGAACACCCAGGTACTTGTAGGATGTCACCATCTCGATGTCTGTTCCCTGTATATTTACTGGTGCTGTGAGGGGTTGTACATGCCTGCGGCAGTCCACCACCAGCTCCTTAGTTTTCCTCGCGTTGATCTGGAGGCAGTTCCGATGGCACCAGTCCACAAAGTCCTGGATAAGCCCTCTGTACTCAGCTTCATCTCCATTGGAGATGAGGCCAACGATCGCAGAGTCATCAGAGAACTTCTGTAGATGGCAGTGTGTTGTGTTGTGTGAGAAGTCCGCAGTATAAAGAGTGAACAGGAAGGGAGCCAACACCGTTCCCTGGGGGGGCCCCGTGCTACCGATGATCGTGTCGGACACACAGTCCCGGGTTCTCACAAACTGAGGCCAGTTCATGAGGTAGTCCAGGATCCATGATGACAGGTGCTGGTCCACCCCTGCGCGCAGCAGCTTGTCCTTCAGGATCATCGGTTGGATGGTGTTGAAAGCACTGGAGAAGTCAAAGAACATGATCCTCACCACATTCCCGGGCTTCTCCAGGTGGGACAGAGAACGGTGAAGGAGGAAGATCACCGCATCCTCCACCCCAATGCCATGCTGGTAGGCGAACTGGAGTGGATCCATCGCTGGTCCCACCAGCGGGCGGAGGTGAGCAAAGAGCAGTCTCTCCAGGGTCTTCATCAAGTGGGACGTCAAGGCCACCGGTCTGTAGCAATTCAGGTCTTTGGGGTGGGAAGTTTTTGGTACAGGTACCACACAAGATGTTTTCCACAGCTGTGGTACCCTCCCCAGCTTCAGGCTCAGGTTGAAGATGTACGCCACAATCCCACACAGCTGGTCTGCACAGGACTTGAGGAGCTTTGCGCTGATGCCGTCCGGTCCCGACGCCTTCCTCGCCTTGATCTTCCTCAGCTCCGTCCTCACCTGGGTCTTGGTCAGGGTCAGGATGGGGGGCTGTGTGTTGGGAGTGGGGGGGTGTTGGTGGAGTGGGGAGTGGGCAGCAGGACTTGATGTCTTTAGAGGCAGCAGTGGTTGTTGTGCAGTCAGGGGGGAGGGCGGTTGGTCAAACCTATTGAAAAACAGATTCAGATTGTTCGCCCACTCCCTGCCCCCCATGGCCTGGGGGGAGGTATTCTGGAGCCCAGAGATGGTTTTGAGGTTTCTCCAGACCCCGCTGATGTCGCTCTGTTGCAGCTTGTCCTCCATCTTCTTCCTGAAGCTGTCCTTGCCTTCTCTGATCTTTCTCCTCAGCTCCCTCTGTACGGACTTCAGCATCTCCCTGTTCCCCGACCTGAAGATCCTCTTCTTCTCTCTCAGAAGTGTTTTTATCTCAGGGTTGATCCAGGGTTTGTTGTTTGAGCAACACCGTATGGTCTTGGTGGGAACGGATTTGTCCACACAGAAGCTGAGGTAGTCCGTGAAGGTGTGAGTGAGGCCATCGATGTCCTCACCATGTGGATCGCAGAGCTGCTTCCAGGCGGTGGCTTCAAAACAGCCCTTTAGAGTGTCCATTGCCTCCTCAGACCATAACTTCACTGTGCGCATGGCCGGAGGTTGTCTGTGCACTAGGGGTTTGTACACCGGCCGGAGATGAACCAAGTTGTGATCCGATCTCCCGAGTGGGGGGAGTTGTGATGAGGTGTACGCCTCCTTAGTGTTTGTGTAGAATAAGTCCAGTGTTTTATTGTCTCTAGTGTGGCATGTGACATACTGGGTGAACGTGGGTAGAATGGGAGATAGTGAAACATGGTTGAAATCGCCTGAGATGAGGAGAAGAGCATCTGGGTGTTCTGTCTGCAGCCTGCTGGTTACTGAACGGATGACGTCACGCGCTGTCCCAGCGTTCGCCGTCGGATTTGCATAAACAACAATGCAGATCACGTGTGAGTATTCCCTCGGGAGATATGTAGGCCGCATGCTAACAGCTAGCAACTCAACTTTTCTGTATTTAAAACTCATTTCCTTTAGGTGATTTCTTACACTTCAGTCATAGAAATTGATTCCAGTTTCCCCTCATTTGTTCCTCATTAGTTTTCAAGGTGTATTGTTTTGTTTTTTATTTGATGCTTTGATGTCTTCCTTGGTCTATAAGCATGTTTCCCCTTTACAACCTTCCGTTTTGTTTGTACTTAGTCCAGATTTTAGACACAGCTGACTGAGAACAACCGACATCTTTTGCTACGTACAGTAATGATTCACCTGCTTGAAGAGGTTTTATAATCCTCTTTACTTCAACAGACATTTGTCGTGTTGGAGCCTAGATTCATGTTTTTCAGCTTGATGCAAACGGTCACCAAGGTGTGCAAGCACTCTTTTTTAAAAAAACAAAACAAAAGCAAAAAGACGTAACAAACTAATAGTTTTTTTGAATGCAAAAGATGCAATAGATTTACACTATGGTCCTCTCCGGCATACAACTAGGAACATACCGGTCGCTATGGAGGGTGAGAATATGTATGGGCACATAATCATACCATGTAGGATAACTAAATAGACGGTTATGCTGTTTCATCCCACCTAGCAACAATGCTCTGCACTGTGTGTGTTTATATATTTACATATTTATTCCATCTAGCTACAATGCTCAGCACTGGGTGTGTTTATATTTATATATCTATATATTTATTCCATCTAGCTACAATGCTCCGCACTGTGTTTTTATATATCTACATATTATTCCATCTAGCTACATTGCTCCGCACTGTGTGTGTTTATATACTTGCATATTTATTCCACCTAGCTGCAATGCTCCGTACTGTGGGTGTTTATATATTTACATATTTATTCCATCTAGCTACAATGCTCTGCACTGTGTGTTCATATATTCATATATTTATTCCATCCAGCTACAATGCTCTGCACTGTGTGTCTGTGTGTGTGTGTGTATATATACTGTATATTTTATAGTAATATGTACATATGTATATTAGCTGCTCTTGCTTGCTTGTTTTTTTTTTTCTTGCCTTCTGATTGTTGCTCTGAGTGTTGCTATCCCTGTGCTGTTGCAATCCTGGAATTTCCCCGTTGTGGGACTAATAAAGGCTTATCTTATCTTATCTTATCTTAAAACTGCAGAATAATTTGATGCAGGCATTTGTTTTACGACTGCAAATTACATCGTGATTCCACAATATTTTCCTCAGAATTGAGTGATTCCATGTGCCAGTACACTGGCTTGTGCACCCCATCTGGCTGGGTAACCACCTTTCCTTCCTTCATTCTATTTTTGCTGAGCACCAAGCTAGAAGTCAGGAGGTATCATTTCTTTTTTAATGGTCTTTGGCATGATCCGGCCAGGACTTGAACCCACAACCTTCTGGTTGTGGGGCGGATGCTCTACCTGTAGGCCACCACTCCAGTGGCTTTTGAGACATGTCTATGATTAGTTTATTTCAAACAATTGAATGAACTTCATTCAAGAGTGGTGATTCCATATTTCTTGCCAGGCGTTGTACTATTTTCAGCCTCACCTACTACACCCATACCTGCATCCATACTTGGATTAGGAATATGCATCTATCTATATCTATTTTTATGTATGAGTTAAAACACTTGTTGAAAATAAATAAGGGTGATTATGCTCTCTTTACGGTGCAAAGTGACTACTGTATGTAGTAGAGCATAGAGCCTCTAAGGTTTTTAATGCCATCAAAGCTCAGAGGAAGGAGGGAAAATAATGTTTTAAATTCTGAAAACCTGCAACCAGCAGACAGAGACTGCAGATTATTTCCTAAATGCAAACATATGTAGCTTTGTGATAAATTTGAACACAGCTGATAATGCCACACAGCCACTTTATCCTTTCAGGAATAAAACCGCAGAAAATATTCAACTTCATTAACACACTGGTGAAAACACTGTGACAACTGTAAAAGTATTAACATCTCCCTGCTTATTCACTTTGTATTCCTCCCATTTCACGTTTCCACTCGCGCTTGTCTTCCTCTCAGCTGAAGTGTCTTAACCCCAAATCTCCTGACCACTTTGCTCCGCTTTATATCCAGATCACAGTCCTACAAGATTCTCCTGGTTGCTGAACGTTGCTTCTGAAAGGGTATTGTTTGGCCACTTCAGCTGATATGGCCTTGGTGCTGTAAATCACTAGTTACTACTTAGCTTGCTAACACTCCATTCAGCAGTTGCTCACAATAGCTCCACAACACAGTCATTCACCCGCTCTCCAACTCCCACCCTCCTGCTATTCAACTTTACTCTCCTCCTGTGTTCACACTCTTTTCTCTTTCCTCCCTCCTGCTATGCTAATCTGTTCTCTCTCCTTCCCCTTCTTTCTTCTGTGTTTCTTCCCCAATCAATTCCACCGCTCTGGTTCCTGATGTGGTTTTGTCTGCTTTAGGGGCCAACAGTTTCCCATGCACCTGCTTGGTTGTAGATATGTCAGAATGCACACAGGCATTCTCACATGCACAGACACACACACACACGCAAGAAGGTTGGTTTAATGTAACCTCTAAAAGTTTTTGCTTGGCTTCTGCTCGAATTTCGAGCCAGGATCTCATCTGGTGTGAGTGTTGGTGTGTGTTGCTGCTGTGATTCCACCAAAAATCCAATGCGCACACACAGATCCCAACAGCGCCGCACAGAGAAACATCACTTGTGATCAGTCTTGACGTTTCAACAATCTTCTCTCACCAACTGTGGCACTTCCAGAGTGTGCAGTTTCACTCTCTATCTGTTGGCCGTTAATGCGGTGATAACCACACACAAACATGCATACAAAGAACACCGGCATTGTCTGTCGGGCACAATCACCTTAAAGTATAGTCTTTGCCTGTGCAGCAGGTACGACCAAGGAAGGTAGAGAGAGGAGAGAAAGAAAGAGAGATGCCAAGCAGTGATTTATGACCTGAAAAGACAGATTAACTCCACTGGCTGCCTAACTGGCCCTGAAACAAGCTGAATTACAGCCTAGACCAGGAGGAAAGGAGAAGCAAAGAAATGGAGGGAGAACGAAACTGAAAGGTCAGTAGTGTGGCAGAGCTGAGAAAGAATAGACGATAAGATGAAAGAGCAGATTGGTATGGAGCAACTCAAAAGTGAAAAGGTCAGAGGTGAGGAGGAAAAGATAGATTGAAGATAGCAGGAGTAAGAGGGTGAGTGTTTGCCCAAAAAGAAATGGGAAGATCTCTTTGGTGTGCCTGCCCCTGAAGTTTACGTGATCTGATGAACCCCATGAGATTCCATTTCCTTTGCATCATGAAGAAAATCAGGATTGGCACTGACTCCATTTCACCTATAATATTTCAAAGCATGAGGTAAAAAGGCAAAAAACATTGATGGAGCAATTCATATAACTTGTCTGAATCCAAAAGCCTCCCTCCTTTCAAGCCTAGACAAGTCAGGCATGCAAGTTTCACTAAAGCAATTTTCTGTTCAAACGACATAAGAAGAAAAATCTTGCTAAGGGAGTAATGTCAGCGCTAATGCATTTTTGTTTTAAACTGTATTAACATTTAGTTTTCCTAATGTTCTTCTTTGCTATGCTCATATCTAGAGGGATGAGAACACTCCTTGCAGCACTTGTTTCTATGTGCAGACAGAGTCATGGTACAGAAGTACTTTGTGCTCTCAATAAAGATAAAAAGAGGAGAAGCTGTTTTGAGTGGATCTAGTGTGCTCCTACTTCAAGATTCAAATATTTTATTTGTCAATACTTCTATATGTACAGAACATACAGGAGAATTGAAATGCCATTTCTCTCTCTTCAGTGGTGTGTGCAATATACGGCGGGGCAAAAAAGTATTTAGTCAGCCACCAATTGTACAAGTTCTCCCACTTAAAAGATGTGAGAGGTCTCCAATTTTCATCATAGGTATACCTCAACTATGAGAGACAAAATGAGAAAAAAAAAATCCAGAAAATCACATTGAAGGATTTTTAATGAATTAATTGGTAAATTCCTCAGTAAAATAAGTATTTGGTCACCTACAAACAAGCAAGATTTCTGGCTCTCACAGACCTGTAACAACTTCTTTAAGAGGCTCCTCTGTCCTCCACTTGTTACCTGTGTTAATGGCACCTGTTTGAACTCGTTATCAGTATAAAAGACACCTGTCCACAACCTCAAACAGTCAGACTCCAAACTCCACTATGGCCAAGACCAAAGAGCTGTCAAAGGACACCAGAAACAAAATTGTAGACCTGCACCAGGCTGGGAAGACTGAATCTGCAATAGGTAAGCAGCTTGGTGTGAAGAAATCAACTGTGGGAGCAATTATTAGAAAATGGAAGACATACAAGACCATACCTGTCAAGGCATACCTCATGCTTCCCTTATTGGAGGGGCCTTCACACCTGTACTGACCTCATGCCTCCCTTATTGGGGGGGCTTTCACACCTGTACTGAGTACTTAAAAACTGTATTTATCGGCAGATGAAAGAAAACTGAAGCAAAAAAAACCCCAAAAAACAAAACAAACAAAAACCAAACAAACAGCAACTGCAACATGAACTATTTCAAATTCATTCATTTATGCTGCCAATGCTGAAACAAAAGCAGAATGGATTTTTGTTTCATAAGTTAAGTATCAGAAATAATTCTCTTTGAAATTGTGTTAATAATAATAACAATGAAAATATCAATCTTATTCAGCCCTTTCAATATAATGCTATACATTCAGATGTACATTCTGCTGGGGGTTTCTTCCTGTTAAAAGGGAGTTTTTCCTCTCCACCGTTGCCAAGTGCTTGCTCACAGGGGATCGCCTGATTGCTGGGGTCTTTCTGCAACTGTGGGGGTTTCCCCTACAGTTGATAGTGCTATGAGATGACTGTTGTTGTGAAATGGCGCTATATAAATAAAGTTGAATTGAATTGAATTGAATGTAAAGTAAAGTTCCAAGATACAAAATAACAGTACACTATAGGGGATTTGGGCTACCTCTAAGCATGTTTGTTAAGATTTTAAAGCATTTTTTTTTGTTATATTTAGGTCATATTTGAAGGTGAATAATACTGCCCATACCTGAAAACATTTGGAGAGTTCTCCTTCAGTCTGGAAAGGTCTCGACCCACCATCGTGTTGCAATTGTCCGAACCAAAGCCGACAACATTCTGCCATGGAATATTGTGCAATCTAAAATAAATAAATAAATGGTGACGGTGAAGGAGAACGGTGACGTCCAGTCCCTCGATTTCCCTTTTCTTCAAGCTTTGTTTACTTCGCCGACGGCGCGCTGTAAGAAGCCATTTTGAAACTCACAAAAACACTGCTTAGGTGCGCTTGTGGAGGATCGAAATAAGTGCAGGCGGACGCTGAGCGCACTGCCAGCCCTGTACGCTATGGGGGTCACACACGAGGTGTTCCTCCACACTCTCAATAATTTTTTTTCCCGTATATTTTTCTTTTTGGCGTACAGAAATGGCAATATGCCCGTATTTGCTAAAATTGCATTTTCCCCGTATTAAAATACGGCGAAACCGTATCACTTGACAGGTATGCAAGACCACTGATAATCTCCCTCGATCTGGGGCTCCACGCAAGATCTCACCCTGTGAGGTCAAAATGATCACGAGAATGGTGAGCAAAAATCCCAGAACCACACGGAGGGACCTAGTGAATGACCTGCAGAGAGCTGGGACCAAAGTAACAAAGGCTACATCAGTAACACATTACGCCGCCAGGGACTCAAATCCTGCAGTGCCAGACGTGTCCCCCTGCTTAAGTCAGTACATGTCTGGGCCCGTCTGAAGTTTGCTAGAGAGCAAATTGGTTCCGGTTCCACCGGACCGGTGGCGCCACACGAGTCGACTGCCCGTTGCAACAGCCTTTTTTATCTTCCTTCTTCTTTCTACACCTTTCACTCTGTATATATGTCACGGACGCACGGATCGCCCCGGGGGTCTCCCGGGTCGGCGGACGGAGCCACTGTTTGCAGCGGGAGACGTTACAGCGGGGAGGAGCTGGTGCTAGCTAGCACTTGGCCGCCGCCCGGTGCTAATGGGAAACTCGACATACCGGGAGCTGTAGCGAAAACGACGCGGGTGCCGGGCTGGAGTTTAGGCGGCGTGCAAGAAATATAAGACAGAATAATAAAGAGCAATGGCAAGAACCAAGCAGACCGCCCGTAAAATCTATTGGAGGAAGAAGCCCCCCAGGAGACAGCTAGCCACCAGGGCTGCTCGGAGAGGCGCTCCGGCCACCGGCAGAGTGAAGAGGCCTCGCCGTCACAGGCCCGTGGCTCTGAGAGAGATCCGTCGCTACCAGAAATCCACGGAGCTGCTCATCCGTAAGCTGCCCGTCCAGCGCCTGGTGAGGGAGATCGCTCAGGACTTCAAGACCGTCCTGCGCTTCCTGAGCTTCGCCGTCATGGCTCTGCAGGAGACCAGCGAGGCCCACCTGGTGGGTCCCTTCTTCGCCAAGAGGGTCACCATCATGCCCAAAGACTTCCAGCTGGCCCGCCGCATCCGCGGAGAGAGAGCTTAGACTTTCTGCTGCACATTCACCAACCAACCATAATGCTCCGCACTGTGTGTCTATATATATACATTTATAGTAATATGTACATATGTTTACTAGATGTTCTTGTTTTTTCTTGCCTTCTGATTGTTGCTCTGAGTGTTGCTATCCCTGTGCTTTTGCAATCCTGGAATTTCCCCATTGTGGGACTAATAAAGGCTTATCTTATCTTAGCTTATCTTAGCATTTGGATGATCCAGAAGAGGATTGGGAGAATGTCATATGGTCAGATGAAACCAAAATAGAACTTTTTGGTAAAAACTCAACTTGTTGTGTTTGGAGGAGAAAAAACACCATACCTACTGTGAAGCATGGGGGTGAAAACATCATACTTTGGGGCTGTTTTTCTGCAAAGGTACCAGGACGACTGATCCGTGTAAAGGAAAGAATGAATGGGGCCATGTATCGTGAGATTTTGAGTGAAAACCTCTTTTCATCAGCAAGGGCATTGAAGATGAAACGTGGCTGGGTCTTTCAGCATGACAATGATCCCAAACACACTGCCCGGACAACAAAGGAGTGGCTTTGTAAGACGCATTTCAAGGTCCTGGAGTGGCCTAGCCAGTCTCCGGATCTCAACCCCATAGAAAATCTTTGGAGGGAGTTGAAAGTCCGTGTTGCCCAGCGACAGCCCCAAAATGTCACTGCTCTAGAGGAGATCTGCATGGAGGAATGGGCCAAAATACCAGCAACAGTGTGTGAAAACCTTGTAAAGACTTACAGAAAACGTTTGACCTCTGTCATTGCCAACAAAGTGTATATAACAAAGTATTGAGATGAACTTTTGTTATTGACCAAATACTTATTTTACCGAGGAATTTACCAATTAATTCATTAAAAATCCTTCAATGTGATTTTCTGGATTTTTTTTTTTCTCATTTTGTCTCTCATAGTTGAGGTATACCTATGATGAAAATTGGAGACCTCGCTCATCTTTTAAGTGGGAGAACTTGCACAATTGGTGGCTGACTAAATACTTTTTTTCCCCACTGTATATAAAAAAAGGAATAAGGCTGGAAAAACAACAGCAGTCTATGTACACAGTAATGCTACCCGTAGTGCAAATAACAATAAAAGATAAAACCCAGCAATCCTATATACAGAAAAGTTAGAGCAGTACTCATAGTTGCAAGTTTGATGTGGTAGTATAAGTACAGACAGTGACAGAATGGACTGTACATGATCAATATTGCAATAACAGACAGCAGCAGATATGGCATTTGTGCAAATTGTTGCAGTAAGGTGCGGAGACATACAGCAGCAGATGTATTACTGTTGGTGTGCCAGTCTTTCTGTGCCAATAGCTGAGGTAGTTATTGTGTGGTTGAGTGTGTTATGGTCCGGGAGGGGGAGGAAGTGGACAGAGTTCAGGCTCCTGATGGCCTGATGAACAAAGCTGTTCAGCAGTCTTGTGGAGCGGGCCCGGAGGCTCTGGTACCTTTTCCCCGAGGGCAGGGGGCTGAAGAGGGAGTGTGAAGGGTGGGAGGTGTCACCTGCAGTGCTGATGGCTCTGCGGGTGAGGTAGATGTCTGAGACGGGGGGCGGAGGGGCACCGATGATCTTGCTGCCAGCTTTCACTGTGTGCCGTAGTGTCTTCCGGCAGGAGGCAGTGCAGCTTCCATACCACACTGTGATGCAGCTGGTGAGGATGCTCTCAGTGGTGCCCCGGTAGAAGGAGCACATTATGGGGAGTGGGACTTGTGCTCTCCTCAGTTTGCAGAGGAAATGGAGGTGAGTTTGAGCCTTCTTGGCCAGTGATGTAGTGTTGTTGGACCAGGAGAGGTCCTCAGAGATGTGCACCCCCAGGAACTTGGTGCTGCTCACCCTCTCCACAGCTGTACCATCGATGATCAGAGGGGGGTGCTGTGTGTGTTCCCTCCTGAAGTTGACCACAATCTCCTTGGTTTTTCCCATGTTCAGGAAGAGATTATTGTGTTTACATCACTAGACCAGTTGGCTCACCTCATTTCTATTTTTTTCTTTTGCTCGAGTCTCCTCGGCAATTTCTTCCTTTTTTTAGCTTGTACAGGACAGGGGTCACCATGCCTCTCTGCCCACCAACAGTATGTTATATGTTGGGTTTTTCCCTCCATTCCTTTACCACTGAGCACCAAGCAGGACGGCAGAAAGTTCCACTTTTACCTGGTCTTTGGCATCCCCAGCTGGGATTTGAACCCCAGCCTCCCGGCTGTGGGGCAGATGCTCTACCCCTAGGCCACCACTTGGCTTCTTCATTGCTGGTGATGAGGCCCACCACCGTCATGTCGTCCACAAACTTGATGATGTGGTTGGTTGTACTTGCTAAAATACTAATATATTAGTATAGATCTTTTCCAGCTGTAGTGCCTGAACCTATTGTGTCAGTTACCATATCACAAATCTTTTGAAACAGTGGAACATTTGGATGATTTTTTTTTTTTTTTTGTACAACTGTCTGTTATCGTGAGTTTTTTTTAATCAGGGAAGGTGAAAAACACATTTAAAAATTAACAAGAAAAGAAAAGAAAAGAAAAGAAAAGGTTTCATCAAAGCTTAGGGCAGGAGGAAAATATGGAAGTGAACACATTTAGATGCGGCACTCAGAACAGGTAATTGCATGCTGGGATCTTCATTACGCACCCTAGCAGGAGCTTGGCCACATCACAAATGTTAGGTTCTGACTACTGAAAATATGCCGTTTGATTTAAATGAGGGGGTGCCCAAGTAGAATTTGCTGGAGGCACCCTGGCAATACCTTTTTGTCACTATTCTCCAGATAATAACCAGTATAGCAACATTTTGATGTAATTTTCACTTTGAACATTTTCTTCAAAAGTTATGTACATGTAACATTTTGCTGCAATTTTCATGTTTCCTTCAAAGATTCTACACAGGTTGATAATTTGGAACTCTGCTGCATTCCAGGAAGGCTGGAAGTGAAATTTCTAGATTTACATTGATGTCACATATTATTATAATGTTTAATGTTCCAGCTTACTTATATGAAAACAATCAACACAATAAATCATTATTTGGATATTGTCATATCCGGCTCTAGGGAGCCGGGCAATCAGAGCCAGGGGCAAGCCAGTGAGTCGTGATATTTTATTCAGGGAAAAGGGGAAGGGATGAGGAGAGCACAGATACTCATGCAGACGTACACTCACAGGTTGCACAGCGCAGAGGTAAGCAGCTCGTACCGGACGTGGGGGTAACAAGACGTACATACTCACAGCGGGATACAAACACAGGAATGCTGCAAGAGGAGTATAAGCTGACACCAGACGAAGGGGCTTCAGCTTAGCAATGTGTTTATGTCGCAGCCCCGAGTCATCGAGGCTGCTCCTATTTATCCTCATTGGCAGCGCCCCAGCTGATGAAGACTAATTGGCCCCAGCCGTCCATAATGCTGCCAGCTGGGGGCCAGCTGAGACGCTGCTCAATGGGAAGCAGGGATGAGGGAAAACATGGGCTGAGTGCCGAGACGGCATCTCAACCCATGGTGACAGAGCCCCTCCCTCAAGGTCGGGCTCCCGAACGACCAGGAACATCCCAGCCCCCCCCCCCCCCACCTAGGGTGGGAGGCGGACCGGAGGGGAAGAAGCCAAGGGAAGGACAACACCAATGGGGCAATGTAGGGTAGCGGGAAAGAAAAACCCAAATACAATACTGACAAAACAGAATAATTAACCCAGGTACAGATGGGGAGAAGAACTGGGTCAGCACGCCGGTTACATACTACCCAGAGAGTACCAACCATGCGTGACCCAGAGCAAGGAAAAAAGAACCACCAAAAATGTACAGGGCAAAAAATGCTGAGTACGGTTAAATAAAGGGGAACCTATACACAGCGCTAATTTAAGTACATACACACACAGTCACCAAGAAAAGTGAGGGTGACTGGAACAAATGACAATTATAGAGCATGGTGTTACGGAAAACAAGGCACATGACTCTATAATGAACCAACAGGACAAAAAAGAAATACTGAGTGCAGGCAAAGAAAAACCCACACACACGAATATATAAATACCCAGTCACCTAAAGAAATGAAAGTGACTGGAATAAATGGATAACTGCAGAGCATGGTGTTACGGAAAACAAAACATAACTCTACAATACAAAAAACGAGGCTAAAAACATGGCACAAAAAGTAAAATGCTGAGCATGAGCGATGGAAAACACAGCACTATAAAAACAAATCCACCAACAGGACAAAACATTACACCCGAGTGACCTTAATAACAAAAGAAAAAGTGACACCCGAGGTGAATGGCAGGCAGAGTCCAAAAATGGCCGAGATGGCTCCGGAGATCTCCCCGCCCATTGTCCAGCTGGCGAATCAGGGAAAGAGAAGTGTTCGGACGGCGAACTCTGGACCCAGATCCCAGGAATCCAGTCCACCGGCAGCCGAACCAGGCTGCCCAGAGGGAAACAGACCAGTGGGGGGAACCAGATCACCGAACCGAAAGTTCTGTGGGTCGGGTCGTCGACCCGCATCACTCAACCACCAGGACCGTTGAGACGGGCGAAGGATCAGAGCGGATCCCGGTGGAAGAGGCTCAGGGGAGAGCCGATGACGAGGGCGGCGGGCGTCAGGCCGCAGGAAAACGGCCACCTCCTCACCGGACCTGGACAATACTGGGGCAGCACCCACGTCGGACCCCGATCGGGCCTCAGGCGAACCCACGTTGGACCCCGACTGGGTCTCGGGCGAACCCACGTTGAATACTGCACCAGAACCGACCTCCAACGTTGAACCCGGACCCTCCAGCACCACGAGGAACAGCAACTCCTTGCCGGTGACCCTGGAAGAAGGCTCAGAAGAGAAAACAGAACCGGGATTAGGATCACCGGCAGCACCAGAACCCGGCGAGACGAGCTCAGACGCAGCGGACGGCTGCACCCGGCTCGTCTCCCCTGGAGATAGGCTGAAGTGCTCGAGGATAAAAAGAGAGAAAAGAAAGGAGAGCACTCGCCTGATCTCGGGTTCTGACGCCGTCCAGGACTGCGAAGATCCAGGATCCGTCGTCAGGAGGTCGTTGTCAGGCTCCCATCTAGCCGCGTCGGGCCCCGCAGCCAGCACGATGGTCAGCGCAGCTTGAGATCCCTCCAGCTCAGGTAACCCCGCCGACGATCCACTCGGCGTGAAGCCAGAAGAATCTCGTCCCGCCGGACCGAACCGCTCCTCCGTGGAGACCCGGGGACGCTCAGTCGTCGGCGTAGACTCCACGCAGCAGTCAGTCCCCCTCCTCCGTCCGCAATGTAGCTGCGGAACCACAGGCCCTCTCCATATCCCACCACGTTGACCCGGAGCCGGGGACCGCTCGGCGGAGAGAGACACAGAGGATGCGGGATTAGGCATACAGGTTACAGCAGGTGGGGAGAGTTCAGGGAGCTGCGAACCCTGAACTTCTCCTCCAGGGATGTGACAGAGCAAATCATTAAGCAGGTGTGAAAAAACAATGACTTGCCTGCCCCCTGGAGGTTGAGTATCGCCTGCTGTAGTGGAATCTGCTTCTTCCTCTCCCCGCCCGGCGATAACGGAGGACCCCCCGGGAATTCGTCTGAGGGTCGCTCGCGTTGTCTCCAGCAGAGAGCTCACCAGGCCGGGATTCCAGGCACACACAGCGGTCAGGAAGCGCGTCGAGGAGGAGGGGGAAACAGCCGGGGTGAGCCAGCCCGAATGTCCAGGAATGACAGCGGGGGAACGAGGCTCAGGGGACGAGGCTGTAGAATCTCCACACTGACGAGGCGAAGGGATGACAGCTGCGTGGGAGGAACGGTCCTGACGATGACCCAGAACTGGATCCGGACGAGATTCGTGCAGAGGTGACTCGGCGATGTGATGACGACTACTCCCAGGGGACGAAGCGAGGGGGAAACCCAGGATTCGCCGCTCCAGATCGGAGATCGAGACGAGGAAGGCGTCGAGCACGGGAAAGCTTCGTAGCCCTGAAGTCCTCACCATCAATCTCACTGCCGCCGCCACATGCCTGAAGGTGGTGACAGGAAACACAGTAGAGCTCGCGACAGCCACTCGACCCCGGACATAACTGCTGTCAGCTGCGGCTCCTTGAAGGGAATCCCGAGTGACGTGGCGCAGGTCGGGGGAAGTCCTCTGGTTGGCGCGAACTCCCGGACTGGAATGGTGGCAGGAACGGGACTCCGAAGCGGGGAAAGACGTCGCCCACTTCGACTCCCTGCCGGGATTTCCATCCACCCCGTGGAGCTTCTCTCGCTGTGTACCTGCAGCGTCTATCCTGGCACTGTCCTCCAGATGGTACAGAGAGTGAGGGTGACAGTCCAGGAGTTCCTCAGCACGGCCCGGATGCCAGCGTCTCGCGTTGGAGGCGTCGTGCAGGGTGAAGAACGTCCCGTCGACAGCCTCCGAGATGGACCTCAGCTCGTCGCCCTGGCGCCGGAAGTGACTCCTGGGAAACGGCATGCTAGCAGCGCTGACACCCGGACAGAAAGGTACATTTCCACAGCGACTCACGGCCGCCGGCAACTCTTCTGGCTGCGACATACTGTCATATCCGGCTCTAGGGAGCCGGGCAATCAGAGCCAGGGGCAAGCCAGTGAGTCGTGATATTTTATTCAGGGAAAAGGGGAAGGGATGAGGAGAGCACAGATACTCATGCAGACGTACACTCACAGGTTGCACAGCGCAGAGGTAAGCAGCTCGTACCGGACGTGGGGGTAACAAGACGTACATACTCACAGCGGGATACAAACACAGGAATGCTGCAAGAGGAGTATAAGCTGACACCAGACGAAGGGGCTTCAGCTTAGCAATGTGTTTATGTCGCAGCCCCGAGTCATCGAGGCTGCTCCTATTTATCCTCATTGGCAGCGCCCCAGCTGATGAAGACTAATTGGCCCCAGCCGTCCATAATGCTGCCAGCTGGGGGCCAGCTGAGACGCTGCTCAATGGGAAGCAGGGATGAGGGAAAACATGGGCTGAGTGCCGAGACGGCATCTCAACCCATGGTGACAGATATCTGTTATCACAACGTTGCAAGAGCTGTCAACAGGATGATATCCAGTACCAATATGGTGCCTAAATTTGCTGTCAAAATATTAGTCGTGAGCACTCTAGTTAATTATATCTTTGTGTAAGGGAGCAGAGCAGTGTTGCCAGATATATGATAATTATCATATTTATACAATAGTTTTAGGGCCTATACGATATAGGATCAATAGTTTTAAAAAGGACAAATATACGATAGTTTTGGCATTTCTGTGCACCCCCCAAAAAACATCATTTTTATTTATGTGAACACTCACAGATCACCAGAAACTGGTGCTCATTGCTGATCAGCTCATACCTGGGTGGCTCCTTTTCACTGCCAAATGTGCCAACCACATCAGCAGCACTTAGCTCACCTTTGTTTGGGCAGCTGCACTGACACTACAGCAAATCTTAAAAAAAAAAAATCAGTGAACATGAGTTGGGACTTGGAGGAAAAAAGTGACATGATTTGGTATTTAGACCCAGAAGCAGACTACGGACTCAGTTAGAAGGTGTAATAATGATTTATTGTGCAGAACGTAACGTGAGGTACGTGGAGAGTCTGACAGCCCTGCGGGGAGAAGAGAGGAGGAGGATGAGCAATGGGGACACAGAAAATGGCACAGGCGTAATGAATTGTTGCCTTACGGGTCAGAGAGCAGCAGGCTATGAAACCACCGGCGTTTCTCATCTCCTTCCCACCTGTCGTGATGGGTGAGTGAGTGGAATTCCAATGCAGATATTTACAGTGAGGGGCTGAGACTGTCCTGAGTCGAGGGAGTAAAGAGAGATCACTGCACAGTTCATTAATGCCCACTTACAGGTGTTGAGCAGGTGACAAGGGCTCACTTCCGTCGGGAGGAATGGATCCTGGGTCCGCCGGGAGGATGAAGCCTAAGTCCGGCAGGAGGATGATCCACCTGTGCACAGGTAAGTGGAGGTAACATAGAAATGAGGAGGCAGGCAGATAGAAGTTTAATCTTACCGCTTCCCACGTAGGAGGAGAGGCTGAGTGAGGAGCTGTCAGCTGTAGCATGTTTAGCTGACGTCCCCGTGAAGTAGCCAAGCTCTGCTCCCTATTTAAAGGCTGCACAAATGAGAAGCAGCTGGTGAACCTGCAGCAGCTGTGGGGCATAAGTAATTAGGGAGACAGAGACAACAGAGTGCAGCCATGATCATGACAGTACCCCCCCCCCTCAAGGGGTGCATCCTGGCATCCAACCCGGCTTGTCCGGGTGAGCACGATGAAATGCCCAGAGCATCTGAGAATCAGTAGTGAAGGCCCTTGGAATCCAAGATCTCTCCCCGGGGCCATACCCTGCCCAGCTGACCAAATACTGGAAGTCCCATCCTCTGCGTCGAGCGTCCAAGATCCGGTTGATCTTGCAGACCGGACCCCCATCAACCATCTCTGGAGGTGGTGGTGGCTTGGAGGGTGGACAGAGGGGACTGGTGGAAACAGGCTTTACCTGTGAAACATGGAAAGTGGGACAAATACAGAGAGCTGGAGGGAGAGCAAGGCATACAAATACAGGGTTGATAATTCTGGAAATGGGATAAGGACCAATGAAACGTGGGGAGAGCTTTCTGGAATCAGTCTTCAGGTTGATATTACTAGTGGACAATCATACCTTCTGCCCCACATGGTAGGCAGGGGCCGGAAGCCTCCGTCGGTTGGTGATCTTGGAGTTCTGGTCAGCAGTGCAGTGAAAGGCAGTTCTGATGGTCCTCCAAAAACGGCGGCAGCATCTGATGTGCGCCTGGACAGATGGTACTGCCACCTCCTCCTCAGAGGTGGGAAACATGGGTGGGTTATAACCCAATGAAGCCTAGAAAGGAGAGAGACCCATAGCAGTGGAAGTGGCAGTGTTGTGGGCACACTCAATCCAAGGTAAATATGAACTCCAAGATGTTGGATTGGTTGCTGTGATGCACCTCAGGGCTGCCTCCAGTTCCTGGTTGGTACGCTCGCACTGACCATTACTCTGGGGGTGGTACCCTTAAGACGAGCTGACTGAAGCCCCAAGCAGTTTGCAAAATGACCGCCACTTCTGACAGATGAACTGGGGACCCCGGTCCGAGACCACGTCAATGGGGATAAACTGGAGGTGGACCACATGAAGGACAAAAAGGTAAGCTGTCTCTCTGGCTGAGGGGAGCTTAGCGAGCGGAATAAAGTGTGCCGCCTTAGAGAACCTGTCCACGATCTTGAGAATGACTGTGTGACCATCCGAGGGAGGGAATCCCGTAATAAAGTCCAAGGCCAAGTGTGACCAGGGCCTGCTGGGAATGAGCAGTGGATGCAAAAGTCCAGCGGGGGAAGAAGATGGTGACTCGCCAGCTGAACACTGCGGACATGCCTTGACATATTCATCAACGTCTCTCCTCATGGATGGCCACCAAAATACTCTCTGGAGGTGGGCGAATGTGCAAGAAACCCTTGGATGACAAGTGAGCTTGCTCTCATGTAGCCAGTTGATGACGGCCCCCTGAAGGGAGGAAGGAAAATAAAAATGACCCGTTGGACCCCCCCCCCCCAGGCTCAGGCTCCATCTGTTGGGCTCTCCTCAATCTCCCATGAAAGTGCTCCCACCACGCATGACGAAGGGAGGATGGGGTGTTGCTATGGATGGGAGTCATCGGTAGCGCAAACTGCCTGGAAAGGGCATCCGGCTTGATGTTCTTGGAGCCTGGGTGGTAGGTAATACTGAACCTGAACCTGTCGAAGAATAAAGACCAATGAGCCTGTCTGGAGTTAAGACATTTAGCCGACCTCAGGTATTCCAGGTTCTTATGATCCGTCCACACCACAAATGGCTGCACGGCCCCCTCCAGCCAGTGACGCCACTCCTCCAAGGAGAGTTTGACGGCCAACAGCTCCCAATCGCCGACATTGTAGTTCCTCTTGGCCAGGGAAAGGCGCCGAGAAAAATACACACACGGATGGACCTTATGGTTGGTGGCCAAGCGCTGTGACAGGACTGCCCCCACCTTGGAGTCGGAGGCGTCCAGCTCCACAATAAACTGTAGCTCTGGGTCCACCTGGGCAAGGATGGGAGCAGAAGAGAACAGGTCCTTTAGGTTAGTGAAGGCCTGACTGGCCTCGTCAGACCACCTGAAAGGAATGTTAGAGGAGGTGAGTTTAGTGAGTGGCTAGGCTACTGTGCTGTAATTCTGAATGAAATGGCGATTGAAATTAGCAAACCCCAAAAAACTGCTGCAACTGCTTCTGAGACGACGGGATGGGCCCATCGGTAACAGCCTTCACTTTGCCGGGCTCTGCAACAATCTGTTTGTGAGAGATGGTGAAACCTAAAAATGAAGGTGTGGATGTGTGAAACTCACATTTCTCTGCCTTGACATACAGGTGGTTCTCCAGCAGCCGTTGCAACACAGCCCTCACGTGGACCCGGTGTTCCTCTAGAGAGTGGGAGAAAACAAGAATGTCATCCAGGTAGACAAAAACAAATGAGCCGAGAAAATCCCTAGGTATTTATCCTTGATTGTGATGTTATTGAGCTCCCTAAAGTCAATGCAGGGTCAAAGTGATCCATCTTTTTTGCCCACATAAAAGAACCCTGCCCCCCACCGCTGACGACGGTCTAATGATGCCAGAGTTTAAAGAGTCCTTAATGTACTTCTCCATGGCCTCTCGCTCTGGTGCCGACAGACTATAAAGTCTGCTAGATGGTAGGGTGGCCCCGGGCTGGTGGTTAATGGCACAGTCATATGGGCGGTGGGGGGTAAAGAGAGCGCCTTGGCTTTACTAAAGACTAGGGCCAGATCATGATATTTGGAAGGAACATTGACTAAATCAGGAGTTTGGGTGGGCGATGGCTTAAGGGGAATAGATGGGGAACAAACAGCTGACTGAAGGCAGGCGGACAAACAAAAGGTGGTCCAGGAGATAATCCTTCCCTCCTGCCAATCAATAACGGGATTATGGAGACTTAGCCACGGGTAACCCAGGATAACAGAGGAAGATGAAGATGGTAAAACAAAAAGGTGTAACTACTCTCTGTGGTTGCCGGAAACTAAAATGGAAATGGGTTCCATTCTCTTGGAGACCCTAGTGAGTGGCACTCCCGAAACAGCTATCAAATCTAAAGGAACATCCAGCTCCTGGCATGGTAGTTTAAGTCGGGTTGCCAAACTCTCCGAAATAAAGCTCTGTTCCACGCCAGAATCAATGAGAGCAGTGGTACCAAAATCAATGCAACCGTGGACAAAATGAATGGGTAAACGAAACTGGGTAAGGGGTCTGGACCGTTTCTTGTCAGTTCCCCCACTGCGGTGAGCCCCCCCCCCCCCCCAACTGACTAGGGCTGTGGATCACCTTATGTTCGGAGCTGCAAGTCTGACACCGCTCCTTGGAGCATTCCCGAAGGCGGTTATCTAGCTTACTAGCCAGGGAAATTAGCTCATTAAGGGTGGCAGGTTTATCTAACCGGGCCAGCTCATCCTGAAGACTGGAACTGAGGCTGCATACAAAAATACTAAAGAGAGCCACTTCCTCCCACCCCACCTCCGGTGCTAGAACCCGGAAATCCACCGAATAATTGGCCACGGACCTGGCTCCCTGTTGGAGATTTAGGAGGCAGGTGGTATTAACATCATCTCAATCGGAATGGTCAAACAACTGAGTGAATTCCAGCATGAACCAATCATAGGTGTAACGGTGACAATCGGGACGGTTCATAATAGCATTTGCCCAAGACAAGACCCGCCCCTCCAGCAAATTAACCACATAACTAATCCGGCTGTGATCTGTGGGAAAATCTCCTGGTATGCGCTGAAAAACGAGGCTACACTGGAGAAGAAAGCCTCGAGCCCGTCCCACTTTACCACAGAAACGGGCCGGCATGGGTACCGGTGTGACAGGTGGAGAGTGTGTTGACGGAGGGGAAGGGAGAGAGAGAACGAACCAGTCTAGCTGATGTGGTCTGAGCATGATGAGCAGCGGTAAACTGATTAAGCTGCTCATTAATCTGTGTGAGCTGATGAAGAACAGTCTGCTGCTGATCTAAAATCTGAGTTAATTGAGTCTCAGCGATGTTAAGACGGTGCGTATTCGCACCGTTAGTAGCATCTGCTGGGTCTAACTGATGGGGACGTACTGACATGATTTGGTATTTAGACCCAGAAGCAGACTACGGGCTCAATTAGAAAGTAACAATGATTTATTGTGCAGAACGTGATGTGAGGTGCGTGGAGAGTCTGACAACCCTGCGGGGAGAAGAGAGAAGGAGGATGAGCAATGGGGACACAGAAAATGGCACAGACGTAATGAATTGTTGCCTTACGGGTCAGAGAGCTGCAGGCTGTGAAACTGCTGGCGTTTCTCGTCTCCTTCCCGGCTGTCATGACGGGTGAGTGAGTGGAATCCCGGTGCAGATATTTACAGTGAGGGGCTGAGACTCTCCTGAGTCGAGGGAGTAAGAAGAGATCACTGCATAGTTTATTAATGTCCACTTACAGGTGTTGAGCTGGTGACAAGGGCTCACATCCATCGGGAGGACTGGATCCTGGGTCCGCCGGGAGGACAGGAGATCCGGAACCGCCGGGAGGATGAAGCCTAAGTCCGGCAGGAGGATGATCCACCTGTGCACAGGTAAGTGGAAGATAACATAGAAATGAGGAGGCAGGCAGATAGAAGTTTAATCTTATGGCTTCCCACGTAGGAGGAGAGGCTGAGTGAGGAGCTATCAGCTTAGTTGACGTCCCCGTGAAGTAGTGAAGCTCTGCTCAGTATTTAAAGGCTGCACAAATGAGAAGTGGCTGGTGAACCTGCAGCAGCTGTGGGGCATAAGTAATTAGGAAGACAGAGACAACAGAGTGCAGCCAGGATCATGACAAAATGTACTAAAAGAAAAAAATCCAGAGCACAGACTCAGACACTGGTAAGAAAACAAAGCACCTCCACCAATCACAGCAGCTTCATCACCCTGCCTGGAGTTAGACCCTATGTTTAAGGACAGAAACAGTGGTTGTGCAAAAAGGTGCAGTTCACTGCGTGGGTGTGTGTGTGTGACAAAGTCATAAAACAGTTGTTTCATTCAAATGGCCAAGCCTCTGCGTTTATTCCTTAGGTTACTGCACTTCCATACATATAGAATAGGTTTGTTTTTAAATGCTTTGTTCTAGCCTGGGATTTTTCAAGTTATTTTAGTACATACGATAGTTTTGGTTAAAATACAATAATTTTAAAGTGACAGTACTGTGGCATATTGGAATACCACCATGCATGTCACAGACATGGGGATGCAGGCACAGATGACGTCACCATGCCGTGGGTATATAAGGGGTCTAACGGCAGGAGTCGTCCTCTTTGGCACTCCGCCTTCAACCTGCTACCTGCCTGTATCCCACTCTCTATTAGCTTGTTGTTAGCTTGTTGCTATGTGTTCCACGTGAGTTAGCAGTTCAATAAAGTTAACCCTCAACACACAGAGAACGTGTCCGCTGGTCCCTACACCCAGATATAACATTGGCGACAAGGTAAACTTAAGCTGGATTCATGCTGCACCTCCGCTGTCTGCGTACGTGCAACCATAAACCTCGTGCGACGAAACTTACATCATCATCTCCAACGCGCTAGTGTCCGCAGGGCTCTACTGCGGACGACCACATGCAGCCCAAATTTTATGACCGCGTGGCCTGCCATGACCTGAACGGGTTGACAGCGCATGCGCAAGACTGAACGTTCCATTCACAAGGTGGCGCTACCAACACAGCATACGAAGACAAAGTAAACAAAGAAGACAATGAGGACACGGAAGACGAGAATAAACATACATGAATCCTTTTGCAGCAGCAGCAGCTTGAGCGGAAAAGAGCACTGGAAAATGGTAATTCCTCCTTTTCCTTGAAACAACACCATTGTTGTTGCTACAAAAAAAATGTGCATCGCTTTTGTGTTTATAGCCGGTGTACAAACTGGTGTGTTAGCACATTTGCGCTATCCATAGGGCTGGAGTGAAACTATAAATAACAACTGCGCGCATGCGTCAACCGCTTGGCCTGGTAGATGAAAAAAAGTAAGCATGTGCAACGGTGCATGCGCGCCGGGCTTGTCCAAAGCACACACACACCATAGCGGGCCAGAGGGGAAATGCAGCATGATTAAGGCTTTAGTCTTCTGGAGGAGAATACGATATTTTCCTGAAGATGGAAGCGTGTCTGGCACCCCCACCACCATTCCTTGCCACCCCAGGTGAGTCGCCCATTCCATGGCCTCGCTGGTTTGAGCCCTTTGAGAATTATGTGTTGGCTATAGACTTAGCTAAAGTTAACAAGCTTCACCTATGCACCATGCTAATACATAGCCTCGGCAGTGAGGGACAGCGTGTGTACAGAACACTGGGTCTGGCGAACACCTACAGTGAATGTGTCGCCGTATTAAAAATTAAAATTAAATTAAATCACCCTTTATTGTCATTCAATTCATACAGCTAATCATGTACAGTAGAATGAAATTGTGTTTCTCTTATCTACAGTGTTAATCACACACACACCCATATATAGAATCAGAGGGGTCGCTGCCATGCAAGGCGCCGCCACAGATTTCCCTCCTCCATTCCATTATTGCTGAGCACCAAGCTGGATGGCAGAAAGTTCCGCTTTTATTTGGTCTTTGGCATGACCCAGCCGGGATTTGAACCTCTGCCTCCTGGGTGTGGGGCGGATGCTCTACCAACTGAGCCACCACTCCGGTAATTATTAACTGGACATTTCACGATGCCTGAGAGTGTGCTGGCACAAAGAATTAGGTTTCACCAATGGCGACAGGGAGCGGGAGAGACGACTCAGCAATTTGTCACCGACCTCCGCTGTCTGGTGAGTACATGCAGGTTCACACAGCTAGAAGACAAGATGGTTCGGCACTTGCTAGCGGAGAACACCGCCAACCCACGGCTGTGGGAAAAGCTGTTAACCAAATGCGGTGGAGTTAGCCTTCCAGTTGTTGGCCGCTGCCCAGCTAGCATCACAGCTAGGAGCTTCAAAACAACGAACCCCGCTAGCTCACGCAGTTACCCTGCCAAAGAGCGACAATACTGTTGCATATTAGAATACCATCATGCACTTCACGGACATGGGAATGCAGGCATGGATGACGTCACCACTCCATGGGTATAAAAGGTGTCTAACGGCGGGAGTCGTCCTCTTTGGCGCTCCGCCTTCAACCTGCTACCTGCCTGAACCTCACTCCCTATTAGCTTGTTGTTAGCTTGTTGCTATGTGTTCCATGTGAGTTAGTAGTTCAATAAAGGTAACCCTCAACACACAGAGCACGTGTCCGCTGGCCCCTACACACAGCCATAACAAGTACAATATTTCTTCATTTCCCATCTGGCAACACTGGAGCGGAGCCAATCCGCCTGCACTGGAGCTCCTCTCAAAGGTAAAATCCAGGCCTTTAATTTATAATTCCAGCCTTGGATTTTATAATTATTGTGCAAAATATTGAATATTTTTGGGTCTGTCAGAGTTTATTTTGTAAGAGAGGATGCTACAGGCTAGTAACTTTGAATGTCTTGAGCAAGGGGCGGTATTAAAAATTATTACGCTATAATATACAATAGAAGCAGCTGCGTCTTTGGCAGTGTTGGGCAAGTTACTAAAAAATAGTAACTAATTACAGTTACTAGTTACTTCTTTTCAAAAGTAATTGAGTTACTTTACCAATTACTGCATGATTAAAGTAATTAGTTACTTGGAAAAGTAACTTTCACGTTACTTTTAAATGCATACTTAAATCATCTTGCACACAGCAAGACAATTTAATTAATGGATTACATTATGGGCTTAATGATGTCACGCTGAAAACAGACTGTTTCATACAAAGCTTTTAGGACATGTTCAGTCTGCTTTATCCTGCCTTGAGAGCTCTTACTGTGGGAAAAAATATACTGTGTTCAAGAAACAAGATGGAAGAAAAGCAAGGCTAGGAGTGTTGGAGGTGGATTTGAATTGTTCTACCATGGTGTAGATAGGAAGAGAAATGGAGTAGGAGTAATCTTGAAGGAAGAATATGTGAAGAGTGTTCAGGAGGTAAAAAGGGAGTGAGACAGAATCATGAGTTTGAAGCTAGAAGTCAAAGGTGTGATGTTGAATGTTGTCAGTGCGTATGCCCCACAAGTTGGATGTCAGGTAGAAGAGAAAGAGGAATTCTAGAGTAAGCTGGATGAAGTGGTAGAGAGTGTTCCTGGGGGAGAGAGTGGTGATTGGAGTGGACTTTAATGGACATGTAGGTGAAGGGAACAGAGGTGATGAGGAGGTTCTGGGTAGGTATGATCTTAAGGAGACAATGTGGAAGGACAGATGGTTGTGGATTTTGCTAAAAGGATGGAAATGGCTGTGGTGAACACATACTTTAAGAAGAAAAAGGAACGTAGGGTGACTTACAAGGGTGGAGGAAGGTGCTCACAGGTGGACTACATCTTATGCAGAAGGAGAAATCTGAAAGAAATGGGAGACTGCAAGGTTGTGGCAGGGGAGAATGTAGTTAGACAACAACAATAACAACAACAACAACAACAACAACAACAACAACAACAATAATAATAATAATAATAATAATAATAATAATAATAATAATAATAATAATAATAATATTGTTTATTTATAGAGCACTTTTCACAGTCACAAAGTGCTTAACATGGTAAATAACAAAGCAAATAAAAATAGAGGCACATACTGTAAAGCAGTAAAAGAACAAAGTAGACAGCAAAAGCACATAAAATACAATCAACACATAATTAATTTAAAAAACCAGGCTAAAAAGGTGGGTCTTTAGTTGCTTCTTAAAAACATCAGTGGAAAGTGCAGATCTAAGTTCAAAAGGTAAGGAGTTGCAAAGTCTGGGAGCAACAGCAGCAAAGGCTCTATCACCTTTGGTTCTGAGCCTAGTGCTAGCGACAACCAGTAGGTTCTGATTAGAAGACCTGAGAGAATTGCTGGGATGGTGTAGATGGAGCAAGTCACTGATATACAGTAAGAAGGCGCCTCATCATGAATGGCTTTGTAAGAAAGAACAAGAACTTTAAAATCAACTCTATAATTTACAAGAAGCCAATGCAAGGAGGCCAAAACGGGAGTGATATGAGAGAATCTACTGGACCTAGTTAGTAATCTAGCAGCAGAGTTCTGCACTAACTGTAGGCAGTGTAAAGAGGATTTACTAAGACATGTGAAAAGAGTATTACAGTAGTCCAAACATGATGAAACAAAGGCATGAGTAATAATTTCTGACTGACTGTAGGAAACCAATGACCTAATTTTGGAGATATTCCTAAGGTGGAAAAAACAACTCCGGGTCAGAGATTTGACATGCTGATCAAAACTCATCGAATGGTCAAAAATGACACCAAGATTTTTTAGATTAGAGCACACATGAGAGCTTAATGAACCAATGCTATTAACCATCTTAGGAATTTGTCAGGAACAGAGCCGGCTTGGTTTCCCCTGGCTTGGTCCTGATCTCTCTGTGGGTTTAGGTGCCATTGTGTACGTATGTATGTTTAGTATGTATTTCAGTGTGGTTCCATACCCATAGCCACTGCCTGACCAGCAGCTGTTAGACAGCCGCTGTGACTTACTTTCAGTGTACACTGCTGACAGTCTGCCAGTCTCTCTGACAGTCGAGGGGGCTGACAGTCGCCCCCTCTCTCTCTCTCATTTCCATCAGCTGTTCCCAGCCCCATTAATCATCTTTCCCATGCCTCGCCCAGGTGTTCCCAATTTGTTATGCCAGCGGTGTTTGTACTTAAGCACACTGCTGGACCATTGTATGTGCCACACGGTTGTTCTCCGCCATGTGACAGTCACGTCTTGAAGGATTATTGGTGTATGTGCTCGCTGGCGGACTTGGATGACTCGGACTGTTCCTGCACGGTGAGTAAGAGCTGTCTGCGTTTCTGTTTGCAGTTGTGCTGCTACGCTTGTCTGTAGCGTTTCCCCTTGCAGCACAACTGCTACGCTTAGGTACTGCTGCCTGGCTGTTCTCCCGTGCCAGCTGAGCGTCCTGGAGAACTGTAAGTTTACCCGAGCTGTTTGTCATTTTGACCTGTTTGTTTTTGTGGCCACGGTGCACAGTGGTCTGCCCGCTGCACGCAATTCATGTGAGCCCTTTTGTGCACAGCTATTACATTTCTGTAAGTCTTTAGTTTTTGAACTGTCTGGATATCAATAAATGTGTGTTTGGTGTACCCTGTGCTTAAATCCTCATTCCTCCTTCTCTTCCTCCGTGCGCTGTGGAGAAGTGCACGGGGAAGTTTATGACAGAATGGTCCAGCCATTCCAAAGGATTTAGTGGGTTCACCCACACATCCCTTTTTTCCCTTTTTGTGCATCACTTGTTGGAACTAACCTGGTTTTGAGATGTCTTTGGGCCAGCGTTATCTGATGAGTCTCGGCTGGGAGCGCTGCCGAGCTCTCATGGACATCGACAGCCTGATATTTACGGTGAGCGGATATCCCAGCTGGCAGCACTCCGACACGAGTACGGTGAGAGGGAGAGGAAGTCTCTGAAGAAGACCGGGCTTGCGCTGAGGGGAGGTTGCTCCCGGGACACCACTGAAGCTGTCCCCCGCCAGGTCTCCGCTCCCGCTCTCACCAAGCCGGTTCCTGCAAACAAGAGACAGCGTCGTCCTGTGTGGAAGCACCGGGAAAAGCCCTCTCTTCTGTCAGCTGCCATCGTCCATGCGGCTACTGTGAGGTCCGCTGAGGTCATCCCGGGAATGCCCACCTCCGTTGTCGTGGAGACGGCTCCTCCACAAACCCTCAAGAGGACCTACGTCACCGCTGGCACGGAGAGGGATGGTTGTTTGCCACCTGCAGCGGAGGATATCTTCGACCGGGATGACAGGCAAGTATTTTTTCATTCTAAACGATTCATTAACATTGAATCTTGCCTGTCTCCCGAGGGAGAGGCCCAGTATCAGCAGTCCACTGGGTCCTCTCCTCCAGCTGCAAACAATGATTCTTTCCTTCCTCTCTCCGTGTCTCCTCCTTTAATTCCTGAGGTCCTGCCGGTCCAAGAACCGAGCCGCCAGACGGTGGAGGAGGTGGAGGTCCTGGATGATCCTGCCCAGGGACCCGCACGGAGGCGTTTTCCTGCAGCCACGCCAGTAGAATCCCCAGCGTTGGAGCCACTGCAGGAGAACAATAGGACTGCTATTACCATCTCGCCAGCTGTGGAGGCGTCCGCAGCGGATTGGGAGCCAGAGCTGGACCTCTTGGGGCTCATTTCTACCAAAATAAGAGCCAGTGCTAGTTTGGTTCTGGGGCTGGTGTCAGTGCTTAACCAGTTCAACTGTAGTGCCTCAAAAGAACCAGTTGGTTTTCCACCAATATGTAGCTAGTCGGGGATTACATCAGGGCTACGTCATTACGCAGTATGAAGCGCCTTTATGCAACCCCGCAGAACACCACAGTACACACTCTTGTACAGTAGGTGGCGGTATGCACCTTTCAGTTGTTTGCTATCTGCCAGTAACCGAGAGAAGAAGAAGAAGTAGCAGCGCTAGCTTGTCAACATGTAGGATTTTGTTGTCTCTTTGGGAGCGCTGCTTTTATTATTCCAAACCTGTATTACCATCCAAAAACAGTTTTATTCTTAATGGCAGAGAACGGTGGCTACGTTTAAGGACACCGGTAATTATCATCAGATCATCAGATCAGTAGTTCAGTTATTAGCCGTTGTTAGATCAAGTCTATAGCGCGAGCATTAACTACACTTTTAAACATAATATTTATGTCAGTTCTGTAATAGGTGGTGTTACGGTGCATTATGAGATGGAGGTCGCCTGTTATGTCATGCAAAAAAGTGATCAGCTGCCCAAAAAATGATCACCAGGGGCCATATTGTTGTGGGTTTATATTATTATTATATTATTTCAACAGATAAACAGTACTTAGTTAGGTATAACAAGATATATTTAACACTTACGATGCATTTTGAACCCGAAACAAACTTGATCTAGGATTAAAAGCAATTAAAATAATGCAGTCACAAGATTACATGGAAAAATGCTTAGATTTACTGCATATACTGTATACGTGAAGATACTGTATAAATACATATTATATGTACCTCTAAACAACGATGTTTTTCCATATAAATATTGCAATCAGATAAATTCTATACGTTGTTTTCCAAACTGCAACACTTTGGCCAACACTGGAATTTTTCAGATGCGATAAAACCTGAAAACATTTAGACACATTGTGGGTGGACTGAGACCAGGCAGTCCACCTTTAACAAGCGGGCGCTCCTGGTTCCTGTAGACTGTGATCACTTTTTGGCACGACACTGGGTTTCACCACCCAGCCTACCCCACGCAGAAGTGGTTGATGGAACCCTTTTCGGACACAGGCAGACTCACCCCTGAACGACATAACTGCAACTACCGGATGAGCCATGCACGTTCAATCCAATTCAATTCAATTCAATTCAATTCAACTTTATTTATATAGCGCCATTTCACAACAACAGTCATCTCATAGCACTATCAACTGTAGGGGGAACCCCCACAGTTGGAGAAAGACCCCAGCAATCAGGCGATCCCCTGTGAGCAAGCACTTGGCGACGGTGGAGAGGAAAAACTCCCTTTTAACAGGAAGAAACCTCCAGCAGAACCAGGCTCAGGGAGGGGCAGTCATCTGCTGCAACTGGCTGGGGGGTGAGGGGATAGAGAAGAAGAAAAGGACAGACATGTAGAGAGCAAACAGCACGATGGGGACTCAATCTATGGGAGAGAACAAACAAATGTTAATGACCAGCAAAAAAAATATTTCATTGAGAGTGAGGAAAGGAGTGAGGCCCAGTGCATTACTGGAGGTCCCCCGGCTGACTAAACCTATTAGCAGCATAACTAAGGGAGGGTTCAGAAACACATGATCCCTCCCTAATTGTAGGCTATGTAGAAGAGCTTGGAATAACGAGGCAATGTGATTTATAAACCAAAGTTTATTATCAGCTTCGCTCCTCTAACAAGTCTCATTTCAGTGCAGAAGCAGAATAAGAGGTCGAACACATTCAGACCTACATATTTAAACCCACACATAACAAAAGACATTGCACATCAAAGCTGACATCCCGCATTAGCTTAATCCCCCCTCCTTTGTCTTCCTACTCCTCCACCTGACCCTGGGTGGTCAGGGCGATCGATCTCCTTCATTGTCCTCTGTCTCTTCCACCTGGCCCTGGGAAGTCAGGGCGATCGATCCGGTCTCCACCGCAGCGCCTCGGATGCTCTTTGATCTTCGCTGGCTGTTGAGACCTCTTGTCCTGTTCTGAGGCGTGAGGTCGTTGTACATATGTAATCCCCAAACATTCTAACATGCTTATACATATGTAGGTTATGGGAAATATGATTAATATAAACCACAGCCCCCCCAAACGACTAAGAAAAGGACAATTAAAGAAAGTCCACAATTTAAGATAATTACTATGACATACTAACTGTTAAACCTCTTGACAAGGAAGAAACTTTCCAGCAGCTATGCTCCTGTAGAGAATTCAGTGGTAATCATAACAGCGTAGTAATATCATAAGTCAGTCTTAAAACTGTCACAGCACCATCTGATAAAATAGTCAACAACTTTTGGTTAGTTTGCATCAGTCCTTGTGCTGTCTGGGTTTTAATCTTCTTCCGAATCTGCTGTGGGTCCGCTTGGGTGTCCTGGTGGGACCTTCCTGTAAGGAATCTGCAGCTTGGGGAGGAGAGTGGTTATTTGTTCCCTGCAGGGGGGCTGAGTCTTTTTTCTTGGGGGGTCTACCCCGCCGAGGTGCTCTCGCCAACCGTGCAGGTTCGTCTCTGAACAAGAAGGCAGGTTTAAGTCTGTCAATGCTGACTGTTTCTTTTCTGTCCCCTAAATCAAGCACAAAATGCTTATCACCAGGTTCCAGCACTCTGAATGGTCCATCGTATGGTGGACGGAGGGTTGGTTTTAAAGCTTCATGCCTAACAAAAACGAATTCGGCATTTTTTTAAAGCTTGGGGGACAAAAACCCGTGGAAAAGAGTGATGTGCCGGTCCGGGGAGAGTGTCCGGTCCGTTGTTGCCTAAAAGCCTCAGGGCTGGAAGATGCCCAGGCTCTGGGTTCTCTGGTAAAAATTCACCTGGGAGTCTGAGAGGTTGTGCAAAAACTAATTCTGCTGGGGAGGTGTCTAGATCCTCTTTCGGCGCGGCACACAACCCCAATAAAACCCAGGGGAGTTTATTTACCCAATTTGTATCCGTTAGTGAGGCTCTGAGGGCGGCCTTTAAAGATCTGTGAAAGCGCTCGCATAACCCATTAGCCTGAGGGTGATAAGCGGTGGTGCGGTGAATTGTCGCCCCTAAGCTGCTGGCCATGGCTGACCAAAGCTCTGAGACAAATTGAGGCCCCCTATCGGACGTGATGTCCGATGGGACGCCGAAACGTGCCACCCAGTTTGTCAAAAAAACGCGAGCGACTTCCTCCGCTGTGGTTGACGTCAGAGGGACCGCCTCAGGCCAGCGCGTAGTACGGTCTATCATTGTTAACAGATGTGTGAAACCTTGGGAGGAAGGTAGTGGTCCCACGAGGTCGACATGAACGTGGTCAAACCTTCTAGCTGGGATTCGAAAAGGCTCTAGAGGGGCTTTTGTGTGTTTGTGTATTTTGGCGCGCTGACAAGACATGCAAGTTTTTGCCCATTCCTTTACGTTTTTGCGCAGGCCGGGCCACACAAACTTTTCGGCGACCATTTTAACGGAGGCGCGCACACCCGGGTGTGTGAGGGAGTGAATTGAGTCGAAAATACGGCGGCGCCATGCAGCTGGGACTACCGGGCGAGGTCGGCCGGTTAAGATGTCGCATATTAGGGGGGGTTCACCGTCGCGTAAGCCCCTTTCCTCCAGCCTTAACCCTGTTGGTCCAGACAGGAGTGCGCGCACGTCTGCGTCACTGCTTTGTTCCTCCGCCATGGCTGCGTAATCTATCCCTACGTGAATAGGGGCCGCGTACGCGTCCGCGTTGGCGAAAAGTTCTGCGGCTGAGGTAGTATAATCTGTCTCCTCGCGCTCTGGCAATGTCACAGCGCAAGAGAGGCAGTCTGCTACCACGTTAAGTTTGCCTGCCACATGTCGAATGCCTGTGGTGAAGTCTGAAATTGCAGCTAGCTGTCTTTGTTGTCTGCCTGACCATGGTTCTGAAATTTTAGCCATCGCAAAGGTGAGCGGTTTGTGGTCTACAAAAGCCGTGAAACGCCGCCCTTCTAACCAGAACTGGAAGTGGCGGATGGATAAATGAAGCGCTAGCAGCTCCCTGTCAAAAGTGCTGTATTTACGCTCAGTTTGGTTAAACGATTTGCTGAAAAATGCCAAAGGTTGTCAGGTTCCGCCAACGTGTTGTTCCACAACTGCCTCTATGGCCAGGTCTGAAGCGTCTGTGGTTAGCGCAATGCGGGCTGAGGGATCAGGGTGAACCAACAATGTGGCGTTAGCTAGGGCACTTTTTACTTCCGCGAAGGCGCGTTCGCGCTCCGGGGTCCATTCGACCGCGTTGGAAGGCTTTTGTTTCTTGAGCGCGTCATACAGGGGCTGCATGAGTTGAGCTGCACGGGGGAGGAAACGGTTGTAAAAATTAACCATTTCCAAAAATTCTTGCAGCAATTTGACCGTTTGTGGCCGTGGAAAATTTTTTACTGCGCGGACTTTGTCTGGCAGTGGGACTGCCTCCTTCGGTGAAACTCTGTGTCCCAAAAAATCAATTTGTGACACGCCGAATTTGCATTTGGCTGGATTGATTATTAACCCGTGCTCTTCTAGTCTTTGAAAAACCATAGTGAGATGTTGTTCGTGTTCTTCCTCCGACGAGCTGGCTACCAGCATATCGTCAAGGTAGACGAACACGAAAGGGATATCGCGTAATACTGCGTCCATCATCCGCTGAAAGGTTTGAACAGCGCCTTTAAGGCCAAAAAGGCATCCGCAAAAATTCGAAAAGACCGAAGGGGGTTATTACAGCTGTTTTAGGAATGTCTTCCACTCGAACGGGGACTTGGTGGTAGCCGCGGACCAGGTCTATTTTAGAAAAAATGCGCGCACCTGCCAGATGTAGTGAAAAATCCTGGATGTGAGGAATTGGGTAGCGGTCATGCGCTGTTGCATTGTTTAATCTGCGGTAATCGCCGCACGGTCTCCAAGAACCATCGGATTTCGGGACCATGTGTAGTGGCGACGCCCAGTGGCTTTTTGAGCGTCTGATAATGCCTAGTTTTTCAAGGGTGGTAAACTCGTCCCGAGCTATGGCGAGCTTGGTCGCGTCTAAACGCCGAGCTTTGGCGAATACGGGTGGGCCTGTTGTGGGAATAAAGTGTTCAACCCCGTGCTTAGCCACTGTAGCTGAGA
Organism: Pholidichthys leucotaenia; assembly: GCA_020510985.1. NCBI lineage: Eukaryota > Metazoa > Chordata > Actinopteri > Cichliformes > Pholidichthyidae > Pholidichthys > Pholidichthys leucotaenia. The sequence goes on along the minus strand of CM035848.1, from coordinate 174,460,331 downwards.
AATTGGGAACTGTGAGTGCTGGAAATTGGGTGAGGAGTTGATCTAACTTACCTCCTGCTGTAGTGACGTTGGCCTGCACGGGTGGTGGAGAAACTCGAGCTGAGCAGGGAATAGAAGAAAACGACAGTGCATTAACCAAGTGTCTATTTGCTAGATCGACTAACAGCCCATGTGCACACAAAAAATCAGCGCCTAACATGTTAAAACTCACCGCCGCTACAATAAATGTCCATCTGTAGTTGCGGCCATGAATGCAGAGGGGCAGGCTCCTTTCACCGTAAGTGTTGATGATGGAGCCGTTGGCTGCCATAGCTCCATTGCCCCAGGGGCCCATGGCCCGGTCTGCGTGGGAGGGCATGATAAAACTCAGTTGAGCTCCGGTGTCAATTAGGAACTGTTTGCCGGTGTGTCCGTCAGTTACATAGAGAAGCTTGTTTTTTTCGCCGAGAACCGCAGCCGTTAACGGTTCTTGGTTTTGGCGTTTTCCCAAACTTTTGAACTTGCAGGGGGGAACGCATTTGTATGCCCCCTCGGCGAAACGGTGGTGGTAATAGCAGATGTCGTTCCGCCTGCTTGGTCGTGTTGCCGCCATGGTGGGCAGGCTCTGCTCGGTTGTCTGTGGTTCTCCGCTGCTCTGGGCATCTGCAGATGCTGCTGTGGCCACCTGTTCCCCGCAGGCGTTGGTGAGTCGCTGCGCTTCTCGGGCCAGCGCGCGGAAGTCCTGCTGGGTGCTGCACCGCATGCTGATCAGCGTCCCTCTCATGTGTGGCGGCAGAGTGCTGAGGAAGATGTGTTGGAAGAGGAAGTTGTCGTTGTCCTCCTCTTTGAGCTGCAGCATGTCCTCCATGAGGGCCTTGGGTCTGCATCCTCTGTGGCCGTAGATCGCCAGGATCTTCTCTGCTCTCTCCTCGGCTGAGGGGACGAAGTTCTCGACGATGGTCGCCTTCAGCTCTCTGTATTTGTCATGGGCGGGTGGCCATTTTTAATTGTGTGTCATTTAATTGTGTGTCATATGCATAACAATGAAAATGTATACAGTGCTTTCTAATAATGTTGCCTAACGGAAGCATATATAAACTAAAAAGAGTAGGGCCTAGCATAGATCCCTGTGGAACTCCATGACTAAGCTTTGAGTTGAAAGAAAACTCATTATTTACATGAACAAACTGGAACTTATCAGATAAATAAGATCTAAACCACTGCAACGAAGTTCCATTAAGTCCAACATAGTGTTCTAATCTATCAAGTAGAATATTATGATCGATAGTATCAAAAGCTGCACTAAGGTCTAAAAGGACAAGTACAGAAACTAGTCCATTATCAGATGCAATGAGGAGGTCGTTAGTGAACTTCGCTAAGGCTGTTTCAGTACTATGATGGATTCTAAACCCAGATTGAAACTCTTCAAATAAACCATTTCCCTGCAGGTGGTCAAATAATTACGTAGCAACAACTCTTTCTAAGATTTTTGAAATGAAAGGGAGATTAGAGATTGGTCTATAGTTAGCTAAAGCTCCTGTATCTAGCGTTGGCTTTTTGAGTAACGGTTTAATTACAGCCATTTTAAAAGCCTGCGGTACATGGCCTAAAGTTAATGAAGAATTGATTATATGAAGAATAAAGCTACCAATAAGTGGGAAGACTTCTTTAAATAGCTTGGTAGGAATAGGGTCTAAAAGACAAGTTGAAGGTTTGGATGAGGAAACTATTTTGTCTAACTCACAAAGGTCGATTGGAGTAAACTCATCAAGACAGACATCAATAGAAGGAGTTGTAGTAGTTACAGTATTTAAGTTAACTGTGGGAAGAATCTGATTGATTTTATCTCTGATGGATGAAATTTTATTATTGAAAAAGTTCATAAAGTCCTGACTAGTAAGCTCTAAGGGAATGCTAGGATTGACAGAGTCCTGACTCTTAGTCAACCTGGCTACAGTACTGAAAAGAAACCTGGGATTATTCTTGTTCTCTTCTATTAATGCAGAGTAATAACTCGTTCTAGCTTTTCTAAGAGATTTTTTATAAATTAAAAGATGATTTCTCCAAGCTAAATAGATTTCATCTAAATTAGTGGAGCGCCATTTTCTTTCTAATTGACGAGTCTTCTGTTTTAAGCTACAAGTTTCTGTGTTGAACCAAGGAGTTAGAAATCTCTGATTAGACTTTTTCTTTTTTAAGGGGGCCACCAAGTCTAGAGTCTGATGCAGAGAAGCTGAAACACTATCCACCATGTTATCAATTACAGAAGGAGCAAGCTGTCTATAGCTTATTTCCGTTGTGTTGACACATGGCATAGAGGAAACAATCTGCATAAATTTGGTAACAGCATCATCTGAGAGGCATCTACTGTAATAATATTTTTCTTTAGGAGCCAAATAGTCAGAAATAGTAAAATCAAAGGTTAACAGACAATGGTCTGACAGTACAGGGTTATGAGGAGACACTACAAGATTTTCTATTTCTATGCCATATGTCAGAACAAGGTCCAACGTATGGTGGAGGTAATGAATAGAATTTCCTACTTTCTGAGAAAACCCAATCGAGTCTAATATTGAATTAAATGCCACATTAAGGCAGTCACTATCTACATCCACATGTATATTAAAGTCCCCTACTATAATTATTCTATCAGATTTCAGCACTAAATCAGCTAAGAAATCAGCAAATTCGGATAAAATTTCTGAGTAGGTTGATGGGGGACGATAAACTATGGCAAATAAAATTGGGTTTAACCTAAAATTGCTAAAGTGCCCAATACTGAGGACCAGGCCCTCAAAGGAATTATAACATGTTTTTTGCTTTACATTAACTAGTAATTTGGAATGGTAAATTGTTGCTACTCCTTCTCCACGACCAGAACTTCTGGGATTTTGACAGTTTAAATAACCAGAAGGCGTTGATTCATTTAAACCAACATAATCCTCTTGCCCTAACCAAGTCTCTGTAAGGGAAATTAAATCAATCTGATGATCAATTAACAGATCATGGACTAACAGAGACTTGGGAGTTAGAGACCTAATATTTAATAAACCACATTTAATTTTTAAATTATGAGGAGGAACAGAGGCCAAATCATTCAATTTAGAGGCTTTATGTTTAATTTGAGTTTTACCAATATTTTGCTTTATCACTTTGGGATGCTTATACATTATATTTTTATTTACTTTGGAGGGAGCAGACAACGATTCTCTGATGGGGAAGACAGGGGCTAAGTTGAGGGGTGGCGGATGAAGAGGAGCTGCAGAGAGGCGTGTAAGACTGCGACTCTGCTTCCTGGTCCCAACTCTGAGTAGTCACGGTTTTGGAAATTTGGATAAAAAAGATGCCAGATTGTTAGATAAACGATAAACGTTCAGTTGTGGAAATGGCTTTCAGCTGCTTGAAAGGACGATGGAAGTCCCTCCTGACAAGCAATGACTGCAGACTGGAGCTGAGCAAGAAAATGGTGCTCACCTGCTGCATACTTGATATTATTTGTGAGTAACGTGGTGACAACTTTGGACTCCCAGACACACCTGATCAGTCAGCCTCCAGTTCAACCACTACCTGACCATGCCAGTGTGGAATGACATTAGGCCAGCTTTAATGGAGTATTTTAACAGTGGGGAGCAATAACCTGTTTAATGCCTGCCATATCATTTACAAAATGTAACATATGTGAAGTAGTTCAAAATAATTAATGAATAAAACATTCAGCTGACAATCAGTCCTCAGTGTACTCTGTTTTAAAGTATTTATATATTTTATAGGCACATTTAGAGTTGTGAAAGGTATACCCTTCTGTACTTGTATGTCATCTATTCTGGTTAAAGTACTGATTCCAGTTTTTATTCATGTAAGGGTAACGAGACAGACTGTAAAGTGTACAAGTTAAAAGTACTTTCCCCATAAATGATCTTGTCCAGAGCTGATAGATGTCACGCCGCGCCATTCATCAGCGGCGCCACCTGCTCACGCACCTGACAATCATCAGCGGCGAGGGATAAAGGCCGTCTCGCCCGGAGGCTCGGCCTGAAGCCGTCAGACTTCGTCCCTCACCGTTGTGAGCATACTTCCCTTCAGCGTCACCATTTTGGTAAGAAGATCGCTTACCTCTTTTCTTCAGTCTTCTCCCCTGTGCACAGGTGGATTCCCCAGCGGCGGACATCTCCACTCCATCGCCCAATCCTCGCTGCTGTACAGAGCTCTCCAGGTGGCTGTCTTCCGGGCTTCGCCCCCTTGTTGTGCCAGCTGTCCTGACCCACCAAGTAAGTCCTTCTCTCGCCATAAATCCCTCCTGTGTTGGTGTATGCCCGTCACCCTCTCCCTGTGCTCTCTCCATAGGGTTGCTCGGCTGTACGGTCACCTGCCTCTGTGCCTGGAGCAGACACCATCACCAACACATTTACATCCCGCAGGCACGCACTCATTCACTCCTGCTGTTAATAAACTCTTTGAACTACTCTAAGCCTGTGTGTGTGCGTCTCCTGAGCCGTGCGTTATGTCAGTACGGCTTCAGCAGAGCGGCTCGGCGGACGGCGGGCTCGCACACCGGTTTTCCACTCTCGAGGCTAGAGTGGATCAAATGGCTTATCAACAACAGGTGATCTTTAATCAATTATTGAATTTAACTAACCGGTTGGGCCGCTTGGATCCTCAACAGCCATTCCCCCCGGCTCGTCAGGGTGGCGCGGCTCCTGCTGTTCCAGCGGCCGTCCAGCCGGCTCCGGTGGCACCGGTTCGGCTCACACCGATTCCGACCCCCGCCCGCTTTAGCGGTAAGCTCGGCGGAGCGCGGGGGTTCATTATGCAGTGTGAGTCCGTGTTCCACCGTGTGCCCGGAGATTTTCCCTCGGATCACAGTCGGATTGGTTACATAGGGAATCTTCTGGAGGGGCGTGCGTTAACTTGGACCTACGCCGTAATGGCGAGGCCCAGTTATGCCACCCTCACCTATGACCAGTTCGTGAGGCGCTTTCTGGAGGTCTTTGACCATTCTCAAACCGAGACGGTCCAGGTCGATCGGCTCCTCGCTCTCCAGCAGGGAGGCCGGTCGGCAGCGGACTACTCGGTCGACTTCCGGGTAGCGGCGGAGGAATTGGGCTGGGAGGAACGCTCCCTCTGTGGCCTGTTCCTCCGCAGCCTCAATAGTGATCTGAGGGATGAACTGGCTGGACGGGATATCCCTGGGACGCTAGCGGAGCTGACATCCTTAGCGATAAGTTTGGATAACAGGCTGCGCGAGCGCTCCTCGGGGCGGAAGTCTTCTTCTTCTCGCCCTCGTGGAGTCTCGCCGCACCTGTTCCAAGCTCGCCCCCTGGCGGCGCCGCCAGCATTGCGCCCCGAGGAGTCGGAGCCGATGGTGACGGGCTGGACCAAGCTTTCCCCTGCGGAGAAACAACGCCGCCGTGAGTTGGGCCTCTGCATGTATTGCGGAGGTGACCAACACACTGTGGAGCGTTGCCCGCGGAAAGCCAGTCGGCGGGGTCCGCGAATCGCTGTAGGGAGCCTCGCGGATCCCAACCGGTTAGACTCTCTCACTCAATTAAAGCTGCCCATCCGTTTTTGCCACAATCCCACTGGGCACCTCACCCACGCACTGGTGGATTCGGGCGCAGAGGGCAGCTTCATTTCACAAGGCCTGGCAACCCGATTGGGCATCCGCTGTCAGGCATTAAAACACCCCATCTCCCTGGTCCATCTCTCCCGTGCCTCCCTTGGGAGAGTTTCTCACCAAACCATGCCTGTCCCAGTCATCATCTCAGGGAACCACCGGGAGGAGATGGTATTTTACGTCCTGCCCAACTCTGTGTCGCCCGTCATCCTGGGGTATCCCTGGCTACGCCTCCACAACCCTGTCCTGGACTGGAGGTCCGCTGGGGTATCGGCATGGAGTACCTTCTGTATGGGCACCTGCCTTCAGTCCGCTGCCTGCTCCCCATCCGCGGCTCCCCCTGTGGCGGATACAGCACCTCCGGACCTGTCACTGGTGCCTCCAGAATTTCACGACCTGGGTATGGTATTTAGCAAATCGAAAGCTATGTCTCTTCCCCCGCATCGACCATATGACTGTGCCATCAACCTCCGCCAGGGGGCTCCCCTGCCATCTGGTCGGCTCTACAGCCTGTCGGCGCCGGAGAAGGAGACCATGAATACATACCTGAAGGAATCTCTGAGCGCTGGGATTATTCGCCCATCGTCGTCACCCGTGGGGGCAGGGTTTTTCTTTGTCGGGAAAAAGGACGGATCCCTCCGCCCCTGCATAGACTACCGAGCGCTGAATGACATCACTGAGAGGGACCGTTACACCCTGCCCCTCATGGACACTGCCTTTCACTCCCTCCAGGGGGCGACCTGGTTTACCAAGCTGGATTTACGCAGCGCTTACCACCTCGTCCGGATCCGGGAGGGAGATGAATGGAAGACAGCCTTCCGTACCCCGAACGGCCACTTTGAGTATCTCGTCATGCCGTTCGGGCTGACCAACGCTCCTGCCGTCTTTCAGCGCCTCATTAATGACGTCCTCCGGGATTTCATCGGCCTTTTTGTGTTCGTCTACCTGGATGACATCCTTATCTTCTCCAGGTCCAGGGACGAGCACCAGGTCCATGTGAGGCGGGTCCTCCAAAGACTGCTGGAGAATCGTCTGTACGTGAAGGCTGAGAAATGCGAATTCTACGCTAGGACCACATCCTTCCTGGGATTCATCATCGCTCAAGATCAGGTGCTCCCAGACCCAGAGAAGGTGAAGGCGGTGGTGGAGTGACCTACTCCCGCATCCCGGAAGCAGGTGCAACAGTTTGTTGGCTTCGCCAATTTTTACCGCCGCTTTGTCCCAAATTTCAGCTCGATCGTCGGACCGCTGACCCGCCTCACGTCCCCGAAGGTCCCGTTCCGGTGGACTGAAGAGGTCGCTGCTGCCTTTAGGGCGCTGAAGGCGGAGTTCTCCTCCTCCCGGGTCCTTCGCCAGGTCGACCCCGCGCTGCAGTGCATTGTGGAGGTGGACGCATCGGACACGGGAGTGGGAGCAGTGTTATCCCAGCGGTCACCTGACGATGGCGCCAAACGGCCGTGCGCCTTCTTCTCCCGGCGCCTGTCCCCGGCGGAGAGGAACTACGATGTGGGGGACAGAGAGCTCCTGGCCATTAAACTCGCCTTACAGGAGTGGCGCCACTGGCTAGAGGGGGCGGACCTGCCGTTTGTGGTCCTGACGGACCACAAGAACTTAGAGTATTTACGATCTGCCAAGCGCCTGAATGCCCGCCAGGCGCGCTGGTCTTTGTTCTTCGCCAGGTTCCGCTTCTCGATCACCTTCAGGCCGGGCTCCAAAAACGGCCTGCCTGACGCCCTCTCTAGGCAGTTCACCCCCGTGGAGGCTGAGGAGACGCCCCACACTATCCTGCCCAGGTCGTGCGTCCTCGGTGCCATCTCTTGGGACATTGAAGACAAGATCCGGAAGGCGCAGGAGGTGGAACCTGATCCTGGCGGCGGACCGGAGGGAAGACTGTTCGTCCCATCTGCGGTCCGAGGAGAGGTCATCCACTGGCTCCACACCTCCCGGCTCACCTGTCATCCCGGCACCTCTCGGATGATCAGCCTCCTCCAGCGGTCCTTTTGGTGGCCAGGCCTGCGGAGGGATGCAGCCCGCTACGCCCGGGCTTGCCCAATCTGTGCCACCAGCAAGTCGGGAAATGCCCCCCCAGCGGGTCTGCTCCAGCCTCTGCCCGTCCCCGGCAGGCCCTGGTCGCACATCGCACTGGACTTCGTCACCGGACTCCCCGTTTCCAACTCCTTTGACACCGTCCTGACCATTGTGGACCGTTTCTCCAAGGCGGCGCACTTCGTTCCCCTGCGAGGTCTCCCTACTGCCCTGGAGACGGCGGGCCTCCTCGTCCAACACGTGGTCAGGCTGCACGGGATTCCGGTGGACGTGGTCTCGGACCGGGGCCCCCAATTTTCATCCGAGGTTTGGAGATCCTTTTGTAACGCCATCGGAGCCAAGGTGAGCCTCTCCTCCGGCCATCACCCCCAGTCTAACGGGCAGTGTGAGAGGACCAATCAGGAGCTGGAGGCTGCGCTCCGCTGTGTTACTAGATCCAAGCCGACGTCCTGGAGCAACCATCTCGCCTGGGTGGAGTATGCCCACAACACCGCCCGCTCTTCTGCAACGGGGATGTCCCCCTTCAAGGCGTCCCTGGGTTACGACCCCCCGCTGTTTCCAGCGCAGGAGAACGAGGTGACTGTCCCCTCTGTTAGGGCGCACCTTAGGCAGTTCCGCTCCACCTGGGCTGCCGCGCGTCATGCGCTTTTACGCACGGCGGAGCGCAACAGGACCGTGGCGGACCGGCACAGAAGACCTGCCCCGGCGTACAGAGTTGGGCAACTCGTGTATGTGTCTACCCAGGACGTCACATTAAAAGGCGAGAGGAGGAAGCTGGCACAGCGATTCATGGGTCCCTTTCCCATCACCCGGATCATCAACCCGGTGGCTGTGCGCGTGGCTATTCCCCCCTCCCTCCGCATCCATTCCACTTTCCATGTGTCGAAGGTGAAACTGGCAGTCACTGACCCCCTTTGCCCTCCTCCTGCAGCGCAACCCGCGCCCTGGATGATTGGTGGCCATCCGGCCTGGTCCGTCTCCTCCATCCTGGACTCCCGGCGCCGAGGTCGTGGGTTGCAATACCTGGTGGACTGGGAGGGCTATGGGCCCGAGCATCGACAATGGGTGCCCCCGTCGTTTGTGTTGGACCCATCGCTCATCGCGGACTTCCACCGAGCGCACCCGGATAAGCCATCGCCAGGAGGCGCTGCTAGAGGGGGGAGTACTGTCACGCCGCGCCATTCATCAGCGGCGCCACCTGCTCACGCACCTGACAATCATCAGCGGCGAGGGATAAAGGCCGTCTCGCCCGGAGGCTCGGCCTGAAGCCGTCAGACTTCGTCCCTCACCGTTGTGAGCATACTTCCCTTCAGCGTCACCATTTTGGTAAGAAGATCGCTTACCTCTTTTCTTCAGTCTTCTCCCCTGTGCACAGGTGGATTCCCCAGCGGCGGACATCTCCACTCCATCGCCCAATCCTCGCTGCTGTACAGAGCTCTCCAGGTGGCTGTCTTCCGGGCTTCGCCCCCTTGTTGTGCCAGCTGTCCTGACCCACCAAGTAAGTCCTTCTCTCGCCATAAATCCCTCCTGTGTTGGTGTATGCCCGTCACCCTCTCCCTGTGCTCTCTCCATAGGGTTGCTCGGCTGTACGGTCACCTGCCTCTGTGCCTGGAGCAGACACCATCACCAACACATTTACATCCCGCAGGCACGCACTCATTCACTCCTGCTGTTAATAAACTCTTTGAACTACTCTAAGCCTGTGTGTGTGCGTCTCCTGAGCCGTGCATTATGTCAATAGAATGTCATGTGGTACGTTGTCAAAAGAATATAAACTCATTATCATTTTTGAAGCTGGCAACTTAGAACATTTTCCACACAAAAAGTGCATAGATTTAACATTTGTTGCTGCTTGTTCTTTAGAAAATGTGAAAAAGTTGTCAAAAATATCAGTAAGTCCACAAATACCTGGAATATTGTCTAGTACCTGAAAAAATGAAATTAAGTGCAGTAATTCAGTACTTGTACTTTCACTTCCCACCACTACAATGTTATAGTGATTTACATTGTTTGTCCTAAATAGCTTTACATTTCATGCATATGTTTGGTGTGAGGATAACAATTAATGTAGAAGCAGAAAAACACTTAAGGAAAGAAAGCTTTTATTTACAAAATATGCAAAAACTTTAGACTGCTACATATGAAATATTATGTACACACAGCCAAAAATATCAGTGCTGTGATAATTACTTTGTTTGCATTCCCTCAAGCACAGACAACGTGTCCCATCAGTCCAACAAAGGTATTGGTCCTGTCCTCCATCTTCTGGATGCTTTGCAGCAAAGCGGAGGTCAGCTGCTCCTCCCTCCTGCTCTGCTCCTGCTGTCTCTCATCTGACCTCTCCAGGTAGTCAAGAAGGAGGTCCATGTTTGTGTCCCGCTTCCATTTCCCTGTTTTAAAGTACAAAAATAAGAAGCAATATAAAATAACCACACACTGAAAAACGTAGGAATTGTCAGTCCAAGATTGAATGTGTCTATTCAACATCCATTTACTGTTAGTGGCATCACAACACTCAAATCAAGTGTATAATTGGTTTCATTTACTCCCTCCTTTGTGTGAATGGGTCATGACCTGAACATATATTACCTAATCTGGTCTGATGAGGAGAGGAGGAAGAGCAGGAGGAGGACAAGCTTGGTGCTGGTGAAGGTGAGCTGGACACCACAGGTCTGGGTGGTTCTCCCTCATCATCCAGGTGTGATGAATCTGTAAATACAAAAAAAAAAGTGTTTTAGTTTGTGCAGTGTCCAGTTTAAGCCCTTCATTAAATGTGCAGACATAGAAGGCAATTTTATTCAACATCAATGTTCGCAAAGCTTACATGTCTGATTATGGAATAGAAGAATAGGAATAGAAAAGGCTTTACTGTGACTGTACAGTTGTACAGTACAATGACATTTTAGGTGCTCCACCAGGCGACTGTGCAATAAAGTAAGAGAAGGATTAGATAAAACACAGTTACACAACACACAATTAAACGAGTGAAATTTAAAAAAAAAAAAGGCCCAAGATTATGGAAATATTACCAAAATAGTAAAAAAGATGACGTTACTAGTGTCTTTGGTAGAAAAATCTCCCATAACACAATGCAAGGCACCCATTCACACGCAGTACTGATACCACAAAAAGCGTATTTTGCGCTGGATATCTTTATAAAAAAAGTATTCTGTAAGACGCTAAGATTTCTGTTCTAGTTTCTCAAACGCGCATTTCTTTATGGCGAGGAGAAGCGTTCGTGGCAAAAACATTGTTAGCTGGTTAGCATAGCTAACCGAAAATACTATAGTCACAAGAGTGACTTAAAAAATATCCGCACTTTGGCCGTTACATATCAATACAAGCGGATATATATGTATACATATATTCGTTAACTTTTGGCATTTTAAAGACAATACACTTACCAGTGTGTTTTGAGTAGTTTGTTGGCTGGACTAATCCACAGCAGTGACAATAGTCCGGCTGGCTGGCCTATCCCCCAAAACAGTTCATCACATGAGTGGCCCCTTCCAGCTTATCTTGTATTACTGTTTATGTCCATAGAGCCAAGAAATGTGTCTCCTCTTCGCTCTAAATCTGTTTGGTTTTGGAATCTGTCGCTTGCTCCGCTGTTTGGAAAGCAACGTAGTGGTCAGTAATGTTTTGAAGCTGGTCAGTTAACCACGCCCATGGCTGTGGACGTAACCAACGTAAACTGGTGCTGCAGGTGGCCCAGCTAGGAGTTGGGGCCATGATAGCCCCACTTTTGAGAGCCTGGGAATGGTGCTTTAGTCGGTGGAAAACCAAAGAAGTGGTGCTAATCAGGCTCTGGCTCCAGTTAAGCACTGGAACCGGTTTGGTGGAAAAGACCTATTGGAGGCCAGGCCCGAGTGTTCATCGCCAGGATTGACGGAGTCCTGGACAGTGGTGGAGCTCGAGCTCAGGCAAGTGTTCTCTCTTGTTTTTCTTATGACAATTTTAGAGAGATCTTTTCTGGCTCTAGGTGAGGAGAGTCAGGCGCAGCGCACAGCTGCGTCTGAACTTCCCTTGCAGGGCTCTGCCGCTGCCGGTGACCCTAACGACCCTGTTTCTTCTCCCGCTCCTGAGCCATTTTCTAGGGTCGCCGGAGAGGAACAACCATCTCCAGGGGTCCTCGTGGAGCTGGTCTCACCACCTGACAACGTCGCGGGTCCAGATCCCTGGAGGTCTGAGGTCGTCTTGTGGTCCCCTCTACAGGCCGTGTCGTCGTGGGTGCAGTGGGCTGGCTTTGGACCCTCGTGGGGGCTGCGCCCCAGGACTAGCCCAACGTGGATGCTGTGCTCCTGCCCAGACCCATCATGGACACCACGCTCCAGGTCGGGGTCCACCATGGGTGCCGCATTGGCTCGATCGGGGTCCACTGAGGGTGCAGCTAGGCTCCCACTGGAGTCCACCGCGGGTGCAGCTGTATTCCAGACTGGGACCATTGAGGGCGTTACCGGTCAGCCGGAGGTCACCGGGACCGTCACTCCTCAGCCGGATGCCATCATGGTCCCCATCGTTTTCCAGCCCAACGCCGGGAGGAGCCCCTCTCTACAGGTTGGTCGCCCACCACTGAGCCTCCCAGTGGGCAGGCCACCTCCTGCGCCACCCACCCGGTCCTGGTGGCTGTACAACGTTGGCCGACCGCCAGAGGGACTGAGTTTCCAGGCCAGAGGGCCTGGGGTTTTTGGCAAGCCACCGGACTCAGTTCACCGGACTGTCAGATGGGCTTGGGACTCTGGGTGGCCTCCTGAGCCCCAATGTCCGTGGACTTGGGGGGGTTAATTGTGGGCCCTGGGCGGGGTATTGTGTTCCCTCCTTTCCTGTTCCCCCTACCGCCCACCCGGGTTTGTGTTGTTTGTTGCTGTTGCTCCTGTTGGGGGGGGGGGGGGTCTTCACGATGTTACCTTGGGTGTTTGGGAATCCACCACTTAAAGAGGGGGCTCTGTCAGGAACTGAGCTGGCTTGGTTTCCCGCGGCTCGGTCCTGATCTCTCTGTGGGTTTAAGTGCCATTGTGTATGTATGTTTAGTATGTATTTCAGTGTGTTTCCATACCCATAGCCACTGCCTGACCGGCAGCTGTTAGACAGCCGTTGTGACCTACTTTCGGTGTACACTGCTGACAGTCTGATGGTCCGGCCACGCCCCCTCTCTCTCTCTCTCATTTCCATCAGCTGTTCCCAGCCCTGTAAATCATCTTTCCCATGCCTCGCCCAAGTGTTCCCAATTTGTTATGCCAGCGGTGTTTGTACTTAAGTAGCTCTTTGCTAGTCAAACACCGCTGGACCATTGTATGTGTCACACGGTTGTTCTTCGCCGTGTGACAGTCACATCTCGAAGGATTATTGGCATACGTGCTCGCTGGCAGACTTGGATAACTCAGACTGTTCCTGCACGGTGAGTAAGAGCTGTCTGCGTTTCTGTTTGCAGTTGTGCTGCTACGCTTGTCTGTAGCGTTTCCCCGTGCAGCACAACTGCTACGCTTAGACACTGCTGCCTGGCTCTTCTCACATGCCAGCTGAGCATCCTGGAGAATAAGTTTACCCAAGTTGTTTGTCATTTTGTCCTGTTTGTTTTTGTGGCCACGATGCACAGTGGTCTGCCCGCTGCACGCAATTCGTGTGAGCCCTTTTGTGCACAACTATTACATTTCTGTAAGTCTTTAGTATTTGAACTGTCTGAATAGCACTGCGGCAGCACAGCAACCCACCCTTGGCCGGGGGATCCTGGGTTCGATCCCAGCCCCTGACCAACAGTGATCTGTGTGGAGTTTGCATGTTCTCCCCGTGTCTGTGTGGGTTTACTCTGGGATTTCTATGGTTTCCTTCCACATGCCAAAAACATGCAAGTTAGGTTAATTGGCATCAAACTGGGGATTCTAAATTGTCCTTAGGTATGACTGTGAGAGTGAATAGTTGTCTGTCTCTCTGTGTTGGCCCTGCAATGGACTGGCGAACTGTCCAGGGTGTACCCTGCTTCTCGCCCAAAGATGCTGGGATAGGGTCCAGCCCCCCCCCCCCCCCGCGACCCAAAAAGGATTAAGCAGAAGAAGATGGATGGATGGATGGATGGATGGATATCAATAAATGTGTGTTTGGTGTACCCTGCGCTTAAATCCTCATTCCTTCTTCTCTGTGCGCTGTGGAGAAGCGCACGGGGAAGTTTATGACAGAATTAATTATCAAGTGCTACAATAATGGGCTGCACGGTGGCGCAGTGGTTTAGCACTGTGGCAGCACAGTTTTACCCTCGGCTGGGGGATCGCGGGGATCATGAGATCGTGGGTTCGATCCCAGCCCCCGACCAACAGTGAGCTGTGTGGAGTTTGCATGTTCTCCCCGTGTTGCGTGGGTTTACTCCGGGATTTCTCCGGTTTCCTCCTGCACACCAAAAACATGTAGGTTTAGGGCGCTTGCGCACGCTGCGACCAGCAGCCGGTGGCTTGTCACCAGACTGCAAACCAAGTCTACCTACGGGTACAAATAAGTAACAAAAAAAAAAAAAAATAAGGACTTTGTCAGCATTACGTTGCAAAAAGTTACTAGACATCCAGTCCTTAATTGCAGACAGACAATCATGAATGATTTTTAAATTGTCAACATGGTTAAGTTTAAAAGAAAAAAACAACTGTAAATCATCAGCGTAGCAGTGATAAGACACACCTTTAAATTTGCTGATGATAGAACCAAATGGCAGCATATACAGGGCAAATAAAAGTGGACCCAGAATAGAACCCTGAGGCACCTCACAGGTTAAAGGAGCAGAGTCAGATGAATAAGAGCCAACAACCACGGAAAAACTCCTACCAGAAAGGTAGTAGGAAAACCAATCCAGAGCTTTTCCAGAAATCCCTACCCAATCTCTAAGCCTTTGTAACAAAATACAACGATCAATAGTATCAAATGCTGCAGTAAGATCTAATAACACTAAAACAGAGCATTTGCCAGAGTCTGATGGCATTAAAATATCATTAGACACCATGAGAACAGTCTCTGTTGAGTGTTTCTGATGAAAACCTGACTGAAATTTGTCAAAAATATTGTGTTCAATCAGAAAGTCAGTGAGCTGCTTAGCAACAACTTTTTCTAAAAGCTTAGAAATAAAAGGAAACTTAGAAATTGGCCTGAAATTTTTAAAAACAGATGGATCAAGGTTAGTTTTTTTTTTTAAAACTTCCGGTTCCGGGTGAGGACGGGTAAGGACACACGGGTAAAGGCTCCCAGTTCGCTTCTGTTTAAAAGGCAGATAAACGCAGTTAGAATGCAGTTTGGAGCTGGCGTTTTGAGCTTTTTTTGATGCTGCCGCTGGAGTGTGAACCTACTCGTGAGAAATAAGGAGAATTTGCCAGTAGTAGCTGGTGAAGCTGGTGAAGCAATTGGCCCCTCGCACTCAGGGAAAACAAAGGGATTTCTCCCACGTGTTTTTTTTTTCCCCTACGATCGGATTCAGCGATCATCAGCCGGGATAATGGGTCCCAAGAGAGCTCTGCAAAATGAAGATGAAATAAAAAAAGCGCTGGATTTCTTGGCGGAAGAGATTTCCGCTGTAAAGTCACAACAAAGAAGCATCCTGGACCTAATGGAGGAGATTAAAGCGCTGCGGAACCAAAACGCTAAGAAAGACAGGAGGCTGGCGTATCTGGAGAGCAGAATGGCTGAGATGGACCAGAGCACTCGGGCGAACGACGTGATCATCACGGGGCTCCACATCAAACCCCGATCATACGCAAGAGCAGTTGCCGCAGACAGCAGTGGAGGTGAGCTGGAGGACGAATCCACTGAGCAACAAGTGGCGGCCTACATGCAGGCCAAAGGAATCCAGCTGGACTGCAACAACATAGAGTCCTGCCACCCTCTGCCCAGGAAAAGCGGCGACAAACCGGCTGTGATCATGAGGTTTGTGAACAAAAAACACAAGACTGCGCTACTGAAACAAGGTAGGAGGCTAAAAGGAACAAACATTTACATAAACGAGCACCTCACAAAGGAAAATGCAGAAATAGCCAGGAAAGCAAGGTACATGAAAAAGCAGAAAAAGATTCAAAACACCTGGACATCAAACTGTAAAATATACATCAAATTAAACGGATCACCTGAAGAAGCCAAGATCATTAACATCCGTAATATTATGGAACTGGACAAATATCAATGAATTTTATGAACTGGAGTCACAGCAACAATTCAGACAACTGTAGGACACTGAAGAATTTTACTCATCTACAACAAAACATTAAACAACATGAATCAAAAAATCAACAAACAGGGACAACAGGAACTGAAAGTTTTTGAATACACAGATCACAATCCACAGGACATAGAATATGACATAGACCCTGATAATAATTTACTTAGCTCCATCAATAATGACTGTAATTACTACACAGATGAACAGTTCAACACAATGGTCACATCTGATTTCAATATTTCTATGATCCACTTCAACAGCAGGAGTCTCTATGCAAACTTTAATAACATTAAAGATTATTTACATCAGTTTAAAGAGCCATTCAATATTGTGGCAATATCAGAGACGTGGCTCAGTGAAGAGAAAGGAGTGGATTTTACCATGGATGGCTATGAATTAAATTATATAAATAGAAAAGTGAAAAAAGGAGGAGGAGTTGCAATTTATGTTGACAAGAGCTTGAAATACAAGGTTGTTGAAAATCTGTCAGTAACTGTGGATGATTTATTTGAATGTATTACAATAGAAATCTGTCTGGACAATGTGAAGAATGTAGTAGTGAGCTGTGTATATAGAACACCTGGATCAAACATTGACTTATTTAAGGACTGGATGGAAAAAATGTATGCAAAACTAACTCATAAAGTTATGTTCATCTGTGGGGATTTCAATATAGATCTGATGAACTCAAAACAACATAGTTTGACAGAAGAATTTATCAACACAATGTACAGTATGGGCTTACGTCCAACAATTACCGGACCTAGCAGAATCACGTCACACAGTGCCACACCAATAGATAACATATTCACAAACATTATGGAAAATAATATCAGGAGTGGGCTTTTATTGAATGATATCAGTGACCACCTGCCGATTTTTGTTGTCTATCAATGTGATTATAGGAAGAAAAAGTATACCAAAAATATTAAATATAAAAGAATAAGAACCGAAGAATCAATGCATTTACTGACAAAGGAATTATTAATACAAGACTGGAAGATAGTTTATGATGAAAATGACATAGATAGAGCATATGATAAATTTTTACAAATATTTCAATCATTGTACAATAAATACTGTCCTATAAAACAATACAGTGACAGACAACAAAAGAAAAATATTCCTTGGGTCACCAAGGGGTTAATAAATGCATGTAAAAAGAAGAATACATTATATAAACAATTCATTAAATGCAGAATGGTGGAAGCTGAGATCAAATATAAAAGATACAAAAATAAGCTTACTACTATAATGAGGACCTGTAAGAAAGAATATTACAACAGAATACTAGAGGATAACAAAAATAACATAAAAGGAATATGGCAAGTACTCAATGGGATTATTAGTAATCGTCCTAAGAATGCTAATTATCCAGAATATTTTATCGAAAATGTCAATTTGATAAATAATATGTTAGATGTGGTCAGTGGTTTCAATAAATTTTTTGTAAACGTTGGTCCTGAATTAGCAAAATCAATAGTGACACCAGAAACAAACTACAGTGGTTCTGTGAATGAAATAGAAGATAGAAATCCAAACACAATCTTTTTGGGTGCAGTTACTGAAAAGGAAATTATCGAGACTGTGAGTAAATTTAAGAACAAAAAATCAACGGACTGGAATGAAATTGACATGACAATAGTGAAAAAAGTAATTGAGGGAATTGTTAAGCCACTCACCCACATCTGTAACCTGTCATTTCAAACTGGTACATTTTCAGACAAAATGAAAATAGCAAAAGTAATACCTCTATACAAAACAGGAGACAGTGATCGCTTCACAAATTACAGGCCAGTCTCTTTACTCTCACAATTCTCCAAAATACTTGAAAAAATCTTCACTAAGAGACTGGATGATTTCACTGAAAAACACAACCTCCTTACAGATAGCCAGTATGGTTTTAGAGCAGATAAATCTACATCTTTGGCACTGATCGAACTTATAGAAGAAATTACTAGTTGTATAGATAAAAAAAAAAGTTTGCTGTAGGAGTATTTATAGATTTAAAGAAAGCTTTTGACACCATTGACCACAGAATACTACTAAGGAAACTGGAAAGGTATGGGATAAGAGGGGTTGGACTGAGTTGGGTGGAAAGTTATTTAAGTAACAGACAACAATTTGTACAAATTGGAGAGCACAAATCACCCTTCATGGACATCACTTGTGGTGTGTCTCAGGGGTCAGTTTTGGGACCCAAACTCTTTATTTTGTATATAAATGACATATGCCAAGTATCAAAAATTCTGAAATTTATTTTGTTTGTGGATGACACAAATATCCTTTGCACTGGTGAGAATTTGCAGCAGGTTTTAGAGGTGGTCACAACTGAAATGGAAAAATTAACACAGTGGTTCAACAAAAATAAATTATCTCTAAATCTAAAAAAAAACAAAGATTATGTTGTTTGGAAATTATAAAATAAATCATGAAATAATGGTAACGATAGATGATACCAGAATAGAAACAGTACAGGAAAATAAGTTTCTGGGGGTGACGCTAGACAATAAAATCTGCTGGAAACCTCACATCAGTCACATCCGGACCAAATTAGCAAAATGTATAGGCATACTGGGGAAGACAAGACACTTCTTGGACTATAAATCATTGGTCTTATTGTACAATTCACTGTTTTTACCTTATCTTAACTACTGTGTAGAAGTCTGGGGAAACACCTACAAGACCAACCTACAGTCAATATGCACATTACAAAAAAGAGCTATAAGGATAATAAACAATGCAGGATATAGAGACCATACCAATGCGGTTGTTCTTAAAGTCACATGTCACAAAGTTCATCGATTTAGTTAAATTTAAGACAGCACAAGTAATGTACAGGGCAATTAATAATCAACTACCAACTAATATACAAAAAATATTTAAAAAAAGAGACAATGATCATAATTTGAGAGGAGACTTAAACTTTACAAAACCCAAGATACGTACAACCAAGAAAAGTATGTGCATATCTGTCTGTGGGGTGGATTTGTGGAACAGTCTGGAGCCGGAAATGAAACTATGTACAAACAGAAATCAATTCAAAAAGAGGTATAAGCACCATTTGCTGAAAGGGTATATGTTAGAAGGGTAGTAGTTATATGTACGATTCATTATGTTCCCTCTAGGATATTATGGGACACTATGGAATGGTGGGTGGGACAGCACTGTGTATAGCTGTGTTGTTTGAGGCTGGTTTTGGTGTATGGACATCATTGTATGTTAGAATGGATGAGTGTTAATGTTGATTTGTAAAAAATACAGTAAATTGTTTACTTGGGGTCTTAAAGGTGGTAATTTGTATAAAATTCACATGGGTGTATCTATGGAAAAGAGGAGATGGAATTAATAAGTGTTCACTTCTTCCTTCTCCCTTTTGAACAGTGTATACTGTTACTTTATTGCATTTGCCATTTGCTTGTATTTGTTATATTTTTGTGTTCGAAATAAACTATCTATCTATCTATCTATCTATCTAAAAGTGGCTGCACAACTGCATGTTTAAAATACGAGGGGACACAACCAGATTCAAGTGAACTGTTAATGATATTAACCAAAGATGTACCCACTGACAACATCGGATGGTAGTCTGTAGTATGACTCTGCAAAGTAAGAAGAGGAAAACTGAAGCCAGAGTGAAAGATTAAGTAGGGGAAGTTACAGAAGCCAGGTTAAGAGGAGAGGTGACACTCAGTGAGCAGCAGTAGTTTCTTGCCAAGAAAGAGTACTACAGATGCAATGTTTGCTCTAAGAATGCTGATGGAGAAGTACAGAGAAGGTCAGAAGAGCTGCACAGATCTAGAGATCTAGAGAAAGCATATGATAGGGTGCCAAGAGAGGAAGTGTGGTACTGTATGAGAAAGTAAGGAGTGGCAGAGAAGTATGTGAGGGTGCTGCAGGACATGTATGAGGACAGCAAGACGGTGGTGAGGTGTGCTATAGGAGTGGCAGATGGGTTCAAGGTGGGGGTGGGGTTACATCAGGGATCAGCTCTGAGCCCCTTCTTGTTTGCCATGGTGACAGGCTGACAGATGAGGCCAGGCAGGAGTCTCCGTGGACCACGATGTTTTCAGACGACATTGTGATCTGTAGTGAGAGTAGGGAACAGGTGGAAGAGAACCTGGAGAGATTGCAATATGCTCTGGAAAGAAGAGGGATGAAAGTCAGTAGAAGCAAGACAGAATACATGAGTGTGAATGAGAGGGAAGCAGGTGTAACGGTGATGGTGCAAGGAGTAAAGGCAGTGAAAGTAGACGGGTTTAAATACCTGGGGTAAACCATCCAAAGGAATAGAAAATGCACAAGAGAGGTGAAGAAGAGAGTGCAGGCAGAGTGGAGTGGGTGGAGACGAGTGTCGGGGTGATTTGTGACAGAAGCGTAGCAGCAAGAGTGAAAGGGAAGATTTATAAGACAGTAGTGAGACCTGCTATGATGTATGGTTTGGAGATGGTGGCACTGACAAAAAGACAGGAGATGGCGCTGGAGGTGGAAGAGTTGAAGATGCTAAGGTATTCATTGGAAGTGACTGGGGGGACAAGATTAGAAATTAATATATCAGAGGGACAGCTCAGGTTGAGCGGTGTGGAGACAAAGTAAGAGAGGCAAGGCTGAGATGGTTTGGACATGTGCAGAGGAGGGATAGTGGATATATTGGACAAAGGCTGAAGATGGAGCTGCCAGGCAGGAAGAAAAGAGGATGATCACAGAGAAGATTCATGGATGTAGTGAAGGAGGACATGGAGAGGATTGGTGTTACAGAGGAAGATGCAAGGGATAGGGTGAGATGGAGGCAGATGATCTGCTGTTAGTTAAGTTAATACCTTCCACACCATGTGGTGTATACCTATCTCCATTTCACTGACCCTAGGCCACACAGCTACTGTGAGTAGTGAAAGCTACAGTGGGGGGTCAGTCCTCTGGTAGCTCTGTGCGTTAACTTTCCTCTCCAATTCTGTTACGCTGAGCACCAAGCTAGAAGGTGGAAAGTACCATTTTTATATGGTCTTTGGTATGACCAAGCCGGGATTTGAACCCACACGGTTGAACTAGGCCACCACTCCAGTAGATGATCTGCTGTGGCGACCCCTAAAGGGAGCAGGCGGAAGAAGAAGAAGAAGAAGAAGAAGAAGAAGAAGAAGAAGAAGAAGAAGAAGAAGCATCTCATCTTTGCAGGGCAAAGATGAGATGCCAAATGCCAACAGTGAGTTTTGTTGTTTCTATTACAAAGTACAAAATAAAGAGCCTCGAGGGGCAAAACACATAAACTATGACACTCGACCATGAAGGGTCAAAATAACTAAACAAATACAAAGTCAAAGACACTTAAACTTTAAACAGTGAGGGCAGAACCTGACGCTGAGACTGGAGCCGGACGTGGGAACTCCAGCCTGAATCGGTGTGAGATCGCAGCGAAGAATGAAACTCCACTGTGATCTTAAATAGTGCAAAGTCTAATGACCAACAGGTGAGGAGAAAAACGTAATCACAGAATAGCAATCAGCTGTGGCAGCCCGCAGGCCGGTTTGACAGCCAGAAGTCTGGCCGCGGTGCTGTCACAGTGAAAGCACCAGAAAATAATATTACAAATAATAGTAACAAAGACAAGAAATACAAAGAAAAAGGGAAAATACTGAGTGACTCAAGCACGGAGCAGATCCGCGCTCGGATCACCACAGCTCCCTTTGGGGTCGCCACAGTGGACCATCTGCCTCCATCTCACCCTATCCATTGCATCTTCATCTGTAACACCAACCCTCTCCATGTTGTCCTTCATTATATACACAAATCTTCTGTAGTCTTTCTCTGTTCCTCCTGCCTGGCAGCTCCATCTTCATCATCTTTTGTTCAATATCTCCACTATCCCTCCTCTGCACATGTCTAAACCATCTCAGCCTTGTCTCTCTTACTTTGTCTCCAAACCATTCAACATGAGCTGTCCCTCTGATATACTCATTTCTGATCCTGTCCTCCTACTCACAGCTAATGAGAATATTAGCATCTTCAACTCTGCCACCTCCGGCTCTGCCTCCTGTCTCAAAGTCTCAAATGTATGGTAGTTCTAAATTTACAAGGGCAAAAACACAAATAATGAGGAACAAAAGTCTAAAATTCAAGTGAAAAAAAAAATAAAAATTCAAATTTACAAGGGAAAGGTAATAAATTTTCAAGAAAATTCATTAAAAATTTAAGAGTAAAAAGCTTACCATGGCAGCGACCCCTCTGATTCGAGATGTGATTTACATTATAGATAAGAGAAACGTAATTTCGTTCTACTGTACATTATTGGCTGTATGGATTGAATAACAATAAAGTTGGCTTTACCTTTACCTTTACCTTTGAGAAGATACAGTACTTTCTTACTCTTATTTTTTTTTGGGGGGGGGGGGTCACCACTACTCTAAAGGTGTGTTCACACCAAATGCGAACGGGCGGCGCAAATCCATACAAAGTGAATGGAAAGAAGCGAGTACATGCAAAATTGCGCATTCATGCATTTGTCCGAGGCTAGCTAGCTAGCTAGCTGCTAGCTTTGAGATTCTGCCATCACCGGAATAAAAGTATCGCCATTGCAGAGTAAACTAGTTTTGAAAATGAGACTGCCACTCCCTTGGAAGCAGGAGGACCGGGAGTTCTTCAGCTGAATCGAGATGTCGGAGTTATTTACCCACGGATTCCTGCCATGGACGTGCTAAACAAGGCTAGCAACCTAGCAACAGAAACACCCATCATCTTGTGAAGTTTTGGAGACAGGGACAATATTTTCAGGTGAACCTTCTGTCGGATAATGTAAACCTAGGCTTGACGTTACTTTGGGAATTTCTACAGCAGGTTGAACACAGCTGCAGAAGTTTTAAAGGCAACTTCACCTGTCTGCATCTCACTCAGAAGGGGAATTCATGTCTGTTCACATGTTTACATTGAGTTATAATGTAATCGTGCCACGCAAACCTTTCAAAGAAATGTTGTCTGTTTCTCTACTACTAATAATTTTCATCAGTGTTTTTATTTCAGGTGTCAAATATGTTTTGGTGGAGCTGTGCTTTCAATGCTCTACGTCAGAGGTCCCCAACCTGTGGGTCATGACCCAACACTGGGTAGTGGGTCGCAGAGAGCCTCAGAGAAAAAAAAAAAAATTATTCTCTTCCTCTATTGAGTATTGAAATTTTTTATTTTGAAAACTTACCTGTCTCTTTCTGCCTGACCCAGATCTTCCATTCCCATCCGACTTCCTGCCTGTCATGTCTGCCTGGTCTTGACACATAACTCTTTTGGTTTGAGTTTGAGTCTGCCCCACGAGTCAACCCCGCATGCGCAGAAAGACCGGCCGCCCGTGACCACAAATTACAGTGGACGGCGACGCCCTGGGCCGAGTCAGGGCGGAGCATTCCAAGAGCCACACCTCTGGCGCCGCTCCTTCCACTGCCCTCAGACGGGACCGTCCCCCTGCAGAGAAACAAGCCCAGGCCTCCCATTGAAGGTGAGGGTTTTTTTAATCACACATTTTGTATCTGTTCATTCCAACCTGTGAGATATGTATTTTACTGTGAAGTGCGAGATGGTGACGTGCACCTCTGGTGACGTCTCCGCCCTACCCTATATAAGGCTGGTCGGCCATCTTATTCTTTTTTGCTCACCTATGCCTTAGCTGGGGCCCTGTCTGTGGCCACCATATCCAGGGAGTACAATAAAGCTGTGTTCTACAACTCACCTTGCCTCATCTGTGAACCAGGGTAATATCATACGTAACATTTGGCAAGGTCGGATTAAACCATGGAGGTGTGCGTAGCTTCAATTCGGCCTTTTCTCGAGTTTCCCAAGGAGCCACTGGTGTCCTGGCCTAGATGGTTTGAAGCCTTTGAAACTTATGTTGCCGCTCTGGGACTCAGTGAGCTTGATAAGCTAA
This sequence comes from Pholidichthys leucotaenia, assembly GCA_020510985.1. Lineage (NCBI taxonomy): Eukaryota > Metazoa > Chordata > Actinopteri > Cichliformes > Pholidichthyidae > Pholidichthys > Pholidichthys leucotaenia. The sequence continues at coordinate 174,436,604 of CM035848.1, read as the reverse complement.
GAGCCCAGGTGCTTCTGGTTCACAATTTGGGTATAGAGGGCCAGCGAGTCTTGCGAACGCTTGGTCCCTCAGACACTGATGAAGAGGTAGCGGAGCTGCTAGCTACCCATTTCCACACCCCGGATAATGTGACAGTCCGGAGGGTCTGCTTTCGGCAGCAGCAGCAGCAGGTAGGTGAACCTGTTCGGCAGTTCGTCACCAACTTGAAGCAGCTAGCTAGCAAGTGTCATTCTGGGACATTGGAGGAAGAAATGATTTGTGACCAGCTGGCGGAACATACAAGCAATGCCGCATTGCAGGCTAGGCTACTTACGGCGCCTAGGGACCAAGGCGCCGTAAGGTAGTCATGTTAGCCAGAGCAGTCAAGCTAGCTCTCCAAATAGAAGCCACGGACAAGCTAGCTCTGGAGCTAACCAGGCGCCAGTCACAGCAGTCACCAGAGCCTCTCGTCATGGCAAATGTCGTGGACCTGGATAGCGAAGATAGCTTGGACGGTGAAGATATGGAAGCCAACGCTACCAGCCGAAGGTCGGCCCCGGGAAAGCCCCTTTGCATGGGCTGTGGGTCTGCGACGCACCACGAAAAGGCTAAGGACTGTTCAGCGAGAGGAGCACGTCGTAACAGATGTGGTTGCTTGAACCATTTTGCCAGGATGTGCCATGAATTTAAGCCAAAACAAACTTGATCTAGGATTAAAAGCAATTAAAATAGTCACAAGGTTACATGGGAAACACTTGGATTTACTGGATATATACATGTACATAGTGTATAAATATATATTCTCTGCATCAACAATGTATTATACGTACATGTATTCATTTAGCATTGCACTAGGAATTTTGACAATAAACCTTTGTACTTTTTGCAAGATGTGTCTCCACTTTTGTTTAATGTGTGAAGGTTACTGCCAAGTGACATAAATTAAATACTAAAAGATTGGAAAAGCTGTCTAAGAACAATCCAGCAGTTTGAGAAATCACTTTTGGTTTGGTGTAAGTCTGTCAACAAAATTATGAACCATAAAGCAGTTTGTGTTAAAATGTTAAATCCCATTAAACCCTAACCCAGGGGTGTCCAATCATGTGCCATGGAGGGCCAAGACCCTGCAGGTTCTCTCTTCTACCCAGTCTCTTCAGCAGGTGTTTTCCCTGATCAGCAGTCAGTGGAATCAGCTATTGAAGACACTGGTTGGGGGTAAAGCCTGCAGGTCTTGGCCCTCCATGGCACATGATTGGACATCATCATCATCATAGCAGTCTGTTGTGGGCAACAATGACCATTTCATTTAGGTCTGATCAGATTCCTCCACACAGCTCTGTCCTTAGCCTTCCGCTGCCAGGAACTTGTGTCTATATCCAACTTCTTCAAGTTTCTTTTTACAGTGTCTTTAAATCTGAGCCTTGGTCTACCCTGATTGTGTTTGCCCTTGCATAACTGTGAGTAGAGTAACTGCCGAGGGAGACGCTGGTGGTCCGTCCTCTCAACATGTCCAAGCTATCTCAGGTTCATCTGTATTAGCATGTCCTCCATTGATGGTAGACCAGCTCGTTTCAACACTTCTATGTTGATTACCTTGTCTTTCCATGAGATGTTCATTATGGTTCGAAGGTATTGCATCATGTACGCATGGAGTTTCTTCACTTGCACTCTGTAGACAGTCCAAGTTTCAGCACCATACAATAGAGTAGCTAGTACTGTCCCTCTGTACACTTTGTATTTCACACAGATAGACACATGTCGATTGTTCCACAGTCTCTCCCTCAAGTTTCCAAACACAGCACTCGCTCTTCCCATTCTGAGAGATAGTTCATCCTCCAGCCTAGCATTCTCTGAAACAGTACTACCTAGATACTTAAAAGTCTTGCACTTGACTAGTGGCTCTGTACCAATGCTGATCTCTTCTGGTAGTGATGTTGATAATTGGAACTTTGGCGGTTGATAAAGGCACTCTGTCTTCTTGGTGTTGATTTTGAGGCTGAATTGGCTAGCTGCTCTTGCAAATTTCTCCACTAAAGATTGCATATCTTCCACACTGTGTGCAACTAGAGCACTGTCATCTGCAAAGGGCATTTCTCTTACTACCTTTATCGATGTCTTACTCTTGGCTTAAAAACTGTGCCACATTGAACAAGTCTGCTTTGTTCCTTGTTTGATTGCATACTCCTTCTGAAGTGTCTTTGAAGGCCACCTCAATCATAGCTGCCAGATATAGTGAGAAGAGTGTAGGCGACAGCACACACCCTTGTTTCACCCCGTTGTTTACTGAAAAGTCTTTAGATACTGAACCACTCATTGCCACGTTTGCTTGCATACCTGTATGGAGTGCCTCAATCAGGTTGACAAACTTCTCTGTACAGCCATATTTCTTGAGTACCTGTCAAAGTCCTTGTCGCAAAACAGTATCGAAGGCTTTACTGAAGTCTATGAAGACTACATAAAGCGGCATGTCCTGTTTGATACACTTTTCTTGAACCTGTTTCAAGCAGAAAATCATGTCCATTGTGCTTCTTCCACTTCTAAAGCCACACTGGGTTTCCGGTAGTACATTCTGTGAGATGGGTTCATTGAGTCTGTTCAGTACTACACGTGAGAGAATCTTACCAACAGTGGCTAGCAGTGATATACCTCGGTAATTTCCACAATCTTTCCTGTCACCTTTTTTGAACAAAAGCACAATACTTGCATCCTTCCAGTCTTGATGTAATTTCTGGGCATCCCGTATCTCTTGGATGAGCTTGTGCAGGCAGTTGGTCAGCTGAACACCACCAAATTTCCACACTTCTGCTGGAATTCCATCCCTTCCTGGAGCTTTACCATCCTGTGTTGTCCTGATAGCTGCCACTAGTTCATCAAAATTTGGTGGTTCATCCAGATTTGATACAGCTGTTCGCTGCACTAGAGCTTCTTTAGCATCTTTAGGGAGATCTCCAGGGTTGTTTAGTAGTTGGTCAAAGTGATCTGCAAATCTGTCCAGGATCTTGTCTTTCTCCTGCAAAACCGTTTCACCATCCATAGCCTTTAGTTGGATCAGTCCTCTTGGTTTAGGGCCGTAGATTTCTCTCAAACCTGTGAATAATGTTTTCATGTCCTTCCTGTCTGCTGCAGTTTGAAGTTCCTCCGCTTTTTCATCCCACCAGTTGGACTTCATCTCTCTGGTGTACTTCTGTAGCTCACTCTGAGCCTTTGAGTATTTCTTCTTCTTTGACCTTGTGTTACACTGTAGGTTTTCCTGCCTAGCTGTATTCCTTGTTTCTAGTAGTTTCTTCAGGTGTTCATCATGCTCATCAAACCAATCTTGATGTTTCCTCTCAGGGTGGCCTAATACATCACTCACAGTCTGATACACCGTATCCTTCAGTGTTGCCCATTTCTCTTCTATGTCATTCTCTGAGTTGTTGCTGTCCCAGTCTTTCAAGTTTTCATCCATTTCCTGTGTACAGTAAGTTCTTCCTGCTTCTTTTGGCCTTTCAGTGCACTAGTGTTTAGCTTCCATGGTGGTTTCGCACCCATCCTGCAGTGCTGTTTTCATCTGCAAATCCTTAATCTAGATCTCAGCATAACATGATCAGTACCACAGTCCGTGCCTGTCATTGCTCTGGTGTCCAATACATCCCTTATGTCTCTCTGCCTGACTATGATGTAGTCTAACAAATGTCAGTGCTTGGATCTTTGGTGCATCCATGTCTTCTTGTGTGTGTCCTTGTGCTTAAATAGAGTGTTTGGTTATCACAACATTGTACTCTGAGCATAGTACAAGTAGAAGTTCTCCATTAGCATTGCACTTGCCTACTCCATGACTGCCTAGCACTCCTTTCCATTTCTCAGTGTCCGAAACAACTCTAGCGTTAAAATCTCCAATGAGTATCAGCCTGTCATCAGTCGGTACACGCCTGACAGTCTCACGTAAATCGCTGTAGAACTCTTCCTTCACCTCCTCTGTGTTGGTCATTGTTGGGGCATATACACTGATGAGTGTGGCATACATCTTCCGCTGTAGTGGAAGTAGTCATTATCCTGTCATTGATTGGCACCAGTTCCTCATCAAGCATTGCTGCTATCTCCTTTCTAACTGCAAAGCCCACTCCTGCTTCTCTCCTTTCTTGAGTTGATCTCCTACTCCAAAAGAAGATGTACCCATGGTCTTCCAAGCTGTCATATCCAGGCAATCTTGTTTCACAAAGTGCAGCTATGTCTACATTGTACCTGTTCATTTCCACGGCCACAAGCGCGGTCTGTCTTTCTGTGCGCTGTGATGTTGTTCTGTTCAACTGAGCGCATACATTCCATTCTGCTACACACAAGGCTGCTCTTTTCCTCTTCTTTTGTCTTCCTGCTCCTAGCTTACTTTTTGCTGCCTGTCGGAGTGTGAACAGATCAGCGCGGACCTTGTAAGCCTGGGCGACGTCCGAGACGGTATGAGTTGCTTTCTGATTGACCATTTCATGAAACTGCTTGCAAAGTATTTGAGTACTGCTAGCTTTTCTTGACTAGCAGCACATTCTTGGCAGATAAAGGTATTATCAGTGGCAAGGACAAGCCATGACAAACTGACTCCAGTATCTGTTCCAATGACTGACCAGATGATAAGTTTGTTTATCTCTGCTCTTTGTGTAGTGCATGTCACGATGCACCGACTGGCACAGTCCACCACAGACCTTGCGGCAGATGTGTTTATCTGCCAGGATCTCCAGTCTCATCCCGTGTAACTGGGAGTGGTCCTCCACAAACCTGTGGCAGATATTGTTTTTAGTTCTGCCAGGATGCCCTGTTTCACCCTCCACACCCTCGGAAGGGCAGGGATGCCGGTTGAGTCGCTGATGGCCCGACCCATGAGACAGGTAGTACCGGTTTTCATGGTTATCCGGTAGCAAGCAAGCCAATGCCTGATCTGACCAAAAAAGAAAAAAGGGGGATGTAAGTCTCAGTTAAAAGCTGCCAATTTCTGACCAAAAAAAGTGGAATTTTATGGGTAAGAAGCTGCAATTTTAGCAAAAAGACAAAAAAGGTGTAAATTTGCAACTGTTTACAACCTAAAACGCTGCAAATATAAGATTTGAGTAAAATGCTGCAAATTTAAGCTTTTTTTTTAAACTGCAAATTCAAGGTTAAGAAAAGTTCTAAATTCATGAGGAAAAAGCTGCAAAATTATGAATAATAAAAGCTGCAAATTTTCAAGTAAGAAGCTGCACATTTCTGAGTAAAATGGCTATAACTCTGCAGGAAAATCCTGCAAATTTATGAGAAAAATGTGACAAAAAAGTGCTTCATTGTTGTATTTAACCACAATTTTCATGTAGCTGTGCTTCAGTAAAGTAGATTTTACAAGGGCTGGATTATATTTAAAATCATTTGTTTTTACTCTGGCCTCAGCAATCAGAATGAGTTGATACCTTCAGTTGAATAGAATCTAGAACTTTAACTGAGGGTGTGCATCCCTGAGTACGGAGTCACTCAGTCAAAATATGTAATTTTTATCAATAAAAGTTTAGCCACCGCTCTGTCACTGCTGTGTCTCTTCTTTCCCTGGCTTCAAATGTGGGCGGTGTTTTGTACTTGCATTGCTAAAATATAAAAGGATGCGCGACAGTGCGTCTCAAATATTTGTAATGTGTCCTGTTACTGCATGAGTTTATTGCCGATAGACTATAACTACACAAATAAACAAAATTATAATGGTGACTGAACAACTGCCATTCCCCAAAGTGCAAGATACACAATTATGAATATACTGTAACTCATAAAGGATCACACAAGTGATCTGACAAAAAAATAAACAAGCGGTTCTTAAACAGTGGCTAATATTGGATGTCCCATTCATTTTCAATTATTAGTAATTAATATTCACACACTCAAATAAATCTCAGTTCAGTCCCTTTCATATTAAGTGGAAATTGTGCTACTTTAGTTTTGGCACTTTAACTTAAAAAGCAAAGGATATGAGTACTTTTTTTGTCCACCACTACTAAAAAACAATGGGTTGCCAACTTGCCAGTCATACAGTGCATCCGGAAATTATTCACAGTGCTTCACTTTTTCCACATTTTGTTATGTTACAGCCTTGTTCCAAAAGGATTAAATTCATTTTTCCCTCAAAATTCTACACACAATACCCCATAATGACAATGTGAAAAAAGTTTTTTTTTTAATTTTTGCAAATTTATTAAAAATAAAAAAAACTAAGAAAGCACATGTACATACGTATTCACAGCCTTTGCGCAATACTTTGCTGATGCACCTTTGGCAGCAATTACAGTGTCAGGTCTTTTTGAATATGATGCCACAAGGTTGGCACACCTATCTTTGGGCAGTTTTGCCCATTCCTCTTTGCAGCACCTCTCAAGCTCCATCAGATTGGATGGGAAGCATCGGTGCACAGCCATTTTCAGATCTCTCCAGAGACGTTCAATTGGATTCAAGTCTGGGCTCTGGAATGGCCACTCAAGGACATTCACAGAGTTGTCCTGAAGCCACTCCTTTGATATCTTGGCTGTGTGCTTAGGGTCGTTGTCCTGCTGAAAGATGAACCGTCACCCCAGTCTGAGGTCAAGAGCGCTCCGGAGTAGGTTTTCATCCAGGATGTTTCTGTACATTGCTGCATTCATCTTTCCCTCTATCCTGACTAGTCTCCCAGTTCCTGCCACTGAAAAACATACCCATAGCATGATGCTGCCACCACTATGCTTCACTGGTAGGGATGGTATTGGCCTGGTGATGAGCGGTGCCTGGTTTGCTCCAAACATGATGCCTAACATTCAAGCCAAAGAGTTCAATCTTTGTCTCATCAGACCACAGATATTGTGCTTCTCATGGTCTCAGAGTCCTTCACGTGCCTTTGGCAAACTCCAGGCAGGCTGCCATGCGCCTTTTACTAAGGATTGGCTTTTGTCTGGCCACTCTACCATACAGACCTGATTGGTGGATTGCTGTAGAGATGGTTGTTCTTCTGGAAGGTTCTCTTCTCTTCACAGAGCAATGCTGGAGCTCTAACAGAGTGACCATCGAGTTCTTGGTCACCTCCCTGACTAAGGAAGGCCCTTCTCCCCCGATCGCTCACTTTTGACGGCCAGCCAGCTCTAGGAAGAGTGCCGGTGGTTCCAAACTTCTTCCATTTGCGGATGATGGAGGCGATTGTGCTCATTGCGACCGTCAAAGCAGCAGAAATTTTTCTGTACCCTTCCCCAGATTCATGCCTTGAGACAATCCTGTCTCGGAGGTCTACAGACAATTCCATTGACTTCATGCTTGGTTTGTGCTCTAACATACACTGTCAACTGTGGGACCTTATATAGACAGGTGTGTGCCTTTCCAAATCATGTCCAATCAACTGAATTTACTGCAGGTGGACTCCAATTAAGCTGTAGAAACATCTCAAGGATGATCAGTGGAAACAGGATGCACCTGACCTCAGTTTTGAACTTCATGACAAAGGCTGTGAATACTTATGTACATGTGATTTCTTAGTTTTTTTTTATTTTAATATATTTGCAAAAATCCCCCCCAAAACTTTTTTCACATTGTCATTATGGGGTACTGTGTGTAGAATTTTGAAGAAAAAAATTAATTTAATCCCTTTTGGAATAAGGCTGTAAAATAACAAAATATTGAAAAAGTGAAGCGCTCTAAACACTTTCGGATGCACTGTAACATATTGCTGTGTCGTGCTACATTGCGGTGTCAAAGCAGATGCTGGTCGGACTCTAGAATGAAAATGCACACAACTTCAGCACTTGCACAGCACAAAAGTGCAACATGTTAAAAGACACCTTTTTAACCAGGATTTAGTCAGAGTTTTTTAACCGGAGTTAGCATTGATGGCTAAATAGCTAGCTCATTGTCTGCATACAGGAGATGTTTGTTCAAAGTGAGCTTTCCACCGCTGGGATAAATAGTATAAAAGATGCATAATATCACATCATATCACATCACTTACCATCCTCTATATCCTAATATCACGGCTTTCAGCTGCTGTGGTCGGGTGCTCCCGTTATTTGCTGGTCAGTGGCCGTAAATGCATTTCGGGTGGCTCCGTCTCATTCCCTCTGGATTCTCTCATCAGCCAAAAGGCACAGAAAAGTCTGCTGGACTACAGTGTTGATTTTTGTGAAGCCATTCTATCGTTGTTGCTTATACTGACGCTTGCTTGCTGGCTCACTGACAAATCTTTGCAAATGGTGGCTGGAGATTCTATTGAAGATGTCGCTCTCATGACGTTACGCCCTGACCAATCAGTGGCCTGCAGTCTGTTGATGTCACATTTTCAGCTCGACTCAGCTCGCTTGGAACCTGAATCAGATGGGTACGAAAAAAGTACCTGGAAGCTGGTACCAGGTACTAATGAAAACGCCTACAAAGTGTGCCGAGTCGAGGAAAAGGGCCGTAAGTCACCCGATTCTCATCCAGAAGTCCTTGGTTCACTTTAGAGATTTGTTAAGGCTCTGTCAGAGCAGGAGACTCACTAGAAAGTTCCAAAAGACAAGAATGCTCTGAGACTTTCAGAGAGTTTGTAGCCTTGTACGTGTATCGCATAATTTACATATCAGTAAAATACAGTAATTTTAATGCAAACTGATTGTTATACCATTGTACTGCTAATTTTCACATTTTACAAATATTGTAACTTGCACTCAAGAACGAGGAAAGACAGGAAAGAAAAAGCAGACAAATGTTTTCTTTCCTTCTCTGAATTCAACCCAACCAGCGTAAACAAATGGCAATGCAAAGGTCATAAATGTAAGCAGCTTCCTTGCAGAAAGCGTTCGATAAAAGCTGCTGACAAATGAAGTAGCTGTCCACCAATTGCCCCAGATCCTGTTAACGTCTCTCAAGTTTATTAACTTACCGTTTTTATGGGTATAGCCACTGCTGTATTTCTGCATACACACACAAACACACACCCCGTGACATGTCTTGTTCCATTAAGAGTGAATGTGTTTATGTGTGCCTGTGCGTGAGTTATGTGCCTGGTTGCTAATTGCAGACAAATCGCTTTGCCGCACACAATCATTCCTGTTTTTTTGATGTTTAATTTCACCAGTTGATTACCAGCAGAGTTTAGCGCCACCATCTCTCTTCCCCTACCACGGGAACGACTCATCCGTCTTCTCGCTCCCTCTCTGTTGTGCATACATAATGAGCTCACTTGGACGAACAGAGGGACGGATTTCATAAATCATGCTCTTGTTTGTAGCAGCTTTCTCCCCTCTTTCCTGGTCTCAGTTTCCCTTTCAATTAAAGTGGCAGAGCCCATACTAAATGCTGAGTGCTGGAGAGCCCAAGTTAATTATTTCCTGTATAGTTGTTTTGTATAATTTTTTTGATTTGGGATAATGTTGGTGCCCATTTCCCAATATCCTCCTCAATACACCCGCCAAATGACACTCCAACTTATTGGCTGGCACTGTCCTCTCTTTTATGCCTGTTGACTTTCCAATAATAAGTACCATAAACAAAGTGAAGTATAGACACAACATAAGGACAGCGGTGGACCGGGGATGGGACTATAACGTTGTTTATATCTGCACGCGTACCATAGTAGATATTTCTTTGTTGTTAAATGGAACCCAGTTGGCTTTTATAGTGTATTGGTTATGACATTGTGCATCTGCTAGATGAATAGGAACTCGCATATCTGCCACAACCACATAAGAAGCTACTGCCACTGGCACAGGCCAGTCTTGCACAAATATATTCAGATATACTGTTCACATGCTCGCACACACATGGTCACGCAAATGCTACGCACATAAATGAAAAGTGCAAGCAAAGCTTAGCACAGGTGTAACACTGTTTTTTATCACTATCTGCTTTCTGTGATCGGAAAATAAATCCGGCAACTAAATTGATTTATTTGTTTTTATCGCTCTGTTGCTCACAGCTCTCGTTGTTGCAGATTGGATTCTCATATAAGCCTCAGAGATACACATTTTTACAACCCAATTTAGAGACATGTTCCGAAAAATGGTGGCGGTGTCTGTATTCTACGGTTTCATTTGGGCCTGGTTTTGTTTTGCAGGCTGCTGTCATGTACCTCACCCTCTGTGACCTCTTCAGGAGAGTGTCCCTTGGTTAAAGAAAGACACAGTCCTCTGAGGTGTTGATACCTCTCCCTCACAGCTGCTCTATACTAACAGGTTCACTCTCATCAGCTAAATAAATTGCACCTTTCACTGTTCCTATTCAATGCACCCCTGGGGCACATAGGTTCAGCTATACACTGTGTTTGTCTATGTGTGTGCAGCACTCTGTGGAGAAACCTAGAAAGTGGGTGGCTGCTTTTGTGCAAGAGCATGCACCTTTTTTTTCTCTCCCTATGTTCCAAATGATTTGGTAAGCTTGCCCTTGGCATAGAGGAAATTGGTGTTCGATCCTTAGCAAGGCCAGCGCGCCTTCAGGCTAGCTATTAGCCATGTGCTAAGCTAAAAAACGATGCAAATACAGGCCCAGGGTCAAGCAGATGATCATTAACAGGCACTCAGCCTCTTCAATTATACAACAGGTGATGCATGGCAGCAGTGAGGGGATGCTTACACCAATTGTTCTTCAATAAAGGTTCAGTGACACACTCACTTACCCAGCATGGGGTCAAGGGAAGTGCACTACAATAAAAATGTTTTGAGAGAGAGAAATGACACTGCAGGCTGTGTTATTTCAAAATGGGATCCAGTTTACCATGCAATGGTTACATATGAGATATTACTGATAAGATCTGATAAGGCTGTTTGAAGAGATGCTGGTGGTCTGCACTATGTAGAGCTCCTGTTGGTTTAAATATACAGTGGTGGGGGTCTGCTCAGGAAGACACATGCTGGTAAAGGTAGGTGTAATAAAGCTACGCTGAGCTCTGACTTCAGGGTGACTATCAATCACAACTAACGTAGGTATTGATCACTAGGACCACAGGCTTTCTTTCTTTCTTTCTTTCTTTCTTTCTTCTTTCTTTCTTTCTTTCTTTCTTTCTTGTGCTGTAGTATCGATGCTGGCTGCCGCTGATGTTAATTCATCCAGACTATGTGCATTGTGAACACTAATAGACTCTGGCTGTGAGTGTGCTCAGCGTGTAGTGTAAGTTAAGTGTGTCACTGAGGCTCCCTGTACATTTTACACATTATTAACATACAGTGTTGGGAGTAACGCCACTACTTTTGCAGTAACGTGCTGTGTAACGAAATTACTGTTTAAAAATTCAGTAATGCGTTAGTTACTGAAATTTGATCAGTTGCGTTACTCGCGTTACTCATTAATATGGATAGATATTTTAGCGCAAACAGATGATCATACAACTTGCAGTTGCTAGACACCCTCCTCATCAGCTGTCAACTGGGGATGAATACACAGTTTCGGTGGCTATTGGCGGGACTGCCATCCCCAGCGCCACCAGTGGCCTCAAGCCACTGGAGGTTGTCATGCCAAAAGCAAAGGCAAGCAAATAAATATAAACTGTCATGGGCAGCGACGGCGCGCCCCCTCCGTCCCGTTCATCTTCTCCTCTGCTCATCATCGCACCTGAGTGAGAGGACACACCTGCGCCCTCTCATCAGCCAGCGTACTTAAGGAAGCATCCTTCAGTGATTCAACGCTGGCTCGTCTGGGTATACTGCCATAAAGACAGCAAGTCATTCACACTGGTGTAAGAAATTATTGACCTGTGTGCTTTTTCTCCACTGTTCAGGTTGCTGCCATCGTGCGGGTGTGTCGCCAGGACTGCGCGCGCTCTCCTGCCACTTCACCATCGCCTACAGTAACCTCCACCCGGTCAGGCTCCATCATCTCATTCCACCACCCTGCTGGTTCGTCTGTTCCCCGCTGGAGCCCTGCCGGTGCTCCCTTGGAGCCCATGTAAGTGGTAATTTGGCTAGCCCATTTTCCCCCTTACTTCATTTCTCCTCTCACTGCTCTCATCTTCTCTCCACAGGCTCCTTCCTCTGGCGAGTGACCGTTTCAGTAGCTGTGTGAGAGCTTTTGCTATTTAATAAAGTAAACTCAAACGTGTATTACTGTTTGTCTCTTTTGTTGCTGCATCTCGCATGTGGGCTGAATTATTGTATCAGTCATGACAATAAACTGACCCTACCGTAACTGACGCAGCCATCACACAGTCTCCTCCGCGGGTCCGTTTCCTGTCTTGCCCAGTTCACGTCACAAACCGGTAAAGAAATGCAGTGGCAGTGGCGATTTCTCATATCGAGCCCTGATCGCCTGTTATCCGAGCGGTAAGTAGCCCCTAACAGCTCCTACCTCTGTGGTTAAACACGAGTATTTTTTGAGCAAGAAGTTCACATTTAAAGTTTTCTTATGCACAGAGAAAAAGTGACTGATTTGTTGCAGTAAAGAACAGCTTCTTCTGAGTGGTGAACTTTCATTTTTCTGAGCTTTCTATTTTATTTTATCTCATTCATTTATATGCTGTTGTGATATGCAACTATTTCATGGAAGTAAATCCTCTAAATATGCAATTTTAATGGCCTGGTCCAGGGGTGTCAAACATATGGCTCGTGGGCCAAAAATGGCCCACCAGGGGGTCCAAAATTTTCTTTGTGAATTCTCAGCTTTATTTCTAGTAAATTTCTGACTTTCTACTGATTACAATAATTTGTGTAAATCTGAGACATTTTTTCTCTGTAAGATGAGACTTTTTTTTTCTCATCAGTTTTCTTTTTCTTCTTTTTTTCTGATGAGAACAAGGGATCCTTGATCTTGCTGTGTGTGCAAGATGATTTAAGTATGCATTTCAAAGTAACATGAAAGTTACTTTTCCAAGTAACTAGTTACTTTAATCATGCAGTAACTCAAAAGTAACTCAGTTACTTTTGGAAAGAAGTAACTAGTAACTATTACTATTTTTTAGTAACTATTTTTTTTAGTAACTTGGTCTATTTTCTCAGGTCTTATGGGATAGGCTTCTTTGTGTCTATGCAGACAAGTATGTGTGCGCGTATGTGTGAGTGCGAGTGAATGTGTGCATTTGCCCATGTGAGCAGCAGACCTGGTTGTTGCAGTGATTCTCTTTTTGCTGACAGGAATGAACACGTTGTTAGGCTAGGAGTGCATTGAGCTGAAACCGGAGAGGAGGAGAGTGGGAAAGAGGGAGAGAAAGAACGACAGGAGAGGAGAAGCACATTGGACACCACCTATTTATCACTCTCGCTCCTTCCGTCCACTGCCAAGGAAAGAGGGGAGATGGAGCAGATGAAGACAGCAAGGCTAGAGCGATATAAACCAAAGGGTGGAAAAATATTCAAAAACTGGGAATGTGATCCTCACTTTAAAGCTTGTCTTTATGGTTCTGTTATTCTCTATGGTTCACGCTTCATGCGTTAGCCCCCCCGCCTCACCCAAAAGCCCTGACCCCTGGCTGATTTTTTACAGCAGCACTGGATGAATAGAATAGGACGGCTGGCTGTGGGTGGGGATGGCGGTAAGAGGCTCCCCACAGCGAAAGCTACTGTTACCAAGGAGAGACCAAAAGAATGTGCATTTCAATAGAAAAAACTATCCAGTGTTACAAACTATCAAGAGCAAGAGTCTAACCTCAGATATGTAAAATATTCTTGATAAATGGGGAAAATGTTGTAATCCGCAGCTACAAAATTCCCCGTCAAACTTCCATAGATAAACTCTCCACACTATATTTTTTTGTGTGTAAGTGCAAGCGAGTGTGCTGCGGAGCGCACACAATAAAGGTTTTTTTATGCTCGCAAACCAATTTAGGCCCTGAAATGAGATCTAAAGTACCGTCTCACCACGCTCTCATAATTAATTGAAAGAACTAAAATAATGATATCTGGGGAGAGATATTGATAGCCATGGTTTATTTCTGACAGCTGGCTCACACTGAGCCCTGAAACACTTTTTTATTATTGAGCCCGAAAGAACAAAAGATTTAAAATGTCTATGGCTGCTCAGCATGCTTTGACTTTTTCTTTTACTTGTTGCAACATATTTGTTGCCATTGTCAGTCTTTGGGCAATAATTGTGAGTGAAGAGTAAAAAGCAGGTCATATTGTAGCAAAGAAGTATTGTTTTTAATGTAAAATGATTTGATTGTTGCTTGTTCTACTTGTTATTTAACTGTTCAGGGAGAGAAGGCATAGAGAGCATTTTGGGCATTTGCACTCAGGCAAAGGCCCCTACCACCAGCAGGGTGATAAATTGCATGGCTAAGAAGAAGGGACACCTGTCAGCTACCCCCTACACAGACCAACACAAAAAAAAATGGGACGTACACGTGTGTGCTCTCACAAATCCGCAGCTCAGGGCCCACATCACACAGCACAGGATTGACTGGAGGAAGCTGTCACCTTGAACTGTCAATTCTTTCATCCAGGACATGTAGTGAGCTGTCAGACCATAAATGAAGTGTGTGTTATTATCAGTCTGTGTTTGTCTCTGTGGTGGCCTACCTCGATTTGGTATTTGTGCGAGTGTGGGTTTGTGTATTTGAGAGCGTCTTTTCTCTCAATGTCACAAAGAGAACAATAGAAGGAAACTAGGCATGTGGTGGCTGTTTATTAATGTAACAATGTGCACTGCTAAAGAAAATAAGACTATACAGTATAAAGTGCTGGTACATACCGAAACAAAGAAGCTGATCAGTCTTTCCTAGGGCCCTATTTTGACGGTCATCCACGTACTTTTCCAACAGACTTTCCACCATATGCCAGTGTTTTTGTTAGTGAGGTTAGGGCTGGATGGAGAGCAGCAGCGATGGCATCTTCTGTGGATCTGTTTGACCTGTATGCAAACTAAGATGGGTCTTGGGAGGGAGGGAGGGAGGGTGGACTTGATGTTCTGCAGCCGCTCAAAGCACTTCATTATGATGGGGGTCAGTGCTATGGGCCAGTAATCGTTGTAGCTGGATGGAATGGGCTTCTTTGGGACTGGTATTATGGTAGCAGTTTTGAAACATGTGGGGTCAACAGCTTGACTAAGGGAGATGTTGAAGATGCTGGCCAGGACATTCTTGAGCTCTTCCACACAATCCTTCAGAATGCCACCTGGTATGTTGTCTGGTCCAGGTGCCTTGCATGGGTTGATTCTGGAGAGGGTCCTCTTCACGCTAGCCGGATCCAGACTTATAGCCTGCTCGTCTGGAGGAGAAGTGGTCTTCTGTGCTGATGTGTGCTTCAAAGCGGCCAAAGAAGTCATTTAGGTTGTTAAGTAGTGTGATGTCACTCGCACAGGTCTGAGGCGGAGGTTTGTAGTTGGCGAGGGTCTATATGCCACACCAGAGAGAACGTGCATTTCTGGTGTTGCTGAAGGGTCCGGATATTTTCTTGCTGTACTGTTATTTTGCCTTCTTGATGCCACGGGACAGGTTGGCCCTAGCTGTTGTTAGTCCTGCAGTGTCGCCGGCCCTGAAGGCCGTGCCCCGAGCCCTCAGGACCCTGTGGACCTCTGTTGTCATCCATGACTTGTGGTTGGCACAAGCACTGATGGTTTTGCAGTGAGTGACATCATCAATACATTTAGCTATTCTACAACAACCTGTGTACTCCTCTAGGTTTGTGTGTCCATTGTGAGTGGCTGCATGCTTGAAAGTGTCGCAGTCTGTAGCGTTGAAGCAGTTTTTCAGAGAATCCGAGGCCCCCTCTGGCCACACATGTGCCCTTCAGAGGTAAAGTGGGCTATCCCACAAAACCATTATTTTGAGAAAATGAGCTCTAAAGTTTATGTGATTTAAATATATTTTCATATTTAAGTCACACCTTGAAGGTAATTATAGGGGGTAACTTTTTAATGATATAGGCACACTGATTTTTTGAGAATATTTCAACTTTAGAGCTCATTTTCTCAAAATAATGGTTTTGTGGGATAGCCCACTTTACCTCTGAAGGGCACACATGTATCTGCTTTTTTGTTGGTCTGATGGCTCTCACTCTGGGTCTGCATACAGGCCTTAGCAAGATGTTGATGTGATCAGAAAGACCCAGGTGGGGAAGGGGGAGGCTCTGTATGCTCTCTTGTGAGTTGTGTACACCAGGTCCAGCAAGCTGTCTCCCCTTGATGGAAAGCCCACATTTTGGTGTAGTTTTGGTAGGAGGGCCTTTAAATCTGCATGGTTGAAGTCTTCTGCTGTGATGAGGAAGCCGTCTGGATGCGCTGTTTGTGTCTCACTTATAGCCTGATAGAGTTCCTTTAGCGCTTTACTCCTCTCGCCGATGGTGGTGGATGGGACATATACAGCAACTAGCAGGATAGATGTAATTTCTGTCGGTAAGTAGAACGGTTGGCACTTGATGATCATAAACTCCACCAATGGAGAACAGTGTTTGTGTACAAAAGTCGCATCTCGGCACCAAGCATTACTGATGTAAACACACACACCTCCTTCACGGGTCTTCCCTCCTGCCATGAACACCTGATCAGCACATAGCATGTTAGTCCCACTAATAGCACTGGCCACTGAATAGCAGAGTCCGGGATATTGTCATTTAACCATGTTTCCGTAAAGATGAAAACACAGCAGTTCCGCGCATCATGTTGCATAGTTCTCAGAAGCTGTATGTGGTCTATTTTGTTGTCTAATGAGCGTACAGTGGCCTGAATGAGGGGAGGGATCAGGAGTCTGTGTGGGCTAGCAGCTAGCTTTGTTCAGATACCTCCACATTTACCTTTCTTTTGTCTTTGCTCACACCATCTGTGGCGTCTCCATTTGGGATGGGACACAGCAGTCGAGGCCAGGGCTGTGGAGGTCTGGCAGAGAAGTCCTAGGCCACGGAGTTCCTCTGTAAAGCTCTGGTCCAAGATATAATGTTTGGTCATATTCCTTATCTCCAGAAGGCTGTGGCGACTGTAACTTGTGCACAGCATCATATGTGGACATTAAACGCATGAATATACACTTAGGCATAATTTAAACAACACTAAACGGCACAAAACATGAAGAGAGAAGAGAGGTTGCTGCGTATTTACGTTCCAACTAGTGGTTAACTGGGGCTCTTGAGTATTTAAAGATACATGCAGTGAAATGAGCCATTCTGAGGAAGGTAATCTGACCAAAGTATGTCACTAAAATTTCATTAAGATCTGTGGGAGCTGTCAATATGTGGAAAAATTGCAGTAACTAGGACCTTTAAAACATCTTTTGTTTTTAACACAACTCAATTTTTTGACTGTCAGCTGTGTGCTTCTATCTGCTGAGCCATCAAGATGGTGAAAAATCTTTGAGTGCCACTCAGGCAAATAATGGATCACAACATGTTTGATTTGGATAGAAAAACATCAGTCCTGATGTGTACTGATGATATCATGATTTTCTAATTTCTTTCTTCACTCTGTGTGTTAGTAGAGGGATTATTGATTGTGAACTAAACTGTAAACTAATTAACTTCTCATAGTAATTGGCCTTTGGGGCTATGGCAGCCAGCGCTATCAAACTGTGTTTCTCTACAGATAAAAAAAAGAGACAAATTTCCCTTTATATGCTGTGATATTTGGTTATTTTTTTATCCAAGTTCTGCATTTAAAAACGGACAAAACTGGATTCAGACTTTTGTGCTATCACCAAGATTTACAGTGCTATACAGTTAAAGAGGCTATTCCTTTTGTGCATTAAATATGAATTGAGATTCTTGAACATAAACTGTCAAAGTTGATGTGTTATTCCTGATCTACCAGACCTCACAGATTAGAAACACACATGCCTTTAACTCGTTAGTAATTCAGACTAAATCCATGTTTTCTCCTTTGCCCTGTGCTCCTTTTTACAGGGGGTGCTCTTGATGGTTTGATGGTTGTTGTCTTCTTTTAATCAATAACCTGGATCTCATGGACGCAGTTTATTTTAATACATAAATCTCTTGATCCAGTCTTAATTGGGTGCAGTTTACATCTAAAACGCTACGCAAACCATTAGCTGTTTAAAGAAATCTTGCAGTTCTTTGTTGTTTTCAAGCTCTGCAGCTTGGAGTCATTAGATGAATGAACAGCTGGAATACCTCAATTAATCATGAGTGTTGTCTCCAAGTAGCAGTCCAGTTACTTGCACATATTTTTTAGATTCTCTTTGAATAAAGGATTGCATGCTACAAATGTGACATTCAGCAGATCCTTATTCACACAAAGCATCTGGAATTGAGTTATGCAGGAATCCTCAGCAAACCTTTCATTATAACAATTACCACTAACACGGAAATGTATGGTTTTACATACTCTAAAATATTCAGCATGTAGTAAAAGCTGAAAGCTGCATAATAACACTACATTTTGTTGAACTATGCATAAAATGTGTGAAGAGCATTTCAGATATTCTGGTTGTTTTTGTAAAAGCCTCTTTGAAGATACCTATGGGGTATTTTATTCCTTAAACATTCTGTAATATTTATGATCTCACCATAATTATGTGAAATATCTTCCAAGAATTTAACTGCTCAGCTTATGATGCATGACAGATAATTTCCATTCATTTACACACTGCACAGGGATCCCTTTGGATTTCCTGCTAAACGTTTCCACACGGTCCATTCCGTTTTATCCTGCAAATCCTTGCTGCAGGATTACTATGGGTGAGGGGCTAAAAATAATGAAAATAAAACTATGTAAGCACATATAAAGGAAACACAAAAAGGCAAAAGAGGAACATGAGAGCCTTTATTAGGATATTGGAGCAATTAGTTACAGCATATAGCAGTGCCGCTTACTGACAACAGTAAATCATGCATGAGAATAAATATAGCAAACAGTCTCGTTTTTCTTTGACTGGTAGCGCACAGCTTTTTCAAATATGCCCACTGTGCAAAATGTCCACAAATGCAAGCAATTAATGTTCAGTGTGTTCTGTTATAGCTGTTTATAAAATATTATTCAACCTCTTTTTGTTTTTACTCAATCCATAAAGACAAACTATTTTTATTATTATTATTATACATGTTTTAAGATGAGATCTCTCTTCAGCAGTTTTAAAAACTGTAAGTCAAATCATACTATAATTTCACAGAAATAAGAAAAAAGATTGACAGTTCTTCAACAGAAAGCGTTCCACCAGTAGGAATCATGACTATATAGTATTTTCCTTTAAGCAATATTACAAGTATTCGCTGCACTAATGAATATAGCACAGCGGTGATTTGGTGGTGGGCCTGATGCACAGTGAAAGGCTGAAGATCTCACGTGGTGCAATATTCATATACCGCACAACCTTGAGTGTAATATTGCTTCTCTTCAGTTTATAAGTTGACAGCAATAAAGGACAACAGGTTATGTTTTGTTAGTTTATTAAGTGATATATTGTTTCCACCAAGACCAGCATCACAACATGAAAACAAGCAGTCCTCAGCTGGTACTTGCACAGAGACATAATAGGCTAGAGTGTTCATCGCTAGCCACCAGGCTAGTTTTAGGTGGCCAAGTGTGGTTGCCATGTTGGTGCTGATAAGAAACAGGAAGAAGCCATAGAGCCACATTAGCATGTACTGCATTTTCTTCATTTTGGCTGAAGAAGTTGAATATCATCATCATCATCATCATAGCAGTGTGTCGGGGGCGACAATAACTGTTTCATTTAGGTCTGATCAGATTCCTCCACACAGCTCTGTCCTTAGCCTTCCGCTGCCAGGAACTCCTGTCTATGTCCAACTTCTTCAAGTTTCTTTTTACAGTGTCTTTAAATCTGAGCCTTGGTCTACCCTGATTGCTTTTGCCCTCGCATAACTGTGAGCCGAGGAAGACGCTGGTGGTCCATCCTCTCAGCATGTCCGAGCCATCTCAGGTTCATCTGTATTAGCATGTCTTCCATTGATTGTATGAAATAAACAGCATTTGGTGTCATGCACAACGCCTGATCATGGTAGGAAATTGAGGAAAATAAAAAATGTTCTGTTTCAACGATGTTATTAATTGATTTAAACATTGATGTGAGTGTTTTCAGCACCCAAGTATAAACTTGGGTGCTGAAAACACCTTGGGACCGGCGGCGCCACACGAGTCGGCTGCCTGTTGCAACAGCCTTTTTTTTATCTTCCTTCTTCTTTCTACACCTTTCACTCTGTATATATATCACGGACGCACGGATCGCCTCGGGGGTCTCCCGGGTCGGCGGACGGAGCCACGGTTTGCAGCGGGAGACGTTACAGCGGGGAGGAGCTAGTGCTAGCTAGCAGTTGGCCGCCGCCCGGTGCTAATGGGAAACTCGACATACCGGGAGCTGTAGCGAAAACGAAGCGGGTGCCGGGCTGGAGTTTAGGCGGCGTGAAAGAAATATAAGACAGAATAATAAAGAGCGATGGCAAGAACCAAGCAGTCCGCCCGTAAAATCTACTGGAGGAAGAAGCCCCCCAGGAGACAGCTAGCCACCAGGGCTGCTCGGAGAGGCGCTCTGGCCACCGGCAGAGTGAAGAGGCCTCGCCGTCACAGGTCCGTGGCTCTGAGAGAGATCCGTCGCTACCAGAAATCCACGGAGCTGCTCATCCGTAAGCTGCCCGTCCAGCGCCTGGTGAGGGAGATCGCTCAGGACTTCAAGACCGTCCTGCGTTTCCTGAGTTTCGCCGTCATGGCTCTGCAGGAGACCAGCGAGACCCACCTGGTGGTCTCTTCTTCGCTAAGGGGGTCACCATCATGCCCAAAGACTTCCAGCTGGCCCGCTGCATCCGCGGAGAGAGAGCTTAGACTTTCTGCTGCACATCCACCAGCCATAATGCTCTGCACTGTGTGTCTATATATATACATTTATAGTAATATGGACATATGTTTGCTAGATGTTGTTTTTTTCTTGCCTTCTGATTGTTGCTCTGAGTGTTGCTGTCCCTGTGCTGTTGCAATCCTGGAATTTCCCCATTGTGGGACTAATAAAGGCTTATCTTATCTTATCTTAACTTTTCAAGATTGTCTCCTGTGTATGCAAGTGATTTTTTTAAATGTTTTTCTTTCTTCTTATGTCCAAATGGTTTTTATAGTGATGCTCATTCATAGAATTGTAATTGTGAGGATGCCAAGTCCAAACACATACGGTAGGAGAATATTTTACTGTTTTTATATAAATATTGTTCTGCTTTTTAAAACATGTTGACTAGCCTATAGGAGCATGAGTCTAATTTTAATTTGAAGTTTTTCTCAATTTTTACATGTTTAACATAAAAAAACACAACGGGTGCGTAGGCCCCAGTTTTATAGTCTTTAAGTACTTATTGTAAAACTTTACAAAATACTTAAAAGTGAACAATCCAATTTTCTTCTACTTTTTTATCCCCCCCCCCCCCCAAAAAAAAATCACGTTTTGTTTACCTTGGATTTGGGCACACAAAGGCTCGCAGACCCAGCTGCTTACAACTAGTTGTAAGCTTTTAGACCTTTGTAGGATCTTAGTTGTTTCAGAGTGTAAGCAGCACTGGTGCTGTGCAGTAATAAATTAACGCTATCTGGACAGGTGATGCTAGCCCACTTCTCTGTGTCGTTTGGCCAGTTTTGCTTTGGAATGAGATAGGGGGGCTGCTCTCAATTAAAACAAATGTGTCATCATACCACTGTCTATTGTCATTATCAAGAGTTACACAATAAATTTTGGACATTCTCGCATTTTTTTGTTCCATTTTGCTCCATGATTATCCCCCATACATGGCCAGTGATCTTATTTGACCCCGCCAGAAGTGACATGATTGAAAACTATGGATACTCCATAGCCGTCTTGCTCATCGAAAGTACCAATATTAACACCTACATTATACTGAAGTATCTGAGAACTTGATGGGAAGGTTAAAATGATATTTTCAGTTCTTAGGCTTTTTTATTATGATTCATTCAGCACAGTCATACAGCACAACACTGTACAGTTCTGGTAACGTTCAGTAGACACCAGTCCACTGCTTTATCTGAGTAATGTCACATACATTATTCAGCATCTACAACACAGTATGTTCTGACTGAAGTGTCTCCAAACACAACGAGGGAAATAAATCATATCTGCATGTTATACACTTAACACACATAATAATCAGAATGGCATTCTGATCAGACGGCCTTCTGCAGCTCGACACAACAAAAAGTGTAAAATCAATTTTATATTGGGACATATTCTCATTAAAATTTGGGTTCATAACATTCTATATGCATAGCTTACTTATATGATAACACTAAATACAACAAACCATTATTTGGATATTCCATTATCACAATGTTGCAAGACCTGTCAACAGGACTATATCCAGTGCCAATACGGTGCCTAAATTTGCTGTCAAAATGTTAGCCGTGAGCCCTCTAGCCTATTATAGCTCTGTGGTTACCTGTTGCAGTATCCTACTGTAAAAATTAAGGTACACGACTGACTACATTCCTCACATATTATAAGAAGCTATGACAGTTACTGTAATGAATGATTATTAGAACACTGCTGAAGTGGAATGAAACATTTCCAGTGAAGTGTCTGAGTGCTGTTATTGGGGAATATAGTAATTCATGGAATCCCTATTGTCTGATCATATTGCTTGGTCAGAAACAGCTGTCAGCTGTTTAATGTATTTGGCATTAAGTGATTATATCTATATTGGTTGTGGAAATGATGGCAAAAAGTAACATGGTGGAGGGTTACAATTGTAAAGCTTAACTTTTGCTAATCCTAACCAGTTCTCTAAACTTCATCTTGCCCAGATGACATACCTGTGGAGGTATGGAGATGTTGAAGTGGACTTTTTAACCAGATTATTTAACACAATCTTGGAGAGTGAGAGGATGCCTGAGGAGTAGAGAACTCTACTGGTACCAATTTGCCAGAACAAGAGCAATGCTTGGAGCTGAAGTAACTACAGGGGGAAAAAAATGATCAACTATGAAGATATGGGAAAGAGTTGTTGAAGCCAGATTAAGAGGAGAGGTGATGATCAGCAGGCAGCAGTACAGTTTCATGCCAAGAAAGAGCACAACAGATGCAATGTTTGCTTTAAGAGTGTTGATGGAGAAATATGGAGAAGGTCAGAAGGTGTTGCACTGTGTCTTTGTGGGTCTTGAGAAAGCATATGATAGGGTGCCAAGAGAGGAAGTGTGGTACTGTATGAGGAAGCCAGGAGTGGTGAAGTATGTGAGGGTGGTGCAGGACATACAGATCTGGAAAAAAAATTAAAGACCACTGCAAAATCTTTCCTAAATTAGCATCTCTATATGTATTGCAGCCATTCAATTTGAGTATCTGTTGAATTCCAACACAAGGACACCTCAAACTACTTGAGGGGGGACTGATTAGGAGATCACCTAAGCATGGTAAAACACATGAAAGCTGTGAATAAAAATCAGAGTTATTCCACAAACACAGATTCCTGAGTTCTTCCTAAGTTAAAACTTACGTATTGTTGTTTTGGCCAGTTGTCATTTTCCGTAAATAAATGCTCAAAATGATGATGTTTTGAGTTGGAATTTGAGCAACTTGTTTTCAGTAGGTTAGAGAATAAAACAAAATTACAAGATTGTGCTTTTGGGCCCTCCAGCATATCACTCCGGCACACAAGAAGAAAACAGCCGTGCCATTTTCCAGCAGCCCTTGCAGATGATGGGACATATTAAATTTGGAAATTATCAGCATTTCTTTTATTAGGCTCTAATTGTACTCTGTGTTACTGTTGTACATATGTCCAAGTGTGTGAATGCTGTGATATTTCAGTTTTAGATAACTTTTATGCACCATTATAGCTTTCCTACATCGTGAGTATAAGTGCTTGCAATACAAGTGGCTCCCTCAGTCACTTGGGTTCTATAGCATTTGTGTTGACTGTCTTATGGAGGAAAGGGCTATGGGTATAACAGTGAAGATGCAAGAAGTAGAGATAATGAAGGTAGGTGAGATTAAATACCTAGGGTCAACCAGCAACGGCAATGGACAGTGCACAGGAGAGGTGAACAAGAGAGTGCAGGCAGTGTGTGGAGATGTGTGTTGGGTGATCTCTGACAGAAGGATAGCAGCATTGAAAGGGAAGATTTACAAGACAGTAGTGAGACCTGCAATAATGTATAGTTTGGAGATGGTGGCGCTCACAAAAAGACAGGAGGCTGAGCTGGAGGTGGCAGAGTTGAAGATGCTCAGATTCTCACTGGGAGTGACTAGGAGGAACAGGATTAGAAATGAGTATATCAGAGGGACAGCTTAGGTTGAGCGGTGTGGAGACAAAGTAAGAGAGGCAAAGCTGAGATGGTTTGGACATGTGCAGAGGAGGGATAGTGGATATATTGGACAAAAGATGTTGAAGATGGAGCTGCCAGGCAGGAAGAAAAGAGGATGACCACAGAGAAGATTCATGGATGTAATGAAGGAGGTCATGGAGAGGGTTGGTGTTACAGAAGAAGATGCAAGGGATAGGGTGAGATGGAGGCAGATGATCTGCTGTGGTGACTCCTAAAGGGAGCAGCCGGAAGAAGAATAAGAATAAGAATTTCTCTAATCTTAACAATAAAAAAGCGTATTCAATGCCTAAAGGAAGTTAATCACAAAACTGGAAGTGACTCGCACACACAACAGTGACAAACTTCTGTACAAGGAGAAACAAGTTACCATCTTTGACAAAGTAGACAGTGCCTTAAAAAACTATTCACCCCTCTACCACCACCACTGCCCTGGCATTCTCTTTGTTTTGTTGCAAAATCTGAAATTTAAATGGATTTTTAATTTGATTTTATGCAGTGGACCTACACAAAACACTCTAAATTAATTGAGTGAAGCCCCATCCATTATCTTAAGAAGCCATATAATTAGTCAAATATCCATCTGTGAGCAGTCTAAGGCCTGGTGCACACGACAACATTTTTGTTTAGAATCAGAGAGAAAGATCTGCGTAGACACAATATATCACAGAAGCAACCATGTGTGCACATGGATCCACCAAAGGTGTGAAAACTGCTGTTGTAACTAACGAATGGCAAGTAGAAGTTTTTCTAGGGACTTTGGATTATAAAACAGTAACTATAAATGCCAGATTCCCTGCAAGAAAAATATATATTCATTTTTTTTTTGTTGAAAACATAAGGGCATTATTCATTAAAAAAAAAATACTGTAGGTTAAATAAATAAATAACCTAATTCCAACCAATACATCAGGCTTAAAGTTCAGTCACGGAGGTTGTATTTTAGTGAGAGATACAAGCTCCTTGGTGTGTGGACTGACTAAAAGCTACTGTAAATTGTGGCTATAATGTACCGTTGCTCTTTGTATCTGTGCACACGGATGGGGAAAAACGGTGCCGATAAAACTTCTCCACTCTGGAGACTGGTTTCAAATCACACCTCCAAAAACCTAGTGACATATGCACAGACAGCTAAACTGTGGACGAACTTCCCCAGTTTGGGGTAAAAACGTCATGTGTACAGTCACTTAGAGCCCCTTTACATCGCACAGAGATTGTTGGGAGACCATTGAGAGCTCAAAAACTGATCTTATCTCTCAGCAGTCTCTGTCTGTGTAAATGTTTGGGAGATTGTTGTAAGATTTTCATGGTGATCAATAGAGATCTTCGAAAGGTCCTTGAGAGATTATTGCGACACCAGTAGAGATCGCTGAGAGACAAGAACAGATTGCTGGGGGATCACTGAGAGTTTCTTTGGCAGTCAGAGATTTCTAGTGCTCTTCTACTCCATTTACACGGGGGGTGGGGGGTTAATTGACAGATCATTGATAGATGGAAAAAAATGACAGGATCTCTCAATGATCTTTCAGTGATCTCTCAACAATCACAAAGATCTCTCAATGATTTTGCAAGAATCTTCCTCTGATTTCCATGGTCTCCGCAGTCATCATCTTGGTCTCCACAGTTGAGAGATTGTTTCAAAACAATAAGAAAGTGAAAATCACAGGAAGATCATTGAGAAATCAGTGAGATCTTGGTGATTGCTGAGAGATCATTGAGAGATGTGGTCATTTTTTTCATCTATCACTGATCTATCAATGGTCTCCCCCCTCCCATGTAAATGGAGTAGAAGAACGCTAGAAATCTCTGACTGCCACACAAACTCTCGATTCCTCAGCAATCTGTCTTGGTTTCTCAGCAATCGCTCTTGAGCTCTTAATGATCTCTACTGGTTTCTCAATGATCTCTTGTAGTCTCTCACTGATCTCTCAATGACCTTTCAATGATCTCTATTGATCACCATGAAAATCTTACAACGATCTCCCAAACATTTACACAGCGGGAGATTGTTAAGAGATCAGGTCAATTTTTGGGCTGTCAATGGTCTCCCAACAATCTGTGCTGTGTAAAGGGGGTATAAGTGTCAAATGTTCTGAGTCAATACCAGGGGACCAAAACTAAGCAAAGGCTGAGCTCTCCAAGCAGATCAGAGAAAAAGTTGTGAAGAAATACAGATCAGGATTGTGTTATTAGAAATATCTCAAGCTTTGAACATCCTATGGCATACCAATAAATCCATTATTAGAAAAATGACAACAAATCACCCAAGAAAGGATCATCCCCCAGAATTCATGGACTGGATGAGGAGGACATAAATCAGAGAAGCATCCAAACATGGAAGATGGTACTCTGGTCAGATGAGACTGAACATTTTGACCAGTGACGACAACGCTTTAGCCTGTTTTCCACTAGCCCAGCACACCTCGGTACGGCTCGATTCACTTCAGTACGGCTCGGAATGCTTCTGTCTCCATTAGCACGGTGTTGTGCTTGTGCTGTGATGGTTTGTGTTAGGAGGTTTTAGAAGCGGGGCAGCGTCAGATTCTCAGCGAGGCGGGGCCACACTCCCGTGATGTTACGCACCCGACTGAGTCCTTATTTACAGGAGACAAAAAAGGATCCAAGGATTATTGCCTTGCTCGCTCTGTGGTTTTATCTCACAATTAATTTTATCTCATAATTAAGCTGCAACAACACAAGTCACTTTTGTTTTGAATTAACTGCCAAATGACCTAGAAATAATGAGCTGAAACTTGTTTTTATTCGTATTAAATAATGAGACGGTGGCACACTGGCCAACACCAAATTGTATTATTTTTTACATCCTAGGGCATTTTGGATGTACTGAATTAAAAAAAATCATGTTTTTCACCTTCAGGTCAACGTTTGGAACAACAGTATTATTATTTTCCGTTTAGATGATGCTACACTCCTTCTAAAGTATTGTAAATCTCTGAATTTGGAATGCCGATAGAACATTCAGTTTACATATACTTGTACCTACTTTGACTTGGTGCTAATTTTTTATGATATTTCAATAAAAAGAACAGAAAGCTTACAAAAAGATTTCTTTTTTGGTCTAGTTAAAAATTACATTACCTTTACAATGGTTGACCCCTGACAGGATGATCAGCATCATTTTGATCAGACTAGGCAATGGAATTTCTATGTAATTATACTGTTTTATAATTCAGTGTTATAACAGACAAACCACACTTTCCAAAACAATTCCATTTTATTATATACAAAATATTAAAAGAAAAAAAAACTTTGCAACACAACATGAAGGTTAATCGACATTTTATACACGCCGACCACTGAGTGTCTACACCGGCTTCCCAAACTAAGTCAGCAAGACTCGGATGAATGAATCCGTCTCTGCCAGCTGTGGTTCAGGAAGGCTCGGTTGAATAATCCGTGCGGGCTGTCGCAGCGGACGCATGGGATGATTCTACAAGGAAAAAGCACACAATAAAATACAGCACGAAAGTGCAATATATACAGAAAAGACAATAGTTTTTAACAAGAATACATAAGCTTATTTCAGCGTATTGTTCACATGAATAATTAAAATAAAAGCTTTAGTCCGCAGTGTGCTGCAATAAAGCAGCGATCCATCCAGAAATGAACAGCTTTTTTATTGCATAAATAAACTGAGCGTCTTACCGAATATATTTGCGAAAAAATGCACAATAAAAAAAAATTAAAACTCACCGTTAAAGGACTCCGATGTCGAGACCTCCCGGTATATTTTTTCATTCCGGGCGGCTCCGTCTAACTCGCGCTGAATACGTTCGTCTGACAATGCAGTGAGCAGACACTGCACCTCCTTATTGGTCCATGGAACACCCTTATTACGCGAAGCCATTTTTGATAGAGAATAAATGAAAATAGCACAGCAATACACTGAAAATAAACCGCCAACAGTGGTTGCGTGCTGAGTAAAGGCGGTCGTGAAGATTCTTTTTTTTTTTTCAAAAACTTTATTGAGAAGGTCGTGAAGATTTGGTAGATGAGGAGGAGGAGAGGGGCGGTTACAACCTGAACAATCAGCGCTGGTTACGACCTGACCAATCAGCGGCGACCAGTCTGTTAACGTCACAACACGGCACAGCTCAGCACTGCTGTACCCTGCCCTGGAGCGGGGCTGAGAATCGCGGCTGTTAAACCGTGTTGGGGCTTGTGGAAAAGCGTACAAAGCGTGCTGAGCCGTCCTGTGTCACGCTAAAGTGTGCTAGTGGAAAAGGCCCTTAGTTTGCCACAAACTCAACACCTCTCATCACACTGAGAACGCCATCCCCACAGTGAAGCATGGTGGTGGTGGCATCATGCTTAAGGGCTGTTTTTCCATCAGCATGGCCTGAGAAACTCGTCAAAATTGAAGGAAAGATGAATTATGCTAAAAAGTTAAATTCCTGAGGGAAATCTGTACGAGTCCTCCAGAGTCAAGGTTCACTTTCCAGCAGGACAATGACACTAATGCTTGCATGGGTTTACTCTTGCTGCTCCAGTTTCCTCCCACATTCCAAAAACATGCAAGTTAGGTTAACTGGAGACTCTAAAGTGACCCGAGGTGTGAATGGTCAAGGGATTGGTGCCGCACTGTGGCTGCCTCATCCAGGTGGATGCCCTTCAATTTCTCCTCTGAGATTAATAAAGTATAACAAAACAAATGTGAGGAAAATGATGGGGAGAAGGCAGTTAAGAATTGGTCCAGTATGTATGACAGAAAAGCTTTGCACTTGAAACCCTAAAATTGTTGGTAGGATCAGAAAAAATAACAGAAGACAAACAATCTTTAGGTGTAGAAATGGCAAACATTTTAAGGCAGGGTCCCTTGAAGACGTTTACAATGTTGTGCACTTGCTTAGTCACTTAAAAAGGCTTCAAAATAATCCCAAGTAGAGCGTGCTGATTTCTGTCCGCCCTCAACCTGGATTTTTTCCCCCTTCATTTCATGAGGTGTGAAAGTTTAAAAGTAGAACAGAAGTAGTACAGCAAATACAAAATGGTGTCAGTAGCTATTGAATTATTAAAGTGGCATCTGCTGGAGAGAGAATGTATATACGTAGGTGCGTGCTACGGGGATGTAAAATGTATACTTTTAATCATCTGACGTAATGTAAGAAACACAAGATGAAGAATATGATAATTGCAATTTAATTAAAGAAGTGATTAACATCTAATTATGGAAACATGTGCTGTAATGAAATGTCTCAGTGAACTTCAGTGTTAGGATAAAGGTTGGTGTTTATATACTATGATGTTCAGCCATTAATGTATATGATGATTGGATGCATGCATGTGGGGAGAATAAATTGGAGAATAGCTAAGGCTTGTGCTTAAATTAGTTCTTTGTGCTGCAGATTATTTGCTGTTATGAAAATCTGAATTTAATTAGTTCTGGAGTAATTACAAATGCCATGCTGAACCTGTTTAAAGTGAAGACGGACATTCTCTGTTCATGTTCTCTTCATCAGTCTGTCCGTTAACTTTCAGCTGATGATCAAACATGATGGGATGATGGGGATATACAGTCATAGTGCTGCATGACCTCATCACGTTTCAAAAAGGGGTTAAAATAACCCTCTATATTGGGGTTGTTATAAAAAATATGATATGTTGAAGTGTGTATAGTTGAGTCACACCGTTTTCTGGTGTGAAAAGGATAACCAAAGCTTAGCTCGACTCTCTCTCTTTAGTCGTCAGGTATATTTATTGAACATTATAATATAGAGCAGAACATCTCTCTACTGTGTCAGCAGTGTACAGACATTGCAACTATCTGTTAATCACTGCACAGACAAACCATACACTGCTCAGACAGGCTAAACACTACGGGCCCTACTTTGATTGTCATCAGCAGACTTTTGCACCAGACTTCCCGCCATACGGCAGTGTTTTTGTTAGTTTCTGTCAGTGCATTGTCTGTTTTTTTTAAGCTATGTGTTATGCAATCTATTTAGTAGATAGTGCACCTGCTTTGTGCTGAGAGGTGGAGAGCCATTTCAAAGAGGTGTGGCGGCGTGCAATTCTCATGCTCACCCATGTTATTGTGCATGTTATGCCAATGCACTTTTGATCAGGAAAAAGGAGATCTGTCATCAAAAGCACATTGTTTAATGCTGTTTCACCTTCATGTTTTGAAATCATGCAGCTCCAGAGCCCAGGAGTTCACGAGGAAACAGCACACGGTGGGGTTTTCTGTTATTTTAATGAAGAGAGTTTTAACAGTTATAATTTAATCACCTGTCATTTTAATTATAATATGGAAACTTAATGGTATTTTATTCCATCTACATTCT
Organism: Pholidichthys leucotaenia; assembly: GCA_020510985.1. NCBI lineage: Eukaryota > Metazoa > Chordata > Actinopteri > Cichliformes > Pholidichthyidae > Pholidichthys > Pholidichthys leucotaenia. The sequence continues at coordinate 174,406,206 of CM035848.1, read as the reverse complement.
CATTTTAATTGTGGACTTAACATTGGAGTCTATAGATTAGGGATTAATGTATTTTTTTTAGGGGAATGAATGAATGAACAGGGAGCATGTGTGCATTCTGGTGTAGATGCGGCACACAGGGAATGTGGTAAGATAGGCTACTGTCACTCTGCAGATTTTTAACTCCAAACCTCTGTAGCGTTAACCCTTTTTTTGGTTCAAATCTATAAAATCATTCTTTGCTGAAGAAAAATTGTTTCAACTCAAAAGTCTGGTCATGAACTGCTTCTTTCACCCAAGAACCAGAGCTGTAACACTATCCATCGGCCATAAAGTGGAAGTTAATCCCTTCTTCAGGACTTAGTCATTCTCCCTTTTCTGCTCTTTGGCAAAGGAATGCTTCAAATTGACAGATTTATGATTGATTTAATCTAGACGTGGGAGTCAAGATTCTCCAGTAAACAACCAGACAGTTTCACAGTGCCATCTGGTGGACAAATCAGGAATATTTTTTTTCTCTTTGCAGTGGATTTTATGCATTATGGACAAATAAATTAATTCATATTCTTTCTCTCAAGACAGTGTCCGCTACTGAAGACATGGCTGAACTCTTGGGATGGACAATGCAGTTTCAAATGCTTTTATTGATATGATTTGATATGTGTTGCTTTATCTTCAGGAAGAAATTAATTTTTGCATGCTTACTATCACAAATTAATTACAGTTACAATGTAGAGACATTGTATGTTGCCTTATTATTCAGTAGAATATCTTAGTCACTAAAGTTGAAGGAATTTATGCTTTATTCAGCACTCATACTTTAGGAGGATTTCACTCTTCATATCAAATATCTCTGCTCTGTGGGAGACCTCCACCTCAGAAATTTGAACTGACCAATGGGTCCCAAACCTATCTTCATTGCCTTTTTAGTCAGTTTATGACTTCTGCCAAACAAAGAAGCTCAAATATAATTGGTTCAGCTCAGTTCCATGAAATTCAGTGAGATTCTGCCATACCGAGGAAAAAACTTTCCTTTGTTTCGGTTTTGGGGCATTGGTCAAGCTGTAAGGAGCCTTTTCTGCTCTTCCATTTTTTCTATCTTTTAAGTTGACCCAGAGTCTTCCAGGCTCTGTGAAAATCCTGTTTCTTTTCTTTAAAATTCATTTTTCCTTATTTTAATCTTTTTCTTTAAATTACCATGTAAGAAGATTTTGTTTGATTTTTTTTCTAAGTTTAAACCAACTCATTTAAACCACCAACATCAGAAGTGATGTGCTTTTGCCTCAGTTTGAATTTCTGGGGGGCGGCAGTGGCTCAGGAGGTAGAGCAGGTCGTCCAATAACCACATGGTTGGCAGTTCGAATCCCGCTCTCCCTGGAAATCCTGCCGTTGTGTCCCTGGCAAGACACTTCACCCCCAATTGCTCCTGGTGGGTCTGGAAGCGCCATGTTAGGTAGCATGCCGCCATCAGTGTGTGAATGTGTGTGTGAATGGGTGGATAGCAGGATCTGTAAAGCGCTTTGGTCATTAAGAGATGAGAATAAATGCGCTATATAAGTGAATGCCATTTACCATTCTTATGGGACTTTGTACAATAAACCAATTTCTTCTTCAGTGCATAAGAGAAGACCTCTCCCAGCTTGCTGAAGAACAGCCTGATTGTGATTTCAGGAGCGTGGCCTTGTGGGAGAATCTGTCTTTATTAGCCTCTCTATCAACAGAATCCACAGACATCCAGCTGAATCAAAATTGGCATGTGAGGGCCTTGCTGCCACCAGGGACACAATGACTCTGTGACTGACGGTCTGTTGTTTAGTTTAAACTTAATTCTTCAGAATATTCCTGGTATAAGTTCTTTAAACTTAATTTCATGCAAACCCCTATCAGAATTTCAAAACGCATTTTGTCCTTTCACTCATTTACGTTCTTTTCAGAGTAACACCAATTTTCCATTTTTGTAAATAGTTAATCATCTCTTTCTTCATAAAATTGCATCCACTTTTCTTAACCAATGATATTTTATGGTTTTCCAATTTCCAGTATACTGACAAATTAAACTACACTTTATTTGGTTCCAAAAATGTTTGATTCACAGGTTACACTCAGCAACTCAGTAACAGTCTATGATGCTCATAATACATGTTGAATTCTCTGTTTGAAAGTTATCCATATACAGTATGTTAACCTATTCTGACACTTCTTATTAAACCATTGAAAGACATATGGGAGTTATTGTTTGATTTCATGTCCATCTTCTTGATTATCAGCAGACAAGAACTCACAAGGGTTTTTTTTTTAGACTGATTCATAATTGGTACACATGAAGAATTGTTAATAAAATTGTCCATTATCTGGACTGGTGCCCTATGAGAATATGTTTGTGTAAGGAAAGGAAATTTTCTTCCCTACTCACATTCATATTTACATTAATACTTGTACCAACAATAAAACACCTATAAAACCCATAAATCCGCAACACCTCCTCTGTGAAAACGTTTTGTCCACTAAATGTTGTGTGTAGAGTCATCATATCACATCATCATATCTCATGTCCGTTTGTGCTCACGCGTCTCGATTAATGAAAAAACACACTCAGCTGGTGTTTTCTGTTAAATGAGGACAGTTAAACCCAAACTATCTGAAGACAGAACAGGTTTTTTTTCACTACACAGAGGAAAAAAATTACATGGGTTTATGATTCAGTTCTCTACTGGACACCGGGACCAGTCTGTCACCATGATCCCGGAGAAGAGCAGGTATGTGCGCACAAACCCGATATTCATTATCTAATGATGACAGTTTTTACGATTTTAACCTCATTCACTGTCATTCTTTTACAAGAAAGATTCAAAATTAAAATATCCCGACATTTGTTTTGAAGGAAAACTACAATTTTGCATTCAGCAGAGCAGATTCATAGAACACAGGCCAAGATGAGTGACTCGCTCTTTCTTGGTTTAAAAGAGTTTGGATGAACTATAATATAACTGAAGGAATTTTACACCTCTGTCAAACTCATGGACAAAGAGAAAGACTGGCATCGTCTCTGAATTGTAGCCTACTCTCATTCATGGGCAAGCAAGGCTCTCAGTTAAAAAGCTCCTTAAAAGCTCTCTGTGCTTTTTAAATGCATTTTCACTTTATGAATGAGCCCGCATTGTCCTCAGCGCAAAACAGAATTGTCTTCCCATTTTCATGTTAGTATCACATCTTTGATCTCATGCCCCTGTTTTGTTTTTTGTTTTAAAGGGAATGAGAGCAAGTGCAGTGATAGGTTTATTTCACATCACACCCCAAACACACCTCTGAATAATTAGGACTGCTTTTTTCAACTTTGGGCCCAGCGTTAAATTTGGTTTTGTGTGGCTGTGATGGTGAAATGAACTTGGAAATGCCCATAAATGCATCCTGCGGCTCAGACAACTGATGACTGGCCACATCCTTGTAATATGGCCCTATGTGGTGGTGTCACATCCTAAAGTGGTGTAAACCCCCAACAGGAAGGAACAACAGTATGGGTGATACTGTAATATAATGAGTAAGGGCGTAAATGAATAATACTTATAGTGTACAGTGCCATGAAAAAGTATTTCCCTCCTTCCTGATATCTTATATTTATGCAGTATTACACAAGAAGTTGTACGATATCAATGAATATAGTAACTGTGGGTGTGATACATCTAATGTCCCACACGTAGCGGAGGATAATAAAGGAGTTTACTTAAATAATATAGGAGTTTAACTTTTTCAATTGAATTACTGAAATAAATCAACTTTTTGTTGACATTGTAATTTATTGAGATGCACCTGTATATAGTGCGGGCAATATAAGTAGATGATGCAAATGATATCAGTTTGGCCAGCAGCAAAGATTTTGATCATACCGTCCCACCTCAATATCAACTGTTGATCAGTTAAATAAAAATGTGTAAATGAACTGATGTAATTTTGTAAAAGGGTGTAGAGTGTGTAGATTATGGTTAAAATTTTGAGATGCTACAGCAGTCTTTTTTCATTAGAACAGTCCTGCTCCTGTATGGTTAAAATCCTGCTAATATTAAAAATGACTGTATGTAACAGTGCATCCAGGGCCAAAGCATCATATTTTGGACCCCGTGGGCAGCAGTAAAATTGCGCCCCCCCAACACCCCTGCACCCCCACCCAAATGAAGACAATAAAACAAAGAACAAAAATAAAATGAAGAATTTAAAAAGAAATCATTAAAAAATGCATTTTATATTATAGTTTTAGAAGCTACCGTCCATTGAGAACTCTGTATGTTTCAACCTTTGTTTTACCAGGAAGTCCCACTGACATGGGAGAACTAATTTATTACTTTTTCAGAAACAATAATGTTGAAATATATGCACTATATAAATATATATGAAACTGAAAAAAAAGAACTGCAATATATACTGTTACATCTATGCTTCAATTTATACCACTATATGAATTTTAGGCCATGCCACCCAGCCCTAAATATACACGCATATAAATGGCAGATTAGAACACTTGATTTATATATTAGAAGATTTGTGGTAAAAAAAAAATAATAATTTATTAAAGTAAACCAGTATGTTGCACAAAAAAAATAACATCTTGCAAATATATGAAGTGAAAAATATCACCAAATGGCCAGGAAAAAAAAAACATTGACAAGATCAGACTTTAGTCAAAAACAGATGAACAGTGGCCCTTTTTGATTGTGAAGGTTGCCAACCCTTTTTCTTTTGGGAAATACACAGCACCAGGAAGACCTAAAGGAAGACAAGGATCATCACACATTATCAAACTTATATTGTCATGCTTTCGGGACCACTTGACCTTCATTTTGAGATGTCTTTATGCAAGCCTCCCAATTTCATTAAAAATGTGCCTGGGCAAAGAGTGCAGAAGCCATTTTCCTTTTAAAGTTCAATGTAGCATAATTTTGATAAGGTGTCATGGTTTGTCAGTTCTCATTGTGGTGCTTTTAGTCCAACTTGATTTCATTTAGATCTAGAAAAATAAAGAAATAAATATAATTATAAAACCACAGGGAAAAGGACAGAAAAAGAGCATGCAGAAGAAGAGTAGTGTTGACCTTGGTGCATTGTTAGGGAATAGCTTAGAGGCATGTTTGTGAAAGGGCATGAGAGATGTTATTACAGCTTAAAAATGGCTTTGAATGCTATTTATCTGACTGCAAAACCAATTAGAAGATATGCAGATAAAGCAGATACACCAGCCAACCAACCAAATCGTATGGTTACTGATATCTGCCTTCTCGTCCATGCTCTTCACTCTGGGTTTCCCTCTTGCCCTTCAGTTCAGTCTCTCATGGAAGTTCTCTGTCCTTGTTGGTGTTTTTCCGTCTTGATTTGATCCCTCTGCCTCCCCAGTGAGGCAAACTGTGTTCAGGGTTTAAAGTAGTTTAAATTATCAGCCATTATTGTATATTTTAATATTGCATTAGATGCTCCCAGACCTTTTGACCTCTAGGACAAAAAAACAAAAAAACCCTGGGGTGACTCTGAGCATATTAGTTTTATACATCTGTTGCCCAGGAAACAAGAAAGTAAAATAAGTCGGAGGCAGGCGGAAAACAACAGTTGCACGAGGGAATGCAACTTTTTAAATACTGTGTTTTGGGAAGGGTTCATTGCAGCTGTGCACAGCAGAGGCACATGTGCACAACTGGGGAAAAGCACAAGTTTAAAGTGTATCAACAAATATGAAGTGACTTCCTGATGCAGGCTTGTGAATTTTGGAGGAAACTTTCCTTATCAAACAGCTCTCCCTCCCAGTATCTCTCTCCTCCCTCCCTTGTGTGTCTGTCTCGCTCTCTCCTTGTCTATCTGCTCCATGCAAAGAAAACTTTTTTGAATTTCATTTTGTCTTGACCCATTTTAAAGCGATAACTGTTGAGTAGGCAAGATAAAAGTGTGTTGTGTTAATGCAAGAGCAAGTGTGTGCTCCTGTTTGCAGATGTGTAAATGTGTGTGTACAGTGTGGCGCAAAGACGGATTCCTATCACTGGGAGCTGGGTTATCGTGATTAATAATTCAGGTGATAACATCCCCAGCCTTTTTGCCTCCTGTTCTTTTACGCTGCATATTTAGCTTTAGTCTTTAGTTTATTTTATTATTTTCCAATTTTGTGTTATTATTTATTTGTGGGTGTTTTAAAAAAAAAAAATAAAAAAATGCTTTTATAAAACCAAAACATCTGACACTATTGTAATTGAGATCTCATCAAGACCTCGCTAAGACCAGAGTCTTCCAAGACCAAGACCAAGACCAAGTCCAAAACCAAGACAGAGACCTACATACAGATTGTTCTTGGGAGACTCTGGTCTCGGTCTGGCCTCGACTACAACACTATCTGATACTAATAGTAAATATAATATCATACAGTATGCAGCTATCTCTGCTGCAAGCCAAGAGGTGGCATAGTAAAACACAGAGCAGAAACTCCTGGGAAATATTTGTATACCTAGATAAAATAGATCCAGCAGTGTTTCAGCTGAAGTTTGGGGAAATGGTACTGAATGCACACTAATTGTTACTCATATTTCTGTTGATATCCCGAGTTACTGGAAAAAGATGAACTTGACCTCATGACTCTTCGGGATCAATATGCCACATAGAATAATTTCAGCATGGGATGATCTTAGCTTTGTGTGCAGATCCAAGTTTATTGGAGGAACACAGATGTTATAGCCTGCCTACAGGTGCCGCACCTGTGCAAGCCACTTTGCAACCCACCTCCACCCCAGCTTTTTCTTTCCATGTTTGGTCAGACTTTGGCCTGCTCATTCTAGATTTAACTGTTTTGTTCCTAGTGTGAGGAATGCAACAATGTGAGCAAGACAGCACACCACACACTAACAGATTCCATTCACAACCAGAGTCACAACCACTATTGTCAGATTTTGCACTATTAACAAGCAACTGCACTCTTGAAAACAAGACTGATTGTAAATAATAACATGTTGGATTTACAAGTTGAGGTTGGAGTAGTCCCAGAAGTGATTCAGAGAATATTCAGTTGCTCATAATCAGTGTTGGAAGTAACAGGTTAAAAAGTCATGCATTACTGTACGCCACTACCTCTGCACTAACTTGTTGTTTAACAAATCACGATTACAATTACCGACTTGTTAGTCATTATTTTTACTTTATAACTAGGGGTGCTCTCAAAAGATTGATTCTCCGATTTGAATCGATTCATGTTTGACTGAGCTGATATCGATCCACAAAATCCATGGCTCGATCTTTTAATATGATGCTTTTATGGTTGTGAAGCACAAAACATGAGTGGTCCTTGGCCCGGCTGAACTCTCACCTGATTGAACAATTGTGCCGGTGTGAAGACCTACTCCACATCATAAAATAGTAACTCAAATCTTCAGCGGCGCCTGATTAATCGTCGTATTCCGACAAAGCTAGTCGCTAAGGAAAGGAGTGCTGCTAGCACTGCTGATGATGGAGCCACTTCATCTAAATATCAATGGCTGCAATTCAAACCCAGTTATGCATCTGGACAGTTTGTGACACAGCAAGAATTAAACTGATTGCCAGATACATCACAGAAGATATGCTTTCATTGTCTACAGTCAAGGTAGTTGCTTTCAGACTGCAAAATGCAGGTGACAACTAAAAAAATGTGGGCCACCTTGCAGAAAAGCGGTTTACTGCTACCTGGATAAAGAATATTCAAAAATGGATTTTGAGCACAAACAGACATTTGAGGCACTGGATCATGTCTCTGCTGCACCAGACATTTGGACTTTGCACAGAACTTTTCTTTGGATCAGTGCGCAGTGGATTAATCCATATCAGATAAACAGGGACAGTTTTCATGTCCCACACACTGACACATGCTCAGCAACACCAAAAAATATAGTATGTGTGCAAGATAATTGTTTTAATTTAACAGTGAGATTAAAAATACTTTTCCAAGTAACTAATTACTTTAACCATGTGTTAAATGGTAACATAACCCAGTTACTTTTGAAAAATTAATTAATAAATATAATTTCTTCTTCCTCTTCTTCTTCTTCTTCTTCTTCTTCTTCTTCTTCTTCTTCTTCTTCTTCTTCTTCTTCTTCTTCTTCTTCTTCTTCTTCTTCTTCTTCTTCCAGCATTTCCCTTATCAGGGGTCACCACAGTGGATCCACACGTGATTTGATAGGGATTTTACATCGGATGCCCTTCCTGAAGCACCCCTCCTCATTTACCTGGGCTTGGGGCTGCAACTACAAATCCACTGGCTTGTGCCCCCCCGTGGCTCAATAACCAACTTTCCTTTCCTCATTCTATTATGCTGAGCACCAAGCTAGAAGGTGGAACGTACCATTTTTATATGGTCTGGACCCAGCTGGGGGATGAACTGACAACCTCCTGGCAGTGGGACAGATGCTCCATCACTAGGCCACCACTGCTCATAATGCAGCTGACATCGCTGGATAATTTTACAGGATAGTCGGTAAAATGCCAAGGTAATCAGAACCTTTATGGAAATGCTGGAAAGAAAGAATGTGAAACAAAATCATTCAGATTATGTTGTAGTGTGTACCGTATTTTATGGACTATAAGGCACACTTAAAATCCTTTAATTTTCTCAAAAATCAGCAGTGCGCTTTATAATCCAGTGCGCCTTATGTATTACTTTTGGTTGTTGTGCTTACTGACCTCAAACCGATTTTATGTGGTACACGGCGCTCAAAAATCTGTCAAAATGTTTTAGCACGACTTTGGTAAGCTACGAAGCTGCACCACTTGATGGATTGTTGGAGCATTACAGTTACTGTAGTCAGAAGCCTTGTGAAGTAATATGTGCTTCAACATAATATTACGGTGTGTGTATAAGGACCCCAAAATGGCACCTGTTAAGAGGCATGCTTACGAAGCGGATTTTAAACTCAAGGCTATCAGTCACGCAGTAGTACGTGGGAATAGAGCAGCTGCGAGAGAATTCAACATTAATGAATCAATGGTACGGAAGTGGAGGAAGCAAGAAAATGACCTGCACCAAGTAAAGAAGACCAAACTGAGTTTCCGAGGGAACAAAGCGAGGTGGCCACAGTTAGAGGACAAAACTGAACAGTGAGTTATTGAACAGAGAACAGCAGGTAGAAGCGTCTCTACAGTCTCTATTCGACTCAAGGCAGCAGCGGTAGCACGTGACATGAAGATTGACAACTTTCGAGGAGGTCCTTCTTGGTGCTTCCGTTTTATGAAAAGGCGTAATCTCTCCATCCGCACAAGAACTACCATCTTGCAGCAACTGCCAAAGGATTACGAGGAAAAGCTAGCCATTTTCTGTACCTACTGCAAGAACAAGATCACTGGAAAGAAGATCCGGCCAGAACACATCACCAACATGGACGAGGTCCCCCTCACCTTTGACATCCCAAACCGTACTGTTGAGAAAACAGGGACCAGTACTGTATCTATACGCACCACAGGGAACGAGAAGTCATCCTTCACTGTAGTTCTCGGTTGCCAGGCTGATGGCCAGAAACTACCACCCATGGTCATTTTCAAGAGGAAGACTCTGCCGAAAGAAAAGTTTCCGGCTGGCGCCATCATCAAGGCTAGCCCAAAGGGCTGGATGGATGAGGAGAAAATGAGTCAGTGGCTGAGAGAAGTTTACGTCAAGAGACCGGATGGCTTTTTCCACAAATCTCTGTCTCTATTGATCTGCGACTCCATGCGCACCCATCTCACTGATACTGTCAAAACCCAAGTGAAGCAAACTAATTCGGAGCTTGCCATCATTCCGGGTGGATTAACCAAATTACTCAAGCCGCTAGATATTGGTGTCAACAGCTCTTTCAAAGTTAAATTGCGAGCTGTGTGGGAGCATTGGATGACAGAAGGCGAACACACATTCACCAAGACAGGGAGGCAACGCCGGGTGAGTTACGCCACTATCTGCCAATGGATCGTGGATGCCTGGGATAAGGTATCAGTCTCAAGTGTCGTCCGAGCTTTCACGAAGGCCGGAATCATCACTGAACCGCTAAATAACAGCAACGAGACTGACTCAGATAATGACGAGAGGGATCTGGGCATGCTTGACGCCGAAATCGCCCAACTGTTAAACTCAGACACTGAAGATGAAGAATTTGATAGATTTATGGAAGAGGAAAGAACTAAAAAAGTGAGTGTATTGTTTTGTATTTTATGTGTTACAACTGGTTTTTTTGTGTTACAACTGAATAATGTTGAGAGTGTGTGTTACAACTGAACAATGTTGAGAGTTATTGTGAATAAGTTGAATAAAATTTCACTTATCTGACGGTTTTGTTGCGCTTAATGTGCTTCGCTTAATGTGCCTTATAATCCGGTGCGCCATATGTATGAAAATAGACCGTCAAATAGACCGTTAATTGAGGCTGCGCCTTATAATCCGGTGCGCCTTATAGTCCGAAAAATACGGTAGATGGTTTTAGTCAGTATCAGTATCCACGAATGAACACAGCAACACCATTAACTATAAATTACAGCATGAATGATAATTTTATCTGAAAGTAATGTGCTCACATGATATTCATGACAGCACAAAATATGCATTTTTTAGTTTATGTAACCCTCTCAGTTAATTTAGGTATTTCTCATTTTCAATATATATGTCATGGTTTGGTCAGGGCACTCTTCCCCCCGCCCGTCCGGCTCAACTTTCACCTACTCCGCGGGTAACCATCTCCAACTGCATGATGAGACGCACCTGCTCCTCTGACTCGCCAGCGCTTAAATAGACCGTCTCTTCTACGCCTCGGCGCTGGCTCGTTGGGTAGACGGCCTTCAACAGCAGTTTAATTCACTTTGCCTCATCTAGAAAAAACCTTTAATTCTCTGCTTTTTCTTCACAGGTTGCTACCTCCTTGTGGTGCGTCTCCAGGGTTGTTGTGCACTCACCTGCCCCGTCATCATCACCACATCAGCGACCATTATCACCCGGTCAGACACCTCACCCAGCTCTTCTATGCCAGCCTGTTTCACTGGGAGGTTCGCTGTAAGTGCTGGGTTCCTCTGCTGGGTCCCTCTATTACTCCCACGTGAGTGCTGTCCTATTTTCCCTGTGTCTAGCCTCCATCCCAATTCACCTGCTCTCATCTCTCATTTCAGGCTGTGTGCTTTCCCTAGCGAGTGGCGGTTTTCTCTTGCCGAGGTGATCTTTGCAGTTCATAAAATTCAATCTCAATTTGTTACTCTATGTCATTGTATGTTTCCTTTGGTGTCACTTCCTGCACGTAAGCTGTCTATAATTGCTAATCATGACAGAACGAGCCAGCCATGCTGCAAGCTCAGCGGGAGCGACATCACCGGAACACTCTGCGTTAGAGCAGTTAGATGCCACAGAAAGGCAGGTGGCCGTGCTAACTCAACAGCTGCAAACCATTACTCAGCAGCTGCGCATGGTCGCCAAACATTTGGGCCATTTGTCTCTTCCGGTGCTTGCTCCTCCGCCTGTTGTCCCAGTTTCTTCTACTGTGTGCCGAACCACCTCCATTCCCTCGCCTGCCCCATATGCGGGGGAGGTGGGGAAATGTAAGGGATTTTTATGTCAGATTTGGATGTATCTGGGCCAGGTGGGGGGGAGTACCTGGATGACATTTCCAAAATTCATTTTTTGACCCTCCTGCTGCGGGACAGGGCCCTCAGTTGGGCCCAAGCTGTCCTCAATGGCCCGGAGGGTTCCACTTATTCATCTGAAATATTTGTAGGTGAATTCACTTGTGCGTTCAACCTTTCAGAAAGCGAGGGTAACATCATGAGCCACTTAATGTCTCTCTGTCAGGGTAGCCGGTCAGCTGCCGACTACTCTGTGGAGTTTCGGGTCATCACAGCGGACTCAGGGTGGAATGATGTTTCGCTAAGAAGCGTCTTCCTCCAGGGTTTAAATGAACACCTCCGAGATGACCTAGTGGTTCATGCGGTTCCCTCCTCCTTGGACGGTTTAATTGATTAGGCTGTCAGCCTCGACAGCTGATACTGCAAGCATGAAAAGGAGCACAAGGGCCCCTCCCACCCTTCCAGTGCGCGTGCATTCCCGTCAGCTGCTGACACAACTGGAGCCGATTCTCTTTCTGACTCTATGGAGTTCACCCAGGTCCGTCTGACTCCGGAAGAGCGCCAGAAGTGGAGGAGAATCGGCGCCTGCATGTATTGTGGTTCTCTTAAACACACACTGCAGAGATGTCAGTTGAAACCAAAAGACGCGGCCCGTCAGTAGCCGTGGGGGAGCTGACGGGTGGGAAATTCAGTCATCCCCCCGGTAAGCTATCTATTTCGGCCCTCATTCTGTTTCTGGGGGTCGAGAGGAGGGCCAAAACATTGATTGACTCAGGGGCAGAACAGAATTTCATTTTTGTGTGCTTCATACGGGATGTAGCCATCCCTCTGCACTCTGCACTCTATTGGGCAAAAGAGTTGTTACCATCACCGAGAAAACTGGGCCGGTGTCCGTCCTTCTTTCCGGCAACCACGGGGGGACTATTTCGTTTTACATTCTCCCCAAATCTGGTCACCCGGTGGTTCTCGGCTATCCGTGGCTCCAGAAGCACAACCCCATTATTAATTGGGCCAATAATTCCATCTCCTCCTGGAGTCCATATTGTTTGGCGTCCTGCCTCAGTTCAGCCGAGTGTTCACCCAGGCTATCTATCTTCTCCCCTCCGGTAGAGCCGCCGGACCTTAGCTTTGTGCCCGAGGTCTATCATGATCTCGGAAAGGTCTTTAGCAAGTCTAGAGCACTTTCTTTACTTCCCTATCGCTCTTATGACTGTGCCATAGACCTTCTCCCGGGCACTCGGCTGCCGTCCAGCCAGCTCTACAACATTTCTGGGCTGGAGAGGGAGGCAATGGAGAGCTGTATTAAAGACTCTCTGAATGCCGGCCTCATTCGGCCTTCATCGGCTCCTCTTGGGGCAGGTTTTTTTTTGTTGGTAAGAAGGACGGTTCTCTACGCCCCTGCATTGATTATCGTGAGCTCAATACATTACTACAAAGGACAAGTATCCTCTGCCCCTGATAAATTCTGCATTTGAGCTCCTTCAGCGCGTGCGAGTGTTCACTAAATTAGACTTGCGGAACGCTTACCATCTGGTCCACATTCGCGAAGGGGACAAATGGAAAACAGCTTTTTAAAACACACCTGGGGAAATTTGAATGTCTTGTGATGCCATTCGGGCTCACTAATGCCTCCGTCGTCTTCCAGTGGATGATTAACGACGTCCTCTGCGATATGGTCAATCAATTTGTTTTTGTGTATCTCAATGACATTTTGATTTTTTCACGCTCGACAGAGGAGCATACAGTCCATGTCCGGACCGTTTTCGAACGGCTTCTGGAGAATCAGCTTTACGTTAAGGCTAAGAAGTGGGAGGTTTCCACCCGCTCCATTTCTTTTTTGGGCTTTATCGTGGCTGAGGGAGAGCTGAGGCCTGACCCAGCCAAGGTGGAGGCTGTGCTTAATTGGCCTACACCCCACTACTGCAAGGAGCTGCAACGCTTCTTGGGCTTTGCAAACTTTTAGCGCTGTTTCGTTAGAAACTATAGTGGGGTAGCACAGCCTCTGACCCAGCTGATCTAGGTAAAGGTACCCTTTAGGTGGTCTGAGGCAGTCGAACGGGCCTTTCTCAAATTAAAGGACCTGTTCTCTACCGCCCCTATCTTGGCCCAGGTCAACCCCCAACTCCAGTTTATCCTAGAGGTAGATGCTTCTGTCTCGGGGGTGGGTGCTGTCCTATCACAATTCAATTCAATTCAGTTCAATTCAACTTTATTTATATAGCACCATTTCACAACAACAGTCATCTCATAGCACTTTCAACTGTAGGGGGAACCCCCACAGTTGCAGAAAGACCCCAGCAATCAGGTAATCCCCTGTGAACAAGTGCTTGGCGACGGTGGAGAGGAAAAAAACCCTTTTAACAGGAAGAAACCTCCAGCAGAACCAGGCTCAGGGAGGGGCAGTCATCTGCTGCAACTGGCTGGGGGGTGAGGGGATAGAGAAGATGAAAAGAACAGACATGTAGAGAGCAAACAGCATGGTGGGGACTATCTATGGGAGAGAACAAACAGATGTTAATGACCAGCAAAAAAAAAATATTTCATTGAGAGTGAAGAAAGGAGTGAAGCCCAGTGCATTATTGGAGGTCCCCCGGCTGTCTAAACCTATTAGCAGCATAACTAAGGGAGGGTTCAGAGACACATGATCCCTCCCTAATTGCAGGCTATATCAAAAAAGAAGGTTTTAACCCTATTCTTAAAAACAGAGATCGAGTCTGACTCCCGAATCCAGATTGACAGCTGGTTCCACAGGAGAGGAGCTTGATAACTGAAGGCTCTGCCTCCCATTGCACTTTTGGACATTCTAGGTATTACAAGTAATCCAGCATTTTGGGAGCGTAGCACTCTGTTAGGATAATAGGGTAGTATCAGATCTTTTAAATAAAAAGGGGCCTGATTGTTTAGAGCTTTGTAAGTAAGAAGAAGGATTTTAAACTTAATTCTAAACTCTATGGGAAGCCAATGAAGAGAGGCCAGAACCGGAGAGATATGATCTCTCTTTCTAGTACCTGTTAAAACTCTTGCTGCAGCATTCAGGTTCAGGTTACTTTATTTGAACCTGAATGCATTTCGGATCAACTGAAGACTTTTTAAAGATGCTTCAGGACAACCTGATAATAAAGATAAGATAAGATAAGATAAGATAAGCCTTTATTAGTCCCACAACGGGGAAATTCCAGGATTGCAACAGCACAGGGATAGCAACACTCAGAGCAACAATCAGAAGGCAAGAAAAAACAAGCAAGCAAGAGCAGCTAATATACATATGTACATATTACTATAAAATATATATATACACACACACAGACACAGACACACAGTGCAGAGCATTGTAGCTGGATGGAATAAATATATGAATATATGAACACACAGTGCAGAGCATTGTAGCTAGATGGAATAAATATGTAAATATATAAACACCCACAGTATGGAGCATTGCAGCTAGGTGGAATAAATATGCAAGTATATAAACACACACAGTGCGGAGCAATGTAGCTAGATGGAATAATATGTAGATATATAAAAACACAGTGCGGAGCATTGTAGCTAGATGGAATAAATATATAGATATATAAATATAAACACACCCAGTGCAGAGCATTGTAGCTAGATGGAATAAATATGTAAATATATAAACACACACAGTGCAGAGCATTGTTGCTAGGTGGGATGAAACAGCATAACCGTCTATTTAGTTATCCTACATGGTATGATTATGTGCCCATACATATTCTCACCCTCCATAGCGACCGGTATGTTCCTAGTTGTATGCCGGAGAGGACCATTGTGTAAGTCTATTGCATCTTTTGCATTCAAAAAAAAAAAAAAACAAAACAAAAAAAAAAAAAACTATTAGTTTGTTACAAAGAGTAACAATAATTTAATCGAGAGCTAACAAAAGCGTGGATCAGTTTCTCAGCATCACTCTGAGACAAGATGCTCCTAATCTTGGCAATATTACGCAAATGATAGAAGACAGTCTTAGAAATGAATTTAATATGTGAATTGAAAGACAGATCTTGATCCAAAATAACTCCAAGGTTCCTCACAGAGCTATAAGAGAAAGAGTAACCACATCCAAACTAAAAGTTTGATTTAGAAAGGTATTTCTAAGGTTTTTTGGACCAACAAGAATGACTTCAGTCTTATCTGAATTTAATAGCAGGAAATTACAAGTCATCCAAGCTTTGATTTCCTTAAGACAGGCCTCTAACTTGATAATTGATTACTATCATCTGGCTTCATTGACAGGTATAATTGTGTGTCATCTGCATAACAATGAAAATGTATACAGTGCTTTCTAATAATGTTGCCTAACGGAAGCATATATAAACTAAAAAGAGTAGGGCCTAGCACAGATCCCTGTGGTACTCCATGACTGAGCTTTGAGCTGAAAGAAAACTCATTATTGACATGAACAAACTGGAACCTATCAGATAAATAAGATCTAAACCACTGCAACGAAGTTCCATTAAGTCCAACAAAGTGTTCTAATCTACAGTATCAAGTAGAATATTATGATCGATAGTATCAAAAGCTGCACTAAGGTCTAAAAGGACAGGTACAGAAACAAGTCCATTTTCAGATGCGATAAGGAGGTCATTAGTGACCTTCACTAAGGCTGTTTCAGTACTATGATGGATTCTAAACCCAGATTGAAACTCTTCAAGTAAACCATTTCCCTGCAAGTGGTCAAATAATTGTGTAGCAACAACTCTTCCTAAGATTTTTAAAATGAAAGGGAGATTAGAGATTGGTCTATAGTTAGCTAAAACTCCTGGATCCAGCGTTGGCTTTTTGAGTAAGGGTTTAATTACAGCAGTTTTAAAAGCCTGCGGTACATGGCCTAAAGTTAATGAAGAATTGATTATTTGAAGAATAAAGCTACCAATAAATAGGAAGACTTCTTTAAATAATCTGGTAGGAATAGGGTCTAAAAGACAAGTTGAAGGCTTGGATGAGGAAATTATTTTGTCTAACTCTGAAAGGTCAATTGGAGTAAATTCATCCAAACAGATATCAGTTGAAGGAGTTGTAGTGTTACTGTATTTAAGTTAACGGTGGGAACAATCTGATTGATTTTATCCCTGATAGATGAAATTTTGTTATTGAAAAAGTTCATTAAGTCCTGACTAGTAAGTAATGCTAGGATTGACAGAGTCCTGATTCTTTGTCAGCTCGGCTACAGTGCTGAAAAGAAACCTGGGATTATTCTTGTTCTCTGCTATTAATGCAGAATAATAACTCATCCTAGCTTTTCTAAGAGATTTTTTTTTATAAATTAAAAGATGATTTCTCCAAGCTAAATAGATTTCATCTAAATTAGTGGAGTGCCATTTTCTTTCTAATTGACGAGTCTTCTGTTTTAAGCTACGAGTTTCTGTGTTGAACCAAGGAGTTAGAAATCTCTGATTAGACTTTTTCTTTTTTAAAGGGGCCACCATGTCTAGAGTCTGATGCAGAGAAGTTGTAACACTATCTACCATGCTATCAATTACAGAAGGAGTAAGCTGTTTATAGCTTATTTCCGTTGTGTTGACACATGGCATAGAGGAAACAATCTGCATAAATTTGGTTACAACATCATCTGAGAGGCATCTACTGTAGTAATATTTTTCTTCAGGAGCCAAATAGTCAGAAATAGTAAAATCAAAGGTTAACAGACAATGGTCTGACAGTACAGGGTTATGAGGAGACAGTACCAGATTTTCTATTTCTATGCCATATGTCAGAACAAGGTCCAATGTATGGTGGAGATAATGGGTAGAATTTCCTACTTTCTGAGAAAACCCCATTGAGTCTAATGTTGAATTAAATGCCATATTAAGACAATCACTATCTACATCTACATGTATGTAAAGTCCCCTACTATAATTGTTCTATTTGATTTCAGCACTAAATCAGCTAAGAATTCGGCAAATCAGATAAAAACTCTGAATAGGCTGATGGAGGACGATAAACTATGGCAAATAAAATTGGATTTAGCCTAAAATTGCTAAAATGCTCAATACTGAGGACCAGGCCCTCAAAGGAATGATAACGTGTTTTTTTGCTTTACATTAACTAGTAATTTGGAATGGTAAATTATTGCTACTCCTCCTCCATGACCAGAACTTCTGGGATTTTGACAGTTTAAATAACCAGAAGGAGTTGATTCATTTAAACCAACATAATCCTCTTGCCCTAACCAAGTCTCTGTAAGGGATATTAAATCAATCTGATGATCAATTAACAGATCATGGACTAGCAGAGACTTGGAAGTTAGAGACCTAATATTTAACAAACTGCATTTAATTTTTAAATTATGAGGAGGGACAGAGGCCAAATCATTCAATTTAGAGGCTTCATGTTTAATTTGAGTTTTACCAACTTTTTGTTTAATCACTTTGGGATGCTTATACATTATATTTTTATTTACTTTGGAGGGAGCAGACAATGATTCTCTGATGGGGAAGACAGGGGCTAAGTTGAGGGGTGGCGGATGAAGAGGAGCTGCATAGAGGCGTGTAAGACTGTGACTCTGCTTCCTGGTCCCAACTCTGAGTAGTCAAGGTTTTGGAAATTTGGATAAAAATGATGCCAGATTGTTAGATAAATGAGAAGCACCATCCAAAGTGGGATGGACGCTGTCTCGTCTAATAAGACCAGGTTTTCCCCAAAATGAGCTCCAATTGTCTATGTAGCCCACATCATTTGCAGGACACCACACAGACAGCCAGCAGTTGAAGGATGACAAGCGGCTAAACATATCATCACTGGTCAGACTGGGGAGGGGCCCAGAGAATACTACAGAGGCAGACATCGTTTTTGCAAAGTCACACACCAATTCCGCGTTAAGTTTTGTGACTTCCGACTGCCAGAATCGGACGTTGTTAATGCCGGCGTGGATAACAATTGTGGAGTATTTTCAGTTACTTTTAGCCAGCACTTTCAAATTTGACTCGATATCGCCTGCTCTGGCCCCAGGAATGCATTTGACTATGGCTGCTGGAGTCTCTAGGTTCACGTTTCTGACTACAGAGTCGTCAGTGATCAGAGTTTTTTCCTCAGCGGGTGTGTCGCTGAGCGGGGAAAAACAATTAGAAACATGAACAGGTTGGTGGTGTACCGGGGCTTTGCGGCTAGGCTTCCTTCTCACCATCACCCACCCAGTCTCCTTGCTGCTGAGGAGGACCGAAGGACCTCTAGCAGGCCGCCCTATGCTAGGGAGCTCTGCTGCAGCTGAGGGGCATCCGTCAAGATTAACTGGCGCAGACGGTGTTTCAATGCAGTGGAGCCGGGATTCCAAATCAGATAACCTTGCCTCGAGCGCCTCAAAAAGACAACATTTATTACATTTACTGTTCACTAAAAGAGGCAAAGGTGTAGCTAAACATCTGACAGAGAGTGCACACCAGAGGAGAAGGGGAAGGAGAGCTAGTAGCCATAGCTAGTGGCTAACCCTAAGCTAACAAAAACACTGATGAAAGGTGAACAGAAGGCTAAAGAGGGTGATTAGATGACACTAAGTGCACACACAGGTGCAGGAGGCTTGATAAACAGAAGTGAGAGCTAACGGTAGAAGGAAAAAAGTGATTAAAATACAATTAAAGGAAAAATCCTCAGGAGAATGAGGAGAGTTAACCACAGAGCAAGCCCCACAGACAGCCAGCAACACAGGAAGTGACGATACATTACCACAGGAAGCCCTGTGTATCACAGTGCTCGGCCTCAGATCAGAAGCTCCACCCGTGTGCCTATTTCTCTCGGCGGCTTACGCCTGCCGAGGGGAATTACAACGTAGGAGAGTGAGAGCTGCTGGCCATTAAATTGGCCCTTGAGGAGTGGAGGCACTGGTTGGAAGGAGTGCCCCAGCCTGTAATTGTATGGAACGACCACAAAAATTTAGAATATCTTCAGTCGGCCCGCAGGCTGAATGCCAGGCAGGCCCGTTGGGCTTTATTTTTTTGGTAGATTCAATCTTAACATCACTTATAGGCCTGGCTCCCGCAATATTCAGCCGGACGCTCTCTCCTGGCAGTTCTGTCCTGACCCCCGTACTCCTCCCTCCCTCCCCCAATCGATTGTCCCATCCTCCTGTTTCCTTGGAGCACTCTTGTGGGACATTGAACGGAGGGTCCGGTGGGCATTATCCACAGAACCCATACCAGAAGTGGGCCCTGATAATTGACTGTTTGTCCTGGACTCTGCGCAGTGATGTCATCAAGTGGGGCCACACCAGTTTCTTTGCCTGCCATCCTGGCATCACCCAGACTATTAACCTCATTCGTCAAGTGTTTTGGTGGCCCACTCTGCGTACTGACATCCGGGAGTACGTCAGCGCTTGCCAAACTTGCTGCCGCAATAAGACTGACTCCACGCCCCCTTCTGGCCTGCTACATCCACTCCCCATCCGTCATCAACCCTGGCCTCACATTGCCCTAGATTTTGTCACCAGACTTCTTCTGTCCCAGGGTAATACTGTCATCCTCACCTGTGTGGATCGCTTCTCCAAGGTGATCCACCTGGTAGCCCTCCCCAAGCTGCCCTCTGCCCTGGAAATGGCGAACCTCCTCACTGATCATCCGGATTCATGGCATTCCTATGGACATTGTGTCTGACCGGGGCCCACACGTCCCAGATCTGGAAGGCCTTCTGCCGCTCCCTCGGCGCGACTACCAGCCTCACCTCGGGATACCATCCACAGAGCAACAGGCAGGCTGAGCGTGCCAACCAATCCTTGGAGGCCACTCTGAGGTGCGTGGCAGCCTCAAATCCGAGTTCATGGAGTACCCACCTCACTTGGGTGGAGTATTCCCATAATTCTGCTGTTTCAACGGCCACCGGGTTGACCCCATTTGAAACCTCCATGGGATACACCCCCCCTTACTACCTATGGCAGAGAGGGAAGTGGCAGTTCCATCTGTGGGCTCACGCTTGTTGCTGTCGCCGGCTGTGGAAGGCCACCCAAGCTGCCCTCGCTTGGTCTACAAATGGAACCGCCAATATGCTGATCGCAGGCGGGTTCCGGCCCCGAAATACTCCATTGGACAGCAGGTGTGGCTATCAGCGGACCAGGTACCTTTAAAGAATCAGAATCAGAATCAGGTTTATTGCCATTGTTCATGTAGTACACAAACTAGGAATTTGTCTCGGTACAATGCTGCAACATTAAACATGATAAGATAAGAGAAATAAACTATACATGTAATAAAGTGTAGGATAAGATTAAGTGATACTGGTCAACAGTTAAAATATATATTAGCCAGCAGCAGATACTGTGGAGAACTATATAGTGCAGTCGGTAATGCAGGAAGAAAACAGTGATGATTGACATGAGTCTGGTTGAGCTGCTGTACATGGTGCACGAGAGTCACTTAGTGTTCAGCAGTCTAATGGCAGAGGGGAAGAAGCTGTTCATGTGACGGGAGGTTTTAGTCTGGATGGACCGAAGTCTTCTACCAGAGGGGAGGGGGGCAAACAGTACGTGACCAGGGTGTGAGGGATCGGCTATGATCCGGCCAGCACGCCTCCGGGTCCTGGAGATGTACAGATCCTGGAGAGATGGGAGCTTGCAGCCGATCACCTTCTCAGCAGTGCGCATGACGCGCTGCAGCCTTAGTCTGTCCCTGGCAGTGGCTCCTGCGTACCACACGGTTATGGAGGTGGTGAGGATGGACTCGATGATGGCTGTGTAGATCTGCACTAACATCTTGGTGGGTAGCTTGAGCTTCCTCAGCTGCCGCAGGAAGACCATCCTCTGCTGGGCTTTTTTGATGAGTGAGCTGATGGTCAGCTCCCATTTGAGGTCCCTGGTGATGGTAGTGCCTAGGAAGCGGAAGGAATCAGCAGTGGTGATGGGAGAGCCTGAGAGGGTGAGGGGGGGCAGAGGAGTAGTGACTTTCCTGAAGTCTACAATCATCTCCACTGTCTTCAGAGCGTTCAGCTGCAGGTTGTTATTGCTGCACCAGGACGCCAGCTGGGCCACCTCTCTCCTGTAGGCGGACTCGTCGCCGTTGGAGATGAGCCCGATGAGGGTGGTGTCATCCGCAAACTTGATCAACTTGACAGACTGGTGGCTGGAGGTGCAGGAGTTGGTGTAAAGGGAGAAGAGTAGGGGGGAAAGTACACAGCCCTGGGGTGATCCGGTGCTGATGCTAGTATAGTCTGAGACAGTCTTTCCCAGCCGCACGGAGTCAAGGAAACTGTCTCCTCGTTTCCTGGGTCCATTCCCCATCTCGGAGATCATCAACAATGTCACAGTCCACTTGATGCTCCCGTCGGCAATGCAGATACACCCCAAGTTCCACATTTCCAAAATCAAACCACTCTCTGCCAGCCCCTTCTGTCCTCCCCCTAAGCTGCCTCCTCCCCCTCGGATTATCAATGGCCACGTCACTCACACGGTCCAGAGAATTCTGGACGTTCGTCGTCGGGGGCTCCAATACCTTGTCCACTGGAAGGGCTACGGACCAGAAGAAAGGTTGTGGATTCCAGGTTCCAACTTCCACTCATCCCACCAATCCCAGTGGACCGCCAGGAGGCATTCCTTGAAGGGGGGGCACTGTCATGGTTTGGTGAGCGCACTCTTCCCCCCGCCCGTCCGGCTCAACTTTCACCTACTCCGTGGGTAATTATCTCCACCTGTGTGATGAGACACACCTGCTCTTCTGACTCGCCAGCACTTAAATAGGCCGTCTCTTCTACGCCTCGGCACTGGCTCATTGGGTAGACTATTTTCAACAGCAGTTTAATTCACTTTGCCTCATCTAGACAAACCCTTTAATTCTCTCCTTTTTCTTCACAGGTTGCTACCTCCTTGTGGTGTGTCTCCAGGGTTGTTGTGCGCTCACATGCCCCGTCATCATCACCACATCAGCGACCGTCATCACCCAGTCAGACACCTCACCCAGCTCTTCTATGCCATCTTGTTTCACCGGGAGGTTCGCTGTAAGTGCTGGGTTCCTCTGCCGGGTCCCTCTATTACTCCCACGTGAGTGCGGTCCTATTTTCCCTGTGTCTAGCCTCCATCCCAATTCACCTGCTCTCGTCTCTCATTTCAGGCTGTGTGCTTTCCCTGGCAAGTGGCGGTTTTCTCTTGCGGAGATGATCTTTGCAGTTCATAAAATCCAATCTCAATTTGTTACTCTGTGTCATTGTGTGTTTCCTTTGGTGTCACTCCCTGCACATGAGCTGTCTATAATTGCTAATTATGACAATATATCCTTTAAAGCTAGGAGAAAAGATCAGATCTTCAAACAAACCCAAGCATGAGATTCCTCCTAGGCCCTGGCATGAACGTTCTCGTTGTCTATTTATGGGCATAGGAGAACGCTTTGTTTTTCTCTTTTTCCCTCCATGTCTACCCTCCAAACCTTCCCAAGTGTCATGTTGTCATGCCAACATCTTTTCTAAACTAAGAGACAGGAAATGATTGCACACAAGCAGCATTTTCAAGCACATGCACACAAACTCACACATACACACACAGACTTGCATGCACCTGTGTGCTTTAAAAAAGGGAAACAAAACTGTTGTACTGACAAACTAACCCACAGAAACAAGATCAATGTAGAACACTCTGATACTAAATCATTTTTTTTTAATTAAGGTTTGAAATTCATCAACGCAAAAGAACAAAGAGACTGTTTTGAGGACTTGAAGATTTTTTTTTTTACTTTGAAAAACAACAACTTGGCCAAAAGATTTTACTGGCTGTTTCTCAAAACCATGAAGAAAAAGGCCAGGAGAGCTGGCTGAGACACCTTCAGTTAAAAGAACAATGTGAGAGGTACTGAATAGCTTTTTAAAAATGTAAATAAAATAAAAAAACATGATTTCAGTCTTTCAGAGACAAAAGATCAAGAAGGCTGCAGGACCTGATGGTGTGTCTCCGTCCTGCCTGAGAGTCTGCTCCAACGAGTTGGCCCCCATCTTCACCCGGATCTTTAACAGATCACTGGAGCTGCGTGAAGTGCCTTCCTGCTTCAAACGCTCCATCATCATTCCAGTTCCCAAGAAACCCTCTATTACAGGATTAAACGACTACAGACCTGTTGCCCTGACCTCTGTGGTCATGAAATCCTTGGAGAGATTGGTGCTGAACCACCTGAAGGTCATCACAGGCCCCCTGATGGACCCACTGCAGTTTGCCTACCGGTCAAACAGGTCAGTGGATGATGCAGTGAATATGGGACTACATTACATCCTGCAACACCTCGACTCCCCAGGGACGTACGCCAGGATCCTGTTTGTCGACTTCAGCTCAGCGTTCAACACCATCATCCCAGGCATTCTTCATCAGAAACTCCTCCAGCTCAAGGTGCCCCCCTCCACCTGCCAGTGGATCTCCAGCTTTCTGACTGACAGGTGGCAACAGGTGAAGCTAGGGAGATTTACATCCAGCTCCCGAAAAATTAGTACTGGCGCCCCCCAAGGATGTGTCCTTTCCCCACTGCTCTTCTCCCTCTACTCCAATGACTGCACCTCAGAGGACCCTTCGGTGAAGCTCCTGAAGTTTGCGGACGACACCACAGTCATCGGTTTGATCCGGGATGATGATGAGTCTGCATACAGGCGGGAGGTGGAGCAGCTGATCCTCTGGTGCAGCCAGAACCATCTTGAACTTAACCCAGCCAAAACGGTGGAGATGACTGTGGATTTCAGGCGACACCCCCCTTCATTCCCCCCACTCACCATCCTCAACAGCACAGTGTCCACTGTGGACTCCTTCAAGTTTCTGGGTACCACAATCTCCCGGAACCTGAAGTGGTCCTCCCATATTGACACTGTCCGGAAAAAGGCCCAGCAGAGGTTGTTTTTTCTGCGTCAGCTCAAGAAGTTTGATTTGCCTCAGGAGCTGCTGGTTGTCTTCTACACCGCCATCATCCAATCTGTCCTCTGCTTTTCCATCACTGTCTGGTTTGGATCTGCCACTAAACAGGACAAGACCAGACTGCAGCGGATCATTAAGTCTGCGGAGAGGATCATTGGTACCGACCTACCCTCCATTGAGAACTTATATCGGTCCATAACCAGGAAACGGGTGGGAAACATCTGTGCTGACCCATCACACCCCGGCCACAAACTGTTTGAACTTCTATCTTCTGGTCGTCGTTACAGATCACTGAAGGTCAAAACCACCCGTCACAGGAACAGTTTCTTTCCTCAAGCCATCACTCTGATGAACTCCTAACATTCACCTAATCCTACCTGTTGCTGTACTCATGACTTTTCATCCATTATTACATTGCACATAACTCTCACACTGCTTTTTACTTCATTCACATTATATCACTGAATCTGAGTCCACATTGAAATACTGTGTGATTGTATATTTTTTCATATATTTCTGCAAAGTGTGGTTAGTCCGAGTAAATAACTGCATATATTCCTGTATATATTTGCATCCTTTTATAGAAACGTGGACAGACTGTAATTTACTGTACATACTCTGGTTGTCATTGAATCCTTATTTAAATCCTTCACCTGAACAACGAGAGCAAGTTTTTAGCCAAAGTCAAATTCCTTGTATGTGTTGTGCATACTTGGCCAATAAAGCTGATTCTGATTCTGATTCTGATTCTGATTCTGATTTATTAAGAACAACCCGGGGAACATAAGATGCCTCATTTCAAATTAAGCTTAGGCAGATTTTTCATCAGTGTGTAGATAAATGTTTAAGATTGAACATTTTGAAAGACAGGAGAGCAAATACTCTGCAAAGTATGCTTGTGCTAAAAGGACTGCTCCAAACAGCTAGGGGGACTGGACCATGAAAAGTTGATCTTAGCACCTATAAATATAGATTTGATTAAAAAAACAGAAAAAAAATGAAAAAGTGAATAGCAAGAATGGTCCAGTGTGTGTGTGTGTGTGTGCGTGTGTGTGCGTGTGTGTGCGTGTGTGTGTGTGTGTGCGTGTGTGCGTGCACTGGTGTGAAAAAGTGTTTGCCCCCTTCCTGATTTCTCATTTTTTTGTATGTTTGTCACACTAAAATTTTTCAGATCATCATCCATCCATCCATCCATCCATCCATCCATCTTCTTCCGCTTAATCCTTTTCGGGTCGCGGGGGGGCTGGAGCCTATCCCAGCATCTTTGGGCGAGAGGCAAGGTACACCAAACAAATTTAAATATTAGACAAAGATAACACAAGTAAACACAAAATGCAGTTTTTAAATGAAGGTGTTTATTATTAAGGGTAAAAAAAATCCATACCTACATGGCCCTCTGTGAAAAAGTGATCCCCTCTGCCCGTTAAAACATAAATTAATTGTGGTTGTATGCTGATGATGCATTGGTACTGATTACACAACCTCAAAAATCAATTCCAGCTCTCCTTAAAATTATTAACCAATTTTCACGTTTGTCTGGTTATAGAGTTAACTGGATAAAATCAGAAATTCTCCCTCTAACATCTTATTGCCCTAAAACACTGTTTACATTTGGTCAAAATATAGGCTTCTCTTGGCCAAAATTAGGAATTAAATATCTTGGCATCCTGTTTCCTCACACTTTATCAGATCTGATTCAGATTAATTTTGAGCCCTTGCTTGGAAAATTTAAAATAGACATAGAAAGGTGGTCACCTCTTTTTTTGTCTCTCTGGGGCAAGGTCAATGTTATTAAGATGATTTGTGCACCCCGATTTAATTACCTTCTACAATCTCTTCCTCTTAGGATCCCAGTTGGTTATTTTCGACAATTTGATAGGTTGTGTAATAAATTTTTATGGAATGGTAAGCGCCCTAGATTAAAGTTGAAAAGATTGCAGAAGTCTATAGATTCAGGAGGTTTGGGGGTCCCAAATTTGGTTTTATATCATTACGCTTTTAGTCTTAGACATTTGATTCATTGGGCTCTCCCCCCTGAGAGAGCTCCCCCTTGGTTTTATTTGGAGAGTTACTTGAGCAGCCCTCTTCCCCTAGTACATCTAATCACAATCAAACTTTCTTCTGAATTTCAGTCGCATCCTATTATATCCTTTTTACAATACGTTTGGAAGAGAGTTGCTTCTATACTAGAGTTCAGCTCTCATCTTCATTCTATGGCTTCTATTTGGCTTAACCCAAGTCTCCATATTGGAAAATCCCCATTTATGTGGAAAATCTGGGTGAAAAAGGACATCTTGATGTTAAAAGATCTATATGAAGGGGGAGCTCTCAAATCATTTGATGTTCTACGGGCACAGTATGGACTACCACAGAATCAGTTTTGGAAATATTTACAACTTCGACATCTGCTGTGTCAAGTCTTTGGATCTACAACTACCCCTCCTCCTGATGTAGATTGGCTCATCCAGGCTTTGAGTTCCTGTGGCAAAAGATCTAAGGCCTCAAATTTCTATTTAATGCTCCTTAAGAGCTCAAATAAAGATTCTACATTCCTTAAACACGTATGGGAAAAAGATCTGAATTCACAATTTACTGATGTTGAATGGGCAAATATTTTAAAGAATGGGAAGAAAGTGTCTAGGGAATTGAAAACCAGACTTGTTCAATTTAAAATTTTGAATCGATTTTACTGGACACCTCGTAAAATGTTGAGAGCGAAACTCATTCACTCTTCAAGCTGCTGGAGATGTCTACAGGGGGAGGGGACATTAATCCATATGATTTGGAGTTGTTCGGTAATACAGGACTTTTGGTTGCAGATCCATAGACATATTATGACAATTGTTAAGCAAGAAGTGCCATTTACTCAGAGACTTTTTGTCCTTGGGGATCCATCAATGATTCAGGACCCAATCTCTGATGCCGAGTGGATTCAGACTGCTTTGATGCTGGGCCGAAAGTTGATCACTTTTTACTGGAAATCTTCCTCTGCCCCACCCGTAGCTCAATGGCTCAGGGAGTTGGGCAAGCTTGCTGCATTAGAACGCCTTTCATATAAACTTCTGGACAGGATGGACAGCTTCTATAATAAGTGGGGATCCTATCTTACCTTTATAGGTGTAGTAGATTAAGCTAATCATCTTAAGAGTATTAGGGTGGAAATGGAATGTTTTATCCTCTCACTGGGCATACTTGTTTTTTGTTTTTTGTTTTTTTTGTTTGTTTATGTTTTATTTTCTAAATTGAAAACCCAATAAAATTCAAATTACAAAAAAAAAAAATTAATTGTGGTTTATCACATCTTTGGAAAGCTGAGTTCAATTTCTCGAGCAACACCCAGGCCTGATTACTGCCACACCTGTTCTCAATCAGGAAATCACTTAAATAGGACCTGCCTGACAAAGTGAAGTAGACCAAAAGATCCTCAAAAGCTAGACATCATGCTGTGATCCAAAGAAATTCAGGAACAAATGAGAAGCAAAGTAATTGAGATCTATCAGTCTGGAAAAGGTTATCAAGCCATTTCTAAAGCTTTGGGACTCCAGCAAATCACAGTGAGTGCCATTATCTACAAATAGCAAAAACATGGAGCAGTGATGAACCTTCTCAGGAGTGGCCAGCCTACCAAAATTACCAAAGCCCTGCAGTTCTTACCCAAAGAACTGCAGGGCTCACTTGCCTCAGTTAAGGCCAGTGTCAATGACTCCACCAAAAGAAAGAGACTGGGCAAAAATGGCCTGCATGGCAGAGTTCCAAGATGAAAACTACTGCTGAGCAAAACGAACATAAAGGCTCATCTCAGTTTTGCCAGAAAACATCTTGATAATCCCCAAGACATTTGGGAAAATACTTTGTGGACTGATGAGACAAAAGTTGAACTTTTTGGAAGGTGTGTGTCCCATTTCCTCCGGCATAAAAGTAACAGCATTTCAGAAAAGGAAAATCATAGCAACAGTAAAATATGGTGGTGGCAGTGTGATGGTCTGGGGCTGTTTTGCTGCTTCAAGACCTGAAAGACTTGCTGTGGTAAATGGAACCATGAATTCTGCTGCCTACCAAAAAATCCTGAAGGAGAATGTCTGGCCATCTGTTTGTGACCTCAAGTTGAAGCGTACTTGGGTTCTGCAGCAGGACAATTATCCAAAACACACCAGCAAGTCCACCTCTGAATGGCTTAAGAAAAACAAAATAAAGACTTTGGAATCTGAATTCTGAATCTGATTGAGATGCTGTGGCATGACCTTAAAAAGATGGTTCATGCTGGAAAACCCTCCAATGTGACTTAATTACAACAATTCTGCAAAGATGACTGAACCAAAATTCCTCCACAGTGCTGTAAAAGACTCATTGCCAGTTATCGCAAACATTTGATTGCAGTTGTTGCTGCTAAGGGTGGCCCAACCAGTTATTAGGTTTAGGGGATCTCAATTACTTTGTTTCTCATTTGTTCCTGAATTTCTTTGGATCGCAGCATGATGTCTAACTTTTGAGGATCTTTTGGTCTACTTCACTTTGTTAGGCAGGACCTATTTAAGTGATTTCTTGATTGAGAACAGGTGTGGCAGTAATCGGGCCTGGGTGTGGCTCAAGAAATTGAACTCAGCTTTCCAAAGATGTGATAAACCACAGTTAACTTATGTTTTAACGGGGGGGGGGGGGGGGGTGTCACTTTTTCACAGAGGGCCATGTAAGCTTGGATTTTTTTTTTACCTTTAATAATAAACACCTTCATTTAAAAACTGCATTTTGTGTTTACTTGTGTTATCTTTGTCTGATATTTAAATTTGTTTGATGATCTGAAACATTTAAGTTTGACATACAAAAAAATGAGAAATCAGGAAAGGGGCAAACACTTTTTCACACCACTGTACATCAAATTTAAATCCAGTAATAAAAAAACATGCATTCCAATAAATGCAATATCCTTTAAAAAGTAAATAAGGCATCTCACTGCACACTTAAACATGCATATTGCATAGCCACGTATAGTAAGATGAGAAAATGGTATTGCAGCTGTGACAGGGTCTTTTGGCCTCAGTCTCCAGTGCAGAAAATCTCATCACTTTAAGCTATGGTCACAGAGATTCTTATGCACAATGGGTTTGTAAGACTCTCCCAGTTCCTATGAATTCTGGAGTTTGCAGAAATTAGTGGAGGAGGGCATAGTTTCTTATGGTTGCCTTTCAATTCGCAAGAACAATTTGAGTAATTCTTGAGAACTGAGGTGCTTTTCTGTCTCACGATGGCCCTAGAGTTCTTATGTTTTTTGTAAGGGTGCCCTGGGATCTTCCTATGGCATACTTACTGCCATCTTGGCAGTAGATGGGCTGCATCTGGGCTGCACGGTGGCGCAGTGGTTTAGCACTGTGGCAGCACAGTTTTACCCTCGGCCGGGGGATCGCGGGGATCATGAGATCGTGGGTTCGATCCCAGCCCCCGACCAACAGTGAGCTGTGTGGAGTTTGCATGTTCTCCCCGTGTTGAGTGGGTTTACTCCGGGATTTCTCCAGTTTCCTCCCGCACACCAAAAACATGTAGGTTTAGGGCGCTCGCGCACGCAGCGGCCAGCAGCCGGTGGCTTGTCACCAGACTGCAAACCAAGTCTACCTACGGGTACAAATAAGTAACAAAAAAAAAAAAAAAATCTTACAAAAATTTTTGTGCAGCTCACGGCACTCTCAAATCATTGGTAGGAAGATCTTATGACGTTGAGAAATTGAACTCAGCTTTCCAAAGATATGATAAACCACAGTTAATTTATGTTTTAACGGGGGGGGGGCAATCAGCTTTTTACACAGGGCCATATAGGTTTGGATTTTTTTTTTACCCTTAATAATAAACACCTGTCGTGTTCTTTAGTTGAACGAAATAATGTGGGACAACTGCGTGCTGTTGAACGTGAACTTTACTTGGCAGCTTGCATGAGAAAAAGAGACAGCGCATATAAATTACGTCACAACGTCAGGTGCGTGACCAAAGATCACTAGTTACAGACAAGATAATACTGTGTCGTTTGTTTACACCACATCTCCCTTTTTACCTTTTTTTTTTTTGAGAGTATGCGTACATGTAACTAGTATTCACGTGTACATTTTCTCTGAACTTAGCATGTACTTTTAAACCTTCGCTTATTATTTTCCAAACATTAACAATACCACAGCTAAGAACATTGTGTTTGTACATTTTACCATTCTTTAGAGATCTAACTTTTTAGGTTTGACAATAGTTCTTCCCGATCTAGTTCTCACAACATCAGACTTTATAGGAGTAACAGGAGGTACAATAGGCATTTGTTTCACCTGCTCTGAAGGTTCATCTGACCCACTCTGCTGTTTGGTACACTGTTGCAAAGGTGAGTGTAGAGGAATCAAATGCATGCGATTGCGTCTCACTGTCCCCTGTGGTAAGTCCACTGTATAAGATCTCGGTGTTGAGTGACTTTGGATAACAGTGCCTGGTGTTTTAGCATCTGTCACCCACACTTGTTCTCCTGGTGACAAGTTACACAAGGGTTTTGCTCGGTGACGTCTGTTGTAGTTTGAAATGTCCGACATCCTCTTCTCCCTTTCCTTATGAGCAAGAGTGACGCTGTCCGGCAGTGTCAGATCCAACTGAGAGGGAAGAGTCGGTAGTGTCATCCTCAGGCGGCGGCCCATGAGGAGTTCAGCAGGGCTGTAACCATTTTGGAGAGGAGTAGCTCTATAGGCAAGAAGAGCTAAATATGGATCAGCAGCCTTTTTCAGTAAGTTTTTCACAGTCTGTACAGCACGTTCCGCCTCTCCGTTACTTTGCGGGAACCTTGGGCTGCTTGTGATGTGTTTAAAGCCATAGGCAGCCGCAAAGTCTGTGAAAGTCCGACCAGAGAACTGGGGCCCATTATCAGACATCAGGACCTCAGGGATGCCATGACGGGCAAAGAAAGACTTCAGGTGAGTAATGACGTCGTTGGATTTCGTTTTGTTCAGCAGGGCAATCTCAACGAACCTGGAAAGATAGTCCACAGCAAGAAGGTAAGTTTTCCCTCCCAGCTCGAACAGATCTGTACCCACTCTTTGCCACGGGCGGTCAGGGCATTCGGTTGGCATTAATGGCTCACTGTGGTTGTGTCTCTCTTGTATGCATGTTCTGCACTTTAACACCATTTCACTTATCTGTTGGCTGAGACCAGGCCACCATACTGACTGGTGAGCTCGGGCTTTACATTTTACAACTCCTTGGTGTCCATCATGTAGTTTTGTTAAGACATCGTTTTGCATTGCTGAAGGGATAACAAGTCTTGAATCCTTCAACAGCAAGCCGTCTTTCACGGTAAGTGTGGCTCGGTCGGGCCAGTAGTTTCTCAACAGAGGTTCTTGTTTTGCATGTTCAGGCCAACCTTGACTGCACATGACCATTACACGAGCACACACACTGTCCATTTTCAGTTGTTCCTTGAGTGTTTGCATATATGATGAACTGACAGGCATATTTTCAATGATGCTGTTCACATATATGTCTGTGCTCTCCATGAGCTCCTCGTCTGATTTTGTCAGTTTTGTTTTCAATGGTGAGCGAGACAAAGTGTCTGCTGTCCAGAGCGATTTACCTGGGGCATACTGTACATTGTACGAGTAACGCATGAGTCTCATCCTGAAGCGCTGGATCCTTGGTGGCAGTAGATCCAAGGCTTGAGCTCCTAAGAGTGACACAAGAGGTTTATGATCAGTTTCCAGACAGAAGTGTTTGCCTATTAGAAAATCACGGAATCGCTTGCTTGCCCATGTGGATGCTAAGGCTTCTTTTTCCACTTGTGCATAGCGTTGTTCTGTTGGAGACAGCGACCTTGAAGCGTAGGCGACTGGTCTCCATCCTTCTTCCCACTGCTGCAGGAGAACACCACCTAGACCATAAGAAGAAGCATCAGCCGATACTTTAGTGTCTCTGTTTGGGTCATACATAGCAAGCACTGGGGGTGAAGTTAGAGCATCTTTGAGCGTTTTGAATGCTTTAGCTTGGTCTACACCCCAATACCAGCTGTTCTTCTTGGACAAAAGATCTCTCAGAGCTTTGTCTTTCTCTGCTAAATGGGAGATAAACTTTCCCACCTGATTGACCATGCCCAGAAAACTTCTTAGCTCTGTCACATTTGATGGCTCATTCATCTCTGTGATGGACTCTGTTTTCTTTGGGTCAGGACTTATGCCAGTGTCCGTAATGATGTGGCCAAGGAAAGTCACTTTGGTCTGTGACAGATCACATTTTTCCACATTCAGAGTTATACCTGCTTTTTCCAGTCTTTGCAGGGTGGTATGGAGTCGGGCGTCGTGCTCCTCTTGGTCATGTCCCCATACCAGCACATCATCAACGTGACAGACCACTCCTTCAACTCCTTCGATAACCTCCGACATTTTGCGCTGAAAGTGCTCGGGCGCAGAGCTGATGCCAAAGGGGAGGCGGTTAAAGTGGAACCGCCTGAAGGGTGTTATGAATGTGGTCAGTTTGGCAGATTCCTCCGACAAGGGAATTTGCCAGAAGCCCATGTTGGCGTCCAGCTTGCTGAACACTTTGGCTCCTGCTAGCATCCCAAGACTTTGTTCGACAGAAGGCAGCACAAACTTTTCTCTGCACACATACTCATTTAGTCCGGTAAAATCCATGCACAGTCTCAGCCTCGGACTGTTTTTCTTCGGAACAACGACCATGCCGGCGCACCAGTCTGTAGGTTCCTCCACTCGGGTGATGACTCCAAGCTGTTCCATCCTTTGGAGTTCCTCCTTGACTTTACCCATTAGAGGTATTGGAATCCTCCTTGGGGTTTTCAATGAGTATGGCACAGCGTTTGATTTGAATTTTATGTGGTAGGGCTGCTGCACTTCACCCAGACCACTGCACAGTTTGGGGTAGGATGTTTTCAGAGTGTCCATTGAAATAACATCAACTCGCACAAGAAGGCCTAGGGCTATGATGGCAGGAAGGCCTAACAGTGGCGTGTTGAGATTTTTGACAATGTAGACCTTTTCTGTTGTCTGTTTTGTCCCGTAGTTGAGCTGAAGCTTTGTGAAACCTGCGACCTCCAGTGGTTTCCTTCCAGGACCCAACAATGGTTTCTCCGGCTGCTGGAGAACAGGCATTTTTGCTCTTGGAAATATTTGTTCCAAGTCTGACTCCGCTATTGCAGTGACATCGGCTCCAGTGTCGAGTTTGAAAGACATTTTAGTGTCCCTCACCAGAATATCAGCTGTCCATACCTGGTGGCCTGTTGTGACTGAGCCGAGGAAAAAACTTTGCTCCTCTTCCTCCTCAATACTTTGGACATTCTTACTTTGCCTGCAGACCCGTTGATAGTGGCCTTTCTTTCCACATGCATGACATTTGGCATCATTTGCAGGGCACTCGTATTTAGGGTGAGGAGAACCACCACATTTATAGCACCATGCATTTGGTGTACTTTTGCTTTTACTTTTAGACAGCTGGCGTGCGTTCACTGTTTCGCTTTTGAACTTAAACTTTGTCTTGTCGTATTTGGCTTTAGTAACTCTATCCACAGAGTTCACGTTCATCTGCATCACGTTTCCTTCATTCCTCAAAGTTGTTTGTTGCTTTTTGATCTCTTCTGATTGCCTTGCCATATTTACGGCTTTCTCCAAGTCCAAGTCTTTTTCCATTTGCATGTGCTCTGACAGCCTTGTGTCGGCCAAGCCCACTACTATTCTGTCTCTTATGAGCTCATCGTGAAGCTGACCGTAGTTGCAGTGCTCCGCTAATGCATGCAGGGCCATTACAAATGCGTCTACGGTTTCATTTGGCTCTTGTTTGCGCATATTGAAACGTGCACGTTCATAAACAACATTTTTCTTTACAATGAAAAAGCTGTGGAAGCCGTCTCTCACTTTGCTATATTCGAGCTGCTCTGCTTCGGTTAATTTTAAGCCTCTCAGGACATCATCCGCTTCATCTCCCATGCAGTATATTAATGTATTGACTTGATTTTCATTTGAACTTGAAGACAAATTGCTTGCCTGGCGTCTTTCGAAGCGCCGAATCCACTTGGTCCATTCATGTGGTTTGGAGAAATCAAAGGGCTCCGGTGGCTGGATGCTAAACGTGGCGCTGGGCATGCTAGCCGCGATGCTAACTCCTGCTCTCGCCGGTTAATCATCTCTATCTTCGGGCATCTTAGCTCACCTCTCTCCCTCTTCCCACTAGAATGACTTTTAGTGTCTGTCTTCACAGCTACGCAGCACTTCTGACACCATGTCATGTTCTTTAGTTGAACGAAATAACGTGGGACAACTGCGTGCTGTTGAACGTGAACTTTACTTGGCAGCTTGCATGAGAAAAAGAGACAGCGCATATAAATTACGTCACGACGTCAGGTACGTGACCAAAGATCACTAGTTACAGACAAGATAATACTGTGTCGTTTGTTTACACCACAACACCTTCATTTAAAAACTGCATTTTGTGTTTATTTGTGTTGTCTTTGTCTAATATTTAAATTTGTTTGATGATCTGAAACATTTAAGTGTGACAAAGTTACAAAAAATGAGAAATCAGGAAGGGGGCAAACACTTTTTCACACCACTGCACACACACACACACACACACACACACACACACACACACATATATATGTGTGTATATATATATATATATATATATATATATATATATATATATATATATATATATATATATATATACAGTATATATATATACACTACCGTTCAAAAGTTTGGGGTCACCCAGACAATTATTTTGTGTTTTCCATGAAAAGTCACACTTATTTTCCACCATGAGTTGTAAAATGAATAGAGAATATAGTCAAGACATTGACAATGTTAGAAATAATGATTTGTATTTGAAATAATAATTTTTTCCTTCAAACTTTGCTTTCGTCAAAGAATCCTCCATTTGCAGCAATTACAGCATTGCAGACCTAACATAATTGCACAAGGGTTTTCTAATCATCCATTAGCCTTCTGATGCAATGAGCAAACACATTGTACCATTAGAACACTGGAGTGATAGTTGCTGGAAATGGGCCTCTATACACCTATGTAGATATTGCACCAAAAACCAGACATTTGCAGCTATAATAGTCATTTACCACATTAGCAATGAGTGTAATTAGAGTGTATTTCTGATTAGTTTAAAGTTATCTTCATTGAAAAAAAGTGCTTTTCTTTCAAAAATAAGGAAATTTCTAAGTGACCCTAATTTCTAAGTGATAAAAAAAAAAATATATATATATATACGTATATATACAGTATACTGTATATACTGTATATATATATATACATATATATATACATACATACATATATATATATATATATATATATATATATATATATATATATATATATATATATATATATATATATATATATATATATATATATATATATATATATATATATATATATATATATATATATATATATATATATACATTTTTATTTATTTATTTATTTATTGGCCCCCGCCAGACAAAGCCCAAAGGGGTTAAAGAGCCCTTTGGGTGAAGGCCAAAGAGGGATTGTGTTATGGGTCAGTCCATCTGCCTCACTTTTGTGAAATCAACTCCTCATACAGTTTTGATCCAAATGTTTTGCAATTTGGTTCTGTTTGGATGAATTTTGCAGGAGTTGTAGCTCCTGACCTATGACCTCCTGTTTCACCTGACTTCATAGACAGTAACTGTCTTGCGAAATCAGCTCCTCCTAGTTTTGCTCCTTATTGTTTTGAAACTTGGTACCATGGTTTGAGATACTCTGATGATGCGCATATTGCAATTTCACTCTCATTGGATGACCTTGAGATCAAAGGTCAGAGGTCAGATTTTCCCTAAATCTTCTAAACACAGTAACTACTGAAAGAAATGATGTAGGCTTTTCAAATCGATGCAGTCGTTGTATCTAATACACATCTTGGACGATTTACACCCTGACCTAACTATGAGTTTGGAGTCAGTGGTTCAAAGTTAACATTGCAGTTGCACTATGGTAATGCTACATTTACTATTACTGTACAACAAGGGCCACCAAACCTGGTATACAGGTTCACCTTGGGATCCTAAACTCTGACTATGGGTTTTGGGTCAAAAGGTCAAAGGTCAAAGGTCAACGTTAATATCCCCTATGCCTTATTACTGTACAACCAGTAAAGTTAGGGCCATCAAACTTGGTACACAGGTTCACCCTGTGACCCTGAAGTGTGACTATGGTTTTGGGGTTGCAAGGTCAAAGGTCAACATCAAAATGGCTTCTAAACTATATCTCAACAACAACGAGAAGCTAGGGTCACCAAACCTGGTATAGAGGTTCACTCTGAGACCATGACCTCTGACTACAAGTTTGGGATCAAAAGGTCAAGGTTGGCACTCCCTATGATCTTTTACTATAGAACGTGTAAAGCTCTCAAGGGTCACCAAACTTGCTACACGGGTTTACCTCATGATCCTGCCCTACAACTATGGCTTGTATACTTTATTGTATATTGATGGATGATTGGTTTATCATAATTTGGTTCTGTCACTGTAATCATATTGAAAAGATGAAAAATGCTCTCTGTCAATAAGTATTGGGATCTTCAAAGAAAACTGAGGTAGGGGATATTGCACTCGCGTCAGACTGTTCTTGTTTGCTCATGTCATGGGGGGTTGCAGAAATTTGTTGGGGGTGCTGAGGAGGTGCCGTGGCACTTCTAGGGGTATCTACAGCACGAGGCATCTAAATCTGACTCATGGTTATATTTTTGTTTTTTCTATATCTCTTTTTGTAAAACATTTTCATCAATAACAGTTTATAACCTTATAAAAATGATTCCACTTTTCTATGTGTATTTTTAAAAGACTGAGTAAGATTGAGATTGAGATTGAGTAAGATTGAGTTTATATGAAGCACTGTAGTAAAATGCCAAGCCTCTTCATTTTTCATGACTTAAAGTAAGTGTATCAGGCCGAGAGCCACTTGGTAACTTCCCAATAGTTGACTCATCAAGTTGCACCACTCCCCCCCCCACACACACACACGCACACTCACAAATTATCATGAATCAGCTGATGGTTAAAAGCAAAAAATATATTTATGGCTGTGTACACATCATTCCCAAACTCATTATTCTAAGACCTGTCTTGGCAGGATTAATATAAGGTCCTGGTCGTGTAGTGTGTGCGCGCGCGCGTATTTGTGTGTGTGTGTGTGTGTGTGTGTGTGTGTGTGTGTGTGTGTGTGTGTGTGTTTCCTGCTGCAGTGTGGAGTTTGTGGA
Organism: Pholidichthys leucotaenia; assembly: GCA_020510985.1. NCBI lineage: Eukaryota > Metazoa > Chordata > Actinopteri > Cichliformes > Pholidichthyidae > Pholidichthys > Pholidichthys leucotaenia. Next base: position 174,368,597 of record CM035848.1, on the reverse strand, counting down.
CTGATGGAGACCTGATTGATTTGATAAAAATGAAAGCCATTGATTCTGTCATGAATTTACAGCAGCTCATTTACATAATTCAGAAAGCTGAGTTGCATCTTACCACAGACATTAATGGAAACAGTGCACCCTGCAGTGCCCCTCTGCCAACACACACACACTCTTATAACAACCTGACGGTAGAAATGCAATCCATGAAATATAAGCTTACCAAGCAGTCAGATGCTAACAAACACAAATCATTTGATCCTCATTTGATGCATGTGCAATTTCAGCACAGTAGTTGCTTATGTAAGTTTAAAAAAATTAATTAATGTTAACCATTCTTTTTAACTCTCTTTTATTAAACACCACCAATAAAACACAACAATGGATGAAACTACTAAAAATCACGGTATAGGTATAGAAATTGAGTCAATTGTGCTGAATAATTCACAGAATGCCACGATAAGCCTGATCAAAAATACCAACTTTGCAAGGCTAGTGGCATTCACGTTTTACCCAGAACTTGCAAAAACAAGCACACAAATACAGGGATGAAAACAGCATGTCACTTGCTACCATGTGGTCTGGTTACCATGGCAGTGAGTCACACTTTTACCTCATTGTCACACATCCTTGTGTCAGTTAGCTTAAATAGCAATTTAATAATCCCAGAACAAAGCAAGTTTCAAGTAAGGGAGAACAAGTCTACAGGGTGGTTATTTACATACTAGTCAACAAATATAAAATCTTGGGGAAGATATTCTCTGTCGGGATTATTGTGTGGTTATGTGGTCTTATTGCACGAGATTTGGACTGAAGAACTTCATTTAGCAGAGGGACACTCTCCTGTTTGCTGCTGATAGTGAAACAGTCCTGGAAAGGGCCGGGGCTTGTGCTGCCAAAAGGGACATCCTGTCTCTGGCATGTGAGCATGGTTGTTAAGCAGGTGCATGCTGGATCTGCAGCTGGGTCTCTGCTACCACACGCAAAAGACCATGAATAATAAAAGTGATGATCAAACTTGCTGTCATCGACTTGTGATGGACCATAATAACATGGTAATAATTCAGGAGTTAAAATCAGTTGAACAAGTACTCGGTGTAACAGTTCAGCATTTGTTTAAAATTCTCTCTGTAGAAGCACACCAAAAAAGGAAAAAAAAACCATATCCACAAGTCAACACATGGTTAAATCTAAAGCACATAATATGCAGAAATGGTAGTCAGAGGCGTCCATATTATCCATATGCAAAAAGGAGAGGGAGAGAGGGAGATAGCGAGCCAGAATGAGTGACACATGAATGAATGATGCTGCGAAGACCTCTTTGCTGCTTTAATTGGATTTGAATGAGCTGTCATTGCAAAAATACAGTCGGGTGAAGGGACTGTTGCGCATTCGCTTGGCTAAGTATACAATCAACCAGCATACACACACGCATGGAAATTTCCTGAATGAAATCTGTAATTATTTATATGAGCCATTAATACAGTCTGTTTTCTGTTCAGTGGAAATCCTCTAATGCAGATTTGCATAACCCACTACCAGTGTCACTAAAACAAAAATATTCCAGAAATACAAATAAAACCTTTAAACAGTGACCTGCACATTAGAAACCCTAATGGATAAATACTGTATGTAGAGAAATGAAGGAATAAACAGATTTTTAATTATACAGTGGGGCAAAAAAGTATTTAGTCATCCACCAATTGTGCAAGTTCTCCCACTTGAAAGATGAGAGGGGTCTCCAATTTTCATCATAGGTATACCTCAACTATGAGAGACAAAATGAGAAAAAAAATCCAGAAAATCACATTGAAGGATTTTTAATGAATTAATTGGTAAATTCATCCATCCATCCATCTTCTACCGCTTTTCCGGAGGTCCGGGTCGCGGAGGCAGCAGTTCAAGCAGAGAAGCCCAGACTTCCCTCTCCCCAGCCACCTGCTCCAGCTCTTCAGAGGGGATACAAAGGCGTTCCCAGACTAGCTGGGAGACATAGTCTCTCCACCGAGTCCTGGGTCTGCCCCGGGGTCTCCTCCCAGTGGGACGTGCCTGAAACACCTCAAGTGGGAGGCGTCCAGGAGGCATCCTAATCAGATGCCCATACCACCTCAACTGACTCCTTTCAATGTGGAGGAGCAGCGGTTCTACTCTGAGCCTCTCCCGGATGACTGAGCTCCTCACCCTATCTCTGAGGGTGAGTCCAGCAATCCTACGGAGAAAGCTCATTTCAGCCGCTTGTATCCGCGATCTCGTTCTTTCGGTAAATTAATTGGTAAATTAATTGGTAAATTCCTCAGTAAAATAAGTATTTGGTCACCTACAAACAAGCAAGATTTCTGGCTCTCACAAACCTGTAACAACTTCTTTAAGAGGCTCCTCTGTCCTCCACTTGTTACCTGTATTAATGGCACCTGTTTGAACTCGTTATCAGTATAAAAGACACCTGTCCACAACCTCAAACAGTCAGACTCCAAACTCCACTATGGCCAAGACCAAAGAGCTGTCAAAGGACACCAGAAACAAAATTGTAGACCTGCACCAGGCTGGGAAGACTGAATCTGCAATAGGTAAGCAGCTTGGTATGAAGAAATCAGCTGTGGGAGCAATTATTAGAAAATGGAAGACATACAAGACCACTGATAATCTCCCTCGATCTGGGGCTCCACGCAAGATCTCACCCCGTGGGGTCAAAATTATCACGAGAACGGTGAGCAAAACTCCCAGAACCACACGGGGGGACTTAATGAATGACCTGCAGAGAGCTGGGACCAAAGTAACAAAGGCTACATCAGAAACACACTACGCCGCCAGGGACTCAAATCCTGCAGTGCCAGACGTGTCCCCCTGCTTAAGCCAGTACATGTCCAGGCCCGTCTGAAGTTTGCTAGAGAGCATTTGGATGATCCAGAAGAGGATTGGGAGAATGTCATATGGTCAGATGAAACCAAAATAGAACTTTTTAGTAAAAACTCAACTTGTCGTGTTTGGAGGAGAAAGAACACCATACCTACAGAGAAGCATGGGGGTGGAAACATCATACTTTGGGGCTGTTTTTCTGCAAAGAGACCAGGATGACTGATCCGTGTAAAGGAAAGAATGAATGGGGCCATGTATTTTGAGATTTTGAGTGAAAACCTCCTTCCACCAGCAAGGGCATTGAAGATGAAACGTGGCTGGGTCTTTCAGCATGACAATGATCCCAAACACACGGCCCAGGGAACGAACGAGTGGCTTCGTAAGAAGCATTTCAAGGTCCTGGAGTGGCCTAGCCAGTCTCCAGATCTCAACCCCATAGAAAATCTTTGGAGGGAGTTGAAAGTCCGTGTTGCCCAGCAACAGCCCCAAAACATCATTGCTCTAGAGGAGATCTGCATGGAGGAATGGGCCAAAATACCAGCAACAGTGTGTGAAAACCTTGTGAAAACTTACAGAAAATGTTTGACCTCTGTCATTGTCAACAAAGGGTATATAACAAAGTATTGAGATGAACTTTTGTTATTGGCCAAATACTTATTTTACCGAGGAATTTACCAATTAATTCATTAAAATTCCTTCAATGTGATTTTCTGGATTTTTTTTTTCTCATTTTGTCTCTCATAGTTGAGGTATACCTATGATGAAAATTGGAGACCTCTCTCATCTTTTAAGTGGGAGAACTTGCACAATTGGTGGCTGACTAAATACTTTTTTACCCCACTGTATATATGTAGCTGTGTGTCTTAAAACAACTTTTACATCAGTTTTTTTTTCTTTTTTCAGCTGCTCCCTATATTAGGGGCCACCACAGCGGATCATGGGTTCCCATATTTGAGTTGGCAAAGATTTTACACTGGATGCCCTTCCTGATGCAACCCTCCCCATTTAACTGGGCTTGGGACCAGCACTGGGAGTACACTGGTGCACAACTTTCCTTTCCCCATTCTTTTAAGCTGAGCACCAAGCTAAAAGGTGGAGAGTACCATTTTTATGGCCTTTGGTATGACCAAAACTCCTGGCTGTGGGGCAGATGCTCTACCACTGGGCCACCACTTCGCCCAGCCAAGTTTTAACTCCTCAAAAACACAGCAGGTCATTGATGCCGAAAGATGGAGATAAAATAAATAGTTATATGAAGATGAAGGGGATCTGGAAATTGTGGAAGGGTTGGAAGATAGTCACATCACCTCAGTGCTGGTGGAGGTGTGCAGTCTCTAAGTACTTTTAGGTTTTAAATGGGATTGTAACTTTTGGCGCATCTAAAGTTGTGTGTCTATTTCAGGCGGACTCAGTAATCATTGCTAGTACTGCAGGTTTTGCACTTCTGCATTGTTTCAGTTTTTCTGCCCAGAGCTGGAGGCGACAGGACGTTTAAAAGTTTATCTGAAGTTACCTCCCAAGGTACTTACTACTGTATATGACAATGAGAAAAGAATGCAATAACACATGCTTATGTGGAATCATAAATGCTTACATGAATCTGAGATTATGTTATCTTTACTGAATGCCATTCTTCTTTCTGTTGAAATTCTTACGTTGGAGCACAGATGTTAGTGAAAAAATATAATGCTCATATTTATTTGCATTTTCAAAATCTTGTCATTTGTAAATTTTAAAGCAGTGGGTACAAATCTATTTATAAGGAATTTGATCCATGTATCATTGTGACATTAATGGTATGTTAATCCCTTCTATGCCAGTTTGCTTTGTTTCATGTTTGTGCAAAAGGGCAAATTAATTTTTTAATGAAATTACTATGAATGTCAAATTTTGCTGTCAAATATATTTTTCTGGAAGGAAAAAAACTGCCTGAAATAAAGTTTCTGTCTATGCCCTCCATTATATTCTGTACCTGCTTATCTTGTAAAGAATAAATCAGACTGGGAGAAAAATAGGCCAATAGAAGTTATCTAGAAATCTCTGGTTGATGGGCTACACTGCACAATTTAACAGCCAAAAGTGAAAATTTGAGATCACAGACATTGAGAATGGGCACCTCAAGGTTGTCGGAAATATGGAAACTTACAAATGAAATGGAAAAAAACCCATACAGTGGTGTGAAAAAGTGTTTGCCCCCTCCCGATTTCTCATTTTTTTGTATGTTTGTCACATTTAAATGTTTCAGATCATCAAACAAATTTAAATATTAGACAAAGATAACACAAATAAACACAAAATGCAGTTTTTAAATAAAGGTGTTTATTATTAACCACTTGCGCTCCGTTGTTCCGCGGGCGGGCAAGTCTCTGCGTCCTATGACGCACGAGGGCGCACGAGAGCGCCCTCGTGCGCGCTTGGACGCATGATGGTGGTGATGGTGATGTAGTAGTGTCTAAGCGCCACTCAAAAAAAAACTGCAGAGACAGCCGCGAACAGATTAGTTCATCTGATTGACCTCTCATTCGACTAATAAGAGCCTTGAATTGGGTTTCTGAAACCTTGAGGAGCCAATGAATGAAAATCTAGGAAGGAGGACCCACCTACTGTGAACGCAGGAGCCAATTGAAGCACAGAAATTCAGGCAGGGTGAAGAGAGATTTACTGTTGCCACAGATGAAAACAAAGGACGCTGGACGAATCTAATACAGACCCAGCAGCATGGAAAACACCCACATGTGGGACCTGCACTCATTCCAGCAGAATAGACGGAGGCCGACGACAAAAGTCCTAAATCATTCACCAAAACGGCAATAATGGAATTATGTTGATCGGGATCCACAAGCGGAGCAGCGTTGCGTTCGTCTGACACGTGGGAAGAGATGTTCGCCACGACTCTGCTGCTTTGAAGAGGTAAGGTGTTATAAGCTAAATTATTATTTATCCCTGAAAACTGTAATCCAAAAATGACTTTTGACCGATCGGTAAATTACAACTGTACTGCGCACAAAGTACGAAGTGCGTGCGCCGCAATAAACGGTTCATTTGCCATGTTCGGACCGTGAACGCCCCCCCCCCCCGCTGCAGAAGAGGAGCGGGGGGGGCGTTCACGGTCCGAACGCCCCCCCGGTCCGCGGGGGGAAGCATATCAGTCTATTCCATCATGTAGCGATGGCCCTCTTCTGTAGCGAGGGGGGGGGGCGTTCACGGTCCGTTCACGGTCCCCCCCCCCACACACACACACAGTAGCGAGGGGGGGGGAGCCGCTGTGAAAACATGCAAGGAGTGTAATCCGTCTGTAGCGAGGGCCGAAGTCGGTCCTTGGTAGCGGGGGGGGGAACGACCCCCCGCCCACACACACACACACAGACACAGCCCTGAGTGTGACCTTTCATTAGAGCCTAAAATGAAGATTCTACATTGAATTATTCAAAAGTTACAGACGTTTTTCCAAACTGTGCCATTTGGCACAATTTGGCACAGTTCCAAAACGCCTGGGAACAGCCTGAGAACAAAGCTGTGTAAAATATTCATTTTTTGTGGTATTGTTACCAAATTTGGATCTCAGCTGGATAACACTTGGTTCTACATTTCTGTTGCATTTTCCAGCCAGATCGGACAGCTGTGTGTTATTTACAAGCATTTGTATCCAAAAAAACACTGTGTCCAATTTTTTTTTCTTCAAGTTCAGTATGTTTAGATGACTGTAACTCAGTGGCCGGAGCACGTAGAGAGATTATGTTTTTTTTGCCAAAATTTCAAAGTGTTTTCTTTTAAATGAGACCAACCCCATGAAAATGCTGCAAAGGGTTGAATAACAGCTTTCGATTTACTTTGGGCACATTATTTTTTGGCATTTTTAGGAAAATTGCCCGGAGTGCAAGTGGTTAAGGGGAAAAAAAAATCCAAACCTAATAACTGGTTGGCCCACCTTTAGCAGCAACAACTGCAATCAAGCGTTTGCAATAACTGGCAATGAGTCTTTTACAGCGCTGTGAAGGAATTTTGGCCCACTCATCTTTGCAGAATTGTTGTAAATCTGTCATGCGGTGACCCTCTCGGATCACCATAAGACACCAAGAGTCCACCAGTGAGTTTTGCGATGATGGTGATTTATTAACACAACGAAACAAGACAAGACTGTGAGCCGCTCAGGGCAAAAACACACATAAATCAATACAAGGGCTCGCAGGGCTAACCCCAGCCACTACAAGCTAAACTGTGACATGGCAAAAAGCACGAACCTGACAAGAAGGTCAAACGATGCTCTGACAAGGAACGCTGATAAGGCTTGACAAGGTGTTGACAATATCTGACAAAGTGTTGACAATCTGACAATCTGACAATACTCCTGCAATCTTACTGCCGCTATTGCCCGCTTAATAAAGGTGAGCACTAACGAGCAGTAATGACAAACAGCTGACCAGCCTTGACAGGCGGAAGCCTCACCAAGCACCTTCACAATAAGAGCCCGGTGAGGCCAGAATACAACCCACAGCTGTCAAGGCCGGCAGCGAGTTGAGCTTAGCCCGAGCGCGAACAGAACCCAGCGCTCGGGTCGTAATAGTACCCTCCCTCCGAGGGCGGGTTCAGAACGCCCCAAGGACCACCCTGCCCCCCCACCCCCCAGGGTGGGTGGCTGGGGGTAGATGCGGAGGGAGAGAGACCAAAACCAGAAACAAAACAGTGACAAGAATAACGACATACAGGACAATGACGAGAATAACTACTCAGATTAAATCAAAAAAAGCACATGGAGAAAACAAAAAACCAGAACCACTGGGTCAGAAACACTAAACACAGGACTATGACAAAATACCGAATATTCAAACCAGATGAAACAGAGGAAAATAAGGCAACAGTAGAAAATAACCATAACAAAATACAGAGGACAACAAGGACAAAAGAAAAGACAGAACAATCACAGTGACGGATCAACACCAGAAAAACCACTACCCCCCCGACAGTCTATGCCGACCGGCGGAGACCAAGCGCCACAGGAACAGTTCAGGTGGTCTCCCCGCGTCCAACAGTCAACCAGGCGGCTCACCATAGTCCAACGCCCAGCACGTCCGCTCCTCTGGTGGTCGAACCAGGTCGCCCAAAGACACACACAACACGTCGGGTGGCCGACCCGAGGCGCCGAACCAGCGAAACAGTTCCTCAGGTGGCTGACCCGTGTCCCTCAGCCACCAGTCCTGGGGAAAAACAGCCTGCGGCGGCCTCCCTGACGAGGACAAAACTCGGGAGAGCCGGGGTGAGTGAACAGGAGCCCCCACGGCCCCTGGCGATGATGCACAGGGGCGGTGAATCAGTAGAGGGGACAGATGGCAAGGATGAGCCTGTAATCCGTTCGATAGTGAAAGGTCTGCAGCTCCTCCCCCGCCCGCGGACCACGCTGACGCTGCACCTCCGCTGGACCCCGATTGGGTCCCAGCTGCACCCATGTTGGGCCCCGATTGAGCCAGAACCGCACCTGCGGTGGACCCCAATCGAGCCTCTGGTGCACCCACGTCGGACCCCGATTGGGCCAGACCCGCATCTGCGGTGGACCCCGATTGGGCCTCCGGTGCACCCACGTTGGACCCCGATTGGGCCAGAACTGCACCCACAGTGGACCCCGATTGGGCCTCTGACGCACCCACGTCGGACCCCGATTGGGCCAGAACCGCACCCGCGGTGGACCCCGATTGGACCTCTGATGCACCCACGTCGGACCCCGATTGGGCCACAGCAGCCTCCACGACGGACCCCGACTGGGTCGGTGCAGCTCCGCTGACGATCTCCACCCCCGAACCTGGGACCTCCAACCCAGTGACCCCGACTGGTTCCACGCCGGCGACACTGCAATAAGACTCACAAACAGGAAAACCGGGATCAGAATCACCGGTAGCAACAGAACCCAGCGAGACGAGCTCGGGCACAGCAGACGGCTGCTCCTCACTCGCCTCCCCGAGAGGCAGGCAAAAATACTCCAACACAGGGGACAGAGACACAAGAGGGAGCACTTGCCTGCACTCGGGTTCTGTTGCCACCCAGGACTCCGACGATCCAGGTTCAGGGTGGCGACTCTCGTCAGCAGGCTCGAACTCAGCTGCGTCGGGCTCCACAGCTGGCAGGATGTCATCTGCAGCCTGAGGTTCCTCCCGCGCTGCTGTCCACGCCTATGACCCGTATGGCGTGGGGGCAGGGGACACTCGACCCACTGGCTCGGACCGATCCGGCGAGGAGACCCGGGGACGCTTCATCGTCGGCTCAGGCTCCGGGCCGCAGTCCGCTCTTCTCCTCCGTCCACGACGTGGCTGCAGGGCCGGATCCAGGCTTTCCTGCACTGCACAGCTGCACTATGTACAGCAGCTCAACCGGACTCATGACAATTATCACTGTTTTCTTTTTGCACTACCGACTGCACTATGTGGAACTCCACAATATCTGCTGCTTGTTTTTTTTTCCACAATATCTTTATTGAACCTTTTTTTTTTTTTTTAACAAACATGATACAAACAATCAAACACTAACACTAAAGTACTACAAAAAAAAAAAAAAAAAATGCCCTAAAAACACCAACAACCACCAACAAAATCAAGTCTTCAACAATGCTCCTCTGTTTAGTCTAGACAATCCAATATATTAGTATACATATTATGTTCACCAGTTTGGAATTTACAAGGTCCACACACATCATTCACCTTCTTCTTCAAGAGTTATGTTTAAATTTTTTACATAATCAATAAAAGGTCTCCATATATTCTCAAACACAATTTCCTTTGATTTCAGTATATATGTTATTCTTTCTAATGGAAGGTTTGTTAACATCTGTCTTAACCACTGAGTCACATCTGGTCTATGAGTCTTTTTCCATAATAGTGCAATACATTTTTTGGCATTAAGCAAACTGAGGTCTATGAATGTTCTTTCACTTTTATTGAAATTATGCTTTTCTGGGTACAGACCCAACAAAAACAGTTTAGGATTCAATATGATTTGTTTTGAGATTATTTTTTCAATTGTTACCCTCACCTCCTCCCAAAACATTCTTATTAATCTACATTCCCATAAACAATGAAATAGGGTTCCTTTACTTTCCATGCATTTTGTGCATGTATCTGGTATATTTTTGTTATATCTATTTAACTCCTCCGGTGTAACATACATCCGCATTAACCATTTGAAATGTATCAATTTAAGGCGTGCATTTATTGATTTGGTTTGAGCTTCTGTACAAGCCAATTCCCATTGTTCCTCTGAAATTTCAATTTGCAGATCTTCTTTCCAGTAGTTTAATCTTTTCAGTGAATTTTCACTTGAAGATAGTGTCAATGAGTTATAAAACTCTGAAATAATACCCTTTCTTTTACTATCTTTCATCATCATTTTTTCCAAGGATGAATAAATAGGTCGAGTGAGAGCTTTATTTTGATTTGATCGAATAAAGTTTCTAAGTTGAAGATATTTAAAAAAATGTGTTCTATTGAGATTAAATTTGATCCTCAGCTCTTCAAAAGACATTATGTTGTCTGCACATGGCAAATATAAATCCTGAATCTTTTGTATCCCTTTTAAATTCCATACTTTAAATACAGCGTCCGCTCTCCCTGGTTTAAAATATTGATTACCCCATATTGGACTAAATTGTGACAATAACTGTGGTTCTTTTAAATAGTTTTTAGCTTCACACCATATTTTGATCATATGCTTTACAAATGGATTTTTAACTTGTTTTTGTAATTTTTTTGCCGAATCTGAGTATATGAATATGGGAAGAGGTAAAGGTAAATTGTATGATTCCATTTCAGTCCAGTGAGGGAGATCATTTGATGAAAAATAATATGTCATAGACCTCAGTTGTGCCGACCAATAATACAACATAAAATTTGGACATTTCAGACCTCCACGATCAAATGGTAAATATAATAAAGACAAACGTAATCTAGCCCTCCTGTTGTTCCATATAAATTCCACTAACATTTTTTTTATTCTTGAGAATAGATCTAAAGGTGGTGATAAGGGAATGTATTGAAATAAATAAAGTATTTTAGGTAAAATATTACTTTTAAGTATATTGATTCTCCCGATCATCGACATTGGTAGTGACATCCATCTCTGAGTTAACTCATTGATATCTGACATTAAGGCTTCATAGTTGACACTGGCGACTGATTCTAGCTTAGGCATAATTTGGATTCCTAAATATTTAAACTGATTTACAACATTGAATTGATTTACCTCAGGGGCTGGGTAATTTCTCTGGGTCTCATTTAGCATTAATATTGAAGATTTAGTTTTATTTATTTTATATCCTGATATTTCCCCAAAATTCTTTATTAAATTCAACAAGGTTGGAATTGATTTTTTTAGATTCGACATAAACAAAATTATATCATCGGCGTACAGGGAGATTTTATGTTCTGTTGGTCCAACTTTAATTCCATATATTTGTGAATGTAAACGTATCGCTATCGCTAAAGGTTCAATTGCCATAGTAAACAGTAAAGGTGAAAGTGGACAGCCTTGTCGACATCCTCTATTGATTTTTATTGGTTTTGAAATATTGTTATTTGTTAGGATTTCTGCTGTAGCATTATTGTATATTATTTGAACCCATTTTATGAAATTATTTCCAAGTCCAAACCTTTGTAGGACTTCAAAAAGAAAGGGCCATTCAACTCTATCAAAGGCCTTTTCGGCGTCCAATGATAGGAGAGCTGTATCCGGTGCTTCTTTATTAAAATAAATAATATTAAATAGTCTTCTTACATTATGGAAGCCTTGTCTACCCTTTATAAAGCCATTCTGATCTCGATTAATAATATTTGGTAAAATTTCTTGTATTCGTCTTGCTAAAATTTTACAGATTATCTTAAGGTCGGCGTTTAATAGGCTTATTGGTCTCATATTTTCACATTTATTAGAGGGCTTACCTGGTTTTGGCAGCAGTATAATTAAGGCATTATTTATGTATGATGGTAAATTATTATTTTGAAATGCTTCTAAAACCATTTCCAAAAAAGGTTTTATTAATTTATTCTTGAATTTTTTATAAAGGTCAACTGGAAGACCATCTGGTCCTGCACTTTTTCCTGATTTCATATTATCAATGGCTAGCCCAACTTCTTCTTGACTAATTTTAGACTCCAATATCTCCCTGTTTTCATTTGGAATACACGGTATAGATAGTTCGTTCAAAAACCCATTTAGTTTTGTTAAATCAGGTTCATTTTTGGTATCATATAATTTTTCATAGTAATCTCTAAAGGCTCTATTAATTTCTAAAGGATCTATAACTACCTGTCCGTTACTTATAATACTGGTAATTGGTGTTTTAATTTCCAATTGTTTAATCTGCCATGCTAATAATTTTCCTGATTTTTCACCTTGTTCATAAAAAGATTGTTTCAATCTTAGAAGACTCGAGGCAGCTCTATTCGCTGATTTTTTGTCGTATTCAGCTCTCAAAATCAGTAATTCATTCTCCAACCTTGGGTCACTTCCTGCATACACTTTTTCCTGAAGACTTTTTATTTTATGTTCCAATTTAGCTCTCTCCTCTCGAGTCTTCTTAGATTTTGATCCTGTATAACTAATAATATGTCCCCTAATAAAAGCTTTGAAAGCCTCCCACTTTACACATGCTGATGTTTGTGTAGTATTGATGTCAAAGAACTCGTCTATCTGTTTTTCTATATACTTGACAAATTCCTCATCCTGAAGCCATTTATGCTGAAATTGCCATCTACCTGATTCCTTTGTCAATTTTTTATCTACATATATTAGACAACAGGGTGCATGATCAGAAATCACGATGTTATCATAAACGCAGTTTTGAATCTTGGACCTTAATTCTGTGGAAATCAAAAAATAATCAATACGTGATAATGTCTTGTAGGTACTGGAATAACAAGAATAGGCTTTAACTTGTGGTTTCATTTCTCTCCATATATCTAACAATCTCAATTCTTTCATAAAATGATTAATAGTCATCCTACATCCAATGTGCGTACAATCCAGTCCTGTTGATCTATCCACACCTGGATTCAATGTACAATTAAAATCCCCTGCTATTATATGTTGCCCTGTAAGTGATGATAAGATGAGAAATAAATTAGCAAAGAACTTCTGATCATCTATATTGGGACCATATAAGTTCACAAGATTTATATTTTCTAATAGCAAAGAACCTTGAATGATTACATATCTTCCAAATTTGTCTCCAATTACATTTTTCACCTGAAAAGGAACTGATTTATGTATGAGAGTCATAACTCCCCTGGTTCGGGATGAAAATGAAGAGGTGAATACACTTCCCTGCCATCTACTCCTAATTCTTTTAACATCCTCCTCTATCAGATGAGTTTCTTGTAAAAACACAATTCTTGAACCCATGTCTTTTATTTTATTCATAACTTGTTTAAGTTTTTTTAAATTTTGTAGACCTCTGCAATTCCATGAAGTTAAATTAAGATTAACACTTTGGTCCATGATCAATAGAGAGTTTGGGATTACCTTGCAGTGTAAACATGCTCATACAGAGAAGCAAAAACATGAGTGGTTGAACATTCATCCTACAAACTACACACAAACAAATTTCCCCTTCCCACACTTGTGGCAAACCCCCCAAAATCAAAAGAAAAATTCTGTCTCCCAATATAGCCATCGACCGTTCCACACCCACGGGGAACAGCCTAAGCCACTCCTTCTTCATCCTCCCAATCACCCTAACTCTACTGCTTTTAATGACGTAACATTAACTCTCCTCTGTAGTTTTCCAACTTAACTCCAAAATTTTTAACAACTTTGTACATCATAGTTTTTTTTTTTTGTTTGTTTTGTTTTTGTTTTGTTTTTTTAATATATAATACAATCTATATTTTGTAAACTTACTATTTACTTCAAGTCAGTCAGATGCCTGTGCAAATGCTTAATTATTCTACCTTATATTTTGTTCATGCTTAGCTCCCACCAGTCTCTTCTTCTTCTTTGATCTTCTTGATGAACTCCTGCGCCTCCTCTGGGGTCTTGAAGATGTGGGTTCTGCCCTCATACGTGGTCAGCAGTCTCGCAGGATAGATTACACCATGACGAATCCCAAGGTTGCGCAGCTCCTTACGTATGGGATCAAACTGCTTCCTCAATTGCTGGATTCCTGTGGCCAAATCTGGGTAGAACCGCACCTGCTGGTCCTGGTGTTTAATCTCTCCTTTAGCACGTGCAGCGTTGAAGATCTTCATCCTGTCTCTGTTGCTAAGAAACTTCATAATTAAGGTCCTCGGCGGTCCCTTGTCTCTCCGTGGGCCAATACGATGTGCTTTTTCCAGAACCACTGCTGATTGCAACTCCTCGCTGCCCAGCACCTCCGGAATCCACTTTTCCAGAAAGGAACATACGTCCTGACCTTCTGATTCCTCTGGAAGACCCACCAGCCTCAAATTATTCTGTCTCGACCGAGATTCCAAATCCAAAATATTATCTTCCAGAGATTTATTTTTTTTTTCCAAAGTGCGCACCTTTAATTGAAGACGGGTGACGTCATCTTCAGCACTAGCGAGACGGAGCTCCATCTGCGCCGTTCGTTCTACACAGTCACCCAATTCCTTTCTTATTCCTTCCAACGCTGTCATAATCCCATCAAATCTAGAGGAAAAGTCCGCTCTCATTGAACTCATGGCAGCCATCAGCGCATCTGCGCCATTCCCCGCAGACATCGCACCGCCGCCAGCCTCCTCCGCCATATATGGAGTTTTGTTTGCTGTGTCACAGACCTGAAAGTCCGTTAATTTGGACTGTTTCGGCGGCTCGCTTTTTCCTTTTCCTGGTTTTCCAGCCTTAGGCTTCGCCGACATATCCTCGCCCAAATGCTGGGATACGTTCTGTCCCAAATGAGAGAGTTATTTGCCGATTTTTTTTCTCCAGGAGCAGAGCAGAGCGAGACACGTCCGTCCTACGTGGCAGCCATAACCGGAAGTCATATCTGCTGCTTGTTAATATATTTAACAATTGCATAGATTAGTATTACTTATTCTTATTCTGCCTTTTATTGCATGCATAGTTTTTTATCTTTAGTGCTACTCCATGTTTAATGTTGCAGCATTGCACCGAGACAAATTCCTAGTTTGTGTACTACATGAACAATGGCAATAAATCTCATTCTGATTCTGATTCTCATTTTTTGTATGTTTGTCACACTTAAATGTTTCAAATCATCAAACAAATTTAAATATTAGACAAAGATAACACAAGTAAACACAAAATGCAGTTTTTAGAAGAAGATGTTTATTATTAAGGGGAAAAAAATCCAAACCTTCATGGCCCTGTGTGAAAAAATGATTGCCCCCCTAAACCTAATAACTGGTTGAGCCACCCTTAGCAGCAACAACTGCAATCAAACGTTTCTTATAACTGGCAATGAGTCTTTTCCAGTGCTGTGGAGGAATTTTGGCCCACTCATCTTTGCAGAATTGCCGTAATTCAGCCACATTGGAGGGTTTTCGAGCAAGGGGGCAAACACTTTTTACACCACTGTAGGTGAGTCAAAGTGTTGTCTGAACAGTGCTCTGCATATGGATGAGGCCAACACAATTTTTTAGGAGTTATTTTTAATAAATGTTTGTATACTTTATTAATCCCAGAGGGAAAAATCAAGGGCATCCATGGTGCAGTGCCACTCACTTCACCATTCACACCCAGGGCCACTTGAGTTGCCAGTTAACCTGATTTGCATGTTTTTGGAATGTGGAAGGAAACTGGAGCACCTGGGGTAAACCCATGCAAGCATGGGGAGAACATGCAAACGCCACACAGATAGGCAAGTGGATTTGAACTCATGGCATGCTCACTGTGGGGCAGCAGTGCTAATCACTACACCACCATGCTGCCCAATAAATGAGGTGTAGTTTTCTGCAAAACTCTACATTAGTCCCCAATTATCAGTGACCATCATGATGACCAGAATTTCTTGAAAAGTCTATCTTGAACATTGATTTTTTTTTTAATATGTCTGCAACCAAATCAATTTCCTCTCCCCTGTCAGCCATTGTAGGTGGAAAAACAGCTATTAAATCTAAACAAATATATTCCAGCTTATATAGGTCACTGCAGACGCATTTTGCCAGCCAAGCGTAGTGTGCTGTGAGTCTGGCCATCCAATCAAAGGATGTAAAAATACCGACGTTATCATAACCAGGGGCGTAGCTGGGGGGCTGAGGGGGCTGCAACCCCCCCCCCCCAAAAAAAAGGGAGAAAAAAGAAAAGAAAAATGTAAATAAAGAGCAGGTTTTGAATAGTTTGCATTGAAAATGTTAAGAAATTTGTAGTTGACAGGGGGCTGAAGCTAAAGCTCTGCCCCGGGCGAACACCCCAGGCATTCAGAATGGTGGTGTTGGTTGGGGTTCAGCCCACCCCTTCACAAATTCCTGGCTACTCCACTGCATACACCTGCTAGCTTGGCCCCGTGTGGCAAACTTGAAATCTGACTGGTTAAAGCAATTGTCTCATTACCATTTATTTGAAGCTACAAATGATTACTGTTGATTCTGAAGGACTCAAGGCAGATTGTTTTTTGACCCCAGAAACACGTGATGGCTGTAATATGATTGGACAAAAACTCAAACATTCACATACACTACTACTGGAAGCAGTACAAAATAGAGAAAAGCAACAAAATGAAGAGAAGACACTATCGGGAATAATTTAATACATCTTCATGGAACAAACATAAGAATACAGTATAGGGTGTAAATGTAAGTCAGTGATTCAGATAGTGTTTAGGTCAGCAGAGAAGGCCTTGCTGGCCCTGATGAACCACCACTGGTTGAATGTGTCCTGAGGTTTAGAAATGTCAAAAATTCCTCAAAGACAATAAGCATAACCAAGATGCTATTAAAGGAAACATTAACATTATTGTGTCAGGGTCCTAAAGCTGGACACTCACTAAGATGTAATATTGAAACATTTTCTTCAATAAATAATGATCCGATCTAAAAGCAGTGTATGCTTTGTAAAGATTAGTCAGATTATAGAGAACTCCACCTACAGGGGAATGAGTTTTATCTCACTGTGCAAAAATTAGAAAAACTCAAACCAACCAATGATAAATAAACTGACACTTTTGCAAACAAGGCAAGAAAAAGGATTAGGTTTATTTTACTAACATTCATAATAGCTGGCTTTGCATTCTACAGCCTTATAGTAAAATTTCATCAGAGAAGATTTGGTGCTTTTTATCGGTAAGCATGCATCACTCCCCACCTTGTCTTCGTATTGCTGCAGGGAGTGATGAGCTTAGAGACTAGACTGAAAACTGGAACCATATTTGCTTCTGCAATAATTTTAACGATGAGCAGTCTGAATGAACCACAGTCAGTAGAGAACAAACCACTTGATACACTTGATACACCCCTAAATAAGAGAAACATGACCATAACATCTGGACAAAAAAGACACTCCTGGATCATGTTTGTGTCAGTGAGTGAGGATGAGAAACAATTATTAAATTACAGACAGAAAACTGGATGAGTAAAAGTGATCCAAAAAGGCTGGGAGGCAGACACTGATACAGATAGAAATGATCTATAACAGCAGAGTGTAACACTATATAAGGAAGGGATCAAAGGAGAGAGAGGTAGTGTGGAAGAATTAAAGGAAAGAGGTAGTATTGTCTTCCAGGATAAAGTCGTTTTTTCCAAACACAATGTTCCTGTTGCTGTTAAGCATCATGGTAAAGAGTTGACAAAGTAATGGATCACCACTTGGAAGAAAAATATTGCGCATGCTTTCTCAGAAGTACACACATGCCAGAGTAGAATAAGTAAGAGCACAATGTTAAAAAAAAAAAAAAACCTCACACACTAAGTCTCTATCCTAAAGGCTCTTGAAATATTTTTGCCTTTCACACCAGAGTATTTGTGAATAAGTCTGCATTTCATATTCTGACATCTGTTGAACTGGATGGAAAAACTAGAGGATTAAATATACGATGAACACGAGTGATACTTAAAAGAGCAATACGTAACTTTCTTGTTCCAGGTAGCAACACTGAAAAGACTACAACTTTTGCAGCTATGACCTCAGTCTCAACAGGGTGTTTAAGGCCCTGTCACACCTTGATGATTTAGGCAGTGTTTGCTGACATATCAAAATTCTGTTATGGCTGCCAATCGTCATCAGCTGCGTGCACACCTGCTCTCCATCCCAGCCTGGCTATTTAAACCGTGAGGCCCTGAGATCAGCGCGGAGTCGTCTGTCTCCATACCCCGAGACCTGCTCTCGCCAAACCTCCAAAGCTGAGCTTCCAAACCTCACCTATTCTCCAGTCCTGCTCTTCGACACCAGGTCCTACCTTCTCCTTCATCCAAGTAAGCCTACATCTACTCCTTTACCACTCTGAGTCCCCTGTGCACAGGTGGAGATCTGTGGCGGCGGACTTCTGTCTTTCCTGGAGGCGGACTGAAGTACACTGCTTCACCGGGACTGCTCCTGGCTGCAGCCGCTGAGCTAAACCTGTGTCCCACCTCCACACCGCAAACAGTAAGCACAGTACTATTGTGTGCATCTCCTGTGAGGTTAGCCTCTAATTCTCCCTCTGTTTGTGTGTCCATAGGGTTGCCAGGCTGCACGGCGCTCTGCTCGCCCCAGCGGATACATTCATACAATACACTTCTACACAGATACGCACACACGCACGAGCACACACACACACACACACACACACACACACACACACACACACACACACACACACACACACACACACACACACACACACATTATCTTCAATAAAGAGTTAACTGTGTTATTCTTGAGTCGTGTCTGCTCTTTGGGTCTAAAACCATGTCAGTACGACTCCGCCATAATGATCCAGCAGACAGCACGCTAGCGTGCAAAATTAACAACCTGGAGGCTTGAGTTGACCAGTTAGCTTACCAACAGCAGACTATTCTCATTCAGCTGGCTCGTATAACTGACTGTTTGGACCGCCTGGGTAGTCCACAGGCCTTTCCTTCGGGTCCCATTAGTTCCTCTGCTTTCACTAGCACGCCAGCTAGTTAAGCTACACAGGGCCCTCATCCCGGCTTACCCCCGTCCCAACTCCCACCCACTCTAGTGGTAAATTAGGGGAGGCTAGGGGATTCATCATGCAATGTGATATTGTGTTTCAGCAGGTACTGGGGGATTTTCCCACAGATCATAGCTGAATAGGTTATGTAGTGAATCTGTTAGAAGGGTGGGCATTAGCCTGGGCGTACACTGTTATGGCTAGGGCTAATTATGCTTCTTTAACCTACACACAGTTTGTCAGCGAGTTTAATGAGGTGTTTGACCACTCCGACCGGGATAGTGTGCTTACCTCCTGGCTGTTAAATCTGAAGCAAGGGGCTAGACCCGTAGCCGATTATGCTGTAGACTTCCGGGTGGTGGCTATGGAGGTGGGGTGGAAAGACTCCTCGTTATGTAGCATCTTCATTAGGAGCCTTAGTCCTAGCCTGCGGGATGAGTTAGCCCGCCTAGACAAGCCCACTAATCTAATTGAGTTGATTTCACTGGCAATTAGCCTTGATAATAGACTGAGGGAGTGGGTGGCCGAGCGTAAAACTTCCGGTCGCTCGGGTAGCCAGTACCACCGCTCCCTACAGCCCCCCACTGTTGGCTCTACCCTCTTCTGATTCCTCTGATGCTCCGGAACCTATGGTGATGGGTGGGTTCAAGTTGTCGTTGGCAGAGAAACAATGCCGCCATGAGTTGGGGTTGTGCCTCTACTGTGGGAGCGAGGAGCATGAGGTAGATTCATGTCCCATTCGGCCAAAAGGGGGAGTCCGTGCGTTGCAGTAGGGGGGTAGGGGGACTCACGGCCTCACCTCAATTAAATCCCCTCTCTCAGTTTCTTATTCTCATTCGCTTCATTCATGATCACAGGGAGATAATTACACATGCACTGATTGACTCGGGGGCGGAGCAGAGCTTTATTTTGGGGGAACTGGCAACCCGGCTGGGGCTTCCCGTTCAATTACTTGAGACCCCCCTAAGACTTATTGCCCTGGCTAAAGCCCCCTTAGCCACGGTTTCCCACCGGACTGCCCCGGTGTCAGTGATTGTGTCAGGCAACCATTGGGAAGAGCTGACATTGTTCGTGTTGCCGGTTTCTTCCTCCTCGGTCATCCTCGGCTATCCCTGGCTCCGTCTCCATAATCCATCCATTAACTGGTGTTCCAGGATTGTGGTAGCATGGAGTTCTTTCTGCCTGAGTGCCTGTTTACAGTCCGCTGCGTGCTCGCCATCCGTGCCCCTGGGTGTCCCCGTCACCCCCCCTCCCGATTTGTCCAAAGTCCCTCCCAAATACCACGACTTAGGGGCCGCCTTCAGTAAGACCCAGACCCTTTCTCTCCCCCCTCACCGCCCATATGACTGTGCTATCAATCTCCATGCCGGAGCCCCGCTACCGTCTAGCTGGCTTTACAACCTGTTTGCTCTGGAGCGGGAAGCCATGGAGACGTACGTCAAGGAGTCATTGAGCTTGGGAATAATCAGGCCGTCATCCTCGGCGGTGGGGGTGGGGTTTTCTTCATTGGCAAGAAGGATGGCTCGCTATGGCCGTGTATTGACTTTCGGGAGCTGAACAATATTACCATTAAGGATAAATACACTCTCCCACTCATTAATTCTGCATTTGAGTCCCTCCAGGGGGCCTCCTGGTTTACCAAGTTGGACCTCCGCAACGCCTACCACCTGGTGCAGATCCGGGAGGGCGATGAATGGAAGACAGCTTTCTGGACTCCTAGTGGTCATTTTGAGTACCTGGTCATGCCGTTTGGGCTGGCCAATGCCCCCGCTGTCTTCCAGCGGCTGATAAATGATGTGCTGAGGGACTTTATGGGTACGTTTATATTTGTCTACCTGGATGATATTCTCATCTCTTCTCAGTCCCTGGAGGAGCATCGAGTGCACGTGAGGCAGGTACTGCAGTGGTTGTTGGAGAATAAGCTCTTCATTAAAACCGAGAAGTGTGAGTTCCATACCTCCAGAACATCCTTTCTCGGATTCATAATCTCCCACAACGAGATCATCCCGGACCCCGATAAGGTCAAAGCGATGGTAGATTGGCCCACTCCGTCCTCAAGGAAGCAGCTCCAGCAGTTCCTGGGGTTTGCTAACTTCTACCGCCGCTTCATCCAAAATTACAGTCTCATTGCTCTTCCCTTGACCCGTCTGACTTCCCCCAAGTTGCCCTTTCAGTGGATGGAGGAGGCAGCTGCGGCCTTTGCAGATCTGAAGGACAAGTTCTCATCCTCTCCTATATTGGCGCAGGTAGATCCCACTCTCCAATGCCTGGTGGAGGTGGACGCATCGGACTCGGGGGTTGGGGCCGTCTTATCCAAGTGCTCCCCGGCTGATGGCAGGATACGGCCCTGCGCGTTCTTCTCCCGTCGCCTACCCCCAGCTGAACGTAATTATGACATCAGTGATAGAGAGCTCTTGGCTGTCAAGCTCGCACTGGAAGAGTGGCGTCACTGGCTGGAGGGGGCCTCCCAGCCGTTCGTCGTCTGAACTGATCATAAAAACCTGGAGTACCTCCAGACGACCAAGCATCTAAACGCACGGAAGGCCCGCTGGTCCCTGTTTTTTGGACGTTTTGATTTCACCATTACCTACTGCTCTGGGTCTAAGAATATTAAGCTGGACGCCCTGTCCTGACAGTTTGCCCCAGAGGCGGCAGAGCTGACCGAGCATCCTATCCTCCCCTCATCATGTGTCGTGGGCGCCCTCTCCTGGGGCATTAAGGAAAGGGTCTTGAAGGCGCAGGAAGACGAGCCCGACCCGGGCGGGGGGCCAGTGGGTAAACTGCTTGTCCCATCGGCCATTCGGGGGGAGGTTATCCATTGGGGCCACTCTTCCAAGTTTGCATGTCACCCCGGGAGGGCGTGTACAGTGGACCTTCTCTGGAAGACGTTTTGGTGGCCATCTCTCCAGAGGGACGTCGGGGAGTACGTCCGAGCCTGTTCTCAGTGTGCCACCGGTAAGACGTCCTCTTCACCGCTGGCCAGGCTGCTCTACCCCCTTCCTATCCCCGGCAGACCATGGTCCCATGTGGCAATGGATTTCATCACCGGCCTCCCATCGTCCAACCAGCATACAATAATTCTCACCATGGTCGACAGGTTCTCCAAGGCTGCCCATTTCGTCCCCCTGCAGGGGCTGCCTACAGCGAGGGAGACGGTGGACCTTCTCGTCCAGCATGTGGTGAGATTACATGGAATCCCTCTGGACATCGTCTCCGATCAGGGTCCCCAGTTTGTCTCACAAGTCTGGAGGTCATTCTGCAATGCCCTGGGGGCTACGGTGAGCCTATCTTCTGGCCATCATCCACAGAGCAAAGGGCAGTGTGAACGGGCGAACCAGGATTTGGAGGCTGTGCTGTGGTGTGTCGCCACCACCAACCCAGCATCGTGGAGCTCCCACCTTCCATGGATTGAGTATGCCCATAACACCACTATCTCCTTGGCAATCGGTATGTTTCCGTTCGAGGCCTCGCTGGGTTACAACCCCCCGCTGTTCCCAGAGGAGGAGGGGGACATCGCCGTTGCATCAATCCGTGCTCATCTGAAGCGCTGCCGTTGGATCTGGAGAGCGACCCAGGCGGCACTACAGCGCACTGCAGAGCGCAACTATTCGGTGGCCAATTGCCACAGGGCTCCAGCCCCCACCTACCAGGTGGGTCAACAGGTGTGGCTTTCGACGAAGCATATTAACTTGAAGGCTGAGAGGAAAAAGATATTGCTTCATAGGGCCTTTTCCTATTAGTCGCATCATTAACCCTGTCTCTGTGCGCCTAGCTCTCCCCCCTCCCTCTGCATCTGTCCAACTTTTCACATCTCGCAGGTCAAGCCTGTCTGCTCCAGCCCTTTGTGTCCCCCTCCCAGGGCTCCACTGCCACCGATGGTGATCGACGGCGACCCGGCTTGGAAGGTCAACGCCATCCTGGACGTCCGATGCCAGGGTCGCGGCCTGCAGTACCTAGTGGACTGGGAGGGCTACGGTCCGGAGTGGAGATCCTGGGTGTGTCCCTCCTTCGTGCTGGACAAGCAGCTCATCAGGGACTTCCAACAGGCACACCCAGGTAGGCTGGAATGACCGCCAAGAGGCGTCTCGTAGGGGGGGAGTACTGTCATGGCTGCCAATCATCATCAGCTGCGCGCACACCTGCTCTCCATCCCAGCCTGGCTATTTAAACCGTGAGGCCCTGAGATCAGCGCAGAGTCGTCTGTCTCCATACCCCGAGACCTGCTCTCGCCAAACCTCCAAAGCTGAGCTTCCAAGCCTCACCTATTCTCCAGTCCTGCTTGTCGACACCAGGACCTACCTTCTCCTTCATCCAAGTAAGCCTACATCTACTCCTTTACCACTCTGAGTCCCCTGTGCACAGGTGGAGATCTGTGGCGGCGGACTTCTCTCTTTCCTGGTGGCGGACTGAACTACACTGCTTCACCAGCCCATTCCACCACCATCGGGACTGCGGGCACTGTCCTCCTGGCTGCAGCCGCTAAGCTAAACCTGCGTTCCACCTCCACACCGCAAACAGTAAGCACAGTACTATTGTGTGCATCTCCTGTGAGGTTAGCCTCTAACTCTCCCTCTGTTTGTGTGTCCATAGGGTTGCCAGGTTGCACGGTGCTCTGTTCGCCCCAGCGGATAAATTCATACAATACACTTCTACACAGATACGCGCGCACGCACACACACACACACACACACACACACACATATACATTATCTTCAATAAAGAGTTAATTGTGTCATTCTCGAGTCGTGTCTGCTCTTTGGGTCTAAAACCATGTCAAATTCCTCTAAAATGCTGGCATATGCATCACGTATCCACAGAGCCAGCCCAAGGCATAAACAAACTAAGTGGCTGCTTAGGGCCCCCGTAACCACAGGGGGCCCCCAAGAGCAATTAACTTTTAAAATTATTTTTTTTATTATTTTTTGCACATGTGAATGATGGTTTATATATTATTGAAGGTATATTATTGCACAAAAGCACAATATTACAGTGGACATAAAAACTACACACCCCTGTTCAAATGCCAGGTTTTTGTGTTAAAAAATAAGACCAAGATAAATCATTTCAAATTTTTTTCCACCATTAATGTGACCTATAACCTGTACAACGCAATAGAAAAACAAACTGAAATCTTTTAAGGGGAAAAATTAAAAAAAAAAAAAACTTACAACAACCTGATTGCATAAATATGCACACCCTGTTATAACTGGGGAGGTAGCTGTGTTCAGAATTAACCAATCACATTCAAACTCATGTTAAATGGGAGTCAGCACACACCTGCCACCATTTCAAGTGGCTCTGATTAACCCCAAATAAAGTTCAGCTGCTCCAGTAGGCTTTTTCCTAACATTTTTGTAGTCACATCTTACAGCACAAGCCATGGTCCGCAGAGAGCTTCCAAAGCATCAGAGGGATCTCACTGTTCAAAAGTATCAGTCAGGAGAAGGATACAAAAGAATTTCCAAGGCATTAAATATACCATGAAACACAGTGAAAAAAGTTATCATCAAGTGGAGAAAATATGGCACAACTGTGACATTATCAAGAACTGGACGTCCCTCCAAAATTGATGAAAAGACGAGAAGAAAACTAATCAGGAAGGCTGCAAAAAGGCTAACGGCAACATTGAAGGAGCTGCAGAAATTTCTGGCAAGCACTGGCTGTTTAGTACATGTGACAACAATCTCCCGTCTTCTTCATATGTCTGGGCTATGGGGTAGGGTGGAAAGACAGAAGCCTTATCTTATGAAGAAAAGCATCCAAGCCTGTCTACATTTTGCAAAAACACATTTGAAATCTCCCAAATGCATGTGGGAAAATGTGTTATGGTTCAATGAAACCAAGGTTGAACTTTTTGGCCATAATTCCAAAAGGTATATTTGGCACAAACACAACACTGCTCATCACCAAAAGAACACCATTCCTACAGTGAAGCATGGTGGTGGCAGCTTCATGTTTTGGGGCTGTTTTTCTTCAGCTAAAACTGAGGCCTTAATCAAGGTGGAAGGAATTATGAACAGTTCCAAATACCAGTCACTGTTGGTACAAAACCTTCAGGCTTCTGCTAGAAAGCTGAAGATAAAGAGGAACTTCATCTTTCAGCACGACAATGACCCAAAGCACACATTCAAATTAACAAAAGAATGGCTTCATCAGAAGAAGATTAATGTTTTGGAATAGCTCAGCCAGACTCCAGACCTGAATCTGATCGAACATCTGTGGGGTGAACTGAGGAGGGCTGTGCACAGGAGATGCCCTCACATTCTGACAGATTTGGAGAGTTTTTGCAAAGAAGAGTGGGAAAATATTGCCACATCAAGACATGCCACGCTGATAGACTCCTATCCAAAAAGACTGAGTGCTGTAATAAATGCCAAAGGTGATGCAACAAAGTATTAGTTTAAAGGTGTGCATATTTATGGAACCAGGTTATTGTAAGTTTTTTTTTTCCCCTTAAAAGACTTCAGTTTGTTTTTCAATTGGGTTATAAAGGATATAGGTCACATTATTGGTGGAAAAAGTTTTGAAATGATTTATCTTGGTCTCATTTGTTTACATCACAAAAACTGGACATTTGAACAGGGGTGTGTAGACTTTTTATATCCACTGTATGTTCACAACAGAGTACTGCTGGTGTAATGATTCCACTCTAAGCTCAGCTCAGCGCTCCACTGCTAATGTGTGCTTTCAGCACACTCTGCATCTAAGGAGCAGCAGGTAAACATAACAATGTCGCAAAAAAGCACATATCCTTCAGTGGCAAAGAAAAGAAAGAGGAAGACGAGAAAAAACGGCAAGATAAAGGTAAGTTTCCTCAAGTTAGGAAAGTCCCTGAATATCCTTGACATTTTGATTAAATTGGTAGTGTGTAGTAGCCTATAACTAGCAAATTAGCTAGCAAGTTAACAACTAGAGAGCTAGGTTAAAAGTATTGAACTATTACGCTACCAAGCAGATAAGGCGAGAGAAGCAAATCTACAACAAATCTACCTACGGGTACAAATAAAGTAACCTGAACCTGAAGCTTTGTTAGAAGTCAAGGAAAAAGAGTGATGATTTAGAGTGCAGTACGTGGCGGTAATGCACCTGTAAGCTGGTTGTCAACCACCAATCAAATCTAGAAGAAGAAGAAGAAGAAGGAAAAAAAAAACTACTGACCTTACAGTGAAAGCTGAGACCCACTCCTTTGCTGAAGAAGTTGGATCATTCAGATTTCAAATTTGCTGTATGGTTTGGTACGACATTCTCTCCCATGTTAGCACCACAAGCAAACTACTTCAGTCAGCCAACATGCAGTTTGATGTTGCAGTGGGGCTCATTCAGAAAAACAAAGAAAATTTAATCAGTTACAGGGCAACTGGTTTTAAAGATGCACAGGTCTCAGAGAGATATGTGAACAAATGAGCACTGAAGCAGTGCTCGAGCAGAAGAGGTTGCGAACCACAAAAAGGCACTTTGCCTATGAGATTTTATTTTTTAGATTTAGTATACTTTATTGAGCCCCAGAGGGGAAATTGAGGGCATCCACCACCTGGATGGATGAAGCAGCCACGATACGGCGCTATCCCTTAACCATTCACACACACACTCACACCTAGGGCCACTTTAGAGTCTCCAATTAACCTAACCTGCATGTTTTTGGCATGTGGGAGGAAACCGGAGAAATCCCAGAGTAAACCTACGCAAACACGCGGAGAACATGCAAACTCCACACAGATCACTGTTGGTCGGGGGCTGGGATCGAACCCACGATCCCCACGATCCCCCGGCCAAGGGTAAACTGTGCTGCCGCAGTGCTAACCACTGCGCCACCGTGCAGCCCTAATGAGATGCCTGATGTGTCATAATTCCCCGTGCGCCATTATGTGGCGAACAGAGGAAGAAGTGAAAAACCCAAATGCGAGAGTAGAACATGCCATTTATTACCATAAACTGCCACAAAATAACAAGTCCAGTTGACCACAAAAACAGAGAGAATAGCAAATGATGAAATTAAGGCCACCAGACATACAGGGCGCCAGCCGGATGCTCTACAGCCCACCACAGGGAATGCCTAGTACCGCAGGGCTGCTGTCGGCACAAGGAGAAAGGCAAACATGAAACTTACAGAGCTGGAGCGATCCGAGGCAGTCCATGCAGTCTGGAGGATAAGGGAGTAAGCAGGGTCAGCCGCAAACATCAAGGGTTTAACAGACAGGCTGAACAGACACGAAGGTGATGAAATGCACATATGTGGAGAAACTCGCTGCCACATATGGAGGTTAATACCCCGATGATCTCTTCCTACTAACCCCTCATTTAAATAATAATAATCCCAACGAGGGAAGAGATCGCCGGTGTGAGAATTCATGGGTTGGACATAATGAACCCCAGGTGTGCATGAGTGAGTGTCTGAGTGTGTGAATGAGAGTGAATAGAGTGTGTGTGTGTGTATGTGTGTGAAACACCCAATAACAAAGCACAGCTGATGGCACTTGACAGGAGGAGGGGGTGTGCCCGAGCTGTCAAGGTGCGAAGGCCCAATAGCTCCCTGAAGCGCCTGGTGGAAAATAAGGTAAAATAATAAAAAGTCAGAACTGGGTTTGGTGTTCCAAGCCCAGGTTCATGACATGATGAGCCACAGTCTGATGCAATGAAGAGGCTGGAAGCATCCTTTTTTAATACTGTGGTAGACTGTAGCATCCAGTTTTTAGAGGACCGCTTTCAGTCCCTAGGGGAGGTTAGAAGCAATTTTGGAGTGCTTCTCAACTTTAGCCAGCTTGATGCTCAGACAAGGAGGGACCAGTGTAAACTTCTTGGAGACAAACTCACCTTTGGAGAACAGGCTGATATTGATGGGAGTGTACTGGCTACAGAGATGGAGAATCTTCCAGATCTCCCCAAAGCACAGATGACCCTCATTGAGCTGCTCACTTACCTTTCTCAAAAGGAGATCTGCGAGTTGTACCCAAATCTTTGGGTAGCTCGAAGGATAGCCTGCATTCTCCCTGTGACTGTTGCATCTGCAGAACTGAGCTTTTCCAAGATAAAATTAATAAAGAGCTAGTTAAGATCTTCCATGGCACAAGAAAGACTGAGTGGATTGGCAATGATTAGCATTAACAGCATAGTTGACCATCAGATCTGTTACAGTGATGTCATTAATGACTCTGCCTCCAGAAAAGCAAGGAAACACAGATTCTAAGAAGGTGGAGTATTTAGGAAAAAATAGTAAACCAGGTTTGCTACATTGTTTCAGGTACCACTGTTCATTAAAATATTTATTTGTTTGTTTTTTTTGTTTTATTTAATACTGTGGGTTTGTGCATTTTAGTTTATTATCATTTAATTATTTAATTAATTTTGTTCTATTTATTTAAGTTAAGTGATTTTAATTGTAGTTATAGTTTATGGAGTACATTGTTGTTGCACTTAATTGCTGTTGTTGCAGTCAAATTGTTGTTGCACTCTTCTGTTGCAGTTTATTTAAAACCAAAAATAATAAAGCAGATGATGTGTTTACAGTAAATGCATTGTTTGTTGGTTTATTTTTTACTTTTATTGGGCCTATATGACATTCAGGATTCCACTCAGTACTTTATTACTTTGAATATCAAGTATAAATCAACCCCAGGCCACACTTGTAGTTGAATTTACTACTATTTCAAATTAATCATAGATGGGCAAAAACATGAACCCAGCCACAGGGGGTGCACAAGCCAGTGTACTCCTAATGCTGGTCCCAAGCCCGGGTAAATGGGTAGGGTTGTGTCAGGAAGGGCATCCAATGTAAAACCTTTGCCAAATTAAACATGCGGATCATAACGAATGAGACTTTCATACCGGATCAGTCGAGACCCACGTTAACGACCGCTACCGGTGCTGTTAACCGACAGGGTGCCGGTGGAAATTGGGATACTGTTGGTCAAAGATTGAGGAGGAGGAGAGGGGGACGGCATGTTAGGAGGCAGAGAGAGAAAAGGAAAGGTAGAAATGTGGAGGTGAGAGTTGGGACGTTAAATGTAGGAACTATGACTGGTAAAGACAGAGAGTTGGCTGATATGATGGAGAGACGAAAGGTAGATATACTGTGTGTTCAAGAAACCAGATGGAACGGAAGCAATGCTAAAAGCATTGGAGGGAGGGAAGAGGGAGAGAAGATTTGTATAAGGGAAGAGAAAGAGGAATTCTGGAGTAAGCTGGATGAAGTAGTAGAGAGTATTCCCAGGGGGAGAGAGTGGTGATTGGAGCGGACTTTAATGGGCATGTAGGTGAAGGGAACAGAGGTGATGAGGAGGTGCTGGGAAGGTATGGCCTTAAGGAGAGAAATGTGGAAGGACAGATAGTTGTGGATTTTGTTAAAAGGATGGAAATGGCTGTGGTGAACACATACTTCAAGAAGAGAGAGGAACATAGGGTGACTTACAAGAGTGGAGGAAGGTGCACACAGGTGGACTACATCTTATGCAGAAGGAGAAATCTGAAAGAGATAGGAGACTGCAAGGTGGTGGCAGGGAAGAATGTAGCTAGACAGCATCGGATGGTAGTCTGTAGATGACTTTGCAAAGCAAGAAGAGGAAAACACTGGAGGCAGAGCCAAAGATTAAGTGAGGGGAGTTACAGAAGGAAGAAGATCACACAGAGTTCAGGAAGGAGTTGATACAGGCTCTGGGTGGGACGGAAAATTTACCAGATGACTGGGAAAGTACAGCAAAAGTATTGAGGGAAATGGGTAGTAAGGTATGTGATGTATCCAGTGGACAGAAAAAGGAAGACAAGGAGACTTGATGATGGAATGAGGAGGTACAGGAAAGTATCCAAAGGAAGAGGTTAGCAAAGAAAAAGTGGGATAGTCAGGGAGTTGAAGAAAGTAGACAGGAGTATTTGGAATCTAGGCGCATAGCAAAGAGAGAGGTGGCAAAGGCAAAGGAAAAGGCATATAGTGAGTTGTAAGAGAGGCTGGACACAAAGAAAGAAGAAAAGGACTTGTATCGATTGGCTAGACAGCTGGAAAGGATGTTCAGCAGGTTAGGATGATTACGGACAAAATGATAATGTACTAACAAATGATGAGAGTGTGTTGAGAAGGTGGAAGGAGTACTTTGAAGAGCTGATGAATAAAGAAAATGAGAAAGAGAGAGGAGGATAGATGAAGAAAAGATAGTGAACAAGGAAGTCCCGAGGATTAGCAAGGTGGAAGTGAGGACAGCTCACCTTTACCGTCAAGGGAACAGTACTGTGGATGCACCTGGAAACTCCTGCCAGAGGAAAGTACTGAGCAATCCACAATCCACTGAGCAATCCACCAATACTGGGTGAACAAATGTCCATTTTTTTCCTGTCTATTTTCTTCCTCTGCCACTAAACAGCAAAAGTTCCTTTTCAACTTGATTGTCATTGTATTCCCATACCTCCATCACTTCCGCCATTTAAAATGTCTGCCACCGTGCTCTTCTTTATTTTTGGATTACAGCTGTTCAAATCAGGTTGGTGGCTCTTGGCTGCCACCAATAGTATGGGCATGTGAACTGCAAATTATTTTCACTCTGCATGCGTGTACTCCAAAACTACTGGATGGGTTTGGATGAAATTTTTTACCAGCGGTGGTCCTTGGGCTAGAGAGAAACCCATGACATTTTGGTAATGAGCCCAGTATGCATACCTCCACCAAGTCCCTTATCTACTCACAGTGTGTTAGCAAGAATTCTCCAAAACTACTAGATGGATTTGGATGAAATTTTGACCAGAGGTGGTCCTTGCGCTAGAGAGGGACCCATAACATTTTGGTGATGATCCGAGAATGCAAACCTCCTCCAAGACTCTGGCACCGAGGCATCAGCATCTTGGCGCTTTGATTTTACATGGTGATGGACAGGCTGACAGACGAGGCCAGGCAGGAGTCACCGTGGACCATGATGTTTGCAGCCAACATTGTGATCTGTAGTGAGAGTAGGGAGCAGGTGGAAGAGAATCTGGAGAGGTGGAGGTATGCCTTGGAGAGAAGAGGAATGAAAGTCAGTAGAAGCAAGACAGAATACATGAGTGTGAATGAGAAGGAGGAAGGTGCAACAGTGAAGATGGAAGGAGTAGCGGTAGTGAAAGTAGATGAGTTTAAATACCTGGGGTCAACCATCCAAAGCAATGGAAAATGCACAAGAGAGGTGAAGAAGAGAGTGCAGGCAAGGTGGAGTGGGTGGAGACGAGTGTCAGGGGTGATATGTGACAGAAAGGTAGCAGCAAGAGTGAAAGGGAAGCTTTACAAGACAGTAGTGAGACCTGCTATGATGTATGGTTTGAAGATAGTGGCATTGACAAAAAGGCAGGAGGTGGAGCTGGAGGTGGCAGAGTTTAAGATGCTAAGGTTTTCAATGGGAGTAACTAGGAGGGACAAGATTAGAAATGAGTATATCAGAGGGACAGCTCATGTTGAGCGGTTTGGAGACAAAGTAAGAGAGGCAAGGCTGAGATGGTTTGGACATGTGCAGAGGAGCGATAGTGGATATACTGGACAATGGATTTTGAAGATGGAGCTTCCAGGCAGGAGGAAAAGAGGAAGACCACAGAGAAGATTCATGGATGTAGTGAAGGAGGACATGGAGAGGGTTGGTGTTACAGAGGAAGATGCAAGTTATAGGGTGAGATGGAGGCAGATGATCTGCTGTGGCAACCCCTAAAGGGAGCAGCCAAGAGAAGAAGAAGAAGAAGAAGAAGAAGAAGAAGAAGAAGAAGGGTAAAAACATGCCAGGCTGACAATGAGATGATGTAAACAACACTGCTGCAACTGTTTAGGGGAAGTTGCTGACTTTGCCAAATACTGAAAGATTTTTCTACAAGTTTGCAGATCTGTTGTCTGCATCCATGACCTTCATCACTGTGGATTACAATCTAACAACAACAAAAAGTTCTCACATCTAGTTTTACAAGTGTATTCGTAATGACTTATTGGTGTAAATGGTAAATGGCGTTCACTTATATAGCGCTTTTTCTCATCTCTGGATGACCAAAGGGCTTTACAGATCCTGCTATCTACCCATTCATGCACACATTCACACACTGATGGTGGCAGAGCTGCCATACACACACAGGCGCTAGCCTGGCCACCAGGAGCAACTGGTGGTTCAGTGTCTTGCTCAGGCACACTTTGACATGCAGACTGCAGACAGAGAGGGAATCGAACCCCTGACCCTCCGATCAGTAGTTGGCCATACTACACTGTGGCGCCGGGAAAATGCCATATTGCCATATTGGAAAATAAAATAAATTTACAGTTGATGTGTGAATGATCATTAATCAGTATTATCAGCAGTAATAGGGGGCCCCAAAATCAAATTTTGCTTAGGGCCCCACAGAGGCTTGGGCCTGCCCTGTGCATCCTTAACGAGTTGGACGTATACATAATATTTTAGTAACTTATATAGAATGTTTCGATAATTTGTAAATAACTTATACCAACGAATACTTAGTGTGTTGCCGGCATTCACAGCTTATGCTCACCGATAGTCTAACTTTTGCATAGTCATGCACAGCTTATCCTTACTTATGCATAGCGCAGTCAAACTGCCATCGCCTCCCGATCCATGAATCCTAGGTGTGCGAGAGCATGAATGCTCAGTCATCTCTGTTCAGCTGAGATCATTCTCTCCTCCAAAGACCATCACACTGTGGAGAGCATGATCAACCTGGCAGAGCTGTCAAATCTGCCAGGTTGGTCACGCCTAAAACAGCTGATGTGACACGTCACGAACATCAGATGACAGTTGTCACAACCTGGCTCACATGCACGGACACAAGAGAAATGTCGCTGTCCATGGTGATGGAATGCCAAAAGCAGAGAGAAGGGAGAATTTTTAAAAAAAAGCAAAATATATGCACATATGTATAATCCCCCAATAATGTGATAGCTCAAAAGAAAAAAAATCTCATTGTGAAATTTACTGTTCTTAATTTTCTACTCCATGCATCATTCTCCAGGATTTATTGGTTTGGCCTCCATTGTGGGGAATCAAAAAGCACTAATGTGGTAAAGGACATTTAATGGGATTTTATGTTATTTTAATGGAGAGAGTTGTAACAGTTGAAATATAATCACCCGTCATTTTATTTATATGATGATATACTAAATAGTTTTGGGGGGTTTTTAAATTCCAGCCACATTCTCATTTTATTTGTGGACTTACTGTTGCAGTCTATAGATAGGCATTATTGTATTTTTTTTAGAGGAATGAATGAATGAACAGGCCCGGAGAAGAGCAGGTTTATGAAACTGAGGGTGATGAAAAAGGTTTATTTTCAATAAAGTAAAAAAAAACCAAAACAAGATAATGCATGGAGTGTGCTTTTGCCAGTGTGGACCAAAAAAAAAGCAGAGAGCCACAGCCAAAGGAGAGCAACATTTATCATCCAACAACAGCTGATGTAAAACAGCTGAGCTTTGTGCTTTGTGCAATCTCATCAGCTGATTGGATCCACCTCCTCCGGTGTTCTGACATTTTGGCATATCTATCAGAACAGCATACCTAGGGTTACTCCTCCGTCATTTTCTGTCTTGCCTGTGTGGACCGCTGATGGTACAGAGGTCAGTCAAAGGGAAAAACATGGCAAGAAGCGCAAAACAGCGATTTGGAGCTTCATAATATCCTGTAGCTTGAAAGTGTTACACTTAAGTTGGCTCGGACAGGTCCCTGACAGGTCTCATTACATAAACTATGTGTGTTTAGCTCTCTGTGTGTGCATGTGCTGCAGGTAGCAGCTGAGCTAATCAGAACAGAGAGCAAGTGGATCTGTGAAAATGTCCACAGAACATCACAGACTCTTCAACAATATTATTAGTCAATTATTTCTACAAACCTATTACAAAATGGCCAGGGCACACCTGCAAGTTGGGATACAAGGAAGGTACCAAGTCAGTTCTTACTTAATTAGTAAAGGTGTCACCCCAGTCTACACAGAGACCATCACACAGTTGAAACATGTCAAGGTATGAAACATCTCTACTTTGCCTGAATAGAAGAACAAGACCAGTTTGACATGGACATCTGCTCATCATGGAGTACTGATGGGTTCCTCCTGTGAACCAACGCTGCCAATATGCCATTATACAGTAGATGTAAGTTAGAAACCCGCTCAGTAAGTTACACATAGGTTCAAAGAGTATTACTCATAGGTTAGAAACAAGTTTTGGGTACTCTAGACATAATCTCGATGTATTTTTTTTTTTTTTTTTTTCTTGCCTTCTGATTGTTGCTCTGAGTGTTGCTATCCCTGTGCTGTTGCAATCCTGGAATTTCCCCGTTGTGGGACTAATAAAGGCTTATCTTATCTTATCTTATCTTATCTTATCTTATTTCGACTTGTGAGTAACTTATAAGTAAACTTGTGTGAACAATCACAAAACTTACATATAACTTGTGCCCCGCGTATGCGGGATGTATGAGCCATACACTGGATATGTCAAAAAATTTTCAGCATGCTCAAAAATTTTAGATGACCTCACCGTACTATGACATACACCAACATGCTTCAGCGTACTCTTAACTGAGACAAAAGTTACTCTTAACTTATTAATCGTACGCCAGCGGATTCGCCAATTTTTTTGAAACATCGGCATATGTTTCCTAAATTGTCAAGGTGTGACAGGGCCTGTAGTTGTTGGTGGCTACAGCTGTGCCCTGTGACTAACTGTTGAGACCCAGGTCATAATCATCATATTTGTAGTCCTTTCAGTTTTCCTACCAAGAACAGAGCTGTTGCACACAATGTAGACCCACTCAGGCTATGATGGAAGAGACATTCACCCATTCAAAGGCTGATGTACCAGCAAACTATTTTGGGAAACAGTATTTTAAGGTGAAAATCTTACACAGTGTTGCTTTAAAGTATTTCTACAGTATCTTGAACATTTGCACTAATGTTCTGTTATAGACTTCCATGATGAATGAAATATCAAGGATTCAGTGTACCTCGCCCAGTATGGGGTTACTGGGGCCCCGCCCTGGAGCCAGGTCTGGGGGAGGGGCTTGATGGCAGGTGCCTGGTGGATGGGTTTCTGCCCATGGGACCAAGCCGGATTCAGCTCGAAGGAGCTACATGGGTCCACCCTCCAGTGGGCTCACCACCTGCAAGAGAGACCATGGGGGTCCGGTGCAATGTGAATCAGGTGACGGTCGAAGGCAGAGACCTTGCCGGTCTGGTCCTCGGCTTTCTAAACTGGCTTTTGGGACACGGAACATCACATCTCTGGTGGGGAAGGGGCCTGAGCTGGTACATGAGGTTGAGTGATACCGGCTATATATAGTTGGGCTCACCTCAACACACAGCTCTGGTTCTGGAACCAGTTTTCTGGAGAGGGGCAGGAGATTGGCCTACTCTGGAGTTGCCCCGGGTGAGAGGCGACGAGCAGGGGTGGGTATTCTTGTATCCCCCCACCTTGCTGCCTCAACATTGGATTTCTTCCCAGTGGACAAAAGGTAGTTTCCCTGCGCCTTGGGGTTGGGAAATGGGTCCTGACCATCATTTGTGTCTATGCACCAAATGATGGTTCAGAGTACCCACCATTTATGGAGTCTCTGACTGGGGTGCTGGAAAGTGCTCCTCTCAGAGACTCCATTGTCCTACTGGGGGATTTTAATGTGCACATGGCCAGTGACAGTGAAACCTGGAGGGGCGTGATTGGGAGGAACGGCCTGCCCAATCTGAACGAGAGTGGTGTTCAGTTATTGGACTTCTGTGCCAACCACAGTTTGTCCATAATGAACACCACTGTCAAGCATAAGGGTGTCCATATGTGCACCTAGCACCAGGACACCCTAGGTTGCAGATCGATGATCGATTTTGTTATTGTGTCATCAGACCTGCGACCATATGTCTTGGACACTCGGGTAAAGAGAGGTGCAGAGCTGTCAACTGATCACCCCCTGGTGGTGAGTTTGATCAGATAGCTGGGGTGGATGAAACTCCGACACGGTAAACCTAAACGTATAATGAGGGTGTGCTGGGAACCTCTGGCTGAGGCCCCTGTCCGGGAGGTCTTCATCTCCCACCTCTGGAAGAACTTCAACCACATTCCGAGGGAGTCTGGAGACATGGCGTCTAAATGTGTCATGCTTTCCACCTCCATTGTTGAAGCGGCAGTCCAGAGCTGTGGTCACAAGGTCGCTGGTGCGACTCGTGGCGGCAACCCCCAAACCAAGTGGTGGACACCAGTGGTGAGGGTAGCCATTAAGTTGAAGAAGGAGTCCTATCAAGCTTGGTTGGCTTGTGGGACTCCCAAGAGGATTCAAGAGGAACAATTTGGTTTTCATCCTGGCCGTGGCACATTGGACCAACTCTTTACCCTCTCGAGATTCTTCGTGGGTTTGTGGGAGTCCACATGTGTTTTGTGGACTTGGAGAAGGCATTCGACTGCATCCCTCGGGGTTTCTTGTGGGGGTGCTGCAGGAGTATTCAATTCAATTCAGTTCAACTTTATTTATATAGCGCCATTTCACAACAACAGTCATCTCATAGCACTATCAACTGTAGGGGGAACCCCCACAGTTGCAGAAAGACCCCAGCAATCAGGCGATCCCCTGTGAGCAAGCACTTGGCAACGGTGGAGAGGAAAAACTCCCTTTTAACAGGAAGAAACCTCCAGCAGAACCAGGCTCAGGGAGGGGCAATCATCTGCTGCGACTGGCTGGGGGGTGAGGGGACAGAGAAGATGAAAAGAACAGACATGTAGAGAGCAAACAGCACGATGGGGACTCAATCTATGGGAGAGAACAAACAGATGTTAATGACCAGCAAAAAAAAATATTTTATTGAGAGTGAAGAAAGGAGTGAGGCCCAGTACATTATTGAAGGTCCCCCGGCTGACTAAACCTATTAGCAGCATAACTAAGGGAGTGTTCAGAAACACATGATCCCTCCCTAATTGTAGGCTATATCAAAAAGGTAGGTTTTAGCCCTATTCTTAAAAACAGAGATCGAGTCTGACTCCCGAATCCAGATTGGCAGCTGGTTCCACAGGAGAGGAGCTTGATAACTGAAGGCTCTGCCTCCCATTGTACTTTTGGAGATTCTAGGTATTACAACTAATCCTGCATTTTGGGAGCGTAGTGCTCTGTTAGGATAATAGGGTAGTATCAGATCTTTTAAATAAAAAGGAGCCTGATTGTTTAGAGCTTTGTAAGTAAGAAGAAGGATTTTAAACTTAATTCTAAACTCTATGGGAAACCAATGAAGGGAGGCCAGAACCGGAGAGATATGATCTCTCTTTCTAGTACCTGTTAAAACTCTTGCTGCAGCATTTTGGATCAGCTGAAGACTTTTTAAAGATGTTTTAGGACAGCCTGATAATAAAGAATTACAATAATCTAATCTCGAGCTAACAAAAGCGTGGATCAGTTTCTCAGCATCACTCTGAGACAAGATGCTCCTAATCTTGGCAATATTACGCAAATGATAGAAGGTAGTCTTAGAAACAAATTTAATATGTGAATTGAAGGACAGATCTTGATCAAAAATAATTCCAAGGTTCCTCACAGAGCTATTAAGAGA
This sequence comes from Pholidichthys leucotaenia, assembly GCA_020510985.1. Taxonomy (NCBI): domain Eukaryota; kingdom Metazoa; phylum Chordata; class Actinopteri; order Cichliformes; family Pholidichthyidae; genus Pholidichthys; species Pholidichthys leucotaenia. The sequence continues at coordinate 174,331,189 of CM035848.1, read as the reverse complement.
AAGAGTAACCACATCCAAACTGAAAGTTTGATTTGGAAAGGTATTTCTAAGGCTTTTTTGGACCAACAAGAATGACTTCAGTCTTATCTGAATTTAATAGCAGGAAATTACAAGTCATCCAAGCTTTGATTTCCTTAAGACATGGGGACAAGTATGGGTTATCGGGCTTGTTGCTACAAGCTATTAGGTCCCTATAGCTCGTATAGGGAGCTACTGCCACCACTGGGGTGGCAATGGCTCAGGAGGTAGAGCAGGTTGTCGAATAACCAGATGGTTGGCGGTTCGAATCCCGCTCTCTCCAGATATCCCGCAGTTGTGTCCCTCAGCAAGACACTTTACCCACCTTGCCTCCAGTGTCCATAACACTGGGTATGAATGTGTATAAATGTTCGGTGGTGGCCGGTGAAGCCATTGGCGCACACTGGCAGCCACATTTATGTCAGCCTGCCCCAGGGCAGCTGTGGCTGCAGAAGTAGCTTGCCACTACCATTGTCTGTCTGGAGTGAATGAATAACGTATCTATTTATAAAGCGTTTTTGAGTGTCTATGATAAAGCGCTATATAAATCTGATGCATTACTATTATTATTATTATTATTATTATTATACAACCATTGCAAGACTTTGGTTCGTACTGCCAATACCCAGTCAAACTCATTTTCAGTGAAAGCTGGACTCCACCAGGGCTGCCCTTTGTCACTGATCCTGTTCATAATTTTTATGGACAGGATATCTAGGCACAGCCAAGGAACGGGAGGTGTCAAGTGTCCACAGGATCTCATCTCTGCTGTTTGAGGATGATGATGTCCTGTTGGCTTCATCAAGCAATGACCTACATGTCTTACTGGGACGGTTTGCTACTGAGTGTGAAGCGGCTGGGATAAGAATCAGCACCTCCAAGTCCGAGTCCATGGTCCTCAGCCGGAAAAGGGTTGATTGCCCTCTTTGGGTTGGGGACAGGCTCCTGCCCCAAGTGGAGGAGTTTAAGTATCTTGGGGTCTCATTCACGAGTGAGGGGAGAATGGAACGAGAGATTGACAGACAGATCGCAGCAGCATCTGCAGTGATACAGCTGTTGTACCAGTCTGTTGTGGTGAAGAGGGAGCTGAGCTCTAAAGCAAAGCTGTTGATTTACCGGTCAATCTACGTTCACCTAAGTTCACACTCACCTATAGCCATGAGCTTTGAGTAATGACCGAAAGCATGAGATTGAGGATACAAACAGCTGAAATAAGCTTTTTTTGTAGGATTGCTGGACTCACCCTTAGAGATAAGGTGAGAATCTCAGTCATCAGGGAGAGTCTCAGAGTAGAACCACTGCTCCTCCACATTGAAAGGAGCCAGTTGAGGTGGTTTGGGCATCTGATAAGGATGCCTCCTGGACACCTCCCACTTGGGGTGTTTCAGGCATGTCCCACTGGGAGGAGACTCCGGGGCAGACCCAGGACTCGCTGGAGAGACTATGTCTCCCAGCTGTCCTGGGAATGTCTTGGTATCCTCTCTGAAGAGCTGGAGAAGGTGGCCAGGGAGAGGGAAGTCTGGGCTTCTCTGCTTGAGCTGTTGCCTCCGCGACCCAGACCCCCAGAAAAGCGGTAGAAAATGGATGGATGGATGGATGGATGGTTCTGTTACATTGTTTTTAACAAGTCTGAAGCAGATAAGTGATTTTTTTGTAAGCTATAAAGCCTTATTCATGCTCCATTTCTCTTCTGGTCCGCTTTGGTCCATGTGCGCTTTGGATGAGCCCAGTGAGTATGCGGCGTTGTACATGCTCACTTTTTTTCATCTTCCAGGCCAAGCGGTTGATGCATGTGCACAGTTGTTAGAGTGGTGTGAAAAAGTGTTTGTCCCCTTCCTGATTTCTATTTTTTTTGTGTTTGTCACACTTAAATGTTTCAGATCATCAAACAAATTTAAATATTAGACAAAGATAACACAAGTAAACACAAAATGCAGTTTTTAACTAACTAACTAACTAACTAACCTGCACTTATATAGCGCTTTTCTAGTCACAAAGACCACTCAAAGCGCTTTCATTAATACTAACCCTCTATTCTAAGGGCCTATAGGAAACAGATATCTAGGGACAATTTAGAACAGCCAATTAACCTAACATGCATGTCTTTGGCATGTGGGAGGAAACTGGAGAAACCCCGGAGTAAACCCACGCAACACGGGGAGAACATGCAAACTCCACACAGATCACTGTTGGTCGGGGGCTGGGATCGAACCCACGATCCCACGATCCCCACAATCCCCCGGCCAAGGGTAAACTGTGCTGCCGCAGTTTAAATGAAGGTGTTTATTACTAAGGGTAAAAAAAAAATCCAAACCTACATGGCCCTGTGTGAAAAAGTGACCCCCCCCCCCGTTAAAATATAAATTAACTGTGGTTTATCACATCTTTGGAAAGCTGAGTTCAATTTCTCAAGCCACACCCAGGCCTGATTATTGCCACACCTGTTCTCAATCAGGAAATCACTTAAATAGGACCTGTCTGACGAAGTGAAGTAGACCAAAAGATCCTCAAAAGCTTGACATCATACTGTGACCCAAAGAAATTCAGGAACAAATGAGAAAAAAATCTATCAGTCTGGAAAATGTTATTAAGCCATTTCTAAAGCTTTGGGACTACAGCGAACCACAGTGAGAGCCATTATCCACAAATGGCGAAAACATGGAACAGTGATGAACCTTCCCAGGAGTGGCCAGCCTACCAAAATTACCCCAAGAGCGCAGCAATGACTCATCCAAGAGGTCACAAAAGACCCCCAACAACATCCAAAGAACTGCAGGCCTCACTTGCATCAGTTAAGGTCAGTGTTCATAAGTCCTCCATAAGAAAGAGACTGGGCAAAAATGGCCTGCATGGGTGAGTTCCAAGACAAAAACCATTGCTGAGCAAAACGAACATAAAAGCTCGTCTCAGTTTTGCCAGAAAACATCTTGATGATCCCCAAGACTTTTGAGAAAATACTCTTTGGACTGACGAGACAAAAGTTGAACTTTTTGGAAAATGTGTGTCCCATTACATCCGGCGTAAAAGTAACACAGCATTTCAGAAAAGGAAGATCATATCAACAGTAAAATATCGTGGTGGTAGTGTGATGGTCTGGGGCTGTTTTGTTGCTTCAGGACCTGGTAGACTTGCTGTGGTAAATGGAACCATGAATTCTGTTGTCTACCAAAAAATCCTGGAGGAGAATGTCTGGCCATCTGTTCATGACCTCAAGCTGAAGCACACTTGGATTCTGCAGCAGGACAATGATCCAAAACACACCAGCAAGTCCACCTCTGAATGGCTTAAGAAAAACAAAATGAAGACTTTGGAGTGGCCTAGTCAAAGTCCTGACCTGAATCCAATTGAGATGCTATGGCATGACCTTATAAAGGTGGTTCATGCTCGAAAACCCTCCAATGTGGCTGAATTACAACAATTCTGCAAAGATGAGTGGGCCAGAATTCCTCCACAGTGATGTAAAAGACTCACTGACAGTTATCGCAAACACTTGATTGCAGTTGTTGCTGCTAGGGTGGGCAAACCAGTTATTAGGTTTAGGGAGTAATCACTTTTTCACAGCGCGGTCATAAAATTTCGGCTGCACGCGGTTGTCTGCAGTAGAGACCTGCAGACACTGACGGACTGGAGACGGTGATGTAAATTTTGTCACACGAGGGTTCTGATTGCACTTATGTGGACAGCGGAGGTGTAGCATGAATCCAGCTAAATCGAGGTTTTGTCACTACTGCCTTAATCCCACTTTCTTTGGGATGCTGAACTTTTGAAAGTTTATCTATCATACTACCTACAGCATATGCCTGGCCAGCATCTCTCATCCGAGTGGATGGAGCTTCAGAGCATCTTAAACAACTGTGCTAAACCCCTGAGGGCAGTGGTGGACCCTCAGGGCCAGCAAAGCCTTCTCTCATGGCCTAAACAGTATCAGAACTACATTTACAACCTACATTCTTATATTTATTCCATGAGGATGTATTAAATTATTTCCAATAGTCTATTCTCTTCATTTTATTGTGTTTCTCTTGGTTGCACTCCGCCCAGTAGTGTAATGCATGTTAGAGTTTTTTTGTTCAATCATATTTCAGCCATCTGTGTTGCCAGGGTCAAGCAAATCTGCCTTGAGCCTTCAGGAATTAACTGTGTGGCTTTGCAGGTTAAATTAACTGCTAAAATTATCCTGTTGCTTTAACCAATCAGATGTCTTCTGTACGTCCAGGGGTACGCATAGAAGGCACCCAAGAACGTCAGCATTTTCACGTCTGATTGAATGGTTAGACTGCTCCACCCACAATGCAGAGGATCCTAGCTAGCAAAACACCAGTGCAAGGATTTGCTTAAGCAGCTACAATATACTGTATTTGTTTAAATATGATGTATGAGAAGAAGACGAAGAAGAAGAGGAAGAAGATGGTTTTACCGTGTGTTCTTTTACATTCTCCATCACAGCATTTAAGATGCCAATAGCAGCATCTACGGACTGGGAAACGAGAGCGGAGCGGAGCGGCCCGCCATTCAACTAGCTAAACAGCTGTTCATTAGCTGTTTAGTTAACATACATTGTCCGGGATCATGGGTCCTAAGAAAGCTCAGCAGACTGAGGAAGTGGACGATATTAAAAGATCGCTTGACTTCTTGGCTGAAGAGATTTCTGCTGTTAAGCTGCAGCAAAAAAACATCCTGGGCCTGCTCGAGGAGGTGAAAGCGCTGCGGATCCAGAATGCCGAGAAGGACAAGAGGCTGGCGTATCTGGAGAGCAGAGTGTCGGACCTGGAGCAGTACACCTGGGTGAACGACATGATCATCACAGGGCTCTACATTAAACCCCGATCATATGCTCGAGCGGTGGCCGCGGACAGCAGAGGGAGGCTCGATGCGCTGGAAGCCGAATCCACGGAGCAACAAGTGGCAGCCTTCCTGCAGTCCAAAGGAATCCAGCTGGACTGTAACACCATTGAGGCCTGTCACCCTCTGCCCAGGAAAAACAGCGACAAACCAGCTGTCATCATGAGGTTTGTCAATAGAAAACACAAGACTGCACTGTTAAAACAAGGTAGAAAACTGAAAGGAACGAACATTTACATAAACAAGCACCTCACAAAAGAAAACACAGAAATAGCCAGAAAAGCAAGATACATGAGAAAGCAGAAAAGATTCAAAACACCTGGACATCAAACTGTAAAATATACATCAAATTAAATGGATCACCTGAAAAGCTAAGGTTATTAACATCCGAAATATTATGGAACTGGACAAATACCAATGAACATTATGAACTGGAGTTGACAGCAACAAATGATAACTGTAAGACATTGAAGGATTATACTCATCTGCATCAGGACATTCAACAACATGAAACAAAAGATCAACAAACAGGAACAACAGGAACTGAAAGTTTTTGAATATACGGATCACAACCCACAGGACGTAGATTATAACATAGACCCTGATAATAATTTATTTAGCTCCATCAATAATAACTGTAGTTTTTTTTTTTTTTTTAGATTTAGTATACTTTATTGATCCCCAGAGGGGAAATTGAGGGTCATCCACCACCTGGATGGATGAAGCAGCCACGATACGGTGCTATCCCTTAACCATTCACACACACATTCACACCTAGGGCCACTTTAGAGTCTCCAATTAACCTAACCTGCATGTTTTTGGCATGTGGGAGGAAACCAGAGAAATCCCGGGGTAAACCCACGCATACACGGGGAGAACATGCAAACTCCACACAGATCACTGTTGGTCGGGGGCTGAGATCGAACCCACGATCCCACGATCCCTACGATCCCCCGGCCAAGGGTAAACTGTGCTGCCGCAGTGCTAACCACTGCGCTACCGTGGTGGAGCAGTGGTTACTGTTACTGTAGTTACTGCACGGATTAACAGTTTAACACAATGGTCACATCTGATTTCAATATTTCTATGATCCACTTCAACAGCAGAAGTCTCTAAGCCAACTTTAATAACATTAAAGATTATTTACATCAGTTTAAAGAGCCATTCAATATTGTGGCAATATCAGAGACGTGGCTCAGTGAATAGAAAGGAGTGGATTTTACCATGGATGGCTATGAATTAAATTATACAAATAAAAAAGTAAAAAAAAGAGGAGGAGTTGCAATTTATGTTGACAAGAGCTTGCAATACAAGGTTGTTGAAAATTTGTCAGTAACTGTGGATGATTTATTTGAATGTATTACAATAGAAATCTGTCTGGACAATGTGAAGAATATAGTAGTGAGCTGTGTATATAGAACACCTGGATCAAACACTGACTTATTTAAGGACTGGATGGAAAAATGTATGCAAAACTAACTCATAAAGTTATGTTTGTCTGTGGGGATTTCAATATAGATCTTATGAATTCAAAACAACATAGTTTGACAGAAGAATTTATCAACACAATGTACAGTATGGGCTTACATCCAACAATTACTAGACCTAGCAGAATCACGTCACACAGTGCCACACTAATAGACTAGAAAAGCACTCGGAGAGCGCAGACCTCCACCAAGCGCCACAGTTCCCCCCCATACAGTGTTTGTGTGTACGTTTTCAGATTCCTTGACCATGAAAACATATGATTAGCAATTGGATTCACAATGATAGGATTAGTGGTTCAGTAGTAAAAGCATTACCTCCTTGGCGGAGGTAATAAACTGAAGTGTTGGTGTTGTGTCCATCTCCTGCATCTGCAAACTCCCAGGCTGCGGGCGTTGCAATTGAATGAATGAATGAATTAATCTTTATTTCGAATAGATTAAGAGTACAGGTTAAAAGAAAGTGAATAATATAACAAAGGGGGTAATAAAATCCAACAAGGTCAAATTAGACAATAACTCCTCTGATTATACAGTTCAACATAAGTTATCTGAAATGTGTGATGGCTGAAGCCGCAGTTTATATTGCCCACCCATGTTCCATCCAAGAATTCAAAAGAAAAAACAAAAGAAATCATGACACAACCGCGTAGAACCCACAGGCCAATGGGTTATGCGAGCGTTTTCATAGATCACTGAAAGCAGCACTGAGGGCTTCAGTGAGGGATGCAAATTGGGTAGACAGGTTGGCGTGGATTTTATTGGGGTTGCGCTCCGCGGCAAAAGAGGATTTGGAAACTTCCCCGGCAAACAGGTTGGCGTGGATTTTATTGGGGTTGCGTTCCGCGGCAAAAGAGGATTTGGAAACTTCCCCGGCAGAGAGCTTCTTTTTGCGCAGCTACTATGGCTGGCCGGGGAATTTCTGCCAAATAATCCGGCGGCGGACAGCTGCCCGTCTGAGCTTTTGCAGCGTAGCGCAAACACAGGCACACAGGCACGCTGCCGAGCCCTGCCCACCACTGTGTTCCGCGTGCTTTTGTGCCTAAAACTTTGAAGAAGGCAGAGTTTGTGTTCGTCAGACACGACGAGCAGCGCCCTCTATTGCCCCTGCACACATGTTGAAAATGGCCGTATCTCACAATGTTAAAGAATCCTTTAAAAAATTCCTGTATCCAGACGGTGATCCGGATCATCCCCAAAATGTAATCAGTTCTTCCTTGTACCATTTCCAACAACGCCTGAAAGTTTCATTGAAATCCGTCCAAAACTTTTTGAGTTATCTTGCTAACCAATAGACAGACAAACAGACAGACAAACAAACAGACAGACAGACAGACAAACACTGGCAAAAACATAATCTCCTCCTGGCCTCCGGCCTGGCGGAGGTAATAACATATTCACAAACATTATGGAAAATAATATCATGAGTGGGCTTTTATTGAATGATACCAGTGACGACCACCTGCCGATTTTTGTTATCAATGTGATTATAGGAAGAAAAAGTATACCAAAACTAGAAAAGCACTCGGAGAGCGCAGACCTCCGCCAAGCGCCACAGTTCCCCCCATACAGTGTTTGTGTGTACGTTGTCAGATTCCTTGACCATTTGAATTGAATTGAATTTATTTATTTCGGATAGTACATTACAGGTTAAAAGAAACTGTATAATATAACAACAAGGTCAAATTAGACAAAGACTCCTTCTACTATACAATTCCACGTGAGTTATCCGAAATGGGTGATGGCTGAAGCCACAGCTTATATTGCCATGAAACCATGAAAACATCTGAGTAGCAATTGGATTCACAATGACAGGATTAGTGGTTCAGTAGTAAAAGCATTACCTCCTTGGCGGAGGTAATAAACTGAAGTGTTGTTGTTGTGTCCATGTCCTGCATCTGCATCTGCAAACTCCCAGGCTGGGGGCGTTGCAATTGAATGAACGAATGAATTAATCTTTATTTCGAATAGATTAAGAGTACAGGTTAAAAGAATGTGAATAATATAACAAAGGGGGTAATAAAATCCAACAAGGTCAAATTAGACAATAGCTCCTCTGATTATACAGTTCAACATAAGTTATCCGAAATATGTGATGGCTGAATCCGCAGCTTATATTGGCCACCCATGTTCCATCCAAGAATTCAAAAGAAAAAACAAAAGAAGTCATGACACAACTGCGTACAACCCACAGGCCAATGGGTTATGTGAGCGTTTTAGATCACTGAAAGCAGCACTGAGGGCTTCACTGACGGATGCCAATTAGGTAGACGGGTTGGCGTGGGTTTTATTCAAAATTCAAACGTTTATTTCAAACTCAGGGTTCATATTAAATGCAGAACTAAAAGGAGTAGAAAATAAATAAATAAATAAAAGTATATACAGATCAGCAGACAGTCGGCGGTCTTGTAACAACAATAACATACAATACTGGACTCAGTATAAAATGGAACGCCACCACTTCCAAATGCTGAAGTGTGAGTGACGAGTTGACAATTGGTGATATAAGATGATTGTTACATGGCAGCAACCTTGTCATCAAACTGTAAACATCGTTACGTATCAACTCGCCAAAAGACGGAATGTTCACAGACACAAACATCTTGCTTGCACTCGACCTTCGTGGTACATCTAATCTTTATCTTTATTGGGGTTGCGCTCCACGGCCAAAGATGATTTGGAAAATTCCCCGGCAGAGAGCTTCTTTTTGCGGAGCTACTATGGCTGACCGGGGAATTTCTGCCAAATAATCCAGCGGCGGACAGCTGGCCGTCTGAGCTTTTGCAGCGTTGCGCAAACACAGGCACACAGCACGCTGCCGAGCAGCTGGTTTTTGCGCAGCGCCTATGGCTGCCCGGGGAATTTCTGCCAAATAATCCGGCGGCGGACAGCTGCCCGTCTCAGCTTTTGCAGCGTCGCGCAAACACAGGCACGGTGTTTTCCGCGTGCTTTTGTGCCTAAAACGTTGAAGAAGGCGGAGTTTATGTTGGTCAGACACGATGACCAGCGCCCTCCATTGCGCCTGCGCAAATGTTGAAAATAGCCGTATGTCACAGTGTTAAAGAATGCTTTAAAAAATTCCTGTATCCAGACGGTGATCCGGATCATCCCCAAAATTTAATCAGTTCTTCCTTGTACCATTTCCAACAACGCCTGAAAGTTTCATGGAAATCCGTCCAAGACTTTTTGAGTTATCTTGCTAACCAACAGACAGACAGACAGACAGACAGACAGACAGACAAACAGACAAACCCCGGCAAAAACATAACCTCCTCCTGGCCTTTTCGGCCTGGCGGAGGTAAATATTAAATATAAAAGAATAAGAACTGAAGAATGTATGTATCTACTGGCAAAGGAATTATTAATGCAAGACTGGAAGATAGTTTGTGATGAAAATGATATAAATGAAGCATATGATAAATTTTTACAAATATTTCAATCATTGTACAATAAAAACTGTCCTATAAAACAATACAGTGACAGACAACAAAACAAAAATATTCCTTGGGTCACCAAGGGGTTACTAAATGCATGTAAAAAGAAGAATACTGTTACGACCTGAGCGCCGGTTCTGTCCGCGCTCGGGCCACGCATAGCTCGCTGCCGGCTTTGACAGCTGTGGGTTATATTCTGGCTTCACCGGGCTCTTATTGTGAAGGCGCTCGGTGGGGCTGCCGGCTGTCAAGGTCGGCCAGCTGACTGTCATCGTTGCTCGTTAGGGCTCGCCCTTATTAGGCAGACGCTGACGGCAGTTAGATTGCAGGAGTATCGTCAGACATCATCCAAGCCTCGTCAGACATTCATCGTTCTGGCCTGGTCAGGTTCGTATGTATATTCTCGTGCTTTGCTCGTTCATGTCATGCCATGTTTTAGACCGTAAGTGGCTGGGGTTAGCCTTACGGTCCCATGCTCAGTGTTCACTGTTTTTTCATCACAGTCATAGTCTTGTATGTGTGTCTCGTGTTTTGTAAATAAATCACCATCCTTGCAAACTCATCAGTGGACTCTTGGCGTCTTATGGTGATCCGCGAGGATCACCGCATGACAGTATACTCCTGCCACGGACATCTAAACGGAGATGCCACACTGAGACGCCTTTCTTCCGTGAGTTTTGCTTTTGTGTGGAGTTTTTTTTCTCCTGTAGTTGGACTTGGGAGGGAGATGCCCGACAGCGAGTGTGACTATTGCCCGGAGTGGCTGGAGGAGATTGACGGCTATCTGGCGGAAGCCGCCCATCTCATGCCCACTGATGCGGCCGATCATTACCTATGCCTCGCACAGCGGGCTGTGCACCGTTACCATCTTACCTATATTCCGGTAGGAGAAAAGAGATTATCATGGATTTTTGCACAACGCACATTGAGGGAGAAGGCGCTCCTGGGAACCCCTCCACCTCCCGCGAGGACAGCGTTCCTGGCGAGAGTGGAGATTCGTCGGCTGGAGGGAAAGCCCGGCAGGGACCTGTGGATCGGAATCCAGTGCCTGCCGCCCGCCCAGTCCCAGCGTCATGTGTTCCCGGGCCCTTCGCCACTCCATTGGCCAGTAGGCCCCATAGCCGTGCTCCTACCAAGCCCCAACGAGAATCCCATCCGGATCCAGCTCCGGGTCGTTGGAGGGACCCAGCCTCCCTGTTGGCTGCATCATATACGTCACGACAGAAGGGAATCCCCGCAGCCGCCGCTCACGGGTCATCTGTTCCAGCTGCGCTGTCAGCTCCTCATGCCCGCGTCGCCCCGACTGCCATGTCCTCCTCTGTGACGTCACCCCCTGCGGCTGGGAATGCTGTGAGTCATGCTTCGGTGAGGCCGGTCAGCAATCCATCTCGAGCGGCTCCTCCTCGTGGCCCCGAGGAGCCTGCCATTTTCTCCCGGAGGGATAAAAGGAGAACTCCACCTGCTGCAGCAGGCATCATGTTCTCTCCAGGAGACAGGCAAGTGCAAATTGTTTCTTCCCATCATTATTATGATCTGCCTTGTCTGACTTCTGGGGCCGGAGTTCGGGGTTCGCAGCCCCCCCGAGCTTCCGCCACCTGCTGTAACTGTTATTCCTAAACCTGCTGCCTCTGTGTCTTCCCCTGCTGAGAGGTCCGCGACGCCAGGCCTACGTCGCGGGAGGAGGAGGGGGCCTGCGCGGCTGAAAAGCCTGGATCCAGCCCAGCAGCCACGTCGTGGGCAGAGGAGGAGAGCAGACTGCGGCCCGGAACCTGTGCCGACAGAGAAGCGTCCCCGGGTTTCCTCGCCGGAACGGTCTGAATCAGCGGGTTGAGTGTCCCCTGCCCCCACGCCATACGGGTCATCGGCGTGGACATCAGCACGGGAGGAACCTCAGGCTGCAGATGTCATCTTGCCAGCTGCGGAGCCTGACGCAGCTGAGTTGGAGCCTGTGGACGAGAGTCGCCGCCCTGAACCTGGATCGACGAAGTCCTGGGTGGCAACAGAACCCGAGTGCAGGCAAGTGCTCCCTATTGTGTCTCTGTCCTCTGTTTCGGATCTGCTTCTATCTTCTGGTCGTCGTTACAGATCACTGAAGGTCAAAACCACCTGTCACAGGAACAGTTTCTTTCCTCAAGCCATCACTCTGATGAACTCCTAACATTCACCTAGTCCTACCTGTTGCTGTACTCATGACTTTTCATCCATTATTACATTGCACATAACTCTCACACTGCTTTTTACTTCATTCACATTATATCACTGAATCTGAGTTCACATTGAAATACTGTGTGACTGTATATTTTTTCATATATTTCTGCAAAGTGTGGTTAGTCTGAGTAAATAACTGCATATATTCCTGCATATATTTGCATCCTTTTATAGAAACGTAGACAGACTATAATTTACTGTACATACTCTGTTGTCATTGAATCCTTATTTAAATCCTCCACCTGAACAACGAGAGCAAGTTTTTAGTCAAAGTCAAATTCCTTGTATGTGGGCAGCACGGTGGCGCAGTGGTTAGCACAGTGGCAGCACAGCAAGAAGGTCATGGGATCGATTCCACCCTTGACCATCGTGGGTTTGATCTCACCCCCAGACCATCGGTGACCCTTCTGTGTGGAGTTTGCATGTTCTCCCCGTGTCTGCGTGGGTTTACTCCGGGTACTCCGGTTTCCTCCCACATGCCAAAGACATGCAGGTTAGGTTAATTGGCATCAACTGGGGATTCTAAATTGTCCTTAGGTATGGATGTGAGAGTCAATGGTTGTCTGTCTCTCTGTGTTGGCCCTGCGATGGACTGGCAATCTGTCCAGGGTGTACCCTGCCTCTCGCCCAAAAGATGCTGGGATAGGCTCCAGCCCCCCCGCGACCCGAAAAGGATTAAGCGGAAGAAGATGAATGAATGAATGAAAAATTCATTGTATGTGTTGTGCGTACTTGGCCAATAAAGCTGATTCTGATTTGTGCCTGCCTCTCGGGGAGGCGAGTGAGGAGCAGCCGCCTGCTGCGCCCAAGCTCGTCTCGCTGGGTTCTGTTGCTACCGGTGATACTGATCCCGGTTTTCTTGTTGTATGTGAGCTTAATTGCAGTGTCGCCGGCATGGAGCCAGTCGGGGTCACTGATTTGGAGGTTCCAGGTTTGGGGGTGGAGATCGTCAGCGGAGCTGCACGACCCAGTCGGGGTCCATGGTGGAGGCTGCGGTGGCCCAATCGGGGTCTGACAGGCGGGCGCCTGAGACCCAATCGGGGTCCATCGCGGGAGCGGCCTTGGCCCAATCAGGGTCCGACATGGGTGCGCCAGAGGCCCAATCGGGGTCCACCGCAGGCGCGGTTCTGGCCCAATCAGGACCGGATGGGAGTGCACCCGAGGCCCAATCGGGGTCCATCGCGGGAGCGGCTTTGGCCCAATCGGGGTCCAACGTGGGTGCAGCCGGGACTCAATCGGGGTCCAGCAGAGGTGCAGCGCCGGTGTGGTCCGCGGATGGTGGAGGAGCTGCAGACCCTTCGCCGTCGGACGGAGTTCGGGCTCATCTTGGCCTTCTAGTCCCTCTACTGAGTCGTCACCCCTATGCATCATCGCCAGGGGCCGTGGGGGTCCCTTCTCGCTCGCCCCGGCTCTCCCGAGCTTTGTCTCCACCAGGGAGGCCGCCGCGGGCTGTTTTCCCCCGGTACTGGTGGCTGAGGGACGCGGGTCGGCCTCCTGAGGAACTGCTTCGCTGGTTTGGTGCTTCGGGTCGGCCACCTGACGTGTTATGTGTTTTGCTGGGCGACCTGGTTCGGCCACCAGGGGAGTGGACGTGCTGGGCTTTGGACTGTGATGAGCCGCCCAGCCATGCCCCGTCCCCCATGACCGCCCATTGGCCGTTGGACGCGGGGAGACCACCTGAACTGTTCTTGCGGTGCCTGGTCTCTGCCGATCGGCATGAACTGTTGGGGGGGTGGAGGTCACTTTTTTGGTGGGGGTTGATCCAGTAATTGTTCTGTTTTTTTTTTTTCTTGTTATCCGGTGTTTTGTAATGGTTATTTGGGTATCTGTGGGTATTTGTAGTCTGCCCTGCAGTTGCCTTATTGTGTTTTGTGTACAGTTGGGATTGACACTTGTTTGTTTTTTTTCCTTGTTGTTCTGTCTTTCTGTATTTGGTTATTTGAAAATTCACTCGAGCATTCACACAGGTGAGAAGCCATTTTCTTGTGAAACATGTGGGCAAAGATTTAATTTTTTCCTGCTGTCCTGTGCTGTTCGTTGTATTTGTTATTTTGGCAGTTAATCTGATCTGGGTGTTTGGTATATTTTTTTTTTGTCATTGTGCTGTGTTAGTTTTGTTTCCTTTGCCTGGTCTTGATTGTGTTTTATTGTACTGATTCTGGGTTTGGTCTCTCTCCCTCCGGACCTACCCCCCCAGCCGCCCACCCTGGAGGGGGTGGGGGGGCAGGGTGGTCCATGGGCGTTCTGGAAGCCTGCCTTGGAGGGAGGGTACTGTTACGACCTGAGTGCCGGTTCTGTCCGCGCTCGGGCCACGCATAGCTTGCTGCCGTGGTCTATATTAATCATATATTCCATAACCTACATATGTTAAAGCATGTGGAAATGTTTGGTAATTACATATGTAAAAGACTCAACACCTCTGAAAGGACAAAGGGCTCTCACCCGCCGAGCGAAGAACAAAGACGTTCCCGGACGCGGCGGAGGAGACCGGATGAGCCACCCTCACCCCCCAAGGCGAGGAGAGGAAGTACCATCACCTCCCAAGGCGAGGAGAGGAAATACCAAGACAATGGGGGGATTAAGATAATGAGGGATGTCAGCCTTTGTTATGCATGTCTTTTGTTGTGTGCATGTATATAATGAGTGAGTTGGAGAGATTCTCTCTCTCTTTCCCTTCTGCCGCTCTCTGCACCAGATGAGACTTGTTAGAAGAGCTGAATATTAAAACTTTGCTTTTAAACCAAATCGCCTCTTCATTGCCAAGCTCCTCTACACTGGTGACCTTGACGCGAGTATGGACCGGAGGCGTTCTCCCGCAATCGACTCATCCGCGGCGACTCAGGCAGACGCCAGCAGCCACGCAGACGAGGGAGCAGATGGACAGCTGTTCCCCCCGGCAGAAGAGGTTGAGGGGGCTCAACCGAGCACCAGCACCGCCGTGAGAGCCGAGGCAAGGCACTCTCACCCGGCGGGCACAGCAGTGATGGTGTGCACAAACGCCGTCGCTGTCAAGCTGCCAGACTTCTGGCAATAAGACCCCGCCTCTTGGTTTCAGCAGGCTGAAGCCCAATTTACACTGGCGGGCATCACGGCTGACGATACTAAATTTTATCATATCGTCTCCAAACTCGACTCCGCCACTTCGAAGTGTGTGCGGAGCATGATCCGGCGACCACCGGCCCGGGACAAATATGAGACGCTCAAAGCGACCATCGTGGTGAACTACGTCCCATCAGCGGAAGAAAGAGCCAAGAAGATCCTGGCGGACAACGGCCACAGAGGGTGCAAACCGAAGGCCCTCATGGAGGATTTGCTGCAGCTCAAGGAGGAGGACAATGACAACTTCCTCTTCCAGTTTATTTTCCTCAGCACGCTGCCGCCACACATGAGAGGGACACTCGCCAGCATGAAGTGCAACACCCACCAAGACTTCTGCACACTGGCCAGCGAAGCTCATTGGCTCGTCAACGCCTGCAAGGAGCTGACACCCACAGCAGCATCCGCAGACCTCAAAGCCGACGCCCCGAGCCACGAGGAGCCACAACCCACGGAGCAGACCCAGGCCACGGTGACAGCGACGCGGCCAAAACGTAACAGACAGAGCGACGTCTGTTACTATCACCACCGTTTCGCCGAGAAGGCCCGCAAATGCGTTCCCCCCTGCAAATTTACGATTTCGGGAAACGCCAAAGCCGAGAGCCGTTAACAGCAGCGGTTCTCGGCGAGAAAAATAAGCTGTTGTACGTGACGGATGGACACACAGGCAAACAGTTCCTCATCGACACAGGAGCTCAGCTGAGTTTCGTCATGCCCTCCCACGCAGATCGAGCCATGGGCACCCGGGGCAACGGAGCCGTGGCAGCCAACGGCTCTAATATCGACACGTTCGGCGAAAAGAGCCTGCACCTCCTCATCCACGGCCGCAGCTACAGATGGACATTTGTTGTAGCGGCGGTGAGTTTTAACTTGTTAGGCGCAGATTTTTTGTGTGCACATGGGTTATTAGTGGATCTAGCAAATAGGCGCCTGGTTAATGCACTGTCTTTTGCTTCTATTCCATGCTCAGCCCGAGTTTCTCCACCACCTGTGCAGGCCAACGTCACCACGGCAGGAGGTAAGTTTGAGCAACTCCTCACCCAATTTCCAGCACTCACAATCCCCAAATTCTCAGCCACTGTGGCTAAACACGGGGTGGAACACTTCATTCCCACAACGGGACCTCCCGTTTTTGCCAAAGCTCGCCGCTTAGACGCGGCCAAGCTCAACATAGCACGGGACGAGTTTACAACTCTTGAAAAATTGGGCATTGTTAGACGCTCGAAGAGCCCCTGGGCCTCACCACTTCACATGGTTCCGAAATCCGACGGTTCTTGGAGACCGTGCGGAGATTACCGCAGATTAAACAACGCTACAGCGCATGACCGTTATCCAATCCCTCACATTCAAGATTTTTCACTACATCTAGCGGGTGCGCGCATTTTTTCAAAAATAGACTTAGTCCGCGGTTATCACCAAGTCCCAGTCCGAGCAGAGGACATTCCTAAAACAGCGGTAATAACCCCTTTTGGCCTTTTTGAATTCCTGCGAATGCCTTTCGGCCTCAAAGGCGCTGCTCAAACTTTTCAACAAATGATGGACGCGGTCCTACGCGACCTCCCTTTTGTTTTCGTCTACCTCGACGACATGCTGGTAGCCAGCTCGTCTGAGGAAGAACACGAGCAGCACCTCACTACGGTTTTTCAGAGGCTAGAAGAGCACGGGCTAATAATCAATCCAGCCAAATGCAAATTCGGCGTGTCACAAATTGATTTTTTAGGACACAAAGTCTCTCCGAAGGGGGCAGTTCCACTTCCAGACAAAGTTTATGCGATAGAAAGTTTTCCACGGCCACAAACGATCAAATCGCTACAGGAATTTTTAGGGAGGGTTAATTTTTACAACCGCTTCCTCCCCCACGCAGCTCAGCTCATGCAGCCACTATATGACGCGCTCAAAAAAAAGAAAGCTTCCAACGCGGTCGAATGGACCCCGGAGCGCAAACGCGCTTTCGCGGAAGTAAAAAGCGCCCTAGCTAACGCCACATTGTTAGTTCACCCCGATCCCTTGGCCCGCATTGCACTAACCACAGATGCTTCAGACCTAGCTATAGGGGCAGTTGTAGAACAACTTGTCAGCGGGGTCTGGCAACCTTTAGCATTCTTTAGCAAATCGCTAAACCAAACTGAACGTAAATACAGCACTTTCGACAGAGAGCTGCTGGCGCTTCATTTATCCATCCGCCACTTCCAGTTCTGGTTGGAAGGGCAGAGTTTCACGGCTTTTGTAGACCATAAACCGCTCACCTTTGCTATGGCTAAAATTTCAGAACCATGGTCAGGCAGGCAACAAAGACAGCTGGCTGCGATTTCAGAGTTCACCACAGACATTCGACACGTGGCAGGCAAACTTAACGTAGTGGCAGACTGTCTCTCTCGCGCTGTGACACCACCAGAGCGCGAGGAGACAGATTATACTGCCTCAGCAGCAGAACTCTTCACTAACGCAGACACATACGCAGCACCTATCCATGCAGGGATAGATTATGCAGCCATGGCGGAGGAACAAAGCAGTGACGCGGATGTGCGCGCACTCCTGTCTGGACCAACAGGGTTAAGGCTGGAGAAGAAGGGTTTACGCGATGGCGTGCCCCCCCAATATGCGATGTTTCAACCGGCCGACCTCGCCTGTTAGTACCAGCTACATGGCGCCGCCGTATTTTCGACGCAATTCACTCCCTCGCGCACCCAGGTGTGCGCGCCTCAGTTAAAATGGTCACCGAAAAGTTTGTGTGGCCAGGCCTGCGCAAAAACGTAAAAGAATGGGCAAAAACTTGCATTTCTTGTCAGCGCGCCAAAATACACAGACACACAAAAGCCCCTCTGGAGCCTTTTCCAATCCCTGCTAGAAGGTTCGACCACATTCATGTCGACCTCGTGGGGCCACTACCTTCCTCCCAAGGTTTCACACACCTGCTAACAATGATAGACCGCACCACGCGCTGGCCAGAGGCAGTCCCTCTAGCGGCAACCACAGCGGAGGAAGTCGCTCGCATTTTTCTGACAAACTGGGTGGCATGTTTCGGCGTCCCATTGGACATCACGTCCAATAGGGGGCCTCAATTTGTCTCAGAGCTCTGGTCAGCCATGTCCAACAGCTTAGGGGCAACAATTCATCGCACCACCGCTTATCACCCTCAGGCTAATGGGTTATGCGAGCGTTTTCACAGGTCTTTAAAGGCTGCCCTCAGAGCCTCACTAACGGACACAAATTGGGTAAATAAACTTCCCTGGGTTTTATTGGGGTTGCGTGCTGCGCCTAAAGAGGATCTAGACGCCTCTCCCGCAGAATTAGTGTTTGCACAACCTCTCAGGCTCCCAGGTGAATTTTTACCAGAGAACCCAGAGCCAGGGCACCTTCCAGTCCCAAGGTTTTTAGGCAGCAACGGACCGGGCTCTCTCCCCGGTCCAGCCCATCACTCCTTCCCACGGGCTTTTGTCCCTCAAACTTTAAAAAATGCTGAGTTCGTTTTTGTTAAGCATGAAGCTTTAAAACCAACTTTGCGCCCAGCATTCAATGGGCCATTCAGAGTGCTGGAACATGGGGATAAACACTTTGTGCTTGATTTTGGGGATAGAAAAGAGACAGTCAGCATTGACAGACTTAAACCTGCCTTCTTGTTGAAAGACGAGCCTGCACAGTTGGCGAGAGCACCTCGGCGAGGTAGACCCCCCAAGAGAAAAGACTCAGCCCACAGGCAGGGAACAAATAACCTCTCTCCTTCCCACACTGCAGATTCCTCACAAGAAGGTCCCAGCAGGACGCCTAAACCAACCTACAGCAGTTTTGGGAGAAGATTAAAACCCAGACAGCACAGGGACTGATACCAACCACTCCACAATTATTCACTAATTGTGCTGCAACAGTTTAGGACTGACTTATGATTTTACTATGCTGTTATGATTACCACTGAACTCTCTTAGGAGCATGGCTGCTGGGAAGTTTCTTCTGTGGCAACAGATGTAACACTTAGTATGTCATAATACCTATCTTAGACTGTGAACCTTTCTGTTGTTCTTTCTTAGTTGTTTGGGGGGCCTGTGGTCTATATTAATCATATATTCCATAACCTACATATGTTAAAGCATGTGGAAATGTTTGGTAATTACATATGTAAAAGACTCAACACCTCTGAAAGGACAAAGGGCTCTCACCCGCCGAGCGAAGAACAAAGACGTTCCCGGACGTGGCGAAGGAGACCGGACGAGCCACCCTCACCCCCCAAGGCGAGGAGAGGAAGTACCATCACCTCCCAAGGCGAGGAGAGGAAATACCAAGACAATGGGGGGATTAAGATAATGAGGGATGTCAGCCTTTGTTATGCATGTCTTTTGTTGTGTGCATGTATATAATGAGTGAGTTGGAGAGATTCTCTCTCTCTTTCCCTTCTGCCGCTCTCTGCACCAGATGAGACTTGTTAGAAGAGCTGAATATTAAAACTTTGCTTTTAAACCAAATCGCCTCTTCATTGCCAAGCTCCTCTACAGCTGCCGGCTTTGACAGCTGTGGGTTATATTCTGGCTTCACCGGGCTCTTATTGTGAAGGTGCTCGGTGGGGCTCCCGGCTGTCAAGGTCGGCCAGCTGACTGTCATCACTGCTCGTTAGGGCTCGCCCTTATTAGGCGGACGCTGACGGCAGTTAGATTGCAGGAGTATCATCAGACATCATCCAAGCCTCATCAGACATTCATCGTTCTGGTCTGGTCAGGTTCGTATGTATATTCTCGTGCTTTGCTCGTTCATGTCATGCCATGTTTTAGACCGTAAGTGGCTGGGGTTAGCCTTACGGTCCCATGCTTAGTGTTCACTGTTTTTTCATCACAGTCATAGTCTTGTATGTGTGTCTCGTGTTTTGTAAATAAATCACCATCCTTGCAAACTCATCGGTGGACTCTTGGCGTCTTATGGTGATCTGCGAGGATCACCGCATGACAAATACATTATATAAACAATTCATTAAGTGCAGAATGGTAGAGGCTGAGATCAAATATAAAAGATATAAAAACAAGCTTACTAATATAATGAGGACTTGTAAGAAAGAATACTACAACAGAATATTAGAGGATAATAAAAATAACTTAAGAGGAATATGGCAAGTACTCAATGGGATTATTAGTAATCGACCTAAGAATGCTAATTATCCAGAATATTTTATTGAAAATGACAATTTGATAAATAATATGGAGGATGTGGTCAGTGGTTTCAATAAATTTTTTGTAAACATTGGTCCTGAATTAGCAAAATCAATAGTGACACCAGAAACAAACAACAGTGGTTCTGTAAATAGAAGATAGAAATCCAAACACATTGTGTTTCCCCATTGTGGGACTAATAAAGGCTTATCTTATCTTATCTTATCTTACATTCTTTTTGGGTGCAGTTACTGAAAAGGAAATTATCAAGACTGAGTAAATTTAAGAACAAAAAATCAACTGACTGGAATGAAATTGACATGACAATAGTGAAAAAAGTAACTGAAGGAATTGTTAAGCCACTCACCCACATCTGTAACCTGTCATTTCAAACTGGTGCATTTCCAAACAAAACGAAAATAGCAAAAGTAATACCGCTATACAAAACAGGAGACAGTTATTATTTCACAAATTACAGGCCGGTCTCTTTACTCTCACAATTCTCCAAAATACTTGAAAAAATCTTCACTAAGAGACTGGATGATTTCATTGAAAAACACAACCTCATTACAGACAGCCAGTATGGTTTTACAGCAGATAAATCTACATCTTTGGCACTGATCAAACTTATAGAAGAAATTACTAGTTGTATAGATAAAAAAAAGTTTGCTGTAGGAGTATTTATAGATTTAAAGAAAGCTTTTGACACTATCAACCACAGAATTTTACTGAGGAAATTGGAAAGGTATGGGATAAGAGGGGTTGGACTGAGTTGGGTGGAAAGTTATTTAAGTAACAGACAACTGTCACGGTGGCCCTCGCGAGCCACCATAAGACGCCAACAGTCACCGGTGAGTTTGCAAAGGTGTTTATTATTAAAGGTGAGGGGACAGGGGATAACAAACACTAATAAAGGAAAGAGCCACAGTGGGCTAAAACACACTACAACGAGGATGGGAAAACAACAGGATAACTTACAATGAGAAGACGGCGTCTGAGCCGGGGGATGCCCAATGCTACAGACAGCGAGGAGTCTTCACGGGACTTCAATGGAGATTAACAGAGACTGCTGCATCGGGGTGCATTCGGCGTCCGCTTTTAACACCAGTCACTAATGACCCCGAATGCAGCACAGCTGTTTTGGCCTTGACAGCAGGAAGCTCAACCGGGCGCTGTCACAATAAGAGCCCGGGGAGCCAGAAGGGACACACTGCTGTCAAAGCCAGAAAAAGATAATGTATGACCCGAGCGCGGGCGAGATCGGCGCTCGGGTCATGACAACAACAATTTGTACAAATTGGTGAGCACAAATCACCCTTCATGGACATCACTTGTGGTGTGCCCCAGGGGTCAGTTTTGGAACCCAAACTCTATCTTTTATATAAATGACATATGCCAAGTATCAAAAGTTCTGAAATTTATTTTGTTTGCGGATGACACAAATATCCTTTGCACTGGTGAGAATTTGCAGCAGGTTTTAGAGGTGGTCACAACTGAAATGAAAAGGTTAACGCAGTGGTTCAACAAAAATAAATTATCTCTGAATCTGAAAAAAACAAAGATTATGTTGTTTGGAAATTATAAAATAAATCATGAAATAATGGTAACAATACATGATACCAGAAGAGAAACAGTACAGGAAAATAAGTTTCTGGGGGTGACGCTAGACAATAAAATCTGCTGGAAACCTCACATCAGTCACATCCGGGCCAAGTTAGCAAAATGTATAGGCATACTGGGGAAAACAAGACACATCTTGGACTATAAGTCATTGGTCTTACTGTACAATTCACTGTTTCTACCTTATCTTAACTACTGTGTAGAGGTCTGGGGAAACACCTACAAGACCAACCTACAGCCAATATGCACATTACAAAAAAAGCTATAAGGATAATAAATAATGTAGGATATAGAGACCATACCAATTTGTTGTTTTTAAAGTCACATGTCATAAAGTTCATGGATTTAGTTAAATTTAAGACAGCACAAGTAATGTACAGGGCAATTAATAATCAACTCCCAACTAATATACAAAAAATATTCAAAAAAGAGACAATGATTATAATTTGAGAGGAGACTTAAACCTAAGGTACGAACAACTAAGAAAAGTATGTGCATATCTGTCTGTGGGGTGGATTTGTGAAACAGTCTGGAGCTGGAACTGAAACTATGTACAAAGAGAAATCAATTCAAAAATAGGTATAAACATTATTTGCTGAAAGAATATATATTAGAAGGGTAGTATTTATATGTACGATTCACCATGCTCACTCTGGGACACTATGGAATGGTAGGTGGGACAGTGCTGTGTATATCTGTGTTGTTTGGGGCTGGTTTTGAAGTATGGACTGTATGTATGTTGGGATGGATGGGTGTTAATGTTGATATGTACAAAATATAGTTAATTGTTTACTTGGGGTCTTAAATGAGGTAATTTGTATATATTTCACATGGGTTGTATTTATGGAAAAGAGGAGTTGGAGTAAATAAGTGTTCACTTCTTCCTTCTCCCTTTCGAGCACTGTATACTGTCATTTTATCGCACTTGTCATTTGTTTTGTTTTTTTTACTTTTTTGTTCGAAATAAAGTATGTATCTATCTATCTATGTTGTTCCACCCACAATGGCTGACTGGGTAGAGGAAAATGATTTGGTTGCTGATATTTTAAAAAATCAATTTTCCAGATGGACTTTTCAAGAAAAGCTGGCCATCGTGAAGATAGGTCGGCCAACCCTGAAGTTAGCAGGTCTATCTCAGCCGGGGAAGGATTTGTCAGTCACTTCCATATTAGCAATGAGTGGTATCCTTGGATTACAGGCTCCAAGGAGTGCTGCAAATGATCTTGCTGGGAATGCCTGTTGTTTGCAACTAATCGAGTATATACTTGGTGCCAGACAGCGTTTGCAAACTTGAGCTGTCTGTCACACCATGACGATTTAGGCAGCATTCTCCAAACGTATAAAAATTGGTCTAAAATGCTGGGATATGCTGAAATTTTCACTTTTGGCTGTATGCACTGTGTATCCATAATGACTTGGACACATACATAATGTATTAGTAACTTACAATATATAGAATACTTCCAAAACTTATAAGTAACTTTATCCAACTAATGCTTAGCGTACTGCCAACATTCACAACTTATGCACAACAGTCAAACTTCTGCATAGCAAAGTCATGCCAAACTGCCGTTGCCTCCCATTCCATGAATCCTGGGTGTGCAGAGATCATCTCTGTTCAACCCAGATGATTCTCCCCTCCAAAGACCAGGTGGGTGTGTGTGACCGACCTGGCCAAGCTGTCAAATCTGTCAGGTCAGTCACGCTTAAAACAGCTGATGTGACACATCACAACCTGGCTCAAAGGCACACGAACTGATGGTGATAAAAAAGTTTATTTTCAATAAAGTAAAAAACCAAAACAAGATAATGCATAGAGTGTGCTTTTGCTGGGAGGGGCAGCCAACAGGAAAGTGTGGTTTATCATGGAAAAACGCTTCAGGCGATCAGCTGATTGGCTCTTCCTCCTCCAGTGTTCTGACATTTTGGCATATCTATAAGAGCAAGACTGGACAGCTGATGGTACACACTTCAGTCAAATGGAAAAACCCTGACAGGTCTCGTTATACGAACAAATACGTGTGTATGCACTGCAGGCAGAGAGCTCTGTATGAATTTTTCCTGTGAACTAACGCTGCAAATATGCCATTTGCTCTGTGAATATGGGACGTATTAGTTATACGCTGGATATGTCGGAAAATTTTCAGCATGCTGATAATTAATTTTCAGAGGAGCTTGGCGAACTATGCCGTAGCATGCTTCAGCATTCTTCACCGTGCTCTTAACTTAGACAAAACTCAGCCATAACTGATTCGACATACGCCAGTGTATTCTCAAAATTTTTCATACGTTCTGGCTGCCTAAATCGTCTAGGTGTGACAGGGCCTTAACCAAGGCAGCGTTGTGTGGATGGCCCTATAGGCTATTTTTATGGTGTTTAATATGAATGGCACTTAAATCGGGCAGATCACCACTGAAGGCCTAGTTGTAAAACACACGGTCCGCTACTGCCTGAGGGCCACCCTGAGGTACACTGTGCATCATTTCAGATTTCTGTCCTCCTGCACTATGATTTTGCCACAGCAAACCTTGTCTAAGTTGGTTTAAATGAGGGGATTATGTGTGATCTAACATGGTGACTCAGTGGTTAAGTAGCTCACAGCAGGGTTTAAAATCCCATCCTTGGTTTCTGTAATGCAAGTTTGCTATGGCTTTCCTCACACCATATATGTACAGGTGAGGTGAAATT
This sequence comes from Pholidichthys leucotaenia, assembly GCA_020510985.1. NCBI lineage: Eukaryota > Metazoa > Chordata > Actinopteri > Cichliformes > Pholidichthyidae > Pholidichthys > Pholidichthys leucotaenia. Next base: position 174,306,666 of record CM035848.1, on the reverse strand, counting down.
AAGTTTTAAAACTGCTCTTTGGTTAGGGGTGTTTGTGTGTGTGTGTGTGTGTGTGTGTGTGTGTGTGTGTGTGTGTGTGTGTGTGTGTGTGTGCGTGCATTAGCCTGCTGAAGGTGCCCAAGATGTTGTTGTGGCTGGCTTAGATCTGCTCAAATACCCCTTGTGACCCTGACAATGACTAAGTGGCCATGAAAAATGAATTAATTTTGCCTTCTTGTTTTTATTTTGCTCAGTCTGAATGAACTGCTCTGGGTTATTACTGTTTCTGTTCACCTTGCACCATGCTGACCTGCATACATTTGCAAGACCCGTCCACCATTTTATATCTCTATAAACAACGGTATGTGCTTAGAGGCATTATTTATGTTTGTGTATTAAATTCTAAGTTTTGTAAATGCATTTTTCTTGTTAGTACTCTTTTGTCTCAAGATTGATAATCATATTATGACTACTAGGGACATAGGTAAACACTGTTGATATACTGTATATACAGTGGTGTGAAAAAATGTTTGCCCCCCTTCCTGATTTCTCATTTTTTTGTATGTTTGTCACACTTAAATGTTTCAGATCATGAAACTAATTTAAATATTAGACAAAGAAAACATAAGTAAACACAAAATGCAGCTTTTAAATTAAGGTGTTTAATATTAAGGGAAAAAATCCAAACCTACATGGTCCTGTGTGAAAAAAGTGTTCACTTCTTCCTTCTCCCTTTCGAACACTGTATACTGTTACTTTATTGCATTGTCATTTGTTTTGTTTTTGTTATACTTTTTTGTTCGAAATAAAGTATCTATCTATCTATCTAGCTATCTAAAAAGTGATTACCCCCTAAACCTAATAACTTGTTGGCCCACCCTTAGCAGCAGCAACTGCAATCAAGCATTTATGATAACTGGCAATTTGCACTTTACTTTTACAGTGTTGTGGAGGAATTGTGGCCCACTCGTCTTTGCAGCATTGTTGTAATTCAGCCACATTGGAGGATTTTCAAGCATGAACCGCATTTTTAAGGTCATGCCACAGCATCCCAATCGGATTCAGGTCAGGACTTTGACTAAGCCACTCCAAAGTCTTCGTTTTTTTTTTCTTAAACCATTCAGAGGTGGACTTGCTGGTGTGTTTTGGATCATTGTCCTGCTGCAGAACTCAAGTGCACTTCAACCTGAGATCACGAACAGATGGACGGACATTCACCTTCAGGAGTTTTTGGTAGACAGCAGAATTCATGGTTCCATTTACCACAGCAAGTCTTCCAGGTCCTGAAGCAGCAAAAAAGCCCCAGACCATCAAATTACCACCACGATATCTTACTGTTGGTATGATGTTCCTTTTCTGAAATGCTGTGTTACTTTTACACCCGATGTAATGGGACACACTCCTTCCAAAAAGTTCAACTTTTGTCTCGTCAGTCCACAGAGTATTTTCCCAAAAGTCTTGGGGATCATCAAGACGTTTTCTGGCAAAACTGAGATGAGCCTTTATGGTCTTTTTGCTCAGCAGTGGTTTTCATCTTGGAACTCATCCATGCAGGCCATTTTTGCCCAGTCTCTTTCTTATGGTGGAGTCATGAACACTAACCTTAACTGAGGCAAGTGAGGCCTGCAGTTCTTTGGATGTTGTTGTGGGGTCTTTTGTGACCTCTTGGATGAGTCGTCGCTGCGCTCTTCGGGTAATTTTGCTCAGTTGGCCACTCCTGGGACGGTTCACCACTGTTCCATGTTTTTGCCATTTGTGGAAAATGGCTCTCACTGTGGTTTGCTGGAGTCCCAAAGCTTTAAAAATGGCTTGATAACATTTTCCAGACGATAGATCTCAATTATTTTGTTTCTCATTTGTTCCTGAATTTCTTTGGATCACAGCATGATGTCTAGCTTTTGAGGATTTTTTTGATCTACTTCACTGTGTCAGGCAGGTCCTATTTAAGTGATTTCCTGATTGAGAACAGGTGTGGCAGTAATCAGGCCTGGGTGTGGCTCGAGAAATTGAACTCAGCTTTCCAAAGATGTGATAAACCACAGTTAATTTATGTTTTAACAGGGTGGTGGGGGGGGGGTGCAATCACTTGTAGGTTTGGATTTTTTTTTACCCTTAATAATAAACACCTTCATTTAAAAACTGCATTTTGTGTTTACTTGTGTTATCTTTGTCTAATATTTCAATTTGTTTGACGATCTGAAACATTTAAATATGACAAACTGCGGCGGATGATAAAATAAGGCAGCGTTGTTGGAGGTTTTAAGTAGAGTTTTATTATTATACCGCCGTCACAAGCTCTGCTCCCGGCGCCGTGCAAGCGCGCCGAGAGCAAGCCCACGGCTCTCAGAGAAGGAGGACACAATGTCTGTGTCCAGCAGCTGTAGTTGCAGAAGTGAGATTGAGAGGCAGATTTACAGCACAGTGCAGCTTATATACTCAACTCAAACAATAGATCAAAGACATTCACAGCAGTTAATCTGGGCATTTGCATATCAGAGGTACAGACAGGATGCATGAACACAATGCATGGATGACAATTTAACCTCACGGCTGTAAACGCAGCATGCAGCGGAAAAAACCCAGGAGTGCGAGCTGACTGTCTCTGTGTTCTGTCTGTGTGTTGTGGGGGTTGAATCAAACCGCTACACTGCTCCCCCCCCCCCAGAGGGAACGGTAGGGGACCGTGACCTCGATGTTGCAGTCTGGGCAGCGAGCAGGGAAAAGCTCTGTGCAGGAGGAGGGGGGGGGGTAGTACATGCTGACCGGGCGCGGGAAAATCATTCGAGTCGCGCCAAAAGTGTTTGCTGCTCCGCGATGTCCCGTCTGAACATGCAGAGATCAGAAGAAGAAAAATTTGTCACTGGCTCCTTCCGCGATTAAGTCCTGCAAGGATTAATAGTGGCCATGAAGAAAAGACGAGGCTGCGTGGCGGCTGTAATGAGAGCAGAGGGACTGGCGTGTTGACTTTAGGTTCAGGCGTAACCCTAAAGCCTCGGGAACCGCAGACAGCTGAATTCCCCTTGTGTGCCGTGGCTAAGACCATAAAATCCAGTGAGCAAGCTGCGTGCCTCAGGTGAACGAGCAAGCCTGAAGGGCCAGTGTGCAGCAGAAGGAAGGCGGTCAGAAAAGCCGTATGTGTCCCGTGCGTGGTGCGCCGTCCTCGTAACTCTCCGGTGCGTGCGCCGGGGTTCCGTGATGGGTGGGCCAGCTGGAGAGGAGAACCAGGGTCAGGGAGCTTAATCATCCCTGTTCAGTGTGTTGGAGCGGTGCAGGGAAGTAGACGCTCTGTCACTCGCTCGGTCATGGTGCGTTCAGGTCCACGTGTGCTCCGTCGGCCGTGGGAGTCGCCGTCGTGGAGAAAGGACGAGGTACATGCGCTCTCGATGTGGAGGAGCTGCGAGCGCGGCTGGTCCAGCGTGGATGTGCCGATCTAGGCGTGCAGATCTCACCATGAAGTTTGCTGCGGCTTTCCCGGTCGTGGGTGGTCTCCGGAGAGTTTCACCTGGAAACTCTGCGTCGAAATCTCCCTGAAGCAGAAGGGAGCTGTTGCGTTCGCTTGTCGTCGGAGAATCACCGCCGGGTGTTGCGTTCGCTGGCAGCGTGTTCGTTTCAGCGTCGGGTCACCAGTGCGGCGGATGATAAAATAAGGCAGCGTTGTTGGAGGTTTTAAGTAGAGTTTTATTATCATACCGCTGTCACAAGCTCCGTTCCCGGCGCCGTGCAAGCGCGCCGAGAGCGAGCCCACAGCTCTCAGAGAAGGAGGACACAATGTCTGTGTCCAGCAGCTGTAGTTGCAGAAGTGAGATTGAGAGGCAGATTTACAGCACAGTGCAGCTTATATACTCAACTCAAACAATAGATCAAAGACGTTCACAGCAGTTAATCTGGGCATTTGCATATCAGAGGTACAGACAGGATGCATGAACACAATGCATGGATGACAATTTAACCTCACGGCTGTAAACGCAGCATGCAGCGGAAAAAACCCAGGAGTGCGAGCTGACTGTCTCTGTGTTCTGTCTGTGTGTTGTGGGGGTTGAATCAAACCACTACACAAACATACAAAAAAATGAGAAATCAGGAAGGGGGCAAACACTTTTTCATACCACTGTATGTATATGTGTGTGTGTATGTATGTATGTATATATATATATATATATATATATACTGTATATATACTATGTGTGTGTGTGTGTGTGTGTGTGTGTGTGTGTGTGTGTGTGTGTGTGTGTGTGTGTGTGTGTATATATATTAGTATTGTCACGATACTGAGCACAAGTGGGGAGCCGTGCTCAGCCTTTAAGTTTAAGTCATTTTCTGTATTTTTGCATCTCTGTTTATTTTGTATTTAGTATGGTTTGGTGTATTTGGTCATCTGAGTTTGTCCTTCTGTTGTTGTGCTTAGTTTCCTGTTATTTTATCTTAGTGTGGTTATTAGATGTATTTCTGTATTATCATTTATTCCAATTTATTTTCCTGTTTATATTTGTCCTCTTTAGTTCTCCCTTTGTAACCTCAGTTTTCATTAGTATTGTTCTATGAGTACTTTTGGGTTTATGTTTTCGTCCTATCTTGACGGTTATTATTTTCTCATTGTACATTTTGATCTGTTCCTGTTTTAGTATTATTGTCAATCACCTTTTTGTTCTCCTGTTCTTTTACTTTCATAGTTTTCTGTTCCTATTATTTCTCTCAGTGTGACAGCTGTGTTTACTTCTGTGTGTCAACTCTGTTTCGCGGGCTGTCACACCTGTCAGTGATCATCCTAGTTATCCTCACTCATGTGACCCACACCTGATGCTCATTTGGTTCATTCTTGTTTGCCTATTTAAGAGACGCTGAGTGGATCTCTCTTCCCATTACCCTTCTTGTCCTTAGACAGAGTCCCCGTCTCTAGTGAATTCTGTATTTTAAAGGTGTTCCCCATTCGCCACAGCTTCTGTGTTGCACCCTTTGTATCCAGCCCTAGTTGTAAGTGTTATATTTAGTTGTTTTGTGTTTCCTTATTGTTAAATTTGCAAAACTCACAGCCTGCATTTGGTGTCTTCAGTCCACCCCTGTCAGGGCAATTTATGCCAGAAGGACAATGCCAGTATAAGATGCCAGCGGCTGTGAGTTTTTGCTTTTTCCTTTTTTCCACCTGTTTTTGTGTTTCACCACAGTCGGAAAGCGCACGTGTCACCAGCACACCAGGGCCCTACTAACAGAGGGAGGTTGGTGACCAGAGGCCCCAGCGTGGCTGAGCAATGGGCAGCATATTTCATCCAGGATTTTGGTACTGAAGCTCTCGCCTCCCGTTCATCTAAGAAGGCCCTGAAGAACGTGGAGTCGGCGGTGATCATAGTGGAGGCGCACCCCGGGCTGAGGAATTATCCCAAGTATGCAGAGCTTCTGATGGCCGTCTCCACCCTCCACATGATATTTCGAGGGTTGGTGGGAGGTTCACTTTTAGCTGCACCTGAGCCAACAAGGAATCGTCCCCTGGTGTAGACGCCTTCAACCTCTCGCCATTCGCCAGCCTTGGGATGCCTTCAGTGCCTAGTCACCAGGGGTAGAGTGTCAGGGGTGATTTGTGACAGAAGGATAGCAGCTAGAGTGTAAGGGAAGATTTACAAGATGGTACCGAAACCTTCTATGATGTATGGTTTGGAGATGGTGGCGCTGACAAAAAGACAGGAGGTGGAGCTGGAGGTGGCAGAGTTTAAGATGCTAAGATTTTCACTGGGAGTAAATAGGAGGGACAGGATTAGAAATGAGTATATCAGAGGGACAGCTCACGTTGAGTGGTTTGGAGACAAAGTGAGAGAGGCAAGGCTGAGATGGTTTGGACATGTGCAGAGGAGGGATAGTGGATATATTGGACAAAGAATGCTGAAAATGGAGCTGCCAGGCAGGAGGAAAAGAGGAAAATGGAGGACATGGAGAGGGTTCACATTACAGAGGAAGATGCAAGGGATGGGGTGAGATGGAGGCAGATAATCCACTGTGATGACCCCTAAAGGGAGCAGCCGAAAGAAGAAAATGGATAGATAGATTGATAGATTGATAGAAAATGGACTCCAAAAAACTTCCGTTCCAACAAAAAAAACATTAAAAAATAAAATTAGATCATTGTCCAGATCAGCAGAAAAAACAAACCATCACAGAAAACAACAATTTAACCAGCTTCCATATGAACATGGCAGATTTACAAGAAAAAAGTAGCAAATTTATGAGAAAAAATGCAAAGCTACATTCTGATCCACTGTGTACTTCAACTGTATTCCCTACTCCCTGCTCCGTTCTCAGGGAACATCTGTGAAGTTAACTGCCCTTCACAAAATGTCTCCATCTGAAACACTCTGTAACCGTTGGCTCCCTCCTCCGTGCATTACCACGGTAACCTTAGACACATACTGACGCTATGGTGGATAATTTATATTTCCTAAATAAAATATTAGTACAAATACATTTTTATTACAATCAGTTGATGTAAACAATAACCAACATCAGTTTAGCTTGTTAATAATGTTAGCAACAATAGCTTATTTTACTCGTATTTGAGGTGCAATGGCTTATGGGTAATCTTCTTGTCAACTTCCAGTGAAGTGATGTACCATTGTTCACTTCTTCCCTGCACAGTTCTCAGTTCCCTTTGAACTGAAGACTGTTCGCTCCCTTCGATTTGGAATCTCAATTAATATGGCAGATTCCCTGTACAGTCCACTTCAAAGTATACTACTGGGCGATCGAAACGCAGCTCAAGTTTATGAGAAAAGTTACAGCTCTATAAGAAAAGCTGCAAATGTACAAGAACAAGTTAAATTTGCTAAAAAAAAAAAGTTGCAAATTTATGAGACTGTAGAAGATGTGCTCAAATGATGAGGCTGAGTTTAGTCGTAAACCAGCTTTATTGACAGAACACAGCTTCTAGCATTCTCAAAGCAGGAAAGAGAAAGAATCATATCTCATCACCCTTTTATATGTTTCCAGCATCAGAATTCAAGTCACATGGTGTTTTCAGTAAACATACAGTCACAAAGCATCCCTTTGAATCTTCACCATTGCCTCTCATTTCCTGATGAACCGGAAATCTCTCCGGGGCATCTTCTGTGGGACAAAGAGACAAATCTCACACCTCCTTGTTATCTTCTGCAGATTCGAGTCCTTTGTCCTTGCAGACGTGACACTCTCAATACACATGCAGTCCTGTCTCTGTGGAAACGTGAGCCCACAATGTGTGTCGCCCACACTACCCCCCCCAAACGTCTAGTAAGGTAAAACCTGCATGGCATTAAAAAAAAAGAAAAACACAAAACACTCCATACATCGCTAATCAATCCACCAACTGCCTAGGTTTTAACTTTCTGCCGAATCTGCTGCAACCTGGCTTGGCTGCACCTGCAACATCTCTCTGCACCTGTGGATTAAAGCTGTTAGCACCTTTCTGTGAAGATTTTGGAGAATGTCCTTTCGGCGGCCTGCCACGGCGGGGGGGCCTCGCGAGCTGCACTTCCTCATCAGCCAAAACAAAGGCGGGTTTGAGCCTGTTTATGCAAATCAGCTCCCTTCTGCCCCCTAAATCTAGCAGAAAATGCTTCTGCTCGGTCTCCAGCACTCGGAACGGTCCGTCATAAAACGGCCACAAACTTGGACGCTGAGCATCATGTTTAACAAAAACAAACTCTGCATTTTTTAAAGCCTTTGGCACAAAAATGTGTGGTAAACTGTGATGGACCGGGCCAGGGAGCGTGTTTGCTCCCGAGTCGCTCTGCCACGGCTGAGCAGGGGGGCCATTTGGTGCGGGATTATCGGGGAGAAATTCCCCCGGCAAACGGAGAGGTTGTGCAAAAACTAATTCAGCCGGGGAAGCATGCAAATCTTCCTTAGGTGCAGAACGCAACCCCAATAAAACCCATGGAAGTTTGTCCACCCAATTTGTATCCGTCAGCGACGCTCTGAGGGCTGCTTTTAATGACCTGTGAAAGCGTTCGCATAAACCATTAGCCTGGGGGTTATACGCGGTAGTGCGATGAATCTTCACCCCCAAGCTGCGGGCCATCGATGACCATAGTTCGGAAATAAATTGGGGACCCCTGTCGGACGTTATGTCCGACGGTACACTGAAACGCGCAACCCACGCTGCTAAAAATGCTCGCGCAACTTCTTCCGCTGTGGTTGATGGCAGAGGAATCGCCTCTGGCCAGCGCGTGGTGCGATCCACCATCGTCAAAAGATGTGTGTGCCCGTGTGATAATGGGAGCGGGCCCACCAAGTCAACATGCACGTGATCAAAATGCTTAGCGGGGATGTGAAAAGGTTCCAACGGGGCCTTAGTGTGTCTGTGTATTTTGGCTCGCTGACACGCTACGCAGGCTGCCGCCCATTCCTTGACCTGTTTGCGCAACCCGGGCCAAACAAATTTCTCCCCCACCAATTTGATCGATGCGCGCACCCCCGGGTGCGCGAGAGAATGGACCGAGTCAAAAACGCGGCAACGCCACGCGGCTGGCACCACGGGGCGGGGCCGTCCCGTGGAGACATCGCAGATTAGTGGGGGCATACCACTTTGTTGCTCCCTGTGCTCCAGCCTTAACCCTGTTGGTCCAGACTGGAGCGCGCGCACGTCCGCGTCGTTAACCTGCTCTGCAGCCATGGCTGCATAATCTAACCCAACACAGACCGGGGCTGCGCGCGCTCCCGCGTCGCTGCCCGGGCCCGCGGCCACGGCTACAGAGTCTGCCCCTATGGGGCTTGGTGGTGCTACCGCGCGCGAGAGGCAGTCTGCCACAACATTGTGTTTACCCGTGACATGCTGAATATCAGTAGTGAACTCCGATATTGCGGCTAGTTGCCTTTGTTGCCGGCCTGACCAGGGTTCTGAAATTTTGGCCATCGCAAACGTTAGCGGTTTATGATCCACAAACGCGGTGAAACGTCGCCCCTCTAACCAGAACTGAAAATGACGGATGGCCAAGTGTAGGGCCAAAAGCTCCCTGTCAAACGCACTGTATTTACGCTCACTATCACGCAAAGTCCTGCTGAAAAACGCGAGGGGTTGCCAGGTACCTGCCACAAACTGTTCAACTACCGCCCCCACCGCTACATCGGAAGCGTCAGTGGTGAGCGCCATGCGGGCCGTTGGAACTGGGTGCGCTAACAAAGCTGCGTTTGCCAGGGCTGATTTGACCTGGGCAAAAGCGCGCTCCCGCTCCGGAGACCATTCAACTTTATTTGCGGGCTTTTGTTTTTTAACGCGGTGTACAATGGCTGCATGAGCCATGCTGCGCTTGGGAGGAACCGGTTGTAAAAATTAACCATCCCTAGAAACTCCTGAAGCGCCTTGACCGTTTGAGGTTGCGGAAAATCCGTTATGGCACGCACTTTATTTGGAAGAGGAACCGCTCCTTCTGCCGAAACGCGATGTCCCAAAAAATCAATCTGCGCCACCCCAAACTGGCACTTCGCTGGGTTAACTATTAACCCGTGCTCTGCCAGCCTCCGAAAAACTGCTGTGAGGTGTTTTTCGTGCTCGCCCTCGGACGCGCTGGCTACCAAAATATCGTCCAAATAAACGAACACGAAAGGAAGGTCGCGTAAAACTGCATCCATCATGCGTTGGAAAGTCTGCGCGGCCCCCTTGAGGCCAAAAGGCATGCGCAAAAACTCAAAAAGGCCGAAAGGAGTTATGACCGCTGTTTTGGGTACATCTTGCGCGCGCACTGGAACCTGGTGGTAACCGCGCACCAAGTCTATTTTAGAAAAAATGCGCGCCCCCGCCAAATGAACAGAAAAATCCTGAATGTGCGGAATCGGGTAGCGGTCATGACCTGAAACGTTGTTCAACCTGCGGAAATCGCCGCAAGGTCACCACGAGCCGTCAGCCTTTGGGACCATGTGTAACGGCGAAGCCCAAGAGCTCTTGGAGCGTCTAACAATGCCCAGTTTTTCCAGATTAGTGAACTCCTCGCGCGCGATAGCCAGTTTAGCTGGGTCCAAGTGCCGAGCTTTTGCAAAAACGGGAGGGCCGGTGGTTGTTATGAAATGCTCCACCCCATGTTTAGCCACCGTTGCCGAAAACGTGGGGACTGTGAGTGCTGGGAACTGAGCAAGCAATATGTGAAACTTACCACCCGCAGCTGAGACGCTGGCATGTGCAGTCGGCGGGGCCACCCGAGCTGTGCAGGGAATAGAATGAAAGGACAGTGCATTAATCAGACGTCTATTAGCAAGGTCAACCAATAAACCATGTGAGCACAAAAAATCAGCCCCTAACATGTTGAAACTGACTGCTGCTACAATAAATGTCCACTCAAATGAACGGCCCTGTAAGGACAGAAGCATGGTCCTCTGACCGAACGTTTTAATCGTGGAGCCATTCGCTGCTGACACTGACACCCAGGGAGCTTTAGAAGGCATCAGCCGTTCCGCGTAGGTGGGTGTGACGAAACTCAGCTGAGAGCCCGTGTCCACGAGGAACTGTTTCCCCGAGCGTGCATCCGTCAGGTAAAGCAGCCTGTTCTCGTTGCCGAGGGTCGCAGCTGCTACTGGCCCTCGGTCTTGGCGTTTCCCTGGCGCTTAAAGTTGCACGGTGGGACGCACCTGTGCGCTCTCTCTGCAAAACGGCGGTGGTAGAAGCACGGGCCGTCTTCCGCTCCGCGTTGTCTGGCTCCCGTCGCCGCCGTCGTTGGTGCGTCTGGCGCCGCGGCCGCTGGACCTGCGCTGTCTCCGGATGCCGTTCCCGGGCTAGCCGCCGCGGCCGAAACCGCGTTCCGCTTGTGGGCGTCGACCAACCGCTGCGCCTCTTTGCTCAACCCATGGTAGTCTCGCCTGGCCAATCGGGGCGACTCTGCCAGGGCCACTCTCACTGCTGGCGGCAGGGTCCGAAGGAAAAGGTGGGCGAAAATGAATTCGCCATCCTCAGAGTCTTTGAGCTTCAGCATCTTCACCATCAGGTCCGCAGGTCTATCGTTTTCTGACTCCGTCAACGTCAGGAGTCCCTCTGCTCGTTGTTGGACTGAAGGGGTGAAATGGCTGATCAGCGCGTCCTTCAATGCGCTGTACTTGTCGCTGTCTGGTGGATGATTAACCAGATCCTCCACTCTCTGGACCGTGTTGCTGTCCAGCTTCGCTACCACGTGGTAGAATCTTGTGTTGTCGTTGGAGATTCTCCGGAGGTTGAACTGCACCTCGACTGCACTAAACCATGAGCGCGGGCTGTGCTGCCAGAAATCAGGCAGCCGGATCGTGGAGGCGGCCATCAGGCTGGCTTCCGCCGAACCCCGCTCGGGAGAATTCTGTCTGCTCATTTCTTGTCGTAGGTCGCCAGTGTAGAAGATGTGCTCAAATGATGAGGCTGAGTTTAGTCGTAAACCAGCTTTATTGACAGAACACAGCTTCTAGCATTCTCAAAGCAGGAAAGAGAAAGAATCATATCTCATCACCCTTTTATATGTTTCCAGCATCAGAATTTAAGTCACATGGTGTTTTCAGTAAACATACAGTCACAAAGCATCCCTTTGAATCTTCACCATTGTCTCTCATTTCCTGATGAACCGGAAATCTCTCCGGGGCATCTTCTGTGGGACAAAGAGACAAATCTCACACCTCCTTGTTATCTTCTGCAGATTCAAGTCCTTTGTCCTTGCAGACGTGACACCCTCAATACACATGCAGTCCTGTCTCTGTGGAAACGTGAGCCCACAATGTGTGTCGCCCACAAGACACACATTTAAGTGGGAAAACTATACATTTGATAAAAGCAGCAAATTTACAAGAAAGAAGTAGCAAATTTCAGAAAAGAAATAAATTTCACTGAAGTTAAACAGTAGTAACAATGAAAGGACATACAAGAGTAAAGCACTATATCATCACTGAAGAATAAAGTAATCCATTAAGTAATGAGGTAAATAAATGTCAATTATGTGTTAAAAGCCTACATGCTATTATCAGCCAGTAGTGCCTTCTGTGCAATAAAAAACTAGTATGAAAACATTAATACATGTTTAATGCTCTATATACCCTTGAGAATGTAGGAATACTGGAGCAATAACCCTCCTTGAATGCTACACAAAAACAATGCATTACTGACATTTGGAAACATCAGCTTTTTATAAGTCGCACAGCTAAACTCTAATATTAATGCTGACATTGTTGCAGGTAGAGTGCTGTCTGGGAAAGGGACCAATAATATGGAAGGCCATCCTATTCAAAAGGTTGCCATGGTATATAGTTACAAGATAAAAAGAAACAAAAAGGAAAAAAAAGAAAAAAGAAGAAGAAAAAAGAGAAAAAAGGAAAAAGAAGGAAAAAGAAAAAAGAAAACTCAAAGAAAAGAAAAAAGGAAAAAGAAAGGCAAAAAGAAAAAAGAAAAAAGAAGAAAAAGAAAAAAGGATTAAAGAAAAGAAACAAAAAAGGAAAAAAAGAAGAAAAAGGGAAAAAGGAAAAAGGGGGAAAACAAACAAAAAAAAACAATCCACCTTATTCCTAGGCCCCATGATGCCTTGCATGAATTATGGTAGCAACTTCCGGTACCAGTTTAGAATGTATTGTTGTCACTGAAACGGGACACTTTTCCTTGTTAAAAAACAATGACTTCAGCATCAGAAATGTGGGCACATGGCCTCTTGCACCTCAAAACAGTAATATAATCATAACACTTCCCACGACTATCGAGGGATGGAAACCTTATATGACTTTATAAAGTGGCCTCGTACACAGTAGCTCCGTTAGTTAGCACTGCTGCTAAGATGCTAACGTTGTAAACAAATGACCCTTGCTGGTAAAATGAGTTACTTTGAGGACATTTTTAAAACCAATGTAACGCTCTTTCCATATTCTGTATTGAAAGAACTTCAAAATGATATTTAATTTGTAGGAAGTATGCAAAAACTGACCCAGAAATGTCATATATGCCCCTCAGAGCAGAGAGAGAGAGACAGACCTAAGCGCTGGATTGTGTGACATTTATTTAACAAAAAGACAAATAGTGCATAATGAACAAAAACCCAAATAAAGGAAAACTTATAGGCTGCGTTCCAGAGCCAATATCGCTCTGCGAACATGGAGACAATGATGGAACAGACAGGAGAACATTCAGTGGTGCGGCAATGAGAAAATGACTAAGCAGTCTTTAAATAGTAGACAAATGAGGGGGAAGCAAATGAGCAGCAGGTGTGGGCTGAGCTGGCAGGTGAGCTAATTGGCCAACAGTCCACAGCTGAGGCGATGAAGGCAGACTGAACCGTTAATGGGGATGTCTGAGAGAGGAGGGCACAAAAGAAACAATAAACCCAAAATGCATACAGAAAACTGACAAGAAAAAAAGACACACCAACAAAACTCAGAAAATAAATTGAATCTGAGCTCAGAGACAACCTGAGCTCACATACATGACAAGAAAAAGATGATTTGTTTATATTTTAGCTAGGTTGAAAACTTGCGTTCGATCGGTCAGGTTGTCTCTGAGCTCAGATACATGACAAGAAAAGATGATTTGTTTATATTTTAGCTAGGTGGAAAACTCACGTTCGATTTGTCAGGAGTTACATCTTCCGCAAAATCATAGGTATTTTTAGAAAGTACAATTTCTAAGCTTTACAATGATACCAGACACTCATGGGGGGTTTCCTGGGACTTTGCCACTACCAAACAAAGAAAGAGTCATGATTTATGACTTCTTGTGCCTGTAGTTCGTAATGGCACGGTGTACATTCTGACTCATTTTGTCAGCATGGGTCACATATATCAATGTCTCCACCGCAATCAAGTCGGCTGCATTTTGTTAAAACATGTTGGACATAATCAAATTTACCTTAGAGCAGACATACACCACAACACCGTGCTTGGATGTTGTCTGTCACCGTGTGGTGAGAAGCCTCCATTCATCCAGTCTGGAACAACCATGAACACCAGCAAGTGCCAGAATGATGCCAAAACATTTAAAAAATACAAAAACTAGAAGAGCTGAAATTAGCTGCCACTTGAGTGGAAAACACGTATGTGGACTATACATTAAAATGAATTTGAAAAACTTTTAAAAACGCTATTTTAAATGCCCCTGCTACGCCATTCTAACTGACTGATTTAACACTACTGCAGCCAAAAACGGAAGTTCGGTCCATAATCGTTCCTACAGCGGCACCCCCAGGAATAAGGTGGATAAAAAAGGCAAAAAAATCCACGACTATATTGAGTGACGGACAGAAAGCGTAACTGCCATATCAGGCTCATTCTGGCCAGATGAAATTGCCCCAGGAGTGCTCAGATCACCTGATATTGATCTTGACCTTGAGCTCAGCCTAGATACAGACCCAACTCGGATGTGCATAAAGTCAAGGTCAATAGCCTAAGACAGGGGTCTGCAACCTTTGCCAACGAAAAGAGCCATTTTGCCCGTCTCCAACTAAAATTGAAGTAGCTGAGGGCCGCAGTGGCAATTTCAAAGATTCAAAGGGTGTAGGCTGAAGCTAGTGCTTATATAGTGCCTACCCCATTACAATTTTAAAATCAATAACATGAAAATTTAAGCTATACCCAAAATCAACAAAGAAAATCAAATAGAACAAATAGACAAAAAACAAACAAAAACCTTTAAGTTATTACAAGTTTATCACCTAGCATTTACAGTGAGGTACTGAGAGATTTTCTCATCTTTGTACAATTTTTTGAATTGCTTCAGAGTAGAATATGTTTTAATATTTTCAGAGCAACAGTTCCACAGTTTAATTCCAGTGACAGACATCCAATGATACTTTTTATTTGTTCTAACCTTTGGTTTATTAAAAGCAGAGTTACCTCTTAGCTCATATTTACTTTCCCTTTTTTTAACTAGTCTCTGAATATTAACAGGTAAATGGTTATTATTTGCTTTGTACATGATCCATCCAGCCATCCATTTTCTACCGCTTTTCTGGGGGTCTGCGTCACGGAGGCAGCAGCTCAAGAAGAGAAGCCCAGACTTCCCTCTCCCCAGCCACCTGCTCCAGTTCTTCAGAGAGGATACCAAGGCATTCTCAGACCAGCTGGGAGACATAGTCTCTCCAGCGAGTCCTGGGTATGCCCCGGGGTCTCCTCCCAGAGGGACGTGCCCGAAACACCTCAAGTGGGAGCGTCCAGGAGGCATCCTGATCAGATGCCCATACCACCTCAACTGGTTCCTTTCAATGTGGATGATCAGCGGTTCTACTCTGAGCCTCTCCCAGATGACTGAGCTCCTCACCCTATCTCTAAGGGTGAGTCCAGCGATCCTATGAAGAAAGCTCATTTCAGCCACTTGTATCCGCGATCTCGTTCTTTTGGTCATTACCCAAAGCTCATGACCATAGGTGAGGGTAGGAAGGTAGAATGACTGGTAAATCCACAGCTTTACCTTAGAGCTCAGCTTCCTCTTCACCACAACAGACCAGTACAACGTCCGCATCACTGCAGATGCTGCTCCGATCCGTCTGTCTCTCGCTCCATTCTCCCCCACTCGTGAATAAGACCCCGAGATACTTAAACTCTTCCACTTGGGGCAGGAGCTTGTCCCCAACCCAGAGAGGACAATCCACCTTTTTCCAGCTAAGGACCATGGACTCTGAATTGGAGGTGCTGATTCTCATCCCAGCCACTTTACACTCAGCGGCAAACCATCCCAGTAAGAACTGTAGGTCATTGCTTGATGAAGCCAGCAGGACAACATTATCTGCAAACAACAGAGATGAGATCCTGTGGTCACCAAGCATGACACCCTCCATTCCTTGGCTGCGCCTAGAAATCCTGTCCATAAAAATTATGAACAGAATCGGTGACAAAGGGCAGCCCTGGGGGAGTCCAACTCTCACTGGGAATGAATCCGATCAAGTGTTGGCAATACCAACCAAACTCTCACAAAGGTCTTACAGAGACCGAATAGCTCATAACAACAAGCCCGATACCCCATGCTCCTGAAGCACCCCCCACAAAAAACCACAAGAGATGTGGTCAAATGCCTTTTCCAAGTCCACAAAACACATGTAAGCTGGTTGGGCAAACTCCCATGAACCCTCGAGGATTTTCGAGAGGGTAAAGAACTGGTCCGATGTGCCACGGCCGAGATGAAAACCACATTGCTCCTCCTGAATCCGAGGTCGACCAACGGCCAGACTCTCCTCTCTAGTACCTTGGCATAGACCTTCCCAGGGAGGCTGAGGAGTGTGATCCCTCTAAAGGTGGAGCGCACCCGCCGATCCCCTTTTTTGAAGAGAGGAACCACCACCCTGGTTTGCCATGCCAAAGGCACTGCCCCCGACCTCCATGCAGTGTTGCAGAGGCGTGTCAATCATGACAGCCCTACAACACCCAGGGCCTTGAGGTACTCAGGGCAAATCTTGCCCGCCCCTGGGGCCCGGCCACCAAAGAGGTTTTTAACCACCTTGGCGACCTCAGCCCCTGTGATAGGTGAGTCGTCTCCCTCATCCACAAGCCCTGCTTCCTCTGTGGAAGGCGTATCAGTGGGATTGAGGAGATTCTTGAAGTATTCCTTCCACCACCGGACGATATCCCCATTCGAAGTCAATAGCGTCCCATCCGTACCATACACAGTGTGGACAGGGAGCTGCTTCCCCCTCCTGAGCCGCCGGACAGTTTGCCAGAATCTCTTCGAGGCCGACCGAAAGTCTTGTTCCATGGCCTCACCAAACTCCTCCTATACCTGAGTTTTTGCTTCAGCAACCACCTGAGCTGCACTCTGCTTGGCCTGCCGGTACACCTCAGCTGCTTCGGAAGTCCCACAAGCCAACCAAGCCCTTATGCTTGAACATGGTGTTCATTATGGACAAACTGTGGTTAGCACAGAAGTCCAATAACTGAACACCACTCGGGTTCAGATTCGGCAGGCCGTTCCTCCCAATCACCCCCTTCCAGGTTTCACTGTTGTTGCCCACGTGCGCATTGAAGTCCCCTAGTAGGACAATGGAGTCTCCAAGAGGAGCGCTCTCCAGCACCTCAGTCACAGACTCCAAAAAGGGTGGGTACTCTGAGCCATCATTTGGTGCATAGGCACAAATGATGGTCAGGGCCCGTTTCCTAACCTGAAGCCGCAGGGAAACAACTCTTTCATCCACCAGGGAAAACTTCAATATAGAGGCAGCAAGGAGGGGGAATACAATAATACCCACCCCTGGTCATCGCCTCTTGCCCGGGGTAACTCCAGAGTAGGCCAAGCTCCCGCCCCACTCCAGGAGACTGGTTCCAGAACCGGAGCTGTGTGTTGAGGTGAGGCCGACTATATCTAGCTGGTATGTCTCAACCTCATGCACCAGCTCAGGCTCCTTCCCCACCAGAGAGGTGACATTCCGCGTCCCAAAAGCCAGTTTAGGAAGCTTGGGATCAGACCGTCAAGGTTTCCGCCTTTGACCGCCACCTGATCCACATAGCACCAGATCCTCATGATCCCTCCTGCAGGTGGTGATCCCACAAGAGGGCGGACCCATGTAAGTCCTTCGGGCTGAGCCCAGCTGGGTCCCATGGGTGGAAACCCGGCCACCAGATGCTAGCCATCAAGCACCTCCCCCAGGCCTGGCTCCAGGGTGGGGCCTTGGTAACCCCATACCCGGCGGGGTACACTGAATCCTTGTTCTAGTATTTATCATGAGAGTCTGTTGGCTCGTTCTTAGTCCGGCCCTTCACCCAGGACCAGTTTGTCTTGGGCAACCCTACCAGAGGCAAATTGCCCTAGACAACATAGCTCCTGGGATAACTAGGGCACCCCCACCACGATAAGGTGATGATCCATGATTTGAATACATGTACATGATTTGAATGACATTATAATCTACTTGATCTCTAAATTTAAGAGTATGTAGTTGAATGAATATTGTATTTGTTGGTTCACAGTAAGGTTTCTTTGACACAGTGCATCCAGCTTTTTTCTGTAGTAAAAAGATTAAGATTGTGTTTGTTTTGTATGTGCTTCCCCAGAGCTCCACACAGTATGTCATATAAGGAACTATCAGTGAATTATATAAAATGCAAAGAGATTTCTGACACAGGAGATCCTTAAATTTATACAGTACGGCAATGGATTTAGACATTTTAGTTTTGACATAATTTATTTGTGAATTCCAGTTTAGTTTGTTATCAACAATAACCCCTAGGAACTTGGTTTCCAAATCTGTGTCAATTTCAACATTGTTTATTTTAATTTTTCTGTGATTATATAATTTGCGGTTTCCAAATATTATACATTTTGTTTTCCAAGGTGAATAGATAATTTATTGGCAGTGAACCATTGATTGATTTGATTAAGTTCATTTTCTACTGAATCCAGAAGCTGCTTAAGATTTTCTCCACTACAAAAAAAAGTTGTGTCATCTGTAAATAAAATACACTTGAGCAATTCAGACACAGAACATAAATCATTAATATACAAAATAAACAGCAATGGACCAAGTACAGAACCTTGTGGTAACCCACATGTCATCTTCAGGAACTCAGAGTCTGTATTATTCACATGAACATATTGATATCTGTCTTCTAAATAGCTGTGTAACCAGTCAAAAGCAGTTCCTCTGATGCCATACTTATGTAATTTGCTGAGGAGTAATTTATGGTCAACTGTATCAAATGCCTTTTGTAAGTCCAGAAATATTCCAACTGTGTATTCTCTTCTATCTGTTGCATCCGTAATCTGTTCAACAAAGTCCATGAGTGCCAGTGAGGTGGTCCGGTTCTTCCTGAATCCATACTGTTGTTCGCAGAGTATATTGTGTTTATCAATGAAATCATTTAGTCTCTTAACACATATTTTTTCCAGTATTTTGGAGAACTGAGGTAACAATGAGATAGGTCTGTTGTTTGAAAATAAGTGTTTGTCACCAGTCTTATACAGAGGAACGACTTTTGCTATTTTCATATTCTTTGGAAATTTACCAGCAGTAAGTGACATGTTGCATATGTAAGTGAAGTGTTTAACAATACAATCAATAATACATTTAACCAAAACATACTGAAATAATTACAATCAGTTGATTTTTTTTGTCTTTGAATTTGTTAACAATGTCAAGAATTTCTTTTTCATCTGTTTCTTTCATAAACATTAAGTAGTAGTAGTAGTAGTAGTAGATTAGTTTATTTGACAGGGACAGTGCAATAAACATAGACAATTAATCAAAGACAATCAATCTGATGTGTTGTACATAGAGTGTATAGCTATTAGCTAATTTGCAACTCTTGTCCCTGGATGGGCTTTAGAAAAAAGAATCAAGATAAAAAATATACACAATAACCACATACATCAATGCAGAAAAATTATAAATACACAATTATAAATATTATAAATATTATAAATACACAAATATAACAGCCTGACTCACATTTAACATAAATATTATAAATATTATAAATACACAAATATAACAGCCTGACTCACATTTAACACATATAACATAACTCACATTTGCCTATTTCAGGCCTTCCTCCCTCCGTCACTCACTATAAACAAACACATTTATTCCTTCCCTTCATTCACTCTCACTTTGCAGACAATTAATTCATACATGAGTACATTCTTGTTTATTTTTCAGCCAGTTTTTAACATTTTTAGTGAATGTTTTAAAGTCCGTTATTATTTTACTTTCATTTCAAGTAAGCATTTATGTTGACGACATTGTCAGCGCCACTTGTATTTGCTGATGATACAGTGGAGTTGGTGATCTTTTTTCCTATATTAGCAAAATATTCGTTAAACGTGTTGGAGATCAAGCTATTTTCACTGATTATTCCATTTTTCTGAATTTAAATGTAGTTGGAATTTAGTTTTCCTCTCTTTGTTATATTATTTAACACCTTCCATACATTACATGCATTAGTTTTATTTTCCAGTAATTTATTGTAATATTTTTTTTATCTTAAGATACTAATGAGTTTATTTTTATAAGTCTTGTATTTCTTTTCAGCTTCCACATTTCTTAATTTCAGAAATGTTTTGTATAACAAGTTTTTCTTTTTACAAGCATTTTGCAGGCCCTTGGTGATCCAAGGCTTATCTCTGTATTTAACTTTAGTTTCCTTTACCACTAGAGGGCAATGTTTATTATATAGTTGGGATAAAATAGAGACAAATTCTCCATATGCTGTGTCAGTGTTGTCAACATAAACACCACTCCAGTCTTGTATTTTTAGATCATTTCTAAGATTGTTGATTGTGGTTTCTGTTACAAGTCTTTTAAAAACCTTATCTATTTCAATGTTATGTGTTGCACCAGTATGTGAAGAAACAAAAACAGGCAGATGGTCTGTCACATCAATGATAATAAGACCAGCAGTTACATTCCCCTCAGTGACATTTGTGAAAATGTTATCAATAAGCGTTGCTGAATTTGTTGTTATTCTAGTGGGGTATGTTATTGAAGGGTAGAAACCCATACAAAACATGGAATTTATGAATTCACTTATTTGGACATGGTCATTTGGATTTAATAAGCTAATATTGAAGTCTCCACAAATAAATACCAGCGTCTTATTACCTACTGCACTGAAAAGCTCAGACATTTTTTCTTTGAAAATGTCAATACTGGTACCTGGTGCTCTATAAATACAGCTTATTATGATGTTTTTTGTAGTTGTTGTAATTAATTCCACAGTTACACACTCCATGATGCTTTCCATTTCAAAAGAGATACTATACAACTTGGCTTTGGTAGCAGGACCTGATATATAAACCAACACCACCACCCCCTTTTTTTTTTTACCTGCTTGTGGTATATAACTCATAGCCTCTCATTTGCACTGTATGAAGTTGATCATTTTTTAGCCAAGTCTCAGAAGTTGCAACAGCAGAAAAATTTGCTATACTGCAACAAACTGTCCTGAATTTTGGAAAAATTCATGTTGAGACTTCTACTATTGAAGTGTATTATTGACAATGATTGGTCAGAAATAGTATTTTTTTAGTTGGTCTGAGCTAAAGTATTTACACTGATGTTTTATACTGATGAAAAAGTGATTTTCAGGATCGGTTTCATATTCAGCACTGTGTGGCTTATGCTCAGTATATTCGTACCCTTTAAAAATGAGGTCATTTCCTATAAAAGATTGCATCTTAATTATTACAGTCAATGAAAACAAATGCACAGTTTATATCTCTCAGATGATAATGAAATGTCAATCATTTCTGGTTGATTTTTGGCTCCATTGATTTTGGTGTACTGTTACGGGGATGGCGTCGGTGAATAATGAGTCTGTCATACCTTAAGTAGGCTATGTCCCCCCATGCTCTTGCAGCTTTCAGCTCTGGCATTAATTCTTTTCTCTTCCTTCTTACCGAATCAGTGAAGTCCTCACTGATGAAGATTTTTGTTCCTTTGAGGGACTTGGCTCTTTGAAGAATGGTCATTCTGCCCTTGTGCCGCAGGAACTTGACCACAATGGGGCTCGGTCTTTCTCCTCCAGGCTTCCCGGTGCGGTGGACTCTCTCCATCTCGATCCCTGGTGGTAACCAGCTGTCGTCCCAGAAGGAAGCCCCTTTTAAAGATGATGCACAAGAAAGACCGTAAACAGTCTGCTAAAGATAAGCAGACTAAAGACGTGGATTACTGGAGCCATATCCTGTGGTCTGATGAGCCATCCATCCATCCATCTTCTTCCACTTAATCCTTTTAGGGTCGTGAGGGTACTGGATCCTATCCCAGCATAAACTTATTTGGTTCAAATGGTGTCAAGCGTGTGTGGCGGCAACCAGGTGAGGAGTACAAAGACAAATGTGTCTTGCCTACAGTCAAGCATGGTGGCAGGAGTGTCATGGTTTGGGGCTGCATGAGTGCTGCCGGCACTGGGGAGCTACAGTTCATTGAGGGAACCATGAAGGCCAACATGTATTGTGACATACTGAAGCAGAGCATGATCCCCTCCCTTCAGAAACTGGGCCACAGGGCAGTATTTCAACATGATACCGACACCAAACATACCTCCAAGACGACCACTGCCTTGCTAAAGAAACTGAGAGTAAAGGTGATGGACTGGCCAAACGTGTCTCAAGACCTAAACTCTATTGAGCATCTATGGGGCATCTTCAAACAAAAGGTGGAGGAGTGCAAGGTCTCTAACATAACAGTGAACTCCATGCCCAAGAGAGTTAAGGCAGTGCATGAAAATAATGGTGGCAACACAAAATATTGACACTTTGGGCTCAGTTTGGACATTTTCACTTAGAGGTTTACTCACTTTTGTTGCCAGCAGTTTAGACATTAATGGCTGTGTGTTATTTTGAGGGGACTGCAGATTTACACTGTTACACAAGCTGTACACTGACTACTTTACATTGTATCAAAGTGTCATATCTTCAGTGTTGTCCCATGAAAAGATAAAATAAAATATTTACAAAAATGTGAGGGGTGTACTCACTTTTGTGAGATACTGTATATATAGCTTCAGTTATGAAATAAAAGCATTAGAAATATATTACAGATTGTTTTGTGCTGAAAAATAAATTTCTGAATATATGACCATAATTCTTTGTATAGTTTTATAATTATCAGTATGTTCATAAAGTGTTTAAATCTGAAAAATATCACCCATCACTTACTTTCAAGAGTGAAATATCAGTTTTCGTTCCTGATATTTTAATAAATTAATAAGTTAATAAATTAATAAATTTAATAAATAAATTAAAAAAAGTTTTGCTTAGAAGAAGCTACTTTTCATCCTTTTTATGTTTCCTCATAATGCTCCTTATTCAAATGTATTAATATAATATAAAGCTGTATCCTTCACATGTTCTCCAGACTCTCAATTGGACAACTAGTGGATTGGTTGTCTGATATTTTTCTTTATTTATGATTGGAATAAAACAAAGAATTCTAAACAACTTTCTAAATAATAGAACTTTAAAAATGATTTGGTGCAAATTAAGCCAATAAGAAATAATTAGAAAGCTTGGGATCAGTCCGCCAAGGTCTCCGCCTTTGACTGCCACCTAATCCACATAGCACCGGACTTCCATGATCCCTCCTGCAGGTGGTGAACCTACTGGAGGGCGGACCCATGTAACTCCTTC
The DNA here is from genome assembly GCA_020510985.1 of Pholidichthys leucotaenia. NCBI lineage: Eukaryota > Metazoa > Chordata > Actinopteri > Cichliformes > Pholidichthyidae > Pholidichthys > Pholidichthys leucotaenia. Next base: position 174,283,694 of record CM035848.1, on the reverse strand, counting down.
GGGCTGAGCCCGGCCGGGTCCCATGGGTGGAAACCCGGCCACCAGACGCTAGCCTTCGAGCCCCTCCCCCAGGCCTGGCTCCAGGGTGGGGCCCCGGTAACCCCATACCGGGCGGGGTACACTGAATCCTTGATATACAATTTATCATGAGAGTCTGTTGGATCGTTCTTCGTCTGGCCCTTCACCCAGGACCAGTTTGTCTTGGGAGACCCTATCAGAGGCAAATTGCCCCAGACAACATAGCTCCTGGGATCACTGGGGCACGCAAACCCCCCCACCACGATAAGGTGACGATCCATGAGGGGGATCGTCAGGCGATGACTGAGGAGCTCAGTCATCCGGGAGAGGCTCAGAGTAGAACCGCTGCTCCTCCACATTGAAAGGAGTCAGTTGAGGTGGTATGGGCATCTGATTAGGATGCCTCCTGGACGCCTCCCACTTGAGGTGTTTCAGGCACGTCCCACTGGGAGGAGACCCCGGGGCAGACCCAGGACTCGGTGGAGAGACTATGTCTCCCAGCTAGTCTGGGAACGCCTTGGTATCCCCTCTGAAGAGCTGGAGCAGGTGGCTGGGGAGAGGGAAGTCTGGGCTTCTCTGCTTGAACTGCTGCCTCCGCGACCCGGACCTCCGGAAAAGCGGTAGAAGATGGATGGATGGATGGAAGAAATAATTACAGCAGAGTGGAACCCCCCCCCCCCAACATTTAAAAAATACCTTCTTCTGATGAGCTAAATGTTGGTTATAATAAAAAAAAAAAAGTGTGGCATTGATAAGACTGTCTGCACATATAATTCACTGTCCAAAACCCCATTAAAAACATCAGGTAACAAACTAGCAGTTATCCTGCAGACAGAAAGCTGAAAACATCCTTAAAACAAAAGGCACACCTCTACATCACTGTCAGACAATCTTCTCTCCACTTTTCACTCATTTGAACTCCTTTTACTATTTTGGTCTTTTTTATTTACAGATTGTGAGGAAAAACTGATAGCTGTATGTTGCTGATTTCAGACAAGTTCTGTATATCCGGTTGATGGTGTTTCATAATAAAAGCACATAACAAAAATGTATTGAGCTGTGGCAGTGAAAATTTTTTTTTAACACTAATTCAGACTTTGATCATGCCTGTGAATCCAGCATTTATAACACAGGCCTCTAATTTTAAGATTATTGAGCAGGGATTCAAGGATTGTTAATCATTTTTAAGGATAATTAAGGTCTTGATTTTAGATAATCACATTTATGACTTTTTATGGACCTGTAGACATTAATGAGGTGGTTGGTTTTCGTTGTTTGTGTTCTCGTGGAGAAATTCTCTCTACAACAACCATACATGAATGCAAATTAATCTGTCCACACAGAATTAGACACTCTGTTTTCCTCTGTGATTTTATTTTTTCTGGATCTGTTCATGTCCTACCAAGGGTGGCAGGAAGCTGCTGCTGTCCACATGCACTGAGGAGAGGCTGAGCGGCTCTCTGTGCAGCCGCCGTGATCGTCAGATGTGACAACATAATAAATAATTTTAAATATATATATTTTATGTTCATAAAAGTATGTGTTACATCTATGGATGTATCTATTCATCATCATGTGTTTCTGTTGAGAAATTTATCCAATTGCAATAAACAATAATTTAAAAAACAAAATAATTAAAATTAACTTCATTAATTTCCATGTGTTTTGAGATATACAGTAGGAAAAATAAGTATTGAACACATCAACATTTTTCTCATTAAACATATTTCTGATGGAGCCACTGACCTGAGCTTCTCACTAGATATGAGTAACAACCCAAGTAATCCATACATACAAAGAAATCAAGGCAACTGTGTTCACAAAACAAGTTATGTTTAATAAAATGGAATGGCACAGGGAATAAGTATTGAATAAGCTTGGTGAAATATTTAGTAGAAAAGCCTTTGTTGGTAATAACAGCTTCCAGACACCTCCTGTATGGAGAAACTAGGTCAGGGATTGCTCAGGTGTGATTTTAGCCCATTCTTCAACACAAACTGTCTTCAAATCTTGAAGGTTCCATGGGTCTTCTATGAACTCTGATCTTCAGTTCATTCCATAGATTTTCAATTGGATTCAAGTCAGGTGACTGACTGGGCCATTCTAGCAGCTTTGTTTTGCTTCTCTGGAGCCATTTGAGAGTTTCCTTGGCTGTGTGTTTGGGATCATTGTTTTGCTGAAATGTCCACCCTCGTTTCATCTTCAGCATCTTGGCAGATGGCAATAGGTTCTTATCAATGATGTGTCTGTACATTTGTCCATTCATCTTTCCTTCAGTTATATGAAGTCTGCCTGTACCATGTGCTAAAAAACACCCCCACACCATGATGGGATGTGCAGTGCCATTTCTTGTCCAAACATACTTTGTGTGTGTGGCATCCAAAAAGTTCCATTTTGGTGTCATCTGACTAGACTATATTCTCCCAGTATTTTACGGGCTTGCCCAAATATTGTGCAGCAAACTTTAAACAAGCTTCAACATGCTTTTTCTTTAGCAATGGAGTCTTGCAAGGTGAGCGAGCATAGAGCCCATGTCGGTTGAGTGCATTACTTATTGTTTTCTTTGAAACAGCAGTACCTGCTAATGCCTGGTCTTTCTGGAGCTCTCCACGAGTGGGCTTTGGCTCTTGGATAACTCTCTAATAATTTGTTTGACTCCTCTGTCAGGAGTCTTGCAAGGAGCTCCTGGTCATGGCCGGTATATGGTAAAATGATGTTCTTTCCACTTCCGGATAATGGCTCCAACAGTGATCACTGGAACATTCAGCAGTTTAGAAATGCACCTGTAACCAATGCCATCATTATGTTTTGCAACAATAAGGTTGCGAAGGTCTTTGCTTCTACCCATCATGAGTTAGTTGTGGTGTGACAATCTGATATTCACAGATCTTTTTATAGGTTATCAGTCAGGACAGCCAGCTGAAATTAATTTGCACTGATGGGGGTGGGATGGCTTCCTAAATTCTGATGGATTTCAGCTGGTTTCTTGATTTTCTGTGCCTTTTTGCACCTCTTTTTCTTCATGTGTTCAATACTTATTTCCTGTGACATTCCACTTTATTAAATATAACTTGTTTTGTGAACACCATTGCCTTAATTTCTTTGTATGTATGGAATACTTGGGTTGTTACTGATATCTGGTGAAAATCTCAGGTCACTGGCTCCATCAGAAATATGTTTAATGAGAAAAATGTTGATGTGTTCAATACTTGTTTTCCCTGCTGTAACTGTAGGGAGCCACATTATGGGGGCTGAAGGGCTGCATTCGGCCCCGGGGCCGTGGGTTGCCAACCCCTGGCCTAGGAGGAGAAATGTTTTTCGCAAAATCATAAACACCCAGATCTTCTGACCTTTGAAAATGACCTTGACCTCAACCTGGATACAGACCTACTTGAGGGCCATCGTGAATGAGTTTCGTGAGAATTGAGGTAATTGCCTAGGAGGAGTAGAGATTTTTCTAAAATCATGTAAGTCCCCAGATCTCCTGACCTTTGACCTTGACACTGGCCTTGAGCACAACCTGGATGCAGACCCTCTTGAAGACTCTTGTGTGGGAGTTTGGCAAGCATCCAGACATTTCCCTAATAGAAGCAGCAATTTTTCTGAAATCACAAAAATGTCCAAATCTGCTGACCTTTGACCTTGACCTTGAGCACAAATTGGATGCAGACCCTCCTGAGGATCATTATGAGTGAGCTTGGTGAACATCAGGGCAAATGCATAGGAGTAGTGATTCCTGTGCAATATGGATGAATGGATGACGGACAGATGCCATGCCATCGCATTAGCTCCTTTTGTCTTTGCTGGAATGAACTAAAAAATTAAAAGTTTAAGGTACGTTGCATAGAATTTTTCCACTTTTAATCAAAATTAATTGCAAATAAACAATTTTTTAGATTATGATTAAAATATTAAAAAAATTTGACACCACTAATATATACAATATACAAACTGTATGAGGTATTCAGCAGGTAATAGCTAGACAAAGAAGATGTGCTTTAGTGCTTTAGTGGTGCTGTGCAAATTATGATTCTTTCTAATTTGAGGATGGAAAAACAGTTTGGTTTCTCTCATGCCCAGTAATACACAAACAGATGGTCAAATTGATGTCAGACAATCAGGCGGATGGACTATCTGATAAATTAACAACAAGATTTATAGCTGAAAGAAAGACAGCAAAAGAGAGGGCAAAGAGAGGCTGGCATGCATATGGGTGGACGGACAGATGGATGGATAGTTTAAACAGACAGACAGATGGTGCTTCTATGAGGAAAAGCGGACTATGATGAGATAGACAAACAGCCTATCAAAGTGGTGGACAAACATACAGACAGAAACTCCATTGGGATGACCTTAATGGGTGGACAAAAAAAAACAAGCAAACATGCTTGACATTCTGATATAGAAATGGTCTGGGAAGCCTGGGGACAGGCGAAGAGAGGACGTTATATCTCTGAAGACCATCGACACGATGAAGGGCTCAACTTTAAAGTGTACATGTTTGTGTGTGTGTAAATCTAATATTGCTTGGGCCATCACTGAAGTACTGGGTAAAAGTAGTGAACATGCTGGCAAAACAAGGTGCTAAAAGATTAAAAATACAAATGGCAAAGGATTTTCACACACACACACACACACACACACACACAAAACCATTTCCTCAAAAAGTAACACACATTTGCATGGTGTGGACACACACACTCCGAGGGAAGGACAACAGGGACATCTGTTCCACGGTTTTATCTCCTTTCTAGCAGAACGGTGTAAAAGCACACAGTGATGTATGAAGAAAGGAATGACTAACCTCATGATGAAAAAAATGTTGAACTCTGAACGTGCCACCCCAAAGGCCTACTATGAATGACAAATTTTATTTGTTTTGTTAATCAAAGCCACACATGAGTACAATAGGAAGCAGTAAAGGTAAGCATTAAGAGAGGCGTCAGGGAGGGGGAATTTATTTTCTGCTCAGCACAAACTTTTTTTTTTGACCTTGCAGAATTTTGAAGTGCATCATTCTGAGCCTTGTTCCTATTAAGCAAAAGCATAAACATCCATTTGAAGGTTTAATAGGGAGATGTGGAACTGCTGCTTGTGGGGTGTCTTACTGTGTGTGTCTGTGCACGTACTGTATGTGTGTACTGAGTCCCCCACAGGCCCTTAAGTGGTGTGTATTTATAGAGTGTGTCTCTCTGAAGCCCAGAGGCTGGTTATATGAGCCCCTTCTAATGGCTAGACGAAGAGGAAACATCCACAGTCGTGTTCCCACTAAACAGACACACATGCATTCACACACACACAGGCCATATGCACATATACAAGGGAATTTGATAAAGCAGTTGGAAGTGCTGTTGTACTGTCCTCTTTTGGGCAAACGCCGGTCTCTGAGGGTACAGCTCTGACCTTTTTAACATGAATGAAAAGCCTGCAAACAGGATTGATCTGTGTTCTTCTGCACCCCATTTCAGTGCAGATAAGATGCAGAATCTAATTTGATCTCAGAATCTAATCTTTTGCATTTGTCTTTTATCTTTTACGTCCACTGATGGACAATAAGTGACAGGCAGTTTGACATCAGGCCAAAACTTTACCTTCTCCCTCTTCTCTTCTTGTTACTTCCCTGTCTACAGCATGCAGGGAGGATAGATGTGGCCGGTTCCTCTTGTCCTCTAGCTGCACTGGGGTTACATATAGTAACTGAAGGAAGAGAGCGGCCATATGGCTTTGTTTGGATCTGTACACAGGCAGCCAGAGAATGCACGCGTGTGAGTGCTTGATCTGCGCGTCAGCCAGGCAGCACTGAAACAGCAGCAATTTAACTGATGTTCCCGCCATATGGTTAGAGTGATAGCATTAGAGAACCTGCGCTGAACCTGAAAATGAGACAGAGGGAGAAAGAGAGGGTAGGGTGGACCAGAGCTTGAGTCCAGGATTTGAAGACCAGCCCCATTATAGTACACTAGTATGCAAATCACACACACACACAAAAAAACACAAGTGCACCGCAACACACATAAGCACACATGACACATAACACCCCCACAAGTGTGCAAGAACTTAAATGGGAATGAATGTGTGTGATTATCACACCGGCCAAAAAAGTGCTTGTTGGGAAATACTTGTGCAAAGGTTTGTGTAAGCATTGGCAAGAGCGTGTGCACGTACATACACACAAATGTATAAACATAAGCGCCGCTCTATCCTGTGTTTTCAGCAATCTGGGTGATTTATGCCTTGAATACTGCAGTGTTTTGGGGATGGGGAGAGGGATCTCAGGGAATACACAGCCATATGTCCCAATTTTCCCACCTGCACACACACACACACACACACACACACACACACACACACACACACACACACACACACACACACACACACACACAGAGTGTAAAGGGCAAGGGCAAAAAAAGAGTATGTGCAGGTTTCAGAGTACGAGGTAAGCCGGGATAAAGGCTATAAGGCGGACAGAATTTTCTGCTCTAGTTACAGAGGAATTCTTGGCTCCAGCTTTGGGAGTCAATGGACAGGTGGGATGAAAGGACAGCAGAGGACAACATGATAGTTTAATGGTGTGAAGCTGGTGCATGTGAATGATAATGGAAGATTATACTGCATGACACGATGGGTGTGGAACCTTCCTTTTGATAAATCTTACTGCAGTAGTAAAACAAACAGCACCTCCAAAGCCACAGACCCCACACCAGAGACTGGTGTATGTGAGTTATGTGTGTGGCTCAGTTCTAGCTGTGCAACTACTGAAAATAGATAAATAATTTTCACTTTTATTCTGCTTTGTTTAATTGGTTAGCTTCCAAGCAATCGGGGGGAAAAATGGGCCTAAGAAAAAGTCGTAGTGCAGTATGTCTCAGGCTGATTTCCCATTTCCTCGCAGGACCAACACAGACAACCATATGCACCCATATTTACACCTACAGTCAATTTAGAATCACCAACTAACCTAAGGAGCATGCCTTTGGGAGGAAGCCAGAGAACCTGGAGGAAGCCCGTGCAGGTGTGGGAAGAATATGCAAACTCCACATAAGTCCCCAGCCAGCTGGCTGATTTTAACCCAGGATCTTCTTACTGCGAGACCATAGCGATAACCACTACACTACATGCTGCCCTGATTTACATTTTAAGTTCAACGAAAGGTCAAACAACTTGGGACTTCTAAAGGAAGGACATTTAGCGCAATTTAGTGCAATGTGAAATCTGCATTAATTACTGAAAGTGAGGTGCAGAAACTGATTTTGTATCGGAGAGAAGCAGAACTTACACCTGGTATGTCTTTTAGATTTCTGATACACACTTACCAGCCCATATTGCTATGCTCACCACGATTCACTTGCAAAACTATGCGTTTAGACTTGGAAGTCCAGGGCACAGCATCGTACATATTTTAAGAAGTGTAACACTTATCTGTATGTTAGCTTATGGGAGTGTGGACTTACCTAGTATGGAAGTCTGGCTACTGCCAGTCCCTCAGACTAATGGCTTCTCCAGGTATTTACAGCTCTTTCCATTTGGTAGTAGTAGTAGTAGATTAGTTTATTTGCTGGCATGACATACTATCCTCGTGGATAGGCTGATATATTACATGTAACAGACAAGATTTTGCAGTTGTATTTTCACACAGTCTCAAGAGGTCAGGTTTTATTTCTGGGAGATTAATCAGAATAGAAATAATTTTGGACCAGAAACCCTTCAGTCTACTAGTACAGTTGGTACTAAATGGAAGCTAGTGGAAATGAAGCCAGTTAATACTGACATTATGTAACAGCATTCAAAGCAGTTATTCATTTATAATTTCTCAGATTAATTTTGAGAAGGTTTATACAAAGAAAAAAAAAACTGTCTGCAGGCAACACATCTTCTCTTCAACAAACAATGCCAAAATTGTTTGAAAAGTAATTACACTTGGCAGCTAAATGTTTCCTGGACTCCAGTGTTTTTCACTTATTTAAAAATGGAAGAAAGCGCTCATAAATACTTTAGAGTTGATTTAAAACTGAGAAGAATTAACACTGCAGGCAGGATATAGTGCTTCACCTTTTTTAATTTACTTGATATTGATCATGTGATCATCTTGTTATTTAAAATTCTTTGAAAAAAATGGGCAGCGCAGTGGCAGAGTGGTTAGCACTGTGGCAGCACAGCAACTCACCCTTGGCTGAGTCATCTATAAATGCAAAGAATCTGTGAGTGTGTGTGTGTGTCTGCTCCTCACATATCTCTCAAACTGTTCGTCAGACTGACCTCAGATTTTATAAGTGCTTTGCAGAGGTCTCAAGGGTGTGTGTCCCCAAGTATGGAGTTGTTCAGTCAAAATATGTCATTTTTATCAATAAAAGTTTAGTCACCGCTACATCTCATGCCCAAGCTTCTAGAAGTGTGGGCAGGGTTTCAGACTGACTCTGTACTGATTGGATAATATGTGGCATTGCTGCATCAGTAACCACAGCACTCCATGAACAAAACATAGAAGTGAAAAATGACAAATTTGACTAGAAAAAGATTATACTTAAGATTTAATACTTAAAAAATTATACCATAAAGCTGCCATGATTCCATAGGTCTAATGGATAATTTGGCATGGAGAACATGAGTTGCGCGGGTGCACTGGGGGGGGAGGGGGGTTGCGCTGGCACGGACCCGTGGTGCTGCAAAGGACAGCGGTGGCACATGGGTAAAGCAGCAACCGACACTCCTGTTAACCGAGCAGGCTGGGCTTGACTCCCTGTGAAGGACTGTGATCAGCTGCTGCTTCTCCAACACTGGTGTCCGACTGGGCAGACCACAATCCTTCGCAGGGAGGCACGTCCAGCCTGCCCGGTCACTGGTAGATGGGTGTCCCGGCTGCTGCTTCATCTGTGTGGTACCACTGGCCTTTGCAGGACTGTGAGTGCCCCCTCCCACCCGAGTATCTAAAAATTAAAAACTTTAACTTTAAAAACTTAATAATAATACCGCCATGATTGTGGAGCGGAATGGCTAGATCAATTGCACATCATATGCGGACACATAAGCACGCTTTGATTAAACGACGACAAGACACAAAAATGCCCAAATAACAAAATAAATCAATTTTATTTAAATATTTACAGACAAATAGGCAACACTGATGCAACAGTTGAAGCCAAACAGGTCATTCTGCTGTGTAGAATCAGAATCAGAATCAGATTTATTGCCATTGTTCATGTAGTACACAAACTAGGAATTTGTCTCGGTGCAATGCTGCAACATTAAACATGATAAAATAAAAGAAATAAACTATACATGCAATAAAGTGTAGAATAAGAGTGAGTAATACTAGTCAACAGTTTTAAATATATTAAGCAGCAGATATTGTGGAGAACCATACAGTGCAGTCGGTAATGCAAAACGAAAACAGTAATGATTGACATGAGTCTGGTTGAGCTGCTGTACATAGTGCACGAGAGTCAATAAGTCACTTAGTGTTCAGCAGTCTGATGGCAGAGGGGAAGAAGCTGTTCATGTGACGGGAGGTTTTAGTCTGAATGGACCGAAGTCTTCTACCTGAGGGGAGAGGGGCAAACAGTACGTGACCAGGGTGTGAAGGATTGGCTGTGATCCGGCCAGCACGTCTCCGGGTCCTGGAGATGTACAGATCCTGGAGAGATGGGAGCTTGCAGCCGATCACCTTCTCAGCAGTGCGCACGACGCGCTGCAGCCTTAGTCTGTCCCTGGCAGTGGCTCCTGCGTACCACACGGTTATGGAGGTGGTGAGGATGGACTCGATGATGGCTGTGTAGAACTGCACCAACATCTTGGTGGGTAGCTTGAGCTTCCTCAGCTGCCGCAGGAAGGACATCCTCTGCTGGGCCTTTTTGATGAGGGAGCTGATGGTCGGCTCCCACTTGAGGTCCCTGGTGATGGTGGTGCCTAGGAAGCGGAAGGAATCTGCAGTGGTGATGGGAGAGCCTGTGAGGGTGAGGGGGGGGCAGAGGGGTTGTGACTTTCCTGAAGTCCACAATCATCTCCACTGTCTTCAGAGCGTTCAGCTGCAGGTTGTTGTTGTTGCACCAGGACGCCAACTGGGCCACCTCTCTCCTGTAGGCGGACTCGTCGCCGTTGGAGATGAGCCCGATGAGGGTGGTGTCATCCGCAAACTTGATCAGCTTGACAGACTGGTGGCTGGAGGTGCAGGAGTTGGTATAAAGGGAGAAGAGTAGGGGGGAAAGTACACAGCCCTGGGGTGATCCGGTGCTGATGCTAACAGAGTCTGAGACAGTCTTTCCCAGCCGCACATGCTGCCTCCGGTCCGTCAGGAAGTCGGTGATCCACCTGCAGAGGGAGTCAGGCACGTTGAGCAGGGACAGCTTGTCCCGGAGCAGAGCGGGGCGGATGGTGTTGAATGCAGAGCTGAAGTCCACAAACAGGATCCTGGCGTAGGTTCCCGGGGAGTCCAGGTGCTGCAGGATGGAGTGGAGGGCCAGGTTGACTGCGTCGTCTACAGACCTGTTGGCTCGGTAGGCAAACTGCAGCGGGTCCAGGAGGGGAGTGGTGATGGACTTGAGGTGGGGGCAGGACCAGGCGCTCAAAGGACTTCATGACTACAGAGGTGAGCGCTACAGGTCTTTAGTCGTTAAGTCCAGTGATCCGTGGCTTCTTGGGGACAGGGATGATGGTGGAGGATTTGAGGCAGGTTGGCACGTGGCATAGCTTAAGGGAGGTGTTAAAAATGTCTGTGAAGACAGGAGCCAGCTCTTTCGCACAGTGTCTCAGGGTGGAGGGAGACACGCTGTCCGGACCGGGGGCCTTGCGCGGGTTCAGTCTGGAGAACTGTCTGAGCACGTCCTGCTCACTGATGACAAGGGCAGGGGGGGGGGGGGGCGCCTTTGATGAAGTAGGGACCGTGGAGGCAGTGGAGCTGGGGGGAGGGGGGGGGAGTTGGACACAGCTGATGAGGTGTCAAAATGGGCATAGTGTTGGGACAGTCTTTGACAAAGGGCTTTGTTATCCTGACCTTTAGGAGCCTGAGGCCGATAGTTGGTGATTTGCCTCAGTCCTCTCCACACAGAAGCAGAGTCGTTAGCAGTGAACTGCTGCTGGAGTCTCTCAGAATATACAGATTTAGCTCTCCTCAGCTCTCTGTTAAACCGATATTTAACCTCCCTGTAGCAGTCCCTGTCTCCACTTTTCAACGCTGCTTCCTTCTCCTTCCTGATCTGTCTGAGCTTAGCAGTGAACCAGGGCTTGTCATTTGAGTACCTCACCATGGTGCGTGATGGAAGAATGCTCTCCTCACAAAAGTGGATATATGAGTTCACAGTGTCCGTGTACTCATCCAGATCATGCGTGGCTCCTTTAAACATGTATGTGTATTATACATGTGTATAATAATGTTCGGTGTTTTGTATTTATAATATTGCTGAAATATAAAAGGATGCACTACAATGGGTCTCAAATATTTGTGAACGTGTCCTGTTATAGTACCGCATGAGTTTATTGACAATAGACTATAAACTACACATATAAACTAAAACAATTATAATGGTAACTGAACAACTTGTAATGATGCCGAGCATAGGTCTGTGCCGCGCTGGGTCTTTGTGGTTTTTCTTTTTTTCTGTATTTGTATTTAGTCTTGATTTTTCATCCATTATGTTTCGTGCTTTTATTTTGACAGCGCAGTCTGTGACTTCCTGCTGTCAAGTCTTTTTGCCGGTTGTCACAGCTGTTTTGGGTTCTCTTATCACTTTCACACCTGATTCATGTTTGGGGTTTTCCCCTTGTATTATTTAAGCTCGCTGGCGAGATTTATTCCCCACGGCATCTGTGCCCCTGGTCGCTGTCTGCCCCCAGGATCGAAGCCCCCCTCCTCGGCGAAAATGTCCCTTCCCGCCATTACTTGCTTCTCTTCTCTGGGCCGGACGTCGTTGCTGACCCGCAGGGGAACCCGACCCAGCCTCCCATGCTCACCACATCGCCACTGGACCTCCTTCCTAAGTCAGGCTGTCCCACCAACCTGGTCCAAGCTCTCACCACGATGATAGCATTTGGCGCACTGCAGAACCGCGTCAATTGATTCCACTCCGCTCTCTTTTCTCTTAGACCCAGTAGCCGTCTTCCCGGGGGTCCCACTGTGCCGTTCAGTTCCACAACAAGGGCAACGTGAACACTGGCATTGAAACCCGCCCGTGCTGGGTCACCTTGGTACTGGTCACCATCACCTCCCAGCTCACCAGGCCAGTCCGTGTCCCGAATTGCGCCGTCATCCACGTCCGGCTGCAGCTGCTGTCCCTCAGGGCTCTCGGTGTCACTCCCGTCAGCTCTATCCTCCGACCTGGGCACCTCGTCGCTGATCACAGCCCGCTCGTTCCAAGCATTCTGCTGCATTGACTCCCTGTCCGGTTGCGGCTGTTTTCCCTGTGGGGAAAGTCTGTGCATCAGTCTTGTCAGCTCTACTCTCCGACACGGATGCTTTGTTGCTGCTCCCAACACCCTCGACCCAGGTGTTCCACTGCATCATTTCTGCGCCCGGCTGTCGCTGTTCTTCCCCAGGGCCCTCAGCCTGTATGGTCCCGCTCATTTGTTGTCTAGCCTCCAGCTGTGGGGAGGGCTCTTGCTGCTCTCCCTCTCCACCGCTGTCACACACCATGCCGTCCAACCCATCAGCGCCATGGTCCTGCGCCAAGCTGAGTTATATGGCTGGCTCGTTACTGTCAGTGACCGGGGACTCTTCCACCCGTGGTCCTGGTTCTGCCTCGTGGTCTAGCTTACCACTCGCTGCTAGGTTTTGGCACTAAGTTAGCTCACCAGCTAGTGTGTCCATTGACATAGACTGAGCCGTTAGCTTCCCAAAGCTAGCTAGCGCAGTCGCTCCTGGCGCCAAATGCTCCATCACCTGCAGCCTCCTGGTCCACGTCTGCCCAGCGAAGTACTCGGCCAGCTGCTCCACAGCATCCTCATGGCGCTCCGCTGCACCCAGCGTGCTGAGGATTCTCCAGCCCTCTGTGCCAAGGTTGTGGGCCAGGAGTGCCCGCTGCTGTCTCCCACCAAGCCTATGGAGACCCAGCGCTCTGATGTACTCCTCAAAGTAGGTTCTCCACTCCGGCCACTGGATCACCAGCTCTCCTGCGTGCTCCAGAAACAGCAGCAATGTCGGAGGCAACCAGCACGCTCTCATTAGTCTTCTAGTCGCCAAATATTACGTCTGTAAAATGAGTGGGCAGGAGTCTTGTCTTCATGCAGCCAACAAGCCACTTTATTACAGAGAACTTGGGATTATATACACAGTGGGCCGTGCCTGCCTGACGTCACCTTGTGGGTGGGCACAGCATCACATACACACACATTCCCATACACAAGAGACACATATTGACTTCCCACTACCTCTAAAACAGCCTGTCTGGAGAGAAAAGTTTTAACTTTAATGTGCAACAAACTTGCTGAATTTTTTTTTCAATTATTAAAAAAGAATCTGTTTCATCAGAGAAGCATTTAATATCTCATATCAAAGCAAAATAGTTTTTGTCAGACAATTTTAAAAATGTAAAAAAAAAAGTCAGGCTATTTTAGGGTCAGGTATTACTCTGAAAGACCTCTTTTCAAAATTCCTTTTATGCAAAGTCCGTAGTCCATAGCAGAAAAAGTCTTGCAAGTTTTAGATTTTGTGAGTATTTTGAATCAGAATGTTGAAATTTGACGTGCCACACCCAAGATACTGTATGTCAACATCATCATCCAGTTTCTGACTAAATTGTTTGAAATCTTTAGATAATTGCATTCCCATTAAGCAAATTATGTTAGCATCTAGTATCAGGCTAAAAATCAAATGGCTACACCAGGGCTATTCAATTATAAAATCAGTTGGGCCACAAGTTGAAATCAAGACATGTAACTGGGCCGCACATATTCAGCGATCAGTTGAATCAAAAATTTCAAACCAGCACAGATCAATATGATGAAAAATATGCACTTTTTATTCATTGTCTTGGTTTTAAATGTGTGCTTGGCACATGACAAGGGCACATCAAAAGTACATAAAACACAATAACAGTGCTGGGGTTGAGCAGAACTTGAAGTAGTAGAAATATTTTTCCTCTTGAACAACAATTAAATAAACAGAATGAAAAAAATTCTGTAAATAACCATTTCGGTCACATCTTACTCAGGCATATCTCAAAGTACATAAAAACTCAATGTGCACTGTTAGTAGCATTAACATTTGTTTGTTATGACCCAAGCACTATGTCATCGTGCTCGGGCTATTCCTGTCAGGGCTTGACAGCGGCGTTGTTATTCTGGCTCTCCGAGCTCTTATTATGACAGTGCTCGGGGAGGCTTCCGCTCAGCTGTCAAGTCCTGAACAGCTGTTCTGCGTTTGTGGTCGTTAGTGATGGACTTCTTAAACCCACGCTAGCGGCCGCATCCCTGCAGCAGTGTCAGTCTCTTTTCGTCGGAGCTACGTATGCTTTGGACTGTTACTACCCTGTCTGTCTGTGGTTTGACCGTCGCTTCCTGTGGACCTGTAAGTGAGCTGTTTAGCCTTACGCCTCCCGGTGTGAGTAGACCGGTGTGTGTCGCTGCCTCAGCAGCTGGTGTTATCACTACTCCACCAACCTTGCCTGTCTGTGTTATGACCGTCTCCTCCTGTGGACCTGTAAGAGAGCTGTTAGCCTTACGCCTCCCGATGTGTGTAGACTAGTATGTGTCATTGCCTCAGCAGCTTGTGTTGTCACTATTTCACCGCTAATAAAAACTCTCACACAACTCTCTGGTGACTGTGTAGCGTCTTATGGTGGCTCGCGAGAGCCACCGCATGACATCGTTTCCTTTTTGAAATAAATATACTAACATCCTGGTCATAACTGACCTTGGCACATCACAAAGTGCATTTAGCTGAATAAAAAATTAACTGTCAAACACTTCAGTGCCCCCCCCCAAGAAAATACTGATAACATTAACAAACATTGCACATCCACCATTGCGGTTTGCTTTGTTTTAAATCACCACATGTGTGAGTAGGAATGTCTTTTTATAACTACACATTCCATTACACACACATATCAGTCAAGCAAAAATTTCTAGTTAAAGATGCAAAAAGCACCCACTTAAAAACTTGAGTAATGACTTCCATCTTGAAAGTTTGAGGTTTTTTTTTCCAAAATTTATAACAATTTTCTTATAGTTTTCTCTGTAAATTTATCTAAATTTGAAATCACTTTCCTCAAATTTGTAATTTCCTCTTGTAAAATTGACTTTTCTTGTACATTTGAAACTTTATTATAAATTTGTGGATTTTTTATGGCTATTTTTTGTTTATTTTCAAATAAAATTACTGTTTTTTAATAAATTTGAAACAGATTGTGGTAAAATTTTGACTTTTTTTCCTTATACAATTTATACTTTTGACCATAAGTTCGCAGAGCGAGAACAGAATAATAATTTAACTCTGATTTCAAAGAAAAAAAATATTAATAAAATTATATCTAATGAAATAAATCAACTTAAATGGCCAAAGATGCAGTTATTTCTGTTAAAATATTTCTATATATTTATAGTTTTTTTTTAGAAATCTCATCACCACCCTGACAGCAGGAAAAACCTCCCCTGTTTTGAAATCCAAATGTTGGCATATTTAGTTTGTCTGAAGGCTGTTGATGGATAAAAGTCAGTGACTTTGTGAATTTCGGTCATCTTAACTTGCCAGGTACATAATATCCATCCATCCATCCATACATGGATACAATATCCATCCATCCATGGATAGATGGATACTGTAGTAGCTGGTGAAGTCAATCCTCAGCAATTCAGTCACTCTTGCTTTTCCCTGCATACAGTATGAAGCTTAACCACACGTTTGCTAAGCGACTCTTCCATTATTGCTCCCATTACCAGTGGGTTAAAACCACCATAAATGCCTCCACTGATTACATACCTCTTTTGCTTTTTCTGCATTTAAAGTACTTTAATAAGTCAAAGTCAAAGTGCCTTTATTGTCATTCCATTGCTAATAAACGATGCAATGAAATTGAGATACTGCTCCCTAAAAACAAACTATCACACTCGCAGTTCACTCATGCATTTAACATTCTTATAATTACAACAATAAATAATGCTTGAAACAATATTACCTAAAAGTTCGTACTTCTCTCAGACAGCAATGCCAGAGACACTCTGCCTGCCGACTGGAAAGCTCACGTGGGCGGGGCGCTTCTAAAGTCTTCGCGGATGACGATCACGCACGTTGTTTGTGTGCGCGCTTGCGGACCGTGATTCCTTCATATTTTTTTCCTAAATTTACATTTCCTTGACATGGCCTGGGCCACTCTGAGGTTGGTTCTGGGCCGCATGTGGCCCGCGGGCCACTAACTGAATAGTCCTGGTCTAAAGACATGCAGGTTATTTGGCATTAAATGGGGATTCTAAGCTGTCTACAGGTATGAACGGCTGTCATTCTCTCTGTGTTGGCCCTGGTGAGCTGTGCAGGGTGTACCCCTCCTGTCACTCAAAGTTGGGATAAGCTAAGCTATACAGATTCTTATTTTTAACTTTTAGTTCATGTCCACATGCTTTTTGTCTAAACTATCCTGACAGGTTAATTGGTGATTCTAAATTGTATCAATAGGTATCAATCTCTGATAGGCCCTTAGAATACAGGGTAAGTACTAGTGAAGTGCATTGAGTGGTCTTTGAGACTAGAAAAGTGCTGTGTAAGTACAGGTCCTTATCCCTTACATACCAGCCTGGGTTAAATACATACTATAGAGAAATGCAGTTGAAACCAGAAGTTTACATACACTGTATAAAAAGACACATAACCTTTTGCTTTCTTGTTTTCTTTTATTTGTCTTTTGTTTGGAAGGGAAGCAAGGCTAGGAGTATTTGAGATGAATTAAAACTGTTCTACCATAAATGTCATAATTCAGCCCCTCAGGGCACAAAGAAGACCCAAGCGCCAGCTGTGAGTTTGCAACATTTAATAACAAAAACACAAAATACAAAACAACACAAAAACACAAAACTTATGAATGGAGGTAAAGCAGGATAATGAGGAAGAATAGTCCAATAACTAAGGCGCACAGAAATGCCGGAATAATTCACCAAAAGAAGAGAGACGGGGGACTCCCATCTGCACATTGAGAAGGATGCTGTGAGCAGTGATCTGAGCAGCCGTCCTTAAATAGGGCAAGCAGGAATGATTACAAAATGATGAGCAGGTGTGGGTAACATGAGTGAGGATAATCAGATTAAACCAGTGACAGGTGTGACAGCCTGCAAACAGAATTTTGACACACGGAAATAACACAACTCGCTATCACAATAAAAGCACAGGAGAACAAAAGGGCAACTGACAATGAATATGAAATAATTCTAAAACATGAACAGACCAAAATGCACAATGAGAAAATAATAACCACCGTCAGGACAAGAACAAAAAGGAATACAAAACCCAAGAAGTGCTCAAAACAATACTAATTAAAACTGAAGTTACAAAGGGAGAACTGGAGAGAAGGCTCAAATATAAATACAGGAAGATAAATTAAAATACAGATAACCCTAAAATAAAACCCACGACAAATAATCAACTAAGATATGGTAACAGGAAACTCAAAACAGAAACAAAGGATAAACTCAGATGACAAAATAAACCGAGATGAGCAAATACAGAAAATGACCATAAACTTAAGACCTGAGCATGGCTCTCCACCCGTGCTCAGTATCATGACAGAGCCTCTCCCTCTAGAGGTGGAATCCAGACACCCCAACGTAACATCAAAAAAGAGAAAAGAAAACACAAAAAGACCCCCCCCCCCCCCAACAGGAATAGAACAAATAATCAAACCCGGGAGGTTGGTGGGGGAAACCAGGTTAGGAGGGACCAAAACAACAACAAAAACTGCTCATGACCCACAACCAGAACAGATATGGTAGCACAGAACTCTAGGACAACTGGGTGGCAAAATAAGGCAGTTCCAGTGGTTTATAAGAATCCCAGAACCACCCCATCACAAGGTGGAGCAAATCGAGCAGCCTCCCAGAGTTCCAGAGCCACCCAAGCAGATGGCATAGTCCATTGGGAGTTCTCCCAGCATTCCTGACTCTACGGATAGCGGGGCATGATGCGCCCCCTCCTGGAGGCGGCAGTTGGAACCCGTGCCTCCCGCAGACTGCAGGGACCGTGGCGTGGATGGAATGAGTCAGTGTCAGCGGGGAGTTGACAATGGCGAACCCATACAGCGATGGCGGCTGACCAGTGAAGAAACCGGCAGGTGAAGGCGGAGGACCCTTGACGACCTTGGGTGAAGGCGGAGAACCCTTGATGACCTTGGGCGGAGGACCCTCGGTGACCCCAAGCAAAGGCAGAGGACCCACGGTGACCTCAGGCAGAGATGGAGGACCCATGGTGACCTCAAGTGGAGAAGGAGGACCCACAGTGACCTTAGGTGGAGACGGAGGACCCACAGTGACCTCAGGCAGAGAAGGATTACCCATGGTGACCTCAGGTGGAGAAGGAGGACCCACAGTGACCTCAGGCAGAGAAGGAGGACCCACAGTGACCTCAGGCAAAGGTGGCGGACCCTTGGTGACCTCAGGTGATGGCTTGGGCAAAAGAACAGAGACAGATACCGGGTCAGACTCACCGGCAGCAGTGGAACCCAGTGAGGAAAGCTCAGAAGGAGATAGCAGCTGTGACTGGCTCTCCCCGACAAGAGCTAAACAAGACCTCTCTAATACTAACATAGTGAAGACAAAAAAGAGGACTTGCCTCAGCTCGAGTTCCACCGCCATCCAACACTCTGGAGATCCAGGCTAGGGCGTCTCGAATTCGCTCACTCAAGGATTCCTCCCCGACACGGCCACCTCAGACAGGGAGGAAGGAAAAAACACCAGAAAATTATTACCGGCAGCAGTGGAGCCCAGTGAGGAGAGCTCAGGAGCAGAGGACATCTGCAGCTGATTCTCCCCACCATGAGCCAGACAAGATTTCTCTAGATCTGCAGGTGTAAAAACAGAACAGAGTACTTGCCTAGACTTGAGCTCCACCGGCAGCCAGGACTCCGGCGACTCTGCTACGGCAGCCCCGGCAGCAGGCGTGATGGCGAGTGCAGCTGACAGACCCCCAGGTGTGGCAGCCGATGCTGGTAAAACCCCCGGCGTGGCGACTGAAACTGGAGATCATCTCACCGATAGCCCTGAGTTCCACGCTGCTGAAACCAGGGGACACTCTTCTGTTGGCTCAGGCTTCAGGACACAGGGAGTGCTCCTCTCCCATGCAGAACGTGACTGTGGGGCTGGAGCGTAACTCTCCAGGGCTGCAGACCCCTCCGTCATTCAGCAGCTCCCTCCCAGGACCGACAAATGCTCAGGAGAAGTGGAGAGGGACATGGGTGAAGCAGGTGAGGATGAGTGAATAATTGCAGCAGCAGGTGGTGAGGGCTCAGCTAACATGGATAGCTGCTTCTGAGCCTCACCACTGGGAATAAGGAAAGACAATTCATTCATTGGTGTTAAAAAATGAAAAGGTACTTGCCTTAATTCCCGGGTAGCTGCTGTAGTCGCTGCAGCAGGACCAGGCAAATCCCTTCTGTGGACTGTGAGAGTCATCTGACGAGGTGGGTAGAGCACCGGAGTCAGGGTATGTGCCATTGTCGGCTCAGACCCCTCTCCACCCAGAGAACCTTCAACCAGCTGCGGCACTAATTCTGGAAGGAGCCCTGGCTTCCAATCCAGCAGCAACTCTGTTTCCTCCACCAAAACCTGCCGGTGCTCCTCCATCTTCTCAGAAGTGGGACCGTCGGGGGGCACAAGGGCTGCGTACCCAATCCAGCAGACTGTGGGCTCTTCCAGCACCGAAGTAGCAGCAGATGGTACGGGCCACTGTTCAGGAGGAGGAGACAAGGCTGCAGCTAAATGATGGTGACTGGCTCGAGACTTCCATACCCAGGGACTCATCTTTGTTGGCACAAGTACAGATGGGGAAGAGGTTTACCCCAGCCCGTGGAGCCAGGATTGAGCATGGAACACAGAGGTGAGGAGAATTGCAAGTTCTGGATAGCTCCACAGACTGGGATATGCCTCAATCACCTGTGCAACACTGTCTCACCATCGCAGAGCCTCCTTGGGAGTGTGGGAGGAGTGAGCGTCCGAGATAATGTCCTTCACTAACTCTGCCGTCCAACACCACCTTGTCCAGCCCCAAAACACTAAAGTCCGTGCGGACTGACATCCCTACAAAAAACAGACTTTAACAAAAAATAAAGGAAAAAAGAACAAGGCAAAACTCACAGCAGCTGGTGTCTACACTGGCAGCGTCCTTCTGTCATAATTCGGCCCCTCAGGGCAGAAAGAAGACCCAGGCACCAGCTGTGAGTTTGCAACATTTAATAACAAAAACACAAAATACAAAACAACACAAAAACACAAAACTTACAAATTGAGGTAAGGCAGGATAATGAGAAAGAATAGTCCAAAGACTAAGGCGCACAGAAACGCCGCAATAATTCACCAAGATAAGAGAGGTGGGGGACTCAAATCTGCATATTGAGAAGGACGCTGTGAGCAGTGATCTGAGCAGCCGTCCTTAAATAGGGCAAGCACGAATGATTACAAAATGAACAGGTGTGGGTAACATGAGTGAGGATAATCAGATTAAACCAGTGACAGGTGTGACAGCCCCCAAACAGAATTTTGACACACGGAAATAACACAACATGCTGTCACAATAAAAGCGCAGGAGAACAAAAGGGTAACTGACAATGACCAACCAACCAACCAACCTGCACTTATATAGCGCTTTTCTAGTCACAAAGACCACTCAAAGCGCTTTCACTAATACTAACCCTCTATTCTAAGGGCCTATAGGAAACAAATATCTAGGGACAATTTAGAACAGCCAATTAACCTAACATGCATGTCTTTGGATTGTGGGAGGAAACTGGAGCCCCCGGAGTAAACCCACACAGCACAGGGAGAACATGCAAACTCCACACAGAAAGGTTCCAACCCCTGCCAACCTGGGGATTCGAACCAGGAACCTTCTAGCTGTAAGGCAACAGTGCCAATGAATATGAAATAATTCTAAAACGTGAACAAACCAAAATGAACAATGGGAAAATAATAACCACTGTCAGGATGAGAACAAAAAGGAATACAAAACCCAAGAAGTGCTCAAAATAATACTAATGAAAACTGAGGTTACAAAGGGAGAACTGGAGAGAAGGATGGAGAAGGCTAAATATAAATACAAGAAGATAAGTTGAAATACAAGATAATTCTAAAATAAAACCCACAACAAATAACCAAGATATGATAACAGGAAATTCAAAGCAGAAACAAAGGATAAATTCAGATAACAAAATAAACCGAGATGAGCAATACAGAAAATGACCTACATAAACTTAAGAACTGAGCATGGCTCTCTACCCATGCTCAGTATTGTGACAGAAGAAGCCAAATTTATTGTCCTTCAATCCATACAGCCAATCATGTACAGTGGATATAAAAAGTCTACACACCCCTGTTCAAATGCCAGGTTTTTGTGATGTTAAAAAAGGAGATCAAGATAAATCATTTCAAAACTTTTTCCACCATTAATGTGACCTATAACCTGTACAACGCAATTGAAAAACAAACTGAGATCTTTTAAGGGGATAAATAAAAAATAAAAAACTTAGAATAACCTGTTTGCATAAATTTGCACACCCTTAAACTAATACTTTGTTGGAACACCTTTGGCTTTTATTACAGCATTCAGTCTTTTTGGGTAGGAGTCTATCAGCATGGCACATCTTGATGTGGCAATATTTACCCGCTCTTCTTTGCAAAAACGCTCCAAATCTGTCAGATTGCAAGGGCAGCTCCTGTGCACAGCCCTTTTCAGTTCATCCCACAGATGTTCAATCGGATTCAGGTCTGGACTCTGACTTGGCCATTCCAAATCCTAAATCTTCTTCTGTTGAAGCCATTCTTTTGTTGATTTGGATGTGTGCTTTGGGTCATTGTCATGCTGAAAGATGAAATTCATCTTCATCTTCAGTTTTCTAGCAGAAGCCTGAAGGTTTTGTGCCAACACTGACCGGTATTTGGAGCTGATCATAATTCCCTTCACCTTGATTAAGGCCCCAGTTCCAGCTGAAGAAAAAGAGCCCCAAAGCATCATGGTGCCACCACCATGCTTCACTGTAGGTATGGTGTTCTTTTGGTGATGAGCAGTGTTGTGTTTGCGCCAAATATACCTTTTGGAATTATGGCCAAAAAGTTCAACCTTGGTTTCATTGGACCATAACACATTTTCCCACATGTTTGGGAGATTTCAAATGTGTTTTTTCAAAATGTAGTGGGGCTTGGATGATTTTCTTCATAAGATAAGGCTTCTGTCCTTGCCACCCTAGATGGGAGATTGTTGTCACATGTACTAAACAGCCAGTATTTGCCAGAAACTCCTGCAGCTCCTTCAGTGTTGCTGTCGGCCTCTTGGCAGCCTCCCTGGCCAGTTTTCTTCTTGTCTTTTCATCAGTTTTGGAGGGATGTCCAGTTCTTGGTAATGTCACTGTTTTGCCATATTTTCTCCACTTGATGATGACTGTCTTCACTGTGTTCCATGGTATATTTAATGCCTTGGAAATTCTTTTGTACCCTTCTCCTAACTGATACCTTTGAACAATGAGATCCCTCTGATGATTTGGAAGGTCTCTGCAGACCATGACTTGCGCTGTAAGATGTGACTACAAAAATGTCAGGAAAAGCCTACTAGAACAGCTGAACTTTATTTGGGGTTAATCAGAAACACTATAAATGGTGGCAGGTGTGTGCTGACTCCCATTTAACATGAGTTTGAATGTGATTGGTTAATTCTGAACACAGCCACATCCCCAGTTATAACAGGGTGTGCATATTTATGCAAACAGGTTATTGTAAGTTTTTTTATTGTTTATTTTTCCCCTTAAAAGATTTCGGTTTGTTTTTCAATTGGGTTGTACAGGTTATAGGTAACATTAATGGTGGAAAAGTTTTGAAATGATTTATCTTGGTCTCATTTTTTTACATCACAAAAACCTGGCATTTGAACAGGGGTGTGTAGACTTTTTATATCCCCTTTACAGTCAAACGCAATTACGTTTCTCCTATCTACAATGTTAATCACATCTAGAATCAGAGGGGCTGCCACCACAAACAACCATGGTGTAGATAGGAAGAGAAATGGAGTAGGAGTAATCTTGAAGGAAGAGTATGTGAAGAGTGTTAGGAGGTAAAGAGAGAGTCAGACAGGATCATGAGTTTGAAGCTAGAAGTCAAAGGTGTGATGTTGAATGTTGTCAGTGCATATGCCCCACAAGTTGGATGTCAGGTAGAAGAGAAAGAGGAATTCTGGCGTAAGTTAGATGAAGTGGTAGAGAGTGTTTCCATGGGGGGAGAGAGTGGTGAGTGGAGCGGACTTCAATGGACATGTTGGTGAAGGGAACAGAGGTGACGAGGAGGTTCTGGGTAGGTATGGTATTAAGGAGAGAAATATGGAAGAACTGATGGTTGTGGATTTTGCTGAAAGGATGGAAATGGCTGTGGTGAACACATACTTCAAGAAGAGAGAGGAACATAGGGTGACTTACAAGAATGGAGGAAGGTGCACACAGGTGGACTACATCTTATGCAGAAAGAGAAATCTGAAAGAGATCGGAGACTGACTTTTGTTAGCTTTAGATTATTGTAACTCTTTATTATCAGGTTGTCCTAAAACATCTTTAAAAAGTCTTCAGCTGATCCAAAATGCTACAGCAAGAGTTTTAACAGGTACTAGAAAGAGAAATCACATCTCTCCAGTTCTGGCCTCCTTTCATTGGCTTCCCAGAGAATTTAGAATTAAGTTTAAAATCCTTCTCCTCACTTACAAAACTCTAAATAATCAGCCCTCTTGTTATTTAAAAGATCTGATAGTACCTTATCATCCTAACAGAGCACTAAGCTCCCATAATGCAGGATTACTTGTAATACCTAGAATCTCCAAAAGTACAATGGGACGCAGAGCATTCAGTTATCACGCTCCTCTCCTTTGGAACCAGCTGCCAATCTGGATTTGGGAGTCAGACTCGATCTCTGTTTTTAAGAATAGGGTTAAAGCCTTCCTTTTTGACATAGCCTATTCTAGTTAGGGTGGGATCAGGTGACCCTGGACCCTCCTTTAGATATGCTGCTAATAGGTTTAGACAGCCGGGGGACCTCCAACAATGCACTGGGCTTCACTCCTTTCTTCACTCTCAGTGTAATATTTTTGCTGGTCATTAACATCTGTTTGATAACTGCCCCTCCCTGAGCCTGGTTCTGCTGGAGGTTTCTTCTTGCTAAAAGGGAGATTTTCCTCTCCTCCATCACAAAGTGATTGCTCACAGGGGATTGCCTGATTGCTGGGGACTTAGGGGAATAAAGAAAAAGAAAAAACAACAACAAAGTAGGCAGCAAAACAAACTACTATATCATATGATACTGCCTAGCCTATTTCAATCAAGCAAACCACTAACTGTGTCGTGAAGCGCTCGTTTCATGAGTGCTAATTAGGACACCAAACGCCCTCTGTGAGTTTGCACATTTATTAACACAAAAATAGACACGAACGTGAACATAGCAAACTAAATCATAAAGTCCATGGCAAAGATAACAAGAACATTAACATGGAAAACGCTGGAGGCCAGCGGGGCTCAACGTCAAAGGAAACGTGAAGCCGGAATCGCCGAGCAAAGGGGGACAGAATCCAGTCGGAGCACACCCGAAGGCAGCTGGGGCTCACGGCTGGAAATAGGGAAAAACTACCTGGACAGAGTCCTGCACTCACCTTAACAGCGGGACCCAAACACAGGATATTTTGGAGCTCCTGAGGACAGGTGCACAAGTTATAATTAGAAACTATATAATTGGGCTGCACGGTGGTGCAGTGGTTAGCACTGCGGCAGCACAGTTTACCCTTGGCCGGGGGATCATGGGGATCGTGGGTTTGATCCCAGCCCCCGACCAACAGTGATCTGTGTGGAGTTTGCAAGTTCTCCCCGTGTATGCGTGGGTTTACCCCGGGATTTCTCCGGTTTCCTCCCACATGCCAAAAACATGCAGGTTAGGTTAATTGGAGACTCTAAAGTGGCCCTAGGTGTGAATGTGTGTGTGAATGGTTAAGGGATAGCGCCGTATCGTGGCTGCTTCATCCATCCAGGTGGTGGATGACCCTCAATTTCCCCTCTGGGGATCAATAAAGTATACTAAATCTAAAAAAAAAAACAAAAAACAGGTGTGGATACATGAGTGGAGAAAATAACAGAATGACAAACAGGTGTGCAGCTCCGACTGGTTTGTACAACACTGTCAAAATAAAACACAAACCGGAAAACATAATGACACAAGAACATAACTATAAAATGCACAAAGAAACAGAGAAGACTGATCTAGACTAGAGACGGGGCACAGCACCCCCCCCCCCGTGCCCCCGATCATGACAGAGCCCACCCCTCAAGGGGTGGAACCCAGACACCCCAGGGAAACATCACAAAAACAACCCCCCCCCACACACACACAGAAGACCCCCCCCCCAAAAAAAAATACAAAACGAAACCCAACATGACACTATGACCAAAACAAGGGAATATTGTGCATACTTGAGGAGGGTGGAGCTCATGATCAGGTGCAACAGAACAGCCCGGAACACCACGGCTGAAGTGCACCCATATGCCGGGAAACCTGAGACAATTTCAGCTGGAGCACAGCAGGGCTTGATGGCTGAGGGAGAAGGGAAAAGGACAACACCTGCTCGGAGCTCAACGCACTCTCCTCAACGGTAGACCAACTGAGGACGTGAAAGTACAAAATGTAGCAAAAAGAAAATAAAGTCAGACTAATATGAAATATAACCAAAGCCACTAATTCCCTTCAAACTTGAGGTAATGACTCAAAACAAACTAACAGATTAATTTCATCAAATGACTACAAAAGAAAAGAAACAAAAGAACAGAAAAACAAATAGCAAAAACCAACAGACAAATCAAAAGTCTTAGGAGAAACAACATTTTGAGTGCAAGGAGAAAACAAGAACTAAGCATATTCAGGGAAAAAAAATCAGAAAAACATTGAATCAAAAGGAAAACATAACATGAAATAACCCGAAACCAACCCACCCTGGGGGGGGAGGAGGGGGAACCAAGGCACGAAGGGACCAAACTCAGCCAAAACAAAAAACACTCATGACCCACACACTGTCTCACAGGTGGCAACATGGGACTCCAAGCCCGACAGATCACTGGATGGAGCAGCTTGGGCGGTCTTTAAGAGCCCCGAGCCCACCAGCATCTTAGCTGGAACACGTCGGGTGGCCACCCCGCATTCCAGGGCCACCTGAGAATGAGGAACAGCCCTTCAGGTGGCTTCCTGGCATCCCTAAGCCAACGAGCCACGAGAGCTAGGAGGCGGCATCCTCCAGCAAAGGACAGCCGATAAGCAGGAACCTCCCATTACGCACCCTCGGCGGCCCCGGCCTAAGGCATAGCTGCACCCGCGGCGGCCCCCGTCAGGGGCATAGCTGCACCCACGGAGACCATAGACAGCAGGTCGGCAGCACCCTCAGTGACCGTAGACGGCGAGTCGGCAGCACCCTTGGGGACCGTAGATGGCCAGTCAGCAGCACCCTCGGGGGCCTCTGCCTGAGGCATCACACCCACGGTGGCCTCGGGCTGAGGCATCACACCCACGGTGGACTCAGGCTGAAACATCGCACCCACGGTGGCTCCTGGGCTGAGGTGCAGCACCCTCCATAGACCCAAGCTGGACCGCAGCACCCACGACGAACTCAGACTGGGCTGCATCATCCAAGACACCCCCAGGCTGGGGTTCAGCACCCACGATGGCTCAAACGGAGGGGGAGCAGCACCCACCAAGACTTAAGACGAAGGAACAGAGATATACACACACACAGAGTCGGGGTCGCCGGCAGCAGTGGAGTCTGTCGAGGAGGGCTCAGGTGCGGCTGACGGCCGCACCTGGACCTCCTCACCAAGAGCCAGGCAAGCTCTTTCTAAAACAGAGAAGGTGAAAACAAGAAAGAGCACTTGCCTGAGCTTGAGCTCCACCGCTGTCCAAGACTCCGGCGATCCTGACAGGGACGTCTTGGGTCTCTCCACCTGGGCGTCCACACCTGGCATGGCCAGCTCGTACGGGGGGGGGGGGGGGGGTGTCATCTTGGTCCTCTCCGTCTGGACGTCCCCTCTCGACATGATCACCTCAGACGGGGAGGAAAGAGAAAACACCAAAACAACATTGCCGGCAGTATTGGAGCTTGGCGAGGAGGAACCGGGAGCAGAGGACATCTGCAGCTGGTTCCCCTTACCATGAGCCAGACAAAAATTCTCTAAAACTGTGTGTGTCAGAGTAGTGCAGAGTACTTGCCTGAACTCGAGCTCCACTGCCGCCCAGGTCTCTGGCGACTCTGCTGCGACGACCTGTAACGTAAAAATGGAATATTAATAAATAATAAATATGATCAGGTATGAATTATTTAATTTATATTGATGTATTGGAATCTGAGCTCAAATCTCATTTCATATACATCAGAAAAGTTAATAACACTCGTAAGGGGCACCAGCTTCTATCTTTAAGAAGCAATTTGATCTTTAATTTCACTTTATACCTGTTTGATCACTCAATAAATTAATCAATAATCAGTCTCAAAAATTTTCCGTGAATTCGATACCTGGGCTTGAAACAGACTCAGAATGAAATAAATTCCCAACAACTTCTCAATTTTAAATATTTATTAAACGAAATGATTAATAGACATTGAAATAATTTCATTGATCATAAAATCAATCTTGTAAATGATAGATTAACAATGTCAATATTTTCGGAACCAGGGTTAAACTGAGAAACGAATTTCTATCAGTTTGAGTTAACAGATTATTAAAAACAACGCAAATTTATGGAGAAAGTTTGCTAATTATGAAAAAGTCCTAAATTAATCTTAAGAAAATAAAAACGGAATTTTAATGAAAAGAAGAGTTATGTTAAGGGCTTCTTAATTTGCATCTGATTAGATAAATAAATTATTAACGAACCTCAGAAGCTAATTCAGCAGTGGAATTAAAGTTTTTGCAGCTCACGTGCTCTCCTGTGATGATAGTTCTGTCGTCCGTCTTTTTGTGGATGTTAGGGAAATATCTGCCCGCAGATACTTCAAAGTCCACACAGTTCGACCTTTAAATTCAAGCGGTCGAAGGAGGCTGGATTCTGGGCTGTATGACCCACAGTTGAAACGGGTTCTAGCCCGATGGTGCCGACGTCTCTTCAGAGCGATGTGGGACAGCTGCGCGTTGATCCTTCAGCTGCGTCTTTCTTCAAAAGGTCTTCGATAATAATTAAAAGATATCTAATCCAATTTCAAATTAGAAAAGAAACTTTCGGACTTTAGATAAAAATAGTGGTTTCTGGTAGGTGCTTGGTCAAGAGAAATATTATAAAAATAAAGTCAAGATTAAAGTTTACCTTAAAATTAAACAAACGGTGGTTTTACAGAAAGTTTAACAGAAAAACTGATGAATAAAAGAAAATTGGAGTTTGACTCCGATTAAGAATTGAGCTCAAAGAAAAAGGAATTCCTAGGCATTTAAGAGAATAAAAGAAAATACAAAGTTACATGAATTTTCCGGTTCCGGCTCTGCCGGACCGGCGGCGCCACACGAGTCGGCTGCCTGTTGCAACAGCCTTTTTTTTATCTTCCTTCTTCTTTCTACACCTTTCACTCTGTATATACAGTATATCACGGACGCACGGATCGCCCCGGGGGTCTCCCGGGTCGGCGGACGGAGCCACGGTTTGCAGCGGGAGACGTTACAGCGGGGAGGAGCTAGTGCTAGCTAGCACTTGGCCGCCGCCCGGTGCTAATGGGAAACTCGACATACCGGGAGCTGTAGCGAAAACGAAGCGGGTGCCGGGCTGGAGTTTAGGCGGCGTGAAAGAAATATAAGACAGAATAATAAAGAGCGATGGCAAGAACCAAGCAGACCGCCCGTAAAATCTACTGGAGGAAGAAGCCCCCCAGGAGACAGCTAGCCACCAGGGCTGCTCGGAGAGGCGCTCTGGCCACCGGCAGAGTGAAGAGGCCTCGCCGTCACAGGTCCGTGGCTCTGAGAGAGATCCATCGCTACCAGAAATCCACGGAGCTGCTCATCCGTAAGTTGCCCGTCCAGCGCCTGGTGAGGGAGATCGCTCAGGACTTCAAGACCGTCCTGCGTTTCCTGAGTTTCGCCGTCATGGCTCTGCAGGAGACCAGCGAGACCCACCTGGTGGTCTCTTCTTCGCTAAGGGGGTCACCATCATGCCCAAAGACTTCCAGCTGGCCCGCTGCATCCGCGGAGAGAGAGCTTAGACTTTCTGCTGCACACCCACCAGCCATAATGCTCTGCACTGTGTGTCTATATATATACATTTATAGTAATATGGACATATGTTTGCTAGATGTTGTTTTTTCCTGCCTTCTGATTGTTGCTCTGAGTGTTGCTGTCCCTGTGCTGTTGCAATCCTGGAATTTCCCCATTGTGGGACTAATAAAGGCTTATCTTATCTTATCTTATCTTATTACAAGTTATGAGTTATCTGCTCTGTGTTCAGAAAAGCGCCATGTGGTCCTTTGTTCTTCCTTGCTGTGTGTAGACAAATGGAGGAGATCAGGAAAAAAAAAGCGAGCAGCTGGGAAGAAATCCGGGGAGGAAAAGAAGGGCGTCCGGAGCAGAAAAGAGGGACGAAAAGAGGCAAAAAAGGGCAAAAGGGCTGAAACCGAGTCTCTCTCTCCTTTTTATAAGCTCTGTTGAGTTTCGCGGGATTCCGGCCTGCCCGGAATCTCAGCCAATGAGCGTCCTTCGTGGGCGGGCTCGATGAACTTTTAATCCAATGAACAAACAGTCTATTGTTCGGAGTCCTTTGGGTGAAGAGCTGTCGTGCAGCGATTGGCTGTGGGAGTCACATGGTTTTAGAGGTAAACTTTGATACATGATATCAGTCCACAGGAATACACAGTTTTAAATACATTGGAATGTACTGTTACACACTTATGTATAACTAAACTAACCTTAGTGTATCTTATAAGCAGTGCTTCTAAATCAACATGCAGGAATAAACATTCATTTAACATTACCATGCCATATATAAAATCACAGATTAATGCATTTCACACATATTATTGATTTTCCACATCAAACACATCAGAGTCCATCTGCATTTTCATAGTTCTGAAAAGAATGAAGGTTTAGAATTGAGTTTGTAATAATGTACTTTAAAGTTGTTTAAATCCAGCGTTTTCACAGTTTAAGGAAATTAGCTGAGTGTGGATCTGTTGCATGTTTTATGGGGGCAATAAAATGGAGCAGGACATTGGGGAAATTCCTTAGGCTGGTTTTAACAAAAGGGGATTTCAGCTGTGGCCTGGGGGAAGAAAATCCGTTTCTTTGCATTATTCCTGGATGAAACAAAAATGTCTTTAAGCAGAAAAATAATTGTTGCTGAGCCAAAGCGAGATGATGCTACAGACCCCAGCAGCAGACATGATGGTGGATGCAGCCAGATGACCTCCAGGCTTGGCGCCCCCCACTGGTGGGCTTCCCAGAGGGATGGCTGCTGTTGGAGGTGACCTCTCCTCCCGTCCCGGACGTGGTCGCAGGGCAGAAACGGGAACTCCAAGAACTGCTGGTCTCTCTGCCATCCGGTGGCTCCTTCCCAGGAGCGACGGGTTCTTGGAGGCCACAAAGGAATACATGGGAGAGGGAGGTGAGGGTGAGACAACAGCAGCAGGTGATGAGGACACAGCTAGGTTCAGCTGCTGTCGCTGAACCTCATCACTGGGAACCAGGCAAAGTATTCCATTAAAATAGGAAGAAGAATGAAAACTCACTTGCTTTATTTCCCGGGGCATGATGGTTCCTGCTGCTGAAACTGGCCCAGGTAATGCTCCTCTGGCCACCGCTGACATCTTTTGGCAAGGAGGCAGAGACCCGGGCTTCTGACAAGGGAGGCAGGACATCGGAGCTCGAGGCTGGTGAGGAGTTGATGATGCTGATATCCGGAAGCACCCTCCAATTGGCACCGACCTGGATACATGGACTAAGCTCCTCCTGCAGCTTTCCCACCACAGATCCTCCAGCTGAAACACACCCTTCCTCCCTTCGGCATGCAGCACAAGCCGAGGGTGACATTGTACTACAGCCTCTGCCAGGCCTAAGTTCCAAAAAACATCTTTCGGGGATGAAAGTTGTGCGAGCGTTGATGATATGTCCATCCATCTCCCGGAGCACAGCGCAGAGCTCCCACCCCAATTTCCGTGAATGTTGTCCTCTGCTTGCTGACATTTCAGCAAGCAAAAGATGGCAGGGGAAAAAAGAAAAGGGGATCAAAAGAAAAACTGTCAAAATCACAGAGGCTGGTGTCCAGATGGTCGTGTCCTTCTGTTGTGAAGCGCTTGTTTCACGAGCACTAATTAGGACACCCAACGCTCTCTGTGAGTTTGCACATTTATTAACACAAAAACAGACATGAACGTGAACATAGCAAACTAAATCATAAAGTCCATGGCAAAGATAACAAGAACATTAACATGGAAAACGCTGAAGGTGAGCAGGGCTCAATATCCAGGGGAACATGAAGCCGGAACCGCCGAGCAAAGGAGGACAGAATCCAGCCGGAGCACACCCGAAGGCAGCCGGGGCTCACGGCTGGAACTAAGGAAAAATTACCTAGATGGAGCCCTCCACTCACCTTTACAGAGGGACCCAAACACACTCAGGATATTTTGGAGCTCCTGAGGACGGGTGCACAGGAAGAAAGACACAATAACCCCCCAGGGTTTTGCCGTGCCCTTATATGCCAAACATAATTAGAAACAGGTGTGGATACATGAGTGGAGAAAATAACAGAATGACAAACAGGTGTGCAGCTCCGACCGGTTTGACAGCCGGAAGCTGCACAACGCTGTCAAAATAAAACACAAACCGGAAAACATAATGACACAAGAACATAACTATAAACGCACAAAGACACAGAGAAGACTGAGCTAGACTAGAGACGGAGCACGACCCCCCCACCCCCCGTGCCCCTGGTGTTATGAATTCAATTCAATTCAACTTTATTTATATAGCGCCATTTCACAGCAACAGTCATCTCATAGCACTTTCAACTGTAGGGGAAACCCCCACAACTGCAGAAAGACCCCAGCAATCAGGCGATCCCCTGTGAGCGCTTGATGATGGTGGAGAGGAAAAACTCACTTTTTAACAGGAAGAAACCTCCAACAGAACCAGGCTCAGGGAGGGGCAGTCATCTGCTGCGACTGGCTGGGGGGGTGAGGTGATAGAGAAGCCAAAAAGAATAGACATGTAGAGAGCAAACAGCACAACGGGGACTCAATCTATGGGAGAGAACAAACAGATGTCAATGACCAGCAAAAATATTTCATTGAGAGTGAAGAAAGGAGTGAAGCCCAGTGCATTATTGGAGGTACCCTGGCTGTCTAAACCTATTTATAAGCAGCATAACTAAGGGAGGGTTTAGAGGCACATGATCCCTCCCTAATTATAGGCTATATCAAAAAGGAAGGTTTTAATCCTATTCTTAAAAACAGAGATCGAGTCTGACTCCCAAATCCAGATTGGCAGCTGGTTCCACAGGAGAGGAGCTTGATAACTGAAGGCTCTGCCTGCCATTGTACTTTTGGAGATTCTAGGTATTACAAGTGATCCTGCATTTTGGGAGCATAGTGCTCTGTTAGGATAATAGGGTAAAATCAGAAGATCTTTTAAATAAAAAGAGGCCTGATTATTTTAAGCTTTGTAAGTGAGAAGAAGGATTTTAAACTTAATTCTAAACTCTATGGGAAGCCAATGAAGGGAGGCCAGAACCGGAGAGATATGATGTCTCATTCTAGCACCTGTTAAAACTTGTGCTGCAGCATTTTGGATCAGCTGAAGACTTTTTAAAGATGTTTTAGGACAACCTGATAATAAAGAGTTACAATAATCTAGTCTACAGCTAACAAAAGCATGAACCAGTTTCTCAGCATCACTCTGAGACAAGATGCTCCTAATCTTGGAAATATTACGCAAATGATAGAAGGCAGTCTTAGAAACTAATTTAATATGTGAATTGAAAAACAGATCTTGATCAAAAATAACTCCAAGGTTCCTCACAGAACTATGCAGAGAAAGAGTAACCGCATCCAAACTAAGAGTTTGATTTGGAAAGGTATTTCTAAGGGGGTTTTTTGGACCAACAAGAATGACTTCAGTCTTATCTGAATTTAATAGCAGGAAGTTACAAGTCATCCAAGCTTTGATTTCCTTAAGACAGGCCTCTAACTTGGCAAATTGATTACTATCATCTGGCTTCATTGACAGGTATAATTGTGTGTCATGTGCATAACAATGAAAATGTATACAGTGCTTTCTAATAATGTTGCCTAACGGAAGCATATATAAACTAAAAAGAATAGAGCCTAGCACAGATCCCTGTGGAACTCCATGACTGAGCTTTGAGTTGGAAGAAAACTCATTATTGACATGAGCAAACTGGAACCTTTCAGATAAATAAGATCTAAACCACTGCAACGAAGTTCCATTAAGTCCAACATAGTGTTCTAATCTATCAAGTAGAATATTATGATCGATAGTATCAAAAGCTGCACTAAGATCTAAAAGAACAAGTACAGAAACAAGTCCATTATCAGATGCAATAAGGAGGTCATTAGTGACCTTCACTAAGGCTGTTTCAGTACTATGATGGATTCTAAACCCAGACTGAAACTCTGCAAATAAATCATTTCCCTGCAAGTGGTCAAATAATTGCATAGCAACAACGCTTTCAAAGATTTCTGAAATGAAAGGCAGATTAGAGATTGGTCTATAGTTAGCTAAAACTCCTGGATCCAGCGTTGGCTTTCTGAGTTAGGGTTTAATTAAAGCTGTTTTAAAAGCCTGCAGTACATGGCCTGATGTTAATGAAGAATTGATTATTTGAAGAATAGAGCTACCAATAAATAGGAATGCCCCTTTCAGGGCATAAATGAGGCACCAAACGCCAGCAGTGAGTTTGCTTATTTATTCAAGAAAAGTAACAAAAGAATGTGCCACAAGGGGCAAAACACAAACAACTAAACATGCAACCCCGAAGGGTAAATAACAGAAGAGATATAAAGAGTCAAATACAAACACTTACATGAATAAAGTGAGGGCGAAACCTAACACTGTAGAAAGGCTGGCATCAGGGTTAGGGACACCAGCCAGGTAGGGCGAGGTCGCAGCAAGGAATAAACCCCGCTAGCAATCTTAAATAGAACACAGAGAACTCAAACTACCAACAAATGGAGAGTTAACGTAATTAATAAATACCCTAAGCTGTGACAGGCCACGAGCAGGTTTGACAGCAGGAAGTCCTGCCACGGCGCTGTCAAAATAAAAGCACAAATAATCCCAATAATAAATGAAGCTAACTAACTAACTAACTAACTAACTAACCTGCACTTATATAGCCCTTTTCTAGTCACAAAGACCACTCAAAGCGCTTTCACTAGTACTAACCCTCTATTCTAAGGGCCCATAGGAGACAGATATCTAGGGACAATTTAGAACAACCAATTAACCTAACATGCATGTCTTTGGATTGTGGGAGAAAACTGGAGCCCCCGGAGTAAACCCACGCAGCACAGGGAAAACATGCAAACTCCACACAGAAAGGTTCCAACCCCTGCCAGCCTGGGGATTCGAAGCTAAATAAACAGATAGAAGATGGGGAAAATAATAAGTGACTTGAGCGTGGAACAGACCTGCGCTCGAGATCACTACACCCGGATCATGACAAACTGTACATATCTGCCATAAAAAAGAACAGGGTCCCTCCCTTAAACCACTCAAGCCCCATCTGGGGCTGCATTATGATTGTGCTCCATCTGCCAAATGAGAGATAAGAGGTTTCCAAATTCTTTCAAAGTCATCAACCTTCACTTGAATAGCAAAAAGTATTTTTTTCTAGGTGAAAAAAGGATGTGTCCTTTCCCCACTGCTCTTCTCCCTCTACTCCAACGACTGCACCTCAGAGGACCCTTCGGTGAAGCTCCTGAAGTTTGCGGACGACACCACAGTCATCGGTTTGATCCGGGATGATGATGAGTCTGCATACAGGCGGGAGGTGGAGCAGCTGATCCTCTGGTGCAGCCAGAACCATCTTGAACTTAACCCACCCAAAACGGTGGAGATGACTGTGGATTTCAGGCGACACCCCCCTTCATTCCCCCCACTCACCATCCTCAACAGCACAGTGTCCACTGTGGACTCCTTCAAGTTTCTGGGTACCACAATCTCCCAGAACCTGAAGTGGTCCTCCCATATAGACACTGTCCGGAAAAAGGCCCAGCAGAGGTTGTTTTTTCTGCGTCAGCTCAAGAAGTTTGATTTGCCTCAGGAGCTGCTGGTTGTCTTCTACACCGCCATCATCCAATCTGTCCTCTGCTTTTCCATCACTGTCTGGTTTGGATCTGCCACTAAACAGGACAAGACCAGACTGCAGCAGATCATTAAGTCTGCGGAGAGGATCATTGGTACCGACCTACCCTCCATTGAGAACTTATATCGGTCCATAACCAGGAAACGAGCGGGAAACATCTGTGCTGACCCATCACACCCCGGCCACAAACTGTTTGAACTTCTATCTTCTGGTCGTCGCTACAGATCACTGAAGGTCAAAACCACCCGTCACAGGAACAGTTTCTTTCCTCAAGCCATCACTCTGATGAACTCCTAACATTCACCTAGTCCTACCTGTTGCTGTACTCATGACTTTTCATCCATTATTACATTGCACATAACTCTCACACTGCTTTTTACTTCGTTCACATTATATCACTGAATCTGAGTTCACATTGAAATGCTGTGTGACTGTATATTTTTTTTCATATATTTCTGCAAAGTGTGGTTAGTCTGAGTAAATAACTGCATATATTCCTGTATATATCTGCATCCTTTTATAGAAACGTGGACAGATTGTAATTTACTGTACATACTCTGTTGTCATTGAATCCTTATTTAAATCCTCCACCTGAACAATGAGTGCAAGTTTTTAGCCAAAGTCAAATTCCTTTTATGTGTTGTGCATACTTGGCCAATAAAGCTGATTCTGATTCTGATTCTGAAGAGTGTCCATCAGATCCATGAACCAGTGATTCAGCGTTGGGGTTTCTTTCTTTTTCCAAACCATTAATATAATTTTCTTTGCAGTGATAAGTCCATATGCCAAGAGGCGTCACTGAGCTGGTGTTATTTTCTTTGTTTCTCTGGACAGCCCCAAAATTATTAAAGCTGGATCAGGTTCTATCTCAGTGCTGAATAACAGTGACAGAAATATAAAAATGTCTTTCCAGAACCCTTTTATTTTGGGACATAGTGAAGAAAGTTGCTTGTAGTTGCTTGAAAGTTGCTAGTCGTAGCACCTGACACCGACACAAAGAAGCGACTCTGTCCCCAGTGATTGGGGCTCGTCGGAGGAACTAACCGAGGCAACAGTTGGACGGGAGCCGGATCGGAGTTCGGGTGCAGCAGTGGTGGGAGACGGGGACCAGTGGAGGACCACTGGGGCCCCAGCCGGACAAGAGCCAGAGTCGGAGCCCAGTTACAGTGGCGGGGTTCAGCGGAGGATCTACTGAGGAAGACGGCTGTAGGTGGCGGGGCTCAGCGGAGGAACTACCAGGACCCCAGCTGGACAGAAGCAGGATCGGAGCTCAACTACAGCAGCGGTGAGCGGCGGGACTTGGTGGAGGAGCGGCCGGTACCCCGGCTGGACAGGAGCTCAATTGCAGCGGGACAAGCAGTGGAGGGGGCTAGCTGAGGCCCAGCTGGATTTGAGGTTGGTCAGATCGGATACCGGTGACACCAGCAGAGATTGTTTTACTATCAACAGGTCAGTAAAAATGCCACCAAAGAAGGAGGAAATAGAAGAGATAAAAAAATCTCTGAACTTCTTGTCAGAAGAACTGACCAAAGTGGCTAGTCAACAGGCTAAAATATTAGGGCTAATGGAAGAAGTCCGAGAATTAAAATTAACAATTAAGGAAAAAGACAAAAAAATTGCGGACTTGAAGCGACGCGTCGAGGATCTTGAACAATGTTCTCGTATGGATGATCTAATTATAAGTGGACTAGACATTAAATATCAATCATATGCTCATGCTACAGCAGGAATGAGAGGTGAGGAGGCTCCCACAAGTGAATCAGTCTCCCTGGAAAACCAGGTGCTTCAGTTCCTTAATAGTAGAAATATAAAGGTAGAAGCAAATGCAATTTCAGCTTGTCATGCATTACCCAGAAAGGATAATAAAACAAAGAAATCAATTGTGATGCGCTTTGTGAACAGAAGGGTAAAGAATGACATACTGAGGCAGGCCAGAAAGCTACGGGGAACAGGTTTACCTAAATGAACATCAAACAAAAACTAATGCTGAAATAGCACGGCAAGCACGGATGCTGAAAAGACAAAATAAGATACAGGCAACATGGACAAGAAATTGTAGAGTTTGGATCAAACTAAATGGAACACCTGAGGAAGCAAAGAGTATAATAATCAGAGATATTACTGACTTAAATAAATATAGATGAACACTGATTAAGAAAATGAAGAGACTATGATAATCCATATCCACACACGGCAAGAATAGTTCTTTTGACATACCATGTCAATGTACTTTAAAAAAACAAACAAACTAAACAAAACAAACAAAAAAACTTACGACTGACTTGAGTAGACATCAATTATCCCCAGTTAGAGGAAGTCATTTGACACAGAGTGAGGAAATTCAAACTCTGAAAATATGCCATTATGCTGAACATAATCTACAAGAGATGGAGAATGATATTGATCCTGATAACCACTTTTTCAATAATATTCATAATCATTGTGAATATTACACTGAAAAGCAATTCAAAAGTCAAGTGCAACTAGATGGTAAACTATCAATAATACACTTCAACAGCAGAAGTCTTAACAAAAACTTTCCACAGATTCAGGACTATTTAAAACAGCTAGACAGAAAAATTTACAGCTATCGCAGTCTCTGAAACTTGGCTTAATGAAGAGCAGGCTCCTCTGATGGCAATAGGGGGATATCAGATGTTTCATATTAACAGATCTCAAAAAAAGGGTGGTGGTGTTGTACTGTATATTGATGACCTGTATAGGTGTAAGCTTGTAAATGGAATGTCCTTTGCACTACCAGGGATTCTGGAATGTGTTACTGTTGAGATTGACCAAGATAAAACAAAAAATCTAATTATAAGTTGTATATATAGAACGCCAGGAACTTGCATTGAGACATTCAGAGATAAATTAGTCGAGCTGTACAATAATATTACTAGTAAGAAAATGGAGGTAATTTGTGGAGATTTCAATATTGATTTACTAAATCCAT
The DNA here is from genome assembly GCA_020510985.1 of Pholidichthys leucotaenia. Taxonomy (NCBI): domain Eukaryota; kingdom Metazoa; phylum Chordata; class Actinopteri; order Cichliformes; family Pholidichthyidae; genus Pholidichthys; species Pholidichthys leucotaenia. Next base: position 174,245,248 of record CM035848.1, on the reverse strand, counting down.
ATCAACAAAATGTAATTACAGAGTTCATGAATTCTATGTACAGTATGAGTCTATATCCCACAATAACACATCCCAGTAGAATCACAGTTCTCACTGCTACACTTATTGACAACCTGTTGATAAGAAAATAGAAAGTGGATTATTGATAAAAGATATAAGTGACCATTTGCCAACCTTTGCACTTATCCATGGCCACACGGGGGCCAATACAGAAAAAATTTTAAAATCGTTCAGATACAAATCACAAAATGCAATCAGTTCTTTTAAAGAAGACTTGCTGAAGCAAGACTGGACAAAAGTCTATGTATCAGATGTAAATGAAGCCTATGACACATTAATAAACATTGTAACCACTCTTTATGAAAAAATTTGTCCATTAGTAAAGAAAAAGCTTAAACATAAATTTGCCGATAAGCCATGGTTAACCAAAGGATTACAAAAGGCGTGTAAAAAGAAAAATGTATTATATAAAGCTTTCCTAAAGAAAAGGACAAAAGAAGCAGAGCAGCAGTATAAAACATACAAAAATAAGTTAACATATATAATAAGATGTAGTAAAAGTGACTATTACAGTAAAGAACTGGAGAAAAACAGAGACAATATTGAAAATACATGGACAATACTTAACAATATTCTTGGAAATAAAAACAGAAATACAAGCTACCCAACCGATTTTTCAAAAAATAATAAAACAACTCAGAGTGTGAATGCAGCTTCACCTGCAGATGAATTTAATAACTTTTTTTTGTTAACATTGGTCCTAATTTGGCTTGAGAAATACCCATTACGGCACCCACAGGTGATACAATAAGCAAAAACACTGCTATAAAAGACTCCATTTTCATAAAGAACACAGACGAGAGGTAATTGAAATTGTTAAATCGTTTAAAAGTAAAACATCTACGGACTGTGATGGTACTGACATGCTCATAGTCAAAACTATTATTGAATGCTTAGTGAAACCACTGACGTATATCTGTAACCTGTCTCTCCAAACAGGTATATTTCTCAATGCAATGAAAATAGCTAAAGTAATTCCGATATACAAGACGGGTGACAGAGGGGAATTCTCAAACTATAGACCAATTTCACTATTGCCACAATTTTCCAAGATACTTGAAAAAATATTCTATGAGAGAACTGACAACTTCATAATGAAGAATAATTTATTGTGTGAGCAGCAATATGGGTTCAGACACAAGAGGACAACTGTATTTTCTCTAATGGAATTTATAGAAAAAATATCAACTGCCGTTGAAAATAAAGAGTATTCAGTTGGGGAATTCCTGGATCTTAAAAAAGCATTTGATACAGTGGATCATAATTTATTATTAAAGAAACTACAAAATTGTGGTATTATGGGGGTAGCACTGTCCTGGTTATGTAGTTACTTAAAGAATAGATATCAGTATGTATGTGTTGGTAACAAAAACTCACAGTTACTGAAGGTTACTTGTGGAGTCCCACAGGGTTCAGTTTTGGGGCCATTGTTATTCAATATGTATATAAACGATATATGTAAAGTTTCAGAAAAAATGGATTTAAAATTGTTTGCCGATGACACTAATTTATTATGCAGTGGAAGCAATTTGGAACAACTTTTGGATACACTCGGAAAGGAATTAGGAAAGTTTAAACTGTGGTTTGATTCAAACAAATTAACGCTCAGTTTAAGTAAGACAAAATTTTATAGTTTTTAACAACCATCACAACAACTTAGTTTCTAAACTCAGTGTAAATGGTGTAGAGATTGAAATGGTATCCGAAACTAAATTTCTTGGAGTAATAATTGATAATAAACTGTGTTGGAAGTCACATATTAATTATATTAAAGGTAAAATATCCAAATCAATTGCAATACTACACAGAGTGAAATATTTGCTGAATCAATCCACACTATATACCTTGTATCATTCATTAATACTCCCATACATGACATATTGTACTGAAGTATGGGGAAATACATATAAAACAAACATATATCCAGTCCTTATGCTTCAGAAGAGAGCTATTAGAATAATAAACAAAGCTGCTTACAGGGAACCAACAAACCCACTTTTTCTTAAATTAAAAGCTCTCAAGTTGAAAGATCTGGTAGACTTTAAAACTGCAGTAATAATGTTTAAAGTGAAGAATCTATCACTGCCCGCAAATATCTAAAAGTTGTTCCAAATAAGGGAGAAACAATGTCATTTCAGAGGAACATGTATGTTTCAAAAACCTTCAGTGAGAACTACCACCAAGCAACACTGTGTTTCAGTGCAAGGAGTCAGATTATGGAACGATTTTGGACCTGAATTAAAATCATGTACAACGCTTGGACAATTTAAACAAAAACTAAAGGAAGAAATACTCCAAACATATATACAAGATGACATGTAGAATCCCATAAAGATTGTCATATCCAGTCTGCGTTGTGCTGTTGCTTAGTTTTTTGTCACATTTTGTCTTAGCTTTGTTCCGAATTGTAATCGCTCTTGTTTGTTTTTCTTTTGAATTCTTGGATGGAATATGGGTTGGCAATATAAGCTGCGGCTTCAGCCATCACCCATTTCGGATAACTTATGTCGAACTGTATTATCAGAGGAGTTATTGTCTAATTTGACCTTGTTGGATTTTCTTTCCCCCTTTGTTATATTATTCTGTTTCTTTTTAATCTGTACTTTTAATCTATCCGAAATAAAAAAAAAAAAGATTCATTCATTCAAGTTGCCTTCTTCTATTTTGCATTTTTCATACATAGGGGAGACTTCAGGGAATATTTTATGTAACTTTACTTTTGAACAGTGTGGTCTGTGTTATATTTTAAACTGTATTAAACAGTGACGTGCATTTATTGAACACTTATGAATATAATCTAGACTCAGCCCAAATGCCATTCTGTATCTCAGTGCCCAATTCTTTCACCCACTCAGCCCTTATAGTCTCTGTGGATGGGCAGCTAATATCTTGAAATGTCTCATAAATCTGTGATATTGTTTGTCCTGGCCCTGCACACTCTTTTAGACAATCATCTATTCTACCTGGTACAACTGTTACATACTGAGGAAGATGTACTTTCACATAATTTCTAATTTGAAGAAATCTGAAGAACTGAGTTTGAGGTAACTCATACTCTTGCTGTAACTGAAGAAAGGAAGTGAATGTTCCGTCTATGTAAAGGTCCCCTATGTCATCTACGCCCATTTCTTTCCACATATCAAAAGCCCCATCTAGACTGGAAGGGGGAAAAGAAGGGTTTTATTATAGTGGCAATGCCTTTTGGCAATTGTGGGGTTTTCCCCGACAGCTTGAAACTGCTATGAGATGACTGTGGTTGTGAATTGGCGCTATATAAATAAAGTTTAACTGAATTTAAATTGAATGTTTGCTCTAAGAGTGTTGATGGAGAAGTATAGAGAAGTTCAGAAGGAGTTGCACTGTGTCTGTGGATCTAGAGAAAGCATATGACAGTGTGCCAAGATACAAAGTGTAGTGTGTAGTCAAGAGTGGCAGAGAAGTATGTGAGGGTGGTGCAGGATATTTATGACAGCAAGATGGTGGTGAGGTTCAGGTTCAGGTTCAGGTTACTTTATTTGTACCCGTAGGTAGATTTGTTTTGCAGTCTGGTGACATCCATATTTACAAGCCACAAATTACATTCAACATAGACACAAACACAGGCACATATGAAGCTGACTATAAACATGATAAAAATACTCAAGGCTCCATCAGTCAGGGTATAAAAAGACAAAGAGATGGGAGAAAAACCAGAGGTAAGAGAGAAGGGTCATATTAAAAGTTAAAAACTAGTCAAAGAGGTTAAAAACTCAAAGGTCTAAAACCCAATAAAAGATTTAGAACCCAAGTAACATCCTACAAAAATAAGTAAATATAAAATGGAGTTAATAAATAGGTACCTAAATTATGTGCAATATATTGTTATAGCTTGTTCAACTCTTTGACAGCAGCAGGAACAAAGCTGTTTTTGTAGCGCTGGGTTCTACTTTTTGGGACAGCAAACCTCTGTCTTGAGGGAAGAAGCTGAAAGTTGCAGTGCAAAGGGTGGGAGTCATCATTTAAAATGGAGGTAGCCATCCTCTGTACTTGTCTGGTGTACAGGGATGTCAGGCTCAGCTGTGGCTCACCAAGCAAACGACTGGACCATCTAACTACCTGATCCAAGGATTTCCTCTGTTTCAGTTTTATCTGACCAAACCATGACACTAAAGAAAAGGATAAAACAGATTTAATTAAAGCCCGATAAAACATTGTCATTATGGTTCGGTCAATTTGGAAGCGTGCAAGTTTTCTCAAGCAATGCAAATGTTGCTGACCCTTTTTGCACACCCTTTCACAGTTCTCTTCAAAGTTTAAATTACTATCAATAATCGTTTCAAGATATTTGTAGGATTGTACACATTCGGTGGTCTGGCCTTTTAGTACGGTGACTTTGTGCCTGGGATTTTTACTTCTAAAGTCAATAATCATGTCTTTAGTTTTTGTTGTATTCAGCTGCAGGTAGGAATCCTCACACCAGTGAACAAAATCATCAACTACTGGGCCGTGGCCACTCTCACCATCCTGGAGGAGACTGACAATAACTGAGTCATCAGCATACTTTATAATGTGTCTGTTGTCATGTCTGCTCCGACACATGTTTGTGTACAGGATGAAGAGTAGTGGTGACAACACACGCCCCTGAGGAGAGCCAGTAGAAGAGCACTTTAGGTCAGACAATGTACCATTGACCCTTACTCTCTGCGTCCTGTTGGTTTAAGAAATCCAGAATCCAACCCACCAGATTATTGCTCACATCAAATTGTTGCAGGAGCCTTTCAACTAAGATATGAGGTTGGATTGTATTAAAGGCGGAGGAAAAGTCCACAAATAAAAGGTGTGCTGTAGGAGTGACAGATGGATTCAAGGTGGGGGTGAGGTTACATCAGGGATCAGCTCTGAGGCCCTTCTTGTTTGCCGTGGTGATGGACAGGCTGACAGATGAGGTCAGACAAGAATCACTGTAGACCATGTTTGCAGATGACATTGTGATCTGTAATATGAGGAAGGAGCAGGTGGAAGTAAACCCAGAGAGGTGGAGGTATGCTCTGGAGAGAAGAGGAATGAAAGTCAGTAGAAGCAAGATAGAATACATGAATGTGAATGAGAGGAAGGCAGGTGTAATGGTGAAAATGCATGGCGTAGAGGTGGTGAAGGTAGATGAGTTTAAATACCTTGGAGTCAGCCATTCAAAGCAAAGGAAAATGCACAAGAGAGGTGAAGAAGAGAGTGCAGGCAGGGTGGAGTGGGTGGAGATGAGTGTCAGGGGTGATTTGTGACAGAAGGATGGCAGCTAGAGTGAAAGGGATGATTTACAAGATGGTAGTGAGACCTGTTATGATGCATGGTTTCGAGACGGTGGTGCTGACAAAAAGACAAGGGATGGAGATGGTAGTGGCAGAGTTGAATATGCTAAGATTCTCATTGGGAGTGACTAGGAGGGACAGGATTAGAAATGAGTATATCAGAGGGACAGTTCATGTTGAGCACTTTGGAGACAAAGTAAGAGAGGCAAAGCTGACATGGTTTGGAAATGTGCAGAGGAGAGATAGTTGATATATTGGACAAAGGATGTTGAAGATCTAGCTGCCAGACAGGAAGAAAAGAAGAAGACCACAGAGAAGATTCATGGATATAGCGAAAGAGGACATGGAGAGGGTTGGTGTTACAGAGGAAGATGCAAGGGATCAGGTGAAATGGAGTCAGATGATCCACTGTGGCGACCTCTAAAGGGAGCAGCTGGAATAATAATAATAAAAGAACGCCATCCCAACTATGAAGCACAGGGGTGGCAGCATCATGATGTAGGGGGTGTTTTCCTGTGCGAGAGATTGGTAGACTTCACAAAATAGATGGCCTCATGAGGAAAGAATATTATCTGGAAATATTGAAGCAACATCTCAAGACATCTGCAGGAAGTTAAAGCTTGGGTGGAAATGGGTCTTCCCAATGTAAAATAACCCCAGCATACTGCCAAATTAGTTCCAAAGTGGCTGGACAACAAAGTCAGTGTTTTGGAGTCGGCATCACAAAACACTGATCTCAATCCCATAGAAAATTTGTGGGCAGAGCTGAAAAGACATGTGCGAGCAAGGTGGCCTACAAATCTAACTCAGTTACAACAGTTCTGTCAGGAGGAATGGGCCAAAATTCCAGTAAACTGTTGTGAGAAGCTTGTGGAAGGATACCCAAAACGTTTGACTCGTCTTACAGTTTAAAGTCAATGCTACCAAATACTAAGGAAATGTATATAAATTTCTGATTTTGAAGAAAGTAATAAAAAATTCTCCAAAAAATTGTTTTGCAAATATAAAAATCATTTAGCAAATAGAAATAATTTTGGTAATCCTAACTGACCTAAAACAGGAAAAGTTTAGTCTGATTAAAAAAAGATTATGTGTCTTTTTATACAGTGTATGTAAACTTCTGGTTTCAAATGTGCGTAGAACAAAGGTTACTCTTCTAATCTGGACTGCTTGTTTGACAGAATGAAATGACCAACAGACCTGCAGACCTCTAGAGTGGTTTTGGCCATTTTGTCACCTTCTCAAATGGTTTTGCATCTTAACATCCATCCATCCATCCATCCATCTTCAACCGCTTAATCCTTTTCGGGTCGTGGGGGGCTGGAGCCTATCCCAGCATCTTTGAGCGAAAGGCAGGGTACACCCTGGACAGATCGCCAGTCCATTGCAGGACCAACACAGAGAGACAGACAACCATTCACTCTCACAGTGATACCTGAGGACAATTTAGAATCCCCAGTTTGATGCCAATTAACCTAACATGCATGTTTTTTGGCATGTGGGAGGAAACCGGAGAAATCCCAGAGTAAACATGGGGAGAACATGCAAACTCCACACAGATCACTGTTGGTCGGGGGCTGGGATCGAACCCAGGATCCCCCGGCCAAGGGTGAGTTGCTGTACTGCCACAGTGCTAACCACTCTGCCACCGCACTGCCCTAGTATCAGAAGACAGAGCAGGAGACGTCTTCTCCAAGTATCAGAAGACGGAGCAGGAGACGAGCAGACAGCTGTTACAACTGCCAGTGTTCAACAGGCTGGGGCATTTGGCGACCATAACATACAATATCGGTTCCGTGCTGAAGGTGGGCAGCATCAGACACGAGGCTCTGCAGAAGTGAAGCAGCGAATATGATAAACAAATCTACAAGTCAGGTAACGTATCATGTTGTTCAGGTAACTGACCAACAACAAGATGGAAGAAATGAAGCAGAGGGAGCAGTAAGGGTCGTCTCAGCAGCTGCATTTACTGGCGCTCCTCAGGTTGTGGCACAGGCTGTGATCCAAAACCCTTTCAGTAATGGAGGAAGCCCAGCAGGAGAGGCAGTGGGAAGGGAGACCCGCTTCGCTTACTTCCCTGCAACCGCAGTAAGTGACGGGACTGTGTCTGTGCAGGCCGCCACGGACCCCACACTCACCCAGGCAGGGGGTCAGTTTTATGTGATGATGACCCCCAGGATGCCATCCAGACAGGCACACCATGAACCATTGCCCCACGCACTCAGCCCTACCCTGCAAAAATGGATGGACCCCGGACGCCAAGAGATGAAAGGAGAAGAGCACAACATAATGAAGTTGAAAGACGGCGGAGAGACAAGATTAACAACTGGATTGTCACACTCTCAACGATCATCCCAGACTGCAGTATGGGCAGCACCAAGACTGGACCAAGCAAAGGGGGCATCCTGTCCAGAGCGTACGACTACATCCGTGAATTGAGGCAAACCAACCAGTGGCTGCAAGACGGTTTGAAGGAAGTCAAGAGGATACAAGTATTATATCAGTATTATATTTGCTCCACCTTCCTATTGTAGTAGTATCATACTGCCCCCTCAAACCAAGTTGAACAAATTTTACTAAAGCAGTTTTGAAAAGTGAAGAGTTTGATACCACACGCATCAAACTATTTTCAGATTAAAGCATGGCCTGTGCATCAGGAGGTGTGAGTCACCTTGGCTGTGTGTGCACACTTCAACTGCATTCTTGTTCTTTTAGCTGACAGAAACAATTCACACGGAGAGAAGTCATGACTTCTGAAGCTGCCGACTTCGGCATCTGAACCATGGTGTGTGTTGAAGAGGTTTTTGTAATGTCAGATAAAGTTGTGGGTGTCCTCAGAGGAGCAAGATGGAGTCCCTAATTTAAGCCTTCTCAATAAAAACAAGCCCTGACAGGAAATTTCCCTGAGAGAGTGACAGAGGAGTCGAGCTCTATTACTGAAATTGCATCTCATCTTAATATTGAAAATGAATCAACATTCTCAGAACCATCATCTTCCATCTCCACCTCTTTATCTCCATGCCTCTTTTCACCTCATGGCTACCCAAAAAAGAACCGACAGGCTGCAAGTGCAAGCTGGAGCCAACATTAAAGCATTTAGTAAAGTATTTAGCTTTACTGCGGGCAAATGGAAAAAATGAAAATTGACAAATGAAGAACAAGCAGAAAAGAGAGAACTAAGAAAAAGAAAAGAGCAGAGACGGGAAGAAGGAGGAGGGACTCGTACAATTATTTCTGCTCATCTATCACTGTGTTTCACTCCTCAGTCGCTTTCACCCTCCCTGTTTCTGTCCCTTTCTTCTTCCATTCCTTCTGAAGTCTGAAATCTCTGAGGGAGCTTGCTCATAAGGCCTAATTTATTTACCACCACCACTCAGCTGTATCACTTCGTCATTAATCTACCAATGTCAAATCTGCATGGGAGGTTGGACGCCACCTCATGCCAGGCGGCAGCTACACAGAAAATACTTGTGGAAAACCTTATCCATAAACATTTTCTCGATTATCACTATTCCCTGCAGAGTCAAGGAACTTAGTATGAACCACTAATGAGCCCCTATCTGACCTATATTTAAATCATAGACGTATTTCTGCATAAGATGTTGCAGCCATTAAGAGGAATCTACCGAGTTTTACTATTGCACACAACAGCAAGGAGCAAATGTGTAGTTTCCATTTGTTTTACAACTAAGTGACACCCCCTGTCAAGCTCTTAAAGAAAATAATCCTTGCTGTGCTAGACTCCCATAGTTTGCTTTCTAACATTTTACAGAAGCGTGCAGTAGAGATTGAAACAAAATTATCAGTGTGAGCATAGTGGTAGGGTTGTGAATGTACATTGAAGAATGAGAAGAAAGAAAATGTGTGTTTAAGACAGCAGATTGTTAATCATCACAGCCCATGCACCTGCTAAATATTCAGACCAGGATTACATTGATTTTGCATCACTGGAATGAAGAAGTACACTCCTATTCATTAAAATAGTCACATCAAACACATGCATTTATGATGAAAGAATATATTAAAAGCTTGATGGGGAGCTTTCAATAATACAATGACATAACTGAGCAATAATTTTTCAGAAGTCAGAAGGGTCCTGTACAAAATGTCAGAAGAACTTAATTTATTAATCAATAACCATACAAAATTCATTCCAGGCTCTTTCTCTTGTTTTCGTAGAAGCGGAGGAGAAACACTCGGCCTGGTTCTTGAGTGTTGTACTGTAGCATCAGGAGATAAAGTCAAAGAAAAAAAATGGCCATGTTGCTTAAACTGACAAAAATTTATCAAATTAAAGTGTGATAGCTTCCTGCCATGTTTCTGATTTATTAAAAAAGTCAGTCATTGTTAAGATTAGTAAAAAAAAGTCCAACCCCAAAGACACTGGGATAGGCTCCAGCACCCCCCCCCCCCCCCATGACCCGAAAAGGATTAAGTGGCAGAAGCTGGATGGATTGATGGATGGATGGATGGATGGATGGATGGATAAGGGCTTGGAAAAAATGTACCATTTATTCAAGAAGCTTTAATTTGTGCTGTCTGTTGTGTCTGTGCCGGGAATGAGACCAGCGGACTTGTCCACGTGTTGAGGGTAGCTTTATTGAACACGCTAATATAATAACAAGCTAACATATAGCACTAAGCTAGCAGAGAGTGGGGACAGGCAGTTGATAGGCTGGAAGGCGGAGCACCAAAAGAGGACAACTCTGTCAGGTGTGTGTGAGGAAGCAGACCCAAACGCCAGACTCCGGTTTGCAAAGTTTAATTTGGCTGAACGTCACCTTCAGCTCAAATCATAAATGACACTTCCATTAACAAAAAGGGGAAAACAGGTGAACAAAAACTAACTCAGGCAGAGTTCTCAAACTAACAGAGGTGAGAGTAAACGCTAAATGACGAGAACACCATACCCTGGAGAGAGACGGCACTCCTGAAATAACAGAAGGCAGGTGAACACGATTACAAACAGGTGCAAACACTTGGCACAAATCAGACAAGGCAAAAAGGAAACTGAGGACACTGTCAAACAAAGGCAAACCAACCACAGGAGATAATAGAATAGAATAAAATAGAATAGAATCTTTATTGTCATTGTACAAAAATGCAATGAAACTCTGTTCAGCAGTCTCTTGTCAGCAGCTTAAAATACAATCATCATCATAATAAATAATAATGAATAGATAAAACACTAATGCACTCTACATATATATAACTGTGTGCATACCTGCTAAAAGGATTATAAGTGCAACAGTCTGTCTGGAAAAATGATAATAAAGCACGTACTGTGGAGGAACAAATAAGTTCAGGCGAGGTACGACGAGCTGTGAGGTTGCAGTTTTATTTTCCTCCAACATCATGAGACACACTGTAGCGCTGTGTTGTGCTGTGTGTTCTTGTGAGGCATGTATTGTAAGCTCTTTTATACAGACAGAGAGAATGCATGGCACATTTGCATATTGATATACATATCAGTCAATACATATCATTTGCGTGACCAACTGGCACCTGGACATCCTCTCCTTAATCCGGGGATGTATAACAATAGTCCATTGTTCTGATTGTCTCCTAGGGGCTCTCTGTCCGTATGCAAATTGTCCCCTGCTTAGTGCAGGCTGGCTGAGTGTGAGGATTGAATGTCCATATAGATTGTGGTGGGTCACCACAGGGCTCCCCCCAGAACACTCAACAGGGGTTGTGACCCCCCCCCCTCCCCCCGTTGTTTGGCTCCAGCTCCGGTAGAACTGTCGGAGGACATGTCAGTCCGTGAGGGGGATGGGGGAGGGGTGGAAAAAAAGCAGTGTGCTCCGCTCCGGGTTCCAGCACGTTGAACGGCCATGGATCGTGGGCGCACGGGCTGGTGTGTTTCATGCGTAATGGAACAAGACGGCGATCGGCCGGCTTTAGGGAGTGAGGTGCGGGAAAAGCGCTGTGCAGGAGGAGGGGGAGTAAGTGAGTGCTGGCCTGGGACGTCAAAGGTGTCTGGGCCGCGCAAAAATCGTGTGTGGATCCGCGATGGTGAGGGACTTTCCCGGTAAACCTGGCGGAGATCCACAGCGGCTGTGAAAAAAAAAAAAAAAAAAGTCTCTGACTTCTCTCGCGGCTCGATCCAGCGAGGATATGGGGAAGGCAAGTGGCCAAATTCCCCAAGGACGCATAGCGGCTGTGAAACAACTGCAGCTGTGTGAGGGTGTGAGGCGGTTTGGCTTTTAGGTGCGGAAACAGCCCTAAAGCCCTCGGGCACCGCAATCGGCTAAATTCCCCTTGTGCACCGTGGCTGAGAAACCCATACAAAGTCCTGTGTGTGGGCTGCACGTCTGCTTCAGGTGTATGAGCAGCCCTGAAAGTTCCGAGGGTGGAGATCGGCCGTTTTTCTCGGGCATGTGCAGCGGCAGAGGACGCTGTATCGGTCTGTGGAGCCGGCTTGACCCTGTGCGTGGCGTAGTGACCACATTAGCTGGCAGTTGCGCTGTCCTCGTAATACTGCGGTGTGCGTGCGGGGCTTCTGTGCGCGGGAGGTCCACTTGTCACGAGCTGAGTCAGGGTCGGGGAGCTTGGTGGAAATCAATGCAGTCGGCGTCGATGTTTGTCCCCGTTCAGGCTGCTTCCTTCGTTTGCTCGTGTTGCCGTTCATGGTGCGTGTCGGTCCAAGTGCTGTGCTCTGGATCACGCGCTCCGGTGAGGATGAAGAGGTTGCAGGCGTTCTCTGGTCCTCTGTGTCCACAGCGCGGTGAGAGGGAGCAGACGGTCATTCTCTCTCGTTCTGTCACCAATGTGGGGGGAAGAGATCGGCGAGGGGCGCACCATGACGCGTGCTGGGGCTTTCCCGGTCGGGGTCATCTCCGGGGTGTTCGCCTCGTGTTCCATTCTTCATCAAGGATGATTGTGGTGGGTCACCACAGTACCCCCTTTTTGCTGTCATTAGCCATGTTTACATGGACACAAGTAACCGGATTAAAAGCCTGATCGGAATAAAAATGTTTCATCTAAACATGCCAATCTGAATATTCTGACCCGATCACACTCATTCGGATCAAAATTTCCTTCCGTTTGAGACGGGTGGGTTATGCCAATTGTTAATCCGATTGGTGCGCATATAAACACTTATTCCGAAGTTTGGGTAGAAAATATGTTTACTGCGCATGTCTGTATGTCAGCCACACGTCGACGTGACATATTCCCGCCTTTACAGCAGCTAGCCGAAGACATGGCGGGAGTAAAACAAAACTGGTCTGTATCATCCTGCTGTCTCCCTCTGTTCGTCATATGCAGAAGTATGTGCTGCTGGGCTTGTAGCTCCATTATGGAGACCAACAGAAGCAAAAGTACAGTCTGAATAACACAATACAGGTCTATTTCAAAAAAAGACACAAAGCGGGGTTTGTTTACATCAAAAGTTGCTTCTTCTTCTACTGTTTCCGGAATGTCGGATAATTGTGCACATGTCAAAATGATTTAGTCCGTTCAAACATGTGATACATAGAAACACACGTTCTAAACAGATCAACTTTTTCAGGATCCATGTAAACAGTAAAGTTCTGATCTGAATTGTAATCAGAAATTTTGCACATGTAACCATGGCTATTACGATGATAATGACAGGAAAACCCACAATGATAAAGTCAGAATAAAAATAAAGCACAAGAATAAACTTAAATCATGAGCCGGTCATCCGACCAGGCTGACCTTGACAGACTCCCATTGTTAGTCCTCCTTTATATCCATGGTGTGATGCCGTCATCCTGTGCATGCGTCCCCACATCCATGGTGTGTGTGGTATTATTTCTAATATCCCCCACCCCGTGAAAAAACAGAAGTTTACCGGTGTTGGTTTAACCTTAACTGGGTAACCATTGTTGTGGCATTTTGGTGGCCTATAGCTAAAACAGCACATATACAACCAGAACCATATTATGTAAAGTAGCGCAGACTACAACCGGGTTCATCTCGTTGGAAGTCACTAAAGCTAGCTAACACACACATGGCCTGGCTATCAGTTGTAGGAACAATTAGTTATAAGTGTGATAAGGTACAAGGATTATTTAATTTATATAGAGAGGTGTGTGTGTGTGTGTGTGTGCGGAAACGGAGGTTTACTTCGTGACCACAAACACTCACAAACAAGAGGGAAACACTCGTCGTTAAGTGACATTACATTCAATTGATTTGTAGACAAGTGAAATGATCAACAAGTATCAAATTATTATATTAACTGGTAACGGATTCCTGAGCATAAAGTCTGTAGTTAAACCTTTGCGGAAACAAGAGAAACCAGATTTTGAATTTGTAACTGTAATGCAATGGGAGACTGTGAAGTAACTAGCAAAAATATGCAATAAATTGGACGCAATTTTATGGAGAAAATGATAAAAGCTGATTATATGATAAAGGAAATTCTGAGTTACTCTACAAAACCAGAGGTTATTGAAAAGAAGAACATTATTTTTCCTTCAGCTTTATAGCTCCTATCATAGCTTATGGACTAACTTTTAACATGAAAAATTGGTCATATTCAATTAGAATTAGATATCACATTTAGCCCAGCAAATAGGAAGCTGGAGTTTGGCTTAAGAACAGCTGTGTCTTCAGAGTTCAGCGATGACCTTGAACGCCAGCAGATGGTAAAAGGGGGAAAGACTGCCCACAGTCCTTTCCAATCGTTGCAGCGGTTCTAGCTTACAGACTTAGCAGCAGAGCGACAGTGGAGCTGGCAGCAGAGTAAGCGGCTGGCCTCTGGGCAGGTGACGTCTTCTTCTAGGCAACAGGTCCTTCCCTGGCCCGCAACTTTGGGATGTCCACCAGCCAACAAGAACCACAAGCTGAAGGAAAAATGGATGTAAAACAGTTCCACCCATGAAATCCTAGTTCTTCTAATGTTGTGGTATGTGGGTGAGGCAGTCTCGAGGGAAAAAAAGTTCAAAAATCACTATCAGTCCACTTTAACAGTGAGTTAAGGAAAATCAGTAGGAAAAGTTTAGCAGAATAAACACGGCGTCTGAGGAGAGGGAAAAACGGCGTTTTGGAGTTTCACTCCAAGTAAGAGGGGTTGAGCTCAAGGACAGGATGACCTCTCCTCAGGTACCAGAGAAAGACGCACACAGAAGAGACAAAAAGACTTCAGAGAGAACAGAAAGAACTTAACTTCAAGACAATGAAAGACAACTTAAAGAAACCTTAGAGAACACACTCAACTACTAAGGCATTTCTCCCTATTTAACTGAGTGCAGTTCTTTGGTCATAACATATGACTGGCAGCAGGAAGACCCAATTATTGGCTATTGTGGGAAATCTGAATGGAGTATGGTTCAATAAGAAAGCGGTCCTTTGTCTGTAACCGACCAATAGAATGAAAGGGGGCGTCATCCAACAGAGACAGCCTGGTGATTGGCTGGTACCAGTCAGATGACTAGCATAAGTCCTTAGAAGGCAAACACATATTAACTGTGAAATTCACATTATATACTTATATATAAAATCAAAGCTAACATCAGTGATTAATGACTAACTTTCATGAATGCTCCCAGTGAGTATGCACTTTTATAACTCGTTTAAACATTTTCAGACATGCAATACATTTAAAATCAATGATTAATGAAACATTTCAAACCCATCATTGTCCGGCAAAGAGAGGGTTATCTTCAACAGTGTTTTGAGCAGTATTTTCCTGGAAAAATATCAAAGTCTTGAGGAGAGAGGATTATTTTAGGCAGATAAAATAAAATCCCAACGTTGATTAGATCCAACATGTTCCTGAGTTGAACAGAAGGGGACACTGTTGGCCCTTGGACAATGGTAGGAGGTCTTAGGAATGTAGTGGATGTCTTCTGGCTTGTATCGAATGGCTATTTAGCACATAAAACTGTCTGAGGCTAAGTGTTCCTAGGGAATTTATGATGAAAGTCCAGGCGTCTTCCTGGCATCAAGAGGATCCTTGGGGTCTTAAGTCAAGCAAGGAATGTGGCGTTATGATGCTTTATTTAGGAAACAGGGTGAGTTGGGGGTCTTCTGTTCACAGAGACTGTTCATGTATATTGGAACTCAGATGTAACACTACACAGTAGATGGTATAACTGTGCGGCACATAGATGCAAGTGGACTAGGCTAGACAACCGACTCGAAACACGTCTCACGTCAGGGCTGTAGCATAGCAAAACATACATATACATATACAACAGTGTATTGTTACCAGTGCTGTGGCTAACATATGCATGGTGGTAAAGCACAATACTGCACACTGTTAAAGCACACTGTTTAGCTAATGTTTAAGGCACACATATTTGCTTGATGTTAAAAGCACAATATGGTAAATTAGCTTCTAAGACCCAAATAAATCACATAAGGTTCCATACACTATAACCATTTTTTGAACCTGGAAAACTGGGTAGACTGTCGGTAAAGCCCTGCATGGTTGAGTGGCTTATTCTTCCACTTAAGAAACAACCATGCTCTGTTTAAACATATCAAAAACAGAGTCATTTTACTGTCCATCCTCAGGGGGCCTCTGGCGAACCCGTGGTGGGCACAGCCCTGGTGGTGCTGGCTGCAGCGGACCTGGGTTCCATCTTGCTGGAATCATGGCATGCTCATCAGCAAAGTCCCAGTCCGGGTCTCACACTGACTGGGTCAGTTTCAATGTCGCATCTTGATCCAGGGAAGCTGTTGGTCTTACCTTGCTCAGATGGATGGCGTGCCGTCGCAAACCATCGGCCATCTGGAATGTGGCTGGCCCCACTTGTGTGGTGATCTGCATTGGCGGTGACAGGAGCATCTGCATGTCATTGGGGCATTTGGATCAGCGGACCCGAACCCAATCGAGCACCATGAGCATTGACCTGTTGAGCTTCAGGCGGTGCTGCTGCTGCTCTCTCATCTCGTCAGTGGTGGATGCTGCTGGTTGTTGCGGCAGCGTGATGTTCTCGCCGGTGGCAGGACGAGTTCCAGATTGGTGCCATTCACCGGGGTCCTGCTTGGCCACTGACCCAATCTCCTGTGGCTGTACAGCAACCTCCGTGAGGCTTATGCTGGATGAGGATCTGAGTCGAGTCCGTGTTCTGCTCTCCGTGTGGTGTGAAGCTTGAAGCGGCTGTACTCACGTCTGGGTAAAGTGTGCTCAGGCCATTAGCGGTCAAACAAAGTCCTTGGTGGTCGATGATGTCGCCATGCGTCACTACCTGGAAGGTGAACGCTGGGAGGACTTTGAACCCGTAGTGAACCGTTAACATGATGGTTCCTACGAGGCTGATTTTGTTGTGCCCATATTTGTAGAGCTCCACCATGTCCGGCTTGATCGGGTGCCAAGGGAAGAACTTCTTCACTATGACCCAGTTCATCAGCGACCTCTTAGCGGCGGTGTCCAGTGGCAACGGCAGACTGATACCATTGAGCCTCATTGTGCTCCACTTGTATGCCAAATTGCTGCAGTCCACTGAATGAATGGTTGTTGGCGAAGGCAACCCAATTGAGCTGGGTGGCGAGCCCGTCATTGACAATATTGAATAGCACACTTTGGCAAAGTGATTAAGCTTACCGCAACGCTGGCATCTCTGTCCTTTGGCTGGACAGGAGCACTCGTGTGTCTGGTGCGTGGGGGAACCATAGCTACCACATGGTGGTGTAACTTGATGTCTTGTCATCCCGTGGCTCACCTCAGGGTCCTCCGAAAAGGTCACGTGTCATCGGGCTTTTCTGCCGGAGCAACTGCATGTGCTTGTGGAGGTTGTTATTGTGAAGCTCCTAGCTGTGATGTTAGCTGGGCGGCAGCCTCCAACTGAAACACCAGCTCCACCATCCCAGCCAGCGGCATGTCGTCCGGTAACGTTAACTGCTTCTCTCTCAGCTACATGTTGGTGGTGTGCTCCACTAGCTGGTCCCGCACCATCTCGTCTTCCAACTGGGCAAACTTGCATGTTCTCGCCAGACAGCGGAGGTCAGCGATGTATTGCTGTATCATCTCTTCTGCTCCCTGTCAGCGTTGGCAAAACTTAATTCTCCGTACCAACACACTCTTGTGTGTCACAAAATGTCCTGCTAGTAAGGCAACACATTTGTCGTAGGTGTCCGCGGGACCAATGTTCTAAATACATGCTGTCCCTCGCTACTGAGGCTGTGCACCAACATTGCAGACAGTCAAAGCTTGCTAGCTTTAGCCAAATACATAGCCAACACGTATGTTTCTAAAGATTCGAACCAATGGGGCCATGGAATAAGCAGGTCACCTGGCGTGGCGAGGAACAGCGGCAGTGGTGCTAGACACAGATACATCTTCAGGAAAATAATTAATTCTCCTTCAGAAGACCAGTTTACCTCGTCGCCAGTGTTGTGTCTGTGCAGGAAATGAGACCAGAGGACTCATCCACGTGTTGAGGGTAGCTTTATTGAACAAGCTAATATAATAACAAGTTAACATATAGCACTAAGCTAGCAGGGAGTGGGTACAGGCAGTTGGTAGGTTGGAAGGCGGAGTGCCAAAAGATGACGACTCCCGCCGTTAATCTTTCTTTATATCCACGACGTGATGACATCATCCCTTGCATGCGCCCCCACGTCTGTGGCATGTGTGGTGTTATTTCTAATATACCACACTGTCCAAACCGAGAAAAAAAATTACCTTTAAAGGTGAAATAAAAACATTTTACACTTTTGCATTAAAAATAAATGAATGGCTACTATGTAAGGGTAATGGTGAGTGCTGTCAGCCACTGCATACAGCACAGCAATGCAAACCAGTGTGGCCAAGGATTTCATGTCCCTTTGTTGTATAATGTAGTTACTGGGAATGCTCATTTATTAATCCATGTTCAATAATGTATCTCACTTCATTCTGGCCTATTTTTCTGTATATTGTCCGGAATTATATTTTGGTCTATTATTCTGGCTTCACACAGAAGCACCAGTTAATGTAGGAAATCAGTACAATTTCTATTGGGTTTTAAAGTTTAGATCTGGTTAGCAATAAAACTATTATCACTTATTAACTGATAATATTTTGTGAAGCGCACAAACTACTTGTTAAACCACTTATTGAAGATAGGAAGAACACCAAATCTAAGGCAGTCAACATTAGTGGATTTGAGCTGCCATGGCTGGATTTTGACCAACTTTGTGACAGACCTAATCAGTACAAACCAAGACAGGAGTATGTCTTTTGCTTAGCACCGGCATGACATCATTTTTTTTGTCTTTTTTTATGGTTCAGTTTGTACTTACAGCTTCTTGCAGAATACAAATCATCCTTTCAATCTAAAGAGCTTTATTATAGCTATTATTGTGATTATTACTATTATTTTGGGCGAACCGTTAACAGTGCCAATTGAAACATTCAGTAGTGCTAGGTGAACAAAATGTTAGGACAAATACAACAAAGTATATGCAGTGTGTGTGTGCGCATGCGTGTGTGCTCATGAACATGTGGAGAGAATGGGTTTACATATACAATACATGAAATTAAACACACATTTACATACATACATACCTACAGTACATACACAAACTCACACCTGTCCCTGCTTTTCCCAAGTATCTGTTAATTTTTTTGTGGTCGAGTCTCCTCGGGAACAAGTGTTCCTTTCTTGGCTTATACAAGACAGGGGTCGCCACTCATCTCTGCCCACCTTTCACCATTCTATTATGCTGAGCACCAAGCTAGAGGGCGGAAAGTACCATTTTTACTTTGTCTTTGATATGACCCGGCTGGGATTTGAACCCCACTCTCCCAGGTGTGGAGCGGATGCTCTACCAACTGAACCACCACTCCGTTTAATAAGTAGCAGTTATGGACAAGTGTGAACGAGTAATCCTGATCCTGGTCCCCCAAACAGTTTCTATATAGTTGGGGCCTTCCCGAAAACAAGATGATACATTTCAAGGGGCTTATCCTAATAAATAAATGTCTATTTTATTCATCCCCACAAGACATCTGTGTTATGTCTGTAAATGAGTGACCACGAAGGTGGTGGCTGAATTGAATGATGGTTTATTAAATACACGCTGTTAACAACACGTGTTGCAGTATATAGTTAACAAGCTAACAATGTAGAGATACAGGCTGGTGTGGTGTGTTGTGTTGGCTGGAGGCCAGGCACCAAAAAGGATGACTCCAGCCAACAGTCCCCTTAAGTAGGCAGGTGTGCTGACGTCACCCATGGATTGTACATGCTGTCTATCTGTTAGTATTTCAATACCTAACATCTACCTCCCCCTTGAAAAACTCAAAACATTATGAACACAATTCACATTGGCTCTCTCGCTTTTCTTTTATGTTTTTTACATTACACTGACCACAGCTTTTTTTTTTTTTATAACAAGCAGAGAAATACAACCTGGGCCACCGGGTAGACTGCTGGTTAACCCTGCACGACTGTGTGGATTATTCTGCCACTACTGAACCAGTCGTGCTCTGTTAAACATGTCGAAAACAGTCACTGCTTACAGTTCAACTTCAGGGCCCTCAGTCAAGCCCGTGGTGGACACGGCCCTGGGGACGCTGGCAGCGGTGGGCCTGGATGCCATCTCGAATCATCGGTCATCTGGAAAACGGTTAGGCCCAACCGTACAGTGATCTGTATCGACAGGGACAGGAATGCCGCATGGGCATTCGGGTCAGCGGACCTGAACCCAATCAGGCACTGTGAGCGGCGATCTGTTCGGCTGCACTCGACACTGTTGTTCGCTTGTCCCCAATGCTGGTTGCAGCTGAGTCGGCATTGCTCTCGTGCTGGCGGCAGGATGTACTCCCGGTTGGCATTGTCCCACTGGATCCTGCTGAGCCACGAACACTGTATCGCGCAGCACTGTGGCGGCTCTTTGCTTCTGACGCCGGGTGCAGATAACGGATGAGTACGCTTTCTGCCCTTTTTTCCTCGCTGTCCTCTCCTTGCGGTGTCAAGCTCGGAGCGACTGTATCCCTGTCCAGGTGTATTGCGCTCCCAATACCAGTGTCTCAACAGAGCCTAAGGTTTTCGCACCTAGTAAAACCCAGTCTATTATCCCCATGTGCAGCCACCTGGAAAAAGAACACCGGGAGGACTGTTGACCCGTAGTGAACTGCCAGCAATACGGTCCCTACAATGCTGATGTGTGTGTACCCGAAGCCATTTAACTCCACCGGATTCTTCTCAATAGGACATTTGGGGAAAAGTCTCTTAACAGTAATTTGATTCAGCACTGACCTCACGGGAGCGGTGTCCAGCAGCAATGGTACGTCGGCATCATGCAGTTTTACCGTGCAACACATGTACACAAAGTCTCCAGAGTTCACAGCGTGGATGGTGGTCACCGGTGAGTCTTTTTGGCTGAGCGGCTGGACTGATGTCCATCGTGACAATTGGCACACCTTGGCAAAGTGATTGAGCTTACCACAACAACTTGATCGCTGCTCCCTGACTGGGCAGGATCGCGCCCGCTCTCAGTGCCTCGGGGAGCCACAGTTACCACATAAATGGTGTCCCATGATATTCCGTTGTCCCGTAACGTACACCTCAGTGTCCTCCAAGCAAGTCATGGTGTTATTGGGTACTTCTGCTGGGGTAATTGCATAAGCTAGTGAGATTTGTTGTTGTGGCTCACCTAGCTGTGATGTTAGCTTGTCGGCAGCCTCCAACCAGAATGCCAACACCACCGCCTTCACTAGCAGTACGTCATCAGGAACTCTGATTAGCCTCTCCCGCAGCCGCAGGTTGGTGGAGTGCTCTGCTAGCTGGTCCCGCACCATTTCATTCTCTAGCTGCCCAAACCTGCACCTGCCCACCAGACAGCAGAGTCCGGCTCATCCAGCCATGTCACTCTCCAACCAGGGTGCCAGGCACACGTCCATCTTCAGGAAAAACGTTGAGTTTTCCTCCGTAAGATCCATTTTTCTCCTTGTCGCCATTTGTTATGTCTGTAAATGAGTGACCACGGAGGCGGTGGCTGAACTGATCAATGGTTTATTAAATACACAGTTAACAACACATGTTGCAGTATATAATTAACAAGCTAACAATGTACAGGCTGGTGTGTTGGCTAGAGGCACCAAAGAGGACGACTCCCGCCAACAGTCCACTTAAGTAGGCACAGTGTGCTGACATCACCCATGGATCCTACGTCACATCCGTGTTGTCTCTGTTAGTATTTCAATACCTAACAATCTGTCTTCCCAGCTCATCTACCAATGCTTGACCATATATTTCATTCATAGACTTTATTTTAGTTTATTTTATTATCATATAGTCTGACCCTGACATTTCCTTGATTAGCAGCTATTAGCTGCCATTAGCAAAGCTAACCATTTACTTATTCAGAGTTGGTTATGTGTTTATTATACTTCAGGGACCAGTCATAGCCTATCAGCAAACCACACACCCCTATCTCCAGTAAAGCTTTATTTGGGTTTTAACATTCTTACATTCTACCAGTTTTAGTTAGTATTTTATTTAGTCTATTAACCAGCTAACATTAGCCTCAAATATAGCACTGCAATTATGACAGAAATTATTATTATTATTAATGTACATTAGTATGTAATGTCCCTTTCAAATAAACATTAAACTAAACTAAACTTTGGGGAACTGTGTCAACATGTTGAAAAAGTGCATAATAGGGGCTCTTTAACAAACCACCAATTAAGTACTTGATAACTACAGCAGGCCCCAAACTGACCAATACATGCAACAAGATTTCACTATTAAATCATGAGAAATTTCTTAACCTTCATTTTAAATTAATAGCATTATTGACACACTGAGACAAAAAGTATTTTATTTACCCTCATAGTGTAATTAGATAGATTCTTTAACATGACTGAAACATAAGTGAATTAAACACAGGTCCTTACAGTTATACTGTACATAAATCACATAAATCACAAGTGCTCAAAACCTGTTGAAAGTTCTCATAGTTCTGTTTTTCTTGTTTTGAGAGTTAATCTAAGATCTATTGGCTTAAAACAGATGGAAGATTGGCACTGTGTGCAGCAGTGCTTTGGAATGTTCAGTGCTTCGTGGTATGTTTGAACAATACTGAAAGAAAAATTACCAAATTTAACTCTGAAGAAAAATTATTGAATTTAACTCAAAATACTGAATATAACAACGAGGTAAAAATAAACTCAGAACAGAGAACCAAAGTATGAGCAACAGAGATTTTAATTTTTGAGGCCAGCAAAGAGGCAGACATTGTCAAACGAATAGCATCCTGAATGAGGATATGCACAAGGATATAACATCTGACTCTTCTTTTTACACATCCATGAGAATACACACACAAGCATAAGATAAATGGCGTTTACTTATATAGTGTTTTTTCTCATCTCTAGATGAGCAAACCGCTTTACAGATCCTGCCATCCACCAGTTCACACACTGATACAGCAGAGCTGCCATGCACCGGCGCTGGCCTGACCCACCAGGAGCAACTGGGGGTTCAGTGTCTAGTTCAAGGACACTTCGACATGCAAACTGCAGACAGAGTGGGAATCAAACCCCTGACCCTCCGATCAGTAGTTGGCCACACTACACCTGTGCCACAGCCGCCCCAACAACTATCACATGATGAGCTCATGAGTTGGAAGCATTTATCTGTATGACTTCATCACTATGTACGTCACATGTCTTTAGAACATCTTTTATCAGCAAACACACTCCATTTATGGGGCTACTCTGAACTCAGCATGACTCAACACATTAGAGCACACTTTGCAGAAATCATACAATAAATAAAGAAGAAAAAGAGCCTAACAAGCAGCATTATTCTTTTAAATATTTTACCCCGTTGGGCTCTGCATCAGTCATGTGTCTTAAAACTATAAATTAGTCAATGTAAAAAAAAAAAAGAGATGTCACTTTACTTTGTGTCACAGCACCCTACTCTCTCAGTTTATCTGGCATTTGTTCATGAGGTTTCAAGAGATTTCATAGTACTTTATTGAATAAAGTACTGTAAAGAATAAATAAGGATCATTTCCAACATCCCCTCATGGATCATTACCTTATCGTGGTGGGGGGTTTGCATACCCTAGTGATCCCAGGAGCTATGTTGTCCGGGGCAATTTGCCTCTGGTAGGGTCACCCAAGATAAACTGGTCCTGGTGAAGGGCCAGACTAAGAACGATCCAGCACTCTCATGATGAATGCTAGAGCAAGGATTCAGTGTACCGTGCCCAGAATGGGGTTACCAGGGCCCCACCCTGGAGCCAGGCCTGGGGGAGGGGCTCGATGGTTAGCGCCTGGTGACCAGGTTTCCGCCCATGGGACCCAGCCGGGCTCAGCCCAAAGGAGTTACATGAGTCCGCCCTCCAGTGGGCTCACCACCTGCAGGAGGGACTATGGGGGTCCAGTGCTATGTGGATCAGATGGCGGTCGAAGGCAGAGACCTTGGCGGTCTGATCCCAGGCTTCCTAAACTGGCTTTTGGGACATGGAATGTCACCTCTCTGGTGGGGAAAGAGCCTGAGCCGGTGCATGAGGTTGAGACATACCGGCTAGATATAGTCAGCCTCACCTCAACACACAGCTCTGGTTCTGGAACCAGTCTCCTAGAGAGGGGCTGGAGTTCAGCTTACTCTGGGGTTGCCCCGGGCGAGAGGCAATGAGCAGGGGTGGGTATTCTTGTTTCCCCCTACCTTGCTGCCTCAATATTGGAGTTTTCCCCGGTGGATGAAAGGGTTGTTTCCCTATGCCTTCGGGTTGGGAAACGGGTCCTGACCATCATTTGTGCCTATGCACAAAATGATGGTTCAGAGTACCCACCATTTTTGGAGTCTCCGACTGGGGTGCTGTAGGGTTACCCTCTTGGAGACTCCATTGTCCTACTGGGGAACTTCAATGCACACATGGGCAATGACAGTGAAACCTGGAGTGGGGGGTGATCGGGAGGAACAGCCTGCCTGATCTGAACCCGAGTGGTGTTCAGTTATTGGACTTCTGTGCTAACCACAGTTTGTCCATAACAAACACTATGTTCAAGCATAAGGGTGTCCATATGTGCACCTGGCACCAGAGCACCCTAGGTCGCAGGTCGATGATCAACTTTTATATCGTGTCATCAGACCTGCGATGGTATGTGTTGGACACTCGGGTAAAGAGAGGTCCAGAGCTGTCAACTAATCACCACCTGGTGGTGAGTTGGATCCGATGGCATGGGAGGATGCCATTCAGACCTGGTAGACCCAAACGTATAGTGAGGTTGTGCTGGGAACATCTGGCTGAGGCCTCTGTCCGGGAGGTCTTCAACTCCCTATTCTGGAAGAACTTCGACCACATTCCGAGGGAGTCTGGAGACATGGAGTCTGAATGGGTCATGTTCTCTACCTCTATTGTTGAAGCTGCTGCAAACAGCTGCAGCCGCAAGGTTGTTGGTGCATCTCATGGTGGCAACCCCCGAACCAAGTGGTGGAAACCAGTGGTGAGGGGGGCCATTAAGCTGAAGAAGGAGTCCTATTGAGCTTGGTTGGCTTGTGGGACTCCCAAAACAGCTGAGGTGTACCGACAGGCCAAGCAGAGTGCAGCTTGGGTGGTTGCTGAAGCAAAAACTCAGGTGTGGGAGGAGTTCAGTGAGGCCATGGAACAAGACTTTCGGTCGGCCTCAAAGAGAATCTGGCAAACTGTCTGGTGGCTCAGGAGGGGGAAGCAGCTCCCTGTCCACACTGTGAATGGTGTGGATGGGGCGCTGTTGACTTCAACTGGGGGGGATATTGTAGGGTGGTGGAAGGAATACTTTGAGGATCTTCTCAATCCCACTGATACGCCTTCCACAGAGGAAGCAGGGCTTGTGGACGACTCGCCCATCACAGGGGCTGAGGTTGCCAAGGTGATTAAAAAGCTCCTCGGTGGCCGGGCCCCGGGGGTGGATGAGATTCACCCTGAGTACCTCAAGGCCCTGGATGTTGTAGGGCTGTCATGGTTGACATGCCTCTGCAACATTGCGAGGAGGTCGGGGGCAGTGCCTTTGGTATGGCAAACTGGGGTGGTGGTTCTTCTCTTTAAGAAAGGGGACAGAAGACTGTGCTCCAACTTTAGAGAGATCACACTCCTCAGCCTCCCTGGGAAGGTCTATGCCAAGGTACTGGAGAGGAGAGTCCAGCCATTGGTCGAACCTCAGATTCAGGAGGAGATTCAGGAGTGGTTTTTATCCTGGCCGTGGCACATCAGACCAACTCTTTACCCTCTC
The DNA here is from genome assembly GCA_020510985.1 of Pholidichthys leucotaenia. Lineage (NCBI taxonomy): Eukaryota > Metazoa > Chordata > Actinopteri > Cichliformes > Pholidichthyidae > Pholidichthys > Pholidichthys leucotaenia. The sequence continues at coordinate 174,219,766 of CM035848.1, read as the reverse complement.
AAGAATCCTCGAGTGTTCTTAGGAGTTTGCCCAGTTTACATGTGTTTTGTGGACTTGGAGAAGGCATTCAACCACATCCCTCGTGGTTTTTTGTGGGGGGTGCTTCTGGAGTATGGGGTATTGTGCTTGTTACCTCCGCCAAGGAGGTTATGTTTTTACCGGGGTTTGTTTGTCTGTTTGTTTGTTTGTCTGTCTGTCTGTTACCAACATAACTCAAAAAGTTATGAACGGATTTTGACAAAATTTTGAGGACAAGTCCCAAATGGGACAAGGAAAAAATGATTAGATTTTGGGAGTGATCGGATCACCGTCTGGATCCTGGAATTTTTTAAAGGATTCTTTATCATTTCGAGATAGAGCCATTTTTAGCATATGTGTATATAACTCCACAATACATGGTCAGGACGCTTGCCAAAAAAATACAGGATAAGATCCCAGTAGGTTCTAGGAAATATCAAAGACTGATCCAGATCCTGCAAAAAATCCGGATACTGTGATCCAGAACAGGAAATAATAGGGGATCTTTGGAATTTTCATCACTGTAAGGTAACAAATTAAGATATAAACATACAACAAACACCAAAATATAGCCAAGACACTGAGGAATCAGTAGTGTGCCAATGGATTTGTCCATCCATCCATCCATCTTCTACCGCTTTTCCGGAGGTCCGGGTCGCGGAGGCAGCAGTTCAAGCAGAGAAGCCCAGAGTTCCCTCTCCCCAGCCACCTGCTCCAGCTCTTCAGAGAGGATACCAAGGCGTTCCCAGACCAGCTGGGAGACATAGTCTCTCCACCGAGTCCTGGGTCTGCCCCGGGGTCTCCTCCCAGTGGGATGTACCTGAAACACCTCAAGTGGGAGGCGTCCGGGAGGCATCCTAATCAGATGCCCATACCACCTCAACTGACTCCTTTCAATGGATTTGTTGTATCTTCAAAAGCTATGGAGCTACTGTATATCCAGAAGAAAACTGCCATTACCGAAAAAGTGATTTTTGTCAATAACTACTGAACTAATAAAGATATCAGTGTCAACCCAATTGCTAGAGGTATGTTTTCATGGTCAAGGAATCTGAAAATATGGATAAAACTAGAAAAGCACTCACAGAGCACATACCTCCGCCAAGGCTCCTTCCGTTTCTCATGGATCACCTCCAAAATGTAATGGGTTTGTGTGTAGGCCTATTGCCAGTTGTGGTGAAAATTGCATGAAAGTCTGTCCATCAGTTTTGGAGTATTGTTGCTAACACACTGTGAGAAGATAAGAGCCTTGGCTGAGGTATGCATTCTCAGATCATCACCAAAATATAATGGGTTCCTCTCTAGCCCAAGAACCACCTCTGGTGAAAATTTCATCCAAATCCATCCAGTAGTTTTTGTGTAATCCTGCTGCACAAATACAAACAAAGCCCTTGGTGGAGGTATGCACTCTCAGATCATCACCAAAATCTAATCATCTGTTCCCCGTGCCATTACACACCTTTCCTAAAAATTTCATCAAAATCCATTCTTAACTTTTTGAGTTATGTTGGTAACAGACAGACAAACAAACAGACAGACAAACAAACCCCGGTAAAAACATAACCTCCTTGGTGGAGGTAATAAGTGTAGCACTATTATATTTAGGGAAAATCCCAATATTAGGGGGAACTGAGGTACTTGGCGGAGGTCTGCCCTCTCCGAGTGCTTTTCTAGTTATTATGAGCTGTCAGCTCTCTATACGACCGTTGTGAGAGTTTGGTTCATATTGCCAACACTCAGTCGGACTCATTCCCAGTGAGAGTTGGACTCCACCACGGCTGCCCTTTGTCACCGATCACGTTCATAATTTTTATGGACAGGATTTCTAGGCGCAGCCAGGGAACAGAGGGTGTCATGCTTGGTGACCACAGGATCTCGTCTCTGTTGTTTGCAGATGATGTCCTGTTGGCTTCATCCAGCAATGACCTACAGGTCTTACTGAGACGGTTTTGTGAAGTCCGTAAAACGTGGGACAATAATGAGGCGAAGGGTGAACTACACAGTACTTTATAATAGGACTCACAATGATTCAGAGATGCTCCTGTTAGGCAGAGAGGTGGTCAAGAGACCGCCCTTCTGCCACACAGCCCTCTTATACTATGGGTGACATCACCACCCGTGTCACACCAAAAAGAGTCCTAATAACAACACTACATCCCCCCTCCCCATAGAAAAGTCCAAAACGCACACACACCATTCAGACCCACCCAAATTTATAGCCCGAATCACACACTAACAACAGACAAGATAATTAGGCCTATCCAGGCACACAAACAACTAAAACTAGAGTGGGACAGGTGGACTACTGTCCCACCTCCACACGGCTAGATGGATTATTCTGCCATCTTTATCAATATATAGTCCATGAAAATAAAACCCCGCTGTGTTCCTAATATAATAAATAAAATAATCCTATAAACATATATACATACATACAGGTTATACCCTCGAACATGAATTCAATAAACCGCTTAATTGCCATATATGTCAACATACATATCAACCCCATAACATGGGCAGCCCACACCACAGCTCCATGTGTTACACACTCAGCACCATGGACAGCTCACATAGCAATTTTGTGTATTAACCATATTGACATACTGCCTGCGTAACCAGAACAATGCACACATTAATATTTAGCAATTCACACAGTAAAACAAACCCCCAAACATGCTAACACAAACATTACTTGGGTTTTTCCTTTTCACATGGGCAATTAATAATAACACACCGTAAACACATTGCCCCCTTTAACTCATCAGTCACACACCATGGAGAGTCCCCCCCCCCCACCAGAGACCCATCGTCTCTTTTTGGTACCCGGGGATGACCCACGCCGGTACCGAAGCGCCTCACCTTCCTCATTGGAGTGCAGCAGCCCGTTGGGATGTCTCTGTGTACCATCAGACAGCTGAAGGTAGCCATTCTCCTGAACAGCCATAATCTGCAGCCGCCCCTGGTCCTCCTGTCATTTTCTCTTCCTGCGAACCCCTCTCAACCGGGCCCTCTTCCTGGGCCGGACCACATCAGCGACCCCCAGAGGAGATAGGCTTGGCTTCCAGCGTTCCTGTGTGGCACGTCGTTTCACCGTGCCAGCCGGTCCTGCCCCGCTCGTTTTCATTTCAGACGCTGGCGAAGCCGTTGTGACTCCCTGCTTCTCGGTACCTCCCAGCCGAACTCCAGAAACAGGATAAGTCATCCACTCGGCTCCATCCGCCATCATGGGCGTCCCACGGCGCCGCCCAGTTCCCTCAGCTAGGGCAACTTGGACCCTGGCACAAGTACCCTCCCACGATGGCCCTGGATGTGGTTGGTCCTGCTCATCTCCCAGAATACTAGGCCAAGGTTCATCCCATGTTGCATTGTCCAACACTCGCGGAACCGGCCAGTCCCACAAGCTGCAGCCCAACCACTTCTTTTCACTACCGCTGGTAATCGTGAAGTCAAGTCCGTAGAAAAGGTCGCAGCCCATCACATTCGCTCCACTGGCGGTCACCACAAACTGCAGATTGGCTACCTCTGCTGCCTTGTATCTAGCTGTCAGGTCCAGCGAACCCACAATGGGAAGTCTATTCCCACCATATCCACAAAATGGCATTGAAAGACCTCTCACTCAATGATATGGGAAAAAACTCCTCACAGTAGGCCAGTTTAGCACAGACCTCACCATGCCCATGTCCAGAAGTAACAGCACCTCCTCGCCGTCCAACTTCACTATACAGTATGTATGGCCATCTGCACTCAGGGAGACGGTGTGAATCACTGTAGGAGTTAAGCAGAGGTATCCACTTTGTGTCACCGTTCCCCTTGCTCAAACCTATTAAAGGCCCTGGCAAAATGATGCAGATGGCTGCACTTGCCACAGCGTTTACCTCTAGCCTTGTATTGGTGCTTAGTGGACCCATAACCCGGACATATGGGTGATCCCAGAGCGGACCTCATCTTTACAGCTGCAGCACATTCCTCTTCTTCGCTGTCTTCGCTGTCCGGATCCACAGCCTGCGTCATTGATTGTGAGATATGGCGGAGTAGCGTAGCTCTCTCACCAAGGTCGTGTGATAACTTGTCCGCTGCTTCACACTGTTGGGCTATCTCCACAGCCCTGGCTAGAGTTAATTTGCTGGAGTGTGTAAGCAATCTCGACCGAGCTGACAAACACAAAGTGTGCTCCGCCAAGTGGTTGTGGACCATTTCTTCCTCTAAGTCACCAAATTGGCAGTCCCCAGCCAGCTGTCATAGATCTGCAACATAGTGCTGCACTGACTCGCAGGCCCGCTGAAGGCGCTGCCAAAACTGGACCCTCCTGACGATGACGTTTGTAGGCACGCGAATATGCTGTGCCATTCGCTCAACCACGTCATCGAAGCTATTGCTAGCTCCCAAGGTAGAAAGGATACATTGTCCTTCCACGCCCAAAATGTGGACCAAAATCGACCTTGCTTGTACCTTCTTCAGGTCACCCAGGTTTAGTGCCACCAAGTAGTTTTTAAATGCAGTGAACCATCTCGCCCAAGGCACCGGAGGCTTCCCCGGAGACTCCAAAAATGGTTGAATCGCAGACACACCAGCATCCATAACTTTATCCTTGTCGCCAAATGTTATGTCCGTAAAACATGGCACAATGATGAAGCGAAGGGTGAACTACACAGTACTTTATTATAGGACTCACAACGATACAGAGACACTCCCATTAGGCAGAGAGGTGGTCAAAGAGACCGCCCCTCTGCCACACAGCCCTCTTATACTCCAGATAACGTCACCACCGGTGTTATGCCATAAAGAGTCCTAATAACAACACTACAGGTTTGCCGCTGAGTGTGAAGTGGCTGGGATGAGAATCAGCACCTCCAAGTCCGAGTCCATGGTCCTCAGCCAGAAAAAGGTGGATTGTCCTCTCCGGGTTGGAGACAAGCTCCTGCCCCAAGTGGAGGAGTTTAAGTATCTCGGGGTCTTATTCGTGAGTGAGGGGAGAATGGAGCGAGAGATTGACAGACGGATCCGAGCAGCATCTGCAGTGATGCGGACATTGTACTGGTCCGTTGTGGTGAAGAGGGAGCTAAGCTCTAAGGCAAAGCTCTCAATTTAGCGTACAATCTACGTTCCTACCCTCACCTATGGTCACGAGCTTTGGGTAATGACCGAAAGAAAGAGGTTGCAGATACAAGTGGCTGAAATAAGCTTTCTGCGTAGGATTGCTGGACTGACCTTTAGAGATAGGGTGAGGAGCTCAGTCATCCAGGAGAGGTTCAAAGTAGAACTGCTGCTCCTCCACATTGAAAAGAGCCAGTTGGGGTAGTTTGGGCATCTGATCAGGATGCCTCCTGGACGCCTCCCACTTGAGGTGTTTTGGGCACGCCCCACTAGGAGGAGACCCCGGGGCAGACCCAGGACTTGCTGGAGAGATTATGTCTCCCAGCTGGTCTGGGAACGCCTTGGTATCCTCTCTGAAGAGCTGGAGCAGGTGGCTGGGGAAAGGGAAGTCTGGGCTTCTCTGCTTGAGCTGCTGCCTCCGCGACCCGGACCTCCAAAAAAGCAGTAGAAGATGGATGGATGGATGGATATTTCCAACATATCATAGTACTGTTCCACTTTTTCCTATGGCAGTATTGATATCTTGTTATAAAATGACTCAGATTATTACATTTACTTCATTTTGATAATCATGCTCCTGTGACCTTCAGAATTTACTTAGTAATAGTAGTACAACTCATTACATTATCAGCTGACAGAAGTTCTGAGGAGACATTTGTATTTATTGGTGGCTTTTAAAGGAAGGGGAGAAAATGTGAGTTTGAGAGGAAAAATTAGGTTAAATATTTCATTATACCAACTATCCCCTGCAGTGAAGATGCTCTATTATGCATTACACTGAAAATTTCTAGTGTGTGTCTGTGTGTGAGAGAGAGAGGGAGAGAGGTGTAAGGGAACACAATCAAACATATGCATTTGTCTTTTATTAGAGTACCTTGTCTTTTATTAAATAAACTAATGCAGTGGAATATAACTTGTTGTCTTTTGTGGCAGAAAAACAGTGTCTGCAGGAGGTGCTCCTTGTGGTATGCAATACATATGCAAGATCATCAATGCCCCTCTGCCCTCCCTCTCAGACATCTACCTCACCCGCCTCACCCGCAGAGCCATCAACATTGCAGGCGACACCTCCCACTTCTCACACTCCCTCTTCAGCCCCCTGCCCTCAGGGAAAAGGTACTGGAGCCTCCGAGCCCACTCCACAAGACTGCTAAACAGCTTTGTTAATCAGGCCATCAGGACCCTGAACTGAACTCTGTCCACCCCCCACCCCCCTTCCCAGACCATAACACACTCACCCATACAATAACTACCTCAGCTATTGGCACAGAAAGACTGGCACACCAACAGTAATACATCTGCTGCTGTATGTCTATGCACTTTACTGCAACCATTTGCACAAATGTCACACCTGCTGCTGTCTGTTATTGCAATATTGATCATGTACAGTCCAATCTGTCACTGTCTGCACCTACACTACCACATCGAACTTGCAACTACTAGTATTACTGCTCTACTTTTTCTGTATGTAGGTTTGCTGGGTTTTATGGTTTGTCTTTATTGGCACTATGGAATGTCTTGGTCTATCTTTTGTCGCTATTTGCACTATGGGTAGCATTACTGTACATAGACTGCTGTTGTTTTTCCAGCCTTATTCCTTTTTTATATATATTGTGCACATCACTGAAGAGAGAGAAACGCCATTTCAATTCTCCCTTATGTCCTGTATGTATAGTAGTATTGACAAATAAAATCTTGAATCTTGAATACATCTCTTTGGTAGGCTTTTTAACATTTAAAAATTGCACAGAAGTTAAAATTAAAATAATTTCCAGATGTATACCTGGGAACCATGATGGAGACAGGACCTCATCCTGTGCTTCTAAAATGTAAGTAGCAGGGGTCGGACAAAAGACCGATTTGGCAAAGTAGCGCAATCTGTCATGACCCTCCTCGTGCGCTTTTACGCAGCGCACCGAGGAGTGAGGGAGAAGGACGGATTTAGGCGCGGGTTACACCACAAACACATTTATTAACACAAAAGGCAAACAGTTCCAAAATACAGACATACAAAAATGCTACAAGGTACACTAAAAAGCTCACAGAATGGGGCGTGCAGTGGGCAGATCACAGTGTACCGTGGCCACAAGACAAACAGAACAAAACCAAGGCTGGCTTACAAAAAGATGACAGGGTTCACTTCATGACTTACACGATGGGGTGTGCAGCGGGCAGACCATAGTGAACGGTGGCGTGACACAAACATTAGACAATACAATAGTCCAGGAATGCTTGACTGGTAAAGAGCTACTTAACCTTTTGAGTGTGTCTGTCGGTGAATTGTGACATAAACCCTAGTGGTCAAGAGTGGTAAATATTTTTTGTCAATAAAATAGTTCAGATTTCCAAGGCTATAACTTGAAAGTGGTAAGAGATAATGGCTTACTGTCAATTAGAAAGATGTAAAATATGATCCAAAGTTTCAGATAGGAATAAATTTACGCATCTAATTTGCATAATGTCACAGCACCTCTTTAAATTCCATAACTCAGTCAAAACTGGACTTTGGACTTATTTACACAAAGAATGGTTCAGTCTTTTGATACCGTTTTCTGTACAGAGGTACCTCATCATCTTATCTTCAAAGTATATGAACAAGAAATCAGTACAGTGATCCCTCGCTACTTCGCGCTTCACCTTTCGCGCCCTCAGTGCATCGCGGATTTTTCAAAAGTATTCATCAAAAATTCAAAATTGAGAAAAAATGGGCGGGCGCTAGCAGAAGGCACGGAGACTACATTAGAACATCAGGTATCAACACGGAGAGCCCGCACAACTCAAAATCCACCTCTCTGTTCGCTGTTCTCGTGTTGGCTCGGCTCGGGAATCTCGCAAGCTGATTGGCCGAGACGCTTCTCTCCAGCTTCTCTCCCTGCCGAGCGCCAATACCCAGCGAAGGAAGACCGCATTCATTGTTCTTTATCGCTCGTGTTGCTTAGTCTCGCCGCGTGGAACTTTTCGCTGTTCTCTTGTGCCTTTTTGTGCGAAATAGTGCTTGTGACGCCCTTGAAAAACGCCGCCTCCTGCAGCTTCTCCAGCTCTATCGGAAGCTGCCCTCGATGATCCTGCGCCTCTAGCACCTGACGATGAGGCGTCACCTGAGGAGCAGTAAAGCTCTCATTAACCTGTGCAGTAAATCATCTTCATCTTGAGTTACGTATCTTTATAAGAATAAAAGAGTTCTAAAAACATATTTATGTACACTTTATTTACATCTACGTATGTATGTACACTTACACACACACACACACGTATCATATGAGAGAGAGAGTGAGAGAATGAACGTACGTATTACTTATGGGTGACGTCATTAGGGGTGACGCTACTTCGCGGTTTTTCACTTTTCGCGGTCGGTTCTGGAACCCATTAACCGCGATAAGTGAGGGATCACTGTACATTAAAAAAACACAGAAATTCCTCACTTACTTTTGACAAAGGGGGGCTGGCTGGCTGGCTGGCTGGCTGCCGTGGTCGCTGGGTTTTCACCCATCGTGGTCTTTATTTTGCATTCTGTCAGTCATTTACGGTCTCTACCACATCTACAAAGTCCTATGATTATCCCACCTAAATTTTGCTTGTATCCTGTAACTATTTTCCGCGTGCAAAGCCGACAAAGTGACGGTGATGATGATCGATCGTGGCCATATTAGCTTTCTGGGCTAAAATGCTAAAAACAGGAAAAGGAAATGAGGAGTTCTTCTTCTTTGGTGTATTACGTGTCATCCATTGAGTCCTCTAACGGATGTGTGCCACCTTCTGAAACTGGCAGATCAGTACAAATCCTGAATGGAGCTGATCATGTCAGAGTGAGATGACAGGCGTAGTGCCGTGCTTTGCCACCAGGGGCATGCAAATTCACACACTCAGAGGGTTAAGTACAAGCATTGCTGGCACGAACGATTAGGTGCACCTGGGCGAAGCGCGAGAAGGGCAATCACCGGAGTGGAACCAGCTGGCTGTCATGAGAGATGGGGCGTGGTCGGACCGGCAAGTGTCAGACAGCGCCCTCAAGAATGTAGGCCAAAGGAGGCTGCCTCACAGCTGCCAGCCAGAACAGTGGCTACAGGAATGGAAAAAATAAACTAGTGACACAGAAACTGTAATAACTCAAACGATAACACAATACACAAATACACAGAAAACCCTGGGCCACAGCAGGTCAGAACTGAGCCCAAAAGACAACCGGCTCGGCTCATGACAGCAATCCCTAAATGCACATACCGATCTTTTATTAATTATATATATTTATATAAATATTGCAAAATCTTGAGCATTAATCAACCAACTGCATTTTCATTCCACTTAATGGTGCAAAATAAGTGTGCATTGTCAAGTGAAGTCATAGCTTGTCTGGCAAGATTTGAAGTAGGTGTACAAGTTAGGAAGCAGCTGAATGAACCAAAAAGGTAGCTCAAAAGTTAGGCCTTTTTTGGGATTTTACAATAAAGATAGTTTAGTGACACATGGGGAGTGCATAATGTTATAGCATCTTAGACTAGAACAAAGAGCAGAGTTTCCCTTGGAGATAGCAGGGAGGTGTGAAGGATGAATGCAGTGTGATCTTTTGTGTATCAGAGACTTCTAGCAGGATGGTAAAGGATTAAGGAAGTGAATGCAATGTGACCTTTTGTGTGTAGAAGCTTCTGAGGGAATGCCATAGTATTTAAGAGAAGAGTTTTGTCTGAGATGTCCTCTTTCTGACTATGCTTCTGTGTGAGATGTGTAATAAACTGTCTGAGTCAAATCCGCCTCGTTATTTACACACTCCACACTGGTGACCCAAGACGAATCATGCAACACGACGAAAGAACCCCAGAGCCAACCTCGTTGGGAGCCCCCAGCCAAGCATATGCTGTTACAATCAAACTACCGGATTTTTGGCAGCGCAATCCGCGCTCCTGGTTCCACCTAGTTGAGGCGCAGTTCACCCTCCGGGGGATATCGGCGGATGACACGAAGTTCTACCATGTGGTCGCAACGCTCGACACCCACACGGCTCAGCATGTGGAGAGCCTGCTTGATCAGCCACCAACCAGCAACAAGTATGGCGCGCTGAAGGCTGCACTCATCCAGCACTACACGCTCTCGGTTGGTGAGAGAGCAGAGAGACTCCTGATGCGGACTGCGTTAGGAGATGGGTCGGCTATTGACCTGATGGAGAAGATGCTGAGATTAAAGGGCTCGGACGACGACCATTTCATTTTTACCCACCTCTTCCTCCGGAACCTCCGGTCAGCGACAAGAGCGACCCTGGCCAATTTGCCGTTGCTGGCCAAGCGGGACTATCGTGCGCTGGCCCGAGAAGCACACCAGATCATCATGGCCAGCAGAGAGTTCACGATCACGGCGGCAGCGATGGTGCTCGGCGCGACGGCCGGAGGAGGCGAGGAGCCATCGACGGCAGCGGCAGAGCCACCGACGACAGCAGCAGCGGGGGCCAAAGAACGCGGAGGAGACACCCTTTGTTTCTACCACCGCTGCTTCGCAGAGAAGGCACGCAAATGTATACCACCGTGCCAGTTCAAGCGCTCAGGAAACGCCAAGACCGGGGGTCGGTAGCAGCTGAGACCCTCAGGGAGGAGAACAAGCTGCTCTACTTGAGGGACGCATGCTTGGGGAGGCATTTCCTCGTGGACACCGGCGCCCAGTTGAGTTTCATCATGCCGTCCTACGCCGACCGGCTGGCGGGATCTAGCGGCCCCGAGATGGCAGCAGCAAACGGCTCGGAGATTAAGACCTTTGGTGAGAGGACTCTGCTTCTGTCTCTACACGGCCGTACATTTGAGTGGACTTTTGTCATAGCAGCAATGAATTTCAATATATTGGGGGCTGATTTTTTGTGCACACATGGTTTGTTGGTTGATGTCGCTAACAGGCGCCTGGTTAATGCACTGTCCTTTGATTCTATCCCCTGTACAGCTCGAGCGTCCCGGCCAACAGCACAAGCCAACGTCACAGCTGCATGCGGTAAGTTCCACACACTGCTCACTCAGTTCCCAGCACTCACGGTCCCGACATTTTCGGCAGCCATCGCTAAACACGGGGTGGAGCATTTTATCACCACCACCGGGCCGCCCGTTTTTGCAAAACCTCGGCGCTTGGATGCAGCTAAACCGGCCATAGCGCACGAGGAGTTTGCCAACCTGGAGAGGTTGGGCATCATCAGGCGTTCAAACAGCCCATGGGCTTCCCCGCTACACATGGTCCCTAAAGCTGAGGGCTCGTGGCGACCTTGCGGGGATTTCCGCAGGTTGAACAACGCCACAGCGCACGACCGCTACCCAATTCCTCACATCCAAGATTTTTCCATTCACTTGGCAGGAGCGCGCATTTTTTCTAAAATAGACCTGGTCCGCGGTTACCACCAAGTCCCAGTGCGCGCTGAGGACATACCCAAAACAGCGGTGATAACTCCGTTCGGTTTATTCAAGTTTTTGCGCATGCCATTCGGGCTTAAAGGGGCCGCACGGATGTTCCAACGCATGATGGATGCAGTGCTGCGTGATCTCCCTTTCGTATTCGTCTACTTGGACGATATCTTGGTAGCCAGCACGTCCGAAGACGAGCACGAAACCCACCTCACGGCGGTTTTCCGGAGGTTGGAAGAGCACGGGTTAATAATCAACCCAGCGAAATGTCAGTTCGGGGTGACGCAGATTGATTTTTTGGGGCACCGCGTCTCTCCCGAAGGAGCGGTTCCGCTGTCTGACAAAGTGCGCGCGGTAGCAGATTTTCCCCGGCCGCAAACGGTCAGGGCGCTACAGAAATTTTTGGGAATGGTGAATTTTTATAACCGTTTCCTTCCCCGCGCAGCGCAGCTCATGCAACCACTGTACGCCGCGCTCAAAAAACAGAAACCCGTGAATAAGATCGAATGGTCCCCGGAGCGAGAGCGGGCGTTCTCGGAAGTCAAAGCAGCCCTGGCAAACGCTGCATTGCTGGCACATCCAGACCCAACGGCCCGCATAGCGCTCACTACTGACGCGTCAGATGTGGCCATAGGGGCGGTCGTGGAGCAGCGTATAGCCGGGGCTTGGCAGCCGCTCGCCTTTTTCAGCAGGACTTTGCGCGATAGTGAACGTAAATACAGCGTGTTCGACAGGGAGTTCCTGGCTCTCCACTTGGCCATTCGCCACTTCCAGTTCTGGCTGGAAGGGTGCTGTTTCACCGCGTTCGTTGACCACAAGCCACTAACATTTGCGATGGCCAAGGTTTCAGAACCGTGGTTGGGCCGGCAGCAGAGACAGCTGGCCGTGATCTCAGAGTTTACTACCGATATTCAGCATGTGTCGGGTAAACTGAATGTAGTGGCAGACTGCCTCTCGCGCACCGTGGCTGCCCCGGTCCGCGTGGGGATAGATTACTCAGCCATGGCCGCGGAGCAGTTTAGTGACGCGGACGTGCGCGCGCTCCAGTCTGGACCAACAGGGTTAAGGCTGGAGAGCAGGGTGCTGCAAGACGGTATGCCCCCCCTAATTTGTGATGTCTCCACGGGGCGACTGCGTCCCGTGGTACCGGCCGCGTGGCGCCGCCGCGTTTTTGACTCGATTCATTCTTTGGCGCACCCGGGAGTGCGCACGTCGGTCAAAATGGTAGGAGAGAAATCTGTGTGGCCGAGCCTTCGCAAACAAGTGAAAGAGTGGGCAGCAGCCTGCATGGCGTGCCAACGAGCCAAGGTACACAGACACATGAAGGCTCCCTTGGAGCCATTTCGCATCCCGGCTAAGAGGTTCGACCATGTTCACGTGGACCTCGTGGGCCCCCTCCCACCATCACAGGGGTGCACGCACCTTCTGACAATGGTGGACCGCACCACACGCTGGCCAGAAGTGGTTCCACTGGCAGCAACCACAGCCGAGGAGGTGGCACGCGTGTTTTTAACAGCATGGGTGGCGCGTTTTGGAGTCCCGTCGGATATTACATCCGACAGAGGCCCTCAATTTGTTTCTGAACTCTGGTCAACAATGGCCCGCAGCCTGGGTGTCACAATTCACCGCACAACCGCATACAATCCACAGGCTAATGGGTTATGCGAACGTTTTCATAGGTCATTGAAAGCGGCCCTCAGGGCGTCACTGACGGATGCAAATTGGGTAGACAAGCTACCGTGGGTTTTATTGGGGTTACGTTCTGCGCCTAAAGAGGATTTGGAAGCGTCCCCGGCTGAACTCGTTTTTGCGCAGCCACTTCGGCTGCCCGGGGAGTTTCTTCCAGATAATCCCACGCCAGGCAGCTCCCCGTCTCAGCTGTTGCAGCATGGCATAGACACAAGCACGCTGCCAGGCCCTGTTCACCACAGTTTTCTGCGTGTTTTTGTGCCTAAAACTTTGAAAAATGCGGAGTTCGTTTTTGTTAGACATGATGCCCATCGACCTCCACTGCGCCCACCTTATGACGGACATAAGTGCTGGAAACAGGGGACAAGCATTTTTTGCTAGATTTGGGGGGTAGGAGGGAAAAGGTTGGCATAGACAGACTCAAACCCGCTTTTGTTGTGGCGGACGAGCAAGTGCTGTTGGCGAGGGCCCCTCGGCGTGGAAGACCCCCACGGGGAGCTTCCCAGAGAAAAGATTCCTCAGATTTGACAGGGAGCTTTTGGCCCTACACTTGGCCATTCGTCATTTTCAGTTCTGGTTAGAGGGGCGACGTTTCACCGCTTTTGTGGATCATAAACCGCTAACGTTTGCGATGGCCAAAATTACGGAACCCTGGTCAGGCCGGCAACAAAGGCAACTAGCCGCAATATCGGAGTTCACTACTGATATTCAGCATGTCGCGGGTAAACACAATGTGGTGGCAGACTACCTCTCGCGTGCGGTAGCACCGCCAAGCCCCATAGGGGCAGACTCTGTAACCATGGCCGCGGGCCCGGGCAGCGACGCGGGAGCGCGTGCAGCCCCGGTCTGTGTTGGGTTAGATTATGCTGCCATGGCTGCGGAGCAGGTTAACGACGCGGACGTGCGCGCGCTCCAGTCTGGACCAACAGGGTTAAGGCTGGAGCACAGGGTGCAACAAAACGGTATGCCCCCGCTAATCTGCGATGTCTCCACGGGACGGCCCCGCCCTGTGGTGCCAACCGCGTGGCGTCGCCGTGTTTTTGACTTGGTCCATTCGCTCGCACACCCAGGGGTGCGCGCATCGATCAAATTGGTGGGGGAGAAATTTGTTTGGCCCGGGTTGCGCAAACAGGTTAAGGAATGGGCAGCAGCCTGCGTAGCGTGTCAGCGAGCCAAAATACACAGACACACTAAGGCCCCGTTAGAACCTTTCCACATCCCCGCTAAACGTTTTGATCATGTGCATATATCATCTAGCTACATTGCTCCGCACTGTGTGTGTTTATATACTTGCATATTTATTCCACCTAGCTGCAATGCTCCGTACTGTGGGTGTTTATATATTTACATATTTATTCCATCTAGCTACAATGCTCTGCACTGTGTGTTCATATATTCATATATTTATTCCATCCAGCTACAATGCTCTGCACTGTGTGTCTGTGTGTGTGTGTGTGTGTATATATATATTTTATAGTAATATGTACATATGTATATTAGCTGCTCTTGCTTGCTTGTTTCTTTTCTTGCCTTCTGATTGTTGCTCTGAGTGTTGCTATCCCTGTGCTGTTGCAATCCTGGAATTTCCCCGTTGTGGGACTAATAAAGGCTTATCTTATCTTATATTGACCTGGTCGGCCCGCTTCCTTTATCACACGGGCACACACATCTTTTGACGATGGTAGACCGCACCACGCGCTGGCCAGAGGCAATTCCTCTGACATCAACCACAGCGGAAGAAGTTGCGCGAGCATTTTTAGCAGCGTGGGTTGCGCGTTTTGGTGTACCGTCGGACATAACGTCCGACAGGGGTCCCCAATTTATTTCCGAGCTATGGTCATCGATGGCCCGCAGCTTGGGGGTGAAGATTCATCGCACCACCGCGTATAACCCCCAGGCTAATGGTTTATGCGAACGCTTTCACAGGTCATTGAAAGCAGCCCTCAGAGCGTCGCTGACGGATACAAATTGGGTGGACAAACTTCCATGGGTCTTATTAGGGTTGCGTTCTGCACCTAAGGAAGATTTGCACGCTTCCCCGGCGGAATTGGTGTTCGCTCAACCGTTCCGTTTGCCCGGGGAATTTCTTCCCGATAATCCCGCACCTAATGGCCTCCCCGCTCAGCCGTGGCAAAGCGGCTCAGGAGCAAACACGCTCCCTGGCCCAGTCCATCACAGTTTCCCACACGTTTTTTGTGCCCAAGGCTCTAAAAAATGCAGAGTTTGTTTTTGTTAAACATGACGCCCAGCGCCCAAGTTTGCGGCCGTTTTACGATGGACCGTTTCGAGTGCTGGAGACCGGGCAGAAGCATTTTCTGCTAGATTTAGGGGGCAGACGGGAGCTGATTTGCATTAACAGGCTCAAACCCGCTTTTGTTCTGGCTGACGAGGGGGTGCAGCTCGCGAGGCCCCCCCGCCGGGGCAGGCCGCCGAGACGACAGTCTCCAAAGTCTTCACAGAAAGGTGCTAACAGCTTTAATCCACAGGTGCAAAGAGATGTTGCAGAGGCAGCCAAGCCAAGTTGCAGCAGATTCGGCAGAAGGTTAAAACCTAGGCAGTTGGTGGATTGATTAGCGATGTACGGAGTGCTTTGTGTCCTTCTTTTTTTTCTTTTTTTTATGCCATGCAGGTTCTGCCTTACTAGACGTTTGGGGGGGTTGTGTGGCCAACACACATTGTGGGCTCACGTTGCCACAGAGACAGGACTGTATGTGTATTGTGGGGTGTCACGTCTGCAAGGACAAGAGGACTTGAATCTGCAGTAGATGACAAGGAAGTGCGAGATTTGTCTCTTTGTCCCACAGAAGATGCCCCGGAGGGAATTCCGGTTCATCAGGAGATGAGAGACAATGGGTGAAGCTTCAAAGGGATGCTTTGTAACTGTATGTTTACTGAAGACACCATGCGACTTGAATCCTGATGCTGGAAATGTATAAAAGGGGTGTGGAGATATGATTCTTTCTCTTTCCTGCTTTGAGAATGCTAGGAGCTTGTGTTCTGTCAAATAAAGCTGGTTTATGACTGAAACTCAGCCTCGTTATTTGAGCATGCTCCTACACTGGTGACCTACGACGGAGAATGAGCAATGAGAATTCTTCCAAACCGGGCTCGGTGGAAGCCAGCCTGATGGCTGCCTCCACGCTCCTGCTGCCCGATTTCTGGCAGCACAGCCCACGCTCATGGTTTAACGCAATCGAGGCGCAGTTCAACCTCCGGAGAATCTCCAACGACGACACAAGATTCTACCACGTGGTAGCGAAACTGGACAGCGACACGGTCCAGAGAGTGGAGGATTTGGTTAATCATCCACCAGACAGCGACAAGTACAGCGCATTGAAAGACGCGCTGATCAGCCATTTCACCCCCTCAGTCCAACAAAGAGCAGAGGGGCTCCTGGCGCTGACGGAGGCAGAAAACGATAGACCTGCGGACCTGATGGTGAAGATGCTGCAGCTCACAGCCTCCGAGGATGGCGAATTCATTTTCGCCCACCTATTCCTTTGAACCCTACCACCAGCAGTGAGAGTGGCCCTGGCAGAGTCACCCCGATTGGCCAAGCGAGACTACCATGGGTTGAGCAAGGAGGCGCAGAAGTTGGTCGACGCCCACAAGCAGAACGCGGTTTCGGCCGCGGCGGCTAGTTCGGGAACGACGTCCGGAGACAGCTTGGGTCCAGCGGCCGCGGCGCCAGACGCACCAACAACGGCGGCGACCGGAGCCAGACGACGCGGAGCGGAGAACGGCTCATGCTTCTACCACCGCCGTTTTGCAGAGAGAGCGCACAGGTGCGTCCCACCGTGCAATTTTAAGCGCCAGGGAAACGCCAGGACCGAGGGCCGGTAGCAGCCGCGACTCTCGGCAATGAGAACAGGCTGCTTTACCTGACGGATGCACGCTCGGGGAAACAGTTCCTCGTGGACACGGGCTCGCAGCTGAGCTTCGTCACACCCACCTACGCGGAACGGCTGTCGCCTTCTAAAGCCCCCTGGGTTTCAGTGTCAGCAGCGAACGGCTCCACGATTAAAACGTTTGGTGAGAGGACCATGCTTCTGTCCTTACAGGGCCGTTCATTTGAGTGGACATTTATTGCAGCAGCAGTCAGTTTCAACATGTTAGGGGCTGATTTTTTGTGCTCACATGGTTTATTGGTTGATCTTGCTAATAGACGTCTGATTAATGCACTGTCCTTTCATTCTATTCCCTGCACAGCTCGGGTGGCCCCGCCAACTGCACATGCCAGCGTCTCAGCCGCGGGTGGTAAGTTTCACACTCTGCTTGCTCAGTTTCCAGCACTCACAGTCCCCACTTTTTCAGCAACGGTGGCCAAACATGGGGTAGAACATTTCATAACAACCTCAGGCCCTCCCGTTTTTGCAAAGGCTCGGCGCTTGCACCCAGCTAAACTGGCCACCGCGCGCGAGGAGTTCACTAATCTGGAAAAACTAGGCATTGTTAGACGCTCCAAGAGCGCTTGGGCCTCGCCGTTACACATGGTCCCAAAGGCTGACGGCTCGTGGCGGCCTTGCGGCGATTTCCGCAGGTTGAACAACGTTTCAGCTCATGACCGCTACCCGATTCCGCACATTCAGGATTTTTCTGTTCATTTGGCGGGGGCGCGCATTTTTTCTAAAATAGACTTGGTGCGCGGCTATCACCAGGTTCCAGTGCGCGCGCAGGATGTACCCAAAACAGCGGTCATAACTCCTTTCGGCCTTTTTGAGTTCTTGCGCATGCCTTTTGGCCTCAAGGGGGCCGCGCAGACTTTCCAAAGCATGATGGATGCAGTTTTACGCGACCTACCTTTCGTGTTCGTTTATTTGGACGATATTTTGGTAGCCAGCACGTCCGAAGGTGAACATGAAAAACACCTCACAGCAGTTTTCCAGAGGTTGGCAGAGCACGGGTTAATAGTGAACCCAGCGAAGTGCCAGTTTGGGGTGGCGCAGATTGATTTTTTGGGACATCGCGTTTCGGCAGAGGGAGCAGTTCCCCTTCCAAATAAAGTGCGTGCCATAACAGATTTTCCGCAACCTCAAACGGTTAAGGCGCTTCAGGAGTTTCTAGGGATGGTTAATTTTTACAACCGTTTCCTCCCAAGCGCAGCACGACTCATGCAGCCATTGTACACCGCGTTAAAAAAACAAAAGCCCGCAAATAAAGTCGAATGGTCTCCGGAGCGGGAGCGCGCTTTTGCCCAGGTCAAATCAGCCCTGGCAAACGCAGTTTTGTTAGCGCACCCAGTTCCAACGGCCCGCATGGCGCTCACCACTGACGCTTCCGATGTAGCGGTGGGGGCGGTAGTTGAGCAGTTTGTGGCGGGTACCTGGCAACCCCTCGCGTTTTTCAGCAGGACTTTGCGCGATAGTGAACGGAAATACAGCGCGTTTGACAGGGAGCTTTTGGCCCTACACTTGACCATTCGTCATTTTCAGTTCTGGTTAGAGGGGCGACGTTTCACCGCTTTTGTGGATCATAAACCGCTAACGTTTGCGATGGCCAAAATTTCGGAACCCTGGTCAGGCCGGCAACAAAGGCAACTAGCCGCAATATCGGAGTTCACTACTGATATTCAGCATGTCGCGGGTAAACACAATGTGGTGGCAGACTACCTCTCGCGTGCGGTAGCACCGCCAAGCCCCATAGGGGCAGACTCTGTAACCATGGCCGCGGGCCCGGGCAGCGACGCGGGAGCGCGCGCAGCCCCGGTCTGTGTTGGGTTAGATTATGCTGCCATGGCTGCGGAGCAGGTTAACGACGCGGACGTGCGCGCGCTCCAGTCTGGACCAACAGGGTTAAGGCTGGAGCACAGGGTGCAACAAAACGGTATGCCCCCGCTAATCTGCGATGTCTCCACGGGACGGCCCCGCCCTGTGGTGCCAACCGCGTGGCGTCGCCGTGTTTTTGACTTGGTCCATTCGCTCGCACACCCAGGGGTGCGCGCATCGATCAAATTGGTGGGGGAGAAATTTGTTTGGCCCGGGTTGCGCAAACAGGTTAAGGAATGGGCAGCAGCCTGCATAGCGTGTCAGCGAGCCAAAATACACAGACACACTAAGGCCCCGTTAGAACCTTTCCACATCCCCGCTAAACGTTTTGATCATGTGCATATTGACCTGGTCGGCCCGCTTCCTTTATCACACGGGCACACACATCTTTTGACGATGGTAGACCGCACCACGCGCTGGCCAGAGGCAATTCCTCTGACATCAACCACAGCGGAAGAAGTTGCGCGAGCATTTTTAGCAGCGTGGGTTGCGCGTTTTGGTGTACCGTCGGACATAACGTCCGACAGGGGTCCCCAATTTATTTCCGAGCTATGGTCATCGATGGCCCGCAGCTTGGGGGTGAAGATTCATCGCACCACCGCGTATAACCCCCAGGCTAATGGTTTATGCGAACGCTTTCACAGGTCATTGAAAGCAGCCCTCAGAGCGTCGCTGACGGATACAAATTGGGTGGACAAACTTCCATGGGTCTTATTAGGGTTGCGTTCTGCACCTAAGGAAGATTTGCACGCTTCCCCGGCGGAATTGGTGTTCGCTCAACCGTTCCGTTTGCCCGGGGAATTTCTTCCCGATAATCCCGCACCTAATGGCCTCCCCGCTCAGCCGTGGCAAAGCGGCTCAGGAGCAAACACGCTCCCTGGCCCAGTCCATCACAGTTTCCCACACGTTTTTTGTGCCCAAGGCTCTAAAAAATGCAGAGTTTGTTTTTGTTAAACATGACGCCCAGCGCCCAAGTTTGCGGCCGTTTTACGATGGACCGTTTCGAGTGCTGGAGACCGGGCAGAAGCATTTTCTGCTAGATTTAGGGGGCAGACGGGAGCTGATTTGCATTAACAGGCTCAAACCCGCTTTTGTTCTGGCTGACGAGGGGGTGCAGCTCGCGAGGCCCCCCCGCCGGGGCAGGCCGCCGAGACGACAGTCTCCAAAGTCTTCACAGAAAGGTGCTAACAGCTTTAATCCACAGGTGCAAAGAGATGTTGCAGAGGCAGCCAAGCCAAGTTGCAGCAGATTCGGCAGAAGGTTAAAACCTAGGCAGTTGGTGGATTGATTAGCGATGTACGGAGTGCTTTGTGTCCTTCTTTTTTTTCTTTTTTTTATGCCATGCAGGTTCTGCCTTACTAGACGTTTGGGGGGGTTGTGTGGCCAACACACATTGTGGGCTCACGTTGCCACAGAGACAGGACTGTATGTGTATTGTGGGGTGTCACGTCTGCAAGGACAAGAGGACTTGAATCTGCAGTAGATGACAAGGAAGTGCGAGATTTGTCTCTTTGTCCCACAGAAGATGCCCCGGAGGGAATTCCGGTTCATCAGGAGATGAGAGACAATGGGTGAAGCTTCAAAGGGATGCTTTGTAACTGTATGTTTACTGAAGACACCATGCGACTTGAATCCTGATGCTGGAAATGTATAAAAGGGGTGTGGAGATATGATTCTTTCTCTTTCCTGCTTTGAGAATGCTAGGAGCTTGTGTTCTGTCAAATAAAGCTGGTTTATGACTGAAACTCAGCCTCGTTATTTGAGCATGCTCCTACACTGGTGACCTACGACGGAGAATGAGCAATGAGAATTCTTCCAAACCGGGCTCGGTGGAAGCCAGCCTGATGGCTGCCTCCACGCTCCTGCTGCCCGATTTCTGGCAGCACAGCCCACGCTCATGGTTTAACGCAATCGAGGCGCAGTTCAACCTCCGGAGAATCTCCAACGACGACACAAGATTCTACCACGTGGTAGCGAAACTGGACAGCGACACGGTCCAGAGAGTGGAGGATTTGGTTAATCATCCACCAGACAGCGACAAGTACAGCGCATTGAAAGACGCGCTGATCAGCCATTTCACCCCCTCAGTCCAACAAAGAGCAGAGGGGCTCCTGGCGCTGACGGAGGCAGAAAACGATAGACCTGCGGACCTGATGGTGAAGATGCTGCAGCTCACAGCCTCCGAGGATGGCGAATTCATTTTCGCCCACCTATTCCTTTGAACCCTACCACCAGCAGTGAGAGTGGCCCTGGCAGAGTCACCCCGATTGGCCAAGCGAGACTACCATGGGTTGAGCAAGGAGGCGCAGAAGTTGGTCGACGCCCACAAGCAGAACGCGGTTTCGGCCGCGGCGGCTAGTTCGGGAACGACGTCCGGAGACAGCTTGGGTCCAGCGGCCGCGGCGCCAGACGCACCAACAACGGCGGCGACCGGAGCCAGACGACGCGGAGCGGAGAACGGCTCATGCTTCTACCACCGCCGTTTTGCAGAGAGAGCGCACAGGTGCGTCCCACCGTGCAATTTTAAGCGCCAGGGAAACGCCAGGACCGAGGGCCGGTAGCAGCCGCGACTCTCGGCAATGAGAACAGGCTGCTTTACCTGACGGATGCACGCTCGGGGAAACAGTTCCTCGTGGACACGGGCTCGCAGCTGAGCTTCGTCACACCCACCTACGCGGAACGGCTGTCGCCTTCTAAAGCCCCCTGGGTTTCAGTGTCAGCAGCGAACGGCTCCACGATTAAAACGTTTGGTGAGAGGACCATGCTTCTGTCCTTACAGGGCCGTTCATTTGAGTGGACATTTATTGCAGCAGCAGTCAGTTTCAACATGTTAGGGGCTGATTTTTTGTGCTCACATGGTTTATTGGTTGATCTTGCTAATAGACGTCTGATTAATGCACTGTCCTTTCATTCTATTCCCTGCACAGCTCGGGTGGCCCCGCCAACTGCACATGCCAGCGTCTCAGCCGCGGGTGGTAAGTTTCACACTCTGCTTGCTCAGTTTCCAGCACTCACAGTCCCCACTTTTTCAGCAACGGTGGCCAAACATGGGGTAGAACATTTCATAACAACCTCAGGCCCTCCCGTTTTTGCAAAGGCTCGGCGCTTGCACCCAGCTAAACTGGCCACCGCGCGCGAGGAGTTCACTAATCTGGAAAAACTAGGCATTGTTAGACGCTCCAAGAGCGCTTGGGCCTCGCCGTTACACATGGTCCCAAAGGCTGACGGCTCGTGGCGGCCTTGCGGCGATTTCCGCAGGTTGAACAACGTTTCAGCTCATGACCGCTACCCGATTCCGCACATTCAGGATTTTTCTGTTCATTTGGCGGGGGCGCGCATTTTTTCTAAAATAGACTTGGTGCGCGGCTATCACCAGGTTCCAGTGCGCGCGCAGGATGTACCCAAAACAGCGGTCATAACTCCTTTCGGCCTTTTTGAGTTCTTGCGCATGCCTTTTGGCCTCAAGGGGGCCGCGCAGACTTTCCAAAGCATGATGGATGCAGTTTTACGCGACCTACCTTTCGTGTTCGTTTATTTGGACGATATTTTGGTAGCCAGCACGTCCGAAGGTGAACATGAAAAACACCTCACAGCAGTTTTCCAGAGGTTGGCAGAGCACGGGTTAATAGTGAACCCAGCGAAGTGCCAGTTTGGGGTGGCGCAGATTGATTTTTTGGGACATCGCGTTTCGGCAGAGGGAGCAGTTCCCCTTCCAAATAAAGTGCGTGCCATAACAGATTTTCCGCAACCTCAAACGGTTAAGGCGCTTCAGGAGTTTCTAGGGATGGTTAATTTTTACAACCGTTTCCTCCCAAGCGCAGCACGACTCATGCAGCCATTGTACACCGCGTTAAAAAAACAAAAGCCCGCAAATAAAGTCGAATGGTCTCCGGAGCGGGAGCGCGCTTTTGCCCAGGTCAAATCAGCCCTGGCAAACGCAGTTTTGTTAGCGCACCCAGTTCCAACGGCCCGCATGGCGCTCACCACTGACGCTTCCGATGTAGCGGTGGGGGCGGTAGTTGAGCAGTTTGTGGCGGGTACCTGGCAACCCCTCGCGTTTTTCAGCAGGACTTTGCGCGATAGTGAACGGAAATACAGCGCGTTTGACAGGGAGCTTTTGGCCCTACACTTGGCCATTCGTCATTTTCAGTTCTGGTTAGAGGGGCGACGTTTCACCGCTTTTGTGGATCATAAACCGCTAACGTTTGCGATGGCCAAAATTTCGGAACCCTGGTCAGGCCGGCAACAAAGGCAACTAGCCGCAATATCGGAGTTCACTACTGATATTCAGCATGTCGCGGGTAAACACAATGTGGTGGCAGACTACCTCTCGCGTGCGGTAGCACCGCCAAGCCCCATAGGGGCAGACTCTGTAACCATGGCCGCGGGCCCGGGCAGCGACGCGGGAGCGCGCGCAGCCCCGGTCTGTGTTGGGTTAGATTATGCTGCCATGGCTGCGGAGCAGGTTAACGACGCGGACGTGCGCGCGCTCCAGTCTGGACCAACAGGGTTAAGGCTGGAGCACAGGGTGCAACAAAACGGTATGCCCCCGCTAATCTGCGATGTCTCCACGGGACGGCCCCGCCCTGTGGTGCCAACCGCGTGGCGTCGCCGTGTTTTTGACTTGGTCCATTCGCTCGCACACCCAGGGGTGCGCGCATCGATCAAATTGGTGGGGGAGAAATTTGTTTGGCCCGGGTTGCGCAAACAGGTTAAGGAATGGGCAGCAGCCTGCGTAGCGTGTCAGCGAGCCAAAATACACAGACACACTAAGGCCCCGTTAGAACCTTTCCACATCCCCGCTAAACGTTTTGATCATGTGCATATTGACCTGGTCGGCCCGCTTCCTTTATCACACGGGCACACACATCTTTTGACGATGGTAGACCGCACCACGCGCTGGCCAGAGGCAATTCCTCTGACATCAACCACAGCGGAAGAAGTTGCGCGAGCATTTTTAGCAGCGTGGGTTGCGCGTTTTGGTGTACCGTCGGACATAACGTCCGACAGGGGTCCCCAATTTATTTCCGAGCTATGGTCATCGATGGCCCGCAGCTTGGGGGTGAAGATTCATCGCACCACCGCGTATAACCCCCAGGCTAATGGTTTATGCGAACGCTTTCACAGGTCATTGAAAGCAGCCCTCAGAGCGTCGCTGACGGATACAAATTGGGTGGACAAACTTCCATGGGTCTTATTAGGGTTGCGTTCTGCACCTAAGGAAGATTTGCACGCTTCCCCGGCGAAATTGGTGTTCGCTCAACCGCTCCGTTTGCCCAGGGAATTTCTTCCCGATAATCCCGCACCTAATGGCCTCCCCGCTCAGCCGTGGCAAAGCGGCTCAGGAGCAAACACGCTCCCTGGCCCAGTCCATCACAGTTTCCCACACGTTTTTGTGCCCAAGGCTCTAAAAAATGCAGAGTTTGTTTTTGTTAAACATGACGCCCAGCGCCCAAGTTTGCGGCCGTTTTACGATGGACCGTTTCGAGTGCTGGAGACCGGGCAGAAGCATTTTCTGCTAGATTTAGGGGGCAGACGGGAGCTGATTTGCATTAACAGGCTCAAACCCGCTTTTGTTCTGGCTGACGAGGGGGTGCAGCTCGCGAGGCCCCCCCGCCGGGGCAGGCCGCCGAGACGACAGTCTCCAAAGTCTTCACAGAAAGGTGCTAACAGCTTTAATCCACAGGTGCAAAGAGATGTTGCAGAGGCAGCCAAGCCAAGTTGCAGCAGATTCGGCAGAAGGTTAAAACCTAGGCAGTTGGTGGATTGATTAGCGATGTACGGAGTGCTTTGTGTCCTTCTTTTTTTTCTTTTTTTTATGCCATGCAGGTTCTGCCTTACTAGACGTTTGGGGGGGTTGTGTGGCCAACACACATTGTGGGCTCACGTTGCCACAGAGACAGGACTGTATGTGTATTGTGGGGTGTCACGTCTGCAAGGACAAGAGGACTTGAATCTGCAGTAGATGACAAGGAAGTGCGAGATTTGTCTCTTTGTCCCACAGAAGATGCCCCGGAGGGAATTCCGGTTCATCAGGAGATGAGAGACAATGGGTGAAGCTTCAAAGGGATGCTTTGTAACTGTATGTTTACTGAAGACACCATGCGACTTGAATCCTGATGCTGGAAATGTATAAAAGGGGTGTGGAGATATGATTCTTTCTCTTTCCTGCTTTGAGAATGCTAGGAGCTTGTGTTCTGTCAAATAAAGCTGGTTTATGACTGAAACTCAGCCTCGTTATTTGAGCATGCTCCTACACTGGTGACCTACGACGGAGAATGAGCAATGAGAATTCTTCCAAACCGGGCTCGGTGGAAGCCAGCCTGATGGCTGCCTCCACGCTCCGGCTGCCCGATTTCTGGCAGCACAGCCCACGCTCATGGTTTAACGCAATCGAGGCGCAGTTCAACCTCCGGAGAATCTCCAACGACGACACAAGATTCTACCACGTGGTAGCGAAACTGGACAGCGACACGGTCCAGAGAGTGGAGGATTTGGTTAATCATCCACCAGACAGCGACAAGTACAGCGCATTGAAAGACGCGCTGATCAGCCATTTCACCCCCTCAGTCCAACAAAGAGCAGAGGGGCTCCTGGCGCTGACGGAGGCAGAAAACGATAGACCTGCGGACCTGATGGTGAAGATGCTGCAGCTCACAGCCTCCGAGGATGGCGAATTCATTTTCGCCCACCTATTCCTTTGAACCCTACCACCAGCAGTGAGAGTGGCCCTGGCAGAGTCACCCCGATTGGCCAAGCGAGACTACCATGGGTTGAGCAAGGAGGCGCAGAAGTTGGTCGACGCCCACAAGCAGAACGCGGTTTCGGCCGCGGCGGCTAGTTCGGGAACGACGTCCGGAGACAGCTTGGGTCCAGCGGCCGCGGCGCCAGACGCACCAACAACGGCGGCGACCGGAGCCAGACGACGCGGAGCGGAGAACGGCTCATGCTTCTACCACCGCCGTTTTGCAGAGAGAGCGCACAGGTGCGTCCCACCGTGCAATTTTAAGCGCCAGGGAAACGCCAGGACCGAGGGCCGGTGGCAGCCGCGACTCTCGGCAATGAGAACAGGCTGCTTTACCTGACGGATGCACGCTCGGGGAAACAGTTCCTCGTGGACACGGGCTCGCAGCTGAGCTTCGTCACACCCACCTACGCGGAACGGCTGTCGCCTTCTAAAGCCCCCTGGGTTTCAGTGTCAGCAGCGAACGGCTCCACAATTAAAACGTTTGGTGAGAGGACCATGCTTCTGTCCTTACAGGGCCGTTCATTTGAGTGGACATTTATTGCAGCAGCAGTCAGTTTCAACATGTTAGGGGCTGATTTTTTGTGCTCACATGGTTTATTGGTTGATCTTGCTAATAGACGTCTGATTAATGCACTGTCCTTTCATTCTATTCCCTGCACAGCTCGGGTGGCCCCGCCAACTGCACATGCCAGCGTCTCAGCCGCGGGTGGTAAGTTTCACACTCTGCTTGCTCAGTTTCCAGCACTCACAGTCCCCACTTTTTCAGCAACGGTGGCCAAACATGGGGTAGAACATTTCATAACAACCTCAGGCCCTCCCGTTTTTGCAAAGGCTCGGCGCTTGCACCCAGCTAAACTGGCCACCGCGCGCGAGGAGTTCACTAATCTGGAAAAACTAGGCATTGTTAGACGCTCCAAGAGCGCTTGGGCCTCGCCGTTACACATGGTCCCAAAGGCTGACGGCTCGTGGCGGCCTTGCGGCGATTTCCGCAGGTTGAACAACGTTTCAGCTCATGACCGCTACCCGATTCCGCACATTCAGGATTTTTCTGTTCATTTGGCGGGGGCGCGCATTTTTTCTAAAATAGACTTGGTGCGCGGCTATCACCAGGTTCCAGTGCGCGCGCAGGATGTACCCAAAACAGCGGTCATAACTCCTTTCGGCCTTTTTGAGTTCTTGCGCATGCCTTTTGGCCTCAAGGGGGCCGCGCAGACTTTCCAACGCATGATGGATGCAGTTTTACGCGACCTGCCTTTCGTGTTCGTTTATTTGGACGATATTTTGGTAGCCAGCACGTCCGAAGGTGAACATGAAAAACACCTCACAGCAGTTTTCCAGAGGTTGGCAGAGCACGGGTTAATAGTGAACCCAGCGAAGTGCCAGTTTGGGGTGGCGCAGATTGATTTTTTGGGACATCGCGTTTCGACAGAGGGAGCAGTTCCCCTTCCAAATAAAGTGCGTGCCATAACAGATTTTCCGCAACCTCAAACGGTTAAGGCGCTTCAGGAGTTTCTAGGGATGGTTAATTTTTACAACCGTTTCCTCCCAAGCGCAGCACGACTCATGCAGCCATTGTACACCGCGTTAAAAAAACAAAAGCCCGCAAATAAAGTCGAATGGTCTCCGGAGCGGGAGCGCGCTTTTGCCCAGGTCAAATCAGCCCTGGCAAACGCAGTTTTGTTAGCGCACCCAGTTCCAACGGCCCGCATGGCGCTCACCACTGACGCTTCCGATGTAGCGGTGGGGGCGGTAGTTGAGCAGTTTGTGGCGGGTACCTGGCAACCCCTCGCGTTTTTCAGCAGGACTTTGCGCGATAGTGAACGGAAATACAGCGCGTTTGACAGGGAGCTTTTGGCCCTACACTTGGCCATTCGTCATTTTCAGTTCTGGTTAGAGGGGCGACGTTTCACCGCTTTTGTGGATCATAAACCGCTAACGTTTGCGATGGCCAAAATTTCGGAACCCTGGTCAGGCCGGCAACAAAGGCAACTAGCCGCAATATCGGAGTTCACTACTGATATTCAGCATGTCGCGGGTAAACACAATGTGGTGGCAGACTACCTCTCGCGTGCGGTAGCACCGCCAAGCCCCATAGGGGCAGACTCTGTAACCATGGCCGCGGGCCCGGGCAGCGACGCGGGAGCGCGCGCAGCCCCGGTCTGTGTTGGGTTAGATTATGCTGCCATGGCTGCGGAGCAGGTTAACGACGCGGACGTGCGCGCGCTCCAGTCTGGACCAACAGGGTTAAGGCTGGAGCACAGGGTGCAACAAAACGGTATGCCCCCGCTAATCTGCGATGTCTCCACGGGACGGCCCCGCCCTGTGGTGCCAACCGCGTGGCGTCGCCGTGTTTTTGACTTGGTCCATTCGCTCGCACACCCAGGGGTGCGCGCATCGATCAAATTGGTGGGGGAGAAATTTGTTTGGCCCGGGTTGCGCAAACAGGTTAAGGAATGGGCAGCAGCCTGCGTAGCGTGTCAGCGAGCCAAAATACACAGACACACTAAGGCCCCGTTAGAACCTTTCCACATCCCCGCTAAACGTTTTGATCATGTGCATATTGACCTGGTCGGCCCGCTTCCTTTATCACACGGGCACACACATCTTTTGACGATGGTAGACCGCACCACGCGCTGGCCAGAGGCAATTCCTCTGACATCAACCACAGCGGAAGAAGTTGCGCGAGCATTTTTAGCAGCGTGGGTTGCGCGTTTTGGTGTACCGTCGGACATAACGTCCGACAGGGGTCCCCAATTTATTTCCGAGCTATGGTCATCGATGGCCCGCAGCTTGGGGGTGAAGATTCATCGCACCACCGCGTATAACCCCCAGGCTAATGGTTTATGCGAACGCTTTCACAGGTCATTGAAAGCAGCCCTCAGAGCGTCGCTGACGGATACAAATTGGGTGGACAAACTTCCATGGGTCTTATTAGGGTTGCGTTCTGCACCTAAGGAAGATTTGCACGCTTCCCCGGCGGAATTGGTGTTCGCTCAACCGCTCCGTTTGCCCGGGGAATTTCTTCCCGATAATCCCGCACCTAATGGCCTCCCCGCTCAGCCGTGGCAAAGCGGCTCAGGAGCAAACACGCTCCCTGGCCCAGTCCATCACAGTTTCCCACACGTTTTTGTGCCCAAGGCTCTAAAAAATGCAGAGTTTGTTTTTGTTAAACATGACGCCCAGCGCCCAAGTTTGCGGCCGTTTTACGATGGACCGTTTCGAGTGCTGGAGACCGGGCAGAAGCATTTTCTGCTAGATTTAGGGGGCAGACGGGAGCTGATTTGCATTAACAGGCTCAAACCCGCTTTTGTTCTGGCTGACGAGGGGGTGCAGCTCGCGAGGCCCCCCCGCCGGGGCAGGCCGCCGAGACGACAGTCTCCAAAGTCTTCACAGAAAGGTGCTAACAGCTTTAATCCACAGGTGCAAAGAGATGTTGCAGAGGCAGCCAAGCCAAGTTGCAGCAGATTCGGCAGAAGGTTAAAACCTAGGCAGTTGGTGGATTGATTAGCGATGTACGGAGTGCTTTGTGTCCTTCTTTTTTTTCTTTTTTTTATGCCATGCAGGTTCTGCCTTACTAGACGTTTGGGGGGGTTGTGTGGCCAACACACATTGTGGGCTCACGTTGCCACAGAGACAGGACTGTATGTGTATTGTGGGGTGTCACGTCTGCAAGGACAAGAGGACTTGAATCTGCAGTAGATGACAAGGAAGTGCGAGATTTGTCTCTTTGTCCCACAGAAGATGCCCCGGAGGGAATTCCGGTTCATCAGGAGATGAGAGACAATGGGTGAAGCTTCAAAGGGATGCTTTGTAACTGTATGTTTACTGAAGACACCATGCGACTTGAATCCTGATGCTGGAAATGTATAAAAGAGGTGTGGAGATATGATTCTTTCTCTTTCCTGCTTTGAGAATGCTAGGAGCTTGTGTTCTGTCAAATAAAGCTGGTTTATGACTGAAACTCAGCCTCGTTATTTGAGCATGCTCCTACACCCACTAATTAAATTGTCTTGCTATGTGTGCAAGATGATTTAAGTGTGCATTTAAAATGAATGTGTTACTTTTTTAAGTAACTAGTTACTTTACTTTTTTCATGTAGTAATTGTAAAGTAACTCAATTACTTTTGAAAAGAAGTAACAAGTAACTGTAATTAGTTACTATATTTAGTAACTTGCCCAACACTGCTGAACACACCAAGCACTTCCATGACTGATTTTTGTTTCACATTTTGATCAAAACCATACTGAGCCATTTAATAGTTCCCCAGTTAGTTTAGCAGCTAGCAGCTATGGTGTATGTTTATGTCTGTGCCATGCCAAATACCACTGCATGGGCCGTAATAGACCAATGAAACTCACTGAAACATATGTCAGACTCCCAATTGCTACCTGACTTGGTGGACTGCTGCAGGCAAGGACAACCCCTCACAGCACCAGTAAACATCCAGGGAACAGACATTGAGATGGTGACATCCTACAAGTACCTGGGTGTTCATCTGAACAATAAACTAGACTGGTCACACAATACCAACGCGCTCTACAAGAAGGGACAGCGCAGGCTGTTCCTACTGAGGAGGCTCAGGTCTTTTGGTGTACAAGGGGCGCTGCTGAAGACATTCTATGACACGGTGGTGGCATCAGCCATCACTTTTGGAGTGGTCTGCTGGGGCAGTGGCATTACAGCAGCCGATAGGAAGAGACTGAACAAACTGATCAAGAAAGCTAGCTCTGTCCTGGGGCAACGCCTTGACCCAGTAGAAGAGATAGGAGAGAGAAGGATGGTGGCTAAGCTGTCATCTCTGCTGGAGTCCGAGTCCCACCCTATGCAGGACATACTGAACGCACTGAGGAGCTCATTTAGCAGTAGGCTACATCATCCTAGGTGCGCGACCGAGAGGTTTCGCAGGTCCTTCCTACCTACAGCTGTCAGACTTGATAACCTAAGCAGGGCTGCTCGAAGAGATAGCAAAGAAAAAACAAAAAACGTGATGATCTAATAGTATTGAATGCAAAAGACGCGACAGACTTACACAAATGGTCCCCTCCAGTATACAACTAGGACAATATCAGTCGCTACGGAGGGTGACAATATGTGTGGATACATATTCATACTATGTAGGATAACTAAATAGACGGTTATGCTGTTTATTGCATCTAGCTACAATGCTCCGCACTGTGAATATATATTTATATATTTATGTGTGCATACAGTATGTACTGTATATTCACTGCTCTTATTTTCTTTTCTTCTAAATTATTGCTCTGAGTGTTGCTATCCCTGTGCTGTTGCAATCCTGGAATTTCCCCATTGTGGGACTAATAAAGGCTTATCTTATCTTATCTTACTTCTTTTAATATTACTCTGTGTATGCAGAATCCCTGGGTTATTGATGCTACCATTACTGTTATTGATATTAGCTTAGTTAGCTTACAGTTGCTAGTGTTGTTATTTATTCTTGTAATAAACTTTGACTCACTCCAAGTAACATTGCATGGACTCAAATGAACGTGAATGAGCTCATGTAAAGACTTTGCACATGTCCATTATACAGGTCTATTACAGCCCATGCAGTGGTATTTGTCATGGCACAGACATAAACAAACACAACTGCTAGTTGCTAAGCTGACTGGGGAACTATTAAACAGCTCAGTGTGGTTACAAAAATGATCAAAATGTGAAATACAAACATTATAAAGAAAAAATGATCTGCCTGCACACTATTTCCAGTATGTACAATGAAAGTAAGTGAAAGTGATAAAATTGATCTATTGGTGAGAAAGCACCAGGGAATGTGAAAATATAATGGAAGCAGAACCGGAAATATGGGTGGACTGGAATTTGGAAGTGCGTTATTCTACATTGTGCAAGAGGTCCATTATTGACCAGTATCCAACTTATTGTTTTTAAGCAAAGTTATAGAAAAAATTGTTTTCATCCAATTAAACAATTTTCTTAGCAATCACAACATTTTTGAAAGATTTCAATCTCGTTTTAGGACAAACCACAGTACTGAGACAGCCCTTTAAAAAAAAATGTTAATGATATCTGGTGTAATATGGACTCCCACAAATTGTCAGTCCTGGTGCTACTGGATCTCAGTGCTGCCTTTGAGACAGTAGATCACCACATTTCATTAAGTAGACTCAAACACCTGGCGAGCCTCTCAGGTACTGTTCTTGAATGGTTTCATTCCTATCTCACAGATCATCGCTGTTTTTTAAGTATGGATACATGCTCTTCAGGAATCCATGAAATCAAGTGTGGGGTACCCAAGCAGTGGTGGTTTCAGATATGAGCGATGTGGGTGTGGGCCCAGGGCGCCATTCTTTTGGAAGCACCACCATAATCAGAAAAATAAAAATAGTAATAAAAGATTCATAATTATTTGTGCTGACCATGTATTTGTGGCAAATGGGTGCCCTCTACAGGCAGGATGCCAGTGCCCTCTGACTGCGGCTGGCAGACTCCACATGTCAAACTCCAGTATGGTGGACATTCAAAGAGGAGCAAAGGAGGAAAAAATGTTAAATGTTAAAATAAGTATTTTTGCTTAAATTATGCAGTGGTTTGAATTTTAAAACACTGAGCCCTAAAACAGCAACATTTGGTTATTACAGCTTATGTTATGTTAAAGAAAAATTTCCCAATGTGCTGTCATCAGCTTCACTGGCCACATGAATTAATTTCAGAGCTGTGTAAAGACCATTTGAGGGGCAGGGGTGCAAATTAATTTAAAAAAGGGTACATGGAATGAGATTTGTTAAAAAAAAAAAAAAGTCAACTTTATGTCTTATTTGGTATCTATTTTACTTTAATACCTATACACTCATGGACATATTTAATACCCCACAGATTTTTTACAAATTATCAGCTCACACAGAGACCATGGTCTTCATCATAAATTATATATCATAAATTATATAAAGGTAAACGAAAAAAAAATGGGCAGCTTTCACTGAAAAATGATTATCTCTTCAACATACAAACATCTTTGCAAAAATCTGAAAAAAAGTTTTTCTTTCAATAAATAAATTATAAAAACTTCAATTGAATAAATCTGTGCAAAAAAACTAAAAAAGGCCATTCGTCTTGTCAGCAAAATGAGCCAAAACCATCCCCTCTGTTAACCTGCCACCCTCCATCCCCACAAAGACTGCAAAGATAGTTTATACAGGACAATGTAGTACAGGTGCATCTCAATAAATTAGAATGTCATCGAAAAATTGATTTATTTCAGTAATTCAATTTAAAAAATGAAACTCCTATATTGTATAGATTCATTACACACAGAGTGATATATTTCAAGTGTTTTTCTTAATTCTGATGGTTATGGCTTATAGCTCATGAAAACTCCAAATTCAGTTTCTCAGAAAATTAGAATATTACATATAAGATCAATTTAAAAAAATGATTTTTAATAGAAATGTTGGCCTACTGAAAAGTATGTCCATGTACACACTCAGTACTTGGTCGGGGATCCTTTTGCATGAATTACTGCAGGGGTGTCCAATCATGTGCCATGGAAGGCCAAGAACCTGTAGGCTTTACTTCCAACCAGTGTCTTCAACGGCAGATTCCACAGAATTTCTTTCCACTGCTTGCTGATTAGTGAAAACACCTACTGATGAGACTGGGTAGAAGAGAAAACCTGCAGGGTCTTGGCCCTCCATGGCACCACCTGCAGGAGGGACCATGGGGGTCCAATGCTATGTGGATCAGGTGGCGGTTGAAGGCAGAGATCTTGGCAGTCTGATCTCAAAATTCCTTCCTACCATTATAATTATTTTAGTTTATATCACTGTTCAGTGATGGAGTTAAGTGTAATATTGATTTTTTTTTTTCTGTGTCATCATCATCATCATCAGCCGTATTTACTTTTGACAGGACACAATCAGTCCCTCAGTTGGGGTGGGTCTTGCTTGCCTGCACTTCTCAAAGTCCCACTCCAGTGATTCCTGTCCACTGGTTCAACCTGGGCCAGTTGTAGCTTGACTCGGTCCATACAGACACCCTCCAGCCATGTCTTCTTGGGTCTTCCTCTTCCTTGACCTCTGCTCGTACTAGAATCGACATCCATGACCTTCTTAATCCAACCAACATGCCTCTCCACATGGCCAAACCAATACAAATTGTGTGTGTGGAGCACATCCTCGAGGTCATCCAGCTGCAGTTTTACCAAGAGTGCCTGCAACCTGACCTCATCCTCAGTGGAGATGCCATATGTCCAGCGGATCATGGCCCTTTCATTCCGCCACAGACGGCTAAGACAGGCGGCAGTCATTGTCCATGTCTCACTGGCATGCAGCAACACGTTCCACACACAGGAGTTGTTGATACAGCCTTTTGAGGTTGGTGGGAGTGTCACTATGCTGAGCAGACGAGGCACCAGAGAAAGAGCGAAGGCTTCCAAAACAGTTTGCAATCAGCAGTTTTTCCTTTATTCCAATAATCTTCACAGGCAATAATTCCCATGCACATCCGACACCCCACACAAGGCCTGAATAGCGTCTACCTTGCCCATTCGTGGTCTCATAACCCCCTGACCAACCACATGACCCAGGTATTCCACCTGCTGCTGCCCAAACGCGCACTTGCGAGGATTAATAGTCAGACCTGCCTCCTTAATTAAATGCAGGACCTACCGAAGATGTAATACGTGATCCCTCCAGGTCTGACTATAGATGACTACGTCATCTAGAGAGGCAGCTGCAAAATCTGACACTCCTCCTAATACCTGGTCCATGAGTTGCTGGAATGTTGCTGGTGCCCCCTGGAGGCCAAATGGCATGAACTTTAAACTGGAAAGAGCCGTAAGGTGTTTTAAAGGCTGTCAATTCCTTTGTCTCAGGTGCCAAGGCCACTTGCCAATACCCCTTGCTTAGGTGTAATGTTGAAATAAACCTAGCCCTGCCCACTTTCTCTAGCAACTCATCAATTCGGGGCATGGAGTATGGCTCGAACTTGGAAACTGCATTCAAGTATCTGAAGTCAATGCAGAATCTCAAGGAACCATCCTTTTTGGGGACCAACACAATTGGACTGCACCATTCACTAACCGACTCCTCGATCACTCCCAGCTGCAACATCAAATTAATCTCCTGCCTCAGTTTTGGACCAACCGTTCAGGAATCCTATAGGACTTTCTACGGGGAACAGCCTCTTTCTTTAAATGTGCCTTATGGTGGACAAATGTGGTGAAACCAGGTCTCTCCTGAAACAAATCTGGATCTATTAGTGCCTCTAATTGTCTCTGCTGATCATCCTGTAAATGAGACACATGAAAAGAACAAAACTCTGTCACATTCGTGGGAAAGAATTGCTTTCTCTCCTTATCCACTTCGGTAGCACAAATCAGGAGCTGATGACGCGTCTGCTGATGACCAGACTGCTGCTGCTGATGCACCGGCTGCTGAAACTCCTTTAACAAGTTAATGTGAAAGCACTGATATTTTGTCTTTCTATCAGACATACACTACCGTTCAAAAGTTTGGGGTCACTTAGAAATTTCCTTAATTTTGAAAGAAAAGCACTTTTTTTCAATGAAGATAACTTTAAACTAATCAGAAATACACTCTATACATTGCTAATGTGGTAAATGACTATTCTAGCTGCAAATGTCTGGTTTTTGGTGCAATATCTACATAGGTGTATAGAGGCCCATTTCCAGCAACTATCACTCCAGTGTTCTAATGGTACAGTGTGTTTGCTCATTGCGTCAGAAGGCTAATGGATGATTAGAAAACCCTTGTGCAATCATGTTAGGTCTGCAATGCTGCAAATGGAGGATTCTTTGACGAAAGCAAAGTTTGAAGGAAAAAATTATTATTTCAAATACAAATCATTATTTCTAACCTTGTCAATGCCTTGACTATATTTTCTATTCATTTTACAACTCATGGTGGTAAATAAGTGTGACTTTTCATGGAAAACACAAAATAATTGTCTGGGTGACCCCAAATTTTTGAACGGTAGTGTATATAGTTCATATGTCACAGAGCTCAGCTTTCTAGAAATTTCATAAGGCCCCTGCCATCGAGCCAAAAACTTACTATCACAAGAGGGCAGCAGTAACAACACCTGCTGACCTGGGTGAAAAACCCTCTTCCTGGCCTTCTTGTCATACCATGTCTTTTGTTTATTCTGCGCCATCCTCATGTGCTCCTGAGCCAAAGCAGTCATTTGATCCAGTTTTTGTCTCATTTTAATAACATAAGAGACCACATTGTCCTGATCACTCGGAGGCCTCTCCCAGTGCTCCTTTAATAAATCCAGTGGACCCCTCACCTGATGACCATAAAGTAGTTCAAAAGGTGAGAACCCTGTTGAAGCCTGGGGAACCTCCCGATACGCAAACAGCAAATACGGTACCCATCGGTCCCAATCCGAGCCCGTACCAGAAACAAATTTCCGCAGTATGTTCTTTAAAGTCTGGTTAAATCGTTCCACCAGTCCATCAGTCTGAGGGTGATATGGGGTGGTCTTAATTCCCTTAATACCCAACAGTTTGTAAACCTGCTGCAGAAGTTTTGACAGGAAATTTGTCCCACAGTCTGTCAGGATCTCTCTGGGTATGCCTACTAGGGATGGGCATTCGGTGAAATTTTCTTCACCGATCGTCGGGAGAATTAATGATTAATAATCGGTTAATCATTAACATTTTTAGGTACGTAACAAGGCAGGTAGACTACATTAGAACATCAGGTGCACGGAGAGCCGCACAACTCAAATCCACCTCTCTCTCTCAAATCTCTCTCTCTCTCTGTTCGCTGTTCTCGTGTTGGCTCGCTCGGGAATCTCGCAAGCTGATTGGCCAAGACGTTTCACCCCGCAAGCTGATTGGCCGAGACGTTTTACCCAGCTTCTGTGCCGCTCGCCACCCAACAAACGAAGACCGCATTCATTGCTCTATCGCTCGTGTTACTTAGTCTAGCCGCGCAGAACTTTTTGCTGTTCTCTTGTGCCATTTTGTGCGAAATAGTCTTCCCGTCGAGCCACTACGCCGCCTCCTGCTGCTTCTCTCGACGATTCTGCGCCTCTAGCACCTGAGGAGCAGTAAAGCTCTCATTAACCTGTGCAGTAAATCATTTTCATCTTGAGTTACGTATCTTGTTATAAGAATAAAAGAGTTCTAAAAACATATTTATGTACACTTTATTTACATCTACGTATGTATGTACACTTACACACACACACACACACACACACACACACACACACGTGTGTGTGTGTCTTCTACCGAATCTTCATGACCTTCTCAATAAAGTTTCTGAAAAAAAAAAAAGAATCTTCACGACCGCCATTACTCAGCGCGCAACCACTGTTGGCGGTTTCTTCACGTAATAAGGGTGTTCCATGGACCCTGTCGATGAGGTATATTTGTATGCTGCATTGCAGTGATTGCAGTACACCTGGTCATTTTTTAAACTGAAATGGTCCCATGCAACACTTCGCCGTAACCGCTTCATGATTTGGCGATTGCCCTACGGAAGCGCGCATGTATCAACTGAGGCACGCCAGGGTATGGCGATGGTGTAATGTTGCCCCCTGGTGCCCAAATTTTGCCATTGCATTGTTTGAGGACGGCCGTGCACTAGGCCTAATAACCTCGGATTGTTTAAAAAAAAAAAACGGTTTGTCGACGAAAATGAACTTCCTCGGTGAAATTCTTAATGATCAATTATCGGTTAATCGGTAAATTATGCCCATCCCTAATGCCTACCCTTGAAAATAACTGAATAATGCAATAAGCCACCTGCCTAGCCTTAATAGATTTCAGCGGGAAGGCTTCTGGGTACCGAGTACCATAGTCACATATGACAAGAATGTATTTATTACCCGAGGAGCTTCTTTCTAGGGGGCCAACTATATCCATCCCTATCCTATCAAATGGTGTTCCAATGATTGGTAATGGATGAAGATGGGCCTGGGCTACTCCCCTAGATGATGTAATTTGACATGTCTCACATGTTGCACAAAACTCCTTCACCTGGGTATACATTCTTGGCCACACAAATCTTCTAGCAATTTTCTGCCACATTTTCTGGAACGCTACATGACCTGCCCAAGGGATAACATGTCCCAGTTCCATCACTTTCTGTATGAAGCCTTGTGGCAAAGCTATGGCTCTAACTTCACCCTGCTGTTGGTACAAAATGCCATCTCTAATGACATACTCGGCCTCAGCCAAACAGTCCACTCTGCCCTGTTTCACACCGTCAATCTCAGAGACCTTCTCAAACCAAGGTTTTAGCAATGGGTCAGTTTTCTGCAGAGCAGCTATGTCAGAAGGAATGTTAAAATCTACTGACTGGCTTAGCTGTGACGTTTTCTCCCCCAAGTTCTTAACTGAAGCTAAAACCTTGTCCCTTCTCCTCTGAGCCTTGGATTTCGGTTGCTTAACTGGACCTGCCTCTATCCCAGAATCATAAAAAGGCAGCTCCTGAAGAACATTGGCAGCCCTCTGCGCCCTGGTTGTCACCATATTACAATTTTTCACCACAGGTGCCTTTACTCTCTGCTCAACAACGCCACCTGCCTGTTTCTCCTCAGTTTGGTATTCATCCCTAACCTGTTGTATGATGTCCAACAAAGTTGGAACATCATTGCCAAGAATAACTGAGTATGGCAAATCAGGCACCAGAGCTACAGGAAGGAGATAAGTCTGACCCCCCACTGTTAAAAAACCTCAGCGGTCGGGTACAGCTTTTTATCCCCATGGACACAACTGATATTTATTCCAGACTCGTTCCACAAATGCCCTAGGGACCAAACTGGGCAGCACAACAGTTTGAAAACAACCTGAGTCTAACAGGGCCTCTTCACACTGGCCATTAAGCAACACCGTCGTTTTATACATTTCACTGTGAACTGAGGCTGAAAGAGTGGGTCTAGGAACTGAACATAATAGTGACGGTTTAGTATTGTTTGTGTCAGGACATGAATACTGTGTGTGGCTGATTTTGTTACACTGATAACAGCGTATATCTTGACTTGAAACAAAACGTGACTTTCTACACCCATTATGTTTGCTAACCGTAACCTGACTGGAGCTGGAATACTGTCTATTTTGAGCTTGATCACCCCTTTCACCCCCATCAAACTTACTCCGTGTGGTGAAAGAGCTGTCACGGCTGAGAGTAGGTCTCCTGCTCCCAGACCTGGCTGACAGGAAGACTTCCACAAGACGAGTCGCGTCCTCCGCAGTCTTCGGGGCCCGCTCTCGTATCCAGACTCCCAGTTCCGGGTCCACCACCCGCAGAAACTGCTCCAAGATCAACAGTTCCGCGATGTCTTTCACCGTTGAGGTCTCTGGTTTAATCCATTTATTGAACAGGTCTTTTAAACGAACATACAGTTCACGGGGGGTTTCGTCCTGATGAACGTCCAGGGCACGAAACCTTCTCCTATAGGTATCGGGTGTTATTTCATACTTATTTAAAATTGCTTCCTTCACTTTATCATAATTGTCTGTGTCAGCGATGTCCATGAGCACATATGCACTACGTGCTTTACCAGTTAGCAGAGGAACCAACTGGATAGCCCACTCCTCCTTATGCCAGCGGCAGACCGAAGCAATCCTCTCGAATGTCGCCAGATAATGCTCGATGTTGTCCTCGGGAGAGAGCGGATTCAGCCTGGGCTCACGGTGTATCTGCGCTGTCCTCAGCTGCACCTGCAGCAGTAGCTCCTCCTCCTGCGGGCCAACTCGACTGGCCATCACCCTGGGATCTTCCCCCGAAGCGCCGTCGTCACCACTGCATTCAGCTCGGCTCCCACACTCCTCTCTCAGCTCCGTCATTTGTGACTGCATCTGGCAAACTTGATGCTGCACAGTCTGTCACCTTTGTTCTTGCAGAGCTGCTTCATCCTCCATCTGACGGTCTCTGACTGTCAGTGAATGTACCACGGACTTCACCAAGCTCGTCAGTTCTCCCAGCTTGTCTAGTCCACTGGTCCCCTGCTCCTCAATTGCCATGTTAGTGTCCAAATCATCTAACTGCTCCTGTTGTTTCTTTATATTCCTTTTTGCCATCGCTCCTCTTGTCCTGTGTTATCACTCCTTATTTTGACAACACCTTTTTGACCAAACGTCACACAGTCCGCTTAATTTGACATCATCATACCTTCCGCTGTCTTTCTTCGTAGCCGCGGTAGGAGTGGAAAATTCCTAACACCACTCATCCGGCTGCGCTTTCCTCCTCACCACAGCCGTGAAACTGGACCACTTCTCTGTCACCAATTAGCGGGTACGAACCATTCCTGACGCCAAATGTCAAGAAACGAACCACTGCTGCCACCAACTGTCACTATGCCGAGCGGACGAGGCACCAGAGAAAGAGCGGAGGCTTCCAAAACAGTTTGCAATTAGCAGTTTTTCCTTTATTCCAATAATCTTCACAGGCAATAATTCCCATGCACATCTGACATCCCTCACAAACCAAATGACAAACCCCTGTTAATATACTCAGTGAGATAATTCACCTAATTGGCACATACCAAAACCCTAGGTAAGACAATGAGCATTTTCATATTTTATTATTCTACTCAACCATCATATGATTTCTTCCTGCTGGTGTCCTTTAAAAGGCCCTCAAACCCCTGAGGAGTCTTTTGTCCGTATACCTCCAGGAAGCATGCTGGCAAAGGTACATGGTTTTTAAGATTAATTAATTGCCTCACCCAATTAACATAAGTAATCCACAATTATCTCACAAAAAGGATTCAATTCAGTCAGAACACATTGTGCAATTATATGTGCATTTTTACCATCCAGTACATGTTGATATTTACAAATATAAATCCTTTACACATATAATATAATCCTTCAATGCACAGACCATACAGTGGCAACACTCCGTCGTCACAGGGAGCCAGCGGGTCTCGAAAATTGGGAGCACCTGCCTAAACTTGTTCCAGGCAGCCTGCCATCTCGTAATGGTGGCAAGCTCAGATCCACCACCAGCGGAGAGCATGTCACCCAGGTAGCAGAAAGATGCCACCACTTCCAGCTTGTCATCGCCAACAACCATCTGTGTCTTAGGCCGACCATCGACTGGCCTGGCCTCCCCACAACAGCGTTTACAACAGAAATCTTGGTCGATATCATCAATAAAGTCATGCGGTACTGTAACAGGACACGTTTACAAATATTTGACTCTTTGTAGTGCATTTTTTATATTGTAGCAATATTTGGTTGTTAAGAGGTTTTTAAAACTGCAATCAATCGAATTAAAGTGTCTGTGACAAGATTTGGGAAGTATGGCTCAATATTCAGTATGAATTTATCTTCAATCGTCCACATACGTAGTTGGTTCTGTTGACTTAGAACGCTAAATAAGTGGAAAAATATTTCTAAGTGAATTTAAATTTAGCGCCATGTTGCAGTAACGCGATATCCGGAGACTCGCCTTGTTTCCGGATGATGTCATGAGAGGAGTTTAATCTCGGCTGATCCGTGTGCTATCAATGTAAACAAGCTGTTTAGCTTCTGTATCAGCGAAGAAATGTCGAAACGTTGCGTGGCGGCTGGGTGTTCTAATTGCCCCAGTGAACATATAAGCCGGTTTGCATTCCCAAAAGATCCTGATCTTCTTAAAAAATGGGAGAAGCAAGTACAGAGAACAAGGGACAAATGGCAACCAACACCATCTTCTGTACTCTGTGGTGATCATTTCACTGCAGACAGTTTTGAGGAG
The DNA here is from genome assembly GCA_020510985.1 of Pholidichthys leucotaenia. Taxonomy (NCBI): domain Eukaryota; kingdom Metazoa; phylum Chordata; class Actinopteri; order Cichliformes; family Pholidichthyidae; genus Pholidichthys; species Pholidichthys leucotaenia. Next base: position 174,178,388 of record CM035848.1, on the reverse strand, counting down.
GCGCCTGCTATACAGGATTCTTTAGACATGAAAGTTCGTTACAAAGGAGTTCTAAAACCGACTGCCATACCTACGGTTTTTAAACAAAAACCCACAGCTCAAGACAATATCAACATATCAAAACAACGCAGAGGAGCAACATTGTCATAACGTGCCCAGAAAAGAGTAAGTCCCTTTGTTTATGTTTTAGGGTGTGATAGAGGTGTGTGTACACATCAGATCTGCAAAACAATTGGGGTGTTTAGTTACAATCTCAAAACAAGAAACACATTATGGATATTCTATCTGTAGTTTTGTCATTAGTGTCATTATTTCTTTAATCTGTAAACCCACATATATGTATATATGAGTTTGTTTTCTGGGTGAAGTATTTTGGGCTTTTGTCTCTACTTTAGAGTGTGTAATATTGCAATTAATTATTTCATTTAGGAAGTCTCAGAACTGCTGACAAAAAAGCCAGAAGCGACGATCACTAGTGAAGAACTTCAAGAGGAACATGAAGAAGCAGGCTGATCTTCAAGCGACATTTTTCAGCCTACATATCTTCACATTATGAAGGTAAAGACCCATAAAAACGAAAAAAAAAATGCGGGCCTTTTGTTGAATTTTTTTTAAAACCAAATTAGGGGTAAAAGAGAATAACCCTAAGTTAGAATTAGTCGCCAGTGCCAACTATGAAGCCTTAATGACAGACATTAATGAGTTAATTCAGAGATGGATGTCACTACCAATGTCGATGATAGGGAGAATCAATATACTTAAAAGTAATATCTTACCTAAAATACTTTATTTATTTCAATACATTCCTTTGCCACCACCTTCAGATCTATTCTCAAGAATTAAAAAAAAGTTAGTGGAATTTATATGGAACAACAGGAAGGCTAGATTACGTCTGTCCTTACTATATTTACCACTTGATCGTGGAGGTCTGAAATGTCCAAACTTTATGTTGTATTACTGGTCAGCACAACTGTGACATGATTTACAACCCAAGAGACAGACGCTGACACGAGAGATACAGACAATTATCTTTATTGTGAGTTAATGAGTGAAGTGTGAGTGAATGTGTGAATGCTCGTCTGGCCACTGGAGCTGAGCCCGTCTTGTGGTAACCTGGCAACCCTGGAAAAACACAAGCACAAGGTTACTGTTGCACAGTAGCAATGTTCGGCGGATATGCTGCAGGGGCTTACTTGCAGGTGCCACAATGAGAGGCTGACTGACTCCTGGTGTCCGTGTGACGTCGTGCTCGTGGTGTCCGGTGCTGTGGAGGTGAGGAGGAGCTCCGTGGAGCGGAAGACGATGCCTCGTCAGCAGAGGAGGGTGGTCCGCTGCCAGGGAGGTCCACCTGTGCACAGGGGAAAAGGCTAGCAGAGGAATTGTGAAAAGATGGCTTACGTGGCCTGGTTTGGCAAAGCGTAGATTTCTTCACGAGAGGTCGAGATCTTGGCACGTTGCTTAGTGAGAGTGACAGACGACTCCGTGCTGAGGTGTCCGCGCATTGGGCTTTTATGGCCCGCTGATTGCCACCTGCTGAAGTGAGCGCAGCTGATGTTGATGATGCTGATGACGGCCTAGCGGCCATCATGACAGTACTCCCCCCTCTAGAGGTGCCTCCAGGCACCTGCCCAATCCTACCTGGATGCGCCCGATGGAAATCGCGGATCAACTGCTTATCGAGGATCAATGCAGGGCGTATCCAGGAGCGGTGCTCAGGGCCAAACCCCTCCCAGTCCACCAAATACTGAAGGCCCCGACCCCTCCTGCGGACGTCCAGGATTGCCGTTACCCCCCAGGCCGGATGGCCATCGATCATCCTCGGGGGAACAGGAGCCGCAGGGGGCGGGCACAGTGGGTCGGCGACGTAGGGCTTGACCTGGGAGATGTGGAAAGTGAGGCAGATGCGCATGTGAGAGGGGAGAGCAAGATGCACAGATACAGGGTTGACAATGCGGGAAATAACAAAGGGACCGATGAAGCGCTTGGTTAGCTTACGCTTCTCGGCAGGCACACTGATGTTCTTCGTGGACAACCATACCTTGTCACCCACCTTGTAATCCGGGGCAGGCCTCCTATGGCGGTTGGCCACCTCAATGTTCCATTCCATGGTCCTCAGAAGGGCTCTGCGGGCAATGGACCAAACCTGCCGACAGCGTCTGGCGTGAGCCTGAACAGACAGGACCGCTACCTCCCCCTCCTCCTCCGGGAACAAGGGCGGATCGTACCCCAACGATGCCTTGAAGGGGGACATCCCTGTGGACGAGGACACCGTGGTGTTATGAGTGTACTCGATCCACGGGAGGTACATGCTCCACAAAGATTGGCTCGCTCACACTGGCCGTTACTCTGAGGATGGTATCCAGAGGAGAGACTGGCCGTGGCCCCAAGCGCCGTACAGAACGCCTTCCAAACCTGCGAGACGAACTGTGGCCCTCGATCCGAAACAATATCAGCGGGGATTCCGTGAGGACGAACCACATGGAGAACGAGGAGGTCCGCCGTCTCCCGCGCTGAAGGCAACCCCCGGAGGGGCACAAAATGGGCAGCTTTAGAAAAGCGGTCCATGATGGTTAAAACAGTCGTGAAGTGGCCGGAGGGGGGCAAACCGGTCACAAAGTCCATGGCTACATGGGACCAGGGGCGGGAGGGGACGGGCAAAGGGTGTAGCAGACCCGCCGGGGCCGATGATGATGTCCTCCCCGTGGCACACTGAGCGCAGGCCTGGACATAGTTGTTAACGTCCCTCCGCAGTCCTGGCCACCAAAAGGTTCTCTGGAGGAGGTCAACGGTCCGACTCACACCCGGATGGCACGCCAGCTTGGATGCGTGACCCCACTCTATTACTTGGCTCCTAACAGGACGAGGAACGAACAAGCGACCCGGGGGTCCCCCGCCCGGATCAGACTCCACCTCCTGTGCTCTTCTGACCTTATCGCAGATGCCCCAGGTCAACGCACCCAGGTGGCAGAATAGACTCCTCCCGGTCGTCAGCGGAGGGCGCGTCAAACTGCCTGGAAAGGGCGTCAGGCTTACCATTCTTACTTCCTGGCCGGTAGGTGATCGTAAAATTAAAACGACCGAAGAAGAGTGACCAGCGGGCCTGACGTGCATTCAACTGCTTGGCAGTCCTAAGGTATTCAAGATTGCGGTGATCAGTCCAGACGACAAACGGCTGGGCAGCCCCCTCCAGCCAGTGTCTCCACTCCTCCAGCGCAAGTTTGACGGCCAATAGCTCCCTGTCGCCGATGCTGTAATTCCTCTCAGCAGGTGTCAAATGATGAGAGAAGTAAGCGCAGGGGCGGATCTTCCCGTCCGTCGGGGAGCGCTGAGAGAGTACCGCCCCCACCCCCGAATCCGATGCGTCCACCTCCACCAAGCATTGGAGCTCCGGGTCCACCTGGGTCAATACACAGGCTGAAGCAAACTCTCCCTTCAGCCTGTCAAATGCCGCAGCAGCCTCCTCACTCCAATGGAAAGGGACCTTCGGGGATGTGAGTGCAGTCAGGGGTCTGGCGATGTTCCCAAAATTTGGCACGAAGCGCCGGTAAAAATTGGCGAACCCCAAAAAACCCTGCAGCTGTTTCCTGGATGTGAGCGTAGGCCAGTCCACCACCGCCTTGACCTTGTCCGGGTCAGGAAGCACCTGGTTACGGGCGATTATAAACCCCAGAAAAGAGGTGCGATCTGTGTGGAACTCACACTTCTCCGCCTTGACGAACAACTGATTCTCCAGGAGGCGCTGTAGGACCCGTCGTACATGCACCTGATGCTCCTCCAGTGTGCGTGAGAAGATGAGGATATCATCAAGGTAAACAAAGATGAAGGAATTCAGAAAGTCCCGGAGAACGTTATTTATTAGGCGCTGGAACACTGCCGGAGCGTTGGTTAACCCAAACGGCATCACCAGATATTCAAAGTGGCCACTTGGGGTCCGGAAAGCAGTCTTCCATTCATCACCTTCCCGAATGCGCACCAGGTGATAGGCATTCCGTAGATCTAGTTTAGTAAACCAAGATGCCCCCTGGAGGGAATTGAAGGCAGTGTTCATCAAGGGAAGAGTGTATTTGTCCTTAATTGTAATGTCGTTGAGACCCCGGAAATCGATGCAGGGGCGCAGCGACCCGTCCTTCTTCCCAACAAAGAAAAACCCTGCCCCGACGGCCGAGGAGGATGGACGGATGATACCGGAGGCCAGAGACTCCTTGATGTACGTATCCATGGCCTCGCGTTCCGGAGCTGATAGGCTGTACAGGCGGTTCGCCGGGAGAGGGGCCCCAGCCTTGAGGTTGATCGCGCAGTCGTACGGGCGATGGGGGGGAAGAGACAACGGCCGTGATTTACTAAACACCTGGCCCAGATCGTGGTAGACGTCAGGCACCTTCGACAGGTCCAGAGGGGGTGTTGAGGGAGGCATCATCGGCACTGAGGGAGCGCATGCAGCGGACTGAAGACAGGCGCTCAGACAGAATGAGCTCCAAGCCGTTATTCTCCCAACTTGCCAGTCGAACGTGGGGTTATGCAGCCGGAGCCAAGGGTACCCCAAGATGACGGGTGAAGAGGAGAAGGGCAAGACCAGGAACCGTATTTCCTCCCTGTGGTTACCAGAAACTATCGTTAACACAGGTGCCGTCTGGTGGGAAACTGACGTCAGAGATGCTTTTGACAGGGTGACCAGATGGATGGGGGGGCGTAAAGGTTGACAGCTGAGGCCCATCAGGGTTGCCAGGTCTCTGGAGATAAAGTTTTGCTCAGCCCCAGAGTCAACTAAGGCAAGTGTGGTGTGTTCCTTGTGTTTATGAATGAGCCTAATGGGAATGTGGCAACTAGTGAGGGGCTTTGTCTGATTTTTGTCCGCGAATCCCCCTACCGTGATCCGCAGGCCTCCCCCTTTTAACGGGCAATCCACTACTCCATGTGCCCCATTCCCACAGTAGAAGCATAACCCCTGCTCCCTGCGGCGCTGTCTCTCAGCCGCTGTAAGACCCGATTGCCCCACAACCATATCCTCCTGCTCCGGAAGTTCTTCAGATGCGGGCAGAGCAAGGAGGGGGGACCTAGCGGAGCGAGGGCGAGACTTATTCGCACGGATAGCTGTTCGCCGTTCTGCAGCTCACTCCCTCAGTCTGCTATCTAGGCTGATGGTGAGGGAGATTAATTCCCCAAGTCTGTCTGGTTTCTCCTTTGCCGCTAGCTCGTCTTTTAACTCTGAGTTAAGGCTGCGGAGGAAAATTCCACAGAGTGCTGGCTCCCCCCACCCAACCTGACCGGCTAATACCCGGAAGTCCACGGAATAATCGGCGGCAGATCTACTGCCCTGCCGAAGTCCAAGCAGCCGTTCAGTTAACATCGCGCCCCGGTCAACATGATCGAACACTTCCATGAACTCTGCCACGAACTGCTGGTAAGTTAACAATGAATAATTTGGTTTGGCCATGATGGTATAAGCCCAATCAAAAGCCCTGCCTCCCAGCAGGTTGATGATGTACCCAATCTTATTCATATCAGTGGCAAAGTCCCCCGGGACGCGGAGAAAAACTGACACACACTGTAGCAAAAACCCCCGCGCCTCCCCCAGTTTACCAGTAAAGCGTGCGGGGGTTGGTACAGGAGTTAGGCGATGTGTGGAAGATGGGCTGGTTTGGCTAGTAGCCGCAGCTGCGGGTGCAGAAGGGGCCCCGCTAGCCGGGGAGAATGCCTGGTGACCTTCCAGGCGATCCAGCCGGCTGTTAATCTGAGTTAGTTGGTTTAAGATTACTGTCTGCTGGTGGGAAATCATGTCTACTCGTGCGCTGAGTGTGTTAAAGCGGCGCGACAGCGCGCTGTCTGATGGGTCATCGTGACGGAGTCGTACTGACATGATTTACGACCCAAGAGACAGACACTGACACGAGAGATACAGACAATTATCTTTATTGTGAGTTAATGAGTGAAGTGTGAGTGAATGTGTGAATGCTCGTCTGGCCACTGGAGCTGAGCCCGTCTTGTGGTAACCTGGCAACCCTGGAAAAACACAAGCACAAGGTTATTGTTGCACAGTAGCAATGTTCGGCGGATATGCTGCAGGGGCTTACTTGCAGGTGCCACAATGAGAGGCTGACTGACTCCTGGTGTCCGTGCGACGTCGTGCTCGTGGTGTCCGGTGCTGTGGAGGTGAGGAGGAGCTCCGTGGAGCGGAAGACGATGCCTCGTCAGCAGAGGAGGGTGGTCCGCCGCCAGGGAGGTCCACCTGTGCACAGGGGAAAAGGCTAGCAGAGGAATTGTGAAAAGATGGCTTACGTGGCCTGGTTTGGCAAAGCGTAGATTTCTTCACGAGAGGTCGAGATCTTGGCACGTTGCTTAGTGAGAGTGACCGACGACTCTGTGCTGAGGCGTCCGCGCGTTGGGCTTTTATGGCCCGCTGATTGCCACCTGCTGAAGTGAGCGCAGCTGATGTTGATGATGCTGATGACGGCCTAGCGGCCATCATGACAAGCTGAGGTCTATGATATATTATTTTTCATCAAATGATCTCTCTCACTGGACTGAAACGGAATCATACAATTTACCTTTACCTCTTCCCATATTCATATACTCAGACTCGGCAAAAAAATTACAGAAACAAGTTAAAAATCCATTTGTAAAGCATATGATCAAAATATGGTGTGAAATTAAAAAAATATTTAAAAGAACCACATTTACTGTCACAATTTAGCCCAATATGGGGTAATCAATATTTTAAACCAGGGAGAGCGGATGCTGTATTTAAAGTATGGAATTTAAAAGGGATTCAAAAGATTCAAGATTTATATCTGTCATGTTCAGATAACATAATGTCTTTTGAAGAGCTGAGGATCAAATTTAATCTTTATAGAACACATTTTTTTAAATATCTTCAGCTTAGGAACTTTAGTCGATCAAATCAAAACAATGCTCTCACTCGACCTACTTATTTATCCTTGGAAAAAATTTTGACGAAAGATAGTAAGAGAAAGGGTATTATTTCAGAGTTTTATAATTCATTGACACTATCTTCAAGTGAAAACTCACAGAAAAGATTAAATTATTGGAAAGAAGACCTGCAAATTGAAATTTCAGAGGAACAATGGGAATTGGCTTGTACAGAAGCTCAAACCAAATCAATAAATGTACGTCTTAAATTGATACATTTTAAATGGTTAATGCGGATGTATGTTACACCGGTGGAATTAAATAGATATAACAAAAACATACCAGATACGTGCACAAAATGTATGGAAAGTAAAGGAACCTTATTTCATTGTGTATGGGAATGTAGGAAAATTAGAGTGTTTTGGAAAGAGGTGAGGGTAACAATTGAAAAAATAATTTCAAAACAAATTATATTGAATCCTAAATTGTTTTTGTTGGGTCTGTATCCAGAAAAGCATAATTTTAATAAAAGTGAAAGAGCATTCATAGACCTCAGTTTGCTTAACGCCAAAAAATGTATTGCACTATTATGGAAAAAGACTCATAGACCAGTTGTGATTCAGTGGTTAAGACAGATGTTAACAAACCTTCCATTAGAAAGAATAACATACATACTGAAATCAAAGGAAAATGTGTTTGAGAATATATGGAGACCTTTCATTGATTATGTAAAGAATTTAAACATAACTTTTGAAGAAGAAGGTGAATGATGTGTGTGGACCTTGTAAATTCCAAACTGGTGAATGTATAGTATGTATACTTATGTAATGGATTGCCTAGACTAAACAGAGGAGCATTGTTGAAGACCTGTTCTTGTTAGTGGTTGTTGGTGTTTTGTTTTGTTTTTTTTAGTATTTTTTTTTATTACTTTAGTGTTAGCGTCTGATTGTTTGTGTTATGTTTGTAAAAAGGTCCAATAAAAATATTGTGGAAAAAAAAAAAAGAGAATAACCACTGAAATAAAACCAAATTTGGGGTAAAAGAGAATAACCACTGAAATAAAGGAGACCGGCTCTCCGCCGTCTAGCCACTTCGATTTACAACATAGCAAAGATACATGATCAAAGTTGCACATCCAGTTCTTTTAGATCTATCCGTATATTACCATTCAGTGTTTTGGAGGCGACCAATGTCCATCTCTAACCCTTCACTGTCGGACCCTTCATCCTCTGAAACGTGCGAGTTATCGTCGCTTCCTGAATGATATGGTTCAAATAAATAGGGTTGCAGTCCTTCGTTAAAACCAACTCGCTCTTCTTCATCACTCGGTCCTGCTTCTTCCTCAAAAACTATCGATAAATCGCTCAAATCTTCGCTGAAATCGCTCACAACTTCCTCTGCTTCAGTGTACTCAGCCATGCTTGTTTACATATTGGGTTCCTCTCATGATGTCACAATATGGCGGCACCGTTTGACCCAATTTCAACAAACGAACATCGCAATCTGCTGCATCACAATGTAATTTATGGTAGTATATGGGAAAAAAAGTTATTGAATTTTTTTGTCTACACAGAATAAAAACACTAGTTCTTTCTAAAGATGTCTTGGTTGAATTATGTCACAGACTCTTTAAGAACATTTTTTTTGTTTTGGGCACCGTGAGGAGAGGTGATCATAACAGCAGCAGCTCTCGTGTCTTTGTGTCTTTATTAGCTTATTCTTTTATACAGTGTGTTTCTTTTCATCAGGGCACGGTAGGAAGATTCTAATTAACGACTGAACCAAGTTTTTCTATTTTACTCCTGGGCTTTCTTTCATTTTTCTTCCTCGGGGCAATGGAGCACAACAGAGGTAGGGACAAACGTATTGTTTACACATGCTCCATTGCCCCGAGGAAGAAAAATAAAAGAAAGACCGGGAGTAAAGTAGAAAAACTTGGTTCAGTAGCACTGCTGCCCAGAGATAAGCCACTGATCCCGGATGAGCTCAAGAGGAGATGCCGCGGGCAAAGGGCTGGAGCCAAGGTGATGAGGAAACATAAGCCGGCTGTACCGATGTTCGTCACCAGTAATGTGAGGTCACTGGGAAACAAGGCGGATGAGCTCGCAGTGCTGGTCAGGTTGCAGGACCTGAGTGTAGTATCATGTGTTTTACAGAAATGTGGTTACACTCACAGATCCTGGACAACAACGTAGCGATACCTGACGTTAAGACTATCTGGTGGGACAGGGACACTATAAGTAATGTGAAAAAGAGGGGAGGAAGACTGGCACTTCTTGTGAATGAAAGGTGGTGTAATCCCGGACACATTTATGTGAAGGAACAGTGCTGCAGCCCGGACATTGAACTGCTGTCTGTGAGTATACAACCTTATTATATGCCGCGAGAGTTCACATGTGCCATTGTGATTACTGTTTACATCCCTCCGTCAGGTGATGCAGCGGTGGCCTGTGACATCATCAGCTCCACTACTGCCACACCACTGGAGCAGCACCCTGATGCATTAATGGCCATCACAGGTGATTTTAACCACGTCTCACTGGGCAAAACACTACCAAACTTCTACCAGTTTGTTGACTGTCCCACCAGAGAAAATAAAGCACTTGATCTACTGTATGCCAATGTCAGAGATGCATACAGTGCCACAACCCTACCCTCCTTGGCAGATCAGATCACAACCTGGTCCTGTTATCACCCAAGTACGGTCCCCTTGTGCAAAGGCAGCCTGCTTATACACGGACTGTGAGGAGGTGGACACAGGAGGCTGCTGATGCACTACAGGACTGCTTCGAGACGACGGACTGGGACGTACTCTGTGAACCACATGGGGTGAACATAAACAATATGACCGACTGCATCACAGAATACTTCAGATTCTGTGAAAACACAACCATGCCAGCTCAGACCGTGTGCTGTTTCCCCAACAACAAACCATGGATCACCAGTAACCTGAAAGCACTTCTTAACAAGAGGAAGAGGGCTTTTAGGTCTGGAGACAGGGAGGAACTGAGGAGAGTGCAGTGTAAACTGAGAGAGATGTCGAGGAGGTATAAAGACAATTACAGGAGGAAGTTGGAGGATAAAATCAGGTAAAGCAGTGCAAAGGATGTGGGGACGGGAATGAGACACATCACTAGGTGAAAGGGGAGAGACAGACATCAGGGAGCCTTGAGAGAGCTGATGGGCTGAATCTGTTTTTTAATAGGTTCAACTCACCTTCTGTCACTCCCACAACACAGCTAGACCCCTACATATCCTCCCCCCTCCCCCTCCTGTGCAGCACTTCGCTCTCTCCCCCTCCCCCTCCTCTGAGGACATCAGCACCAACCCCTCTCATATCACTGTGACTACAGACTAGGTTAAGAAACAGCTGGAGAGATTCCAACTGTGGAAGGCTGCAGGCCCTGATGGCATCTCCGCTAGGATCCTGAGGACCTGTGTCAACCAGCTATCTCCTGTACTGAAACACCTGTACAACCTGAGCCTGAGTCTGGAGAGAGTGCCAGTGCTGTGGAAGACTTCCTGCCTGGTTCCTGAGTCCAACAAATCGTCTCCATCTGACCTGAATGATTATCGACCAGTTGCCCTCACATCTCATGTGATGAAGGTCCTGGAGAGACTGGTCTTAGCCCACCTGAGGGTGCAGGTGAAGACGTGGTTGGACCCCCTGCAGTTTGCATATCAGCCCCATTTGGGAGTTGAAGACGCTCTCATCTACCTGCTGCAATGAGCCCATTTGCACCTGGATGGTGGCGGAGACACTGTGAGAATCACGTTCTTTGATTTCTCCAGTGCATTTAACACCACCCAGCCACTGCTGTTGGGTGAAATGCTGCGGGGGGATGAGGGTCGACAGCTCTGTGATCTCCTGGATTACTGACTACCTAACAGGCAGGCCACAGACTGTCCGGCTGGGTAGTGTCTTGTCTGATGTGGTGGTTAGTGATACAGGAGCTCCACAGGGGACTGTTCTTTCTACTTTTCTCTTCGCCTTATACACCACCAACTTTCAGTACAACACCGAGTCATGCCACCTGTAGAAATTCTCTGATGACTCAGCTGTTATTGGGTGTATAAGAGGGGTAGAGGAAGGAGAGTACAGAGCACTGGTAGACAGATTTGTGGAGTAGACTGAGCAGAATCACCTGAGGCTGAATGTCAGCAAGACCAGAGAGATGGTGATTGACTTCAGTAAGAAAAGGACGCCTTCACAGCCATTGTGGATTAGGGAGGAGTATGTGGAGGTAGTGGGGGACTATACAAATACCTGAGTGTCATGATCAGCAATGGACTGGACTGGGAATCTAACACCAATGTTGTGTACAAGAAGGGGATGAGCAAACTCTTCTTTCTGAGGAAGCTGAGATCCTTCAACGTGTGCAACAGGATGCTGGAACTTTTCTACCAGGCCATTGTCGCCAACGCCATCTTCTTTGCTGCTGTGTGTTGGGGTAGCAGTATCAGAGCCAGCAACACCAACAGACTTGACAAGATAATCAAGAGGGCTGGCTCTGTAATTGGTCTCCAGCCAGACACCTTTGAGATTGTAGTGGAGAGGAGGACACTGAACAAACTGTGATCCATCATGGAACATCCGGATCAACCCCTCCACCACACACTGGACAGACAGTAGAGCACTTTTTCCACAGACTGCTACAGCTTTGCTGCCGAACAATCAGGTACAGGAAATCTTTCCCATATGCCACTTCACTGTACAATAACTCAATCCGATGTTGAATTCTGCTCATAACTATGTTGCCATACTGCACCTTGCAGTCTAATTGGTACCTCACATTGCACCCTGCACCTGATAGTCCTGCATTGTACAGTGAGCACAATTCATGTATCTATACCGGTCATCATCTATTCATCTACAATGTATATAAGTTATTTAGGCAGTTTTACTTGCTATGGGTAATCCCTTTGTCTATTATACTGTGTGTGTTTCTGTCGTTTTGGTCGTCTACTGTCATGCTGCTGTTACACTGTAATTTCCCAGTGTGGGATCAATAAAGTACATCTATCTATCTATCTATCTATCTATCTATCTATCTATCTATCTATCTATCTATCTATCTATCACACCCAACATTATACACAGCAGAAGGACCTGTTTTACTGCAACCATTGCATCAGTGTTGCCCATTTATTTAACTAAAAATGATTTATTTTGTTATCTGGGTGTTTTTGTGTCCTGTTTGGTGATGTTCATCCTTTAGTCAAAGCATGCATATGTGGCCGCATATGATATGCAATTGATCTGGCCATCCCACTCCACAATCATGGCAGCATTATTATTAAGTTTTAATTTTTAGATACTCTCGCAAGCACTCAGGGACGAGCGCCATCAGGGACTCACGGTCCTGCAAAGCACAGTCGTAGCACACGAAGCAGCAGCCAGGACGCCAGTCTACCACTGACCTGGCAGGCTGGGCTTGCCTCCCCACGAAGGACCGCAGTCCAAACACCGGTCCAGCCACTGCTTCTGTCCTGTGTTGGATCCACAGGTGTTTTTTCCAGACCCTGAGTTCCCGCTCCTCCCAGTGTACTTGTGTGCCTCGTGTTCTCCACATATGCCAAATTATCCTTTAGATCTACGCAATCACGGCAACATTATGGTATAATTTTTTTAAGCATCTAGTCAGATTTGTTGATTTTCACCTCCTTGTTTTGCTTACGGAGTGCTATGTTGAGTGGTCATGATGCCGCGTATTATCCATTCAATATGGAGTCAATCCAAAAACCAGCCCAAACTTCGAGAAGCCTTGGGATGAGGACAGAGCAATGACTAAACTTTTATTGATAAAAATTACATATTTTGACTGAACAACTCCAAACTCGGGGATGCACACCCTCGTAACCTCAACAAAGCACTTATAAAATCTGAGGTCAGTCTGACAAACAGTTTAAGAGATATGTGAGGAATAGACACACACAAACACACACAGAGATTCCTTGCATTTATATACTGTATATATATATATATATATATATACAGTATACATATATATACTTTTTTTTTTTGGTTTGTTACTGGTGTGGTCTTTAAATAATGTGAATTAGTTTCACCAAAATCCCGGTTTTTACTTTTCTCTAAATTCTGGTCTTTTGGAATAATGTGTTGTCATGGCGCCCTCTACTGGTTTGTAGTTGTTAGACAGCTGGATTCCATCATTTCCGCCCTCTCGTCAGTCTGCGCTGAGCCTAACTGCGAGTGGTGTGTTTTATGAAGGTAAATCCCATGTTGACAGCATTTTGCTCTCTCTGCATTGATACAGGAATAAACCTGAGTTCAACAAGTCATATCAGTGTCCAGCTTCTAATTGTGCACCAGAACACAACGCAGTGTAGTCGGGATAGGCAGACCGTTCCGGCTACGTGTGTGTGTGTGTGTGTGTGTGTGTGTGTGTGTGTGTGTGTGTGAGTGAGTGAGAGAGAGAGAGAGGGGAGGGATGTATTGTGTAAATATATGTATTTAAATTTCTATTGTTTTTATCTATGTAAAGCACTTTGTGCAGCATCCAGTGTTTGAAAAGTACAATACAAATAAAGTTTGTTTGATTGATTTCAATTAATTTTTGATGAAAGGTTGGAGCTTGGGCCACAGCGGAATCCATAAGGATTTGAATAAAGAGGTGGATCTGTTATTATTTTCATTGTTATTAATATCTTTAAAGGTGCACTGTGGAGTTTACCAGTGACATCTAGTGGTCATTTCGGAGACTAAAACAATCTTCGAATTACAATGATGTTAGTTAAGGACAGTGGCCGCGATGTTCCAAAACTCTTGCAAACAAAAATCGTCAAACATGTCTTCGGCTATTACTGGATTCAGGAGCCTTTTTTTCCAGCGATGACTAGACTCTAGGTGAATATTACAACACTGTAGATGTTTTTTTTTTTTTATTAAAACGACATTATATTTTTGCTATATAGTACTGTGTAAGGAAACAATGCTTATTTTATACTGTGGTAGCTAATTCATAGCTCAGGTTAGTTACCTGTTGTTTATACCGATAACAAATGATAACATTAACAATAAATAAAAGTTTGGATCACTTTATCAGGTCACTTTGTTTTTCCTCCCAATGGAGACTAGGGGAGAGGTGGGGCAGGGTTGGCAGGGTTCTCCAGAGAGAAGCTGATAAATAATGGAGTTTTGTAGATAACGTTTATAATGAGATGGTTGATATTAACGAAACAGACCTTAAAAACGGTGATATTTACACAGCCACTCCATGGGCTACATGCAGCAGTCCGATTGTATTTGTGTTATTGAAATTTGCCAAGTTACTGTCAGAAAAACTGCAGTAACGCTACTAAATCATTGTATAAATATAATTACTTTATTGAAACAGCATCAGTTTTGATATTTTCTGAATATATAAAATTGTAATAATAATTTGTCATGTTTTTTTAAAGCTGGAGAGCCTCTAAACCCCTATGTTCAGTGGTCTTAACAGTATACATTGCATCGAGCTCACTGCCAAGTCTGTCGGCCTTCAGCTGAACGCAAGCAAAACAAAATGAATGCATGTAAACCCGTCATCTGTCCAGAACCTGCATACACCTGATAGCTCTGTTATTGAGAGACTAGATGACTTCCAATATCTTGGTAGCTGGACGAATACTGCACATGACACTGAATGCAGAAAGGCTAAGGCCTGGAGAGCTCTTAATGGACTTTCCAAAATGTGGACTACCCCCCGTCCAGAGACACAAAAATAAAGGTGTTTAAAGTGTCTGTTGAATCCATCCTTATCTACAGATCAGAGTCTTGGTCATTGACCATAACGCAAGCGCAGTCCTTGAACGGCACATATACCAGAATGCTAAGAAGGGTATACTGGAGGTCTGACAGTTTGGGGAGGTCTGACAAAGTCTCTCTGAAGAGTTAGAGAGGGTACAGAAGCAGTGCTGTAGAATAATTGGCATCCCACATTCCTCTCTTCCCACCCTAAGTGAGCAGTGAGATGAGACTACTCTAAGTACCTTCACCAACATTCTGAGGGACAGCTCTTCACCTCTGTACAGCTTCCTGTCTGGTATCCCTCCAGATGTTCACTCTCTTTGGTGGCCCAGAGAACTTGTTATACCCAGGACTAAAACCACAAGACATGAACTCTCTTTTATTCCCCGTGCTTTTAAACTGTATCATAAGTAACTTTGTTTTTAGGAGTGATGAGTTTTACATTTAACTTACTTTTAATTTGTGATAACAATCGTGGTTTTTATTGTATATTTGTCTCAATTCAGGATCCATGGCTTCAACAAGGTGTTGCTATGCTGTGTTTTCCTGCTATGACAAACGTCTAATAACAAAATGAAAATGAAAAGGTTCTTAATGTCAGCTGGCAGGACCATTGGTCAAATGATCTACTTTACAGCTCCCTCCCAAGGCTCTCGAACATGATAGCCAAGCATTGGATGGCCCTGTGCAGTCATGTCCTCCACCACAACCAGCCAGCTACCCAAGTATTACTCTGGGAACTCGAGGCAAGACATAAAGTTGGGACACCCCATACCACCCTAAAAATGGTCCTAGAGAGAGACACTGGGATACCAGCCGGAAACCTTAGGGCAGCCATGCTAGACCGGCAGGCCTGGAAACAGATATCATTTCAAGTCACCGGCTTGCCAGAAGACTGATGGACCAGAATAATTTCATAAAATTTACAAAGCCTTTTCCTTGTGTTTTATTTCTTCAGAGGCCAATTCTAATCATAATTCTGGAGGAGCTGATCACACAGCTGCTCAAAGACACTCAAGGCTACGTTGTGAAGCTTACACATTTTATCTTTAACAGAACAGACCTCTTCTACTTAATCTTGGAATACATTTAAGGTTAGGGCCCGAGCCACTGACAACGTCAGTGGGGGAGAGCCCTACTGTAATTGTAACAATTTTTTTTCTTCTTCTTCTCCATCTAAGATCTCATTTTTGGGGTAGTCAACGTACATGAAAACTCACCATTTTTTGCCCCCTACCGCCAATGGACAGGAAGTTTCCATAACCCACATGCCATACTCATGCACCGCTTGCCAGAATGACGTGCAATTTTCTGAAGTTTATCAGACCACCTGGTTGATCATAACTGCGCATCACCTTTAGCATGGCGTCACTGCTGTTACCATGAACACGCCCTCCTCGCCATTCAATCCGTGATCTTGTTGGGATGGTTGGAACGACCTGGAGTCATGAAATCTGGAACATAGGTTGAGGTGACTGTCATATGTAGTCCTATATGGGTGGTCAACACATAACTGACAGGGAAGTGTTGCCATGGTGACATGGCGAAGGTTGACTTCTCGCCATTGAACATCGGAAAGTTGTAACTTGGACAAACTTTGTCTGACTTTCACCAAATTTTCTATGATGGATATTAGTAATGCTCCACACACTCCTACATAAAAATGATTGACAAAAGTTATAGCGCCACCTACTGCTCACAGGAAGTACTGCGCCAAACGGTTTGTTATTCACGCAGCACTTGCCACAACAACGGGAAATTTTCTGAGCCAGCTAGGTACGACAGACGCAGGGGTCCACGGTTGTGCAGGGGGCAAGGGCCCTCTTACAGCTGCTTGTAGCTTTAATTAGGGCCCGAGCCACTGACAAAGTAAGTGGGCAAGAGCCCTATTGTAGCTGTTAGAATTTTTTTTTTCTTCTTCTCCATCTAAGATCTCGTTTTTGGGGTTGTCAGTGTGCATGAAAACTCACCATTTTTTGCAGAGACCTCAAGACTGGCAAAAATTTGAATATTTTTGAGGAAATATGAATGACCTCCCAAAAATGGCTCCACAGCATCACCTGATGTGTGAGGGCAGTGCGATGGTGCAGTGGTTAGCACTGCGGCAGCACAGCAATTCACCCTTGCCATGGGATCCCTGGTTCGATCCCAGCCCCTGACTAACAGTGATCTGTGTGGAGTTTGCATGTTCTCCCCGTGTCTGCGTGGGTTTACTCCGGGATTTCTCCGGTTTCCTCCCACAGGCCAAAAACATGCAGGTTAGGTTAATTGGAGACTCTAAAGTGGCCCTAGGTGTGAATGGTAAAGGGATAGCGCCGTACCGTGGCTGCTTCATCCATCCAGGTGGATGCCCTCAGTTTCCCCTCTGGGGATCATTAAAGTATACAAAATAAAAATTAAAAAAAAAAGTCAGTGGGAAGTGGCACACGCTTACTTTCGTGTAGAAAGATGAAAATCGGGTGAGATGTTTATCATGTCAAGACATGCAAAAAAATCCACAGAATTGATGGTCTACACTCAACAGGAAGTCGGCCATTCTGGCAGGAAGTGGCAGTGACCAGATTTCCACCTCATGCATTTGATCGAACTCGTCCTAGGGTTTTAGTCTGATTGAGCTCATTTGTGGTGACAATCATTTATACCCATGTGCCATTAAAATTTATTGAAAACTTTTCCAAAAGTGGGACGGTTTGGCCGTAGGGGCGTGGCAAATTTTGATGCCTCGCCATGATCATTTTATGACCATTCTGACGGCAATAACTCTGGTATGCATTGTCAGATTTCAACCAAATTTAATATTATGGATATCAGTCCAATTCCGAACAGTTCTATAGAACAATATTCATTTAGAGCGCCACCTATAGGGGGCAGAAAGTTTTGCATCATGTTTTTTTGTTTTAATACCTCAGGAATGGAATGTCGGATTGGCACCAAGATAGGTGCCAATCCCTTCACCCTTCCAATGGCTTTTACTCTGGCATACATTGACTGATTTCAACCCAATTTTGTGTGGTGAATAGGTCGCCAATACTGATAATTTCTATAATAAAGAACGACACATAGCGACAGCGCCCCCTACCGCCAATGGACAGGAAGTTGCCATAACCCACATGCCATACTCATGCGCCGCTTGCCAGAATAACATGCAATTTTCTGAGGTTTATCAGACCACCTGGTTGATCATAACTGCACATCGCCTTTAGCATGGCGTCACTGCTGTTACCATGAACATGACCTCCTTGCCATTCAATTCATGATCTTGTTGGGATGGTTGAGAATGACCTGGTGTCATGAAATCTGGAACATAGGTTGAGGTGACTGTCATATGTAGCCCTATATGGGTGGGCAACACATAACTGACAGGGAAGTGTTGCCATGGCGACATGGCAAAGGTTGACTCCTCGCCATGGAACATCGGAAAGTTGTAACTTGGACAAACTGTCTGATTTTCACCAGATTTTCTATGATGGATATTAGTCCCGTCCCACACGCTCCTACATAAAAATGATTGACAAAAGTTATAGCGCCACCATGTTCACAGGAAGTGCTGCGCCAAACGGTTTACTTTATTATTCATGCAGCGCCTGCCACGACAATGGGAAATTTTCTGAACCAGCTAGGTACGATGGGCGCAGGGGTCTGCGGTTGCGCCGGGGGCAAGGGCCTACTTACAGCTGCTTGCAGCTTTAATTTAAAATGCATTTTTATGCCCTTTATCAAGATAATTTATTCATTAGGGCCTGAGCCACTGACAACGGTGAGAGCCCTATTGTAATTGTTAGTTGTTCTTTCTTTCTTTCTTTTTGTTTCTTTCTTTTTTCTTCTTCTTCTTCATCTAAGATCTCATTTTCGGGATAGTCAATGTGCACGAAAACTCATCATTTTTTGCAGAGACCTCAAGACTGGCAAAAACTGTAATATTTTTGAGGAAATATGAATGACCCCACAAAAATGGCTCTACAGCGCCACCTAACGTGAAGTCAGTGGAGAGTGGCACACGCTTACTTTCGTGTAGAAAGATGAAAATCGGGTGAGATGTTTATCATGTCAAGACATGCAAAAAACTCTATAGAAGTGACGGCCTACACCCAACAGAAAGTCGTCCATTTTAGCAGGAAGTGGCAGTGACCAGATTTCCACCTCGCACATTTGATCGAACTCGTCCTAGGGTTTTAGTCCAGTTGAGCTCATTTGTGGTGACAATCATCTATACCAATGCGCCATTAAAATTTATTGAAAATTTCTCCAAAAGTGCAACGATTTGGCCGTAGGGGCGTGGCAAATTTTGATGCCTCGCCATGATCATTTTGTGACCATTCTGATGGCAGTAACTAGTATGCATTGTCGGATTTCAACCAAATTCAATATTATGGATATTAGTCCAATTCCAAATAGTTTCATAGAACAATATTCATAGAACTCTACAGCACCACCTATAAGAGGCAGAAAGTTTTGCATCAGAAAGTTTGCATCATGCTTTTTTAATACCTCGGGAATGGAATGTCGGATTGGCACCAAGATAGGTATGATGTATATGGGTATGCCTCCAAACAATTGCAGCTATGAATATTCATGAGTAGCAGTAGCGCCCTCTCTTGGAGACATGAAGGTTACACCAAGGGTTTTCTTCAACATCTCTGAAATAAATAGTCTGATTGGTACCATTTATGGTGACAATCATCTATACCCATGTGCCATCAAAAGCTGTTGAAAACTTTTCCAAATGCCCGACAGTGTGGCGGAAGGGGCGTGGCCAAGTTTGCAGTATCACCATCACCCTTCCAATGGCTTTTACTCTGGCATACATTGACTGATTTAAGCCAAATTTTGTGTGGTGAATAGGTAGTCAAAACTGATCACTTCTATAATAAAGAATGGCACATAGCAACAGCGCCCCCTACCACCAATGGACAGGAAGTTGCCATAACTCACATGTAGAATGTCTGATTGCTGCTAAACTTTATATACACTACTGTTCAAAAGTTTGGGGTCACTTAGAAATTTCCTTATTTTTGAAAGAAAAGCACTTTTTTCAATGATGATAACTTTAAACTAATCAGAAACACACTCTATACATTGCTAATGTGGTAAATGACTATTCTAGCTGCAAATGTCTGGTTTTTGGTGCAATATCTACATAGGTGTATAGAGGCCCATTTCCAGCAACTATCACTCCAGTGTTCTAATGGTACAATGTGTTTGCTCATTGAGTCAGAAGGCTAATGGATGATTAGAAAACCCTTGTGCAATCATGTTAGGTCTGCAATGCTGTAATTGCTGCAAATGGAGGATTCTTTGATGAAAGCAAAGTTTGAAGGAAAAAATTATTATTTCAAATACAAATCATTATTTCTAACCTTGTCAATGTCTTGACTATATTTTCTATTCATTTTACAACTCATGGTGGTAAATAAGTGTGACTTTTCATGGAAAACACAAAATAATTGTCTGGGTGACCCCAAACTTTTGAACGGTAGTGTATGTGATACTAGTCAGACCCAGAAAAGATTTTTGTAATGAAAACAAACATAGCTATAGCACCCCCTAGGAAAAAAACAAAGCTTTATAACTCAGGCATACTTAGTCCAAATTCAACCAAATTTTTTATGGTGCATCAGTAGCCTACATTGAACCTTTGTTTTATCAAAAATGACACATAGCTATAGCGCCCCCTAGCAGAAAAAACAAAGCCTTATAACTCTGAAATTCTTAGTCCACATTCAACTAAATTTTGTGTGGTGCATGGTTAACCAACAATGAACCTTTTTATAATGAACAATTACACATAGCACCCGTGCCCCCTAACAGAAAAACAAAGCTTAATAATGCTGGCATACTTTGTCTCAAGTCAACCAAATTTAGCATGTTGAATAGGCAGCCAATGGTGAACATTTCTATAATATACAATGAGACACAGCAGTTGCGCCCACTACCGCCAATGGACAGGAATTTGTCATAAGTCACACATACATCATCCAAATGGACCCAAACTTGATATACATGGTACTAGTACCACCCAGAACAGATTTATATGATTATACCACATAGTGCCCCCTAGGTAAAAAAAATAAATAAAATAAAATTATAGCGATGGCATAGGTTGTCTAAATTCAAGCAAATTTCCTGGTGAAATTTTCACCATAAGTGGCCTTTAGGCTATGGACAAACATATTAAATTTTTGAGGTAATCCACAAGCTTTTACAGTACCTCTGCCGAGGCGTTCTCTTGCAATGTACAGATGGACAAATGGATGGACTGATAATGGATGGCGGTATGGATGGATGGATGGGCGAATGGACTGATGGACGAATGCATGGCGGATGAATGGGCGTATGGCGTTATGGAAGGACGGACAGACAATGAGCAGGAGGGAGAGAGTTGGGGAGGGAGGAATGGAGCCTGTGCGGAGTTACAGGCTCTGAGTGGCAAGGCCAAGGTCTCGCGAGGACGCGAGGGCCCGTTTATCACTTCGCGCAGCTTTAATTGGTTTTGATTTTCTGTTTCAATTAATATAAAATAAAAGTCACACAATTTACATGCTTTTGTTAATTGTAGTGATATATTTATGTTGGTACTTTGGTGACACATGGGGAGTGCATAATGGTATAGCATCTTAGACTAGAACAAAGTGCAGAGTTTCCCTTGGAGATAGCAGGGAGGTGTGAAGGAGGAATGCAGTGTGATCTTTTGTGTATCAGAGACTTCTAGGAGACTTCTAGGAGGATGGTAAAGGATGAAGGAAGTGAATGCAATGTGACCTTTTGTGTGTAAAGGATTAAGGAAGTGAATGCAATGTGACCTTTTGTGTATAGAAGCTTCGGAGGGAATGCCACAGTATTTAAGAGAAGAGTCTTGTCTGAGATGTCCTCTTTCTGACTATGCTTCTGTGTGAGATGTGTAATAAACTGTCTGAGTCAAATCCGCCTCGTTACTTACACACTCCGCACTGGTGACCCAAGACGAATCATGCAACACGATGAAAGATCCCCAGAGCCAACCTCGTTGGGAGCCCCCAGCCAAGCATATGCTGTTACAATCAAACTACCGGATTTTTGGCAGCACAATCCGCGCTCCTGGTTCCACCTAGTTGAGGCGCAGTTCGCCCTCCGGGGGATATCGGCGGATGACACGAAGTTCTACCATGTGGTCGCAATGCTCGACACCCACACGGCTCAGCATGTGGAGAGCCTGCTTGATCAGCCACCAACCAGCGACAAGTACGGCGCGCTGAAGGCTGCACTCATCCAGCACTACACGCTCTCGGTTGGTGAGAGAGCAGAGAGACTCCTGATGCGGACTGGGTTAGGAGATGGGTCGGCTATTGACCTGATGGAGAAGATGCTGAGATTAAAGGGCTCGGACGACGACCATTTCATTTTTACCCACCTCTTCCTCCGGAACCTTCCATCAGTGACGAGAGTGACCCTGGCCAATTCGCCGTTGCTGGCCAAGCGGGACTATTGTGCGCTGGCCCGAGAAGCACACCGGATCATCATGGAGAGCAGAGAGTTCACAACCACGGCGGCAGCGACGGCGCTCGGCGCGACGGCCGGAGGAGGCGAGGAGCCATCGACGGCAGCGGCAGAGCCACCGACGACAGCAGCAGCGGGGGCCAAAGAATGCGGAGGAGACACCCTTTGTTTCTACCACTGCTGCTTCGCAGAGAAGGCACGCAAATGTATACCACCGTGCCAGTTCAAGCGCTCGGGAAATGCCAAGATCGGGGGTCGGTAGCAGCTGCGACCCTCGGGGAGGAGAACAAGCTGCTCTACTTGACGGACGCACGCTTGGGGAGGCATTTCCTCGTGGACACCGGCGCCCAGTTGAGTTTCATCATGCCGTCCTACGCCGACTGGCTGGCGGGATCTAGCGGCCCCGAGATGGCAGCAGCAAACGGCTCGGAGATTAAGACCTTTGGTGAGGGGACTCTGCTTCTGTCTCTACACGGCCGTACATTTGAGTAGACTTTTGTCATAGCAGCATTGAATTTCCATATACTGGGGGCTGATTTTTTGTGCACACATGGTTTGTTGGTTGATGTCGCTAACAGGCGCCTGGCTAATGCACTGTCCTTTGATTCTATCCCCTGTACAGCTCGAGCGTCCCGGCCAACAGCACAAGCCAACGTCACAGCTGCATGCGGTAAGTTCCACACACTGCTCACTCAGTTCCCAGCACTCACGGTCCCGACATTTTCGGCAGCCATCGCTAAACACGGGGTGGAGCATTTTATCACCACCACCGGGCCACCCGTTTTTGCAAAACCTCGGCGCTTGGACGCAGCTAAACTGCCCATAGCGCTCGAGGAGTTCGCCAACCTGGAGAGGTTGGGCATCATCAGGCGTTCAAACAGCCCATGGGCTTCCCCGCTACACATGGTCCCTAAAGCTGAGGGTTTGTGGCGACCTTGCGGGGATTTCCGCAGGTTGAACAACGCCACAGCGCATGACCGCTACCCAATTCCTCACATTGAAGATTTTTCCGTTCATTTGGCAGGAGCGCACGTTTTTTCTAAAATAGACCTGGTCTGCGGTTACCACCAAGTCCCAGTGCGCGCTGAGGACATACCCAAAACAGCGGTGATAACTCCGTTCAGTTTATTCAAGTTTTTGCGCATGCCATTCGGGCTTAAAGGGGCCGCACAGACGTTCCAACTCATGATGGATGCAGTGCTGCGTGATCTCCCTTTCGTGTTCGTCTACTTGGACGATATCTTGGTAGCCAGCGCGTCCGAAGACGAACATGAAACCCACCTCACGGCGGTTTTCCGGAGGTTGGAAGAGCACGGGTTAATAATCAACCCAGCGAAATGTCAGTTCGGGGTGACGCAGATTGATTTTTTGGGGCACCGCATCTCTCCCGAAGGAGCGGTTCCGCTGCCTGACAAAGTGCGCACGGTAGCAGATTTTCCTCGGCCGCAAACGGTCAGGGCGCTACAGGAATTTTTGGGAATGGTGAATTTTTATAACCGTTTCCTTCCCCGTGCAGCGCAGCTCATGCAACCACTGTACGCCGTGCTCAAAAAACAGAAACCCGCAAATAAGATCGAATGGTCCCCGGAGCGAGAGCGGGCATTCTCAGAAGTCAAAGCAGCCCTGGCAAACGCTGCATTGCTGGCACATCCAGACCCAACGGCCCGCATAGCGCTCACTACTGACGCGTCAGATGTGGCCATAGGGGTGGTCGTGGAGCAACGTGTAGCCGGGGCTTGGCAGCCGCTCGCCTTTTTCAGCAGGACTTTGCGCAATAGTGAACGTAAATACAGCGCGTTCGACAGGGAGTTGCTGGCTCTCCACTTGGCCATTCGCCACTTCCAGTTCTGGCTGGAAGGGCGCTGTTTCACCGCGTTCGTTGACCACAAGCCACTAACATTCGCGATGGCCAAGGTTTCAGAACTGTGATCGGGCCGGCAGCAGAGACAGCTGGCCGCGATCTCAGAGTTTACTACCGATATTCAGCATGTGTCGGGTAAACTGAATGTAGTGGCAGACTGCCTCTCGCGCGCCGTGGCTGCCCCGGTCCGCGTGGGGATAGATTACTCAGCCATGGCCGCGGAGCAGGTTAGTGACGCGGACGTGCGCGCGCTCCAGTCTGGATCAACAGGGTTAAGGCTGGAGAGCAGGGTGCTGCAAGACGGAATGCACCCCCCTAATTTGTGATGTCTCCACGGGGCGACCGTGTCCCGTGGTACCGGCCGCGTGGCACCGCCGTTTTTGACTCGATTCATTCTTTGGCGCACCCGGGAGTGCGCGCGTTGGTCAAAATGGTAGGACAGAAATTTGTGTGGCCGAGCCTTCGCAAACAAGTGAAACAGTGGGCAGCAGCCTGCATGGCGTGCCAACGAGCCAAGGTACACAGACACACGAAGGTTCCCTTGGAGCCATTTCGCATCCCGGCTAAGAGGTTCGACCATATTCACGTGGACCTCGTGGGCCCCCTCCCGCCATCACAGGGGTGCACGCACCTTCTGACAATGGTGGACCGCATCACGCGCTGGCCCGAAGTGGTTCCACTGGCAGCAACCACAGCCAAGGAGGTGGCGCGCGGGTTTTTAAAGGCATGGGTGGCGTGTTTTGGAGTCCCGTCGGATATTACGTCCGACAGAGGCCCTCAATTTGTTTCCGAACTCTGGTCAACAATGGCCCGCAGCCTGGGTGTCGCAATTCACCGCACAACTGCGTACAATCCACAGGCTAATGGGTTATGCGAACGTTTTCATAGGTCATTGAAAGCGGCTCTCAGGGCGTCACTGACGGATGCAAATTGGGTAGACAAGCTACCGTGGGTTTTATTGGGGTTCCGTTCTGGCCTAAAGAGGATTTGGAAGCGTCCCCGGCTGAACTCGTTTTTGCGCAGCTACTTCGGCTGCCCGGGGAGTTTCTTCCAGATAATCCCGCGCCGGGCAGCTCCCCGTCTCAGCTGTTGCAGCGTAGCATAGCCACAAGCACGCTGCCGGGCCCTGTTCACCACAGTTTTCCGTGCGTTTTTGTGCCTAAAACTTTGAAAAATGCGGAGTTCGTTTTTGTTAGACATGATGCCCATCGACCTCCACTGCGCCCACCTTATGATGGACTGTTCAGAGTGCTGGAAACAGGGGACAAGCATTTTTTGCTAGATTTGGGGGTAGGAGGGAAAAGGTTGGCACAGACAGACTCAAACCCTCTTTTGTTGTGGCGGACGAGCAAGTGCTGTTGGCGAGGGCCCCTCGGCGTGGAAGACCCCCACGGGGAGCTTCCCAGAGAAAAGATTCCCCAGAGCATCCACATGCACAGACTTTTACCCCTCAATCATCAGCCCCCCAGCATGACACCGCCGCGGAGGCGGTGAATCCTGGTTACAGCAGATACGGGAGAAGACTGAAGCCCAAGCAGCATGTGGATTGATGTTTAATGATTTAACCACAGCATATGGACTGTCATTCTATTGTTCTATCCAAGACGCTCAGGGGGTCGTTTGGTGACACATGGGGAGTGCATAATGGTATAGCATCTTAGACTAGAACAAAGAGCAGAGTTTCCCTTGGAGATAGCAGGGAGGTGTGAAGGAGGAATGCAGTGTGATCTTTTGTGTATCAGAGACTTCTAGGAGGATGGTAAAGGATTAAGGAAGTGAATGCAATGTGACCTTTTGTGTGTAAAGGAATAAGGAAGTGAATGCAATGTGACCTTTTGTGTGTAGAAGCTTCTGAGGGAATGCCACAGTATTTAAGAGAAGAGTCTTGTCTGAGATGTCCTCTTTCTGGCTATGCTTCTGTGTGAGATGTGTAATAAACTGTCTGAGTCAAATCCGCTTCGTTATTTACACACTCCACAGTACAATGATAATGGCATTTAAAAAAGTTATAATGACACAGCAATAACACTTTAGAACACACGAATGATAACACCCTTTGAATCCTCCGCTGCCAAAGCATGCCGGGAGAATCCCCGCCCCCTTAACACAGCCCCGACGTTACAAAAGTAATTAGTAAAAAAAAAAAAAATAGCAGCAGCTGTGGGCTGATCTCAGCAACTACACTAGGTTTTGCACATCAATTTAAAAAAAAAAAAGTTGAAATAATTATGCCTGTGGCCATTACACTACATAACGATCTACCATCAAACTGCGTTCATTATGTAACTTATGTGGATACTAGGTGATGGGTCAGAGCAACATTACCTGTTGAGGAGGGAACATGAAACTTCAGCATAGATCTGTGATCTTCATCAGCGATGTCCATATAGAAAAAAGCCACACCAGTGTTAATTGATGCTTTTTATCCATGTTCATTCTCATTTCTCAGATATTTATGATGAAAAGTCTCCTTAAAAAAAAAACACACAAAAACGGATCGTCCATATTCTTTTTCTACTAGTCTTAGAATGGGATTTCTCTCAAATGGCGCATTAGCGCCACTCAGGTGAAGCACGGTACAACGCTGTTTGTCCATTCTGAGCTACGGTAGAAACATGGCGGTGCAAAATGGCAGTCTCCATGGAGTTCCGGGTCCAGCACCATGTGGATACCATCCATCCATCCATCTTCTACCGCTTTTCCGGAGGTCCGGGTCGCGGAGGCAGCAGTTCAAGCAGAGAAGCCCAGACTTCCCTCTCCCCAGCCACCTGCTCCAGCTCTTCAGAGGGGATACCAAGGCGTTCCCAGACTAGCTGGGAGACATAGTCTCTCCACCGAGTCCTGGGTCTGCCCCGGGGTCTCCTCCCAGTGGGACGTGCCTGAAACACCTCAAGTGGGAGGCGTCCAGGAGGCATCCTAATCAGATGCCCATACCACCTCAACTGACTCCTTTCAATGTGGAGGAGCAGCGGTTCTACTCTGAGCCTCTCCCGGATGACTGAGCTCCTCACCCTATCTCTGAGGGTGAGTCCAGCAATCCTACGGAGAAAGCTCATTTCAGCCGCTTGTATCCGCGATCTCGTTCTTTCGGTCATTACCCAAAGCTCGTGACCATAGGTGAGAGTAGGAACGTAGATTGACTGGTAAATCGACAGCTTTGCCTTAGAACTAAGCTCCCTCTTCACCACAACAGACCGGTACAACGTCCGCATCACTGCAGATGCTGCTCCAATCCGTCTGTCGATCTCTCGCTCCATTTTCCCCTCACTCGTGAACAAGACCCCAAGATACTTAAACTCCTCCACTTGGGGCAGGAGCCTGTCCCCAACCCGGAGAGGACAATCCACCTTTTTCCGGCTGAGGACCATGGACTCGGACTTGGAGGTGCTGATTCTCATCCCAGCCGCTTCACACTCAGCGGCAAACCATCCCAGCAAGAGCTGTAGGTCATTGCTGGATGAAGCCAACAGGACAACATCATCTGCAAACAACAGAGATGAGATCCTGTGGTCACCAAGCATGACACCCTCCATTCCCTGGCTGCGCCTAGAAATCCTGTCCATAAAAATTATGAACAGGACCGGTGACAAAGGGCAGCCCTGGCGGAGTCCAACTCTCACTGGGAATGACTCCGACCGAGTGTTGGCAATGCGAACTAAACTCTCACAACGGTCGTACAGAGACCGAATAGCTCGTAACAACAAGCCCGATACCCCATACTCCCGAAGCACCCCCCACAAAAATCCACGAGGGACGCGGTCAAATGCCTTCTCCAAGTCCACAAAACACATGTAAACTGGTTGGGCAAACTCCCACGAACCCTCAAGAATTCTCGAGAGGGTAAAGAGCTGGTCCGATGTGCCACGGCCAGGACGAAAACCACATTGCTCCTCCTGAATCCGAGGTTCGACCAACGGCCGGACTCTCCTCTCCAGTACCTTGGCATAGACCTTCCCAGGGAGGCTGAGGAGTGTGATCCCTCTAAAGTTGGAGCACACCCTCCGGTCCCCTTTTTTGAAGAGAGGAACCACCACCCCGGTTTGCCATGCCAAAGGCACTGCCCCCGACCTCCACGCAATGTTGCAGAGGCGTGTCAACCATGACAACCCAACAACATCCAGGGCCTTGAGGTACTCGGGGCGAATCTCGTCCACCCCCGGGGCCCGGCCACCAAGGAGATTTTTAACCACCTTGGCGACCTCAGCCCCTGTGATAGGCGAGTCATCCCCCTCGTCCCCAAACCCTGCTTCCTCTGTGGAAGGCGTATCAGTGGGATTGAGGAGATCCTCGAAGTATTCCTTCCACCGCCCGACGATATCCCCAGTTGAAGTCAACAGTGTCCCATCCGCACCATACACAGTGTGGACGGGGAGCTGCTTTCCCCTCCTGAGCCGCCGAACAGTTTGCCAGAATCTCTTTGAAGCCGACCGAAAGTCTTGTTCCATGGCCTCACCGAACTCCTCCCATACCCGGGTTTTTGCTTCAGCAACCACCCGAGCTGCACTCCGCTTGGCCTGCCGGTACACCTCAGCTGCTTCGGGAGTCCCACAAGCCAACCAAGCTTGATAGGACTCCTTCTTCAGCTTAATGGCCCCCCTCACCACTGGTGTCCACCACTTGGTTCGGGGGTTGCCACCACGAGATGCACCGACCACCTTGCGGCCGCAGCTCTGGGCTGCCGCTTCAACAACAGAGGTGGAGAACATGGCCCATTCAGACTCCATGTCTCCAGACTCCCTCGGAATGTGGTTGAAGTTCTTCCGGAGGTGGGAGTTGAAGACCTCCCGGACAGGGGCCTCAGCCAGACGCTCCCAGCACACCCTCACTATACGTTTGGGTCTACCAGGTCTGAATGGCTTCCTCCCCTGCCATCGGATCCAACTCACCACCAGGTGGTGATCAGTTGACAGCTCTGCACCTCTCTTTACTCGGGTGTCCAAGACATACGGTCGCAGGTCTGATGATACGATAACAAAATCGATCATCGACCTGCGGCCTAGGGTGTCCTGGTGCCAGGTGCACATATGGACACCCTTATGCTTGAACATGGTGTTCGTTATAGACAGACTGTGGTTAGCACAGAAGTCCAATAACTGAACACCACTCGGGTTCAGATCGGGCAGGCCGTTCCTCCCAATCACCCCCCTCCAGGTTTCACTGTCGTTGCCCACGTGCGCATTGAAGTCCCCCAGTAGGACAATGGAGTCTCCAGGAGGAGCACCCTCCAGCACCCCAGTCACAGACTCCAAAAAGGGTGGGTACTCTGAAACATCATTTGGTGCATAGGCACAAATGATGGTCAGGACCCGTTTCCCAACCCGAAGGCGCAGGGAAGCAACCCTTTCGTCCACCGGGGAAAACTCCAATATAGAGGCAGCAAGGTGGGGCGATACAAGAATACCTACCCCTGCTCGTCGCCTCTCGCCCGGGGCAACTCCAGAAAAGGCCAAGCTCCAGCCCCTCTCCAGGAGACTGGTTCCGGAACCGGAGCTGTGTGTTGAGGTGAGGCCGACTATATCTAGCCGGTATCGCTCAATCTCGTACACCAGCTCAGGCTCCTTCCCCACCAGAGAGGTGACATTCCACGTACCAAAAGCCAGTTTAGAAAGCTTGGGATCCCAAGCTAGAAAGCTTGGGATCAGTCCGCCAAGGTCTCCGCCTTTGACTGCCACCTAATCCACATAGCACCGGACTTCCATGATCCCTCCTGCAGGTGGTGAACCTACTGGAGGGCGGACCCATGTAACTCCTTCGGGCTGAGCCCGGCCGGGTCCCATGGGTGGAAACCCGGCCACCAGACGCTAGCCTTCGAGCCCCTCCCCCAGGCCTGGCTCCAGGGTGGGGCCCCGGTAACCCCATACCGGGCGGGGTACACTGAATCCTTGATATACAATTTATCATGAGAGTCTGTTGGATCGTTCTTCGTCTGGCCCTTCACCCAGGACCAGTTTGTCTTGGGAGACCCTATCAGAGGCAATATAAACGATTTATTCTAAGGTAACAAAAATCAAATGGATTTTTATTGTTTATGATTATACACCACTGAAAACATGTTTATAGGTGACTGTCTTAATTTTTGCTAAAAGATTATCCAAAATTCGACACTGTACCTTTAACATTGTGATGTGGAGAGTGTAAATAACGAAACTGATTTATGCAGCAGAAGACTTTATTCACTCTCACATCAGTCATACACAGAAAAAGCATGTCTCAATACACCAGGGGCTCTCCTTTTATATCAACCGCCCATCTCACATCTGCATGACATCTCACATCACAATACATTCATTCCTTCTCCCCCCAACTCCTTCTTCCTGCTACCTCACCTTAATCTCCATATCTATTGTCCTTCTCTGTTTACCCTCTGCATCCAGTCTGAGATGATTAACCCAGCCTCTACACGCCCCCCCCAGAATCTCAGACCGAGTTTTAGTCCTCACGTCCTGGGGGTGTGTCTGTCTGCGGGTGGGCCATGTCGAGGGGGGGGGGGGACCTTCGACTTGCCCGTGTGGCTGCTCTGATGAATTTTTTACCTGAGGAGGTCTCAGTGGGGGTTTTCCACGCCAAGGGGCCCGAGCCAACAGCACTTGCTCGTCCACCGCCACAAAGGCAGGCTTAAGTCTGTCTATGCATATTTTCTCCTTCTTCCCCTCTGCCATTAGACTGCTGAACACTAAGTGACTCTCGTGCACCATGTACAGCAGCTCAACCAGACTCATGTCAATCATCACTGTTTTCTTCCTGCATTACCGACTGCACTATATAGTTCTCCACAGTATCTGCTGCTGGCTAATATATATTTTAACTGTTGACCAGTATCACTTAATCTTATCCTACACTTTATTACATGTATAGTTTATTTCTCTTATCTTATCATGTTTAATGTTGCAGCATTGTACCGAGACAAATTCCTAGTTTGTGTACTACATGAACAATGGCAATAAACCTGATTCTGATTCTGATTCTGATTCTGACCCCCCAAGTCTAACAAAAAATGGTTGTCCCCTGTTTCCAGCACTCTGAACGGGCCATCGTAGGGTGGGTGCAATGGAGGGTGGTGGGCATCGCGCCTGACAAACATGAACGCCGCGTTCTTCAAAGTTTTTGGCACAAAAGCGCGTGGAAAACAGTGGTGGGCTGGGCCGGGCAGCGTGCCTGTGTCTGCGCTATGCTGCAAACGCTGAGACGGGCAGTTGTCCGGCGTGGGATTATCTGGCAAAAATTCCCCGGGCAGCCGAAGTGGCTGAGAAAAAACAAGCTCCGCCGGGGAAGCCTCCAGATCCTCTTTTGGTGCGGAACGCAACCCCAATAAAACCCACGGCAACCGGTCTACCCAATTTGCATCCGTCAGCGAAGCCCTGAGCGCTGCTTTCAGTGACCTATGAAAACGCTCTCATAACCCATTAGCCTGTGGGTTGTACGCGGTTGTGCGATGAATTGCAACACCCAGGCTATGGGCCATCGCGGACCAGAGGTCGGAAACAAACTGAGGGCCCCTATCGGACGTGATGTCCGACGGGATTCCAAAACATGCCTCCCATGTTGTCAAAAAAGCGCGCGCCACATCCGCAGACGTGGTTGCCGCCAGCGGGACTGCTTCTGGCCAGCGTGTGGTGCGGTCCACCACTGTCAGAAGGTGCATGCACCCCTGCGATGGTGGGAGGGGGCCCACGAGGTCCACGTGAACATGGTCGAACCTCTTCGCCAGTATGCGAAACGGCTCCAAAGGAGCCTTCGTGTGTCTGTGTACTTTGGCTCGTTGGCACGCTACGCAGGCTTCAGCCCACTCTTTCACTTGTTTGCACAGGCTCGGCCACACGAACTTTGCTCCCACCATTTTGACTGACGCACGCACTGCTGGGTGCGCCAGAGCATGAACTGACTCAAACACGCGGCGGCGCCAAGCAACTGGGACCACCCAGCGCGGGCGTCCCGTGGAGACGTCGCAGATTGGGGGGGCTTGCCGTCTTGCAGTACTCTGCTCTCCAGCCTTAACCCTGTTGGTCCAGACTGGAGCACGCACATGTCCGTATCGCCAATCTGCTCTGCGGCCATGGCTGTATAATCTATCCCCACGCAGACCGAGGCCACTACTGCGCGCGAGAGGCAGTCCGCCACCACATTCAGTTTACCCGACACATGCTGAATATCGGTCATAAACTCCAAGCTCGCGGCCAGCTGTCTCTGCTGCCAGCCCGACCATGGTTCCGAAACCTTGGCCATCGCAAACGTTAGCGGCTTGTGGTCCACGAACGCGGTGAAGCTGCGCCCTTCCAGCCAGAACTGGAAGTGGCGTATGGCTAGGTGGAGAGCCAGCAACTCTGTCGAACGCGATGTATTTACGCTCACTGTCGCGCAAAGCCCTGCTGAAAAAAGTGAGCGGCTGCCAAGAACCAGCGACACGTTGCTCCATGACGGCCCCTATGGCCACGTCTGAGGCGTCGGTAGTGAGCGCTATCCGGGCCACCGGGTCCGGGTGCGCCAACAGTGCGGCGTTTGCCAGGGCTGTTTTAACCTCAGAGAACGCCTGCTCCCGCTCCAGAGTCCATTCGACTCTGTCCGCGGGTTTCCATTTCTTGAGCGTGGCATACGATGACTGCATGAGTTGAGCTGCGCGGGGGAGGAACCAATTATAAAAGTTAACCATCCCCAAAAATTCTTGCAGCACCCTGACCGTCTGAGGCCGGGGAAAATTCACCACGGCACGCACTTTGTCGGGCAAGGGTATCGCTCCCTCTGGTGAGATGTGGTGCCCCAAAAAATCAATCCTCATCACGCCGAACTGGCATTTCGCCGGGTTGATTATTAACCCGTGCTTCTCCAACCTTCGGAAAACCGTCCTGAGGTGGGTTACGTGTTCGTCCTCGGACGTGCTGGCCACCAGGATATCATCCAGGTAGACAAACACAAACGGGAGATTGCGCAACACCGCATCCATCATGCATTGGAATGTCTGTGCCACTCCTTTTAATCCGAAGGGCATGCGTAAAAACTCAAACAAGCCAAACGGAGTTATTACGGCTGTTTGGGGTATGTCCTCCGCATGCACTGGGACCTGGTGGTAACCACGGACCAGGTCTATTTTAGAAAAAATGCGTGCTCCGGCGAGGTGAACGGAAAGATCCTGAATATGGGGAATCAGGTAGTGGTCGTGCGCTGTGGCATTATTCAATCTGCGGAAATCTCCGCACGGTCCCCACGATCCCTCGGCCTTAGGGACCATGTGTAGTGGGGATGCCCATGGGCTGTTCGATCGCCTGATGATGCCCAACCTTTGCAGGTTGGCAAACTCCTCGCGCGCTATGGCCAGTTTAGCTGCATCCAAGCGCCAAGGTCGTGCGAAAACGGGCGGCCCGGTGGTGGCGATAAAGTGTTCCACCCCATTTTTAGCGATGGCTGCCGAAAACGTCGGGACCGTGAGTGCTGGGAACTGAGTGAGCAGTGTGTGGAACTTACCGCCTGGAGCTGTGACGTTGGCTTGTGTTATTGGCCCGGCCCCTCGAGCTGTACAGGGGAGAGAATCAGAAGACATTGCATTAACCAAACATCTGTTAGCAATATTGACTAGCAACCCGTGTGCACACAGAAAATCAGCTCCCAAGATTGGGAAACTCAATGCCGCTATGACAGAAGTCCACTCTTACATACGGCCGTATAGGGATAAAGTCAGTGTTCTCTCACCAAAAGTCTTAATGTCCGAGCCGTTTACCGCTACCGGCCCAGGGCCGCTAGCTCCCACTAGCCAGTCGGCGTAGGATGGCAGGATGATGCTCTTCTGGGCTCCGGTGTCTACGAGGAACCGTCTTCCCGAGCGCGAGTCCGTCACGTAGAGCAGCTTGTTCTCTTCACCGGCGGTCGCAGCTGCTACCGACTGCCGGCCTTGGCGTTTCCTGAACACTTGAATTGGCACGGTGGCACACATCTGCGTGCGTTCTCTCCAAAGCGGCGGTGGTAGAAGCAGAGCGTGTCTCTCTGGCGCTCCCTGGCCCCCGCTGCCACAACCGTCGGCGGCTCCTCGCCTCCGCTGGTCGTCTCGCTGGGTTCCGATGCCGCCGCGTTCACTGTGAGGGCTCTGGTGGTGAGGATGATCCGATCTGCCTCCTGGGCTAGCGCACGGTAGTCACGCACGGCCAGCAACGGCGAATTGGCAAGAACCGCTCTCGCCTCTGTTGGGAGGTTCCGGAGGAAAAGGTGGGCAAACAGAAAATGCCCGTCGTCCGTTCCAATCAACGCCAACATCTTCTCCATCAGTTCGACCGCCGACCCATCTCCTAACTCGGAGCGCCTCAGGAGCCTCTTCGCTCTCTCACAGTCCGAGAGCGTGTAGCGCCGGGTCAGCACGGCCTTGAGAGCCTCGTATTTGTTGTGGGCTGGAGGCTGTTGGAGCAGGCTCGCTACTTGCTGAGACGTGTGAGTGTCCAGCGCTGCGACCACGTAGTAATATTTGGTGTCGTCTGCCGTTATTCCCCGGAGGGCGAACTGAGCCTCAGTGTGGTGGAACCAAGACCGCGGGTCGTGCAGCCAAAAGTCCGGTAGTTTGACCGAAACAGCGCACGCGTTGCTGGGGGGTTCCTGTCCGGGCTGTCTCTGGGATGCTTGCCGCGTCGCTGGGGCTTCCCGTCCGGGCCGACTCCGGGGTTCTTGCCTCGTGTTCCATAATTCATCAAGGGGTCACCAGTGTGGAGAGTACAAATAACGAAACTGATTTATGCAGCAGACGACTTTATTCACTCTCACATCAGTCATACACAGAAAAAGCATGTGTCAATACACCAGGGGCTCTCCTTTTATATCAACCGCCCATCTCACATCTGCATGACATCTCACATCACAATACATTCATCCCTTCTCCCCCCAACTCCTTCTTCCTGCTACCTCACCATAATCTCCATACCTATTGTCCTTCTCTGTTTTCCCTCTGCATCCAGTCTGAGATGATTCACCCAGTCTCTACAGTGAGATTGATATTCTGTTTAATTTCTCTGAGAATTATCCATGGGGAACTTCATGAACAAAAGTTCTGATGTATTTAGAAGGTGTGTAGAACATATGGTTCCAAATAAAAATTTGGAACGTCTTTACTATGTATTCTGTTCTGTTGCACCTTACCCTTGGTGTCTATTGAAAAAAAAATTGCACTCTGAATGCATATTGTATACATATCACTGTGTTTTCCTGTGTTTCTTCCTTTTTTAAAAGTACAGTTATCTAATCTCAGGACAGTTCTCTTTCATTTCGCTGCTAATTAATTCATTGTATCACTGCCCAATGTAGACAACATAAATTGCCGGAGAGAATTTCCTGAAATACAACCCACTCAACCTCCTCAGGCTCCCTCAGTAAGACACCAGTCAATACAGCCAAGGGAGTGTTTGTGTGTCACAGGGGTGAAAATCTACATTTATACCACAGAACAGTTTTTTTAAACCAGTGATGAAGAAATGCCAAAAGCGTTAATACACACTGTTAAAGTGCATAAACAAAGAGCCAGTATAAGCACACTCCAACACATGTTTTACGATGCATTTAACTTGAATGGCAAATCCCTCACTTTTGCACTAATAATACACAATGTACACAGTGTTACTTCAGCTACCTTTGTGCGTCTGAGTAATGCAGTCTGCCCGCTGACTTGTTTTGTGTGTGTGCATGAGTGTCTGTATATGTGTGGGCACGGGTGTCACAGTAGCAGGCGGGGAGGTGTTGATAACTTATTTGGCATCTTGACAGCAATAAAGGACATTTGCCGCCCTTAGCAATGTATGGAGAAAACACACAAAGGCATGCAAATATACACTTATTGTCTTGGCAGTCTGTTTTTTTTTTATTGAGTATAATGATCTGAAAATATTTGTGCTGCTACAGATGCATATTAGCCCTCATCTTAGTTATTGCATATAGAGGAGTGTATACAGGAAGTGACAACAGTGAGGGCACTGAAGCCGAGGCTCGTTTTGCATTCCCATCCACACAAATGTTGGCATGCACAATTACTGAGGCATGTTGTAGTGTGTATTATTACATCCCCAGGCCAGCAAAACATTTAGAGGAGAAAGATTCTTCTGCTCATCCCACAGGGCAAAGCGATGGATGCAAATGAAGTTTTTTACTGTCACTACTGAATGTATTTGTGTGTGCGTGTGTGTGTGTGTGTGTCTGTCTACATGTGTTGGGTGTTACTGTGAGCAAAAGAAGGAATTAACGTCTCTCTGTATCTTCAAAGCGCTAGACAGCTGGAAGAGCCGCACACCCAGATGAAAGTGACACTGGTGACAAACGTGCCGCAAGGCGTGCAAGCACACATACATGTGCGCAACCTGCTGCGTTGAAAAAGAAGACCAGAGTAAACGATGTCCATTTTCAAGGACAAAGTGTTATGTCTAAAAGGCAAAGGAAAATGGGAGGATATTAGAGGAAACAGCATGAATTAGATAGCAGAAACTGTGGGAATATTACAACATGAGCACCTTAATATTTACCCTTCTCTCACTGTTAGCCTGATACAAAGACTTCTGCATTTTTATTATTTTTATTTGTTTAAGTCACAGTGAGCACTGCTTATTTCTATCTTATAGTGGGCTTGCTGTCCCACTTGCTGCGAATTATCACAGAGAGGTTCTGCTTAGTCAGATGAAAACACGCAGGGGCACATTATGCCCTTATCTGACATTACATACCCAACGTAAGCCCCCTCACGTTAAGTGCATTTTAGAAAACAGATTATTTGTTCATTATGTAACAAAATAAGATGTTTTGATTTTTTTGTTAAATTTTATGGTCTTGTGTTCTTTGTGTGTCTACGTTTGCCTCCTATCTTCCTTTTGATGGTTGTCCGTCTGCATGGGCCCTCATCCACACCCCTGTTGGTGTCGATCTAAGATGAACCCTTATCCAATTGGATCTTTCTCTCTCTCCCAGGGGGAGGGACTGGAAATAGGCTTATCCTCTGATTGGATCGTTAGCCCTGAGGCAAGGGTACAAGGGAGGTCAAAAAAGAAAAGCAGGCTGTCTTTTGGCTAGCTACGCAGGGGTCCTACACACACACACACACACTAAACAGAAGATTATCATGAGGTATGGTGACCTCAGAGAGAGCACAGCAAAGACAGAGTCCAATAGATTCAAACTTACACCAATTCCAATAGCCTTAATCAGCTACTACAGCAATAATGGCCCGAGATTTAAGGAAGCTCAATCAGCTTTGTGTTTTCTATCATGGCTGATGGCGAAGGATGTGGCACCAAGACCATTCCAATATGTATGCTTTGCTCTTTTTTGCAGTACTTTCGTGTTTGAAGTTTTTCAAAAGGTACACAGAAGCAAATATGTGAGATATAAACACAGAATTTATGCTCTGAGCATAAACAAGTCTGAAACAAATCTGTTCTGAAGAAACTGAAATGACCCAAGACTAGGAATATGTAGATATATCAGCCTGACATCAGTATCAGTCAATATTCACCGTACTGACTGATAGCTGATCAGCTATTGGCAAATAAGATATCAGCAGTGGCCGATATTTTTCGTCTATTTCCCAGTTGTGTGGGATTGATTTTGCACTGAAACAGACAACAGTAAATAACTGCTGCAAATTCAGAAAACAGTGGGCACTGAACCATTTTTGGTATTGGCTATCAGCCATTGGCCAACTCATTATTTGCAACATCCAGGTCTTGACATTAACACCCGTCAACCCGCCAGTGGTGGGTGGATTTCACCGATGGCCAGTAAGACAGCCTCTCCCACTTGCTACTTTGCCAGGTTGTTGCTTTCTCAAGCAACATCTAAATAATAAGCCTATTGCAGTGTGAGACAATTAAACTACAGCTCCCATAAGCACTATCTGCACACACACAGTGTATTCTCATTTGTCCACTGTAGCCATGGACTAGGTCTAGACTACACTACTATGGTCAGGACTAGACTACTATGGTCTAGCTCCACTGCCAGTCGGGTACACAGAAGTCACGGACAGAGTCTGGCTCTGCTCCATGCTGGGTACAGCAGAAGGCACGGACGGTCTGCTCCGCAGATCGGTTCATTTTGTGGCCAGTTTGGAGAAACGTCGACGAACAGACAGCAGCCGACAGAACACACATGTCCTCACTCTCAGTAATCTGATCACCGGGGCTACTACCCCGATCCCAGCAGTGAGAAGCTAACAACTTGTACTCTCCCCCCACATCAGCTCCAACCTCTTTGGTTAATTTGGTTATTTTTAGAGCAAGAAGCTCCTGTTTACTGTCCGCATTTGTACAAATTTAAGTTTTTGTATGACAGAGAGAAAAAATGACTAAACTTTGATATGTTGCTGTAAAGAGTAAATGAAGCTTCTTCTGAGGTGAACTTTCGTTTATCTGTGATTATGTATGATATCTATGATATGCAACCATTTTATGGAAGTAAATCCTCTAATTATGTATTTTTAATGTGCTGGTCCAGGGGTGTTCAACATATGGCCCGTGGACCAAAAACAGCCCACCAGGATGTCCAGGTTTTTCTCTGTGAATTTACAGCTTTCTTTCTAGTAAATTTCTGACTTTTTCTACTGACTAGAATTGTTCATGTAAATTTGAGACATTTTTCACTTTAAGATGAGACTTTTTTTCTCATCAGTTTTCTTTTTCTTCTTTTTTGTGGTGAAAACAGGTAGTGTTGATTTAGGTTAAACCATCAGCAACTACTAATGATATCGTGCAGCTCTGAAGGAGTGTCCCAATTCATAGGGGTAATTTTCAAGGCAAAGGGATAGGGGTACAAATGAGAACTGCGACAGACCCCAAATCTATCTGTACTTTACTCTCACATTGCAAATATTTTTTTCAGAATTTTACAGTATTTACTGCTGTTAATAAATAATTAAACATACAGTGTTTCTTTTGCTATTTTTATGTGTGCATAAGGGTCATTTACATTTAAAAAGGTTGTAACTTTAATTCAAGTAAATTTTAGCATACCATGGTCAAATTTTTATCATATTAAACATAATTTTCCAACCACAAAATTGTGGCTAGTGAAAAGGCTGAGTGGCTAGTATCTTGCGTATCTTGAGTGGCTGGTGAGCAAAAAAGTTAATGTCAAGCCCTGTCAACATCAGTACCGTATTGGCGTGGTGAATCCCTTCCTACTAAAGGCATATCATCAGTTTATATTACAAATACATTGTTGTTATGGGCCATTTTAGCTGCCATACTTAAAAACTTGTTTGGAGGAGAAATGGCACTACACATCAACACCCTTTCAAAAGTAAAGCCTGGCAATGGAAGCATCACTGGCAGAGTCCACATAAATAAAGAAACAGTGAAAGGAGCTACATTGGATAAAAAAAGTCTACACCACTGTTCGAATGCCAAGTTTTTGTGATGAATAAAAAGAGATAGATAAATCATTTCAAAACTTTTTCCACCATTAACGTGACCTATAACCTGTACAACCCAATTGAAAAACAAACTGAAATCTTTTAAGGGGAAAAATAAAAAATAAAAAAAACTTACAATAACCTGGTTGCATAAATATGCACACCCTTAAACTAATACTTTGTTGCAAAACCTTTGGCTTTTATTACAGCACTCAGTATTTTTGGGTAGGAGTCTATCAGCGTGGCACATCTTGATGTGGCAATATTTGCCCACTCTTCTTTGCTCCAAATCTGTCAGATTGCAAGGGCATCTCCTGCACACAGCCCTCTTCAGATCACCCCACAGATGTTCGATCAGATTCCGGTCTGGACTCTGACTGGGCCATTCCAAAACCTTAATCTTCTTCTGGTGAAGCCATTCTTTTGTTGATTTCGATATGCACTCTGTGTCATTGTCATGCTGAAAGATGAAGTTCCTCTTAATCTTCAGCTTTGTAGCAGAAGCCTGAAGGTTTTGTGTCAACACTAACTGGTGTTTGGAACTGTTTCTAATACCCTTCACCTTGACTAGGGCCCCAGTTCCAGCTGAACAAAAACAGCCCCAAAGCATGATGCTGCCACCGCCATGCTTCACTGTAGGTATGGTGTTCTTTTGGTGATGAGCGGTGTTGTGTTTGCACTAAATATACCTTTTGGAATTATGGCCAAAAAGTTCAACCTTGGTTTCATCGGACCATAACACATTTTCCCACATGCATTTGGGCAATTTCAAATGTGTTTTTGCAAATGGTAGCCAGGCTTGGATGTTTTTTTTCCCTAAGATAATGCTTCCGTCTTGCCACCGTAGATGGGAGATTGTTGTCACATGTACTAAACAGCCAATACTTGCCAGAAATTCCTGCAGCTCCTTCAATGTTGCTGTCAGCCTCTTGGCAGCCTCTCCAACCAGTTTTCTTCTTGTGTTTTTATTAATTTTGGAGGGACGTCCAGTTCTTGGTAATGTCACCAGTGTAACGGCAGCAGCTGTGTTTGTTTGATCCATGTGAGAAACATGGCAATTCTTGTGACTGTTGTAATTTCCCCGCTATATATGTCAACAGTGACATCCTTTCTAGTATATGACCTTTGGTTGTACAGCAATGCCTCTCAAAGATTTGTTTTGGCAGGTATATATATACTCACAGCCTGGCTCTGTGTGCTAGTCAAAAGTTGTTTACTTTGTGTCTGGGGGAGCCCCCAACATGGAAATGACCTTTGACCTCTGGGGAATCCCTTGTGAATTCCCTACCTTTTTTTTATTTTATTCCCTCCATATTTTCTTTTAAAAACCTAGGTTTGGAAATTTGTCCTTTGAGATTTAAAAATTATTGAAATAATTTGTCATCAAAAATACATGAGGTATAAGATTATTCACAACAGGAAGTAGACGATTTTGAGACTTCCTGCCCAGCACAACATGGCAACGGACAGATTGAGCATGGCTGGCTAAAACAGAATCCAAGCCATCCAGCGGTTTACCTCAGCCCAGGTAGGGTGAAACTGTCATAATGATGAAATAATCCCTCATAGCCAATTATCTACCCGATATTTTGTGGATTGTTTGAGAGATGATGATATTTTTGAAGTTTGTTGAAGTGTGACTAGACCATGTGACTCAGTGGTAATCCATGCCTATGTAACATTTCACCTAGTCTCCATGCATGTGCGAAAAATTGTAATAGTTGTGAAAAAGTAATTTTTGAAGCTTCATTTTGTGAATAGGGATGTATTTTTGACTTGAAGTAAATGCAGTATTATTCTGGTCGATCACTGCTGCAATTCCCGGCCTGTATGGCCTTGGTAGTTCATAGAAGTGCAAATCTGGCAATCCTTATTTACTGGATGCCTAGTTCTAGTCAATTTTATTGTTATGTTTTTGAATTGACATCTTGACTTTAAATTAGCTGAAATACCAATTTACAAGGTATTTATTCCGGGCTATTAATTGCAGACAAATGTGAGAGCCTGCAAGGAATTTCTGCCCTCGGAAGGCTGCGACCCGGCAAAGTGGTTAGTGAAATGTTTAACTCTGTTGAAGTTTAATGATGGTTGTTTGAATATGCACATGTTCAAAGAATAGAAACTTTTTGTGTGTGTTTCTAATATGAAAATCTGATGTGCACAAACCATACAATTTTAAATGTGGATTTGATAATCTGTTGTATTTGTTTACAGTAAATGCTGCATAATTTTTGCTGGTAGCTTTCTTGCAACAACTCAGTAAACCTAAAAAATCTACCAATTTGAGATCATAAATGTTTACATTTGTGTGTATGCAGTATGATTTAATTTCTGTAATACTAGAATTTTGTGTCCACAGCTAAAATAATGTTTCTTGTGTTTGATATGTTTCAGTCTTTACGGTGTTTGATGCAATAAAGTCAAAAGCAAGGACATTAAAGATGTGTCAAACATCAGTTATTGCACACCAAAATGCAGCTCATAATCCGGGGCCGGAACAGTAAAGACACTAGTAAAGACACTAGTAAAGACACTACCTCATACTCGTCTGTACCAAGTCATCGTGGACGAGCGTGGGTGTGCAAGCAAAGAACGCTGCAGATTCAAGAGGTTGGGTCGTGCCGTGTCATCGAGATCGTGATGGTGACATCCTGTCGGTACCACTCACCAGTGTGCTAAGTGCTAGTATATGACAATTAAGTAAGAGACATTCACTTTTCTGCTACAGCCTGTAAGTGAAGGACATGTATCCAGTGATTGAACCTTGAGGACACATTTTAAGTCAAGTCAAGTCAAGTTTGTGTTTCTCCAGTGCAAAGTCAAGTTTATTAGTCACTGAATACTGTGTTTATTTTGTGCTGATGTTGAGAGAAGTGTTTGCATTATTCTGTTTTCATTGTACATGTACTGCTTGTGCACATCCTGTTGCTAGCGTATTTCAATCAGTATTTTTGAACATCAATTTAAATCAGGCTAGTAAGATCAAGTAAGATCAAGGGCTGAGGTAAGGGCTGGTTGAGCTTCAATCCAATGATATAAGTATAGTTCAAGATTCCTCAAATTTAATTCAATTTTGAATTAATCAAATCAAGTACAAGTTCAAAGTATTTAGGGAATCATATACCCCAAAGATAAGAATTCCCTAATTCAAGTATAGTTTCCATTCAGTTATTTTGAGTGGAAATTTCGAGGTAAACACAAAAAACACATTGTGTTTCAGGTTTGCATAATATTTTTTATCTCCAGGTTTTCACTCAAGAAATCTGGTTGGTGAATTATTCAAAGAGGTAATATAAATTACCATTTCATTTTTTGTCCCATTTCCTCACTATTTTCCGTAAACACTGTACTGCAACAAAATGGCTGCAGCTGCCAAAAATGCAACTGAGCAAGAATTGCGAGAGCAGATCACAGCTGCCAAAGAGCAATTACAAGCCATAAATGCTGACTTGGCAGTTGAAACCTTGTCTGAGGAAGAGCGAGCTCAACTCAACACTGATGCAGAAACAGTACATGATGCAATAGAAACTCTTGAAATGGAGTTGGCTACAATCAGTGAACAAGAAAAGAATAATGGTGACAAGAAGCAACCAGAAGGAGAGAATGCGGTGGCTGGAGTCCAAGAAAAAGAAGATGCAAGTGATCCAGAAGATGGCGCCACTGGCAAGACTAACCAGAACACTGCACAAACAAAACTCAGGCATGTCCCACTTCATGAGCTGAAGCAAAGACGAGAGACATGCATGAAGAGACTGAAAGAAGTCAGGCGGTTAGTGAAAACAAAGCGAGAGGATAAGCCTGTCTCACCAGAGATTTCTGCTGAATACGACAGCCTCAATGACAAAGTTGCGACTTTAGATGCTGTCATCAGTAAAAAGGAAGAACAAGAAGCACAGGTAGACAGAGCAAACAAAAGGTTTATGCGAACATACAGTAAAGTAAAGAAGGCTGTGTTCGCTCTTTTTTATGCATACAAAGATGAGGTCTTGGACACAACTGAAGATGACTTGGAAGACCTGATTCGCCTGGACAAAGAAATGACAGCTACATATGAAGCCTGTCGAGATTTGTGCCCGCCAGACAAAGAGATGCGGCGCAGAGTCGACAGCGCTAAGCAAATGTGCTCAGACATGGCGAAAGCCTTGAAACAAATTGGAGAGAATCCAATGATGGCAGACAAGGAGAGAAAAAGCCTTCTCAAGACTACTTGGGGAATGAATTATTCCAGGTCTCTCTTTGGAAGCAAGTTAGACTATGAGTCTGATATTTCTGCCAAGTCTAAAGTCTCCATTCAGTCAAAGGTATCTGTAAGTGCACAGATTTCAGAATCTTCAACAGGCTCTTCAGCAGGATCAAGTAATGCCTCAGAAAAGGCCAGGAAGCTGGCTGAATTGAGCGCTAAGCGAAAGTGTGCAGAACTTCACGCAAAGATAAGGAAATACAAGGTGGCCTTGGAAAGTTGTCATGAACAATTAGAAATAGCAGAAGAAGAGGAAAGAGTCCAAAAGTCAGATGACATCTCTTGTTGCAGTGACAAGCCTAGTAAAGGTTATCTGAATCCAGAGGCACCTGCTTTTTCTCCTGAGGCCAGATCACCAAGAGCTGAAGATTGCGCGAGCCAAGTAGAGTCAC
Organism: Pholidichthys leucotaenia; assembly: GCA_020510985.1. Lineage (NCBI taxonomy): Eukaryota > Metazoa > Chordata > Actinopteri > Cichliformes > Pholidichthyidae > Pholidichthys > Pholidichthys leucotaenia. The sequence continues at coordinate 174,134,447 of CM035848.1, read as the reverse complement.
AGTTGGCCTTCATCGCACAAACCTTTGCAGATAGCGTCAGCAAATCAAGGCTGCCTGTCCCCACACCTCCTGTGTTTGATGGTGACCCACTCAAGTTCATCAACTTTCGCAAAAGTTTTGTGACACTTGTTGAGAACAAGGGAATTCCACCATCAGACAAGCTGTATTATCTGCAGCAGTACCTTGCAGGAGAAGCCAGAGCGGCAGTAGAAGGTTGTTTTTTCGGAAGTGATGAAGCTGCCTACAACCGTGCATGGACCACGTTGGAAGAGCGGTTCGGACACCCCTTCACCGTTCAACTCTCCTTGAGAAACAAGTTGAGAGACTGGCCCAAAGTAACAGGCAAAGATAAGAAAGGTCTTCAAGATTTCAGCGATTTCCTGAGCACCCTCAAAGAAGCTATCCCCTACGTGAAAGGTCTTGAAGTTTTGAACGATTGCGTCCAAATCCAGGAAACAGCAACCAAGTTACCCGAGTATTGCAACACTAGGTGGACACGGCGTGTTACAGAAGACATAGATGTTGGAAAGGGCTACCCTTCGTTTCAAGAATTTGTCGACTTCGTAGCCAGAGAAGCCAGAGTGGCTAACAACCCTATATGCGTGGTCGCTCAAAACCAAGACAAGTTGCCAACCACGAATAGAGGAAACGAGTCTAGGGCAAAGACAAAACGAGCACCTGGCATTACTCATGCCACCAACACCAACACCAGTGCTGAAAAAGAAACCCCTAAAAGTGGAGCCAAAAATTCTCCAGTTTGCACCTACTGCGACAAAGATCACCTCATCTACAAGTGCAATGCTTTCAAAGAGTTGCCTTATGATGACAAAATACAAAGCATTCGAAGCAAGGCCCTTTGCTTCAAATGTCTCAGACGTGGCCACACATCAAAGAAGTGTCTAGTTAAAGTGTCCTGCAACACGTGCGAAGGCAAACACCAAACTCTGCTGCACTTAGACAAGAAGAAAGCAGACACAAAGCTTACAGAGTCAGAAGCCGACAAAGATGAAAACACATTTGAATCTATTTCAAACAAAACCAACCAAGATTACATGAAGAGTTATACTTCAATGATCGTACCTGTTTGGGTCAAGACAGGCCAAGCTGGCTCGCAAGAAGTATTGGTTTATGCACTGATTGATACCCAGAGCGACAGCTCCTATATCACAGAGGATCTGGCAGCCAAGCTGTGCATACCACATGAAATAACAAGAATGAAGATAACAACTATGACATCTTCATCAGTGGTCTATTGCAAGAAGTTCTCAGACATCAAACTGAGAGGATACGACTCGACTGTCGAAGTCCGAGTCAAGTCGTGCTACACAAGAGACCACATCCCTCACAACAGGGAGCACATTCCTTCAAAGGTAGCGGCAAGTATGATGCCTCATTTGGCTCGAATAGCCCCCTTCATTCCTCCTATTCAAGACTGTGAAGTGGGACTGCTCATTGGATACTCCTGCCCACAAGCACTCAGACCGGTGGAGATAGTCTCCGGAAATCCCGAAGAAGCCTTTGCTGTGAAAACAGACTTGGGATGGAGCATCATTGGAGGCCCTTGTTATGAACAAGGCAACAATGGCGTATGCCATAGGATTGTCGCCAAAGAATTGATAGTGCCACCACCCTGTGAGATCCTGAAGGTTCTCGACCAAGATTTCAGCGACACCAAAGATGAAGCGAAGGAGCTATTCTGCCAGGCCACTGAAATATGCAAAAAGGGCAAAATTAGACTCCATAAGTTCCTGTCGAACAGCATAGACGTCCTGGAATCTATACCACCTTCAGAAAGAGCCACTACCGTCTCCGAAATAAACTTGGAACTGGAACCTCTCCCGGTTGAGCGCACACTTGGAACAAGATGGGATGTTCAAAATGACTGCTTCAGGTTCAAGATAACACTACAGGATAAACCCAACACAAGAAGAGGCATCCTCTCTACAGTCATGTCAGTCTATGACCCAAATGGATTTGTTAGCCCTGTGGTGTTGCAAGGGAGAAAGATCCTGCAAGAACTGTGCAAGCAAAAGAAATCCTGGGACGAACCTGTCGAGCCTGTCATAATTGAACGGTGGGAGAGCTGGAAAGCAGATATTCAGGAACTGGAGGATCTGAAAATACCCAGATGTTTCAAGCCTGACAAGGAAGTGAAATCTTTCGAGTTGCATCATTTCAGTGATGCCAGCACTCAAGGTTATGGGCAGTGCTCGTATGTCAGAATGTGTGACCAAGATGGAAACATAGACTGCGCCTTGCTCATGAGCAAAGCGAGAGTGGCACCATCAAAAGTTGTCTCCATTCCTCGGCTTGAATTGACAGCAGCAACGTCAAGCTGCTTGAAGACTCTAGATCCCATGTTGGATGAAGAAGGCCTGCTAAGGGTTGGGGGAAGAGTTCGTGAAGCAGAAGACATCACTAAGGAAGAATGTCACCCCATTATCCTTCCAAGAAAATCACATGTCACCGAGGCCATCATCAGGCATGTACATCAAAAGACCAATCATGGAGGTCGCAGCTCAACTTTGAATGAACTACGATCTCAAGGATATTACGTACAAAGGGGCTCCAAGACAGTGGCTCAAGTGATACGCAACTGTATCATGTGTCGCAAGCAAAGAAGACCAGCGGAGAGTCAGAAGATGGCTGACTTGCCACAAGAACGTACAGAAGCGCATCCTCCATTCTACAAGTCTGGAATGGATGTCTTTGGCCCGTATCTCATCAAGCGCGGAAGATCAGAAATCAAGCGCTACAGACTGCTGTGCACGTGTCTGTACAGTCGTGCAATTCACCTGGAGCTTCTAGACGACCTCTCAACTGACTGTTTCATCAATGCCCTAAGATGCTTCTTGGCATTGCGAGGTGTGGTTAGAAGCATACTCTGTGATCAAGGTTCCAACTTCATCGGTGCTGACAATGAACTGAAACAAGCTCTCGCCGAATTGGATCATGACAAGCTGGAGACAGTTCTAGCAAACAAGCAAGTGGAGTTCAAGTTCAATGCTCCTCACGCTAGTGAGCAAGGTGGCGTATGGGAAAGACAGATCCGCACAGTGAGGAAGACGCTGAAGTCGGTGATAGACTTTGCGAACACACGACTAGACGACGCCTCCTTAAGAACACTGTTCTATGAGGCAGCATACATCGTGAACAGTCGTCCATTGTCTCCAACGTCTTTGAACGACCCACTCGCCGAACCTCCCATAACGCCAAACGCTCTACTTCATGGCAAGCTTGAGGGAGTCTTACCTCCACCAGGAGCCTTCTGCGCCCAGGACGTTTATGCACGGAAACGCTGGAGGCGTGTTCAACACCTGAGTCAGCTCTTTCGAAGTAGATGGAAACAAGAATACTTACTGAATCTCCAACATCGCCAAAAGTGGTGCAAACCACAAAGAAACCTCCAAACAGGAGACATTGTTCTCATGATGGATGAAGGGTTGGCGAGAAACCAGTGGCCACTTGGACTTGTGACGAGTGCAATGGCCGACAAGGACGGACTTGTCCGAAAGGTGAGGCTGAGAATTTCGAACGCCAGAAGTGTGGCTCGTGGGGAGAAGATTAAGCCAGTCTCCGAACTGGAAAGACCAGTGCAAAAGGTTGTGCTCTTGCTGCCGGTTAAAGATTAGGTGACATTGTGAAAATTTTATGTTGGCATGACTTTATAGTCTTCTATCATAAAGATTTTGGTGGGAGTGTAACGGCAGCAGCTGTGTTTGTTTGATCCATGTGAGAAACATGGCAATTCTTGTGACTGTTGTAATTTCCCCGCTATATATGTCAACAGTGACATCCTTTCTAGTATTTGACCTTTGGTTGTACAGCAATGCCTCTCAAAGATTTGTTTTGGCAGGTATATATATACTCACAGCCTGGCTCTGTGTGCTAGTCAAAAGTTGTTTACTTTGTGTCTGGGGGAGCCCCCAACATGGAAATGACCTTTGACTTCTGGGGAATCCCTTGTGAATTCCCTACCTTTTTATTATTTTATTCCCTCCATATTTTCTTTTAAAAACCTAGGTTTGGAAATTTGTCCTTTGAGATTTAAAAATTATTGAAATAATTTGTCATCAAAAATACATGAGGTATAAGATTATTCACAACAGGAAGTAGACGATTTTGAGACTTCCTGCCCAGCACAACATGGCAATGGACAGATTGAGCATGGCTGGCTAAAACAGAATCCAAGCCATCCAGCGGTTTACCTCAGCCCAGGTAGGGTGAAACTGTCATAATGATGAAATAATCCCTCATAGCCAATTATCTACCCGATATTTTGTGGATTGTTTGAGAGATGATGATATTTTTGAAGTTTGTTGAAGTGTGACTAGACCATGTGACTCAGTGGTAATCCATGCCTATGTAACATTTCACCTAGTCTCCATGCATGTGCGAAAAATTGTAATAGTTGTGAAAAAGTAATTTTTGAAGCTTCATTTTGTGAATAGGGATGTATTTTTGACTTGAAGTAAATGCAGTATTATTCTGGTCGATCACTGCTGCAATTCCCGGCCTGTATGGCCTTGGTAGTTCATAGAAGTGCAAATCTGGCAATCCTTATTTACTGGATGCCTAGTTCTAGTCAATTTTATTGTTATGTTTTTGAATTGACATCTTGACTTTAAATTAGCTGAAATACCAATTTACAAGGTATTTATTCCGGGCTATTAATTGCAGACAAATGTGAGAGCCTGCAAGGAATTTCTGCCCTCGGAAGGCTGCGACCCGGCAAAGTGGTTAGTGAAATGTTTAACTCTGTTGAAGTTTAATGATGGTTGTTTGAATATGCACATGTTCAAAGAATAGAAACTTTTTGTGTGTGTTTCTAATATGAAAATCTGATGTGCACAAACCATACAATTTTAAATGTGGATTTGATAATCTGTTGTATTTGTTTACAGTAAATGCTGCATAATTTTTGCTGGTAGCTTTCTTGCAACAACTCAGTAAACCTAAAAAATCTACCAATTTGAGATCATAAATGTTTACATTTGTGTGCATGCAGTATGATTTAATTTCTGTAATACTAGAATTTTGTGTCCACAGCTAAAATAATGTTTCTTGTGTTTGATATGTTTCAGTCTTTACGGTGTTTGATGCAATAAAGTCAAAAGCAAGGACATTAAAGATGTGTCAAACATCAGTTATTGCACACCAAAATGCAGCTCATAATCCGGGGCCGGAACAACCAGTGTTTCCTCTGGCTTAAAGACCTTGGCGTGGTGGCAACATATTTCCCGGGGGTTAAACATACCGGAATATGTTAATTTTATACTATTAATTTCTTTTTAAAATTTTACACAGTAACATTGCATATGGAACTTACCATTTGAAGTATTTTACAACTGAGGCTTGAATACTGGGCCAGTTGGGGTCCCACCCAGACATCCTGTGTTTAGACTTTTTAGTGGTGTTATCCTTGTCTCCTTCCTCTGCCTTAACACTTCCCTCTCCTTGGCTCCTCTCTTTTGTCTCATCTTGCCCTCTCTGAGCTCTGTCTAATTCAGGTTCTCTCTCTGTCTATGGTGGTATACAAACAGGTTAGAAAATATCAAGTGTCATGTTTTGTCCTGCAGGATTTTTTTGTCATGGTTTACATAAATGACAAAAATGTGTGTATTTTTTGTATTTGTATTCTAGTGTCTCTTTTTTCCATTGAGAGAGTAGGGAAGGGAAAGAAACATTCATAATAGTAATGTACTCGTGCATACTTAAATTATTTGATCAGGTGGGTATAGTAACCAGAAATTCTACTCATGTAAAAGCAGTGCTTTGAAATTAATAATTAAAAGTAGACAACCAAAAATTTCTAGTTGAGTTAAGGGTACAAAGAGCACCCACTTAAAAACTTGAGTAATGACTTCAGTCTTCAAGGTTTGAGGTTTTTCTCAAAAATTTATAACTGTTTTCTTATAGATTTCTACTTTTCTCTGTAAATCTAAAGGTGAAACCATGTTCCTCAAATATGTAATTTCCTCTTGTAAAATTGACTTTTCTTGTACATTTGAAACGTTATTATAAATTTGTGGATTATTTTATGACTAATTTTTGTCTGTTTTTTAAAATAAAATTACTGTTTTGTTTTGTTTTTTTTAGATAAATTTGAAACAGACTGTGGTAATTTTTTTTTTTACTTTTTCCTTATAACAATTTACATTTTTGACCATAACTTTGCAGTTAGAACAGAACAATAATTTAATTCTGATTACAAGAAAAAAATATTAATAAAATTGTATTTAATGAAATAAATTAGCTTAAATGACCAAGGATGCCGTTATTTCTGTTATAATATTGCTTTATATTTATAGGGTTTTTTTTTAGCAATTCCCTCACCACCCAGACAGCAGGAAAAACCTCCCTTATTTTGAAATCAAATGTTGACACGTTTACTTTGTCTGAAGGCTGCTGACAGATTAAAGTCATTGACTTCATGAATTTCGGTCATCTTAACCTGCCAGGTACATAATAGGGAACTGTAAGGATTCTAAAGACATAATTCACCACAATATGTGATTCATGTACAGAATGGTCTGTTTAGGCAGTTATAGTTGTGCTCTCAGGCTTTCTCATCAGGCACCTCTCTAGGCAGCCGCTGAAGGACCTCAGTTTAGAGTGAAGAGCGCTAGCGTTTTTAGCTGTTGCTTTTTGTCACTGCCACTGGAGAATAAAAATGGCACGCCTGCTCATGTGAGAAAAGAGAGAAATTGCCAGTCTCTTCATTCCTGCAATTCCTACAGAACATAACTTAATATTGTAGTGGCTGGTGAAATATATCCTCAGCAATTCATCAGTCCCTCTTGTCATTCCCTTCATATAAAGCTGGCTGCATATGAATTCTAACCACATCTCTTAGCTAAGCGACGCTTCCATTATTGCTCCCATTTCCAGCGGGTTAAAACCATGATAAACTCCCCCAGTGCTTACATACCTCTAATGATTTTTTTCCACGTTTAACACCAGGGGGCAAGACACTTCACCCCAATTGCTCCTGGTGGGTCTGGAAGCGCCATGTTAGGCAGCATGCCACCATCAGTGTGTGAATGTGTGTGTGAATGGGTGGATAGCAGGATCTGTAAAGCGCTTTGGTCATCAAGAGATGAGAATAAAAGCGCTATATAAGTGAGTGCCATTTACCATTTAACAAACTCATATTTCTGTTGGACAGTCACGCTTAGCAAGACACTGTTTGCTGACTGACTGGAAAACTCGCGTGGGCGGGGCGCTTCTAAACTCCATGTGGATGACGGCCACGTGCGTTGTTCGTGTGCACACTTGCGGAAAGTCATTGCTTCATATATTTTTCTTAATAAATTCCAATCTCCTTGGCGAAGCGGTAAAATTTCTGGCGCTGCGGGCCGCCACAGAGAAATGTTACCAGAGGAAACCCTGGTCACTGTTGTGCCATATTTTCTAGACTTGATGACTGTCTTCACTGTGTTCCATGGTATATTTAATGCCTTGGAAATTCTTTTGTACCCTTCTCCTGAATGATACCTTTGAACAATGAGATCCCTCTAATGCTTTGAAAGCTCTCTGCGGACCATGACTTGTGCTGTAAGATGTGCCTACAAAAATGTCAGGAAAAGCCTATTGGAACAGCTGAACTTTATTTGGGGTTAATCAGAGGCACTTGAAATGGTGGCAGGTGTGTGCTGACTCCCATTTAACATGAGTTTGAATGTGATTGGTTAATTTTGAACACAGCCACATCCCCAGTTATAACAGGGTGTGCATATTTATGCAACCGGGTTATTGCAAGTTTTTTATTTTTTCCCCTTAAAATATTTCAGTTTGTTTTTCAGCTGGGTTGTACAGGTTATAGGTCACATTAATAGCGGGAAAAGTTTTGAAATGATTTATCTTGGACTCATTTGTTTACAGCATAAAAACCTGGCATTTGAACAGGAGTGTGTAGACTTTTTATAGCCACTGTATGTACTGGCGTATTCTTGAAAGTAGTTTGCTGCCTATCCAAATGATGAGGATGAGATGGGGTGGAACTTGACGATCCCAAACATAAAGCAAAAGTCAATTAGTGAACAACAAAGAAAAATCAAGTTGTTGGAATTGCCCAGTCAATCGCCTGACTTAAATCTAATTAAAAATTTGTGGAAAGAACTAAAGATCAGGATTCACAAGAGGGCTCATCAGAATTTAAAGGCAGTCTCTTTAGAGCAACGGCCCAAGCTCCCACCTGAGCACTGACTGCAGAAGATTAGTTCCCTAATGCAGGAATCATCTTCAAGCTATCATTGGAAACAAAGGCTTATCCACCAAGTATTGAAATAAATTTGAGTTTATTCATGAATTTAAATGTTTTGATTTCTTTATACATGTGGCTTTCTTGATTTAGTACCAAAGTCTGGTGAAAATTTCATATGAGTAGTTTCAGTGACAATATATATTGAAAAAAAATGTTGACATGTTCAGTACTTATCTCCCCCATTGCATGTGCATACTGTAGAAATAATGACTACAGCAGCTTTAAAGCAAAACTCTTCTTTAATGGACTGGAGTTCCAAACAAGTTCTGGCAGTCAACTTGAGCTGTATTGCATTATTTCACACAACATATCTTACTCTTCACACTTCACATCCGGGACACACACTTCAAATCTGGCAGTCGACCTAAAGCTGGCTGCACACTGTGCAACTTTGGGCCATCTTAGACAAGGACAACAAACCTGAAAGAATCATGATAGTATCTTTGGCTGTGGCACAAAAATGATGGTTGCACAGTTGCACGACCAAAAATAGCTTGTGGTGCAGTTCGGTCAGTGTAAGATATTTTGCTGCTGCTGCTATGACCACCATCTGCTAAACTGATGGTGATGCAGCATGAAATGATGCACTCATCCATGCAAAACTTGTGCCACAGGAACAAACTCAAACATATCCAATGGGTGGTAAAAAGTCCAAAATGAAACATATGGAATTCCAACAAGGAAGGTAGACTAGCTGAGGTGTGGCAGCAGAAGCCATGACAGTGTGATGAGTTCTCCAGTTGTAGATTTATGATTTCTTACTGATGAGATTTCATGCTTGTATATCTTGTACATTTTCTGGTGTGCAGTCTTGCCTAGGCATCAATGTTGTACAGTCTACACGCTTTGAAACTTCCCATTCTACATACACTACCGTTCAAAAGTTTGGGGTCACCTCAGACAATTTTGTGTTTTCCATGAAAAGTCACACTTTTATTTACCACCATGAGTTGTAAAATGAATAGAAAATATAGTCAAGACATTGACAAGGGTAGAAATAATGATTTGTATTTGAAATAATAATTTTTTCCTTCAAACTTTGCTTTCGTCAAAGAATCCTCCATTTGCAGCAATTACAGGCATTGCAGACCTAACATGATTGCACAAGGGTTTTCTAATCATCCATTAGCCTTCTGACGCAATGAGTAAACACATTGTACCATTAGGACACTGGAGTGATAGTTGCTGGAAATAGGCCTCTATACACCTATGTAGATATTGCACCAAAAACCAGACATTTGCAGCTAGAATAGTCATTTACCACATTAGCAATGTATAGAGTGTATTTCTGATTAGTTTAAAGTTATCTTCATTGAAAAAAAGTGCTTTTCTTTCAAAAATAAGGAAATTTCTAAGTGACCCCAAACTTTTGAACGGTAGTGTATATTTATCAGATCTACGGGGGGTGGGGTGGGGTGGGGGGCTGAAAAGTTCATAGGCTGACTAAGAAGGAGTTATGTCTTTGACGATGAAGAAGAGAGCTTCTATATCACAGGGATCCAAGCACTGCAACACCAATTGGAAGAAGTGTTTGGACCGAAGGGGAGACTATGTTGAAAAATAAACCACATTTGGTCAAATGTGACCACTGCATCATGGTCAGCCTATGAACTTTTCAGCCCCCCCCTCCCGTTTGTTGCACTGTATGGCTGGCCCGACCCCCCCCCCCCCCAGTCATCTACCATGTATTTTACAAACAAACAAAATCATACACACTATCCGAGTATAACTGTAAATGGAGCAAATATAGAAAATGTAACAGAGTTTAAGTATTTGGGCGTCACATTAGATCCCACGCTCAGTTTTAAAAAGCACATAAAATGGATGAGCCGCACTCTGAAATATAACCTTGCAAACTTTCGTTGCATCAGAAACTCACTCTAAAAGGATCAAAAACCTTTCCGAATGCCATTATTTTGACACATTTCTCCTATTGCATCTCATGCTGGTTACAAGCCAACAGTATGACTCTAAAACCCTTGGAATCCCTGTATAAACAATCCATCAAAATTCTAGATAAGAAGACAGGACAGTATCACTACTGTGGTATACTTGCCAAACACAAGATGTTAAGCTTTGAAAATATGATCATGTATGCAAATATTTGTGTCAGGTCAGGCATTGGCTTGCTTGCTACCGGATAACCATGAAAATTGGTACTACCTGTCTCATGGGTCGGGCCGTCGGCGACTCAACCGGCATCCCCGCCCTTCCGAGGGTGTGGAGGGTGAAACAGGGCATCCTGGCAGAACTAAAAACAATATCTGCTACAGGTCTGTGGTGAACCACTCCCAGTTACACAGGGTGAGACTGGACATCCTGGCAGATAAACACATCTGTCGCAAGGTCTGTGGTGGACTGTGCCAGTCGGTGCATTGTGACATGCACTACACAAAGAGCAGAGATAAACAAACCTATCATCTGGTCAGTCATTGCAACAGATACTGGAGTCAGTTTGTCTTGGCTTGTCCTTGCCACTGATAATACCTTTATCTGCCAAGGATGTGCTATTAGTCCAGCAAAAGCTAGCAGTACTCAAATACTTTGCAAGCAGTTTCATGAAATGGTCAATCAGAAAGCAACTCATACCGGCTCGGACATCGCCCGGGCTTACAAGGTCCGCGCTGATCTGTTCACACTCCGACAGGCAGCGAAAAGTAAGCTAGGAGCAGGAAGACAAAAGAAGAGGAAAACAGCAGCCTTGTGTGTAGCAGAATGGAATGTACGCACTCTGTTGGACAGAACAACATCACAGCACCCAGAAAGACAGACCGCGCTTGTGGCCCTGGAAATGAACAGGTACAATGTAGACATAGCTGCACTTAGTGAAACAAGATTGCCTGGATATGACAGTTTGGAAGACCATGGGTACATCTTCTTTTAAGATAAGATAAGATAAGCCTTTATTAGTCCCACAAAGGGGAAATTCCAGGATTGCAACAGCACAGGGATAGCAACACTCAAAGCAATAATTAAGAAGATAAGAAAAATAAAAATAAGAGCAGTGAATATACATGCGTACACATAAATATATAAATATATACTGCTCAAAAAAATAAAAGGAACACTTTGAAAACACATCAGAGTTTAATGGGAAAAAATAAGCTGGATATCTGCACTGATATGGACTGGATAATGTGTTAAGAATGAAAAGATGCCACATCTTTTGATGGAAATGAAAATTATCAACCTACAACCTACAGAGGGCTGAATTCAAAACACTCCAAAACTTACTCAGATTAAAAAGTGTTCCTTTTATTTTTTTTGAGCAGTATATATACACAGTGTGGAGCATTGCAGCTAGATGGAATAAACAGCATAACCGTCTACTTAGTTATCCTACATAGTATGAATATGTACCCATACATATTGTCACCCTCCGTAGCGACTGATATTGTCCTAGTTGTATACTGGAGGGGACCATTTGTGTAAGTCTATTGCATCTTTTGCATTCAATACTATTAGGTTGTCATGGTTTTTTGCTATCTCTGCGAGCAGCCCTGCTTAGGTTATACAGTCTGACAGCCGTAGGTTGGAAGAACCTGTGAAACCTCTCGGTTGCGCACCTAGGATGATGTAGTCTACTGCTAAATGAGCTCCTCAGTGCGTTCAGTATGTCCTGCATAGGGTGGGACTGGGACTCCAGCAGAGATGACAGTTTAGCCACCATCCTTCTCTCTCCTATCTCCTCCACTGGGTCAAGGCGTTGCCCCAGGACAGAGCTAGCTTTCTTGATCAGTTTGTTCAGTCTCTTCCTATCGGCTGCTGTAATGCCACTGCCCCAGCAGACCACTCCAAAAGTGATAGCTGATGCCACCACCGTGTCGTAGAATGTCTTCAGCAGTGCCCCTTGTACACCAAAAGACCTGACCCTCCTCAGTAGGAACAGCCTGCGCTGTCCCTTCTTGTAGAGTGCGTCGGTATTGTGTGACCAGTCTAGTTTATTGTTCAGATGAACACCCAGGTACTTGTAAGATGTCACCATCTCAATGTCTCTTCCCTATATGTTTACTGGTGCTGTGAGGGGTTGTCCTTGCCTGCGGCAGTCCACCACCAGCTCCTTAGTTTTCCTCGCGTTGATCAGGAGGCAGTTCCGATGGCACCAGTCCATGAAGTCCTGGATAAGTCCTCTGTACTTAGCTTCATCTCCGTTGGAGATGAGGCCGATGATCGCAGAGTTGTCAGAGAACTTCTGTAGATGGCAGTGTGTTGTGCTGTGTGAGAAGTCCGCAGTATAAAGGGTGAACAGGAAGGGAGCCAAAACCGTTCCCTGGGTTGCCCCCGTGCTACCGATGATCGTGTTGGACACACAATCCCGGGTTCTCACAAACTGTGGCCAGTTAGTGAGGTAGTCCAGGATCCATGATGACAGGTGCTGGGCCACCCCTGCACACAGCAGCTTGTCCTTCAGGATCATCGGTTGGATGGTGTTGAAAGCACTGGGGAAGTCAAAGAACATGATCCTCACCGCATTCCCGGGCTTCTCCAGGTGGGACAGAGAACAGTGAAGGACGAAGATCACTGCATCCTCCACCCCAATGCCATGCTGGTAGGCAAACTGGAGTGGATCCATCGCTGGTCCCACCAGGGGGCGGAGGTGAGTAAGGAGCAGTCTCTCCAGGGTCTTTATCATGTGAGCAGTCTCTCCAGGGTCTTCATCATGTGAAGACCCTGGAGTGGGAGATCAACTCAAGAAAAGAGAGAAGCAGGAGTGGGCTTTGCAGTTAGAAAGGAGATAGCAGCAATGCTTGATGAGGAACCAGTGCCAATCAATGATAGGATAATGTCTATGAGACTCCCACTACAGCGGAAGATGTATGCCACACTCATCAGTGTATATGCCCCAACAATGACCAACACAGAGGAGGTGAAGGAAGAGTTCTACAGTGATTTACATGAGACTATCAGGCATGTACCGACCGATGAGAGGCTGATACTCGTTGGAGATTTTAATGCCAGAGTTGGTCCGGACACTGAGAAATGGAAAGGAGTGCTAGGCAGTCATGGAGTAGGCAAGTGCAATGCTAATGGAGAACTTCTACTTGCACTATGTTCAGAGTACAACCTTGTGATAATCAACACTCTATTTAAGCACAAGGACACACACAAGAAGACATGGATGCACCCAAAATCCAAGCACTGGCACTTATTAGACTACATTATAGTCAGGCAGAGAGACATAAAGGATGTATTGGACACCAGAGCAATGAGAGGCGCGGACTGTGGTACTGATCATGTTATGCTGAGATCTAGATTAAGGATTTGGAGATGAAAACAGCACTGCAGGACAGGTGCGAAGCCACCACGGAAGCTAAACACTAGTGCACTGAAAGGCCAAAAGAAGCAGGAAGAACTTACACAGGAAACGGATGAAAACTTGAAAGACTGGGACAGCAACAACTCAGAGAATGACATAGAAGAGAAATGGGCAACACTGAAGGATACGGTGTATCAGACTGCAAGTGATGTATTAGGCTACCCTGAGAGGAAACATCAAGATTGGTTTGATGAGCATGATGAACACCTGAAGAAACTACTAGAAGTGAGGAATACAGCTAGGCAGGAAAACCTACAGTGTAACACAAGGGCGAAGAAGAAGAAATACTCAAAGGCTCAGAGTGAACTACAGAAGTACACCAGAGAGATGAAGTCCAACTGGTGGGATGAAAAAGCGGAGAAACTTCAAACTGCAGCAGACAGGAAGGACATGAAAACATTCTTCACAGGTTTGAGAGAAATCTACGGCCCTAAACCAAGAGGACTGATCCAACTAAAGGCTAAGGATGGTGAAACAGTTTTGCAGGAGAAAGACAAGATCCTGGACAGATTTGCAGACCACTTTGACCAACTACTAAACAACCCTGGAGATCTCACTGAAGAGGCTAAAGAAGCTCTAGTGCAGCGACCAGCTGTATCAAGTCTGGATGAACCACCAAATTTAGATGAACTAATGACAGTTATCAGGACAATACAGGATGGTAAAGCTCCAGGAAGGGATGGAATTCCAGCAGAAGTGTGGAAATATGGTGGTGTTCAGCTGACCAACTGCCTACACAAGCTCATCCAAGAGACATGGGATGCCCAGAAAGTACCTCAAGACTGGAACGATGCAAGTATTGTGCCTTTGTTCAAGAAAGGTGACAGGAAAGATTGTGGAAATTACCGAGGTATATCACTGCTAGCCACTGTTGGTAAGATTCTCTCACGTGTACTACTTAACAGACTCAGTGAACACATCTCGCATAATGTACTACCAGAAACCCAGTGCGGCTTTAGAAGTGGAAGAAGCACAATGGACATGATTTTCTGCTTGAAACAGGTTCAAGAAAAGTGTATCAAACAAAACATGCCGCTTTATGTAGTCTTCATAGACTTCAGTAAAGCCTTCGATACTGTTTCGCGACAAGGACTTTGGCTGGTACTCAAGAAATATGGTTGTACAGTGAATCAATGTTTAATCATTTCATTCAATGTTTAATCATTTCATTTTAATCATTATCATTCATTTAATCAATGTTTGGTTTTAGTTTTTTATCAATGCTTACTTGTAGTTTTAGCAAATGTCTGCTTTTATTAATGCTAACACCAGCCTGCCCAGGGACTACAGGTGGAAATTAGCACTTGTGCTATAACCTGGTACAATGCATCTTTCCTTTTTAAGGTCAATGTATATTGTGCATGTCTCTGCATAAATGAATAAATAAAAGAAAAAAAGAAGTTTGTCAGCCTGATTGAGGCACTCCATACAGGTATGCAAGCAAACGTGGCAATGAGTGGTTCGGTATCTAAAGACTTTACAGTAAGCAACGGGGTGAAACAAGGATGTGTGCTGGTACCTACACTCTTCTCGCTATATCTGGCAGCCATGCTTGAGGTGGCCTTCAAAGACACTTCAGAAGGAGTATACATTCAAACAAGGAAAGAAGCAGACTTGTTCAATGTGGCACAGTTTAAAGCCAAGAGTAAGACATCGATAAAGGTTGTAAGAGAAATGCTCTTTGCCGACGACAGTGCTCTAGTTGCACACAGTGTGGAAGATATGCAATTTTTAGTGTAGAAATTTGCAAGAGCAGCTAGCCAATTCAGCCTCAAAATCAACATCAAGAAGACAGAGTGCCTTTATCAACCACCAAAGTTCCAGTTATCAACATCACTACTAGAAGAGATCAGCATTGGTACAGAGTCACTAGTCAAGTGCAAGACTTTCAAGGACCTAAGGAGTACTGTTTCAGAGAATGCTAGGCTGGAGGATGAACTATCTCTCAGAATGGGAAGAGCGAGCGCTGTGTTTGGAAACTTGAGGGAGAGACTGTGGAACAATCGACATGTGTTTATCCATGTGAAATGCAAAGTGTACAGAGCGACAGTACTGGCTACTCTATTGTACGGTGCTGAAACTTGGACTGTCTACAGAGTGCAGGTGAAGAAACTCCACGCGTACATGATGAGACACCTTCGAGCCATAATGAACATCTCATGGAAAGACAAGATAACCAACATAGAAGTGTTGAAACGAGCTGGTCTACCACCAATGGAGGACATGCTAATACAGATGAACCTGAGATGGCTCAGACATGTTGAGAGGATGGACCACCAGCGTCTCCCTCGGCAGTTACTCTACTCACAGTTATGCGAGGGCAAACTCAATCAGGGTAGACCAAGGCTCAGATTTAAAGACATTGAAACAGAAAGTTGAAGAAGTTGGACATAGACAGGAGTTCCTGGCAGCTGAAGGCTAAGGACAGAGCTGTGTGGAGGAATCTGATCAGACCTAAATGAAACAGTCATTATCGCCCACGACAGACTGTTATGATGATGATGATGATGATGATGATGATGCAAATATACAGTTGATCTTTAAAATTATCCATGGTTCTGCACCCCCACCTCTTAAGACTTTTGTGTACCCAACTTCTGAACAAAATACCAGAATAATAAGGACTTCCTCTAGGTGGCATTGTTGCATCCCCCTACATAAAACTGCTTTTGGACAGTCAGCTTTCTCATACAAAGCTATAACGGAATGAAACAAGCTCCCCACTGCTTTGAAGACCAGAACAAATTACAGAGACTTTTCCACAGAGACTAAAAAATGGATTTTAAGTAATCAAGCCTGTCGGCATTGACTCTCCCTCTTAAGTGGGATTTGAAAGTGTACTCTTAAATTGTTTTTATGTGTGTTGTTTCTCTTATCTTTTTACCTTTTAAACTTACTCCCTGCTTGTTTCAGGGACAACAGTTTCTGAAACACGACCTGAATTGCTTTCTGTATGAGCTGTTTTTCTTTTAATATCTTCCTGCCTGCCTCAGGGACTACAGATGAAAATTAGTGAGTACGCTATAATCTGGTACAGAATATCTTTACCCTGTGTTTATTTTTTTTTTCTGTACATGGTCCCTGACAAATAAACCAATGAACTAAATTAAACTAAACTAAACGGCACGAATGATGAGTCGGTGTCTAGACCTTGACGTGTAAATACACTAGTTTTAACAAATAATTTAATTGTGAGTTTTCTGACTGAATTATATTTTCGCTATAAACCATATTCATTAGCCAAAGAATTTTGCTGTTGAACCAAAACAAGCTGGTTCTCTGTGAAACAAAAGTAGGCAAAACGCTCTCAGCAGCTTCGATGGCAACTTGCTGAAGCCATAGGTCATTCTCACTCCCAACTCAGCATAGTTATCCTAATCATTAACAACAGGGAACTATTATACCTGAGGAACTTTTACTGCAAGACTCATGAATATTGGAGGCCCGCTGCCACGGCTGACCCCGCTATTGCACACAGTGAAACAGATATCGGTAAATATAAAAAGGTATTTTAGAGCTAAACACTGAGAAAAAAAATCTCTTCTAACATCGAAGGTTCAGAGGAAATGTCAGAACATTTCTATAGGAGGATATATGTACGTATATGACACGACCTTAAAAACAAGACTAAGTAAGCACAGTTTTCTTGTTTTTTTTGTCTCATGGCAATTTTATATGGGTTTGTTAGCTTGTGGCTACTTCTCAGTTTCATATCAAGAACTTCATATCAATAATTTTCCCAATAAAAAAAGAAATAATAATCTACTACATGACATAGCTGTCTAAATAATTTCATGGCAATTGAGCTTGCATGAAGAAAGAAAAATGTATGCCTTCGTCTTTCTGTCCCTCTAACACACAACCATCCACCCATTACTCACAAAGGCACAGTTGGTGTATATGTAACACATGTCAGAGAGGAGACAGAAATAGATCAAGCTATGGGTTGTCACTGCAGTTGTTAGCCATAATAATGAGAGGTGTTGGAGCTGGAAGAAATGGTACATGGGGAAAAGAGGCAAACAGAAGTGAAATTATAAAGAAAAGAAAAATGAAAATGCAAGAGAAGGATCACTAGGAGGCATGTCATGATAAAAGATAAAAGTCAAGAAATTGAGGGGAAAAAAAGTAATTTTTTGACTGGGAAATGAGATGAAATCATTGTATTAAGAAAGAGAAGGTGACAGCACAACGCAAATTACAAGGGGGGGGGAGGCTGAAAAGTTCATAGTGTTCAAATTTGACCAAATGTGGTTTATTTTTCAACATAGTCTCCCTTTCGGTCCACACACTTCTTCCATTGGTGTTGCAGCGCTTGGATCCCTGCGGTTTTATCATTTATCTTAATTTGCACTATGGGTTTACTTTGTTTTATCTTTTACTGTTATTTGCACAACAGGTAGCATTACTGTCCAAAGACTGCTGTTGTTTTTCCAGCCTTATTCCTTTTTTTGTTTGTTTTTTATATTGCGTGCACCACTGAAGAGAGAGAAATGGCATTTCAGTTCTCCTGTATGTCCTGTACGTATAGTAGTATTGGCAAATAAAATCTTTGAATCTTTGAATATTTCATTATTCAGATTATAAATGCTTTATATATTATAAATAAGAAATTATAAAGTAGGGCTGCATCAGTTGCTGAAATGGGAAAAAGCAGAAATGGTTAAAAGAGCTGGATCTTAGAAACTAATCTGAGCTGAGTGTCATCTGCTGAACTGTTATGTTTGTTCCAATGCATGATGATGCTGGTTATGTCGGCTCCTGCCCCTACTGTGACTGGCTGGGTTTTCAGTGGAACTATTTGCTTAGGTCAGCCGCTGTTTGGCTACTGCAGGGGACAATGGGATTGTTGGTTTGTCAGCTAAGGCCAATACAGATTTTTTTTTTCTTTTGTTTTAGTTTTAATCTATTCCACCTTCAATATCAGGGAGACAAAGGAATACACATAAAAAATAAATAATTTAACTCAGTACTTTAAAATGGTTCAGTCTTGAATCTTTTCTGTATTTGTACTAAAAATACCATCCACCTTTGATAGCCTATTATTTGCCGATAGTTGATATCAGACAACAAGGTGGATATCAGATATTGATGTTAAGCCGATACATCTTTGCATCCCTACTTATAAGACGTATTTCACACAAAGATGTATGCTCACTATTTGGCAAGCTCAATTATCCAAAGGGAGCCTTACTGTAAAATGTGTCATAATTTGTAAAATATCCCTAATAAATTAGTACAGCAATGTCAGCCAACAAATAGGCAAGATGAAGTAAGCTGAGCAGCCTGTAAAAGCTGAGATTTAACAGGATAGATCAAAAAAAGCGGCAGTTGATCTTGCCAAATAGTGAGCTTACACTGATGTGTGAAATATCTTGTAACTCATTTATAATTCCTTATTACCTCCGCTAAGCTGCAGAAGTAATGTTTTTGCTGGCATTTGTCTGACTGTCTGTGAGCAGGATTAAACAAAAAACTACTAGAATCACACCAGAGGTGGCCTTTGGGCTACGGCTGAACCAGATGACCACTGCAAAATCTTTCCTAAATTATCATCTCTACATGTACAGGTGCATCTCTAATTAATGTTGATTTATTTCAGTAATTCAACTCAAAAAATGAAACTCTTATCTTGTATAGATTCATTACACACTGGCACTGCTGAGCTGTTATGAAGGCCCAGGTTGCTTTGATAGTGGTCTTCAGCTCATCTGCATTGTTGGGTCTGATGTCTCTCATCTTCCTCTTGACAATACTCCATAGATTCTCTGTTTGGTTTAGGTCAGGAGAGTTTGCTGGCCTATCAATCACAGTGATACCATGGTCATTAAATCAAATATTGGTACTTTTGGCAGTGTGGGCAGGTTCCAAGTCCTGCCGGAAAATTAAGTCAACATCTCCAAAAAAGTTGTCAGCAGAGGGAAGCATGAAGTGCTCTAAAATTTCCTGATAGATGACCGTGCTGACTTTGGACTGGATAAAACACAGTTGACCAACTCCAGCAGCTGACCTCTTTTCAGATGAAAGTAAATTTTGTATTTGGTAAGATAAGATAAGCCTTTATTAGTCCCACAATAAATTCCAGGATTACAGCAGCACAGGGATAGCAGCACTCAGAGCAATAGTTAATAAGATAATAAGATGGGTAGTGCAATGGCGCAGTGGTTAGCACTGCAGCAGCACAGCAACTCACCCTTGGCCATGGGATCCCGGGTTCGATCCCAGCCCCTGACCAACAGTGATCTGTGTGGAGTTTGCATGTTCTCCCCATGTCTGCGTGGGTTTACTCCGGGATTTCTCCAGTTTCCTCCCACAGGTCCAAAAGCATGGAAGTTAGGTTAATTGGAGACTCCAAAGTAGCCCTAGGTGTGAATGTGTGTGTGAATGGTGAAGGGATAGCACCGTACCGTGGCTGCTTCATCCATCCAGGTGGATGCCCTGAATTTCCCCTCTGGGGATCAGTAAAGTACACAAAAAAAAGATAATACGAACTGGTTAGCCAAAAGTAGTAAATGAATATACATATGTACACAAACATATACACAGTGCAGAAGCATTGCAGCTAGATGGTATAGACAGCATTACGGTCCGTTAAGTTACCCTGCAGAATATGAATATGTACCCAGACAGTATACAGTATTTCATATTTGAATAAACAGTGTTGTCACCCTCAGTAATGATTGATATTGTCCTAGTTGTATAATGGAGGGGACGATTTATTGTGCAAGGTTGTTAGGTTTTGGGCATTCAATACGACCTCTACAACCAGCCCTGGTTAGGTTATGAAATGTGACAGACGTAGGTAGGAAGGACCTGCGGAACCTCTCAGTCGTGCACCTAGGATGATGCAGCCTACTGCTAAATGAGTTCCTCAGTGCGTTCAGTGTGTCCTGCATGGGGTGGGACTCAGACTCCAGCAGAGATGACAGCTTTACCGCCATCCTCCTCTCTCCTCCACTGGGTCGAGGCATCGCCCCAGAGCAGAGCTAGCTTCTTTGATTAGTCTGTTCAGTCTCTCCTGTCAGCTGCTGTGATGCCGTTGCCCCAGCATACCACTCCAAATGTGATGGCTGATGCCACCACCGAATCATAGAAGGTCTTCAGGAGTGCCCCTTGCACTCCAAAAGACCTGAGCCTCCTCAGGAGGAACAGCCTACGCTGCCCCTTCTTGTAGAGCACATTGGTTTTGTGTGACCGGTCCAGTTTATTGTTCAGGTGAACACCCAGGTACTTGTAAGGTGTTATCATTTCAATGTCTGTTCCCTGGATGTTTACTGGTGCTGTGAGGGGTTGTCCTCACCTATGGCAGTCCACCACCAGTTCCTTAGTTTTCCTCACATTGATCTGGAGGCAGTTCCATTGGCACCAGTCCACGAAGTCCTGGATAAGTTCTCTGTACTCCGCATCATCTCCATCAGAGATGAGACCGATAATCTCAGAGTCGTCAGTGAACTTTTGTAGATGGCAGTGTGGTGTGTTGTGTGAAAAGTTAGCAGTATAGAAGGTGAATAGGAAGGGAGCCAGGACTGTTCCCTGGGGCGGGGGGGGGGGGGGGCTGCAGATGAGGTCTTAGTGAAGGTCAGGTTGGGGCAGGGGGGCTGTGTGCTGGGAGCGGGGGGTGTTGGGGGGAGGCCGTGGACAGCAGGACTAGATAAAGGTGGAGGCAGCAGTGGTTGGTGGGCAGGCGGTTGGTCAAACCTGTTAAAAAAAACAGGTTCAGGTTGTTCACCCACTCCCTAACCCCCGTGGCCTGGGAGGAGGTATTCTGGTGCCCAGAGATGGTTTTGAGGATTCTCCAAACACC
This sequence comes from Pholidichthys leucotaenia, assembly GCA_020510985.1. Taxonomy (NCBI): domain Eukaryota; kingdom Metazoa; phylum Chordata; class Actinopteri; order Cichliformes; family Pholidichthyidae; genus Pholidichthys; species Pholidichthys leucotaenia. Next base: position 174,113,060 of record CM035848.1, on the reverse strand, counting down.
GCTGATGTCACTCTGTTGCAGCTTGTCTTCCATCTTCTTCCTGTAGCTGTCTTTCCCCTCTGATATTCCTCCTTAGCTCCCTGTGTACGAACTTCAGCACCTCCTTGTTTCCCAACCTCAAGATCCTTTTCTTCTCCTTCAGTAGTGACTTTATCTCAGGGTTGATCATTTGAGAAACACCGTATGATCATGGTGGGTACGGTGTTGTCTACACAGAAGCTGATGTAGTCTGTGATGGTGTGTGTGAGGCTGTCGATGTCCTCACCATGTGGATCATAAAGGTGCTCCCATACAGTGGATTCAAAACAGTCCTTCAGAGCATCCTCCACCTCCTCAGACCATATTTTCACTGTGCGGATAACAGGAGGTTGTCTGTGTCCCAGGGGTTTGTATATAGGCAGGAGGTGAACCAAGTTGTGGTCCGACCTCCCGGGTTGGGGGGGGGGGGGGCATGAGGTGTAAGCCTCCTTAGTGTTTGCATAAAATAAGTCCAGTGTTTTATTGTCTCTGATGTGACATATGACATACTGGGTGAACATGGGTAGAATGGAGGACTGTCACGAACCCTGTTAACCAAGATTGTCAGGGGAGATAAAAAGACGTAACACAACAACTGGCTACAGCACACACAAAAAACAATCAACTCACAAAATAAGCACCATGGGACTGCTGGTTGTCAAAATAATAAGTGCAGATTTATTTACAAGTGAGAACCAAAACTAACAGAAGAACTCCGAATAAGGAGGAGGCGACAACAGCGTCAGGGTTCTCCCAGGCCAAAATAACAAACAAAACCCCCACTCTTCCTAGAAAGGAAAAGAAAACTACCCTAGTGAAATAAAATACAAACGCTTACCTACCTGGCTTGCCACAAAACAGGAGAAAAAGGGAATGAAAAAGAAAAGATAGAGAACCCCTACAGTCGCTCCTTTTACAATAAACACTTCAAGGTGCATAGCCACTACATAGGCTGGAAAATACTGAAGCCTAATGCACTGGTCAAAAAAACTGATGATGATGTTCGTCCTTCGTGCTCGAAGATGACCAATGACATCAATTTGACGTTGAGCTGCTGCGGTGAGTCCGGAGGTGGCTAGTGAGGCCAATCTGGGCAACGAATCCTCTCCTACAAGTAAGACAGAAGTGGGAAGGGGTTGTGATGTTGGTGCTAGTTGCTCTGCCCTTCCGCATCTGGCGTTTCTGCTCTGCATGCTGTACACGCTGCTCCTCTGCTCTTTGGGCTCCTGTTGTAATAGCACTGCGCCAGGAGGGGCGATCAACAGCAAGCATCTCCCAGGACTCTGTGTTAATGGAGAAGTCTTTGAGGTTAATCTTCAGGTTGTCCTTGAAGTGCTTCTTTTGTCCTCCGACTCTGCGTTTCCCTTGGGCGAGTTCTCCATAGAAGAGCTGTTTTGGGATGCGGTCGTCTGACATACGGGAGATGTGGCCTGCCCATCTCAGCTGAGCCTTGCACATGGTGGTAATGGCGCTGGGGATGTCTGCCTGCTTCAGCACCTCCGTGTCTGGAACTTTATCTTGCCAGCGGATGTGGAGGAGGTTGCGAAGACACCTGAGATGGAAGTGGTTGATCTGTCGCTCGTGCCTTCTGTATGCAGTCCACGTTTCGCAGCCATAGAGTAGTGTGGTTAGGACGACTGCACGGTAGACCTTCAGCTTTGTTGTGAGGCTGATCCCTCTCCTCTCCCAGACATTTTTTCTGAGTCTCCCAAATGCGCTGCTTGCTTTGGAGATCCTGTTGTTGATCTCAGCGTCGATGGTGGTATTACGGGAGAGGGTGCTACCCAGGTAGGTGAAGGTCTCTACCACCTGGAGGGTCTGTCCATTTACCTGTATCTGTGGCTCGTGGTACTGGTTTCCCGGGGCTGGCTGGAACATCACCTCAGTTTTCTTGGTGCTGATGGTAAGGCCAAAGTTGTCACAGGCTGAGGAAAATCTGTCCATCTGCGACTGCATTTCCTGCTCGGCACTAGCATTGAGTGCACAGTCATCAGCGAAGAGAAAATCTCTGATGACAGTCTCCTTCACCTTCGTGATGGCTTGCAGACGCCTGAGGTTGAAAAGTCTTCCGTCACACCTGTACCTGATGTCGATGCCAAGCTCACAGTCTCTGAAAGCATCTGAGAGCATTGCCGAGAACATCATGCCGAACAGTGTCGGGGCCAGAACACAACCCTGCTTGACTCCACTGGTCACTGGAAAGGCTTCGGATGATTCACCATCATCCAGGACTCTGGCTGTCATTCCATCGCGGAATTGGCGGACAATTGCAATGAACTTGCAGGGGCAGCCAAATTTTTTCATGATTATCCAGAGTCCCTTGTGACTGACTGTGTCGAAGGCCTTGGTCAGATCGACAAAGGTTGTGTAGAGGTCGTGGTACTGTTCCATGCATTTCTCTTGGAGCTGGCGGGTGGCAAAGATCATGTCGGTGGTCCCTCAACCTACACGGAAGCCGCATTGACTTTCAGGGAGGAGACCCTGCTCCAGGTGTTCCAGCAAGCGGTTGAGGAGGACGCCTGGTTTTTTGTCACCTTCCTTAACAGTGGTAGTAGTACCTGTCCCCTCCTCGGAGGCCTGTGGAAGAACGTCAATGCCAGACACATCCACCTCTAAAGCCAAAACCCCTTTATCTACCAAACCCCTTAATACAACAGACTTCAATTCTCGTTTAATGAGGAATTTAATGACAGGGAGGTCATAATGAGCAGCAATTGAAAACAAATCATCCTTCCTGCAATAATCAAGCTGCTCATAAGTGGGACCATTAACAAACATTTCTAAACTAAACTGGGCCATTTTTTTTTTCAAAACCTACTAACACAAGCGTTGCAACCAGAAACTACCCTGGGTAATTAATTGATTAATTAATCAATCGCGGACGAGGCCCCACTTATGTTATGAACCCTATTAACCAAGATTGCCAGGGGAGATAAAAGGACGTAACACAACAACTGGATACAGCACACACAAAAAAAGAATCAACTCACAAATAAAGCACCATGGGACTGCTGGTTGTCAAAATAATAAGTGCAGATTTATTTACAAGTGAGAACCAAAACTAACAGAGAACTCAGAATAAGGAGGAGGTGACAACAGCTTCAGGGTTCTCCCAGGCCAAAATAACAAACAAAACCCCCCACTCTTTCTAGAAAGGAAAACTACCCTAGTGAAATAAAATACCTGGCTTGCCACAAAACAGGAGAAAAAGCGAATCAAAAAGAAAAGACAGAACCCCTACAGTCGCTCCTTTTACAATAAACACTTCAAGGTAGTGATGGGAAGGCAGGCACTGGAGCACTAAACTTTGCTCCGTTCTTATCCAAGAAATATTTGGTGAGGCGTGCATCATGACGTATGTGTTGACGTCGGCCCACGTGACTGGGTCAGGAAGCCATTCATGATTTTGCACGCAACATGAAATAAAGAGAGCAGCAGTACCCAATGGAAATCCCCGTCCCTCACGCTTTGTTTTGTCATGTTTGACTGTGTAAGGGATTTGTCACAGCCAATTTTCAGATGGAGCCAGTACCAAAAACACAGATTTCTCCCATTTGGGAACAGTTTGAGCACATTTCTCCCATTGATGTATTTTTTACAAATAGTGGCTATTTATTGTAACTGAGTTGATGGCTTAGCGGTAATACAGCTGGCCTGGGTTCGAATCACAGCTGTGTCATTCTTTTAATTTCATTTTTATTTGCAAGCTGAAGTGTCTCTTGTGTTTCAAAGAGCTTGGATCATTATTACGCATCATTATGCTGAGGCGCTATTGTGCCCTGCATGACAATAAGGACAGAGATGAATGTACTGAGAAAGGCAGTATGTTGAAAAGTTATTTCTTTAAAAAAAAATGGACAAGTAGCACAAGCACATTCACTGTAGTCACCTCAGTTTTATTATTTTTTTTGCCTTATGATCATTGATATTTCTTAAAAGACAGCACATTTATTGAAATTGGAAAAAAATACACATTAAACCAACAATACCCTTGTAAAAATTAGCATGTTGAATACATTTTGTCCACTAGATGGCCTGGTAGAGAAAATGAAGTCTCACATGAGGCCTTGTCTATGTGAACCATTTTGATGAAAGGGCTCAAGTCCTCCAGAAAGTCTCATTTGGCTTGAACTAGCCATCACTACTTCAAGGTGCAGAGGCACTACATAGGCCAGCAAATACTGAAGCCTAATGCACTGGTCAAAAAACTACATCAAAGCAGTCCAAACACTCTAAAACCCAGTGGCCAAATGGCAAAGAACACTGGATGCAGGATCTTCAAATAGGCTGCTCGGTAATGGGTTGATGCAAAGCAGCTGCAGGTGCCCAGGTGTGTAGTTCAGGGTCCCCTCAGGAGTGTAGGAGAAACCTGGCTCACCAGGGTTGATGCCAAACAGCTGTGGAAGCCCAGGGGTGTGGTTCAGGGTCCCATCAGGGGTGTAGGAGAAAGCTGTACAGGGGAGAGGAGAAAAAAAAAAAAGAAAAAGAGTGCCTCTCTTCCCAGAAGAGAGAAACACCATTAGTACTCCTCACAAGGACAGTGAAGTATGGTTAAAATCACCTGAGATGAGGAGGAGAGCATTTGGGTGCTGTGTCTGCAGCCTGCTAGTGACTGAGTGGATGACGTCATGCGCTGCCTCAGCGCTCGCGTAGGGGGATGCATAAATAGCAATGCCGACGGCATGTGAAAATTCCCAGGGGGAGGTATGCCGGTTGCATGCTAACAGCTAGCAACTCAGTGTCCTTGCTGCAATGTTGTTCCTTAATCATGATGTGCCCAGGATTATACCATCTGTTGTTCACATACATTATCAGCCCCCTCTGCTCTTCCCGCTGTCTGAAGTCTGATCTGCCCGTATTGTGTGGAAACCCTCCAGATCAGTGATTTCATCTGTTGCTAGTTCTGTTAGCCACATCTCAGTAAACAACATAATGCTAATCTCTCTGAAGATGCTCTCATACCGGGACATAGCTGCCATTTCGTCAGTCTTGTTAAGCAGCGATCTCATATTTCCCATAATAACGGCTGGAAGGACGGGTATGTATCTTGTTTTCCTCATGTGTTGCTTCAATCCAGCTCGACATCCACGTTGTTTCCACCTGATTTCTCTTGGTATGTCAAGTTTTTGTGTTAGCACCATGGGGCAACCTAATGCTAACAGCTGGCTCCTACTGTAAACAATAGCTCCTCCACTCACTGGGTTGGGAGAAATTTGCGATATGAGCTGAAAGATGACTAATATCAGCACCAGTGCGGTGATCTGTGTGTCCTTGGCATCCGTGGTGGATACGGGGTTGCAGGATCATAAAGTTGTGGCAAGAAAAAAGATAGATAGTAAATAAGAACAAGAAAGAAACCGAGCCGCTGCTGAGCCGCTGCTGCAAAAAGGCAGCCGACTCATGTGGTGCCAGAAATTATACCCGGTGTAAGCAAGATGATGCCGGTGTATGTGGCTTGCCAGCTGTCACTGTCAGTTTTGTGTGTATTGTTGTTGTTTATGGCTCTCTGCACAAACAAAATCAAGTCTCTGCTGGTTTACGACTGCCAAACACAGCTGGATCTTCAGCCTTTTGCCACTCCATTTGATGTTAATAGACAAGAATTGTTTCCTCCGCTGCTGTCAGGAGTTACCACTCACTTATGCTGTGTTCCTGGGCTGGCTCCTAGCCGTAAGTGTTAATGCCACCACCACGGCAAACGCAGCGGTCAGCTTGTGAAGTTGAAGTTTCATTACACCTAACTCCTCCTCATTGAATGGAATATATTATGGTTTCTTTGTCCCTCAGTATTTCCTCGCTCCCGTGGATTCTAGCCTTCTACCTGTGGTCGGCTTGAACAAGGTCCGTAGCCACTCGTGCCCTCCCCGCCTCAGTCTTCGCTGCATGGATCCATGGAATCTGAGACCGCTATGCTGGGCGCCCCAGCCTGCTGAAATCTAGCCTTCAGCTACTACCAGAATTGGCTTGGTCAACGCCAGATCACTGGCAAATAAAACATTTATCCTGAGGAATTTTTTTCAAATCCTCTAATCTGGATTTTCTCTGTGTTACGGAAACACGGATGAATGTGGGTGAGTCAGCCACCTTTTCTGAACTCTTGTCACCAAACTGCTGTTATATTCATTTTTCACGTACATCAGGTCGTGGCGGAGGAACAGTGGTTGATTTTAAAAGTAACTTTAAATGCAGACAGTGTTTTCCTCAGTTCTCTTTCTCTAGTTTTGAATTGACATTGTTTGAAGTGGGCCGCTCTAACCCCGTGCTGTTATTTCCAGACCACCTAAATACCATCCATCCATCCATCCATCTTCTACCGCTTTTCCAGAGGTCCGGGTCGCGGAGGTAGCAGTTCAAGCAGAGAAGCCCAGACTTCCCTCTCCCCAGCCACCTGCTCCAGCTTTTCAGAGAGGATACCAAGGCGTTCCCAGACCAGCTGGGAGACATAGTCTCTCCACCGAGTCCTGGGTCTGCCCCGGGGTCTCCTCCCAGTGGGACGTGCCTGAAACACCTCAAGTGGGAGGCGTCCAGGAGGCATCCTAATCAGATGCCCATACCACCTCAACTGACTCCTTTCAATGTGGAGGAGCAGCGGTTCTACTCTGAGCCTCTCCCGGATGACTGAGCTCCTCACCCTATCTCTGAGGGTGAGTCCAGCAATCCTACGGAGAAAGCTCATTTCAGCCGCTTGTATCCGCGATCTCGTTCTTTCGGTCATTACCCAAAGCTCGTGACCATAGGTGAGAGTAGGAACGTAGATTGACTGGTAAATCGACAGCTTTGCCTTAGAACTAAGCTCCCTCTTCACCACAACAGACCGGTACAATGTCCGCATCACTGCAGATGCTGCTCCAATCCGTCTGTCGATCTCTCGCTCCATTTTCCCCTCACTCGTGAACAAGACCCCAAGATACTTAAACTCCTCCACTTGGGGCAGGAGCCTGTCCCCAACCCGAAGAGGACAATGCACCTTTTTCTGGCTGAGGACCATGGACTCGGACTTGGAGGTGCTGATTCTCATCCCAGCCGCTTCATACTCAGCGGCAAACCGTCCCAGCAAGAGCTGTAGGTCATTGCTGGATGAAGCCAACAGGACAACATCATCTGCAAACAACAGAGATGAGATCCTGTGGTCACCAAGCATGACACCCTCCATTCCCTGGCTGCGCCTAGAAATCCTGTCCATAAAAATTATGAACAGGATCGGTGACAAAGGGCAGCCCTGGCGGAGTCCAACTCTCATTGGGAATGACTCCGACCGAGTGTTGGCAATACGAACCAAACTCTCACAACGGTCGTACAGAGACCGAATAGCTCGTAACAACAAGCCCGATACCCCATACTCCCGAAGCACCCCCCACAAAAATCCACGAGGGACGCGGTCAAATGCCTTCTCCAAGTCCACAAAACACATGTAAACTGGTTGGGCAAACTCCCACGAACCCTCAAGAATTCTCGAGAGGGTAAAGAGCTGGTCCGATGTGCCACGGCCAGGACAAAAACCACATTGCTCCTCCTGAATCCGAGGTTCGACCAACGGCCAGACTCTCCTCTCTAGTACCTTGGTATAGACCTTCCCAGGGAGGCTGAGGAGTGTGATCCCTCTAAAGTTGGAGCACACCCTCCGGTCCCCTTTTTTGAAGAGAGGAACCACCACCCCGGTTTGCCATGCCAAAGGCACTGCCCCCGACCTCCACACAATGTTGCAGAGGTGTGTCAACCATGACAACCCAACAACATCCAGGGCCTTGAGGTACTCAGGGCAAATCTCGTCCACCCCCGGGGCCCGGCCACCAAGGAGATTTTTAACCACCTTGGCGACCTCAGCCCCTGTGATAGGCGAGTCATCCCCCTCGTCCCCAAACCCTGCTTCCTCTGTGGAAGGCGTATCAGTGGGATTGAGGAGATCCTCGAAGTATTCCTTCCACCGCCCGACGATATCCCCAGTCGAAGTCAACAGTGTCCCATCCGCACCATACACAGTGTGGACGGGGAGCTGCTTTCCCCTCCTGAGCCGCCGAACAGTTTACCAGAATCTCTTTGAGGCCGACCGAAAGTCTTGCTCCATGGCCTCACCAAACTCCTCCCATACTCGGATTTTTGCTTCAGCAACCGCCCGAGCTGCACTCCGCTTGGCCTGCCGGTACACCTCAGCTGCTTCGGGAGTCCCACAAGCCAACCAAGCTTGATAGGACTCCTTCTTCAGCTTAATGGCCCCCCTCACCACTGGTATCCACCACTTGGTTCGGGGGTTGCCACCACGAGATGCACTGACCACCTTGCGGCTGCAGCTCTGGGCCGCTGCTTCAACAACAGTGGTGGAGAACATGGCCCATTCAGACTCCATGTCTCCAGACTCCCTCGGAATGTGGTTGAAGTTCTTCCGGAGGTGGGAGTTGAAGACCTCACGGACAGGGGCCTCAGCCAGACGCTCCCAGCACACCCTCACTATACGTTTGGGTCTACCAGGTCTGAATGGCTTCCTCCCCTGCCATCGGATCCAACTCACCACCAGGTGGTGATCAGTTGACAGCTCTGCACCTCTCTTTACTCGGGTGTCCAAGACATACGGTTGCAGGTCTGATGATACGATAACAAAATCGATCATCGACCTGCGACCTAGGGTGTCCTGGTGCCAGGTGCACATATGGACACCCTTATGCTTGAACATGGTGTTCGTTATGGACAGACTGTGGTTAGCACAGAAGTCCAATAACTGAACGCCACTCGGGTTCAGATCGGGCAGGCCGTTCCTCCCAATCACCCCCCTCCAGGTTTCACTGTCGTTGCCCACGTGCGCATTGAAGTTCCCCAGTAGGACAATGGAGTCTCCAAGAGGAGCACCCTCCAGCACCCCAGTCACAGACTCCAAAAAGGGTGGGTACTCTGAAACATCATTTGGTGCATAGGCACAAATGATGGTCAGGACCCGTTTCCCAACCCGAAGGCGCAGGGAAGCAACCCTTTCGTCCACCGGGGAAAACTCCAATATAGAGGCAGCAAGGTGGGGCGATACAAGAATACCCACCCCTGCTCGTCGCCTCTCGCCCGGGGTAACTCCAGAAAAGGCCAAGCTCCAGCCCCTCTCCAGGAGACTGGTTCCAGAACCAGAGCTGTGTGTTGAGGTGAGGCCGACTATATCTAGCCGGTATCTCTCAACCTCGTACACCAGCTCAGGCTCCTTCCCCACCAGAGAGGTGACATTCCGCGTACCAAAAGCCAGTTTAGAAAGCTTGGGATCAGTCCGCCAAGGTCTCCGCCTTTGACCGCCACCTAATCCACATAGCACCGGACCCCCATGATCCCTCCTGCAGGTGGTGAGCCCACTGGAGGGCGGACCCATGTAACTCCTTCGGGCTGAGCCCAGCCGGGTCCCATGGGTGGAAACCCGGCCACCAGACGCTAGCCTTCGAGCCCCTCCCCCAGGTCTGGCTCCAGGGTGGGGCCCCGGTAACCCCACCCTAAATACATCAAAGATTTTTTTAAATGACTTCTGATTTCGTAACTGGAATTATGCCCAAATATGATCACATCCTTCTTGTTGGGGATTTTAACATACATGTACTGTCATCAAGATGTGCATTCCATACAGTATGCCCACATAGTATGACAGCAATACTCCAGCAAACTGATTTGAACACCCAGAATTAAATAAACTGATGAGTTTGTGTTTGTGGTTAACATCTCCATAGACTGTCTGATGGAAACACTACCTGTGTTTTGGAAGTTCCGCTTTTTCTGTTCCGCCCTGATTATTTGCAAATAATTGCAATTTTTAAAATTGTCAGTGTTAAACGGGGCAATGCATTATTGTGTGACAATGTGTTAATTATGTAATTATTTTTAAGTAAAGAGAGATTTTCATGTGACCCAAAAAAGCATTTTAGAAGGTAAAGCCCACAAGCACTCCATGTTTGAGTGAATGGGACCTTTAAACTATATTGGCTCAGCGAGCCATAAATAAGAGCCAAGGACTGACCAGTGAGTTTGCGTTGTTTATTAACAATAACAGAAAGGAACAAAGGAAAAATAGCCTTGTGGGGCAAAACCCAAACAATACAGAAGTACACTTACGAATAATGATGAAAGGGATGAGAAGTGGGCTGGAGCCGGACGTGGGGGTTCCAGCCTTACCCACACTGGGAAGAGCGTGGATAATAAGTGCGAAGTCACAGCCCCGAGTCATCAGGGCTGCTCCCTTTTAAAGTGGGTGACAGTGCCTCAGCTGATGAGAGGTAATTGGCCTCCAGCCGTCCCATAGAGCTTGACAGCTGCAGGCCCGCTGAGACGCTGTCAAAGTAAGAGCTGGGCTGAGGAGGAATATGGTCTGAGCGCCGGTAAAAACGGCGCATGACAGTACCTCCCCCTCAAGGCCGGGCTCAGAACGGCCAGGAACACCCAAGGCCCCCCCCCCCCACCTAGGGTGGGTGGATGGGGCGCAGGCTAGGAGGGTGAGAAACAGAAAAAGGGGAGAGGGGAAAAAACACAATATTGGCAGGGAGCAAAGAAGCAATTACAGAGTATGGAGAGAAAAAAACCCACAATACTCCATAAAATGCCAAGCAATATGTAGACAGACCCAAAGAAAAACAACCCCAGGAGACCTAAAAGGAGAGCTGAGGCTCCTAAAGCGAAATCCACAGATACAGGACATCCCTCAACAAGAGGGGGAGAAAAAAAAGCACGCTAACTGATATGACTATAAGAAATCATATACCTGCACACTCACAAAATCACCAAGGACTAGGCACATGAATAACAGCAGGAATAATACAGTTTGGGGAAGGGGGGGGGAGGGACCAGTGGGTTGGGTGGCCGAACCAAAGAGCCGAATGGGTACGGTAGTCCCTCTGGCGGCCGACCCGCATTGCACAGCCAATAACAGCAGAAATAATACAGTTTGGGGAGGGGGGGGGGGAAGGGACCAGTGGGTCGGGTGGCCAAACCAAAGAGCCGAATGGGTACGGTAGTCCCTCTGGCGGCCGACCCGCATTGCACAGCCACCAGGCCCGCAGGGGAGAGAAAGGCAACGGCTTCCCTGTGGAGAGGAATAGCGAGGGCGAGCCGGGCCGACAGTGAGAGGTCCATACGGGACATGGTGGAGAAGGCTTGGGGAATTGATGAGGGAGAAGATGTGGACGATACAATTCAATACAACTTTATTTATATAGCGCCATTTCACGACAGTCATCTCATAGCACACAACTGTAGGGAACCCCCACAGTTACAGAAAGACCCCAGCAATCAGGCGATCCCCTGTGAGCAAGCACTAGGCGACGGTGGAGAGGAAAAACTCCCTTTTAACAGGAAGAAACCTCCAGCAGAACCACACTCAGGGAGGGGCAGTCATCTGCCGCGACTGGCTGGGGAGAGGAGACAGAGAAGACGAAAAGAACAGACATGTAGAGAGCAAACAGCACGATGGGGACTCAATCTATGGGAGAGAACAAGCAAAAGTTATTGACCAGCAAAAAAAATATTTCATTGAGAGTGAGGAAAGGAGTGAGGCCCAGTGCAGGCTGTGAACCCCGAACTCCACCCCTAGGAATCTGACAGGACAAACCACAATAATGAGAATGTAAATGAGTTTGGACTTGCCTGTCTCCTGGAGGCTGGATGGTGACAGAGGACCCCCTGGGAGGATGGCGGGGAGCTGCTCGAGAAGGTTCCGGGACGGGACTCACCGAAACGGGACACCCGAGGCACACAGCAGCCAGGATGGGCAATGAGGAGGGGGCGACAGCCGAGATGAGACGGGCACGGAGCACTGACGGAACAGCAGGAGAAAAAGGCCCGGATGGGGATGAGGCTGCGGGGATTCCCCTCCGACGAGGCCCAGAAGTGGCAGCTGTGTGGGGGGATAAGCCCGTGCGGCGACCCGGAACCGGATCCGGACGGGATTCAAGTCGAGGTAGACAGCAGGTGTGGCGATGGTAACTTGCAGGGGGGAAGGCGAGGGTGAGATCCGGGAAACGCCGTGCCAGCGCGGAAAAAGAGGCGAGCAGGTCAGCAAACCCAGGGAACTCATGCAGCTCTGGATTCCTCTCCACCCGTCTCACTGCCGCTGTAACATGCCTCATGATTACAGATGGATGAACAGCGGAGCAAGCAGCAGCCACTCGGTCCCAGATCCTAATTGCTGTCAGCTGCAGCTCCTCAGGGGGGAAACCCGAGTGACGGCATGCTTGATGGGGAAAGACCTCTGGAAGATAGGAACTCCCGGGCCGGAATTGAGACAGGAGCGGGATCCCGGAGCGAGGGGCGGAGCCCCCTCCACTTGGGCTTCCTGCCGGAATTTCCCTCCAGCCCACGGAGAAACTCGCGCTGTGCAGCAAAGTCATCTTTCCTCACGCTTACCTCCGGGTGGAACGGCGAAGCGGGGAAGATGAAAGAGGATTTCCTTGGCTTGGTCCAGGAACCGGGGAACGTCGCTGCAGAAGTCGAGGAGGGAGGCGGCGATGGGAATTTCGTCCATGCACTCGAGGCGTCTGCGGGGACATCGCTCTGACTCTGAGTGCGGGACCTCCGTGACGGCAAGCTTCCAGCACGGTACCCAGACAGGTAGGTCCAAAACTTTTTGAGTTATCTTGCTAACCAACAGACAGACAAACAGACAAACCCCGGCAAAAACATTACCTCCTTGGCGGAGGTAATAAACAAACTCACGGCAGCCAGCAACTCACTGGCTGTGACTTACTGTTGCGGTTGGCTCAGTGAGCCATAAATAAGAGCCAAGGACTGACCAGTGAGTTTGCGTTGTTTATTAACGATAACAGAAAGGAACAAAGGAAAAATAGCCTCGTGGGGCAAAACCCAAACAATACAGAAGTACACTTACAAATAATGATGAAAAGGATGAGAAGTGGGCTGGAGCCGGACGTGGGGGTTCCAGCCTTACCCACACTGGGAAGAGCGTGGATAATAAGTGCGAAGTCACAGCCCCGAGTCATCAGGGCTGCTCCCTTTTAAAGTGGGTGACAGCGCCTCAGCTGATGAGAGGTAATTGGCCTCCAGCCGTCCCATAGAGCTTGACAGCTGCAGGCCCGCTGAGACGCTGTCAAAGTAAGAGCTGGGCTGAGGAGGAATATGGTCTGAGCGCCGGTAAAAACGGCACATGACATATATGAGTAAACTGTTAGGTGTTTTTTTTTTTTGTTTTCCATCCAGCAGTTGCACACATGGTATTTAGCAGCACGGTGGCGGAGTAATTAGCACTGCGGCAGCACAGCAACTCACCCTTGGCCGGGGGATCCTGGGTTCGATCCCAGCCCCCGACCAACAGTGATCTGTGTGGAGTTTGCATGTTCTCCCCGTGTCTGCGTGGGTTTACTCCGGGATTTCTCCGGTTTCCTCCCACATGCCAAAAACATGCAAGTTAGGTTAATTGGCATCAAACTGGGGATTCTAAATTGCCCTTAGGTATGACTGTGAGAGTGAATGGTTGTCTGTCTCTCTGTGTTGGCCCTGCGATGGACTGGCGATCTGTCCAGGGTGTACCCTGCCTCTCGCCCAAAGATGCTGGGTTAGGCTCCAGCCCCCCCGCAACCCGAAAAGGATTAAGCAAAAGAAGATAAATGGATGGATGTACTGTCATGTGAAAAAATTAGGACACCCCATTAAATATTCAGTTCTTTATTAAGAAATGTTCACATACAGTGGTGTGAAAAAGTGTTTGCCCCCTTCCTGATTTCTCATTTTTTTTGTATGTTTGTCACACTTAAATGTTTCAGATCATCAAACAAATTTAAATATTAGACAAAGAGAACACAAGTAAACACAAAGTGCAGTTTTTAAATGAAGGATTTTTTTATTAAGGGTAAAAAAAAAATAAATCCAAACCTACATGGCCCTGTGTGAAAAAGTGATCCCCCCTCCCCCCTTAAAACCTAAATTAACTGTGGTTTATCACATCTTTGGAAAGCTGAGTTCAATTTCTCCAGCTACACCCAGGCCTGATTACTTCCACACCTGTTCTCAATCAAGAAATCACTTAAATAGGACCTGCCTGACAAAGTGAAGTAGACCAAAAGATCCTCAAAATCTAGATGTCATGCTGCAATCCAAAGAAATTCCGGAACAAGTGAGAAACAAAGTAATTGGGATCTATCAGTCTGGAAAAGATTATAAAGCCATTTCTAAAGCTTTGAGACTCCAACAAACCACAATGACAGCCATTATCCACAAATGGCGAAAACATGGAATACTGATGAACCTTACCAGGAGTGGCCGGCTGACCAAAATTGCCCCAAGAGCACAGCGACAACTCATCCAAGAGGTCACAAAAGACCCCACAACAACATCCAAAGAACTGTAGGCCTCACTTGCCTCAGTTAAGGTCAGTGTTCATGACTCCACCATAAGAAAGAGACTGGGCAAAAATGGCCTGTATGGCAGAGTTCCAAGACAAAAACCACTGCTGAGCAAAAAGAACATAAAGGCTCGTCTCAGTTTTGTCAGAAAACATCTTGATGATCCCCAAGACTTTTGGGAAAATACTCTGTGGACTGACAAGACAAAAGTTGTACTTTTTGGAAGATGTGTGTCCCATTACATCCAGCGTAAAAGTAACACAGCATTTCAGAAAAGGAACATCATACCAGCAGTAAAATATAGTGGTGGTAGTATAATGGTCTGGGGCTGTTTTGCTACTTCAGGACCTGGAAGACTTGTTGTGGTAAATGCAACCATGAATTCTGCTGTCTACCAAAAAATCCTGAAGGAGAATGTCCGGTCATCTGTTTGTGACCTCAAGCTGAAGCGCACTTGGGTTTTGCAGCAGGACAATGATCCAAAACACACCAGCAAGTCCACCTCTGAATAGCTAAAGAAAACAAAATGAAGACTTTGGAGTGGCCTAGTCAAAGTCCTGACCTGAATCTGATTGAGATGCTGGGGCATGACCTTAAAAAGGCGGTTCATGCTCAAAAACCCTCCAATGCGGTTGAATTACAAAAATTCTGCAAAGATGAGTGGGCCAAAATTCCTCCACAGCGCTGTAAAAGACTCATTGCCAGTTATCGCAAATGCTTGATTGCAGTTGTTGCTGCTAAGGGTGGCCCAACCAGTTATTAAGTTTAGGGGACAATCACTTTTTTCACACAGGGCCATGTAGGTTTGGATTTTTTTTCCCTTAATAATAAACACCTTCATTTAAAAACTGCAGTTTGTGTGTACTTGTGTTACATTTATCTAATATTTAAATTTGTTTCATGATCTGAAACATTTAAGTGTGACAAATATACAAAAAAATGAGAAATCAGGAAGAGGGCAAACACTTTTTCACTCCACTGTATGTTCATTATTATGTACCTGGCAAATTAAGATGACAAAAATTCACAGTCAATGACTTTAATCCGTCAGCAGCCTTCAGACAAATTAAACGTGTTAATATTTGGATTCCACAATAAGGGAGGCTTTTCCTGCTGTTGCTGTCTAGGTGGTGAGGAGATTTCTAAAAAAAACCCAAAAAACTACAAATATATAGAAATATAACAGAAATAACTGCATCTTTGGTCATTTAGATTCAAAGATTCAAGATTCAAAGATTTTATTTGTCAATACTACTATACGTACATAACATACAGGAGAACTGAAATGGCATTTCTCTCTCGTCAATGGTGTGCACAATATAAAAAAGAAAAAGAAATGAGGCTGGGAAAAAACAACAGCAGCAGTCTATGTACAGTAATGCAACCCGTAGTGCAAATGGCGACAAAAGATAGAACCAGACCTCCCATAGTGGGAGTTAATTTATTTCATTAAATACAATTTTATTAATATTTTTTTCTTTGAAATCAGAGTTAAATTATTGTTCTGTTCTGGCTCTGCAAAATTATGGTCAAAAGTGTAAATTGTTACAAGGAAAAACTTTAAAAAATTACCACAGTTTCAAATTTATTTTAAAAACAAGTAATTTTATTTTAAAAAACAGACAAAAATTAGTCATAAAATAATCCACAAATTTATAATAATATCTCAAATGTACAAGAAAAGTCAATTTTACAAGAGGAAATTACAAATTTGAGGAAAATGGTTTCAAACTTAGATAAATTTATAGAGAAAAGTAGAAAACTATTAAAAAAATTGCTATAAATTTTGGAGAAAAACCTCAAATCTTCAAGACTGAAGTCATTACTCAAGTTTTTAAGTGGGTGCTCTTTGTACCCTTAACTAGAAATTTTTGGCTGTCTACTTTTAGTTATTAATTTCAAAGCACTGCTTTTACATGAGTAGAATTTCTGGCTACTATAATTCAATTCAATTCAATTCAACTTTATTTATATAGCGCCATTTCACAACAACAGTCATCTCATAGCACTTTCAACTGTAGGGGGAACCCCCACAGTTACAGAAAGACCCCAGCAATCAGGCGATCCCCTGTGAGCAAGCGCTTGGCGATGGTGGAAAGGAAAAACTCCCTTTTAACAGGAAGAAACCTCCAGCAGAACCAGGCTCAGGGAGGGACAGTCATCTGCTGCGACTGGCTGGGGGGTGAGGGGATAGAGAAGATGAAAAGAACAGACATGTAGCGAGCAAACAGCACGATGGGGACTCAATCTATGGGAGAGAACAAACAGATGTTAATGACCAGCAAAAAAAAAAATATTTCATTGAGAGTGAAGAAAGGAGTGAGGCCCAGTGCATTATTGGAGGTCCCCCGGCTGACTAAACCTATTAGCAGCATAACTAAGGGAGGGTTCAGAAACACATGATCCCTCCCTAATTGTCCAGTTTAAGGGCTTACTGAAGACACCATACGCAAACTGAGTTTGCACATTTATTAACTTAAAGACATACAAATATAAAATACACGAACACACACTTACGGACACAACAGGGAGAGACAGGGATTCCCTTGAAAAGAATACAAACAGACGGGGGCGCTGTCTGAGGAAGGAAAAGACGTAACACTAACATCAGGTAACGAAAGACCGCTGCAAAGAATCACCTACACTGGCCCGCTTAAATGGGAATAACCAGATGATCATCAGGTGTGGGTACATGAGTGAGAAAACAATCAAAACAACAAGTGACAGCTGTGCAGCCCGCGAAACAGAATTTGACAGCCGGAAGCTTCACAGTACTGTCAAAATAAAAGCACAGACCGGAAACTAAATAACAACACAAGAATAAGATAACACAACCCCCCACAACTGTAAATAATACCATAACTACAAAATGGCGCACAATAAATAGACAGGACAACAACGATGAGACTAAGAATACAGACAACTCATAAACAAATCAAGATCAAATACAGCAGATAATAATAAACCAAGAAATAAACACAAAGAAAAAGACTAAACTCAAACTGGAGACCGGGCACGGGCCCCACCATGCCCAGGATCATGACACAAATACTATATTCACCGCTCTAAATATCTTAAAAGAACTGCAAACTATGCAGAACTGACCATTTGCTGACTGTTTATTTTGATCATTGTTCATCCACCATTGCAGATAGCCTGGACAAAAAGTGTTTCTGCATACAGAAACAGGAAGTAAATTTCCACGCAGCCAAAAAAACCCAAAAAAAACCAGCACACTGCAAAAATCCGGCAAGGTGCCAGAAAACTTTAAGCCCTGCAAGTCGCCGTGTTGAAGCTCGTAACCCTGCACCCCACAACCTCAATGACCTGAGGGCCGCCCTTCAAGAAGAGTGGAATGCCTTGCTTCAGCTGACAATAAGTCGACTTGTGAACAGCATGAGACGTCATTGTCAAACTGTAATTGATATTCAAGGGCACATGACAAGTTATTGAGACACTGACATTTTTTGTTGTAGTATACCCACCACTGTTGTTGGCTTTTGTTTCAATAAATTGTTTGAGATGAGGAAATCACCATTGCATGCTTCTACTTCAGTGCCCTACTTTCATGATATAATATCACTGTAGCATGAACTTTTCACATTTTCCATAAATTTCATCCAGAAGCCAAATATTCCTAACTTTCTGTGAGTAGTGTATATAAATAAAGCTGGCTTTAAAAAAAAAAACAGCTGGTCTCCTCTCCTCTGAGCAGCACTATGAAGCAGTCTCCACCTGCTTCCAGTCAGAGGTTTCCTTTTTTTGTCCCATTGATGCTCTTGGTGACTTTTTTTGTGAAAAGCAGCTCGCAACAAATCTAGGGGCTTTTTCTGGTGTCATTGGAGACTTTTTTGGTGTTTTGGAGACTGACGTGAAAGCACTATTGCTCTTAGTCTGCAGTTACTGTCCTCACAAGCAGCAGGTGCTACCATGAGCCTCTCCCCATCCCAAAGTACTCACAGAGGGCCAGTTTCACAGTAGCCTCGTGCAGAAGGTAGCTACAGTCAGAGAGGAGGCCCATGCCACTCGTGTCCAGACTGCAAATCAATTGTGCATGCACCCCCCACCCCATCCATCCTGCCCTATTTTACAGGAAGCCGTTTATTGGAGATGATACATGGGCATACATTAAACAAAGAGAATACATTAAAAAAAAATACTGCCTGTACTGTCCCAAGCCTGGACAAAGGAGGAGGGTTGGACGTAGAGCTAACAATTCCACCCCACATAACAGTGTTTTGATTAAATTTGATGTTCTAACATTTAACAATGCAGGACAAAATTGATTTACTGTATGTAATGTGGGTCTAGACAAAGCATTAAAGTCATGAAGTTATTTTGAGAAGTGCTGGCCTATTTAAATGGCAAAATTAAAACAAACCAAGAGTCAACAGAGGAAAGTTAATTTCCATCCACCCATCCATCTTCTTCCGCTTAATCCTTTTCGGGTCGCAGGGGCCTGGAGCCTATCCCAGCATCTTTGGGCGAGAGGCAGGGTACACCCTGGACAGATCGCCAGTCCATCGCAGGGCCAACACAGAGAGACAGACAACCATTCACTCTCACAGTCATACCTAAGGACAATTTAGAATCCCCAGTTTTGATGCCAATTAACCTAACTTGCATGTTTTTGGCATGTGGGAGGAAACCAGAGAAATCCCGGAGTAAACCCACACAGACACGGGGAGAACATGCAAACTCCTCACAGATCACTGTTGGTCGGGGACTGGATCGAACCCAGGATCCCCCGGCCAAGGGTGAGTGGCTGTGCTGCCGCAGTGCTAACCACTCCGCCACCGCGCTGTAGTTCTAAACATATTTAAGGTGCTTTTTTACTTACTTTTTGTCTCTCCCACAACATTATTCTTCTCTCCTACAGCGTCCATTACAATTACATGCAAATGACTAATTATGCAAATTAGCAACGGCATCATTCAGCGACTTCAATCAACTTTTAGGACACCTTACAGCTACTTTCCTTACTGAGGAGTTGGCAGCACTGCACTGATCAACTGAATGTACACTTTTTCCTTACTCACTCAGTCACAGTGGACAGTTAGGAGGAGCGTGAGCATAGCAAACAAGATCTCCAGAGATGCATGTTAATATCAGGTGTAAATGCATGTGGTCAAGCACAGACCAATTGTAATCCAATCAGTGAAAACACATTTTAATGCCATGTGTAAATGGGGCCATTGAGTTGACTTCTTGATTGATGATGTTAGCACAAATGAAGCCAATGAGCCTTGGGTATGTTGAATTTGCTACCAAGTAGTGGCTCTAGACTCACTCCTAAAAAGAAAATTTGTGTGTTTTTCATTTACTCTGGGCATGCAATGCAGATTTATGATGGATGTGCATGTATAAGATGGCACCAACATTTAAGTGTCCAATTTTATGTCTTAACAACTTTCAGTGCTAAGAAGCTATCCACAAGTAAATCCAAAGCCAGCAATACAAGAGGGGGCTGAAAAGTTCATAAGCTGACTAAGAAGGAGTTATGTCTCTGAGGATCAAGAAGAGAGCTTCTATATCACAGGGATCCAAGTGCTGCAACACCGATAGAAGAAATGTTTGGACCGAAGGGGACACTATGTTGAAAAATAAACCACATTTGGTCAGATTTGACCACTGCATCATGGTCAGCCTATGAACTTTTCAGCCCCCCCCCCCCCGTATGTTGGCAGTTTTCATAGAGGCCATGTTTTCCTGCATTTAACAGTGATTGGTTTTCACACTAGTCTGTTTGCAACAGGCTGCAAGAATCCTTTATCTGTTGCTAGAGTTGCTTAATTATGTTTGGCAGGCTGGTTTTGTTAAAAGGTCCAGAATAGTCACAAGCAGGTTAGTCTGTGGACTGATAATGGAAATTCAACTGTCTTATGTATAAATAATAAAATAGTAAGTAGCCACAGGCAGGGGCTGTGGAATAAAGTTGGTTGGGCCCTATGACACCAATTGAAATTGAGGCTGGGTGATATGAAAAAATTCCAGTCACAATAAAATTTTTTCCATATTGATCGATATCTATATATATGGCACACTCAGAACCAGAGCAAGGCGGGACAGGCAGCAGCACAGGACCGAAGACGCCGAGAGTGACCAGCCGACGGAGGCTCCGTTGTGTTGGATGAAAGACGAATACACAGCTAAGTAAAGGAACGTGCTGACTGTCTGTGTGTTGTGGATATATATTAGCCCCGGTGAGTTCACGGGAGGCTAAGTTTGTGCTGCGCTGTGTGCTGCAGGTTTCCCCCGGACGACTGATACAAAGGAGCCGCTCCTTTTCTCTTCGCCTGTTCGCCACCTCTTCTCGGGCACGGAACACTCCCTCTTCGAGGCGTACAGGAGGGTCTCGGACGAGCCCGGACAGACGGCGGCAGGACGACGCAGCCAGCTAATGGCTTCTGCTCATCTGTGCGGGGCGCCGGAGAGGAGCAGCATGGAGGTGTCCTGGGCAGCGAGATGAGCACCACGGGAGCCAAGGACGCCGGAGGGCCAGCAGCGCTTCGGTAGCTGGAGAGGGACGTGGCTGTGGCATCTGTTCACCTGGACGAGCTCAGAGCTCAACTATAACGACGGTGGGCAGCGGGGCTCGGTGGAGGATCTTCCGGCACCCCGGCTGGACAGGAGCTCAATTGCAGCGGCGGTAAGCAGCGGGACTAGCAGCAGAGGGGGCTAGCTGAGGCCCCAGCTGGATTCGAGGTTGGTCGGTCGGCTCGGATACCGGCGACATCTGCAGAAATTGTTTTACTACCAATGGGTTAGTAAAAATGCCACCAAAGAAGGAGGAAATGGAAGAGATAAAAAAATCTCTTAACTTCTTGTCAGAAGAACTGACCAAAGTGGCCAGTCAACAGCTAAAACTATTAGGGCTAATGGAAGAAGTCCGAGAATTAAAATTAACAATTAAGGAAAAAGACAAAAAAATTGCAGACTTGGAGCGACGCGTCAAGGATCTTGAACAATATTCTCGTATGGATGATCTAATTATAAGTGGACTAGACATTAAATATCAATCATATGCCAATGTTACAGCAGGAATGAGAGGTGAGGAGGCTCCCCTGAGTGAATCGGTCTCCCTGGAAAACCAGGTGCTACAGTTCCTTGAAAACAGAAATATAAAGGTTGAAGTAAATGCAATTTCAGCATGTCATACTTTATCCAGAAAAGACAATAAAACAAAGAAATCAATTGTGATGCGCTTTGTGAACAGAAGGGTAAAGAATGACATACTGGGGCAGGCCAGAAAGCTACGGGGAACAGAAGTCTACCTAAATGAACATTTAACAAAGACTAATGCTGAAATAGCACGGCAAGCACGGATGCTGAAAAGATAAAATAAGATACAGGCAACATGGACAAGAAATTGTAGAGTTTGGATCAAACTTAATGGAACACCTGAGGAAGCGAAGACCATAATAATCAGAGATCTTACTGACTTAAATAAATATAGATGAACACTGATTAAGAAAATTAAGAGACTATGATAATCCATATCCACACACACAGCAAGAATAGTTCTTTTGTGACATATCATGTCAATATATACTTTAAAAAACTAAACAAAACAAACAAAAAAACTTATGACTGACTTGAGTAGACATCAATTATCCTCAGTTGGAGGAAGTCATTTGACACAGAATGAGGAACTTCAAACTCTGAAAATATGCCATTATGCTGAACATAAAATACAAGTGACGGAGAATGATATTGATCCTGATAACCACTTTTTCAATAATATCCATAATCATTGTGAATATTACACTGAAAAGCAATTCAAAAGTCAAGTGCAACTAGATGGTAAACTATCAATAATACACTTCAACAGCAGAAGTCTTAACAAAAACTTTCCACAGATTCAGGACTATTTAAAACAGCTAGACAGAAAATTTACAGCTATCGCAGTCTCTGAAACTTGGCTTAATGAAGAGCAGGCTCCTCTGATGGCAATAGGGGGACATTAAATGTTCCATATTTAACAGATCTCAAAAAAAAGGGTGGTGGTGTTGCACTGTATATTGATGACCTGTATAGGTGTAAGCTTGTAAATGGAATGTCCTTTGCACTATCAGGGATTCTGGAGTGTGTTACTGTTGAGATTGACCAAGATAAAACAAAAAATCTAATTATAAGTTGTATATATAGAATGCCGGGAACTTGCATTGAGACATTCAGAGATAAATTAGTTGAGCTGTACAATAATATTACTAGTAAGAAAATGGTTGTAATTTGTGGAGATTTCAATATTGATTTACTAAATCCATTTCAACAAAATGTAATTACAGAGTTCATGAATTCTATGTACAGTATGAGTCTATCCCACAATAACACATCCCAGTAGAATCACAGTTCACACTGCTACACTTATTGATAACCTGTTTGTTAATATTATTGATAAGAAAATAGAAAGTGGATTATTGATAAATGATATAAGTGACCATTTGCCAGTCTTTGCACTTATCAATGGCCACACGGGGGCCAATACAGAAAAAATTTTAAAATCGTTCAGATTGGCCTCACCGGGCTCTTATTGTGAAGGTGCTCGGTGGGGCTTCTGCCTGTCAAGGCTGGCCAGCTGTATGTCATTGCCGTTCGTTAGTGCTTCGCCTTTATAAACCCGGCACTAGCGACGGTATGACGCAGGAGTATCGTCTGACCTTCCTTGTCAGGATTATCGTCTGACCTTCCTTGTCAGGATTATCGTCTGATCTTCCTTGTCAGGATTAGCGTCTAACTTTCCTTGCCAGACGCTGTCAATGCTACGTCAAATCTTCATGTCAGGTTTGTGATCCTAGCTCACGTCATAGTTTAGCTCGTAGTGGCTGGGGTTAGCCCTACGAGCCCAAGTCTTGTTTAATGTGTGTGTTGCCCTGCGGGGTTCATAGTCTTGTCACGTTGTGTAAATAAATTAACATCATTGCCAAACTCACTGGTGGACTCTTTGGCATCTCTTGGTGATCTGCGAGGATCACCACATGACAGTATACTCCTGCCAGGACGTCTAAACGGAGGCGCCACACCGAGACGCCGTTTCACCGTGAGTTTGTGCCTAAACTTGACTGTTGTTCTTCCCTGTCTGGGTGCCTGTTGCTGGGAGAATGCCGTCATCCAGGGGCCGCGGTCGGCGCCTGGGCAGAAAGCTAGCGGAGGCGCTGGAGTACGCCGACGGGGCGCTCCTTGCCGCTACTTTTGACGTCACCTCCACCTACATGCGCTGGCATCTGGACGTTGCTGAGGATTTCCTGGACAACCTCCCCCTCGGTTATGACAATCACCCGGAGGTGATAACGAGGAGGGAGGAACTCGCCGTGCAGCGCAAGGTACTTCGTGGGCTGGAGGAGGAAGAGAGCAGGAAGCAGAGGAGGAGGCATCCTCGCTCACCGCGTTGGAGTTCCGTCCCTGTCCCAGAGTTGGTCCAGGAGTGCGCACTGTCTGGGGGCTGACGACAACGTCGGCGCAACGGCACAGGCAATTCGCAGCAGAATCCCCGGCTGGACTCGCTGCCGGCAGAGCCCGTCAGTGAACCTCCGAGAGCGGCCCCACCTCGTCTTCCCAGGGGGCCCTCTGTCGCCATCCAGCGGGGAGAAGGAGGAATGACGTCCCCCACAGCAGGAACCATCTCAGCCCCGGGAGGAAGGCAAGTGCACGATAATTTGTCACACCTTGATTTTGTTCTGCCTTGTCTGACTCCTAGGGGTGGAGTTCGGGGTTCGCAGCCCCCCGAGCTCCCTCCACCTGCTGTGGATGAAATTACTAAACCTGCTGCCTCTGTGTTCCCCCCCGCTGAGCGGTCCGCGATGCCAGGCCAGCGTCGTTGGATGAAGAGGGCCCCTGCAGTGCTAGAAAGCCTGGATCCGGCCCTGCAGCTACGCCGTGGACGGAGGAGAGGAGCGGACTGCGGCCCAGAGCCTGAGCTGACGGAGAAGCGTCCCCGGGTCTCCTCGCCAGAGCGGTCCGAGCCAGTGAGTCGAGGGTCCTCTGCCCCCACGCCACACGGGTCATCGGCGTGGACAGCAGCGTGGGAGGAACCTCGGGCTGCAGATGAGATCTTCCCAGCTGCGGAGCCCGACGCAGCTGAGTTTGAGTCTGCTGACGAGAATCGCCCTGAACCTGGATCGTCGGAGTCCTGGGTGGCAACGGAACCCGAGCGCAGGCAAGTGCTCTCCCTTTTGTCTCTGTCCCCTGTTTTTGAGCATTTTTGTCTGCCTCTCGGGGAGGCGAGTGAGGAGCAGCCGTCTGCTGCGTCCGAGCTTGTCTCGCTGGGCTCCGTTGCTACCGGTGATTCTGATCCCGGTTTTCCTGTCCCTGAGCTTTCTTGCAGTGTCACCAGCGGGGAACGGGTCGGAGTCACCGAGTTGGAGGTCCCAGGTTCGGGGGTGGAGATCGTCAGCGGAGCTGCACTGACCCAATCGGGGTCCACCGCGGGTGCGGTTTTGGCCCAATTGGGGTCCAACGTGGGTGCACCGGAGGCCCTATTGGGGTCCACCGCGGGTGCGGTTCTGGCCCAATCAGGGTCCAACGTGGGTGCACCGGAGGCCCAATCGGGATCCACCGCGAGTACGGTTCTGGCCCAATCGGGGTCCGATGTGGGTGCATCGGAGGCCCAATAGGGGTCCACCGTGGGTGCGGTTCCGGTCCAATCGGGGTCCAACGTGGGTGCAGCTGGGACCCAATCGGGGTCCAACGGCGGTGCAGCGCCAGCTTGGTCCACGGATGGGGGAGGAGCTGCAGAACTTTCTCCGTTGAGCGGATTACGGGCTCGCCCTGCTCGCCTGTTCCTTTTGGGTCACCGCCCCTGTGCGTCATCGCCCTGGTTCGACCACCGGAGGAGCGGACGTGCTGGGCATTGGACTCTGGTGAGCCGCCTGGTCACGTTCCCCCTCATATGACCACTTGCCGGCTGTTGGACACGGGGAGACCGCCTGAACTTTTTCTGTGGTGCTTGGTCTCCGCCGGTTGGCGTGAACTGTGGGGGGTGGGGGGGTAGTGGTCGTGTTTCTGGGTTGTTCCGTCTGTGATTGTTCTGTTTTCTTTTCTCCTTGCTGTCCGGTGTATGTTTGTGTTTTATGTGTCGCAGTAGCCTTTATTTGTATTGTGTATACTCAGATATGTGCCAGTAAGTGTTCTGCTTCTGTATTTGGGTTTTTTTGAAGACTCTCATGTGAATTCACTCCGGGGGGGGGGGGGGGGTGTCATCTTCCTGTGTAACATGTGGGCCAAGATTTTTTTTTTTTTTCGTGCTGTCTTGTGTTTCCTGTACTTAGTTGGATTTTTGGGGCAATTATGTTCTGCTGTTGCCTTATTTTCCTGTGTGATTTATCTGATTTGAATATTTGGTGTTTTGTCTTAGGCCTTGTATCTAGTCTTTCTGACCCAGTAGTTCTGTTTTTTTTGGTTTCGCCACGTGCTTTTTCTTCGGCTTTTTTTCTGAGTGGTTAGTCTTGTTATTGTCCTGGATGTAGTTGTTCTTGTCACTTTTTGTTTCTGGTTTTGGGTTCTCTCCCTCCGCACCTACCCCCAGCCTCCCACCCTGGGGGGTGGGGGGGGCAGGGTGGTCCCTTGGGGCGTTCGGAGTCCGCCCGTGGAGGGAGGGTATTGTTATGACCCGAGCGCTGGGTTCTGTTAGCGCTCGGGCCATGTTCAACCCGCTGCCGGCCTTGACAGCTGCGGGCTGTATTCTGGCCTCACCGAGCTCTTATTGTGAAGGTGCTCGGTGGGGCTTCCGCCTGTCAAGGCTGGCCAGCTGTATGTCATTGCCGTTCGTTAGTGCTTTGCCTTTATAAACGACCTTCCTTTATAAAGGAAGGTCGTCTGACCTTCCTTGTCAGGATTATCGTCTGATCTTCCTTGTCAGGATTAGCGTCTAACTTTCCTTGCCAGACGCTGTCAACGCTGCGTCAAATCTTCATGTCAGGTTTGTGATCCTAGCTCACGTCATAGTTTAGCTCGTAGTGGCTGGGGTTAGCCCTACGAGCCCAAGTCTTGTTTAATGTGTGTTTTGCCCTGCGGGGTTCATAGTCTTGTCTTGTCACGTTGTGTAAATAAATTAACATCATTGCCAAACTCACTGGTGGACTCTTTGGCGTCTCTTGGTGATCCGCGAGGATCACCACATGACACTAATTTGGCTCGAGAAATACCCATTACGGCACCTACGGGTGATACAGTAAGCAAAAACACTGCTATAAAAGACTCCATTTTCATAAAGATCACAGACGAGAAAGAGGTCATTGAAATTGTTAAATCATTTAAAAGTAAAACATCTACGGACTGTGATGTTATTGACATGCTCTTAGTCAAAACTATTATTGAATGCTTAGTGAAACCACTGACGTATATTTGTAACCTGTCTCTCCAAACAGGTATATTTCCCAATGCAATGAAAATAGCTAAAGTAATTCCGATATACAAGACGGGTGACAGAGAGGAATTTTCAAACTATAGACCAATTTCACTATTGCCGCCATTTTCCAAGATACTTGAAAAAATATTCTGTGAGAGAACTGACAACTTCATAATGAAGAATAATTTATTGTGTGAGCAGCAATATGGGTTCAGACACAAGAGGACAACTGCATTTGTTCTAATGGAATTTATAGAAAAAATATCAACTGCCATTGAAAATAAAGAGTATTCAGTTGGGGTATTCCTGAATCTTAAAAAAGCATTTGATGCAGTGGATCATAATTTATTATTAAAGAAACTACAAAATTGTGGTATTAGGGGGGTAGCACTGTCCTGGTTATGTAGTTACTTAAAGAATAGATATCAGTATGTATGTGTTGGTAACAAAAACTCACAGTTACTGAAGGTTACTTGTGGAGTCCAACAGGGTTCAGTTTTGGGGCCACCGTTATTCAATATGTATATAAATGATATATGTAAAGTCTCGGAAAAAATGGATTTAATATTGTTTGCCGATGATACTAATTTATTATGCAGTGGAAGCAATTTGGAACAACTTTTGGATACACTCGGAAAGGAATTAGGAAAGCTTAAACTGTGGTTTGATTCAAACAAATTAACGCTCAATTTAAGTAAGACAAAATTTATAGTTTTTAACAACATCACAACAACTTAGTATCTAAACTTAGTGTAAATGGTGTAGAGATTGAAAGGGTATCTGAAACTAAATTTCTTGGAGTAATAATTGATAATAAACTGTGTTGGAAGTCACATATTAATTATATTAAAGGTAAAATATCTAAATCAATTGCAATACTACACAGAGTGAAATATTTGCTGAATCAACCCACATTATATACTTTGTATCATTCATTAAGACTCCCATACATGACATATTGTACTGAAGTATGGGGAAATACATATAAAACAAACATATATCCAGTCTTGATGCTTCAGAAGAGAGCTATTAGAATAATAAACAAAGCTGCCTACAGGGAACCAACAAACCCACTTTTTCTTAAATTAAAAGCTCTCAAGTTAATTAAAATCATGTACAACGCTTGGACAATTTAAACAAAAACTAAAGGAAGAAATACTCCAAACATACAGTATATACAAGATGACATGTAAAATCACATAAGAATTATCATATTCAGTCTGTGTTGTGCTGTTGCTTAGTTTTTTTGTCACGTTTTGTCTTAGCTTTGTTCTGAATTGTAATCGCTCTTGTTTTGTTTTTCTTTTGGATTCTTGGATGGAATATGGGTGGCCAACATACGCTGCGGCTTCAGCCATCACCCATTTCGGATAATTTATGTTGATCTGTATAATTAGAGGAGTTATTGTTTGATTTGACCTTGTTGGATTTTTTTTCCCCCTGTTATATTGTTCTGTTTCTTTTTTTTTAATCTTTACTTTTAATCTATCCGAAATAAAGATTCATATATATACAGTATATATATATATATATATATACTGTATATATATATATATATATATATTGCGATATGAATCAAATTACTATTTCTGTCAAGCTTAAAGGTTCCTATTTACCTTTTTTTACCACCAATTTTAATTGCACTTTGGTAGTCCACACATTTACACACAATTACATCATATAACCGACATACACCCACCATGTTTTGTGCGGGGGGGAGGGGGGGTGGGAGTCTTCCACCACCCCTGTTGCCCTCCTCCTGCTGGGGGCGTGGGGGCCCGGTGGGGATCCTGGGACCCATCATGTTGTCAAAATCCCTGGGTGCTACTGAATGTATAGATACAACCAAGGGAGTGAGAGGGGGACTGAATATGAGCATAAGTAAGAGTGAGGGGGTGATGAATGGAGGTGGTGATGGTGGGTTGGTTTTGTGCGGCACTTTGCATGTCGGGTGGCATCTTGGAGCGCCTGCGGTGGTCTGCTGATCAGTTGCTCAGGTGGGCACTGGGGGTGGGGGTCTGCTTCTGTGACCTGCGCCAGTGGTCTCCCCGGTCACTGCCGGGCACTGGTGCACATTCAGGCTTGCTGCATCTGCTTCACAGCCGCCTTATGAAACAAGGGTGAATGAGGGGTGAGTTTGAATGGGTACAGGAGTGAGAGAGAATGGGTTGGTCTGGGCGAGTGATAGGGAGTTAATGTATATGGGTGCGCATGGGAGCATGTGGGTGTAAAGGTGTGGGGAGGGGTATGTCTTCGAGTGGGGAGGTGCTGGATTAAGGGGGGTACTGCCTCTTGGCAATGTGGGCTCCCCTGGGCGGGGGCACTTTTTAGGCATGGGTGTCCCCGGGGTGTGCAGCGGTGGCGCTGGGGCAGGCCTGCTGTGGGGGTGCCTGGGGGGGGGGGGGGCTCGCGCCGGGGGGCGCGGGCCAGTCTGCAGCCCGGGGGGTGGGGTCGCTGGCCTCCTGGTGCCTGGGGCCCAGGGGAGGGCGTTGGCCCCACTGGGGGGGTAGGGGGCTGGCAGGTCCGGGGGTGTGGGCTTGCCGCGCCGGCTGCCGAGCGACCTGGCCTCCCTTGATCGTCCTTCCGGGGACAGATGCCTGGCTTTCCTGGGGCTTGCTGACCTCAGACGTTTGTGCCCTGTGGGGGTTGGTGGCGCTGCCTTGCCTGCTTGGGGTTCCGGCGGGGGGGGGGGGGGGGGGCTGCTGCGACCGGCCCTCCGCTTCGTATGTTTCCTGACAAACCACTCACATGCACACACTTATTTTGTGCGCGCTCTCATATATATGCACGCAGATGTACATGCACAAGTGTCTCTCCTTTAACAGGTGCAGAAACCAGGCTCGTGTTGAGACATCTTCGGTGGAAGAAGCAGTTTGTCTTTTGTTTGTTTTATTTGTTGGTTTGTTTGGGGGTTTTTTTGTCTGCTCCCCTCCCTTTTCTTTCCCCCTCCACACACTTCCTTTCCCTCTTCCCCATCCTGTCGGGTCTTTCATGGGTAAAATAATTAAAATAAAGTATTAAAAGTTATTACAGGAGGAGTTTACAACAATATACAATACACAGTTAGGTACTGTATAAGCTCCTCTTGGCAAAGTAAATCTGTTTTGGCACAATAAGGGTGACAGATCTCTGTTCTGCTTGCCTAGCTGCCTGACAGGACAGGGTGGGGGGGGGGGGGGGTTCCTTTTTACTCCTAAGTGAGATGTGAAGCTATAACAAGATTCGTTTTAAATATTTATTTTGTCAGAAGTTGAACTTGACAAAAGTAGTGTAGAACATTATACAACTGTATTTCAAATAATTATAAAACATAAAATATAAATATTTCATAATATTCTGCTTATCAGCTTACCAAAAGCTAAGTGAAATACATGCCCCAAGCACTGCAGCCTTTGTCCCACTGTCATTTTGTTGTGATGCAGACTTGTTTGTCTTCTCTCACTCTCCAGGATGCAAGTGCTTCAGTCAGTCCTAAATGACTTCACCTGTATGGTCTTCAGGAAAATTTGAAGACATTTGCTTTAGAAATTCCAATCCTGATCAATGAAGTGGGCAGTGAGGCTCATATATGGTTCAGATGTGCAAATTGACCACAAATCTGACGTAGTAGCAAAGTATGGCACACTTTGCAGCTCCTTTTCAACCGTTTCTCTACATTCTGTGTACAGCTGGGAAAGTGCGGTCTGGGATAAATATTTACGGCCAGGTACTTGATAACGAGGGTCAGTTACTTTAATCAGCCGCTTAAATCCAACATTCTGTCCGCACTACTGAATTCCTCGAACCCTTCTTTACAACTATCTCCTCATCTGTTGAGCATTAGGCGGCATCTTTGGTAACGCTGTCACTGGACTTTTCACTTTTCATTAATGTTTTCGGTTATTTTTTTTTAACCACACTCCAACTTCAACATGGCTGCACTAGCACAAACATTAGCAGGTGTGCTAAGCCTCGGCTATTGAGCCTACGCACCTACACACTGTAGTGAAATTAAGGTTTTTTATAGGTAATTTAATGTTGGTACACGTATTAATGTAAATATGAATGTCAGTAGGAATGAAGATTTACTTTCATCACACTCAATTCCTCGTTAGGGCACCATCCACGTTTTATAGAGATGGAAACTCTTATGAACAAAGACTTAAGCTTAAGAATTTAGCAACTGGTAAGTTAAGCCTTAGTTAATAATCCTATTGAAAATATTTGATCAGTCTCTGATCCAGAAGATGGATATGAAATCAATCAATAACTCCCGTATGTCTTTCAATGATTTAATAAGAAATGTCAGAATAGGTTAACATATATGGATAACTTTAAAACAGAGAATTGACATGTATCGTGGGCATCATAGACTGCTACTGAGTTACTTATGAATCAAGATTTGTGGAACCAAATGAAGCATAGTTTAATTTGTCAGCATACTGGAAATTGGAAAACCATAAAATAGCATTGGTTAAGAAAAAGTGGATGCAATTTTATGAAGAAGATGCTAATTAACTTTATAAAATTTTAGAAAATTTGTTTTACTCTGAAAAAGAACGTGAATTAATGAAAGATGACATGCATTTTGAGATTCTTATGGGGGTCTGCATAAATTAGGTTAAAAGAACTTATACCAGGAATATTCTGAAGAATTAAGGTTAAATTGACAACAGACCATCAGCCAAGCAGAATCATTGCGTCCCAACGGGTAGCAGGCGGGTCCACTGGATTCTGTTTCATTGGATCAGCGTGGGTCTGTGGGAAGGCTGGCAAACAGGCTCCTTATGACTTATGGCCTAACTCCCAGGATCACAACGGCTGGTCTCCAGCAGGCTGGGCGAGGTCTTCTCTGATGCACTGAAGAAGGAATTAGTTTACAATGCAAAGACCCATCAGAAAGTCAAATTACATCACAAACTCGTTTCTTCCGATGTTGGTGGTTTAAATGAGTTGGTTTAAGCTTAAAAAAAAATTAAAATCTTCTTGCTCTATGATTTAAAGAAAATGAAAAAGAAAGAAAAATAAAGAATAAAATAAGAAAAATGAATTTTAAAGAAAAGAAACAGGATTTACACAGAGCATGACAGGCTCTGGGCCCTTCTTAAAAGATAGGAAAAATTGGAGGAGCAGAGAAACCTGCTCACAGCTTGACCAATGCCCCAAGACAGACTAGACAAAGAGCAATAAAACTTGAGTTTTCAAGAGTGTTGTAGGGTGGTCCTAAACTTCAGGAAACTTGAGCTGGCCCAATTATATTTGAGCTTTGTTCAACAAAAGTAATAAACTCGACCTAAAAAGGGAAATGCAATGAAGCTTTGAACTCTATTGGTCAGTTAAAGTGCAGCTATGGTCCCCTGAAGAATGAGGAGAGGAAGAGGCATTTGATCTGAGAAGTGAGACCCCCCTTTAAGACACATGTTGTTGAAAGCATAAATTCCTTAAACTTCAGTGATTAAGATATTCTACTTCAATAATAAGGGAACAATCAATATCTCTACATCGTACTGTGGGACTAATTTGTGATAGGAAGCATGCAAACTTTAATTTCTTCTTGAAAATAGAGCAACACATCATGTTATATTAAATCATTTCAATAAAAGAATTTGAAACCCATATTGTCCATCCCAGAGTTCAACCAGATCTTTGTTGGCAGATACTGCCTTAAAGAATATGAGTTAGTTCATAGTCCATAAGGCATAAATTCCACTGCAAAGGAAAAAGTTAAATATTCCTGATTTATCCACCAGATAGCACAGTGAAACTGGTTGTTTACTGGAGAGTCTTGGCTTCCCCATCTGGTTTATGTTGTGCAATAAAGCTACTGATTAGGAACATTCCTTTGCCAGAGAGTCTTGGGGAAAGGGATTATCTTCCACTTTTTGGTTCAGGGATCGTGTTACAGCTTTAGTCCCTGGGAGAGAGAAGCAGTCTCAAGAGCCAGATTTTTGAGTTGAAACAATTTTTCTTCAGCAAAGAATAATTTTATAAATTGGAACTCAAGCTCACGCTACATATTCCCCACTCTGTAGCAATGGTGAGCTTCGGTCAGCTTTGGTACACATCCTTGGCAGATGGTTACAATTGGCGGTTCTTGACTCAGCTGCTGAGCTAACGGTTCTGATGTCCATAAGCAATAGCTTGTAAACAGAATCTATTCCTGAGTATAGATCTTAAAATTTGTTTTTTTTTTAAAAAAACTTCTGGGAATTTTCAAAAATAATTTGGATATGGACAAATATAAACATTGTAAAACTGTCTAAAATACAATGTGTATTATGCCTGTAAAGACTCAAAAATTCTGGTTGCAAAAGTATAAAACTGAAAAGTATGTAGTTTTGACATACCTTAGATAGATGTGTTGGGTTTACCATAAAATAGCTATTAAAATTTCCAAAAATAGTTTAGATGTGCACAAAAATCAAAATAGAGTGCAAAGAATGTATCTATATTTGTATATACACATGCATGTACTAAAAAATTCTAGGAATCAAGATCAAAAACAGAAGTACAAAAATTATTGCTCATATTTGAGGTAGAGGTTTAGGCTAAGCAATATTGAGGTAACTCAGGGAGGTTCTAATTGAATTGGTTTAGCTGGACTAAACCATGGTTCCACAGATGTCTGAGTCATAGGGTGTTTGAGACCTTTGGTCTGGAAAACTGGGCAAACATGGAGTGATATCATTGTTCTTTGAATGGCAACGAAGAGTAAATTTGTGATCACTGAAAAAGGCTTGAGATGAGGTGAAAACAGGCTCATTGCTAAAGTGTTAATTGGAAGGCTAACGTTTCTAGCTACCTCTGGGAGTAACATAGACATTAGCTGTGTGTGAGCATAGTCAACCTTTAACATGAAGAGCAACAAGCCCTAGACCTTGTTGAGTTTGACTGAAGCTTCAGAGCAAACATTCAAAACCAACACAGTATTTTGCAAAGTTTTGATAATGGTTTGTGGTTCAACTACCTGGCGTTTCGGTGTAGCGGTGTTGACCAAGTTAACAGTGGACGTGCTAAGGCTAACAAGAGGCCCTAACGATTAGGCTAAGAATCCACCTAAGGATTGTTGACTTTTTGTCTTGGCTCTGCCCAGTTCTGACTGGGTGACCGGAGGTGTGATTGCTAGGTAGAGGGCTAAACTGAAAAACAGGAGGGCTATCATAGATAGATAGATAGATAGATAGATAGATAGATAGATAGATACTTTATTTCGAACAGAAAAGTAAAACAAAACAAATGACTAATGCAATAAAGTAACAGTATACAGTGTTCGAAAGGGAGAAGGAACAAGTGAACACTTATTTATTCCAACTCCTCTTTTCCATAAATACACCCATGTGAATTATATACAAATTACCACATTTAAGACCCCAAGTAAACAATTAACTGTATTTTGTACATATCAACATTAACACCCATCCATCCTAACATACATTGATGTCCATACATCAAAACCAGCCTCAAACAACACAGATATACACAGTACTGTCCCACTCACCATTCCATAGTGTCCCAGAGTGAGCATAGTGAATCGTACATATAAATACTACCCTTCTAACATATATCCTTTCAGCAAATAATGTTTATACCTCTTTTTGAATTGATTTCTGTTAGTACATAGTTTCAGTTCCATCTCCAGACTGTTCCACAAATTCACCCCACAGACAGATATGCACATACTTGTCTTGGTTGTTCGTATCTTGGGTTTTGTAAAGTTTAGGTCTCCTATCCTAGTTTAGGTCTGAAGTTACAAGCCTGCTTTGACTGCACAGATTGGAGTGTTTTTGAAGCTGCAGCCATTAACCTAAATGAACTCACTGACACTGTGACGTCATACACCTGTTTCTGCGAGGACATGTGTGTGCAGACCAAGACCTTCTGCATATACAACAACAATAAACCCTGGTTCATTCCTAAACTGAAGCAGCTACGTCAGACCAAGGAGGAGGCCTACAGGACTGGTGACTGGACTCTGTACAAGCGGGCCAGAAACATGCTGACGAAGGAGACCAGGCTTGCTAAGAGGAGCTACAGTGTGAAGTTACAAAAAAACTTCTCAGCTAACAACTCTGCTTCTGTCTGGAGAGGCCTACGGAATATCACCAACTACAGGAGACCATCCCCCCACCCTGCGGAAAACCTCCAGCTGGCTAATGACCTAAACAGCTTTTACTGCAGGTTTGAAAAGAACCTACAGTTCTCACCTCCCACCCACACAAAAGGATTATCTGCAGCCCCAGGAACTCCATCCCTCCTCCACTCTGACCTCCCACCAGCACTAATGATCTGTGAAGAGGAGATGCGCCGGGTCTTTCAGAGACAAAAGATCAAGAAGGCTGCAGGACCTGATGGTGTGTCTCCGTCCTGCCTGAGAGTCTGCTCCGAGTTGGCCCCCATCTTCACCCGGATCTTTAACAGATCACTGGAGCTGCGTGAAGTGCCTTCCTGCTTCAAACGCTCCATCATCATTCCAGTTCCCAAGAAACCCTCTATTACAGGATTAAACGACTACAGACCTGTTGCCCTGACCTCTGTGGTCATGAAATCCTTGGAGAGATTGGTGCTGAACCACCTGAAGGTCATCACAGGCCCCCTGATGGACCCACTGCAGTTTGCCTACCGGTCAAACAGGTCAGTGGATGATGCAGTGAATATGGGACTACATTACATCCTGCAACACCTCGACTCCCCAGGGACGTACGCCAGGATCCTGTTTGTCGACTTCAGCTCAGCGTTCAACACCATCATCCCAGGCATTCTTCATCAGAAACTCCTCCAGCTCAAGGTGCCACCCTCCACCTGCCAGTGGATCTCCAGCTTTCTGACTGACAGGTGGCAACAGGTGAAGCTAGGGAGATTTACATCCAGCTCCCGAAAAATTAGTACTGGCGCCCCCCAAGGATGTGTCCTTTCCCCACTGCTCTTCTCCCTCTACTCCAACGACTGCACCTCAGAGGACCCTTCGGTGAAGCTCCTGAAGTTTGCGGACGACACCACAGTCATCGGTTTGATCCGGGATGATGATGAGTCTGCATACAGGCGGGAGGTGGAGCAGCTGATCCTCTGGTGCAGCCAGAACCATCTTGAACTTAACCCAGCCAAAACGGTGGAGATGACTGTGGATTTCAGGCGACACCCCCCTTCATTCCCCCCACTCACCATCCTCAACAGCACAGTGTCCACTGTGGACTCCTTCAAGTTTCTGGGTACCACAATCTCCCGGAACCTGAAGTGGTCCTCCCATATTGACACTGTCCGGAAAAAGGCCCAGCAGAGGTTGTTTTTTCTGCGTCAGCTCAAGAAGTTTGATTTGCCTCAGGAGCTGCTGGTTGTCTTCTACACCGCCATCATCCAATCTGTCCTCTGCTTTTCCATCACTGTCTGGTTTGGATCTGCCACTAAACAGGACAAGACCAGACTGCAGCGGATCATTAAGTCTGCGGAGAGGATCATTGGTACCGACCTACCCTCCATTGAGAACTTACAGTATATCGGTCCATAACCAGGAAACGGGCGGGAAACATCTGTGCTGACCCATCACACCCCGGCCACAAACTGTTTGAACTTCTATCTTCTGGTCGTCGTTACAGATCACTGAAGGTCAAAACCACCTGTCACAGGAACAGTTTCTTTCCTCAAGCCATCACTCTGATGAACTCCTAACATTCACCTAGTCCTACCTGTTTGCTGTACTCATGACTTTTCATCCATTATTACATTGCACATAACTCTCACACTGCTTTTTACTTCATTCACATTATATCACTGAATCTGAGTCCACATTGAAATACTGTGTGATTGTATATTTTTTCATATATTTCTGCAAAGTGTGGTTAGTCCGAGTAAATAACTGCATATATTCCTGTATATATTTGCATCCTTTTATAGAAACGTGGACAGACTGTAATTTACTGTACATACTCTGGTTGTCATTGAATCCTTATTTAAATCCTTCACCTGAACAACGAGAGCAAGTTTTTAGCCAAAGTCAAATTCCTTGTATGTGTTGTGCATACTTGGCCAATAAAGCTGATTCTGATGATTCTGATTCTGATTCTGATTCTGATTCTCTCAAATTATAATCATTGTCTCTTTTTTTAAATATTTTTTGTATATTAGTTGGGACTTGATTATTAATTGCCCTGTACATGACTTGTGCTGTCTTCAGGGATGGCAACAGGAAATTCTGATTTCAGCTGAAATCTAATTTGGTTGATTGACTTATGGGGGGGCCGGTGGTGGGGGTGCGCAGCCCCCCTGAAGCTGGGAGGTTTTCAGTAAAACAGAAGTAATTTAGACTGAAAAAAATGATTAAAAAAAATGAAATACTAGACTTAGATAAATCATTAAATTTAATGACAAGTTAACTTACTTTTTCTTCAATGTTGTCTCACTGTCTTTAGTCCAACATATTTAACAGTTCTATAAGAGTTTATTACACTATTTACACTGGTCACCAAGTCACTTCTAATGTGAAACTTTCTTCCTTTTGGCATCAAGCTGTGTCAGTCTCTGAACTTTGAACTTCATCTCCTTTTCTGGTTTCTTCAGAAACTGTCCGAGTGTTTCTGTTACCTCGTCGAACTTTGAGCCAATTTTCACCTTTACCGTCACTTTTCTCTCAAGCCAATTCCATCGGAACTTATTTTTGACACTTTTGTCTTTTTCTAGCACTGATGACTCCTGATCCTTCGATAAAAATCTCATAATTCCGCTGAAAACAATACCGAAAGCTCAGAATTCCAACACGAACCTGGGATGTGATTTGGGGTTGGGGAAATTATCTGAAAATTTAGCAGGGGGTCTGGGGGACACAGTCCCCCAGCGGGGTCCGGGGCAGAGCCCCAGTGGGGGGGGGGGCAAGGGGGGCAATGCCCCCCGAAGCTCCTGGGTTTTTATGATTTTTAAGTACCAGAACTGTGCTTAAATGACATAAAACAAACAGCTGAATGCCACTTATTACTGTATAATACTGACTTATGTTCCAAGAAGATAGCATTCCTAAAATATTCCAACAAGCATTATCCATCACATGCTTTAACACTTGATCAAATCAAAATCAGTTAATTTTATCTATTCCATAATAGAAATAAAATTCCAACATACCATTACTTTTTACAATTTCAGCATTCATTTCAGATCACCAGTTTCAATCTCCATTGAGACTTGAGCAGTTCATTTTGCACAATCACTGATGTAGCCAAGTCTTAGAAATACTCAAAAGTTATGAGTCAATGTCCACTGTGCACTGTCAATTTCAAACTGTTTGGAATCATAAAAGGGGATGGTTAACTTTTATTACTGTTTCCTCCCCCGCTCAGCCCAGCTCATACAGCCGTTGTACGCCGCCACTAACAGAGAGTTAATGGCTCTCCACCTGGCCATATGCCACTTCCAGTCCTGCCTGAAAGGGCACATCTTCACTGTGTTCGTGGACCACAAGCCACTAACGTACTTAACGTACTTTATCTTCCTGGAAGATAAAATAAAGCGGAATTTGGCGAATTAGCAGAAAATCACATCCCTGAGAACACGCCGCCATGAATTTTTGAAAAAGCATACAACGAGCCATTTGATTGGTCCAATCGTTTGCAACTATCCAATCGCAGGGCTGTCAAGCTACTGCAATACAGCAGTAGCTTGAACACAACACATCCGGGTTATCACGGGAGACGACTTCCGGGGAAGCACCGAGCGCTTATGTAATCGTGTTGATTTTCGCTAAAATCGGTAACAATAAGGTACCTTACCCCCCTAAAATTTTCTCAACGGATTTAGACGATTCACAGAAATGATCAACTTGAAAATAAATCGGCGGAAATCCGCGGATCGGCGGAAAATTGCCATCCCTGTGTCTTAAATTTAACTAAATCGATGAACTTTATGGCGTGACTTTAAAAACAACAAATTGGTATGGTCTCTATATCCTACATTATTTATTATCCTTATAGCTCTTTTTTGTAATGTGCATATTGACTGTAGGTTGGTCTTGTAGGTGTTTCCCCAGACTTATACACAGTAGTTAAGATAAGGTAGAAACTGTAGTGGAGCTGAAATAACGAGGCGGCTTTGAATTAAAAACAGGGTTTTTATTGAATAGCTCCTCTATCAAATCTCAACAGGTGCAGAGCTTAGCAGAAGGCAAGAGAGAGATCTCTGCTTTGCTCGCTGGTTAAATACAAGCACACATGGCACCACTCATTGAAACAGCTGATGTCAGAGTCCACTCATTGAAAAAGGTAACATCTCCCCATTATCTAAATCCCCCCATTAGTCCTGTTAACTCCTCCCTTCGCCTTGGGAGGTGATGGGAAGACCTTCTCCTCTCTCAGGGGTGAAGGTGTCGAGTCTGTTGCCATGGCGTCCTGTGACGTCATGGGTCTTCACAGCGGTGAGATTCCTTTGTTCTTTCAGAGGTGTGAAGTTCCTTTGTATATGTTGTCCCAAACATTTCCACATGCTCTAACCAATGTAGGTATGGAATATCTGAGTGATATATACCACAGAAACAGTGAATTGTACAGTAAGAACAATGATTTATAGTCCAAGATGTGTCTTGTCTTCCCCAGTATCCCTATACATTTTGCCAACTTGGCCCGGATGTGATTGATGTGAGGTTTCCAGCAGATTTTATTGTCTAGCGTCACCCCCAGAAACTTATTTTCTTGTACTGTTTCTATTCTGGTATCATCTATCATTACCATTATTTCATGATTTATTTTGTAATTTCCAAACAACATAATCTTTGTTTTTTTTCAGATTTAGAGATAATTTATTTTTGTTGAACCACTGCGTTAACTTTTTCATTTCAGTTGTGACCACCTCTAAAACCTGCTGCAAATTCTCACTAGTGCAAAGGATATTTGTGTCATCCGCAAACAAAATAAATTTCAGAATTTTTGATACTTGGCATATGTCATTTATATACAAAATAAAGGGTTTGGGTCCCAAAACTGACCCCTGGGGCACACCACAAGTGATGTCCATGAAGGGTGATTTGTGCTCACTAATTTGTACAAATTGTTGTCTGTTACTTAAATAACGTTCCACCCAACTCAGTCCGACCCCTCTTATCCAATACCTTTCCAGTTTCCTTAGAAGTATTCTGTGGCCAATGATGTCAAAAGCTTTCTTTAAATCTATAAATACTCCTACAGCAAACTTTTTTTTATCTATACAACTAGTAATTTCTTCAATAAGTTCGATCAGTGCCAAAGATGTAGATTTATCTGCTCTAAAACCATACTGGCTGTCTGTAAGGAGGTTGTGTTTTTCAATTAAATCATCCAGTCTCTTAGTGAAGATTTTTTTCAACTATTTTGGAGAATTGTGAGAGTAAAGAGACTGGCCTGTAATTTGTGAAACAATGATTGTCTCCTGTTTTGTATAGAGGTATTACTTTTGCTATTTTCATTTTGTTTGGAAATTTACCAGTTTGAAATGACAGGTTACAGATGTGGGTGAGTGGCTTAATAATTCCTTCAATTACTTTTTTCACTATTGTCATGTCAATTTCATTCCAGTCCGTTGATTTTTTGTTCTTAAATTTACTCACAGTCTCAATAATTTCCTTTTCAGTAACTGCACCCAAAAAGATTGTGTTTGGATTTCTATCTTCTATTTCATTTACAGAACCACTGTTGTTTGTTTCTGTTGTCACTATTGATTTTGCTAATTCAGGACCAACATTTACAAAAAATTTATTGAAACCACTGACCACATCCTCCATATTATTTATCAAATTGCCATTTTCAATAAAATATTCTGGATAATTAGCATTCTTAGGTCGATTACTAATAATCCCGTTGAGTACTTGCCATATTCCTCTTAAGTTATTTTTATTATCCTCTAATATTCTGTTGTAGTATTCTTTCTTACAGGTCCTCATTATATTAGTAAGCTTATTTTTATATCTTTTATATTTGATCTCAGCCTCCACCTTTCTGCACTTAATGAATTGTTTATATAATGTATTCTTCGTTTTACATGCATTTATTAACCCCTTGGTGACCCAAGGAATATTTTTCTTTTGTTGTCTGTCACTGTATTGTTTTATAGGACAGTTTTTATTGTACAATGATTGAAATATTTGTAAAAATTTATCATATGCTTTATTTATATCATTTTCATCATAAACTATCTTCCAGTCTTGTATTAATAATTCCTTTGTCAGTAAATACATAGATTCTTCGGTTCTTATTCTTTTATATTTAATATTTTTGGTATACTTTTTCTTCCTATAATCACATTGATAGACAACAAAAATCGGCAGGTGGTCACTGATATCATTCAATAAAAGCCCACTCCTGATATTATTTTCCATAATGTTTGTGAATATGTTATCTATTAGTGTGGCACTGTGTGACGTGATTCTGCTAGGTCCGGTAATTGTTGGATGTAAGCCCATACTGTACATTGTGTTGATAAATTCTTCTGTCAAACTATGTTGTTTTGAATTCATCAGATCTATATTGAAATCCCCACAGATGAACATAACTTTGAGTTAGTTTTGCATACATTTTTTCCATCCAGTCCTTAAATAAGTCAATGTTTGATCCAGGTGTTCTATATACACAGCTCACTACTATATTTTTCACATTGTCCAGACAGATTTCTATTGTAATACATTCAAATAAATCATCCACAGTTACTGACAGATTTTCAACAACCTTGTATTGCAAGCTCTTGTCAACATAAATTGCAACTCCTCCTCCTTCTTTCACTTTTCTATTTATATAATTTAATTCATAGCCATCCATGGTAAAATCCACTCCTTTCTCTTCACTGAGCCACGTCTCTGATATTGCCACAATATTGAATGGCTCTTTAAACTGATGTAAATAATCTTAAATGTTATTAAAGTTGGCATAGAGACTTCTGCTGTTGAAGTGGATCATAGAAATATTGAAATCAGATGTGACCATTGTGTTAAACTGTTCATCCGTGTAGTAACTACAGTCATTATTGATGGAGCTAAATAAATTATTATCAGGGTCTATGTTATATTCTACATCCTGTGGGTTGTGATCCGTATATTCAAAAACTTTCAGTTCCTGTTGTTCCTGTTTGTTGATCTTTTGTTTCATGTTATTAAATGTCTTGTTGCAGATGAGTATATCCCTTCAGTGTCCTACAATTGTCTCTTGTTGCTGTCGACTCCAGTTCATAATATTCATTGATATTTGTCCAGTCCCATAATATTACGGATGTTAATGACCTTGGCTTCTTCAGGTGATCCATTTAATTTGATGTATATTTTACAGTTTGATGTCCAGGTGTTTTGAATCTTTTTCTGCTTTCTCAGGTATCTTGCTTTTCTGGCTACTTCTGTGTTTTCTTTTGTAAGGTGCTCGTTTATGTAAATGTTCGTTCCTTTCAGTTTCCTACCTTGTTTTAGCAGCGCAGTCTTGTGTTTTCTATTCACAAACCTCATGATCACAGCCGGTTTGTTGCTGTTTTTCCTGGCAGAGGGTGGCAGGCCTCTATGGTGTTACAGTCCAGCTGGATTCCTTTGGACTGCAGGAAGGCCGCCACTTGTTGCTCCGTGGATTCGTCTTCCAGTGCGTCGAGCCTCCCTCCACTGTCCGCGGCCACCGCCCGCGCGTACAATCGGGGTTTAATGTGGAGCCCCGTGATGATCACGTCGTTCACCCGAGTGTTCTGCTCCAGGTCCGACACTGCTCTCCAGAAACGCCAGCCTCTTGTCCTTCTCGGCGTTCTGGATCCGCAGCGCTTTCACCTCCTCCAGCAGGCCCAGGCCCAGGATCATGGCAAACAAATAGAAGTGAGTGATTTCAATCTCAACTTTCTTGTTACTTTTCTTTTGATACCTGAGTGGCAGATGAAAATTATTCTCAGAGGTGGAGCAATTTCTTTTAGAGATTGAACTCTAAACCTTAGATAGTTTATCACCTTTAATGGGAATTTTGATGTTGTTAGCTCAAGCTAATGGTATTGGATGTTTTGTATGTACTATTTGATAATAGTAAGTTGATTGAAATTGATTAGAATTTTACAGAGGCCTTTAAGGGATAATTTGGTTTTAATTTACCTTTTTTCTTTTGGAAGTTTTGATGC
This sequence comes from Pholidichthys leucotaenia, assembly GCA_020510985.1. Lineage (NCBI taxonomy): Eukaryota > Metazoa > Chordata > Actinopteri > Cichliformes > Pholidichthyidae > Pholidichthys > Pholidichthys leucotaenia. The sequence continues at coordinate 174,070,334 of CM035848.1, read as the reverse complement.
AGTTAACTGATTGGTTTGGAGAAATGTGACCGAGTGTACCTGAAGCTAATAGTTAGCTAACAGTTATTTCTCTGGCGTAGGCCTGATTTTAATCTTATTTATGGACTTACTGTAACAGTGTTGTACCCGACAAGTCCCATGGGGTTTTGGTAAAGTTTATTCTGATTTTGATGATCCCATTTGAAAATGGGGTCCTGAATTTGGTACTCAAGTGGCCAAAGTTTGTTGTTGACAATGTGTGGATTCATCTACCCAGGCAGGAATTTAGGAGTGATTTTCCTTGCCTGTAGATTGATTTGTGGTGTTTGCGGTGCGAATGCATAATGGAAGACCTCGTCCCCCCCCTTGAGGTTTGTCATGAGAGACTCTTTAGTCATTGTACGCTTTGTGTCATTTGGCAGATCGGTCCAAGTGTTTTTGAAATGTGGCCTTGGGAGCGTTGTATGTCGTTTTGTCGCCTCTGTGTTCTGCAGCTGGAATATTATGGGTGCTGGCAGTCATCAACCCCCTCTGGTTTCGAGGAACTACGAGCGGTGGCGATGATTGTTCGTCGGAAGCAGGAACACGATTGCCATTGCATAGCTGCAGAGAAGGTTGCATCGCTGGAAGTGTTTTCGAATGCGATATGTTAGAGAAATTTGATGCGGGGAGCACGTGTACGATCGGGTCCGACTGGTGTTTGACGGTTTTATGGACCATGGGGTCACGGACTTTAGTAGATGTGTGCCTAGTGTTAGCAAAAGTTGGGTCCACCGATGCATAACCCTTTGGCTGCGGAGGGTCCAGGGAGCCGGTTGATTTGGCTCCTGTGAACCCGCAGGCCACAGGGGTGGGTGGGTGGGATTTAGAAGGTGACACCAATGTTGAGTCAACGGTACCAAGGGGGCCATGTGGAGCTTTTTGCTTGACCATTGAGTTCTCAAGGTCATTTGATTGTTTGTCTTGACCTTGTGTTTGAAGGTGGCCTTTGACTTCCTGAGGACAGTGTTCACCTTGGTTTTTGTGCCCGCTTCCAATCGGTTTAAGTTGTTCTAACAGTGCTAGCTGTGTGAGACTCGGGGTGTCTGAAGTGTCAAGAGCAAAGCATTGTGATTCAGTTGTCCTTCGTAGGTCGAATGGGTGAGGATGTTGAGTTTGAGCCCATAGTTTGAGATTCTTGAAATCAATCAGTGGCTCAAAGCGATTCAGTAGGTCTTTGCCAATGAGCAATGGAATGGAGTCAAGTTTGGACACATAGATCAGATGAGTCAAAGTCATGGGGCCAATGGAGATTTTGACTAGTGACACACCCAACAGGGTTGTCTTAGTGAGCGCATATGGTCGAATGGCTAACGAGCAGGGTTACAGTTTTAAATCCCTGTGAGCGCATTTAGCAGCTACACATAGTTGGTCAAAAAGATTGTGTGAAATAAGAGTGATGTCAGCAGCAGTGTCTAAAACAGTATCCTGACACATCACATCTTCAAAGGTCAGTGAAAGATAGAATTTTCGTGTCACCCCCCTCTCGTTTAAATCACACAGAAATTGTGGAACCGGTGGTCCGACACAAATTTGTGAAATGTTTTCAGAGGAGTGGTCTTTGGTTTGTGGTTGTGCTGCCATAACAGCACTGGACTGCATTGGGTCCTTTGGTTCTTCTCCATTTGTAGGAGGGGTTCTCTTTTTGCCTTTTCTTCATTGTTTTGAGTGTTTGTTCTGAGTTGGCGTAGTTGTGATAGCTAGGATATCAGGTGTTTCATCTTCTCTGTTGTTTTGAATATTTGCTAGGAGATGTTTGAGAGCTTCTATATCTTCTCTACTGAGAGTAGGAGTTTCTTTCTTGTTCCAAGGTTTCTGAGTGGTCTCTGCTTCTGAGCTTCTATGAAGAGGTGGTGGAGACCATTTGCCGCGGTTACGCGTGTGTTTGTATTGGTATCTGTCATCTTGAGAGTCCATACCGTGTTCTCGTGACCTATCCAATGGATATGGTCTACGACGGTAGTCGGGTTTTCGCAAAGTTGGTCCTAAGTGAGATCCAGAGGACCTATTTTGGTTTTGACCTTGATGAGGTTGGTTGGAAAAGTGTTTCGGATTTTTATGTACTCGCGGTGTAGGAGGTACAGTAGCGTGAGGGGCTCCTTCCAACTCCAAGGTGTCACATGCAGTGCTGATAGCTAGCACGGTGGCAGGCTCAGCGTGCTTGTTGCGACTTTGTTGCTGTTTTTGGAATGCATAATGTGTGAACTCTCTCAGCTGACTTATTGAGCTTGACCTTGGATTAGCTGTAACTCCAAGGTGGTAACTCACAGTGGGATGGAGGTTCTGGATGAAGAGCGTCTTAAAATTGTAGTCTTCCTCCATCCCTGGTGTATTCTGAGATTCGAAATATGCAAGAAGAAGTCGCTGGTAGTAGGCCTGTGCAGGCTCGGAGCGACCTTGCTTCACGGCCAGGGCTGCTGATAGCCCTGATTGTAGGCAGTCGTCAGAGAATTCCTTTTCAATGGCTTCACAGAGCCGCATGTAGTCCGTCCTGATGTCTGTCGGCTGTCTGTCAATAAATCTTGATACCAACCTGTTAGATGTTAGTTTAATCAAATAGATGTGATCATTGACCGTAGCATCAGGGTACTTATGCAGGTAGTAGTCAATGTCTTGTAAATAGGCCCTGGTATCAGGTGAACCTGTAGGACCTGGATCAAATTTCGTGAGATTTCGCGCAATCTTGTCATGGTTGCGGTCTGAAGGGGCACACATACACACACACATACTGTCCACGCGATCGTCCGTACTCGAAATGGGGAGCGAAATGGGGCGCGAAATGGGGCGCGGTGGAAGTCCCTGTCTGGTGAGATGCGTTCTCCTTTTGGCCTACTCAACCTGTTTACGGTTCGTGGCCTCGGTTAGGGAGCAGCTGGAGTTTCTGGAGGTCGTTGAAGCGAATGTGGTCTTGCTTCCTTTTGTTGTCGTATTCCTCCACTTCTTCTCTTAAATCCTTTAGATTTTGGTGTGCTTCCTGTAGAAGCAGTTGACATTCTTTGTAGTCAGATTTCACATTTTCAAGTTGACTTTCAACTCTTCTGAGTTCCTTCTTCGTGGCCTGAAGGTCATCTTCAAGTTCACAGTTCTCTTTGCAAAGGAAATCATTGTCATGAGTCAACCGTCGCTTTTCTGGTTTTGCCTGGTTTAAATCTCGTAACACGGTATCGTCGTTTTCATCTTGAGATTTTTCTAGTTTCTTCCTTAATGATTTGTTCTCTTCCTGGAGAGAGAAGGTTGTTGCTTGTTGATTCCTTAGCTCATTCTCAGCGCATAACGCTTTAGCTTCCACTACTTTTACTCTCACGACTAATGCTATTGCGAATTTTCCCAACGCACTGGGGAGATTCTTCCCTTTTGGTGGGTTTTCTGCATAATCGTCCAGAAGTTCTTCAGTGAGTTGCTTCAGATCTTCGGGCTGTGTTTTCTTGACCTGTGTTATGAAGCTGGATATAAAATCAGAAGTCCATTCTTCCAATGTTACTTGAAGGTCATCCAGTTTGGTAAATCGGTCAGTTGTTTGTGGACCCAACATGTTTTACTGTTTGTTGTTAGTTAGCTTAAAAATCAACTTGTTGACTGTAGTTAAATTTATAAGTCAAGGGTTAGCCTTGATTGTTTTTTTATATTAGTGGTATAAGTTCTTTTTAGAACTTGTTCCAACTTACAGGCTTGTAAAAAGGGAAGTAGAATTTTGAAATTATTTAGAAATGTGGAGATGCTTCAATTTATTTGTTTGTTGAAATGGTATTTTGATCAATAACATTGAATTGAAATTGAATTGAATTTGTGTTTCACAAAAACAAAAATAATTGTGTGGATTGACTTCTTTACTTAAATTTTCAAAGCCCAGTATTCGAATTTCTCATCAATAACTAGCATTGGAATTTGTTGAATGTCACTTTAAAGTGATTATTTTATTTACAAAAAGGAACAACAAAAAAGCAAAGGTTAAATGCTTTTTGAGATTTAAGGTTATAGGATTTCACTTTCTCTTAAAGTTAAGGCCTTAAAAACTTGGTCTTTATTGTTAAAGCCTATTCTCATTTGAAGCTTTTAAAATGTTTTAATATTTTAAAGTCCATTAAAAGGCTGTGTGATGTGTCTAGTGCGTTATAGAAGTGTACACTTCTGTCCCGCCGCTAGCTAGCCTGCTGTTTACAGCAAGCGAAAAGGGAGCCGAGTGCGTAAGTCTCCTCTGCTAGTACATAGCCTCTCCACAGCAAGCCCCATGCGCACCTCCTTGTGGTAATGGATGGAAACTCAGTACCGTGAGGCCCCAGGCTAAAATACAGGGACTCGGAGGAGGTTTGGCCCCCAGACTTGCGGTACTCACGGCCCACCGGCATGTGGACATGCCCTGATACCCATGAACCAAATCCCCAACTATGGGTTAAATAGTATACGGACTACATAGTCCGTTAGGAAAGTCCCCAACGGCGAGTAGTCTACTACTTTGGCAGATGAGGGCAGTGCCTGGCGGACAGGTGCCAGAGAGGCAGGCCTTGATAAACAAAGCACCCGGCAGCCCGTTGCAGCCAACTTCATGAAAATCGCACGTTTCGGCCTGCCGAACCGCGCTGGACATGCTGATGGCCAAGAGCGTGTGCGTGGCCCTCGCACAGCCATGACCACTCTAAACAAATTCACAAGCGATTGCCTTCGTCTTCAACTCGGACGATCCCTTCAAGCCCAATGGCGATGGAACTGCGAGTAACGGGGGCAGGTTTGGTATGACTGGAAGCCTCTAGCTCGCAGCCACACATTGGCGGCGGATCTAAGATGATTGCCTTCCAATGAACTCTGCGGTGACATTGGATTTCGGTAGCTGGATCCGCGACTGGGCTGGCCTATTTAGGACTCCCGCAGCCCACCCCATATGGGGAGGCCCCTAGAAAAGGTGGGGCAAACATCGGACACTGCAGACTTATCTGGCTAGCATGCCGCGGCTGGCAGATTACTCATCACAGCGGTCGACCTACATATCAAAACCATAAAAACTCAAACTCAACCGCTCTCAACCATCGCCTGGATTGTCAACCACCGATTGGATCTCTCATTACAAAACCCTTCATCCTGGGTGCTTGGAACATCCGCACACTGCAGGACACGAGGAGCAGCGAGCGCCCAGAACGTCGTACAGCTCTGGTATGTAAAGAACTTGCACACTTTAACATCGACATAGCAGCTCTAAGTGAGACTAGACTTGCTGAGGAAGGCAACATCAAGGAAACTGGATCAAACTACACCATTTTCTGGAAGGGAAAGGATACAGAAGATCCACGTATCCATGGTGTAGGCTTTGCCATCCGATCCCAGCTTGTGGACCAACACAACCTTGTCCCAACTGCAATCAATGAGCGAATAACGACCATCCAAATCCTGCTCACCCAAAAACGTTTCCTCACTCTGATCTCAGTGTATGCGCCTACACTTACTTCTGAAGATGAAAGCAAGACCTCCTTCTATGAACAGCTCACACATACCATTCTGACAGTCCCAGAATCCGACAAGCTTGTTATTCTGGGTGACTTCAATGCCAGAGTTGGCAGTGACCACCAGCTGTGGAAAGGCATCATAGACCACCATGGTATGGGAAAATGCAATGCAAATGGGGAACTTTTACTGGGCCTTTGTGCCAAACACAATCTTATTGTAACAAACACCCTTTTCCAACTTCCCCATTGCCAGAAGATGACCTGGAAACACCCTCGCTCCAAAAAGTGGCACACCCTCGACTATGTCCTCACAAAAACAAGAGACCGAAATGATGTCCCCGTCACGCGTTCCATGCCTGGAGCAGATGACTGCTGGACAGATCACCGCCTCCTGATCTCCCAACTCAACATTACGATCCGGCGACCACCAAAGCGCATTTTGGCAAACGTTCCTCACCATCGCTTTGACTGTGACAAGCTCCGCAATCCCCAAATGTTGCAGTCCTTTAGAGAAGCCATTGGTAGAAACATGAATGAACTAAGCCTTCCAGACAATGCCTCAATTGAAGACCGATGGACCACTCTCCGTGATGCATTGACTGCTGCCGCCAAAGAAACGATTTGTCACGAACACAAGAAAAACCAAGACTGGTTCAATGAGAATGATGAAACAATCACCAACCTCATAGAGGCTAAACGCCATGCACGTCTTGCGTTTGAAAATGATCTGTCTGCAAAGAATTAACAGAAACACCAGCAAGCAAAAGCAGCATGCCAGAGAGGGATTCGTAAAGCCCAAAACACTTGGTGGCAGCAAAAAGCAGAAGATTTGCAAAAATATGCCGACCAACGGGATATGCGCCGTTTTTATGCTGCAACGAAGGAGATCTTTGGCCCCACCAGATCATCTGTGGGCAGCCTAAAAGATGCAGATGGCTCCACCATTATCACAGACACCAAGGGGATCCTTGACCGTTGGAAGTCCCACTTTGAGAGTCTATTAAATAGTCACTTTTGCACCCCTAGTAATCTCCTCTGCAAGACCCCACAACACCCCACTCGCGAGTGGATGTCTACACCACCTTCACTACATGAGCTAAATAAAGCTATAAAGCACATGAAGACAGGCAAAGCACCAGGACCAGATAACATCCCGCTGGAGTTCTATCTTCATGGAGGTCCCGAGGTGAAAAACTATTTAATGCAGCTTCTACTTAAAATATGGGAAACTAAGACGTTACCAAGTGACTTTAAAAATGCAAATATAGTCACCATTTTCAAGAAGGGAGATAGCGAGAACTGCAGTAACTACCGCGGCATCTCACCACTGAGCATTGCAAGCAAGATCTTTGCTCGTATGCTTCTCAACCGTCTTCTTGTAGTAGCCGAGGATGTATTTCCTGAGTCCCAATGTGGCTTTAGACCCTCTCGTGGTACAGTAGATATGATATTCTGTGCTCGACAATTCCAGGAAAAGAGCCAAGAACGACAACAATCACTTATGTTCATCTTCTGGGACCTCAAGAAGGCCTTTGATCGAGTTCCTCGCCCTGCTATGTGGGCTGTTCTTGCTTGTTTTGGATGTCCAAATGATTTCATCGCTCTCGTTCGCGCTCTCCACGATGGCATGGTTGGTAGGGTTTGCCACCAGAATACCCTCTCAGACTTTTTTCCCATCACTAGTGGTCTCAAGCAAGAATGTGTCCTTGCTCCAGCCTGCTTTTCGTTGTATATGGCTGCAATGCTAAATGAAATACCACCAACAACCCCTGGTATCAATCTGCGATACCGCTTGGATGGGGTCTTTTTAATCTTGCTCGCTTTCACGCGAAATCCAAAACCTCAGTCACCAGTGTTCATGAATTGCAGTTTGCAGACGATAATGCCACACCAGCTCAGACTGTTGATGACCTCCAGAGGATAGCTACCATTTATAATGACTCTTATGAGCATTTTGGAATGGAAGTTAACACTGACAAAACCAAAATCCTCAACCAACCAGCACCTGGTCAAACTTCTTCAAGGATCAACCTTAAGATTAACGGAAATCCTGTTGATGAAGTGGAGCATTTCTCTTACCTTGGGAGCATCCTCTCAAAAATACCAACTTGTGCAAAGGACATCGAAAACCGCATAAAAGCTGCACACTCCGCATATGGATGCCTTTGTCATCGAGTCTTCAATAATCATGCAATAACCATCCGCACCATGTTTTTTCATGGTTTTTCGGGCCATTGTTCTTTCCACCCTTCTTTACGCCTGTGAAGCCTGGACCTTGTATCGTCGCGATATCAAGCGCCTTGAGAACTTCCAACAGAGAAAGCTCAGACAAATACTTGGCATTCGTTGGGAGGATCAACTTTCAAACAATGAGATTCTCAAGCGTGCTCTGCTGCCTAGTGTGGAAACTACCATCTTACAGCACCACCTTCGATGGACAGGACATGTCGTACGGATGGACCCCACCAGACTACCACGAATCATGCTCCAGGGGGAGCTTGAGACAGGAAAAAGACCACATGGTAGGCCAAAACTGCGCTACAAGGACCAGCTAAAATGTTCCCTGAAGCAAGCCAACATAGACAAAAGATCTTGGGAACAACTTGCCACCGACAGAGCAGCCTGGAGAAGAAGAACTTGGGAAAGCACAGACTCATTTGAGAGGCACAGAAAACAACAGGATGATGATAAACACAAACGAAGACAAGAAAAACAAAACCAACCACGTCCCCCACCCACAATAAAATGTGACTTCTGCCCACGACAGTTCTATCATAGGCTGGGCCTTCAGAGCCACATCTGCCATCGACATCGATCACAGATGGCAACGTCCTGAAAACTAAGACGAAACCAATGCTCGGACACGAGCTGGAGCCGCCGCCGACGAATATTTACAGATTAGGAAACAAGTGAATTGTTTCTGTGTATTTTGGTCACCAAGGATTTCTTAGGATTAAAGCTAATGGTGATCGTTTGATTGTTAGTTTTCACCTTTTTGACTTTTCAATTTTAAATCCTGGTGAAAGATAACTAGTTGATTAATGCTTTCCTTTTTCTGTGGAAAAAAAACATGAACATGAACCCAGAATAACGCAATGATTTTAAATAACACCTAAAGCATTTATGAATTGAATAATGTGGTTTCCTGATTACAAAAACAACATTTTGATAAATATTCAGTGAATCACTAAATCTTTTACCAATATGCAGTTTTAACACTACTTTGAGATCACTTTTGAATAAGCATTGTCATTTATTAGAATCCTTAAGTTGAATGGGCTTCCTGTGGAATAAATCACACAATGCAGCATTTAAAAGAAATAAAACACACATATAATATAACTTCAAATGTTTGCAATTCGGGCGGCGCGGTGGTGCAGTGGTTAGCACTGCGGCAGCGCAGCCACTCACCCTTGGCCGGGGGATCCTGGGTTCGATCCCAGCCCCCGACCAACAGTGATCTGTGTGGAGTTTGCATGTTCTCCCCGTGTCTGCGTGGGTTTACTCCGGGATTTCTCTGGTTTCCTCCCACATGCCAAAAACATGCAAGTTAGGTTAATTGGCATCAAACTGGGGATTCTAAATTGTCCTTAGGTATGACTGTGAGAGTGAATGGTTGTCTGTCTCTCTGTGTTGGCCCTGCGATGGACTGGCAATCTGTCCAGAGTGTACCCTGCCTCTCGCCCAAAGATGCTGGGATAGGCTCCAGCCCCCCCGCGACCCGAAAAGGATCAAGCAGAAGAAAATGAATGAATGAAATGAATGTTTGCAATTGTTGCTTAAATATTGAGTAAATATATGTGCTTTTAACTTAAAAGATTAAAATGTGTGGTTACAAACTGTAGGCTTCATGCATTTCTGGCATTCATTTTGCATATGGCCAAGGATTCACCACATGAGAATAAACCTTCTCCAGCCAGCAAGCTTCTCTTTTTTGCTTCTTTTGGCATAAAACTTTAAATTGGTTTTTAATTTAAGTTATTCTGAATAATATGAGTTCATTTGAAGTTAATTTGGACACTCGATTTGGTTATGGCTCGGCTTAAATAGATTGAAGTTTTTTAGCGATTTTCTGAAAGAATGCAGTTCTTATGGTTGACCACAAGATGGAGGCAGTTTTGGAGGAGGAGACAGTGACGTCGCCCCAGAGGTAGTCGATCGGTCTCAACTCCAAGATGGCGGTAAAAGGGTTATGAAAAGTTAAAGTGCCATAATAATAATTCTGTATTATGCCCTACACATATTCTATACATATTCTGTTTGCATTCTTATGAACAAATATGTGGTGCTAAACTCTGGTAAACAGGAATTAGGCAGAGCTATAGAGCCCTCTTTCTACTGTCTCTCTCTCCTTTCCTTTATCCATCCATCCATCCATCTTCTACCGCTTTTCCGGAGGTCCGGGTCGCGGAGGCAGCAGTTCAAGCAAAGAAGCCCAGACTTCCCTTTCCCCAGCCACCTGCTCCAGCTCTTCAGAGAGGATACCAAGGCGTTCCCAGACCAGCTGGGAGACATAGTGTCTCCACCAAGTCCTGGGTCTGCCCCGGGGTCTCCTCCCAGTGGGACGTGCCTGAAACACCTCAAGTGGGAGGCGTCCAGGAGGCATCCGAATCAGATGTCCATACCACCTCAACTGACTCCTTTCAATGTGGAGGAGCAGCGGTTGTACTCTGAGCCTCTCCCGGATGACTGAGCTCCTCACCCTATCTCTGAGGGTGAGTCCAGCAATCCTACAGAGAAAGCTCATTTCAGCCGCTTGTATCCGCGATCTTGTTCTTTCGGTCATTACCCAAAGCTCGTGACCATAGGTGAGAGTAGGAACGTAGATTGACTGGTAAATCGACAGCTTTGCCTTAGAACTAAGCTCCCTCTTCACCACAACAGACCGGTACAACGTCTGCATCACTGCAGATGCTGCTCCAATCCGTCTGTCAATCTCTTGCTCATGGATCGTCACCTTATCGTGGTGGGGGGGGTTTGCGTGCCCCAGTGATCCCTGGAGCTACTGTATATTGTCCGGGGCAATTTGCCTCTGATAGGGTCACCCAAGACAAACTGGTCCTGGGTGAAGGGCCAGACTAAGAATGATCCAACAGACTCTCATGATAAATTCTATATCAAGGATTCAGTGTACCCCACCCGGTATGGGGTTACTGGGGCCCCACCCTGGAGCCAGGCCTGGGGGAGGGGCTCGAAGGCTAGCGTCTGGTGGCCGGGTTTCCACCCATGGGACCCGGCCGGGCTCAGCCCGAAGGAGTTACATGGGTCCGCCCTCCAGTGGGCTCACCACCTGCAGGAGGGATCATGGGAGTCCGGTGTTATGTGGATTAGGTGGCGGTCAAAGGCGGAGACCTTGGCAGACTGATCCCAAGCTTTCTTTCCTTTCCTTTAGTCAGGTCTAATACTTAGTCACACACCCCAAAACCAACACCCACGCACACACCGTAGATCACACATTCTAGAGAACAGTAACGTGAACAGTGGATGGCCTGTTCATGTCAGAGTTAGATTGGCCAATCAGACAGTCACTTACAAGCCCATCCTATTGTACGGGGTTGGTCTAACCAACCCGAGAAGATTAATTTAAGTTGCACCCGGAAGTCGGGATCAGTCTGACGACGTTCCCAAAGGGACTGCATCACACTGATCCAGCACTGCTTGCTTTACATGTGATCTGACATTTCCAGCCTGTGTTGTGTTATAGCTTAGTTTTTCTTTTTTCTCTGTGACACTATGTCTTAGATTTGTTTTTGAATAGTAACCGCTTAACTTAGACTAGCTCAGTTTTCTTTTTCTCTCAGTCATATTTTGTCTTAGCCTTGTTTTAAATTGTAATCGCTCTTGTCTTGTTTTCTCTTTTTTCTCCTTTGAATTCTTGGATGGAATATGGGTGGGCAATATAAGCTGCGGCTTCAGCCATCACCCATTTCGGATAACTCACGTGGAATTGTATAGTAGAAGGAGTCTTTGTCTAATTTGACCTTGTTGTTATATTATACAGTTTCTTTTAACCTGTAATGTACTATCCGAAATAAATAAATTCATTCATTCATTCATCTCTAAATAAATGTTACATCTTTGAATTGAAGAATTCTCTGGCTTGTTCTTGGATCTTTCAATCAAAGAATCTGGTATTTTCTAACAGCAGCTAAGGAAAGGTGCTTCACTAAGTGGACTTAAAATGGCATCGCACTCTACAAATGCGCAGTTCTGGTGCACAAGGCCTTATCGGTCACCCAGGATGAGAACGGGGCCCACTGACCATGTTTTGCTCTGTTTTGCGCTTCTGCTGGCTTGCTCCTGCCAGCAACTTTTTAAAAGAATGGCGGATGGCCCCTGTTAATCCGTTGTTTTCCACTCATACAAGAGTACTCTTAAACAATGGTTAAGTCAGTTACCTCGCCAGGAAAACTCACCAACAAGTTGAATTAACAAAAGAGGGATCGGATTCTTCATGATTGCGTGTTTTTCAGGCCTATTTTTAATTAATTCAGCACATAATAATGCTTTACTGAAGTTATAGCATGCTTTAAAAAAACAGTCTGGTCAGTGGAGCAGCAAGCGGGGGTCTACAACCCCTCCTCCTTGTGCTTCTACACACACAGACACTAAGCAGGGCAGATAAGAGGTCACTCACCTCCTCCCCTGTGTGTTCTCTCTCTCTCTCACACACACACACACACACTCTGAGCAGATAAGAGCAAGGGGGGCCAAACACAAGCACCTGGCTGGGCAGCCAGATCATCATCATCATCATCATAGCAGTCTGTCGTAGGCAACAATGACTGTTTCATTTAGGTCTGATCAGATTCCTCCACACAGCTCTGTCCTTAGCCTTCCGCTGCCAGGAACTCTTGTCTATATCCAACTTCTTCAAGTTTCTTTTTACAGTATCTTTAAATCTGAGCCTTGGTCTACCCTGATTGCGTTTGCCCTCGCATAACTGTGAGTAGAATAACTGCCGAGGGAGACGCTGGTGGGCCATCCTCTCAGCATGTCTGAGCCATCTCAGGTTCATCTGTATTAGCATGTCCTCCATTGATGGTAGACCAGCTTGTTTCAACACTTCTATGTTGGTTATCTTGTCTTTCCATGAGATGTTCATTATGCCTCGAAGGTGTCTCATCATGTACGCGTGGAGTTTCTGCACCTGCACTCTGTAGACAGTCCAAGTTTCAGCACCGTACAATAGAGTAGCCAGTACTGTCGCTCTGTACACTTTGCATTTCACACGGATAGACACATGTCGGTTGTTCCACAGTCTCTCCCTCAAGTTTCCAAACACAGCGCTTGCTCTTCCCATTCTGAGAGATACAGTAGTTCATCCTCCAGCCTAGCATTCTCTGAAACAGTACTCCCTAGATACTTGAAAGTCTTGCACTTGACTAGTGGCTCTGTACCAGTGCTGATCTCTTCTGGTAGTGATGTTTGGAACTTTGGTGGTTGATAAAGGCACTCTGTCTTCTTGATGTTGATTTTGAGGCTGAATTGGCTAGCTGCTCTTGCAAATTTCTCCACTAAAGATTGCATATCTTCCACATTGTGTGCAACTAGAGCACTGTCGTCAGCAAAGAGCATTTTTCTTACTACCTTTATCAATGTCTTACTCTTGGCTTTAAACTGTGCCACACTGAACAAGTCTGCTTCTTTCCTTGTTTGAATGTATACTTCTTCTGAAGTGTCTTTGAAGGCCACCTCAAGCATGGCTGCCAGATATAGTGAGAAGAGTGTAGGCGCCAGCACACACCCTTGTTTCACCCCATTGCTTACTGAAAAGTCTTTAGATACTGAACCACTCATTGCCACATTTGCTTGCATACCTGTATGGAGTGCCTCGATCAGGCTGACAAACTTCTCTGTACAGCCATATTTCTTGAGTACCTGCCAAAGTCCTTGTCGCGAAACAGTATCGAAGGCTTTACTGAAGTCTATGAAGACTACATAAAGCGGCATGTTCTGTTCGATACACTTTCCTTGAACCTGTTTCAAGCAGAAAATCATGTCCATTGTGCTTCTTCCACTTCTAAAGCCGCACTAGGTTTCCGGTAGTACTTTCTGCGAGATGTGTTCATTGAGTCTGTTCAGTAGTATACGTGAGAGAATCTTACCAACAGTGCCTAGCAGTGATATACCTCAGTAATTTCCACTATCTTCCCTGTCACCCTTCTTGAACAAAGGCACAATACTTGCATCCTTCCAGTCTTGAGGTACTTTCTGGGCATCCCATATCTCTTAGATGAGCTTATGCAGGCAGTTGGTCAGCTGAACACCACCAAATTTCCACACTTCTGCTGGAATTCCATCCCTTCCTGGAGCTTTACCATCCTGTGTTGTCCTGATAGCTGCCATTAGTTCATCAAAATTTGGTGGTTCATCCAGACTTGATATAGCTGGTCGCTGCACTACAGCTTCTTTAGCCTCTTCAGTGAGATCTCCAGAGTTGTTTAGTAGTTGGTCAAAGTGGTCTGCAAATCTGTCCAGGATCTTGTCTTTTTCCTGCAAAACTGTTTCACCATCCTTAGCCTTTAGTTGGATCAATCATCTTGGTTTAGGGCCGTAGATTTCTCTCAAACCTGTGAAGAATGTTTTCATGTCCTTCCTGTCTGCTGCAGTTTGAAGTTCCTCCGCTTTTTCATCCCACCAGTTGGACTTCATCAATCTGGTGTACTTCTGTAGCTCACTCTGAGCCTTTGAGTATTTCTTCTTCTTCGACCTTGTGTTACACTGAAGGTTTTCCTGCCTAGCTGTATTTGTCACTTCTAGTAGTTTCTTCAGGTGTTCATCATGCTCATCAAACCAATCTTGATGTTTCCTCTCAGGGTGGCCTAATACAGCACTCGCAGTCTGATACACCGTATCCTTCAGTGTTGCCCATTTCTCTTCTATGTCATTCTCTGAGTTGTTGCTGTCCCAGTCTTTCAAGTTTTCATCCATTTCCTGTGTAAGTTGTTCTTGCTTCTTTTGGCCTTTCAGTGCACTAGTGTTTAGCTTCCGTGGTGGCTTTACACCCGTCCTGCAGTGCTGTTTTCGTCTCCAAATCCTAAATCTAGATCTCAGCATAACATGATCAGTGCCACAGTCCACGCCTCTCATTGCTCTGGTGTCCAATACATCCCTTATGTCTCTCTGCCTGACTATGATGTAGTCTAATAAGTGCCAGTGCTTGGATCTTGGGTGCATCCATGTCTTCTTGTGCATGTCCTTGTGCTTAAATAGAGTGTTGGTTATCACAAGGTTGTACTCTGAACATAGTGCAAGTAGAAGTTCTCCATTAGCATTGCACTTGCCTACTCCATGACTGCCTAGCACTCCTTTCCATTTCTCAGTGTCCGAACCAACTCTGGCATTAAAATCTCCAACGAGTATCAGCCTCTCATCAGTCGGTACACACCTGATAGTCTCACGTAAATCACTGTAGAACTCTTCCTTCACCTCCTCTGTGTTGGTCATTGTTGGGGCATATACACTGATGAGTGTGGCATACATCTTCCGCTGTAGTGGGAGTCTCATTGATTGGCACCGGTTCCTCATCAAGCATTGCTGCTATCTCCTTTCTAACTGCAAAGCCCACTCCTGCTTCTCTCCTTTCTTGAGTTGATCTCCCACTCCAAAAGAAGATGTACCCATGGTCTTCCAAGCTGTCATATCCAGGCAATCTTGTTTCACTAAGTGCAGCTATGTCTACATTGTACCTGTTCATTTCCAGGGCCACAAGTGTGGTCTGTCTTTCTGGGCGCTGTGATGTTGTTCTGTCCAACAGAGTGCGTACATTCCATTCTGCTACACACAACGCTGCTGTTTTCCTTTTCTTTTGTCTTCCTGCTAGCTTACTTTTCGCTGCCTGTCGGAGTGTGAACAGATCAGAGCGGACCTTGTAAGCCCGGGCGACGTCCGAGCCGGTATGAGTTGCTTTCTGAGTGACCATTTCATGAAACTGCTTGCAAAGTATTTGAGTACCGCTAGCTTTTGCTGGACTAGTAGCACATTCTTGGCAAAAAAGGTATTATCAGTGGCAAGGACAAGCCAAGACAAACTGACTCCAGTATCTGTTGCAGTGACTGACCAGATGATAGGTTTGTTTATCTCTGCTCTTTGTGTAGTGCATGTCACGATGCACCAACTGGCACAGTCCACCACAGACCTTGCGACAGATGTGTTTATCTGCCAGGATGTCCAGTCTCACCCTGTGTAACTGGGGGTGGTCCACCACAGACCTGTGGCAGATATTGTTTTTAGTTCTGCCAGGATGCCCTGTTTCACCCTCCACGCCCTTGGAAGGGTGGGGATGCCGGTTGAGTCGCCAATGGCCCGACCCATGAGACAGGTAGTACCGGTTTCATGGTTACCCGGTAGCAAGCAAGCCAATGCCTGACCTGACAAAAAAAAAAATAAAAAATCAGCAGCCAGATACAGAGAGAAAAAAGTAGGGGGGGGGGGGGGTTCGTGCAAGAGACCAGCTTTGACTATACCAACACAGCTTATGAAATCATAATTTCACGTCCATCTAGAGTTTTTCAGAGCCTCAATCGGACAGCGCCATAAAATGTAATGAAATTAAGGGTTTTTATAGGTAATTTAATGTTGGTATATGTATTAATGTAAATATGAATTTGAGTAGGAATGAAGATTTACTTTCATCACACTCAATTCCTCGTTAGGGCACCATCTACGTTTTATAGAGGTGGAAACTCTTATGAACAAAGACTTAAGCTTAAGAATTTAGCAATTAGTAAGTTAAGCCTTAGTTAAAAATCCTATTGAAAATATTTGATCAGTCTCATAATAAACCATTGTGTGAGTTCTTGTCTCTGATGATCCAGAAGATGGACATGAAATCGAACAATAACTCCTACATGTCTTCCAATGATTTAATAAGAAATGTCAGAATAGGTTAATATATGTGGAAAACTTTAAAACAGAGAATTCACATGTATCATGGGCATCATAGACTGTTTCTGAGTTACTTATGAATCAAGATTTGTGGAACCAAATGAAGCATAGTTTAATTTGTCAGCATACTGGAAATTGGAAAACTATAAAATAGCATTGGTTAAGAAAAAGTGGATGCAATTTTATGAAGAAGATGCTAATTAACTTTATAAAAATTTAGAAAATTTGTTTTAATCTGAAAAAGAACATAAATTAATGAAAGATGACATGCATTTTGAGATTCTTATGGGGGTCTGCATAAATTAGGTTAAAAGAACTTATACCAGGAATATTCTGAAGAATTAAGGTTAAATTGACAACAGACCCTCAGCCAAGCAGAATCATTGCATCCCAACGGGTAGCAGGCGGGTCCACTGGATTCTGTTTCACTGGACCAGCGTGGGTCTGTGGGGAGGCTGGCAAACAGGCTCCTTACGACTTATGGCCGAACTCCCAGGATCACAACGGCTGGTCTCCAGCAGGCTGGGCAAGGTCTTCTCTGATGCACTGAAGAAGGAATTCGTTTACGGTGCAAAGTCCCATCAGAAAGTCAAATTACATCACAAACTCGTTTCTTCCGATGTTGGTGGTTTAAATGAGTTGGTTTAGCTTTAAAAAAAATTAAAATCTTCTTGCACGATGATTTAAAGAAAAAGAAGAATCAAATAAGAAAAATGAATTTTAAAGAAAAGAAACAGGATTTACACAGAGCATGACAGGCTCTGGGCCCTTCTTAAAAGATAGGAAAAATTGGAGGAGCAGAGAAAGCTGCTCACAGCTTGACCAACGCCCCAAGACAGACTGGACAGAGAGCAATAAAACAAGTTTTCAAGGGTGTTGTAGGGTGGTCCTAAACTTCAGGAAACTTGAGCTGGCCCAAATATATTTGAGCTTTGTTCAACAAAAGTAATAAACTCGACCTAAAAAGGGAAATGCAATGAAGCTTTGAACTCTTGGTCAGTTAAAGTGCAGCTATGGTCCCCTGAAGAATAAGGAGGGGAAGAGACATTTGATCTGAGAAGTGAGACCCCCCTTTAAGACACATGTTGCTGAAAGCATAAATTCCTTAAACTTCAGTGATTAAGATATTCTACTTCAATAATAAGGGAACGATCAATATCTCTACATCGTACTGTGGGACTAATTTGTGATAGAAAGCATGCAAACATTAATTTCTTCTTGAAAACAGAGCAGCACATATCACATTATATCAGATCATTTCAATCGAAGAATTTGAAACCCATATTGTCCATCCCAGAGTTCAACCAGGTCTTTGTTGGCAGATACTGTCTTAAGAGAAAGAATATGAGTTAGTTCATAGTCCATAAGGCATAAATTCCACTACAAAGGAAAAAGTTAAAAATTCCTGATTCGTCCACCAGATGACACAATGAAACTGGTTGTTTACTGGAGAGTCTTGGCTTCCCCATCTGGTTTATGTCGCTCAATAAATCTACTGATTAGGAACATTCTTTTGCCAGAGAGTCTTGGAGAAAGGGATTATCTTCCGCTTTAGATAGATAGATAGAGTAGTTTATTTGACAGGGACAGTGCAATAAACATAGACAATTAATCAATGACAATCAATCTGATGTGTTGCACATAGAGTGTATAGCTATTAGCTAATTTGCAACTCTTGTCCCTGGATGGGCTTTAGAAAAGAGAATCAAGTAAAGAAAAAAAAATAAAAAATAAATAAACACAATAACCACATACATCAATGCAAAAAAGATTATAAATACACAATTATAAATATTATAAATACACAAATATAACAACCTGACTCACATTTGCCTATTTCAGGCCTCTCTCCCTTCGTCACTCACTATAAACAAACACATTCATTCCTTCCCTTCATTCACTCTCACCTTGCAGACAATCAATTCATACATGAGTACATTCTTGTTTATTTTTCAGCCATTTTACGGCTCAGGGATCGTGTTACAGCTCTAGTCCCTGGGTGAGAAAAGTAATCTCAAGAGCCAGACTTTTGAGTTGAAACAATTTTTCTTCAGCAAAGAATAATTTTATAAATTGGAACTCAAAGTCACACTACAACACTCTCTTGTGTGCATCAATCCAACATGACTTCCAGCCACATGATTGGTTTGTGGCAGTGTATTCTCATTTTTATTGCCTTTTTGTGCTGTCTGTCAAAACACTGAACGAATGACTTCTATCAACGTTCCATCGAAAATGTATTATGTCTCTATCAAGAAAAAGCTATTTCGCAATAATTATCGTTATCATTTTATCGCCCAGCCCTACTTGGAATTGGTTATTTTTCAACAATTGATCATTCACCCAGAAGTCATTGTCAAGCACTTAAATGATGGTAAAGTTGAGTACAATCCTTTGTAGTCCTTACTTGATTGTCTTTTCCAGGGGAGAGTGAAACCATGTGAGGTCATCCAGAGGAGAGAGATTGCCACTGGAGAGAGGGCAGGTGGCTGGGTGAGCACTGGAGCCAAGGAGAAACTGGCAGCAGGCTGCCAGACAGGTAGATTCAACCTGGGTGCAAGGAGAAGATTAGGTGAGTGGGAGCCAGAACACTGAAGCAAGAGTTGCTGTCAGTCATGGAGGTCATGAGGAGTGGGTTTACCAGCATGATGTTCCCGTTATGTCCTAATAACAGGAGACCTGAGCCTTGTTGAACCAAGCAACAAATTGAACCTTATTGGGATTCACACTCAGTATAGTACATACTGGCCGTAGCCCACCTGACGTCACTACGTCGACTGCCTGGCATCTGCTACGGCAATCCCCAAAGGTCAAATCCCTATACAACACCCCCCCCCCTTACAAAACGTGAAAGCACCATAAAGAACACATATATACAAAATGGAGCCCCCCCCCCCCGTAAATTTAGCTAGAAAACCCCTTAGAACACATACAATATAGACAGTTTAGGGGTTTTTTTTGCAACACACAGAACAACAACGCTAGCCAGCTAAATGGGCACCTGGGTAGACTGCCAGGGTACCCTCCCATGTTGGGGCGGATTATTCTGCTGCCCATTCCCAACACGCTTCAGCTAAAGCTACTTTACATACAAAGTCATCAAGGTATTTGGGCCTCTGACACGTCCTAGCAGAGCGCCTCACCAGAGGAGGACCTGCTCTAGGCTCCGTTGGCTGCACCTGAGAGTCCCCAACACCCCCATCAGATAAGTAAGTCCCAACCCTCATCAGTCCGCTCCGCCGCAGCTCCCGGACCCTATGAAGGCAACGACTTCCTGAGTCAGCTGGAATGCCATCGTGACCCATCCGAGAGCTCAATTGTGTCCCGGCCCCACTGCCTCACGATCTGTAGTGGCCCCGTCCAGAAAGGTTGCAGTTTATGCATGCGGTTGGGATGCTTAATCCAGACCCGGTCTGACACATCAAGTCCGTGGGCCTTCGCCCTGTGCTTCCTGTCGAAATGTCATTTCATCTTCTGCTGTTGGGCAAAGACCCGGTCTCGTGGAGGGTCTGTGTTCCCCAGAAGGGAGGTTGTGGGGGGTCTCAGTCGGTCCAGGGGCAGCCGGAATTCATGCCCCAGCATGAGTTTCGCCGGGGAGCACCCTGTCGTGGCGTGGGCCGTTGCTCTGTAGTGGAGAAATGTGCTCTGGAGGGCATCCAGGAAAGTGAAGCAATCCGCCAAATGGGCTCTCAGACCATTTTTCAGAGTCATGTTGAAACGCTCCATGCCCCCATTGGCTTGGGGGTGGTAGAATGCGGTTTTGATGTGTTCCACACCCTTAACACCCAAAAACTCCTCAAATCCCCCAGAGGTGAACTGCGGGCCATTGTCTGTAGTAATGGCATCCGGGACCCCCCATCTGGTGAACAGTGACGAGAGGAAATCTGTAACCACATCCACCGTGACCGAATTAGTGGGTAACACCTCCGGCCATTTGGAGAACAGATCGTAGACCACTAGCAAAAAAACAGCTGTTTGGGGGTGCCTTATGTAGTTCACTGCACATGTCCAATTGGATGTACTTCCAAGGGCCCTCTGGGTACGGTAATGGTCGCAGGGGTGGAGGGGGGAGGTGGCTTGCTGGTCTTCCAGCTATCCAAGCACAGAACACAGTTCTTCACCATAGTTTCAATGTCCTTATCGATACCAGGCCACCAAACTGAATCACTGCAATGCTGCTTCACTCTGACCACACCCATGTGACCCTCGTGGAGCTTTGTCACAACTCGTGATCTCAGAGACACCGAGATCAATGTGCAGTGTCCCCTTGCCACACTCCGTTCCAGCAACTCAGTTCGTCTCTGAACCGGTGAAAATGTGCCAGATCATCCTGTGCTTTTGTGGGCCAACCCTCCCTGTTGGCCGAGCATAGTTGTAACAATGTGGGGTCCCGTTCCGACTCTGCCCGGAGCTCCTGGAGGGACACGATGTCCCGAAGGGGTCCGTGCAGCATGTTGACCAGATCTGCCTCCGTGGGGTCATCGTCGTCTTCCGGTTGTGCGGTATTGGTCGTAGCATGGGACAGGAGATCTGCCACTACGTTCTGTTTTCCAGGAGTGAACTGGGTAATAAAGTTGTAGGCCCTTAGCTGCTCAGTCCACCTGTGGATCCTTAGGGGCCTGTGTCTCAAGCCTGTCATCTCCAGCAGTGTCGTCAACGCCCGGTGGTTCATTCGCAGGGTGAAATGGCATCCGTAGAGGTAGATGTGCCACCATTCACACACCCAGACACAAGCGAGCACCTCTCTCTTACCCACAGCATATTTCTGTTCAGCCGCTGAAAGGGACCTCAACGCGAATGCCACTGTCTTGCACTTGAGACATAACCACCCCCACCACAGAACCACACGCGTCCAAAGTCACAAAAGTCGGCCATTTTGGATCAAAGTGGGCCAACACTGGAGGGGAGGGGAGGGGAGGGGAGTTGAGGCTTCAGCCTAGTGACTGCTGCTGAGCAGGCCGGGGTCCACTGCCATGGTGTGTCCTGCTTCAGAAGGGCCCAGAGCGGTTCGATAGTCTCTGAATAATGAGGAATAAAATGCCCGTAAAAGTTCACCATGCCCAGGAACGAGGAGATTTGTGCGGGTGTCGTGGGATTGGGGAGATGAAGGACTGCCTCCACGTTCGAGTGCAGGGGGCTCAGGCCCTCAGCCGCCAGCAACTCAATGGAATCTGCCGCAAAAATGCACTTTTCCCCATTCAACATGACTCTGTGCTCCAGCAGCACCTCCATAACTCATCTCAAATGACTGTCATGCTCTTCCCGCAATGCACCGTGAACCACGATGTCGTCCAGGTACACCACTACACCCCTGAGGCCGGCCAGAATTGTGGACATAATTTCTGAAAGCAGCTAGGTGCTGAGCTCAGACCAAAAGGCCTGCGGGTGTACCTAAAAATGCCCATGTGGGTCATGAACGCCGTCAGGTTCCTGCTGGCTAGGTGAAAGGGCACCTGCAGATAACCCTGGCAGAGATCTAACCTGGTGAACACTCTTGAGCTGCTGAACGTTGCGGTGAGTTCCTTCTTCGTGGGGAGCAAGTTTGTCCGGGATAATTGCTTTATTAACCATCGTGAGGTCAATAGATGGCCAGATGCCGCCCATCTTCTTCATGGCCACCACGATGTTCAAAATCCACGTCGAGGCATCCACTTTTTCAATGATGCCAGCTTTAAGCAGTTTGTTCAGTTCCACTGTGATGTCGTCCTATGGGGTGAAGGGAAGCCGCCATAATGGTTGGATCTTGGGCGTCACGCTTGGGTCGATGAGCGAGCGGTGGTTGAAGGCTTTAATATATCCAAGGCCCACGAACGACGCCGACCAGTGGATATGCCATTCAGGGGACACCATCAGCACTGTTGAGCCCGCTGGGCCTGTGATGGAAAATCCTAATTCACCCAGCAGATCGATTCCCAGCAAGTCGGCCTTCTGGCGCGAAACTTGGAAGGTAAACGCAGGAATAATCTTTGGCCCACATTTTACCGGGAAGCTGACTGTGCCCACCATGTCAATTTTAGCATGACTGTACCCAAACATTTTCACTGCCCCTGCTTTGATGGTTTTGCCTGGGAAAAGTCTTTTCAATGTGGCCATGCTCAGTGTGGATTTACCAGCCCCTGAGTCCACCATAAGCAGCACATGGACCCCATCTAGCTGCAAGACGTACCACTTTAACGGCCCCTTCCTGATGCCCGCCACACACACCTACGTCATGCTTTCAGGCTCCGCAGCTGATTTTTTTAATAGCAGTGGTGCAGACCCTGGCCCAGTGATTAGAACGGCCGCAGTTATGGCACTTTTTCCCTCTGGCGGGGCAAGTGGATATGCCCACCTGGTGACGGAGATAACCACAGCTGCCACACAGATCCCGAGCTTCTGCTCCTGCCCGTGCCATGGTCCGCCGCCTTTTGGGGGTCCGCCCTGAAGGATTAGCTGCGCTGTTAGTGGCCTGACGTGGAGTAGAAGCTTGGGTGGCTAGGTTCTCTTTAGTTAGCACTTGTAGACCTAGTTGGGTAGCGGACTCAATCTGGCTGGTCAAGTCAACCACTTTCTTCAGTGTGAAGACGTCCGTAGTTGGTGTTAGCTTTTCTTTGAGCCACTCATTGCTTATACTGTGTGCTAGCTTGTCACAGACTAGCTCCTCCTCAATTGGCCCAAAGGCACACTTGCTTGCTAGGCTAGAGTTCCATTATGAAACATTGGGTGGACTCATCAGCTTGTTTTCGGCGGTCGAAGAATTTATATCTTCGCACTGTGATGTTGGACTGATCCATAAAGAAATTGTCCATTATGTCCAGACACTCCTTCAACAAGCCTTTGCCACCCAGCATGTGAAACACACTGTTGGCCTTCCTCACTGAGGCAGTAAATGAGCAGGCTCCTCCGTCTCTCTTCATCGGTGCCGCCCAGGCCAGCCGCAGTGATGTACACCTTGAACGCCTCCAGCCAGCGGCGCCATGGTGTAGTTGGCACACCCGGAGACTGTAAGAACAGAGGTGGCGGTTTTATGCATGCTCCCATGGTTTAGTCCTCATCACCAAAATGTTATGTCCTAATAACGGGGGACCTGAGCCATGTTGAAACAAGCAATGAACTGAACTTTATTGGGATTCACACTCAGTATACATACTGGCCATAGCCCGCCTGACGTCACTACATCAACTGCCTGGCGTTGGCTACGGCAAGCCCCAAAGGTCAAATCCCAAAACAACAGTTCCCACGATGATCAGCTTCCAGACTGAAGGTTATACCATATAGTCATGGGACTGTGATCACTTACAGGTCAGGTTGATCACCCAGCTGGACAAATTAACCTCCCAGCTCCTGATGAGAGAGTTATGCAGAAACAAAGAGCTATGCAAGACAAGATGGTGCTGTGCTCACCCAGATCTATGACTTAACCAATAAATGTCTATACTGTATGCCACTTTTGAAGCATTCTTATTGGCTGTATGGGAGCACACCAAGGAGTGCAGTGTGTATAGTAAATGATTAAACTCCCCCTGACATGTTTGTATGAAAACCCAAATGCAGACACAGACTCGATTATAAATCACAATGATCTTTATTAATGAAGTGGATGAGTGTGTGAGTGGATGGATGTGAGTGCAGAGCGGGAGAGAACTGGCAACCCTGCGAGAAGAGAGGAGAGAGGGAACTGATTACAGTTCAGCAACAATGGGTTGAATGGGCTGAATAATAAGTTCTCTGACGGAGTTCAGGAGTTGTAGAAGCACTGAAGAGTAGCTTTGTCCACTCCAGGTTACCAGCGTCTCGCTTGGGAGGTGCAGTGTCCATGAAGAGGGAGATGGAGCAGGTGCAGCCACAGCTGAGGGATGAGAGGAAGGAGTGAGTACTGTGAGTGGAGGCACTTACGGAGCAGGGAATGGGAGTAGCCTCCAGCTGACGAGAGAGTATCCGGTCCGCCGCCTGGAGCAGAGGTGAGTCCACCACCTGGAGGAAAGTCCACCTGTGCACAGGGGAGAGAGGAGGAGAAAAGCAGGAGTAGGAGGAGAAGTATCCAGTGAGACAAGCTTACTGTAGAGTTGAGGAGGCGAAGCTCCCAGACGAATAGGTGCAGGAACAATGCAAGGAAGGGAGGCGAAACTCCCAGCAGTAGAGAAGGGCGAGTCAGGACGAGGATGGCTTCACCCAAGGAGCGTTGACGTCTCCGTGCAGGAGTGCAGGAATCCACTCCTAATAAAAGGTGTCTAATTGGAGAGAGCAGGTGTGAGAGCAGGTGCAGCTGAGGATGATATTTAGTAAGCAGGGAGCACACAGCGCAAATCATTACAGTACCCCCCCCCCCCCCAAGGGACGCCTCCTGGCGGCCGACTCAGCCTGCTGGGATGAGTCTGATGGAAGTCCCTGATTAGCTGTCGATCAATGATGAAGGATGACCACACCCAGGATCTTTCCTCTGGACCATACCCGGCCCAGTCCAGCAGGTACTGGAGACCCCGACCCCAGCGTCATACATCCAAGATGCGCTTGGCCTTGTGGGCCAGAGCACTATCGAGCATAACTGGAGGGGGCAGCGGCTTGGGTGGAGGACAGAGAGGACTTGAAGAAACCGGCTTTGCCTGGGAGACATGAAAGGTAGGACAAATACGCATGGTAGGGGGGAGGGACAGGTGGACAGCGACTGGGTTGACAATGTGAGAGATGGGAAAAGGACCAATAAAATGGGAAGAAAGCTTCTTGGACTCAGCTTTGAAGTTAATGTTCTTGGTAGATAGCCATACCTTTTGTCCAACCTGGTAAGGCGGCGCTGGGGTCCTCCGACAGTTGGCGATTTCAGAATTACGACCAGCGGTGCACTGAGAAGTAGGGGGTGATGTATATGCCTGTGTGTGTTGTGTTTGTGGGTATGTTTACAGGAGGGTTGGAAGGGGTGGGGCTGTATCATGTAAAATATGTAATTAAATGTGTCTATTGTTTTTATCTATGTAAAACACTTTGCGCAGCATCTAATGTTTTAAAAAGTGCTATACAAATAAAGTTTGATTGATTGATTGAAGAGCGGCCTTGGCAGACCTCCAGATTCGACGGCATCGTTTGATGTGGGCTTGCACAGATGGAACTGTGATCTCCTCCTCCCCTTCCAGGAACAACAGAGGGTTGTTGCCCAACGACGCCTCAAAAGGGGAGAGGCCCGTGGCCGTGGAAATGGCGGAGTTGTGAGCATACTCAATCCAAGGTAAGTATGAACTCCATGAAGCAGGGTTAGAGGCAGTAACAGACCTCAGTGCCGCCTCCAGCGATTAGCGCACTCACATTGGCCATTGCTCTGTGCTTGACAACCTGAAGACAAGCTGACTGTTGCCCCAATGACCTTGCAGAAGGTCCACCATACCTGGGACACACACTGGGGACTCCGGTCTGACACGATGTCCAAGGGAATCCTGTGTAGACATACCACATGCAGGACCAACAAGTCGGCTGTCTCCTTGGCCGAAGGGAGCATGTGAAGGGGGATGAAGTGAGCTGCCTTCGAAAATCTGTCCACGATTGTGAGAATAACCGTGTGACCCATGGAGGGAGGAAGACCCGTCACAAAGTCCATGGCGAAGTGAGACCAAGGCCTGGTGGGGATGGGAAAGGGGTGCAGCAGTCCCGAAGGAGGAGGACAATTTCCCGGTGGCACACTGAGGACAGGACCAAACGAAGTCGATAACATCCTTTCTCATAGATGGCCACCAGAAGGTCCTCTGAATGTGGGACAGGGTGCGATCCATCCCGGGGTGACACATGACCTTGGAGGAGTGTAACCAGTTGATGACCTCACTACGCACAGTAGAAGAGACATAGAGCTGTCCCGCTGGACCCCCGCACGGGTCAGATTCGGCTACCTGCGCTCTCTTAACCTTCTCCTTGATCTCCCAGGAAAGCATGCCGACAACGCACGAGGGGGAGACAATGGGGTGCAGCTCAGCCGTGGCAGTATCAGGGGAGAACTGCCTGGAGAGTGCATCAGGTTTGGTGTTTTTGCAACCCAGGTGATAGGTGATGGTAAAGTTGAATCTGCTGAAGAACAGAGACCAGCGGGCTTGCCTAGAATTCAGATGCTTGGCCGTTCTAAGGTACTCCAGGTTCTTGTGGTCGGTCCAAACCACGAATGGCAGCACCACTCTTCCAAGGCTAGCTTGACGGCCAGTAATTCCCGATCCCCCACATCATAATTCCTTTCAGCCGGGGACAGGCGTCTGGAGAAGAAGGCGCAAGGATGGATCTTGTTGTCTGAGGGAGAGTGCTGAGACAACACCGCCCCAACTCCGAAATCCGAGGCGTCCACCTCCACCAGGAATTGTAGGAATGGGTCTACCTGGGCAAGGATAGGGAGAAAAGAAAAAAGATTTCAGTTCAGAAAACGCCGCCTCAGCCTCATTGGACCAATGGAAAGGAACCTTAGTGGAGGTGAGACGGGTGAGTGGCAGGGCAGTCAAACTGTAATTGCGGATGAATCGGCGGTAAAAATTGGCGAAACCCAGGAACTGTTGTAGCTGCTTACCGGAAGAGGGGACTGGCCACTCCACAACAGCTTTAAGCTTACCCGGATCCGCTCGGATCTCCTTATAGCTGATGACGAATCCCAAGAAGGTGGTGGACGATGTATGGAGCTCACACTTTTCGGCCTTGACGTATAGCTGATTTTCCAGCAGCCGCTGAAGGACCCTTCGAACATGTACCCGATGCTCCTCAAGACAATGAGTAAAGATGAGGATGTCATCCAAGTACACAAAAAGAAACAAACCCAGGAAGTCCTTCAGCACGTCGTTGATGAGCCTTTGGAACACAGTCAGCATGTTGGTGAGTCCAAACAGCATCACAAGATACTCAAAATGACCACTAAGAGTGTGGAACGCCGTCTTCCACTAATCCCCCTCCTTAATCCGGACCAGGTGGTAGGCATTGCGTAGGTCAAGCTTAGTGAAGACAGAGGACCCCTGGAGAGAATCAAAAGCAGAATTAATCAGGGGCAGAGTGTACTTGTCCTTCACAGTGATGTTATTAAGATCCCTAAAATCAATGCAGGGTCGGAGGGAGCCGTCCTTTTTGCCCACAAAAAACCCCAGCCCCCACTGCCGATGAAGAGGCTCTAATAATGCCCGAGCTTAAAGATTCCTTAATGTATTTATCCATTGCTTCTCGCGCCAGGGCTGAAAGGCTATAAAGTCGGCTGGAGGGCAAAGGAGCCCCCGGCAGGAGGTTAATGGAGCAGTCATAAGGGCGGATGGGAGGCAGAGAGAGAGCTTCGGTCTTGCTGAATACCGGAGCAAGGTCATGGTACTCCGGGGGAACCAGGGAGAGATCAGGCGCGTGCGTAGATGGGGCAGAAATGGGCACCGAGGGGGAGCAGGCTGCTGACTGTAAACACGTATTCAGACAAAAAGTACTCCATGAAATGATGTTCCCTGTCTGCCAATCTATAACAGGATTATGGAGCCTGAGCCAGGGGTAACCCAAAATAACAGGGGAGGCAGAGACAGGTAAAACAAAAAACTGATGTGCTCCCGATGATTACCTGAGACCAAGATTGAGACGGGGGCAGTCTGCTTGGAGACAGTCATGAGGGGCACATTAGAAAGTGCAATCAACTTCAGTGGTGTGTTGAGGTTATGACAGGGGAGTTTTAGCCAGGTTGCCAGACTCTCAGAAATAAAGCTCTGCTCCGCACCCGAATCAATGAGAACCTTGGTGGTGATTTCAATGTGACTATGTTGAAAGTGAATTGGTAAGATCAGTCGTGTAAGGGTTTTAGCTTTAATCGCGTCCGTTAGTCCCCCTACTGTGACGAACAAACCCACCCTTTTGGCAGATTGGGATAAAAGGTGACTTCATGCTCAACACTAGCACAATAACTGCATAGCCCGAGGGCCCGGCGGCATTGTTGCCCCACAAGAGGCAACTTGGAGTGACCCACCAGCATAGGCTCCTCGGCCTCCGGGGATTCCAGGGGAGGGAGGGCAAGGAGTGAAGACTGAGAGGGAGGACGAGACTGCGAGTCCGGACGATTGGACCCACGGCGCTCGCTAGCCCGCTCCCTTAAGCGATTATCAATACTAATAGCCAGGGAAATTAAGTCATGTAATGAAGGTTTTTCTAAACTGGCCAGTTCATCTCTGAGACTCGGGTTGACGCTGCGTGTAAAAATGCTACAAAGAGAGCCATCCTCCCACCCCACTTCCGCCGCAACAACCCAGAAGTCAACTGAGTAGTCGGCTACAGACCTAGCCCCCTGCCGGAGGTTAAGGAGAAGGGAGGTGAGGACACTATCCCGGTCAAAGTGGTCAAAAACCTCCGAAAACACAGAAATAAACTGATCGTATGTGTAATTGGAATAATCGGGGCGGGCCATTACGGCCGAAGTCCAGGTGAGTGCCCGTCCCTCCAGTAAATTAACAAGGTAACTGATCTGGCTGTGGTTAGTAGGAAAATCCTCCAGTACCTGCTGAAACACCAGATTACACTGAAGCAAAAACCCACGAGCCTCCCCCAGCTTACCATTGAATTGAGTAGGAGTGGGAACTGGAGTGAGTCGAGTGGGCTGCGCGGGAGAGGGGGTGGAAAGCGATAGCCCAGCCGACCCCCTGGGGTCAGAGTGAGAGGACCCTGCCAGGGTAAACTGGTCGAGCCGGGAATTAATCTGTGTTAATTGATTCAGGATCACCTGCTGCTGATAAGTGAGCTGATCTAATCGAGCCTTCATGTTGTTAAGGCGTTGTGCAAAACCACTGTCTGCTGGGTTTTCAACACGGAGACGTACAGACATGTTTGCATGAAAACCCAAATGCAGACACAGACTCGATTATAAATCACAATGATCTTTATTAATAAAGTGGATGAGTGTGGAAGTGGATGGATGTGATTGCAGAGCGGGAGAGAACTGGCAACCCTGCGGGAAGACAGGAGAGAGGGAATTAATAACAGTTCAGCAACAGTGGGTTGAATGGGCTGAGTAATAAGTTCTTTTACGGAGTTCAGGAGTTGTAGAAGCACCAAAGAGTAGCTTTGTCCACTCCAGGTTACCAGCGTCCCGCTTGGGAGGTGCAGTGTCCGTGAAGAGGGAGATGGAGCAGGTGCAGCCACAGCTGAGGGATGAGAGGAAGGAGTGAATACTGTGAGTGGAGGCACTTACGGAGCAGGGAATGGGAGCAGCCTCCAGCTGACGAGAGAGAATCCGCTCCGCCGCCTGGAGCAGAGGTGAGTCTGCCGCCTGGAGGAAAGTCCACCTGTGCACAGGGGAGAGAGGAGGAGAAAAGCAGGAGTAGGAGGAGAAGTATCCAGTGAGACGAGCTTACTGTAGAGTTGGGGAGGCGAAGTTCCCAGACAAATAGGTGCAGGAACGATGCGAGGAAAGGAGGCGAAACTCCCAGCAATAGAGAAGGGAAAGTCAGGACGAGGATGGCTTCACCCAAGGAGCGTTGACGTCTTCGTGCAGGAGTGCAGAAATCCATGCCTAATAAAGGGTGCCTAATTGGAGACAGCAGGTGTGAGAGCAGGCGCAGCTGAGGATGATAACTAGTAAGCAGGGAGCACACAGCGCGAGTCACTACACCCCCTCCCTTTTTTTTTTTAATTTCTTGCCCAAAAGTACATCAGCCCGAGCTCTACAGGCTCTTCCCATTCCACTTTCCTTGGCCACAGGTATGATTAATCTAAATGATTAATACCCAAGCTGAACCAAAACTTCAGTGATGTCCTCAGTATTTATGATTATCCACAGTAGTCATTATGCTTTAATGGTGAAAGTTGCAAAATCACTCAAATACAGCAAGGCCAATTTATCATTCAGACCAGATGACAGTTCACATGATAATTTTTAATAAAAACAATATAGATTCACATAAAACAGAGCTTTAACAAAATAACGCTTTTTTGGCAAAATGGATAAAATTGCTTCTGCAACCAAGTGGGCAACTTTTCAACCTGATTTGCACAGTCAGTTTGTTTACTTTGGGGCTTTCGGTTCTCCTCCAAATGTCTGCAGAGGATGTGTCAAGTTGGCCTCAGGCAGGCAAGCTGCCAGCTCACCTGCAGAAACTGTCTTCTTTTTCTGTAGAAATAAAAATAAATAGCCATGGTGTCCACGGAAATGTATTGGCTTTCTGTGATGGATATCTCCCTTGCCCTACTCTGTTGACCTTCCCACTTAACCTTCTCTTCTTCTGCTGTTTTGCATCTCAGCTAGAAAAACCGGCCCCGAGCTCAGCCAAGCATACCACCCACATTACCAACACGCAAGCCAGGTGAACACGTGTGCACAATGAGACGCACAAAAAGACGCAAAGCAGCGAAGTCATGCATAGCAGATGTGCAATGACAGGGCTGACTTGATTTCACTCTTGGTAGACGTGAAGCACCACGGCACAGAAAAAGAAATGTATTCAAATGTGTTTAATAAGTCACACAGCCTTGTCTAACAGCATTACGGCTGAGGTGAGACAAAGAAGAATCACAACTGTTGAATATTTCACAAAGTGTAAAAGTCCAAAAAGATAAATATATGCTGGTGAAAACTGGCATAGCGGTTGAATGTTGTATTATAGAAATAAGCAGACGCAAAATGAGTCAGAAGAAAGGCGGGGGCGGGGTTGGAATCCAAGCTATTTGCCAACTTGGTGAAACAAAAGTCCACTTTTCAGCCTGATGACAGGTAATCGATGAGGAGAACAGGAGAAAATATGATAACATGACAGAACACAAAGAGAGCACATAGTGAGGGTGGACACAGAGGTAATGAAACACACAAGCGTGCACACGCACACATGCACACACAGATTTTAAAGGTCATCAGCAAGTCTGACTGCCCAGAAGACAGCTGGCAATCAATAGAAGAAAGAAGACGATGGAACAATAAGCAAGGAGGGTTTTTAGAGTATTTCGTTCCCTTAGAGATGAGAAAACTCGGTTGCGGTTTCAGCTGACCTTCAGATGGCATCAAACAGCCCAATCCTCCAACATCACAGGACATTTGATTACAATTTTCCGCATTTTACCCATAGCCATGAAAGAACTGTAAAAAAAAAAAAATGAGTTTAAAAGTGCAAACTATCAGTATAAAGTTATTAGAGTATGCTCTGGTTTTAAACATTTCTGTTCACTTTGTCAGCTAAAGTAGAATCCTATAAAACTGTATCTGGCATTATTTTGCCCTTCTGAATGCCAGATGTAAGATTTTATCACAAACTGACTTCTGAGGAACATATAATAGAAGTATTCAAATCTAAAAGTTGCCATCCCCAAGAACACTGTATTTTATCTCTGTCTATTAACACTACTGTGAGGCTGACGAATATTTAGAGTGTTTCTGCACGTGTGTGTTGGCCTCGGCGCTAAAGAGGCATTCATATCAAGTCTGGCAGCTCTCCACAAAATGAGAGCTCTCATCCATTCTGAGTGATACTTAATGAAAGTAAAATGGGTTTACACAAGTGTGCGTTTGTGGCATCTCAGTATGGGATTGTGTGCATGCAGAGCTATGCTGGAGCTTGTTTAAGACTATCTTTGTTATGAAACCATGAACATAATGTATCTGCCAAATTAATGCAATTGCACTGTGTGGTGTTTTGATATGGTAATTCTGCTACTTCCAAGATACGAAAATAAAGACCAATAGGTTTCCCAGGGAGTCTCGCAAGGACTTGGTTTTAAGAAAGTAGCAGTGAAATATTATTAGTATGTGGTTGATATTTCACCCTGAGCAGCGAGGATAATATAGGTATCTCTGAGGGATTAAAGCCTTCTGCCACAACTGGTGGCAAATATATTTTTTTCTACCTCAGGGTGAAAGGAAGAGGAAGCCTGTACAAGTGTAGGTAAAGTCTTGCATGATTGGGGAATAAATGTGGAGAATGCTTGCAAGAATCATCTCGATTAATTAATCCCACACAATGTATACTAGTGTGCACATATATACACACAAAGTAATAAATGAGTGTGCTTAACCTCGGTGGCTCCAGACACACACCCATACCATCCTTGTTGAAGGTAGGTGACACAAACGATGGCGGCTCTGGTAGTGAAGCATAAAATCACAGTTATTTAGGTCTCACTCTCTCTCTCTCTGTCGCTCGCTCACACAGACGCACGCACACACACACACACACACACACTAAAAGCAGGCATTCTCTGGGGACAGTCACGTTTCTCTGCTTGATAATCTGTCTCCATTAGGCACAAGTGATAGGTTCTGATTAATAGGGGTGCAGTCAATAAACACACACATATGTGCACGCACTCACACAAACAAATGCACAGAATTACAGACATAAACTCCTATTAGCTCAACGCCACCATCAACGCCACAATCACAGTGATGTATTATTGTTTTGTCACAAAGAAAAACACACTTTGTGCAATTAAAGTGTGAATTAAGTTATTTTTCCTGAGTTTCTGAGTTAAGTTTCAGATGAGTGAAAATTTTATTTTATTTTGTGATCCCTGCTTCATTTATTATTTTATTAATGCAATTCTTCAGTGATTTAATTTACTCTCACAAATTATTATATAAATCACATTTCCAAGCAGAACATAAAAATGTCAATGTAATTGGAAACTTTTTTCAGACATATTGTCATGGTAAAGTCAACTTCTATCCAATCATAACTCCACTCAGAATATATGTATAAACAGCTGACTAATGGCTGATAAGTTACTCCATCAGCCAGAAATATGGTCACAGCTTTTAATGTGGGGAGAAAGGAAAATCAAATCCCTGATTGAGTGCAGATGACCTTCAGGAACATTTAGCCATTTCTGGAGTCATTGTGCTGCAATGTTGAGCTGCAGCAACTCTAAAAAGCCCCAGTATGACCTTCATGGAACAGTCATCAGAAGAAAATCTTGCAGACTCACCACAAAATTCAGCATCAGAAGTTAGAAGCTCATCAAGCTAATATGGAACTATACTGTACCACGTGGACTAGTGGAGTTTAAGAGCAGTGCAGATTTTTGCTGATTTTTATTGCAGCCAATATCAAGATGATATTTCATTGACAGACAAAAGAATGGATTTAATTTAATACCAGCAGATATAAAATGAGAATGTAAATGTCACTGTCTATTAAATTGTTCATAACTAAGCAACGATTTTGCAAACCTTAAAATCTACAATAAACTACCTCAAGAAGTGCAAGGTAATGCTTTGGCCACAGAATCTTCAGTTGCTGTCAGGGCGTGGGCTGGAGCCACATCTTCGCTTTAAGTTTCTTATTTTGGGATTTTCTGTAACTATTATTAGAAGTAGTAGTAGTAGTAGTAGTAGTATCAAGTTCTTGTTTATGTATCCTTGCCTTAGTCTCTGGTTTCATTTTTATTATCATTATCATGATTATTCCTGTCATGATCTTCAGTAGTTTTGGTTTGGGCTTTTAATTTTGACAATGCCTTTTGTTTACTTCCGTTTTCTCCTAGCTTGTTTCGTGTCTCGTTAAGTTATTGATTATTCATGACTGTTTATGATTTAGTTAATTTCCTTTTTCTTATTTAAGGGATGATGCCCTGTAGCTTGGGGCGACATCCTTATTTGTCATTTGGCATGATTACACGCTTCTGTTACCTGCCTGTTCTGTCGTGCCAGTCCTTGCCTGTTTTTGCCAGTTTTTGTGTTAGTAATTTTTGTGCCATCGAGCCACGTCAGTGTGACCGGCTCTAAAAATAAATCTTCTAAAACTTAAGTCCAGCCCTTGGGTCCTGAATTCCGCCCCTAGAGGGGCTCATTGTGACAGAAGGAAGTTGCCAGTTAAGGACCCAGCAGACTCTGAGTTTACTCAGCTATGGATGGGTGTGTGCTGTTAACTGAGGGGGAGTTTAAGGCCATGAACTGGCTGAAGGGGTTGATCGCTGCAGCCCGTCACTCCTCCGACCCAGTAAAGGACAGTCTGTGGATAGCAGCAGCCCTGGAGCTGGAGCATACCCCACGTCTGAGGGTGTTCCCATGGGTACAGGAGCCCCCCATCTGCGTGGCCCTGTGATCCACCTCACCCCTCAGGACCACAGTGGAGGAGCACGGAGTGCGTCAGCACCGTTCCTCCCGACTCTCCACCCCACCCCCCGCCTCCAGCCACCATAGCTCTTCACCAGACGATCTCCACAGTCAACCAGAGGTAGTCATCTGGTGCTTCAGCAGCAACAGAACGGGATCAAGGGCAAGTACCTTTCCATTTTTTAACATCATTTAATGAAAGGTCTTGTCTTGTTCCTGGAGAGGGGGCTCAGCCAACCACAGCTGCTGAGCGCTCTCTCCAGTCTCTGTTGCCACACCCTCCTCACCTGCATCTTCTGTCTCCCTTCTCCCAAGAGCTCCATCTGAGGTGGCTGGGCTGGAAATGGATTCCCAGACATTTGAGCTCGAGGGGCTCCATCCTGCATCGTCTGGGTCTGCAGCTGGTTGACCTGCTGGGTTTACCATCGATCAGTCTGTGTCACATGGGTTTGCCACTGATCAGCCTTCGTTGTCAGGATTCGTCACTGATTGGCCTGCATCTTCAGCTTCTGTGGTCAGCGCGCTCCAGCCGTCAGCTCCAGAAGTCAGCACGCCCCTGTCACCAGTACCTGAGGTCCACGTGTTTCAACCGTCTACTCCTGAGACGGCGCTCCCCAGTCATCTGCTGTTGAGGCCAGAGCACCTCCATCATTGGTTCCTGAGGCCATCAAGCTCCTGTCATTGGCCACCGAGGTCTGTGCTTGCCTATCATCATCAGGCTCGGAGCTGGGGGCTCTCCATCTACAGGTCGCTGGACCTAAAGCTCGTCTGCTGCAGTTTGCTGAGCTATATTGTCTGTTACTGAATTCAATGTGCCACTGACACCCGCTCCTGAGCTCAGCGAGCCGCTGTCATCTGTCCCCAAGTGCAGCGCTGATGTCATCTGTTCCTGAGGTCAGCATGCTCTCACCATCAGCTGCCGATCTCTGCAAGCTCCAGCCTTCAGCACCTGAAGTCAGCACACATCCACCCATCATCCAAGAGGTCATGTAGTCCGTTCCACCCGTCATCCAAGAGGTTGGGCAGTCCACTCCACCCGTCGTCCAACAGGTCAAGCAGTCTGCTCCACCCGTTGTTCCAGTGGCCGAGCAATCCGCTCTGCCTGGGCCGTCCAAGCAGTCCACTCCACCAGCCATTCCAAAGGCCGGGGAATCTCCACCTGCCATTCCAGAGCCCGGGGGGTCTCCGCCTGCCGTTTCAGAGGCCAGGGGGTCTCTACCTGCTGTTTTTGAGGTCAGTGCGCTGCCGTTGACTGCTTCTGAACTGAAAGCCACAGTATTATTGTCCCCAGACCCAAAAGCTCCTGTGTTACTTCCAAAACTAGAAATTCCTGTGTTGATATCTCCTGAACTAGAAACTCCTGAGTTATTGTCCCCTGAGCAGAAAGCTTCTATACTGTTATCTCCAGAGCTAAAAGTTCCTACACACGTGGACAAAATTGTTGGTACCCCTCTGTTAATGAAAGAAAAACCCACAATGGTCACAGAAATATTTTGAATCTGACAAAAGTGGTAATAAATAAAAATTCTATGAAAATTAACCAATGAAAACCAGACAATGCTTTTGAATTGTGGTTCAACAGAATTATTTTAAAAAACAAACTCATGAAACAGGCCTGGACAAAAATGATGGTACCCCCAGAAAAGATTGAAAATAATGTGACCATAGGGACATGTTCAACCAAGATATGTCTTCTAACTAATATCACAGGTGTCTACAAACTTGTAATCAGTCAGTTGGCCTATTTAAAGGGTGACAAGTAGTCACTGTGCAGTTTGGTGGCATGGTGTGTAACACACTAAACATGGACCAGAGGAAGCAAAGGAGAGAGTTGTCTCAGGAGATTAGAAAGAAAATTATAGACAAGCATAAGATAAGATAAGATAAGATAAGCCTTTATTAGTCCCACAACGGGGAAATTCCAGGATTGCAACAGCACAGGGATAGCAACACTCAGAGCAACAATCAGAAGGCAAGAAAAAAAGAAAAAAAGAAAAAAAAAAAACAAGCAAGCAAGAGCAGCTAATATACATATGTACATATTACTATAAAATATATATATACACACACAGAGACACACAGTGCAGAGCATTGTAGCTGGATGGAATAAATATATGAATATATAAACACACAGTGTAGAGCATTGTAGCTAGATGGAATAAATATGTAAATATATAAACACCCACAGTACGGAGCATTGCAGCTAGGTGGAATAAATATGTAAGTATATAAACACACACAGTGCGGAGCATTGTAGCTAGATGGAATAAATATATAGATATATAAAAACACAGTGTGGAGCATTGTAGCTAGATGGAATAAATATATAGATATATAAATATGAACACACCCAGTGCTGAGCATTGTAGCTAGATGGAATAAATATGTAAATATATAAACACACACAGTGCAGAGCATTGTTGCTAGATGGGATGAAACAGCATAACCCTCTACTTAGTTATCCTACATGGTATGATTATGTGCCCATACATATTCTCACCCTCCATAGCGACCGGTATTTTCCTAGTTGTATGCCGGAGGGGACCATTGTGTAAGTCTATTGCATCTTTTGCATTTAAAAACTATTAGTTTGTTACGTCTTTTTGCTATCTCTGCGACCATCTTTTGCATTTAAAAACTATTAGTTTGTTACGTCTTTTTGCTATCTCTGCGAGCAGCCCTGCTTAGGTTGTACAGTCTGACAGCCGTTGGTAGGAAGGACCTACGAAACCTCTCGGTTGTGCACCTGGGATGATGTAGTCTGCTGCTAAATGAGCTCCTCAGTGCATTCAGTACGTCCTGCATAGGGTGGAACTCGGACTCCAGCAGAGATGACAGTTTAGCCACCGTCCTTCTCTCTCCTATCTCCTCCACCGGATCAAGGCGCTGCCCCAGGACAGAGCTAGCTTTCTTAATCAGTTTGTTCAGTCTCTTCCTATCGGCTGCTGTAATGCCACTGCCCCAGCAGACCACTCCAAAAGTGATGGCTGATGCCACCACCGTGTCATAGAATGTCTTCAGCAGCGCCCCTTGTACACCAAAAGACCTGAGTCTCCTCAGAAGGAACAGCCTGCGCTGTCCCTTCTTGTAGAGTGCGTCAGTATTGTGTGACCAGTCTAGTTTATTGTTCAGATGAACACCCAGGTACTTATAGGATGTCACCATCTCGATGTCTGTTCCCTGTATATTTACTGGTGCTGTGAGGGGCTGCCCATGCCTGCGGCAGTCCACCACCAGCTCCTTAGTTTTCCTTGCGTTGATCTGGAGGCAGTTCCGATGGCACCAGTCTACGAAGTCCTGGATAAGCCCTCTGTACTCAGCTTCATCTCCATTGGAGATGAGGCCAACGATCGCAGAGTCATCAGAGAACTTCTGTAGATGGCAGTGTGTTGTGTTGTGTGAGAAGTCCGCAGTATAAAGAGTGAACAGGAAGGGAGCCAGCACCGTTCCCTGGGGGGGCCCCGTGTTACTGATGATCGTGTCGGACACACAGTCCCGGGTTCTCACAAACTGAGGCCGGTTCGTGAGGTAGTCCAGGATCCATGATGACAGGTGCTGGTCCACCCCTGCGCGCAGCAGCTTGTCCTTCAGGATCATCGGTTGGATGGTGTTGAAAGCACTGGAGAAGTCAAAGAACATGATCCTCACCATATTCCCGGGCTTCTCCAGGTGGGACAGAGAACGGTGAAGGAGGAAGATCACCGCATCCTCCACCCCAATGCCATGCTGGTAGGCGAACTGGAGTGGATCCATCGCTGGTTCCACCAGGGGGCGGAGGTGAGCAAGGAGCAGTCTCTCCAGGGTCTTCATCAAGTGGGACATGTTAAAGGTATGTGTGGGCATGTTAAAGTGGGCATGTTAAAGGTAAAGGCTGTAAGACCATCTCCAAGCAGCTTGATGTTCCTGTGAATACAGTTGCACATATTATTCAGAAATTTAAGATCCACGGGACTGTAGCCAACCTCTCTGGACATGGCCGCAGGAGGAGAAGAATAATACGAATAGTAACAAAAGAGCCCAGAACAACCTCTAAACACATTCATGGTGAACTCCAAGGTCAAGGTACATCAATGTCAGATCGCACAATCCGTCGTTGTTTGAGCCAAAGTGGACTTCATGGGAGACGACCAAGGAGGACACCACTGTTGAAAACAAATCATAAAAATGCCAGACTGGAATTTGCCAAACTGCATGTTGACAAGCCACAAAGCTTCTGGGAGTATGTCCTATGGACAGATGAGACAAAACTGGAACTTTTTGGCAAGGCACATCAGCGCTATGTTCACAGACGCAAAAATGAAGCATACCAAGAAAAGAACACTGTCCCTACTGTGAAACTTGGAGGCGGTTCTGTTAAGTTCTGGGGCTGCTTTGCTGCATCTGGCACAGGGTGTCTTGAATCTGTGCAGGGTACAATGAAATCTCAAGACTATCAAGGTATTCTAGAGAGAAATGTGTTGCCCAGTGTCAGACAGCTTGGTCTCAGCCACAGGTCATGGGTCTTGCAACAGGATAATGACCCAAAACACACAGCTAAAAACACCCAAGAATGGCTAAGAGCGAAACATTTATTCTAAAGTGGCCTTCTATGAGCCCTGATCTAAATCCTATTGAACATCTGTTGAAGGAGCTGAAACATGCCGTCTGGAGAAGGCACCCTTCAAACCTGAGACAACTGGAGCAGTTTGCTCATGAGGAGTGGGCCAAAATACCTGCTGAGAGATGCAGAAGTCTCATTGACAGTTACAGAAATTGTTTGATTGCAGTGATTGCCTCAAAAGGTTGTGCAACAAAATATTAAGTTAAGGGAACCATCATTTTTGTCCAGGCCTGTTTCATGAGTTTGTTTTTTAAAATAATTCAGTTGAACCACAATTCAAAAGCATTGTCTGATTTTCATTGGTTAATTTTCATAGAATTTTTATTTATTACCACTTTTATTTATTACCACCCAGGAAGCAGCTGGCCACCAAGGCTGCTCGGAAAAGCACTCCGGCCACCGGCGGAGTGAAGAAGCCTCACCGTTACAGGCCCGGTACTGTGGCTCTGAGAGAGATCCGTCGCTACCAGAAATCCACGGAGCTGCTCATCCGTAAGCTGCCCTTCCAGCGCCTGGTGAGGGAGATCGCTCAGGACTTCAAGACCGACCTGCACTTCCAGAGCTCTGCCGTCATGGCTCTGCAGGAGGCCAGCGAGGCCTACCTGGTGGGTGTCTTCGAGGA
The DNA here is from genome assembly GCA_020510985.1 of Pholidichthys leucotaenia. Classification (NCBI taxonomy): domain Eukaryota; kingdom Metazoa; phylum Chordata; class Actinopteri; order Cichliformes; family Pholidichthyidae; genus Pholidichthys; species Pholidichthys leucotaenia. The sequence goes on along the minus strand of CM035848.1, from coordinate 174,030,783 downwards.
CACCAACCTGTGCGCCATCCACGCCAAGAGGGTCACCATCATGCCCAAAGACATCCAGCTGGCCCACCGCATCCGCGGAGAGTGAGCTTAGACTTTCTGCTGCACATCCACCAACCACAATGCTCCGCACTGTGTGTCTATATATATATATATATATATATTTATAGTAATATGTACATATGTACACTAGCTGGTCTTGTTTTTTCTTGTCTTCTGATTGTTGCTCTGAGTGTTGCTATCCCTGTGCTGTTGCAATCCTGGAATTTCCCCATTGTGGGACTAATAAAGGCTTATCTTATCTTATCTTATCTTATCTTTTGTCAGATTCAAGTTATTTCTGTGACCATTGTGGGTTTTTCTTTCATTAACAGAGGAGTACCAACAATTTTCTCCATGGCTGTAATGTTGGTATCTCCAGAGCTAAGAGTTCCTATGTTGGTATCTCCAGAGCTAAAAACTCATATGTTGTTGTCCCCAGAGCAAAAAGCTCTTACTTTGTTTTCTCCAGAGCAGGAGGCTCGTACATTATTTTCTCCAGAGCAAGGAGTTCCCATGTTGTTTTCTTCTGAGTTTAAAACTCCTATGTTGTCATTATCTCCTGAGGTAAAAGTACCTGTGTTGTCATTATCTCCTGAGGTTAAAGTTCCTGCATTGTCTTTTTCTCCTGAGGTAAAAGTTCCTGTGTTGTCATTGCCTCCTGAGTTTAAAGGTTCTATGTCATCACCCTTTTAATTTAAAGGTTCTATGTTGTCACCCCCTGAGTTTAAAAGTTCTATGTTGTCACCTCCTGAGTCTGAAGGTTCTAGGTTGTCACCTCCTAAGTTGAAAAGTTCTATGTTGTCAACTCCTGAATTTAAAGCTTCCATGTTGTCACCTCCTGAGGTTAAAGGTTCTGTAATGTCAGCTCCTGAGGTTAAAGGTTTCATGTTGTCACCTCCTGAGTTTAAAGTTTCCATGTCATTATTATCTCCTGAGATTAAAGTCTCTGTGTTATCTCTAGAACAAAAAGCACCTGTTATATCCTGAAGTCAAGGCTCTAATGTTGCCTCCTGTGCAAAGAGTTTCTATGTCCTTATCTTCTGAGTTTAATGTTCCCATGATGTTATCTCCTGAGCAAAGAGCTTCTATGTTAGCTCCCATGTTTAAAGCTCCTGAGCTCAGCACTCCTGTGGTGCCGTGTTCATCCGTCTGGTGGCCCATGGACTTTGGTAGGCCATCTGACACGCCATGTGCATCCGTCTGGTGGTCCTTGGACTTTGGCAGGGCGCCCAATCCCTTCTGTACTCCAGTGGGGTAGGCCATGGACTTACGTAGATGGACCACCTGATCCATTTTGGGGCTTTGGACTTTGTTTGGCCCATGATCCATAACTTTGTTTTAGACTCTGGGATCGGGGGACGTTGTTTCAGCCCACCTGGCCCCACCACCCACCCAGGGAGGTTTTGTTGTTTGTTGGTGTTGTTTTGCCCCTCATGGATCATCACCTTATCGTGATGGGGGGTTTGCATGCCCTAGTGATCCCAGGAGCTATGTTGTTTGGGGCAATTGGCCTCTGGTAGGGTCACACAAGACAAACTGGTCCTGGGTGAAGGGCCAGACTAAGAACGATCCAACAGACTCTCATGATGAATGCTAGAACAAGGATTCAGTGTACCCCGCCCGGTATGGGGTTACTGGGGCCCCACCCTGAAGCCAGGCCTAGGGGAGGGGCTCGATGGCTAGCATCTGGTGGCCGGGTTTCCGTCCATGGGACCCAGCCGGGCTCAGCCCGAAGGAGTTACATGGGTCCGCCCTCCAGTGGGCTCACCACCTGCCGGAGGGACCATGGGGTCCGGTGCTATGTGTATCAGGTGGCGGTCAAAGGCGGAGACCTTGGTGGTCTGATCCCAAATTTCCTTCTGTTTCCTGCCTGTTCAGTCGTGCCAATCCTTGCCTGTTTTTGCCAGTTTTTGTGTTAGTTATTTTTGTGCCCACTTCAACGCGACCGGCTCTCAAAATAAATCTTCTAGAACTTGAGTCCAGTGTTTTGGTCCTGAATTCCACCCCTGGAAGGGCTCATTGTGATGGCTGCTCAACATGAACATTGAAAATTGTTGTGTAGATGTCAAAAGAGCAAAGCATTTCTGGGGGAAAACAAATATCACAAAACTTGGGGCAGTAAGCAGAGATGCCTGGACTTCCGCCCAGCTCACAATAGCACCATAACCCCTATGATCCCTCCTGCAGGTGATGAGCCCATTGGAGAGTGGACCGATGTGGGTCATCTGGTAAGAACCCGGTTACCAGGCTCTTGCCATTGAACCTGTCCCCCCAACCTGGTTCCAAGGTGGGGGCCCTTGAAACCTCATGCCAGGAGGGGTACACTGGACCATTGCTCTAACTTCTTCATGGGGATCCACTGGACCAATCTGCAGTCTGGCCCTTCACCCAGAACCAGTTTGTCTTGGTAGGCCCTACCAGGGGCAAGTTTCCCACGACAACATAGCTCCTGGGATCATTAGGGCACACAAACCTCTCCATCATGATAAGGTGGCGAACCATGAGAGAAAGAGAAAAGAAAATCTTCAACAAAAACTCCACTTATTTGCTCTTGCAACACAAATAATTACATCAGTAGTGATAATGTCTCAGGCTCATATACAGTAATGCATTATTTCATAAGTGACTAAAGAATAACATGACTTCAGTAGAGTGAGGTCAAGAGTCTTTAAATAATATGTTTGCTCTAAAATGAAAATTAAGATTAAGTACAAGACACATTAATAACACTATGTAACACAAATTTTGTTCTGATAATTTTTTTCTTAATTGCTTCTGGTGCAAAATTATAGAAAATTACTCTGCAGATGTTGCTTTAGGGACATGGATAATTAGAAAAAAAAATCTGTTTCCACTGCAGGAACTAGAACCCCTGTGAAGTCTTCATTGTGGGAGTAGGAACCATTGGTCTTTGTGTCGTTTTGACTGGGACACAGCGCGGTAAAGTAAAATATGTTTATAGTATGCTGAAAACATACAGAAATGATTATGCACAAAATTAATCTAGAGTGGACTGCACTCTAGCTTTTTTTATTTAATCTCAGCATGACCAAACAAAAATATTAGATCGACTGATCCCCCACAGGGATAATGACCTTCTCACTTTTCTCTACAAATTGTCACACATAAATTGTCTTCTGTGGAAACAGCAGACTTTTGTTCTACCGTGGAGAAAACCTCATACTGAAAACACTTGTTCACACCTGTACCAAACAGAAGTCTACCGAAATGACTCTGTACAAATACCTGTGCCTCAACAACCCAAATGCTAAAGTAATCATTCATCATCTTCCGCTTAATCCTTTTCGGGTCGCGGGGGGACTGGAGCCTATCCCAGCATCTTTGGGCGAGAGGCAGGGTACACCCTGGACAGATCGCCAGTCCATCGCAGGGCCAACACAGAGAGACAGACAACCTTTCACTCTCACAGTCATACCTAAGGACAATTTAGAATACCCAGTTTTGATGCCAATTAACCTAACTTGCATGTTTTTGGCATGTGGGAGGAAACCGGAGAAATCCCGGAGTAAACCCACGCAGACACGGGGAGAACATGCAAACTCCACACAGATCACTATTGGTTGGGGGCTGGGATCGAACCCAGGATCCCCCGGCCAAGGATGAGTTGCTGTGCTGCCACAGTGCTAACCACTCCACCACCGCGCCGCCCGCTAAAGTAATCAACAGATCTAATAAAGTAATCAACAGATCTAATAAATGTACTGCATTGCAGTATGAGACTTCTAAAAAAACATAATATACATAGCATACATAATATAAACATGTAAATATATAATGCTGTACATCCCTCGGAAAAAAACACATTGAAAAGCAGTAAATCAGTATAGAGAAAACCTAATCCTTCATTAAGAAATAATCATGATTTAAGATAAGATAAGCCTTTATTAGTCCCACAATGGGGAAATTCCAGGATTGCAACAGCACAGAGATAGCAACACTCACAGCAATAATTCAAAAGTTAAGATAATAAGAACAAATGAATATACATATGTACACAGATATATACACAGTACGGGAGCATTGTAGCTAGATAGTATACACAGCATAACAGTCTATTAAGTTACCCCGCAGAATATGAATATGTACCCATACAGTATATTTCGTATTTAATCAGCCATGTTGTCACCCTCGGTAATGATTGATATTGCCTAGCTGTATAATGGAGGGGACCATTTACTGTGCAATGTTGTTAGATCTTGTACATTCAATACGACCTCTACGAGCAGCCCTGGTTAGGGTATAAAGTGTGACAGCCGTAGGTAGGACCTGCGAAACCTCTCGGTCGCACACCAAGGATGGTACAACCTGCTGCTAACTGGGCTCCTCAGTGCATTCAGCGTGTCCTGCATAGGGTGGGACTCAGACTCCAGTAGAGATGACAGCTTAACCACCATCCTCCTCTAGTTAGTATCCCAGCAAATGAGTGTAAAATATCTATATACAGTTATGTGAAAAAATTTGGATACCCAAATTCATTTCTTTATGAAGAAATGTTCACATATTGATGTCTAATCTTGTTTTTATTTATCTCTGGAAAAGAAAGTAATTTAATTGCAAGTAAATAACAAAAATTAACCTTGTTTTACTCATTAAACAAAAAATATCAACAAAAATGAGTATTCTAACTGAGGAAAACGTTAGGACACCCTACCGCATAATATAGTGTTTCCCCCTTTGGCTGAAATAACTTCTGTGAGATGCTTCTTGTAGCCATCTACCAATCTCTGACATCGGTCTGAGGAAAGCTTGCCCCACAACTCAATGCAGAATTCTTTCAGCTGTGAGATGTTTGAGGGGTTTCTTGCATGTACAGCCTGTTTCAAGTCACCCCACAGGATCTCAATGGGATTAAGATCTGGGCTTTGTGTCGGCCATTCCAGGACTCTTCATTTTTTAGTTTTTAGCCAGTCCTTGGAGGATTTACTGGTATGTTTTGGGTCATTGTCATGTTGCAGGGTCCAATTCCACTTCCGCTTAAATTTTTTTTACAGATGGTCTAATGTGGTCCTCAAGCACCCTCTGATACACGGTAGAATTCATGTTGGATTCTATGATTGCGAGCTGGCCAGGTCCTGCTGCAGCAAAGCATCCCAAAACCATGACACTTCCACATCCATGCTTCACAGCTGGTATGAGGTTCTTTTCCTGGAATGCTGTATTTGGTCTACACCAAACACGTCCTCTTTTCTGGTGTCCAAATAATTCAAATTTAGATTCATCTGTCCAAAGAACACAATTCCAGAAGTCCTGGTCTTTGTCTACATTCTCTCTGGCAAACTTCAGTCTGGCCTTCATGTTTCTCTTAGAGAGCAAAGGTTTCCTTCTTGCACACTTCCCATGGAAGTTAAACTTGTCCAGTCTCTTTCTGATTGTAAAGGCATGCACTTTGACATCAACAGAAGCAAGAGCCTGCTGTAGGTCCCGTGATGGCATTTTAGGGTTTTTGGACACTTTTTTGGCATCTTGCGGTATACTCTCAGGGTGAACTTGCTTGGACCGCAAGACCTGGGCATGTTGGCAGTTGTTTTGAATGTCCTCCACTTGTTGACTATTTTCTGGACAGTGGAATGGCTGATTTCAAATTCTTTTGAGATCTTTTTAAATCCCTTACCAGACTCATAAGCTGCTAGAATCTTCTTTCTGAAGGCCTCAGACAGCTCTTTTGATCTCACCATGGTGTTCACTCTCACTTTAACAGTCAGGAGCACACCAAACTAAATGTCTGAGGTTTAAATAGGACAAGCCTCCTTCAAAATGCTGAATAACGATGTTCTAATCATGTGCACCTGATGTGATACACCTATGTGTGACTTAGCCATTTTAAGTGGGAATAAATGTGGGGTGTCCTAATTTATTCCTCATCAGAAATTGCATGTTTTTAGAATTACATTTTACAGAAAATTTTAAAAAGTCTTTTCTTCAGTTTTAATTGTTTACTTGTATTACTTGACTCTCCCAGTATTGTTAAAATTGATACTAAATATTCATATGTCCAAATATTTTAAAAAACCACACAGGCTTCCATAGGGTGTCCTAATTTTTTCACATGAGTGTATATATAAAAGAGATTCTGTGGTGTGGGTATGTATGTATGTATGTAGGAAGGGGGGGGCTGAAAAATTCATTGGCTGAAAGTTCATAGTGGTCAAATTTGACCAAATGTGGTTTATTTTTCAACATAATCTCCCCTTCAGTCCACACACTTCTTCCATCGGTGTTGCAGCACTTGGATCCATGTGGTTGAAAAATAAACCACATTTGGTCAAATTTGATCACTATGAACTTTTCAGCCTATGAACTTTTCAGCCCCCCCCATATGTGGCATCATTGTCCCCCTTCTAAATCAGAGGCCACTTGACCATGACCTCTCATCTCTTGCATGGCGATGCCACAATACCTGAAGAGTGCACCTAACATGGTTTCACTGACTGCTTGACCACAAAGAGGTCAAAGGTGACCTTTTTTAACTGACCTTTACCGGTGGAGGTGTACGCCAGGGGAGGAATCAAGCACACATGACATGGTCGGTGGAGTTTAATTCAATTCAATTCAATTCAACTTTATTTATATAGCGCCATTTCACAACAACAGTCATCTCATAGCACTATCAACTGTAGGGGGGAACCCCCACAGTTGCAGAAAGACCCCAGCAATCAGGCGATCCCCTGTGAGCAAGCACTTGGCGACGGTGGAGAGGAAAAACTCCCTTTTAACAGGAAGAAACCTCCAGCAGAACCAGGCTCAGGGAGGGGCAGTCATCTGCTGCAACTGGCTGGGGGGTGAGGGGATAGAGAAGAAGAAAAGAACAGACATGTAGAGAGCAAACAGCACGATGGGGACTCAATCTATGGGAGAGAACAAACAGATGTTAATGACCAGCAAAAAAAAATATTTCATAGAGAGTGAGGAAAGGAGTGAGGCCCAGTGCATTACTGGAGGTCCCCCGGCTGACTAAACCTATTAGCAGCATAACTAAGGGAGGGTTCAGAAACACATGATCCCTCCCTAATTGTAGGCTATATCAAAAAGGTAGGTTTTAGCCCTATTCTTAAAAACAGAGATCGAGTCTGACTCCCGAATCCAGATTGGCAGCTGATTCCACAGGAGAGGAGCTTGATAACTGAAGGCTCTGCCTCCCATTGTACTTTTGGAGATTCTAGGTATTACAAGTAATCCTGCATTTTGGGAGCGTAGTGCTCTGTTAGGATAATACGGTAGTATCAGATCTTTTAAATAAAAAGGAGCCTGATTGTTTAGAGCTTTGTAAGTAAGAAGAAGGATTTTAAACTTAATTCTAAACTCTATGGGAAGCCAATGAAGGGAGGCCAGAACCGGAGAGATATGATCTCTCTTTCTAGTACCTGTTAAAACTCTTGCTGCAGCATTTTGGATCAGCTGAAGACTTTTTAAAGATGTTTTAGGACAGCCTGATAATAAAGAATTACAATAATCTAATCTCGAGCTAACAAAAGCGTGGATCAGTTTCTCAGCATCACTCTGAGACAAGATGCTCCTAATCTTGGCAATATTATGCAAATGATAGAAGGCAGTCTTAGAAACAAATTTAATATGTGAATTGAAGGACAAATCCTGATCAAAAATAACTCCAAGGTTCCTCACAGAGCTATTAAGAGAAAGAGTAACCGCATCTAAACTGAAAGTTTGATTTGGAAAGGAATTTCTAAGGTTTTTTGGACCAACAAGAATGACTTCAGTCTTATCTGAATTTAATAGCAGGAAATTACAAGTCATCCAAGCTTTGATTTCCTTAAGACAGGCTTCTCACTTGACTAATTGATTACTATCATCTGGCTTCATTGACAGGTATAATTGTGTGTCATCTGCATAACAATGAAAATGTATACAGTGCTTTCTAATAATGTTGCCTAACGGAAGCATATATAAACTAAAAAGAGTAGGGCCTAGCACAGATCCTTGTGGAACTCCATGACTAAGCTTTGAGTTGAAAGAAAACTCATTATTTACATGAACAAACTGGAACCTATCAGATAAATAAGATCTAAACCACTGCAACGAAGTTCCATTAAGTCCAACATAGTGTTCTAATCTATCAAGTAGAATATTATGATCGATAGTATCAAAAGCTGCACTAAGGTCTAAAAGGACAAGTACAGAAACTAGTCCATTATCAGATGCAATGAGGAGGTCGTTAGTGACCTTCGCTAAGGCTGTTTCAGTACTATGATGGATTCTAAACCCAGATTGAAACTCTTCAAGTAAACCATTTCCCTGCAGGTGGTCAAATAATTGCGTAGCAACAACTCTTTCTAAGATTTTTGAAATGAAAGGGAGATTAGAGATTGGTCTATAGTTAGCTAAAGCTCCTGGATCTAGCGTTGGCTTTTTGAGTAAGGGTTTAATTACAGCCGTTTTAAAAGCCTGCGGTACATGGCCTAAAGTTAATGAAGAATTGATTATATGAAGAATAAAGCTACCAATAAGTGGGAAGACTTCTTTAAATAACCTGGTAGGAATAGGGTCTAAAAGACAAGTTGAAGGTTTGGATGAGGAAACTATTTTGTCTAACTCACAAAGGTCGATTGGAGTAAACTCATCAAGACAGACATCAATAGAAGGAGTTGTAGTAGTTACAGTATTTAAGTTAACTGTGGGAAGAATCTGATTGATTTTATCTCTGATGGATGAAATTTTATTATTGAAAAAGTTCATAAAGTCCTGACTAGTAAGCTCTAAGGGAATGCTAGGATTGACAGAGTCCTGACTCTTTGTCAACCTGGCTACAGTACTGAAAAGAAACCTGGGATTATTCTTGTTCTCTTCTATTAATGCAGAGTAATAACTCATTCTAGCTTTTCTAAGAGATTTTTTATAAATTAAAAGATGATTTCTCCAAGCTAAATAGATTTCATCTAAATTAGTAGAGCGCCATTTTCTTTCTAATTGACGAGTCTTCTGTTTTAAGGTACGAGTTTCTGTGTTGAACCAAGGAGTTAGAAATCTCTGATTAGACTTTTTCTTTTTTAAGGGGGCCACCAAGTCTAGAGTCTGATGCAGAGAAGCTGAAACACTATCCACCATGTTATCAATTACAGAAGGAGCAAGCTGTCTATAGCTTATTTCCGTTGTGTTGACACATGGCATAGAGGAAACAATCTGCATAAATTTGGAAACAGCATCATCTGAGAGGCATCTAGTGTAATAATATTTTTCTTTAGGAGCCAAATAGTCAGAAATAGTAAAATCAAAGGTTAACAGACAATGGTCTGACAGTACAGGGTTATGAGGAGACACTACAAGATTTTCTATTTCTATGCCATATGTCAAAACAAGGTCCAATGTATGGTGGAGGTAATGAGTAGAATTTCCTACTTTCTGAGAAAACCCAATCGAGTCTAATATTGAATTGAATGCCACATTAAGGCAGTCACTATCTACATCCACATGTATATTAAAGTCCCCTACTATAATTATTCTGTCAGATTTCAGCACTAAATCAGCTAAGAGATCAGCAAATTCGGATAAAAATTCTGAGTAGGTTGATGGGGGACGATAAACTATGGCAAATAAAATTGGGTTTAACCTAAAATTGCTAAAGTGCCCAATACTGAGGACCAGGCCCTCAAAGGAATTATAACATGTTTTTTGCTTTACATTAACTAGTAATTTGGAATGGTAAATTGTTGCTACTCCTCCTCCACGACCAGAACTTCTGGGATTTTGACAGTTTAAATAACCAGAGGGAGTTGATTCATTTAAACCAACATAATCCTCTTGTCCTAACCAAGTCTCTGTAAGGGAAATTAAATCAATCTGATGATCAATTAACAAATCATGGACTAACAGAGACTTGGGAGTTAGAGACCTAATATTTAATAAACCACATTTAATTTTTAAATTATGAGGAGGAACAGAGGCCAAATCATTCAATTTAGAGGCTTTATGTTTAATTTGAGTTTTACCAATATTTTGCTTTATCACTTTGGGATGCTTATACATTATATTTTTATTCACTTTGGAGGGAGCAGACAACGATTCTCTGATGGGGAAGACAGGGGCTAACCTGAGGGGTGGCGGATGAAGAGGAGCTGCAGAGAGGCGTGTAAGACTGCGACTCTGCTTCCTGGTCCCAACTCTGAGTAGTCAGGGTTTTGGAAATTTGGATAAAAAAGATGCCAGATTGATAAGACCAGGTTTTCCCCAAAAAGAGCTCCAATTGTCAATGTAGCCCACGTCATTTTTAGGACACCACACAGACAGCCAGCGGTTCAAGGATGACGAGCGGCTAAACATGTCATCACTGGTCAGATTGGGGAGGGGCCCAGAGAATACTACAGTGGCAGACATCGTTTTTGCAAAGTCACACACCGATTCTATATTAAGTTTCGTGACTTCCGACTGCCGGAGACGGATGTCATTAATGCCGGCGTGAATAACAATTGTGGAATATTTACAGTTACTTTTAGCCAGCATTTTCAAATTTGACTCGATGTCGCCTGCTCTGGCCCCAGGAATGCATTGGACTATGGCCGCTGGAGTCTCTAGGTTCACGTTTCTGACTACAGAGTCGCCAATGATCAGAGTTTTTTCCTCAGCGGGTGTGTCGCTGAGCGGGGAAAAACGATTAGAAACGTGAACAGGTTGGTGGTGTACCGGGGCTTTGCGACTAGGCTTCCTTCTCACCGCCACCCACCCAGTCTCCTCGCTGCTGAGGAGAGCCGAGGGACCGCTGACAGTGGGACCTAAGCTAGCTAGCTCCGCTGCAGCTAATGGGCGTCCGTCAAGATTAACTGGCGCAGACGGTGTTTCAATGCAGCGGAGCCAGGATTCCAAATCAGACAACCTCGCCTCGAGCGCCTCAAAAAGACAACATTTATTACATTTACCGTTATCGCTAAAAGAGGCAGAGGTGTAGCTAAACATCTGACAGAGAGAGCACACCAGAGGAGGAGAGGAAAGAGAGCTAGTAGCCATAGCTAGTGGCTAGAGAGCAAACCACAAAGCAAACCACACAGGCAGACAGCAAAACAGGAAGTGACGGTACGTTACTACAAGGAAGTGACGAGCACCGGATCGCACGGAGTTTAGGACCCGTGAGTCTCTCTCCACAACAGGCATTGTGAATTGATGGCAAGATGACAGTACAGGATACCGCTGGGTGCTATAGGACACCAAAACTATATTTATATTTACCTATATTCACATTTTCTGTAATTATTTAAAAATTCTGTCCACCTGTGGTAAATTCAGTTGATTGGACATGATTTGGAAAGGCACACACCTGTCTATATAAGGTCCCACAGTTGACCATGCATGTCAGAGCACAAATCAAGCATGAAGTCAAAGGAATTGGGTGCATGTGCACGCAGCGACCGGCAGCTGGTGAAAAAAGTTCGTCGTCTGTGTCTCTGTTTTTACGCACTTTAATGTGTTTAAACGAAATTCTCTGTGTCGTTTTTGTCCTTGAATGTTTGTGGACTGTATAACGAAGAATTCCCTGGTTCCATCAATATGGATTTCCTCCTTACTTTTGCACTGCTGCTTCTTTCCCACTGGCTCTTTGTCTCTGAGGTAAGCGCAATCACGATCATGCCGGGAAGAATACAGTATTCCAGAGACATGTTACTGCATTTAAACACGGGTAATGCAGCATCTATGATTGAGTCTATGCCGCAACTGCCGGACTTTATTTTAAGAGACTTTCATGGACACAGCGATGAAAAGAGAGACAAGAGGAGGAAACGCGGAAAGCGTGGAGGCGTGAAATTAAGCCTGAGGAGGCGTCAGTTTAACAGCATTCCTCTTCCTTCCATGATTTTGGGGAACGTACAATCCCTGAGAAATAAAGTGGATGAAATTCAAGGGTCATTATCCGCGATCTCGTTCTTTCGGTCATTACCCAATCCTACTCTCACCTATGGTCACGAGCTTTGGGTAATGACCAAAAGAACGAGATCGCGGATACAAGCGGCTGAAATGAGCTTTCTCCGTAGGATCGCTGGACTCACCCTCAGAGATAGGGTGAGGAGCTCAGTCATCCGGGAGAGGCTCAGAGTAGAACCGCTGCTCCTCCACATTGAAAGGAGTCAGTTGAGGTGGTATGGGCATCTGATTAGGATGCCTCCTGGACGCCTCCCACTTGAGGTGTTTCAGGCACGTCCCACTGGGAGGAGACCCCGGGGCAGACCCAGGACTCGGTGGAGAGACTATGTCTCACAGCTGGTCTGGGAACGCCTTGGTATCCTCTCTGAAGAGCTGGAGCAGGTGGCGGGGGAGAGGGAAGTCTGGGCTTCTCTGCTTGAACTGTTGCCTCCGCGACCCGGACCTCCGGAAAAGCGGTAGAAGATGGATGGATGGATGAAATTCAAGGGAATGTACACTATCAGAAGAACTTCAAGAACTGCTGTGTCATGGCTTACACGGAGATGTAGCTTACGGCACAAGACCCGGATGCGGACCTGTGGATTGACGGCTTTGGAGCCCCACTTCACTCGGATCGGCAGGAAGAGGTAACGGGAAAACGTCAGGGGGGCGGCGTATGTTTGTATATTAATAAACAGTACTGCAAATCTGTCACGGTCAGAGAGCGCATCTGTACACCCGATGTGGAGCTTCTGTCCGTACCGCTACACCCCTTTTATCTGCCCCGCGAGTTCCCCCAACTTTTCATCACGACTGTGTACAGTCACCCGAGGGCAGATGCTGACTCCGCAGTCTGCATTGACTGCAGTCAATTTCCCCAGAGGCTCCAAACTTTATTCTTGGGGATTTTAACCATGTTTCTTTAAAGAAGACACTTAAAAACTTTTATCAGTATGTCTCCTGCCCAACCACGCGAAAAAAGACATTGGACCTGTGCTATGGATCCATTGAGAGGGCCTATAAATCCATTCCCCTTCCTCCTTTAGGATCCTCAGATCACAACTGTGTACATTTGCTGCCCACATATAAAACTGCTCTCAGAAGAGTCAAGGTGAAGACCAGAGACATACGTAGATGTGTGGACAGAGGATTCAGTGCACTGCCTCCAGGAATGCTTTAACTGTACGGACTGGGAGGTTTTCACACTGTCCTGCGGGGATGATTTGGACTCTTTGGTAGACATCACATGCTCATACATGGCTTTCTGTAAAAATATGATCGTTCCACGTAAACGTGTCAAAATATATCCCAACAACAAGCCATGGGTTACAAAATCAGTTAAATCCTGCTTACAGAGGAAAGCACTTGCCTTTAAACAGGGGTCTGTTTCTGAGCTACAGGTTGCCACAAAAGAGCTGAAGTCCAAAATTTTAAGAGCAAAACAGAATTATAAATCAGAATTGGAAAGCAAGATGGCAACAAAGAAGCTTGTTTCAGCCTGGGCTAGTATGAAAACTATTGCAGGCCTTCAGAGCACAGAGCGCAGTAATCGTGTGTTTTTAGATGGTTTTAATTCAGACACAGAGCTGGCTAATGCTCTTAATTGTTTTTATGGTTGTTTTGATTCCTCTGATTTTAGCACAGAAACCCAAGATTTGAAACAGAAACTCAAAGACAATCAGCACTTTAATATTGAGGTGCAGGATATTAAAAGGGAGTTCTGTGCTGTAAAAGTGAACAAAAGTCAGGGCCCTGATAATATATGTGGGTCCTGTGCACGGGAATTGAGTCCTGTATTTCATTACATTTTTAATAAGTCCTTACAGACACAACATGTGCCTAAGATCTGGAAAGATGCCGTGGTTGTCCCCGTTCCAAAATCCAGCTGTCCTAAAATGGTAAATAACTTTAGACCAGTTGCTTTGACTTCAATTTTAATGAAAATTTTTAAAAAACTGGTCAGATTTGAGGTCCTAAAGCAGACTGAACATGCATTGGATCCTTTGCAGTTTGCATATAGGCCTCACAAAGGAGTGGAGGACGCCACTGTCACTCTGTTTAACATGCTTTTTAAACATCTGGATTTTAATGGGACACACGCCAGGCTTTTATTTGTGGACTTTTCTTCCGCTTTTAATACAATCCAACCTCATATTTTAGTTGAAAGGCTCCTGCAACAATTTGATTTGAGCAATAATCTGGTGGGTTGGATTCTGGATTTCTTAACCAACAGGACACAGAGAGTAAGGGTCAATGGTACATTGTCTGACCAAAAGTGCTCTTCTACTGGCTCTCCTCAGGGGTGTGTGTTGTCACCACTACTCTTCATCCTGTACACAAACATGTGTCGGAGCAGACATGACAACAGACACATTATAAAGTATGCTGATGATTCAGTTATTGTCAGTCTCCTCCAGGATGGTGAGAGTGGCCACGGCCCAGTAGTTGATGATTTTGTTCACTGGTATGAGGATTCCTACCTGCAGCTGAATACGACAAAAACTAAAGATATGATTATTGACTTTAGGAGGAAAACTCCCTGGTACAAAGTCACCGTACTAAAAGGCCAGACCACTGAATGTGTACAATCCTACAAATATCTTGGGACAATTATTGATAGTAATTTAAACTTTGAAGAGAACTCTGAAAGGGTGTGCAAAAAGGGTCAGCAACATTTGCATTGTTTGAGGAAACTTGCACACTTCCAAATTGACCGAACCATAATGACAATGTTTTATCGGGCTTTTATTGATTCTGTTTTATCCTTTTCTTTAGTGTCATGGTTTGGTCAGATAAAACTGAAACAGAGGAAATCCTTGGATCAGGTAGTTAGATGGTCCAGTCGTTTGCTTGGTGAGTCACAGCTGAGCCTGACATCCCTGTACACCAGACAAGTACAGAGGATTGCTATCTCCATTTTAAATGATGACTCCCACCCTTTGCACTGTTACTTTCAGCTTCTTCCCTCAAGACGAAGGTTTGCTGTCCCAAAAAGTAAAACCCAGCGCTACAAAAACAGCTTTGTTCCTGCTGCTGTCAAAGAGTTGAACAAGTTGTAACAATATATTGCACATAATTTAGTTACCTATTTATTAATTCCATTTTATATTTACTTATTTTTGTAGGATTTTTATTTGGGTTCTAAATCTTTTATTGGGTTTTAGACCTTTGAGTTTTTAACCTCGTTGACTAGTCTTTAACTTTTTAATATGACCCTTCTCTCTTATCTCTGGTTTTTCTCTCATCTCTTTGTCTTTATATCCTGATTGATGGAGCCTTGAGTATTTTTATCATGTTTATAGTCAGCTTCATGTGTGCCTGTGTTTGTGCTTATGTTGAATGTAATTGTGGTTTGTAAATATGGATGTCACCAGACTGCAAAACAAATCTACCTACGGGTACAAATAAAGTAACCTGAACCTGAAAGGAATTGTCTGTAGACCTCACAGACAGGATTGTCTCGAGGCACAAATCTGGGGAAGGGTACAGAAAAATTTCTGCTGCTTTGAAGGTCCCACTGAGCACAGTGGCCTTCATCATCCATAAATGGAAGAAGTTCGGAACCACCAGGACTCTTCCTAGAGCTGGCCGGCCGTCAAAACTGAGTGATCGGGGGAGAAGGGCCTTAGTCAGGGAGGTGACCAAGAACCCGATGGTCACTCTGTCAGAGCTCCTCTGTGGAGAGAGGAGAACCTTCCAGAAGGACAACCATCTCTGCAGCAATCCACCAATCAGGTCTGTATGGTAGAGTGGCCAGACGGAAGCCACTCCTTAGTAAAAAGCACGTGGCAGCCCACCTGGAGTTTGCCAAAAGGAGCTTGAAGGACTCTCGGACCATGAGAAACAAAATTCTCTGCTCTGATGAGACAAAGATTAAACTCTTTGGCGTGAATGCCAGGCATCATGTTTGGACGGAACAAGGCACCGCTTATCACCAGGCCAATACCATCCCTACAGTGAAGCATGGTGGTGGCAGCGTCATGCTGTGAGGAGGTTTTTCAGTGGCAGGAACTGGGAAACTAGTCAGGATAGAGGGAAAGATGAATGCAGCAATGTACAGAGACATCCTGGATGAAAACCTGCTCCAGAGCACTCTTGACCTCAGACTGGGGCGACGGTTCATCTTTCAGCAGGACAATGACCCTAAGCACACACCCAAGATATCAGAGGAGTGGCTTCAGGACAACTCCATGAATGTCTCTGAGTTGCCCAGCCAGAGCCCAGACTTGAATCCAATTGAACATCTCTGGAGATATCTGAAAATGGCTGTGCACTGACGCTTCCCATCCAACCTGATGGAGCTTGAGGGTGCTACAAAGAGGAATGGGTCAAACTGCCCAAGGATAGGCAAGCAAGTCTTCCAGGTCCTGAAGCAGCAAAACAGCCCCAGACCATCACACTACCACCCCCATATTTTACTGTTGGTATGATATTCCTTTTCTGAAATGCTGTCTTACATTTACACCAGATGTAATGGGACACACACCTTCGCCTTTAAAGGCGACGGACAGTGCCTTTTTTTTATTGAACCAATCAACTGATTGTATGAAAATATTCCATTCTTCCCATTCCCCTGATTTAATATGTGTCACCATCCTCCATAAATGAAATTATTTGGTCATAGCCCATCTTTCACTCAGTGATGCTGCAGTACCGCCATCTCCCGATAGGTGCGTGCAGCCTTCACGTCAATTCGGTATGAAAAAAAAATTGCAGAACGAGAGCAAAGTGATTCGGACAGCGATTATTTTCTAGAGTTTGACGACATCAATATAAATGATGACATTGACAATGAAGACGTTTTGGGTGGTGTGTGGCCTGTCAGCCTTATTTGTTCGAGGCAGAGGGAGAGGAGGAAGACGCAACACAGACGGGAACAGAACACGTTTACGATCGGCTGGAAGATTTTTCTTGGTAAAAGGTTCTTAGAAATATTTTTCTTTGGCGACATGCATGGTCATACACTTAATTTTCAAACTAAAACTACCCATTGGTCACTCGCTGCCTGATGACATGTTGTTAATCATCATCTTCTCAATACTTTTAACAGCCGCTGATTAGCACCTGCTGGTCTGTGCGCAGCTGGAGCTGATGAGACAGATGACGGCCCAGCGGCCGTCATCGTCCATACGAGTGAGTTTATAAACAATATTTATTCATTTGATTTAATTTCCCAGATGAATTATGAAGAAATCATTCAATACATTCAATAATCAATGCAAACGGAATAATCAATGCCAACCCCATATTTTTCAGGCGATACAGATTCATAGTGTTGGGGATTTTTTTGGAGAAGAAGTGAGGGTTATGTTGCCTGCCTGTGCGGTGAGCCTCATCAGAGAAACCTTCCCATCTCATCACTACAAGGGATTTTGCCTACCAAGATTAGATTTGTGAACAATGTTATTTAAATAAAGTTTTGTAAAATCATATATTGAGTTTCTTAATGTTCATGTCAATGTTATAATTCTCATAGTTCAGCATTCATCAAAGTCGCATGTCATATACATTTCAATAATTTTTCTACCATTTTATGGTATAAATTTGGATTTACATAAAAGTCCTGTTCATCAGCTTCCTCTGCTTGGTCAGAAACATCAACATTGAGTGACAGTTGATAAAATCTGCAAAAAAAGTAGATCATAATTTTATCCCAGAGGTCTCAAATTGGATTACATACATAGAAATATAAATTGATCAAACAGGCACAACCACCTCCCTATACAGCACTGAATATTTCATATTTGATGAGTATGAACACCCTAATATGCTAATATTTGATAAGTTGGTAAGGCAATGCAAACCATGGCTTGGAATTCATTTGCAGTGAATATTAAAAATAAAAAAACTTACCCTGTTTACTTCTCGTGTTCTGACAGTTGATCGCCACTGTCACTGACCCCGTTCTCAGAGTCACACTTGGAAATCGAGGCATATATAGTTGGAATAGCCATTTTCTTTATCAGCAATCTTTTTGCAAATTTCATTTCAAATTGACATAATGTCTGGCCCAGGAAACACGCACGCAGACTCAGGATAGATTTAACAGCTTTATTCAATAAGCAGGTGTGTGTGAATGGATGTATGGGGATGTGCTGACGAGGGGCAGGTGTGCGCGCAGCTGAAGCCGCTGAGGAGCGGCGAGTCGTGACACAAATTGCATCTTATTCTCGAAATCGCTGTCAACGAAATCTCTACTGCACATTTTTGGTGTTTTACCAACATAAGTCCATTTTTTTTTGCGTTTTCTGAACGAATTTCACCCATGCCGTTCTGATTTTCCCAGGGACGGGAAATTCAAAAACACTCACAGCAGGCTCCTCTGGTATAAGGTCACACCCGTAGACAACACAACGACAAACCATAATTAATTCGATTCCTGAAATCCTAATGTTAATAAATAATCTATTTGTAATCCACAAGTATTCCGAGAAATATCCGTAATCGCCAATTTTAAAGCGTAAACAAAGCAATGTCCGCCGACTGTGTGCCAAACCGAAATGACGTCACACAGTCAGTGGCCATCTTAGCCGCTGATCGCTTGGCTGGGTCAGACAGCTCTCCACAACAGCGTACTTCAAGAGCGCATTGTCACCTTATGCGACATACGTTGACACCAAAACATGTGGGGTTCCAATTAGCTCGTCTCAGACAACAATTTGAGATATGATTTATCGATTTTGAATTTTCGTCTGTCCGTCGCCTATAAAGTTCAACTTTTGTCTCGACAGTCCACAGAGTATTTTCCCAAAAGTCTTGGGGATCATCAAGATGTTTTCTGGCAAAACTGAGACGAGTCTGTCATGACGCCGAGCGTGGGTTTGTACCATGCTGGGGTCATTTGGTTATTTTCCTTTTTCTGTTTATGTATTTAGTCTTGATTGCTGCCATTATTGTTGGTGCTTTTATTTTGACAGTACCGGGACAGGACTTCCGCCTGTCAAGTCTGTTCACAGCCTGTCACAACTGTTTGTGTTTGGTTGATTGCTTTCACTCCACACCTGTTTGTCGTTGAGTTTCTGTGTTACTATTTAAGTTCGCTGGTGAGGTTCATTCCTCGTTGCGACCTCGTCTTGCTCGGTCTGGAATCCCCAACCCTGATTCCAGTCTTTCTTCTGCTTAGGATTTTTCCTCGTTAGTTTCATGTAAGTGTCCTTTCTTGGTTTTTTCAGTGTTTGTATTTTCCTGTTTTCACCCCTCGTGGTCTCATTTATAGCTTTTTTGTATCCGCCCCTCATGGTGAGGTTTTGTGTTCTCTATTATTTAATAAATAAGCAAACTCACTGCAGGTGAGTGGTGCCATGTTTCTGCCTTAAATGGGCCAATTATGACAGAGCCTTTATGTTTTTTTTGCTCAGCAGTGGTTTTTGTCTTGAAACTCTGCCATGCAGGCCATTTTTGCCCAGTCTCTTTCTTATGGTGGAGTCATGAACACTGACCTTAACTGAGGCAAGTGAGGCCTGCAGTTCTTTGGATGTTGTTGTGGGGTCTTTTGTGACCTCTTGGATGAGTCGTCGCTGGGCTCTTGGGGTAATTTTGGTCGGCCGGCCACTCCTGGGAAGGTTTACCACTGTTCTATGTTTTTGCCATTTGTTGATAATGGCTCTCACTGTGGTTCACTGGAGTCCCAAAGCTTTAGAAATGGCTTTATAACCTTTTCCAGACTGACAGATCTCACTTTGTTTCTCATTTGTTTCTGAATTTCTTTGGATCGCAGCATGATGTCTAGCTTTTGAGAATCTTTTGGTCTACTTCACTTTGTCAGGTAGGTCCTATTTAAGTGATTTCTTGATTGAGAACAGGTGTGGCAGTAATCAGGCCCGTGTGTGGCTAGAGAAATTGAACTCAGCTTTCCAAAGATGTGATAAACCACAATTAATTTATGTTTTAATGGGGGGGGGGGCAATCACTTTTTCAAATAGGGCCATGTAGGTTTGGATTTTTTTTACCCTTAATAATAAACACCTTCATTTAATAACTGTATTTTGTGTTTACTTGTGTTATCTTTGTCTAACATTTAAATTTGTTTGATGATCTGAAACACTTAAGTGTGACAAACATACAAAAAAAGAGAAATCAGGAAGGGGGCAAACACTTTTTCACACCACTGTAGATAGATTTTGAGCATGTTTCTCATTTAAATTTATTTTGTGATGGAAGTGTGGAGAGACTTTTGGGTCATGATATCCGGATGTGAGGAGACAGAGGTAGCTTTCCTCAAGAGTAAAGTACTGTATGTTTACCCAAATAAGTCAGACAAGGTGGGTATATAAATAAAGAACCCAAAAATGCCCATTTCTGCTGTCAGAAGTGAATTTGTGAAGTTACAAATTTGCATGGAAAGAGAGCTGTTTATTCTAAGCATACAGTAAGGAGGAGGGAAAAAAACAAAATCATTGTTGGTGAATTTCAAGATACCAAGTCTCCAAAATTACCACCAGATGGTGTCTCCATGGCAACGTTATTTAGAAGATGTGCCAGGGGAAAAAACACTTGACAAGAAAAAGGTTAACTATAATGAAAATAGTCTTATCCTATCTGTAATATACTGTAAAGATTCTCTGGTGCTGTGTTTTACCTTCTTCCTTTAAAGCCCCCGGAGCCTTGTGTCATGGATTCTGTTAATTGCCAGGACACTTTAAACCAAAATCTGCCTTCCTATACTATGAAACTAAAACAGGGTCATCACTAGATCTTCAAGCAGGATAATGATCTGTATGTCCAAATCAACAGAAACTGGTTAATAAAAATCAAGCTTCTGCCCTGGCTGAACTGGAGAGGCTCCATGAAGATGAATGGTCTCATGTTTTCCTGCTCTGCATTCTCCCATTACAAAATATAGAAGACTCTATGCTGTTTCACTGGCAAAGAGAGTTTGCAATAATTACAGCATTATATGCAGGAGTGTCTTTTTTTGTTCTGAAAGTGTTTCTCTTAAAAATGATTTTTTTTTTTTTTTTTGAGAAGGGGTTTGAATTTCTATCCATCCATCCATCATCTTCTGCTTAATCCTTTTCGGGTCGCGGCAGGCTGGAGCCTATCCCAGCATCTTTGGGCGAGAGGCAGGGTACACCCTGGACAGAACGCCAGTCCATCACAGGGCCAACACGGAGAGACAGACAACCATTCACTCTCACAGTCGTACCTAAGGACAATTTAGAATCCCCAGTTTGATGTCAATTAACCTAACTTGCATGTTTTTGGCATGTGAGAGGAAACCGGAGAAATCCCAGAGTAAACCCACGCAGACACAGGGAGAACATGCAAATTCCACACAGATCACTGTTGGTCGGGGGCTGGGATCGAACCCAGGATCCCCCTGCCAAGGGTGAGTTGCTGTGCTGCCGCAGTAGTAGTAGTAGATTAGTTTATTTGACAGGGACAGTGCAATAAACATAGACAATTAATCAAAGACAATCAATCTGATGTGTTGCACATAGAGTGTATAGCTATTAGCTAATTTGCAACTCTTGTCCCTGGATGGGCTTTAGAAAAAAGAATCAAGATAAAAATATACACAATAACCACATACATCAATGCAGAAAAATTATAAATACACAATTATAAATATTATAAATATTATAAATACACAAATATAACAGCCTGACTCACCTTTAACATAAATATTATAAATACACAAATATAACAGCCTGACTCACATTTAACACATATAACATAACTCACATTTGCCTATTTCAGGCCTTCCTCCCTCCGTCACTCACTATAAACAAACACATTTATTCCTTCCCTTCATTCACTCTCACTTTGCAGACAAATAATTCATACATGAGTACATTCTTGTTTATTTTTCAGCCAGTTTTTAACATTTTTAGTGAATGTTTTAAAGTCCGTTATTATTTTAATTTCATTTGGCATTGTGTTCCAGATGTGACTGCCCTTTATAGAGAAAGCTGTTTGTCCAAATGTGGTTCTGCGGTGGAATATTTTACAGTTATTGTTAACAGAACTCCTGGTGGCTCTGCTGCTGTCCTGTCTTTGGACGAAACCAGCAAGTGGCTCGGGTGCTGATTTATGGAAACATTTGAACGTTAATTTCAGAAGACAGAGGTCAATGAAGCTCTCAAAACTCAATAGGTTGTATTTTTTTAAAACATTACAGTGATGCCACCTAATGGGCTTTTTGTCCAAGATTTTTAGGGTTTGATTATATAATGAACCTATATGTCTTATTGTGGAAGGGGCTGCTTGAGCCCAGACTGTCAAACAGTATGATATATGAGAAAAAACCATAGAATGCATATACAGTGCAGCTGCTTCGTAAGGTATGTAATATCTAATTAATTTAAAGCAGTTCAGATTTTTTTTTACTGTTTTTTGAAATTTTCTTTATATGAAGATTAAATTTGAGTTGAGGATCTAGTACAATGCCAAGGTATTTGAATTCTGTAGCTAAACTGATGTCATGATCATGTATATTAACTTTAAAATGTTGCAGGTTACATTTTTTGATTGAAAAGCACATTGAGACTGTTTTCTGAAGGTTCAGCAATAGATGGTTCTTGAGGAGCCACTCTTGGACATCAACCATACTTGTAGACAGTACATCTGCAGCCTGTGCTGGAGTCTTGGCAGCTGTGTAAATAACTGCATCATCTGCATAAAGTTGGCATGTTGCAGCTGAGCAGTGTAACGGCAAGTCATTAATAAAAATGCTGAAAAGTAAAGGACCAAGAATGGACCCTTGTGGGATACCCATGCGGTTGTTTAAAAATGAGGATTTATCCTGGTGAACTTTTACACACTGTTCTCTATTCTGGAGATAAGATGCAAACCATTCTAATGTATTTGGGGAGAAGTTAAAAGATACCATTTTGGATAAAAGCAAACTGTGGTTTACAGTATCGAAAGCCTTTTTGAGATCTAGAAAAACAGCTCCTACCACATTACCCCTGTCCAAGGACTGTTTGACGTTTTCAATAAGGCAACAATTTGCTGTTTCTGTTGAGTATCCTGGTCTAAAACCAAATTGATGTGGATGAAGAAGTTGACTGTCTTGTAAGTAGTCTATCAGCTGTGTAGCTACAACTTTTTCAAGAACCTTAGATAGGACTGGTAAGATAGAGATTGGGCGGTAATTGCATATATCGTCTTTACTGCCTGATTTATGAACTGGTATGACGACAGCTTTTTTCCAGCCAGATGGAAATGTACTAGACCTAATGGAGAGATTAATGAGATGAGTCAGTGGTTTGATTAATATTTTTGCTGTGCATTTTGAGAAAGGAGGTGCTCATATTGTAGATATCACTAGTTTTTGAGTTTGACAGTGTTTTAACAATACCAGCAATTAACTTCTCATTTACCTCATCGATGTGAAAAGTATCTGTTGGGAGTATGGAATTTGTGTTGTTGAGCACATTTGGCAGCACAAAAATTTTTGTTAAGTCTTCCACAGAGCCCACAAAGTGTGAATTAAATTCATTTGCCAAAGTAGCCTTGTCACTGACGGTCTTGCCATTGATTCTAAGTTCCTTTACCCCCCTTCTGATCGTTTTTTTTATTAGTTAAGTTATTTAAATGCCTCCATAGGGAACTGTTGTTACCCTTTGCATGATCTATCAGTTTATTGTAATAAGATATTTTTGATTTTCGCAGCTCATGTACCACTTTATTTCTTAAACTTTTGTACACAAGGTGATCATTTTGTAGTTTGGAGGTTAGTGATGTTTTCAGTGCATAGTCTCGCCTCTTCATAAGTTTTCTTATTTCATTATTTAACCATGGTAGGCTAATCTTCTGTTGTCTACTTTTAATTTGCTTTGAAAATTTTTCTATAGACTTTGTGATTGTTGCAGTTATAAAATTACAACAATCATCTACTTCACATGTTGCCATGAGCTGCTCCCAATTTTGATTCTCTAAGTAATGTTCAAACTCCTCATTTTTTGATTTGGGGATAATAAAATTTGATTTGTCAATATCGACTCCCCCAAAATACTGTAGTCGCTTTTTAGTAAGTTTCCTGACAGCAAGAACCATGTTATGATCTGAGAGACCAGTTACAAGATTATAGGTTCTGGTTATTCGTTCTGGTTTATTAGTAAATACCATGTCAATAAGTGTTCTGGATTGTTTGGTTATCCTGGTGGGTCCTTTGATGATTTGCTGGTAATTAAATTTAGTCATGAGGCTTTTCAGTTTTTGTTTGTCTTTTTTATCAGACCAGTTGATATTAAAGTCACCATGAATTATTGTTTCTCTGTTCTTCTCAAGTTGTTTAACCAGATCACTTAATTCATTATAAAAGGAAGAGTTGTGTGATGGTGGGTTGTACACTACTGCAATGTTGAAATTCATTACCGGAGAGAGACATACATTAACAGCTAAACATTCAAGTGAAGTATTCAAATCAACCAGTTGACATTTATATTTCTCTTTGATGTAAATTAAAACACCTCCTCCCCTCCCTACCTGCCTGTCTTTTCTAAAACACTGGTAGCCCACAATATCGATCATATTAGTGTCTATGTTACTGTGTAGCCAGCTTTCTGAGAGACAAAGGTAGTCCAGATTTGAGTCCAACAGCAACACCGAAATCTCATCTCTTTTGGGGATTAATGCTCCGTATGTTTAAATGACCGCCGAGGATCCCCTTTGGTTTAGCCTTGGTGTCCCAAAGAACTCGTGCATGATTAACAGTTTGGAAAAATAAATGTTGTTTTTGCTTTTGTACAGCTCGGTTTTGTGCTAACCCAGTGGTCTGCTGTTTAATAGTGGCAGGTCCAGGGTTAAGGTGAATATCTCCTGCCAGAAGTAGCAGAACTAACAGAACTTTAACTGTATATCCTCTGCCATATTGTGATTTTTGCTTAACAGCCATGTTTGCCTTAATTTGGAAGTTTTTGCTCAGGGCTTTTAAAGACCACATAGAGTGTAGGGTGAGATGTCCAAGCCCAAATCCATACAGATAAAACTTTTTAACTTCACCTTTGGTTGAGTTTGTCGGAAAATCCTTCTTGTTGCAGGTCCAGACACACAAAGACAAAACGAAGAGGAAGTAGAGAAGTAGAGAAGGCTTATTAGTGGTGCCCATCAGCCCACTTTTTAATCCGGTGGCAGCCATCTTCAGTCCTTCTTGGAAAGAAGGAAAAGGAAAATCTGTGGATAGTAAAATAAATTCTGCTTATATCGCCAGAATCTGATCCGATCGTCCTCGAATCCAGCTGGGCCTCAGCTAGCCAACTAGCCCCTTCCGTTGCTGGTCTCGTTGCTCATAGTCGCCGTAACTGGTCTCCCGTCCCGCTCCTCCAACCGAGTCTCGTCACACACCGCCGCTGCCACCGAGCTCCGCTGAGGTCACGGTAAATCCTCCGCTAGGCACCGCCACCTACCGTCGTCTGCCTGGGTGAAATCTCTGCTGAGCCCCGTCAACAAATAGCCCGCTTGCCTGGTAGTATCTCCGCTGGGCCTCGCAGCTGGGCTTCGATTCAGGCTGGTGTAAGGTGGAATGACTGGCGCCAGCATTAAGCTAACTAGCGTTAGCTTAGCAATCGCTTCGGGTAGTCTCGTCGCACACCGCCGCTGCAGTCACGGTAAGTCCTCCGCTGGGCACCGCCGCCTACCGCCGTCTGCCTGGGTGAAATCTCTGCTGAGCCCCGTCAAACAAATAGCCGCCTGCCTGGTAGTATCCCCGCTGGGCCTCGCAGCTGGGCTTTGATTCAGGCTGGTGTTAGGTGGAATGGCTGGCGCCAGCATTAAGCTAACTAGCGTTAGCTTAGCAATCGCTTCAGGTAGGGCACATCAGTGAATCACAAGGAAGCGCTGGAATCGCTGGTCAGTTTACTCACAGTGGCCGGATAAAAGCGATCAAAGGGGTAATCCACCGGAGGTATATCCGATCGCTGTAGGTAGTTATTTAGAGACTGGCGCCAGCATTAAGCTTGTAGCTCTGACGGCATGATTTGTCACTCAGTGCCTGTCAGTGCGAACCATTCCATCACCGCACTGCTGGGTTTGCATTTCACTACATATATTCATTTCAATTAGAGTTTGCATATTCTAATCTGTACTTTGCAAGATGAAGTTACTCCACCATGACATGGGTTTTTCAGCCCCCCATTTCAAGGGATGACAATACTATTAAAGTGTGCACCTGCCATCCTACACCTACTCTCTCTCTGTCTCCATCTCTTTCTCAGCCTTGCCCATCACTCTCTTTCCTGCTCCCCAACAGGCCCCCATAAGCCCTCTTCTGTACACCTTTCTTTATATAACCAGAAATAGATTCAAGAGTCAAGAGTGTTTCTTTTTTAACTCAAAGGAGCACACAACACAAGCTTCTCAACTCTGTGGCACAGCCTCCACACACAGCAATTTCCTTCCTGCCAATGGCCAGTTCCATTTAATCCATATTTCGCTCTCCTGGTTGACGTGCTTACACAGTCATGTATGCTGTATGTGAACATTCACACTCACAATGACACAGATGGATGCAAGCGGACAAGTTTATGCACCACACCTACATGGAGCGTGAGTGTATTATTTCCCCCGTGATTCTGAATGGCAGGGTCGAGCAGGAACATTGAACCAGATGCTCTTTAATCCCGTAATGAAAAAACCAGCCAACCACACATACACACGCTGAGCCAATAATCTATTAGACACAATGCTGCTCATTTAATCCTGATCCCTCTTTCCCTCATAATAACACTAAGACACTCTCTCCTCTGTTGCAACTAATCATTTATCTGTTTATCTGACTACGCACACTGAGAAACACAGATTGCTTTTTGTGTAGCCGTCTGTTCAATTCTGAGCAGGCCAAGAGTAGGACTGGCAGACTGGTGAGCAGGAGAGACAGACAGATGTGTGCCCACTAACAGATGCACGCTGATCAGTCCATCCGGGAGAACATGGGAGCCACAAATAAGTGTGGTATAAAAAAGCATAGGGCACATTTGGCATTGTTTTCATGCCTTCCAAAACTGAAAAAAATGTTTATTACATATGCATGAATGTGTGTGTGTGTGTGTGTGTGCGCGCACATGCGTGCGTGCGTGCACAATTGAAGCCATGAAATGTACAACCGGTCACACTGTGGTAACCAGGCAACAGATTCACTTCTAAATCTTTAAAAACCTCAGATACCATTGTCATTGGTTCAGAAAGTGCACTCACACTCACACACATGCATACAGAAGCATGCAGATGCACGCACACGAAAAAAAAAAAAGTGTTTTACTTAGAGCCTAAACCCACTATTCAAGCTGCGGGAACTCTGAAGCACAGACATGGTGGAATCCAAAAATAGACAACAGCAAGAGCATCACGCTTTGTTTAGGCCCTAACGATTGAGACGGATGGGTGAGGCGCTAGAGGAATAGAATGACAGGCTACTGCACATATGCTAAGCAAATGGTTAATGGTACAAAGGGACAGGGGAAAGGTGGTGGGGGGGGGGGGGGGGGGGAATCACAGTTCAACCCAAACAGATCTTTCCCTAGCATGGCTGGGGAAAAAAATCGATTGCACTTCTCCTTCTCCTGCTCTCTCTGTCACCAGAGCTGGCCAGAACAAACTTCCACACACATACGCTTACAAATTGTTGACAGAGAGAGATAAAGCAGGCACACACACACACACATGCACACACACACCAGATCACAGATCACATTAGCATGCTCGCATACGCAGCCATGCTCGAGGGCCATCTAACTGCCACCAGATGTGAAGGTTTGATCAATACAGTAATATCAGTGTTTATACCAGCCACGCACTTTCTGCACCGCTCTTTTATTTTCCCTCATTATTTTTCCCCCCACTCTTAAAAAAAACAACATCCCGTATTTATCACAACTGTCTACCACTGATGTGTGCACCTTTAGCCTGTTAGCGTGTGAGCGCACACCAACACATGAGTGGCAATGAGGTGATTCCTGCTTGGCGTGCTGACATGCATACAATCATGCACGTGAGCGCTCACTTTTCAACTTTCAATTATCAAGCGGACACTTTGTTTTTCCTCCAACCTTGCATTTCCCAGTGTGCGTGCACGCGCGCGCGTGTGTGTGTGTGTGCCCGCGTGTGTTGGGGTAATGGCTTGTTTGTTTATTTGCCGTTTGACACCGGTCCGCCCTCTCCTATTGATTAGTGCTCCTGCCTCCCTCTTTAGATCTCCTCCCAGTTGGCTGGTTATGAAAACACTATTGTTGGAGAGACATGTACTTTGCCTAAAGGCTTCAGGTGCTGTCCACTGTGATTTCACAGGTGGACGTAGTGAGGCGCATCCTATATCCAAAGGAGAAATTGACTACTAAACACCAGTTGCGACTTCCTCTCTGTCGCACGTCATGTTTCTCTTCTAGAATTGGCTCATCTTTTTTTTTTCTTTTTTTCTTTTTATCCCTCTCGTGCACACATTCCAACGTACATCCTGACAGCACCCTCAGACAGATCTGGCGTGAAGTCTGATGTCTGTGGGCTGGTTGACTAGGTGATATATTGCGACTTGTCTCGGGAGTCTAAAACAAAGTACCCCCAGCGCTGCCAATAAATCTATGGAGACCATTAGCTGGTGGCTTGAGACTCAACCTCATCATTTAGAGACACACACATATAGTCACTCATACTCACTCTCTCTCTCTCTCTCTCTCTCTCTCTCTCTCTCTGTCTCTCTCTCTCTCTCTCTCACACACACACACTCACACACACACACACACACACACACACACACACACAAAAAAAACCACTTCTCAACCCTGCACAATACTCTCAAATTCAACAGACTCGCATTGCACCTTATGTTACTCAAAGCCTCGGCTTTCAGCAATAGATTGTGGCTAATCTCTTTACAGCCTTAACTCTGTTTCATCTATACCTGCTGTCTAAATCCAGGTATTCACACCCTGGCCCACAAGGCAGCTGAATTCCAATTGTTCAAAGCTGATAAGATTTATCCACATCATGCATTATAACCTCCATCTAGTGTGGTGAAAAACTGAAAGTAAGCAAATACAGTCAGAAATGGTGGATAAACAACTCCTTCCTATTCCACTGCATATGCCAAATATTTTCTCACCCCTATGAGTGGGGTGAGAATGTCACTTTTCTCAATATGTCTGTCTCCCCTCCTCAACACCATTCCCACTCCCCTCTCTCCTATCACCATCCCTGCATCTCCCCATTTCCTCACAGCGCTTACCTTTCTATCCCCTCTGCCTCTCTTCATCCCTTGAGGAGGAAAGATCCTATCTGTTCACCCCACCCCCTCGGCATCTCTGTCCTCTTGACCCATGTGAAGGACAAGGCAGCTGAAGCCAGCAAACATAGCTAAGGCCTGAACGCTAAAGAATAATCCCCTTTTGTTCGTCGTCCTTCCTTGAAACATGTCTGCAATGGACATCCTCCACCACCCCCACCAAACTCCCTTTTCTTTTGCACCTCTGGGGCCTCATTTTGGTGAGTCATTAACATGTATTACTGTCTCCTTTGCCTCTAGCTTCTGCTCAACCTCATCTCCAGAACTCCATATCTATTTATCATCAAACACTCTGCAGAGGGTCATGTTATGATAAAATCAGAGGATGAAAAATACTTAATGTGTGTGAGAGGAATTGGGATGAGGAGAGGAGCTGAAAAAGGACGGTCATAGCTCTGAGATTTCACTGAATGAAATGGTCACCATGCAGCTACGATGCAAAGCTAGCATTGTTTCATTCTTCCAAGCCTTTCTGTCAGCTGTGAGCAGTAGTAAGTAATGTAGTGAGTTGGTTTTGCTTTTAAAATAATGCATTATCCTTTTACTTTTGAAATAACTAGTGTGCTACTTTTTAAAATGTTCCAAAAGTTGCCTTGGCATTTGCATTATATTTTTTCTGCATGTTATGGATATAACTCCAGTTCTTTGAGTATGTGCACAAGCTTCTAATGAGTTTTAAAATCAACACCAAGTGTTAATGAGAATTTAATTTTGTAGTGGTTCCAAGGTTGTCATAGCCAGGAGCGGCACTGGGGTTAAGCTCCCAGTGCTCATAAAATGCTCCTTATGGTGTGCATCTCGAAAAGCCTCTGACAACTAAGTCCAACTCCTAGCCTGCCCGTGTGGTTTAGTCTCTAAGCCCGGCGGAACTGCTTTTACTAATAGGAGAAGGGGCGAAGGCGGATCTCTGGCGCCTTAAAACCAGATGCTTCGGGTAGATGGTGGCTCGTCAACCTGGGAAGGTAGCCCATCTAGGGAAAGGTAAACCCTGATTTCAAACCTCCACTGCCTTGCGGCACACCCGGTCACGGGAAAGGCTTCGGGAGTCAACCCTGAGGAAAAATCCGGAGTCAGAGTCCCTAAGGCAGTTCTCTGTTGTGCTCAACATCGTTCTGGCAGCTCCTGCGACGGCACGTGCCAAACTGTAGCAGCCCTGCTGTTCCTTTGGATTCATCAGTGACGTGGAGAGGGGGGACATGCTGCATGGGCAACATCTTGTCCTCCATATCTTCCTGCCCATGCTTGAATCCTACCAATGCCCAACGCTGGAAGGTAGAACACCCGATCACTGGAGAGGACACTCCAGCTTCGCCTTTGGCGTAGACAAAACACGGGGAATGACAGTTACCGGTTATAACCCACCGCTCAATTGGCATAGAGCGCGGCGCCAGGGGTTGTTCCCGACGGTGGGAGGGATCATCAGATCTCACTGGACAGCTACCGCCCGTCTCAAGCTGGGCAGCCCCCAGCCAATAAGGTGTTGTCCCGCCACAGCTTGCTTTCCTCATTGGGTGCATGGGGATGAGGAGAAGTCTGAACAGCAGGCTGAGAACCTTCGCACCAGGCAAGACAAAAAAACAAAAGAGACCAACTCTAAAACTGGGAACTTGGAACGTCCGCACTATGATGACAGGACTCGCTGCTAACCTCAAGGACATCAACGACACCAGGAAGACTGCCATCATCAATAATGAGCTGAAGAGACTGGAAGTGGATATCGCCACTCTCCAGGAAACACGGTTGGCTGACGCAGGCACACTGAGAGAGAAGGACTACACGTTCTACTGGCAGGGAAAGGGCAGCAACGAACACAGGGAACACGGAATGGGCTTCGCAGTGAAGAACACCTTGCTGAAGATGGTGGAACCGGGCAGCAATGGCTCTGCACGATTCCTCACCCTCCGCCTGAACACCACTCAAGGCCCAGTCACCCTCGTCAGTGTGTATGCCCCAACACTGACAGCCACACCAGAGGCAAAAGACGAGTTCTACGAGAATCTCGCAACAACTATCAGGATCATCCCCAACTCTGAACAACTCATTCTCCTTGGAGACTTCAATGCCAGAGTGGGTGCTGACCACAACTCCTAGCCCTCCTGTCTTGGACCATTTGGCGTGGGCAGAATGAACGACAACGGACAGCGGCTGCTCGAGTTCTGCACATATCACGATCTGTGCATCACAAACTCGTTCTTCAAGACCAAGTCCCAACACAAGGTTTCCTGGCGACATCCACACTCAAAGCACTGGCACCAGCTGGACTTGATCCTGACCAGGCGCACCTCACTGAAGAACGTGCTAATCATCCGTTCGTTCCAGAGTGCAGATTGCGACACAGACCATTCATTGGTGTGTTGCAAGGTCAAGCTGCAGCTGAAGAAATTCCATTGTGCTAGACAACCTGGAAAGTCACGGATTGACACCAGCAAGATGGCCCAACCAGAACTTGTTGAGCAGTTTGCCTCCACCTTTGAGAAGGAACTTGGTGTACCACAAGAAGGAGAATCTGCAAAGCAGAAGTGGGAAGAGCTGCGAAACACCATCCACCGCACAGCCTTGGTTACCTTTGGGAGGAAGACCTCGAAGTCACAGGACTGGTTTGATGCCATGTTGACCGAGATGACCCCCGTCATTGAAGCCAAGCGCTCAGCACTTGCTGAGTACAAGAAGTACCCAAACGAGAAGAACCTCCAGATTCTCAGGGCTGCAAGAAGCAAAGTTCAGCAGACTGCTCGGCGCTGTGCCAACGAATACTGGACTCAGCTCAGCCAAGACATTCAAACCGCTGCCATAACAGGGAACATCCGTGGTATGTACGATGGCATCAAGAAAGCACTTGGTCCAGCTCAGAGCAAGACGGCCCCCCTCAAATCCTCCACTAGGGAGATGATCACAGAAAAGAACAAGCAGATGGAGAGATGGATGGAACACTACTCCGACCTCTACTCCAGACAGAACACCGTGACACTGTCAGCCCTTGATGCCATCGACTGCCTGCCATTCATGGACGAACTTGACGCCGAGCCAACCATCGACGAACTCAGCAAGGCCATTGATAGCTTGG
This sequence comes from Pholidichthys leucotaenia, assembly GCA_020510985.1. Classification (NCBI taxonomy): domain Eukaryota; kingdom Metazoa; phylum Chordata; class Actinopteri; order Cichliformes; family Pholidichthyidae; genus Pholidichthys; species Pholidichthys leucotaenia. Next base: position 173,998,600 of record CM035848.1, on the reverse strand, counting down.
CCGCTGGCAAGGCACCCGGCAACGACGGCATACCCCCTGACCTGATCAAGCACTGCAAGACCGCCCTACTGCTGCCATTCCATGACGTCCTCTGCCAGTGCTGGAAGGAAGATGCCGTACCACAGGACATGAGGGACGCCAAGATCATCACCCTCTACAAAAACAAAGAGGAGAGAAGCGACTGCAACAACTACAGGGGCATCTCCCTCCTCAGCGTTGTTGGCAAAGTCTATGCACGAGTTGTTCTCGTTCGTCTACAGAAGCTTGCCGAACGTGTCTACCCCAAGTCTCAGTGTGGCTTCCGTGCTGAGCGATCGACGGTGGACATGATATTCTCCATCCGCCAACTCCAGGAGAAATGCAGAGAACAGAACATGCCCCTGTACGTCGCCTTCATCGACCTCACCAAAGCGTTCAATCTGGTCAGCAGAGAGGGCCTTTTCAAGATCCTGCCAAAGATAGGACACCCACCAAAGTTGCAAAGCCTCATCGAATCGTTTCACACAAACATGCAGGGGATAGTGCAGCACGACGGCAACGTCTCAGAGCCATTCAACATACGCAACGGAGTGAAACAGGGCCGTGTACTTGCGCCAACCCTCTTTGGGATTTTCTTTGCTATGCTTCAGCACAGCAACAGAGGGAATCTACCTCCACACAAGATCTGACGGCAGGCTTTTCAACCTCGCCCGCCTGAAAGCCAGAACCAAAGTACGCAAGGCTCTAATCAGAGACATGCTGTTCGCAGACGACGCTGCAGTCGCAACCCACACACAGCAGGAGCTTCAGACCCTGATGGACCGCTTCTCCCAGGCATGCAAGGACTTCGGGCTTACCATCAGCCTGAAGAAGACTAACATCTTGGCGCAAGGCACGGAAGCACCACCAACCATCACCATCGACGACTACGAGCTGGAGGTCGTGAATCAGTTCACGTACCTGGGGTCCACGATCAGCAACAACCTCTCCCTTGATACAGAGATCGACAAGAGGATTGGAAAATCAGCCTTCACACTCGCTCGCCTCACCACACGAGTGTGGGAGAATCCCAAACTCTCTGTCAAGATGAAGATGGCAGTGTACAACGCCTGCGTCATCAGCACACTGCTCTATGGGAGTGAGACGTTGACAACATACGCCCGGCAGGAAAAGAGACTGAACTCCTTCCACTTGTGCTGCATTCGCCACATCCTGGACATATCCTGGCAGGACAAAGTGCCCAACACAGAAGTTCTGTCCCACGCCGGCCTTCCCTCCATGTTCACTCTACTCAGGCAGCGCAGGCTCTGCTGGCTAGGCCACGTTCACCGTATGGAGGATGACAGAATCCCCAAAGACGTCCTCTATGGAGAGCTGGCGACTGGCAGGAGAGACGTTGGCCGCCCACAGCTGCGCTTTAGAGACGTCTGCAAGAGAAACATGAAGGCCCTGGAGATCAATACAGAGCGCTGGGAGGACCTTGCAACAGACCGCTCCAAATGGAGAGGCACCCTGACCAGACAGCTCAAGGCAGGTGAAGAGAGACTGACTGCTGCAGCAGATGAAAAAAGGACCCGCAGGAAGAACCGCCACAGACCCAGCAGCACGGAGACCACCCACAAGTGCGACCTGTGTGACAGGGACTGCCATTCGCGCATCGGCCTGTTCAGCCACAGGCGGTGCTGTTCCAGCAGAGTAGACGTTTAGGATTCTCTTCCATGGTCATCATAGACTGACGGAGGCCGACGAATTTTGTAGTTCATTTTGAGAAATTTAATTTAAATATTTTTGTTTGCAACTAGCTTTATATCTAAAAAAAATTGTCCTGCAAGCTAAATACTTGAGAGTCAGTGATAAAGCTCCAAAACTGTACTTAAGTATAATATTATTATTATTATTAATTTCCTCCCATGGATCGCCACCTTATCATGGTGGAGGGTTTGCGTGCCCTAGTGATCCCTGAATCTATGTTGTCTGGGGCAATTTGTCTCTGGTAGGGTCTCCCAAGACTAGCCGGTCCTGGGTGAAGGGCCAGAATAAAAGCAATCCAATAGACTGCCATTATGAATAAAAAAAAAAAAATCAAGGATTCAGTGTACCCTGCTTAGTATGGAGTTACGATATGGGGCCCCACCCTGGAGCCAGGCCTGGGGCAGGGGCTTGCCCATGGGACCCGGCCAGACTCAGCCCAAAGGAGTTAAGGTACATGTCCACTGGTTCCGTCGTTTATCCTCTTCCGATTCATTGTGTATTGGAAATGCAGTGGAAAGCATTTGAATGCAGATCGGTGAAAACCAGATTGTAGTGTGCAGAATCTCCCGTGGGTCCCCTACTGCTCATATGCATAGTCAGGACAATCGGTCGTGCTGTCTTCTGTACGGTCATGAACTGGAGGCAGCACTCTCAGCCTGAACTTTTAAATCAGCGGTTTTTGATGTCAAACAATGACAGATTCATTAACTGAACCTACTATTTCTTGCATGAAGTGATGTTAGAAACACTTGTTTGTTTTAAAGATATGGAGAACAAGGATGCCATAATGTCCGGTAGCAGCAGAGAGCTGAAGACCACCCACGGACGGACCTGTCGATCAATCCAGTGAACCAGCCAGCTGGAGGAGAAGACGGAGGGTAAGAAGAGAAGCAGATCTCTACGATACCTGTTGTTGTGAAGACATGAAGGAGAAATTAATAATCGCTGTTCCAAGCAACCCATTACTATATGACCAGTCCTTGCCGTCATATAGAAACAACAACATGGGCTCATCCAGCTGAAGCTCACAAACCAGGTGGTCAAATTCGACACGCATTGTGCGGGTCTGTAGGACATAGGACTGGGTAAACCCAAAACCGGCAGTGACGACAACAAAGCTGCCTTTTGTAGCACAAATATACCAGCACTATTAAAAACAGACTTATCATTCTGCTCATGGTTAATAATGACTATTCCAGTATTTCCTCCCACATTGCTTAACTCCGCCTATCTAAAAACTATGCTACATGCCCCTTTTCCACACCTCACATGTTCCGGTATCCAATTCCTTTCCAAAAAATCCTGACCAGTGGACAAGTAGCATTACATGGGTCCGTCCTCCAGTGGGCTCACCACCTGCAGGAGGGACTATGGGGGTCCGGTGCATTGTGGATAAGGTAACGGTCAAAGGCAGAGACCTTGACGGTCTGATCTCCGGCATTCAAAACTGGTGTTTGGGACATGGAAGGTCAACTCTCTGGTGGGGATGGAGCCTGAGCTGGTGCACAAGGTTGAGAAATACCAGCTAGATATAGTTGGTCTCACCTCAACACACAGCTCCAGTTCTGGAACCAGTTTCTTGGAGAGGGGCTGGAGCTTGGCCTACTCTGGAGTTTCCCCAGGTGAGATGCAACAAGCAGGGGTGGGTATTCTTGTATTCCCCCGCCTTGCTGCCTCGACATTGGAGTTATCTCTGGTGGTCGAAAGGGTAGTCTCTCAACGCCTTTGGGTTGGGAAATGGGTCCTGACCATCATTTGTGCCTATGCACCAAATGATGGTTCAGAGTCCCACCCTTTTTGGAGCCTCTGACTGGGGTGCTGGAGAATGCTCCTCTTGGAGACTCCATTGTCCTACTGGGGGACTTCAATGCGCACGTGGGCAATGACAGTGAAACCTGGTGGGGTTTAATTGGGAGGAACAGCCTGCCTGATCTGAACCCAAGTGGTGTTCAGTTATTGGACTTCTGTTCTAACCACAGTTTGTCCAAAATGAACACTATGTTCAAGCATAAGGGTGTCCATATGTGCACCTGGCACCAGGACACCCTAGGTTGCAGGTTGATGATCAATTTTGTTATTGTGTCATCAGACCTGCGACCATATGTCTTGGACACTCAGGTAAAAGAGGTGCAGAGCTGTCAACTGATCACCACCTGGTGGTGAATTTGATCCAATGACAGGAGTGGATGCCACTCAAACCCGATAGACCTAAACATAAAGTGAGGATGTGCTGGGAACATCTGGCTGAGGCCCCTGTCCGAGAGCTCTTCAACTTCCACCTCCGGAAGAACATCAGCCACATTCCAAGGGAGTCTGGAGACATGGGGTCTGAATGGGCCATGTTCTCCACCTCCATTGTTGAAGCAGCTGCCCAGAGCTGTGGCTATAAGGTTGTTGGTGGATCTCGTGGTGGCAACTCCCAAATCAAGTGGTGGACACCAGTGGTGACGGGGACCATCGAGCTGAAGAAGGAGTCCTATCGAGCTTGGTTGGCTTGTGGGACTCCCAAAGCAGAAAAGGTGTACTGACAGGCCAAGCATAGTGCTGCTTGGGTGGTTGATGAAGCAAAAACTAGAGTGTGAGAGGAGTTTGGTAAGGCCATGGAAAAAGGCTCTCAGTCAGCCTTGAAAAGATTCTGGCAAACTGTCCGGTGGCTCAGGACGGGGAAGAAGTTACCTGTCCACGCCGTGTATGGTACGGATGGGGTGCTGCTGACTTCGACTGGGGATATCGTCGGGCGGTTGAAGGAATACTTCCAGGATCTCCTCAATCCCATTGACACACCTTCCACAGAGGAAGCAGGGCTTGTGGATGAGGGAGATGACTCACCCATCATAGGGCCTGACGTCGCTGAAGTGGTTAAAAAACTCTTTGGTCGCCGTGCCCCAGGAATAGATGAGATTCGCATTGAGTACCTCAAAGGCCCTGGATGTTGTGGGGCTGTCATGGTTGATACGCCTCTGCAACATTGCGTGGAGGTTGGGGACAGTGCCTTTGGCATTGCAAACTGGGGTGGTGGTACCTCTTTTTAAGAAGGGGAACAGGAGGTTGTGTTCCAACTTTAGGGAGATGAGGGAAGTCTGGGCTTCTCTGCTTGAGCTGCTGCCTCTGTGACCTTGACCTCTGGAAAAGTGGTAGAAAATGGATAGATCGATGGATGGATGGATGACAATAATAAAACAGATGGAAAGTTGTATTCAGCTTCTATGCAATACTGCAAACTGAACACATTCAGAGGTAGACTTAAAAAAGCCTACATGTCTTGTGGATAGTATCAGCTAATTTCCAGTAATGCAAAAGTGCACAAATGTGTACTGATTTGCTCAGTAAGTAATTCAAGTGAGTGCACTGAAACAAACTTTGTCAGTTTGTTGTAGTTTCTTTCTCTTTCCCTCTCTCTCTCTCTCTCTCTGGGCTTTTTGATCTTTTGAAAGTGTGGTTTCATAATTTTGGTGAATGTTTTTCTTTTGGTTTGGTTATTTACGGTCCAAAGAATAAAGTGGCAGAGAAGTCTGTGCACACTTTGATAAACTTCCTATCTGGTACTGCTAAACTTGCCATCTGGCTGACAAGAAAAAATCGGACTATTAATACTGGCAATGTGGATCCTGTGTTGGTTTTTAAGGCCTTGTTAAAAGTCAGACTCCAGGTGGAGTATTCTTACTATAAAATGGTGGACAATTTGGAGGTATTCACCAATAGATGGACTGTAGGGAATATTTTGTGTTCTGTGGGAGAGGGAGATGAGTTATGTTTGCACTTTTGAAATGTGAGCACTTGGTTTCACATTTTTGAATTGTACAATAAAGGGATTTTTTAAACCTCAAACCTCTCTCTCTGTCTCTCCCCGGACAGCACTGTTACTGTGGAGGAGGTGCTTCTGGCTGCGGCCAAGCAGGTGGGCCATGATGCGATCTGCTTTGCGTCCCGAATGAATAGAGCTGTAGTTGCCTTTCTGGCTGCTGAAGAGGATGTCCACACACTGGTTGCAAGCGGTGTTGTTATCGGGGAAACGTATGTACAGGTGTCCCCCTTATCTGTCCCATCAACACGTATCACCGTCTCAGGTGTTCCACCTTTCATCACTGACGAGCAGTTGGCGACGGAGCTCCGCAGATTTGGGAAGTTTGCGGGCCCGTTTAGAACTCTGACTTTGGGATGCAAGGAGACCAAGTTAAACCATGTGAAATCACTCAGGCGACAGGTGTTCATGTTTTTGGACTCGCCAACTGCAACTCTGGAAGTGTCCTTCCAGGTCAAACACGGGGACGGCTCCTATATGGTGTATACGAGCTCAGGACAGATGAAGTGTTTTGAATGTGGAGACGTGGGCCATAAACAGTTCGCTTGTCCGCACAGGCAGCGGGCGGGGAGCTCTGATGGAGCCGCGGCTGGTGCCGGCGGTGTGCCCTCCGCTCACGCTGCTGCTGCGGACGGCGTGGCGGGGCCTTCCGCCGCAGCTGAGGCTGCCGGCACGGCCTCCGCTCCCGCCGCTACTACGGATGACGTTGCGGGGCCTTCCGCCGGTCCTGCTCCTGCCGCTGTGTCTGTGGACAGCCCAGCTGTGGCGCCCGCAGCCCAGCTTACGGCCGGGAGCATCGCTGGTGATGGCGCCCAAACTGTCACTGATGGTGCGTCAGAATCTTGCTGTGTGACATCAGCGGCTGTGCTTCCGGAGGCTGCTACCGTTTCAGAGCAGGAGACGGAGCAGCGACAGTCAGCTGCTGTGGGTGGCGTCCAGGAAAATGTGGCCCATGATGAATCCACTGGCCCAGATGAACCAAACAGTCAGCTGAGTTGTGCTGACGAGGAAATGGAATCTGATCCCGACACTGTGTCTAATACTGAGTCTATTGAGGCAAAATGCAGTACAAACACGAGTTTGTATTCACTGGAAGAAATAAATGCTTTTCTGGATGAAACCTATAACAAGGCCATTAAAGTCACTGACTACTTCAGTCGTCGTTGGCCTCCATCGGTCTATGATGACCATGGAAGAGAATCCTAACTGTCTACTCTGCTGGAACAGCACCGACTGTGGCTGAACAGGCCGATGCGCACCGGTGTTCTACCTTCCAGCGTTGGGCGTTGGTAGGATTCAAGCCTGGGCAGGAAGATATGGAGGACAAGATGTTACCCATGCAGCATGTCCCCCCTCTCCATGTCACTGATGAATCCAAAGGAACAGCAGGGCTGCTATAGTTTGGCACCAGCGCCGTCGCAGGAGCTGCCAGAACGATGTTGAGCACAACAGAGAACTGCCTTAGGGGCTCCGACTCCGGATTTTTCCTCAGGGTTGACTCCCGAAGCCTTTCCCGTGACCGGGTATGCCGCAAGGCAGCGGAGGTTTGAAATCAGGGTTTACCTTCCCTTGGATGGGCTACCTTCCCAGGTTGACGAGCCACCATCTACCCGAAGCATCTGGTTTTAAGGTGCCAGAGATCCGCCCTCGCCCCTTCTCCTATTCGTAAAAGCAGTTCCGCCGGGCTTAGAGACTAAACCACACGGGCAGGCTAGGAGTTGGACTTAGTTGTCAGAGGCTTTTCGAGACGCACACCGTAAGGAGCATTTTATGGGCACTGGGAGCTTAACCCCAGTGCCGCTCCTGGCTATGACAACCTTGGAACCGACTACCGACTTCAGTGACACTGATAAATTCATTAAATCTGTTAATGTGCTAAGAAGGCAGGTTGGTCTTGACCTCCTGGATGAAAGGAAACGTTTTCGCCTCAAGAAACACCTCACAGCCCTGCGTAAAGCAGCAGGGAGAACAGGGGTCAAGCGCCCCCGACAGGAGGAATAAATGGCAGTCGTTCCTCTGCCTATTTTACACATTTTTGGGATATTGTTCGATCAGACTTTTATATGACGTTTCTAATTGACTGTAATTGACTGTCACGGAACTGGATCTTTACCGGTCTCCTACCGGCACGCAGCAGGGACTTGGCCTGGCTTGAAAACGGGAGGCCTGTGGCTCTTCTTTGCACCGACTACAAGGTCACGGTTTACTCGCCTGCAGGGCATGGATGCCCCAATGTTTTCTTTCTACAATCTGGACGAGCCTGCTGCAAAGATGACTTGCTTGAAAATCCCGCATGGTCTAAGGACTACAATCCATCTGAGATGAGGAAAATGTCTCTGGGACATACAACGGAACTGGCTGCGGGCGCACAGCGCTACCTCTGCTGCCGGAGGAAGGGGACTTGGCCTTGCTTAACAACTGGAGGCCTGTGGCTCGTCTTTGCACGGACTACAAGGAAGACTCGGACTACTGCCACTGGCAATGTGGACTGGGTGGACTGCAAGGAATACTTTGTGTTGTGTGGGGGAGGGGGATGGCTTATGTTTGCACTTTTCCAATGTGAGACACTTGGTGGAATGATATTGGTGCTCTTACATTTTCTTGAATTGTGCAATAAAGGCATTTTTTAAAACTCAACTCTCTCTCTGTCTCTGTCTCTCTCTCTCCCTTTCTACAATCTGGACGAGCCTGCTGCAAAGATGACTTGCTTGAAAATCCCGCATGGTCTAAGGGCTACAATCCATCTGAGATGAGGAAAATGTCTCTGAGACGTACAATGGAACTGGCTGCGGGCGCACAGCGCTATCTCTGCTGCCGGAGGAAGGGGACTTGACCTTGCTTCACACCTGGAGGCCTGTGGCTCGTCTTTGCACGGACTACAAGGAAGACTCGGACTACTGCCACTGGCAATGTGGACTGGGTGGATTGCAAGGAATACTTTGTGTTGTGTGGGGGAGGGGGATGACTTATGTTTGCACCTTTCCAATGTGAGACACTTCGTGGAATGCTATTGGTGCTCTTACTTTTTCTTGAATTGTGCAATAAAGGCATTTTTTTTAAACTTAAAAACTCTCTCTCTCTCTCTCTCTCTCTCTCTCTCTTTCTCTCTTGCTCACTGTCTCACACACACACACACATTTTCTCTTCTTCCTTTTGTGGACAGGATCAGTTATTAGCATCACAACTCTGGTAGATGTTCAAACATGCAATATTGTGGAGTAGAGGTGTAACAGTACGCCTAAAATCACGGTTTGGTATGTACCTTGTGTGGTGTATGTGAAACGGCGCGATGCACTATGCTGCAGTAGCACGTACGTACGTGTGACATCATGACTCCGCAGGGTATGTTATACAGCTGCCCATTGCCAGCCCTCTCTTTTGGCGCCCTACCTACTACCAACCACCCACTATTCTATACCACCCTATTGTGCTAACCTTCAATAAAGCTAACCTCAAAACGTGGCTGTGTCCTGCCCTTATTTCCAGACAGCATCACCACTAGCAGGCCCCGACCCACACGTCCCACATTCAGCTCCACTGGTACAAGTCGTTGCCCAGGCTGCTCAGCCCTTGGACCCCACTTCTCTTCATGACAGCCTCAAGTTAGACGTTGCGGGACAGCAAGGCACCACAGCACACCGAGCCAGAGGTAAGCTCAGTTTGACCGATGACGACCCAAGTCCACTGCACACAGACGTGGACGCAGCCACTCCCTGCTTCGCACCACACACCGAGCAGAACCCTGTAGAACCGGAGCTGCCACAGGAGCTCCAAACCACATCCATACAGGACCCGGAGCTGGTCCTCATGCAGCACGAGCGTCCTCAAGCTGCCGCCTCATCGCAGGAGCTCTGGCCCACAGTAATGCAGGACCCAGAAGAAGGTAAGGCCTACCCCGTCAGTGGCAAAACCGGCCTGCCTTTACGTCTTCCCCTGGACAGTTCATATCCTCCACCAGATGATACTCCAGTAATGGTGCCTTTCCCTGGCAGAGGGATGGAAGAGCAACGACAGAAGCACCTCAACAGCATGACCTTCCTTGAGCTGCCACATCACTGCAGGAGTTGCAAGCTGTAGCTGAACAGAACCAGCCACGTAATCCAACAGATGACACTCCAGCGGTGGCGCTCTCCCCTAACAACAAGGTGGCAGAGCGACAACAGTACATCACGAAGAAGGAACGTCGAGCGGAGCGTCCTTCACTCACAGTGCTCAACTGGATCCAGGTACATTGACCCAATCGCTTGTACAAGCTGCAGTCCTTCTGGCCAGCGCCAACCCGGATCACTGCTCAGCTAGGACCAGCCACCTTCCACCTGACTGATGGACTATGACGGCACGCCAGCCGCCGCAGAAGGATGACACCACCTCCTGCTCCTGATCAAGAGACCATGACCAAGCCGGCCCACCCAGACTGGGACTTCACTAATGAACGGTTCACAGCTACAGCTGGGTGCCCGCCAGAACCACCCAAGCTGGTGTAGCCTGAGCCCAGCCCGGCACGAGTCCGATGGAGACCTCTTCATCTTGAGGACTATGTTACTGACTTTAAATACATTGGTAGTCAGTGCATGGTGTGTTCAAGTGGCAGAATAACCCACACAACCATGTATGCAAACTGGCAGTCTATCAAGTTGTCCGGTCAGAAATGTTATGTTTGAAATGTGCTTTAAGTGGTTCTTTATGTCGGCCTGTACGCCCCAGTCCTGCACGTTCAGTTTTACATTAGCCAATATGCTAACATGTATGTTCTTATACTTGCCTGCTCCTGCTAAGCTTATCCACATATGCGTAGATGTTCAATTCTACATTAGCCGATACACTAATATGCATGTTTTAATTGCCGCCCTTGCGAAGGCTAATTCGTATGGGTAATGTTCTAAGCTTTTTAAGGGGGGAATAAATGTGGTGTATGTGAAACAGCGCTACGCTCTACGCTGCGGTAGCACATACGGACGTGTGACGTCTCAACGCTGCAGGGTATATTATACAGCTGCCCAGGGCCAGCCCTCTCTCTTGGCATCCTACCTACTCCCAACCACCCACTGCTCTGTACCACCCTATTGTGCTAACCTTCAATAAAGCTAACCTCAAAACGTGGACATGTCCTCCCTTATTTCCAGACATAACACCTTGGTTTTAAGATCACGGGTTCAGTTCATTTTCAGTACAGTAAAGAAACAAAATGCAAAACAAAAAACTGCTTATCTTTTGTATAATTCTCCAACAAATAAAATACTTTCAAATAAACAAAATAAAAATGTTTCTCTTTTTAAGAAATGAACAATGCAGACAAGTGCAACAATAAAAGTTTGAAGTGTCTGAATTATTCTTTTATTTTTAGGAAATTAAAGTTCCTTATTAACATAAATTAATTATCTAATTTCACTTGTCAATTGGTCAAAAATGGCAAATAATTTGTCACTGTGCATAGGTTCTGAATGCACCTACGCACAACAGCAAATTACGTATTTACAATTTTTTTTGACAATTAAGAAGTTAAATTAAATAATGTCCCACAGAAATCTGAACATACCAGGGCACCCCAGTTGAAAAATGCTGGCCTCAAGTGCTGCATGAACAGATTTAGCTTTTTTCATTAAAGGAAGGTATTATTTTCTGGCTGAAGTGAGCACAAGAAGGAGCTTCCTACCGCGGCTCAATTACCTTCAGCATATGTTTAAACCCAGTGCTCTCCACAACTCAATATGGCCTTAGATCCACTGCTATAAAAAAAAAAAAAACCCACCAGTGGCATTTGTTATTGCTTTGGCTTGACGTGAAGAGCCCTAGACAGGCCGTCTAAATGCCGCTGGAAGCTGCGCTTGTACCATGCTAGTTTGTTTTTTTTTTGTTTTTTTTTTTGTCGTGCTGCACTGATATTCACATTCGTGTGGTGCCATTTCAAATGAATTAACAAGTTTGACATACTGCCAAAAACATATCCAATCTGCACTAAACAATGCTGGCACACTGCTTTTGTCTAAAGCCCAAAGCATAGTGGCAAAAACGCGTTGGTACACGAACTAGCTCAGTGGACGCATTCGTGAGCAAACCCTATGCAAAGGGTGAGCACTGACCGAGTGCATGCAGCCCCCAAAAAGTGAACGCATGTACAAATACACAAATAGTCACGGTGAACTGCATATGCACCCAGAAACTCCCGCCAGGGGGAAGTACAGACCAATCGGGGCAGCAGTGGCTCAGGAGGTAGAGCAGGTCGTCTAATAACCCGATGGTTGGCGGTTCGAATCCCGCTCTCCCCAGATATCCCGCCGTTGTATCCCTGGGCAAGACACTTCACCCACATTGCCTCCAGTGCCCATAACACTGGGTATAAATGTATAAATGTTCGGTGGTGGCCGGAGAGGCCGTTGGCGCGGATTGGCAGCCACGTTTCCGTCAGCCTGCCCCAGGGCAGCTGTGGCTACAGTAGTAGCTTGCCACTACCATTGTCTGTCTGGAGTGAATGAATAATGTATCTACTTGTAGAGTGTCTATGATAAAGCGCTATATAAATCTGATGTATTATTATTATTAATCTTCCAATACTGGGTGAACATATGTCCACCTTTTTGCCCATTTTCTTCCTTAGCCACTAAACAGCAAAAGCTCCTGTTCATCTTGATTGTCCTTGTTTACACGTACCTCCATCTCTTCCGACATTTAAAACGTCTGCCACTGTACTCTTCTTTTGTGTTTGGATTGCAGCTGTTCAAATCAGTTTCGTGGCTCTTGGCTGCCGCCGACAGTACGAGCATGTGAACTGAAGATTATTTTCACTGCGCATGCTTGAAACGCGCCTGCTGAGCGGCAGCTGCAGTGGCTCAAAAACAACTCTGAATACTGCTGTGTACGCAAACGCAGTCTGGAGAACGCAAACATTTTCCCCTTGGAGGGACTCTGATTAGGCCTTTATCCACTTGCCTTTGTCTGTTTACATGTTCCCAGACAGGAGACTTAAATGATGGAAGAGGGTCTTCAAGCTCTGGCTTCACCTTAGCATTATCACTAGCCATGACATTCGCTAGCCAGAGGCTGTGTGGCTACCTCATCAGTTCCTGGAACAAAATCGGTACCAGCCTATGGGCAACACATTTACTTCGCGTGACATGTTTTCCTTTTTACAGCAGTTTAAAAAATAACAGCTCAAACATAGTAAATTTAATAAAAATGTCTTCTTTTGCATTTCACATTTCTTACCAAATTATCGGGGGGTGGGGGCTGAAAAGTTCACAGTGGTTAATTTTTCAACAGCAGGTTGAAAGCGCTACAACACCGATGGAATGTGTGTGGACCGAAGGGGAGACTATGTTGAAAAATAAACCCCATTTGGTCAAATTTGACCACTATGAACTTTTCAGCCTATGACCCCCCCATCCCGTATGTAAGAAAAGGAGAGGTCAAATCCAGTGTTGGACAGAATGCAAGAGACTGACTTAGGTATCCAAAAACTTTATCCTTAAAGGTAAATATTTTCATAAATATACTCCTGAAAAAGTTGCCACAAAAGTAATTTAATTGTTTCTTTTCAGCACTGTAGCCAGATTGACAAAGAGTCGGGACTCTGTCAAGCCTAGCATTCCCTTAGAGCTTACTAGTCAGGACTTTATGAACTTTTTCAATAATAAAATTTCATCCATCAGAGATAAAATCAATCAGATTCTTCCCACAGTTAACTTAAATACAGGAACTACTACAACTCCTTCAATTGATGTCTGTCTTGATGAATTTACTCCAATCAACCTTTGTGAGTTAGACAAAATAGTTTCCTCATCCAAACCTTCAACTTGTCTTTTAGACCCTATTCGTACCAGGTTATTTAAAGAAGTCTTCCCACTTATTGGTAGCTTTATTCTTCATATAATCAATTCTTCATTAACTTTAGGCCATGTACCGCAGGCTTTTAAAACGGCTGTAATTAAACCCTTACTCAAAAAGCCAACGCTAGATCCAGGAGCTTTAGCTAACTATAGACCAATCTCTAATCTCCCTTTCATTTCAAAAATCTTAGAAAGAGTTGTTGCTACGCAATTATTTGACCACCTGCAGGGAAATGGTTTACTTGAAGAGTTTCAATCTGGGTTTAGAATCCATCATAGTACTGAAACAGCCTTAGCGAAGGTCACTAATGACCTCCTCATCGCATCTGATAATGGACTGGTTTCTGTACTTGTCCTTTTATACCTTAGTGCAGCTTTTGATACTATCCATCATAATATTCTACTTGATAGATTAGAACACTATGTTGGACTTAATGGAACTTCGTTGCAGTGGTTTAGATCTTATTTATCTGATAGGTTCCAGTTTGTTCACGTAAATAATGAGTTTTCTTTCAACTCAAAGCTTAGTCATGGAGTTCCACAGGGATCTGTGCTAGGCCCTACTCTTTTTAGTTTATATATGCTTCCGTTAGGCAACATTATTAGAAAGCACTGTATACATTTTCATTGTTATGCAGATGACACACAATTATACCTGTCAATGAAGCCAGATGATAGTAATCAATTAGCCAAGTTAGAAGCCTGTCTTAAGGAAATCAAAGCTTGGATGACTTGTAATTTCCTGCTATTAAATTCAGATAAGACTGAAGTCATTCTTGTTGGTCCAAAAAACCTTAGAAATACCTTTCCAAATCAAACTTTCAGTTTGGATGCGGTTACTCTTTCTCTTAATAGCTCTGTGAGGAACCTTGGAATTATTTTTGATCAAGATCTGTCCTTCAATTCACATATTAAATTTGTTTCTAAGACTGCCTTCTATCATTTGCGTAATATTGCCAAGATTAGGAGCATCTTGTCTCAGAGTGATGCTGAGAAACTGATCCACGCTTTTGTTAGCTCGAGATTATTGTAATTCTTTATTATCAGGCTGTCCTAAAACATCTTTAAAAAGTCTTCAGCTGATCCAAAATGCTGCAGCAAGAGTTTTAACAGGTACTAGAAAGAGAGATCATATCTCTCCGGTTCTGGCCTCCCTTCACTGGCTTCCCATAGAGTTTAGAATTAAGTTTAAAATCCTTCTTCTTACTTACAAAGCTCTAATCAGGCTCCTTTTTATTTAAAAGATCTGATACTACCGTATTATCCTAACAGAGCACTACGCTCCCAAAATGCAGGATTACTTGTAATACCTAGAGTCTCCAAAAGTACAATGGGAGGCAGAGCCTTCAGTTATCAAGCTCCTCTCCTGTGGAACCAGCTGCCAATCTGGATTCGGGAGTCAGACTCGATCTCTGTTTTTAAGAATAGGGCTAAATCCTACCTTTTTGATACAGCCTACAATTAGGGAGGGATCATGTGTTTCTGAACCCTCCCTTAGTTATGCTGCTAATAGGTTTAGTCAGCCGGGGGACCTCCAATAATGCACTGGGCCTCACTCCTTTCTTCACTCTCAGTGAAGTATTTTTTTTTTGCTGGTCATTAACATCTGTTTGTTCTCTCCCATAGATTGAGTCCCCATCGTGCTGTTTGCTCTCTACATGTCTGTTCTTTTCATCTTCTCTGTCCCCTCACCCCCCAGCCAGTCACAGCAGATGACTGCCCCTCCCTGAGCCTGGTTCTGCTGGAGGTTTCTTCCTGTTAAAAGGGAGTTTTTCCTCTCCACCGTCGCCAAGTGCTTGCTCACAGGGGATCGCCTGATTGCTGAGGTCTTTCTGCAACTGTGGAGGTTCCCCCTACAGTTGATAGTGCTATGAGATGACTGTTGTTGTGAAATGGCGCTATATAAATAAAGTTGAATTGAATTGAATTAATTTACAAATGAATAGATATGGATTTGAATAACTTGCAGATTTTTATTAACTACTACTTCGGCACATCTTCAAGACACAAATATTTTTTTTTTTACAATGAGAAAGTGATCAGTTGCATTTAACATCTTATGGTTTAGTATACTAGCAAGAGCAAAGGATTATTTCTCTGCTGCTATATACTGTATATAAATCATGAGCAGTTTGGTAGATATTCTCTTGCTAAGACTGAATTGTTAACTAAGCACAAATAAATATTGTGTAGTTTAATAGAGGGTTTTTTTTTATGCTGATGCTACTTTTGCCTCTGGTCCAGTTTTTACTCTGTCTGTGTTATGACCCGAGTGCTGGGTTCTGTTTGCGTTCGGGCTAAGCTCAACTCGCTGCCGGCCTTGACAGCTGTGGGCTGTATTCTGGCCTCACCGGGCTCTTATTGTGAAGGTGCTCAGTGGGGCTTCCGTCTGTCAAGGCTGGTCAGCTGTGTGTCATTACTGCTCGTTAGTGTTCGCCTTCATAAAGCGGGCACTAGCGGCAGTAAGATTGCTGGAGTATTGTCAACATCTTGTCAACACTTTGTCAACGTATTGTCTAAACCTTGTCAACTATCCTTGTCAGAGCGTCGTTTTGACCTTCATGTCAGGTTCGTTATCTCATGCTTTGTCACAGTCTAGCTCGTAGTGGCTGAGGTCAGCCCTGCGAGCCATTCATTCATTCATTCATTCATCTTCTTCCACTTAATCCTTTTCGGGTCGCGGGAGCCCATGTATTGATTTATGTGTGTTTTTGCCGAGAGCAGCTCACAGTCTTGTCCTGTCTCGTGTTAATAAACCATCATCGCAAAACTCACTGGTGGACTCTTGGCGTCTTATGGTGATCCGCGAGGGTCACTGCATGACAGTCTGTTGGACATCAATAAAGTTCACACAAGAGAACACTTGTGTTGTCCATGGAGGAGTTACTTATCATAACTTGTAATGTTCCAGCTTACTTATATGATAACAATAAATACAACAAACCATTATTTACAGTAGAGGTCCAATTATCACAATGCTGCAAGGGCTGTCAAGAGGACTTTATCCAGTACCAATATGGTGCCCACATTTATCGCTGAAGTGTTAGCCATGAGCACTCTAGTCTAGTCAACCTCTGTGGGCTGCACTGTAGTTGCACCACTCAAAAAGCTTCACTGGTACTAACCCTGTATTCTAAGGGCCTATAAGAGATGGATACCTACGGACAATTTAGAATTACCGGTTAACCTAACATGCATGTCTTTGGATTGTGGGAGGAAACCGGAGCTCCCAGAGTAAACCAACGCAGCACAGGGAAAACATGCAAACTCCACACAGAAAGGTTCCCACCCCTGCCAGCCTGGAGATTCTAACCTGGAACCTTCTAGCTGTTAGGGAACAGTGCTAGCCACTGT
This sequence comes from Pholidichthys leucotaenia, assembly GCA_020510985.1. NCBI lineage: Eukaryota > Metazoa > Chordata > Actinopteri > Cichliformes > Pholidichthyidae > Pholidichthys > Pholidichthys leucotaenia. The sequence goes on along the minus strand of CM035848.1, from coordinate 173,981,890 downwards.
ACCGCCATGCTGCCCAGAGCGCGAGGCAGTTATACTTCCTGTCTGTCACTCAATATGGTCCATGTGGAACATATGCACCGTACCGAAAAATCCGAATTGGAATACATGTACCATTACACCCCTATTGTATAGTCTTTGTAAAGACAGGCAACGTGATGCTCCATTGCTTTTTTCACTTCCATGATGACCAATGCCATCCTTTTTTTTTCTTTACTAGAAATGAGCACCCCTCCATGGATTGCCACCTTATCGTGGAGGAAGCATTTTGTGCCCAAATGATCCCAGGAGCTATGTTGTTGGGGGCAACTTACCCCTGGTAGGATCTCCCATGGTAAATTGGTCTTGGGTGAAGGGCCAGATGAAGAGCAGTACAGGGGATCTGCATGAAAAAGTTACAACAAAGATCCAGTGTGCCCCACCCGGTTTGAGGACCTAAAAGAGCCACATGGGTCCATCCTTCAGTGGGCTCACCACTTGCAAAAGGGATCCTCAGGCATTATGGTGCTATGCAAACTGGGTGGCAGTCTGGGCTGTTCTGCTTTAACTGCTTCGATTATTGATTGTGCAACCCAGACCTCCAGATAATGTTAGAAGATAGACAGAAGGACAGATGGATGGGCAGGAATAATCATGATAATGCAGTTAATAAAGCTTCTTCTTCTTAAATATTGTGCTAATTTATTGATAGATAGATAGATACATACATACTTTATTTCGAACAAAAAAGTAAAACAAAAACAAAACAAATGACAAATGCAATAAAGTAACAGTATACAGTGTTCGAAAGGGAGAAGGAAGAAGTGAACACTTATTAATTCCAACTCCTCTTTTCCATAAATACACCCATGTGAATTATATACAAATTACCACATTTAAGACCCCAAGTAAACAATTAACTGTATTTTGTACATATCAACATTAATGTTGATATGTGCTAATTTATTAAGCTATATGCAGGCTGAATTCCCAGACTGTATGTGTGCAAAAAGCAGACAGATACCTTCTACTTCGTGCTAATAAAACAAACTTCATTGAAAAAAATTATCCTCTCCAAACTTACACGTTAAACTCAGAAAGACATCTACATCATCACAAGCTCATTAACTGTTACAACAATAACATTATCTTAAATTTGCTTTAGGAAACAATTTCAAAGTAAGAATAATGAACATAGACTGTAAATAAAGGTTGATGGCATGAGAGCACAAAAAATGAAGGTCATGCTTATGGATCACCCTTTGGAGGCAGGCTTCAGTATGACAATAAACCCCTTCCTTCCCATTATTGTGTGCCACATTTCATCAAACTGAAAACTAAAATCAGTGCTTGTATAGGTCTCTCCAGAAGATGGTTTGTGTACTCAAATTAGTTCTTATCATGCTAGTTTATGTTCAGGTGTTGGTTTTACAGACCAGTGTGGTTTTATTGACTTATTTGATGTTATAAGAATGGGACTGTGGTCATGACTGAGCTTGGTCATGACTGGTTGTAATTCAGGGATCTGCCTACTGGCTGCTACATTATCATGCAATAGACGGTTGTATGGGCTGGAACTCGATGCTTCGTGATCGCTGCTGCACAGACAATGGCTCCCGGTGTTGCTAGCTATATAGTTACTGTATTTATACAATAGTTTTAGGGTTTATATGATGGGCAGCGCGGTGGTGGAGTGGTTAGCACTGCGGCAGCACAGCCACTCACCCTTGGCCGGGGGATCCTGGGTTCAATCCCAGCCCCCAACCAACAGTGATCTGTGTGGAGTTTGCATGTTCTCCCCGTGTCTGCGTGGGTTTACTCCGGGATTTCTCCGGTTTCCTCCCACATGCCAAAAATATGCAAGTTAGGTTAATTGGCATCAAACTGGGGATTCTAAATTGTCCTTAGGTATGACTGTGAGAGTGAATGGTTGTCTGTCTCTCTGTGTTGGCCCTGCGATGGACTGGCGATCTGTTCAGGGTGGACCCTGCCTGTCGCCCAAAGATGGTGGGATAGGCTCCAGCCCCCCCGCAACCCGAAAAGGATTAAGTGGAAGAAGATGGATGGATGGATGGATGATATACGATCAATAGTTTTAAAAAAGGCCAAATATATGATAGTTTTGGCATTTCTGTGCACTCCCCCACCTCCCCAAAATGCCATTTTGATTTATGTGAACACCCACACATCACCAGAAACTGATGCCTGCTCATAGCTGATCCGCTCATACCTGGCTGGCTCCTCCTCACTGCCAACTGCACTGTTTGCACAGCTGCACTGGCACCACTATAAATTTTCTAAAAAAAAATCAGTGAACATGAGTTTGGACTTGTAGGAAAAAAGGTACTAAAAGAAAAGTCCAGCAGCACATAGACAAACACCGGTAAGAAAACAAAGCAACTCTGCTGGGCACAGCAGCTTTATCGCCCTGACTGGGAGTTAGACCCTACGTTTAAGGATGGGAGCAGTGGTTGTGCAAAGAGCCAAGTGGGTGTGTTTAAGTGTGACAAAGCATAAAGCAGTTGTTTCATTCAAACGGCCGAGCCTCTGCATTTATTCCTTAGGTTACTGCAGTTCCATACATATAGAATAGCTTTGTTTTTAAATGCATTGTCCGAGCCTATGATTTTTCAAGCTAATTTAGGACATACTAATGCATAACCGTGCATGCCCGAAGAAACCTGTGCATGCCCGTAGAGGAGATGCATTGGAACAGAATTCTTGCCAGTTACAGGACAGTTGGTATAGCAACACAGCACTAAGTGGCAATCACATGTAATGGCTTTTGTATGCAGCAAAACATAAAAATCACACAAAATATGCCCTGCCATCTGGGGCTGTTTGTCCCTGCTTGTTACTTCTTCTCCTGCCTGTCACTGTTCTGTGTTATGTTGCTTACCTGTGTCTATATACAGTATATATACTATGTCTTGTAGGGAGTCATGTGCTCTGTCTGTGTGCCGTCATATAGACATCATCTGGTGGGTCTTCTTCTTCTTCGTTCAGACCACTGAAGGGTCTCCTTCTGTCTCAGACGGCTGTGTTGTTCACAGTCATACCTGTGGCGTACTGGTGGAACCTGAGGTATTTCATGTTCACGGCATCCTTTCTGACATGCAGCAATTCTCATTTTATTGCTCTTCGTCTGGTGGGTCTTCTTCGTTCAGACTACTGGTTGAGGGATAGGTGTGTCGTAGTGTTGTAGTACTCGAGATCGGTCTTGGTCTCGAGACCGGTCTTGAGACCACTTTTTAAGGGTCTCGGTCTCGTCTCGGAATCGAAGGCATTTTTACTCGATCTTGTCTCGGTCTCGGACAGGGTGGACTCGGGATTTTTGATCAAGACTGGTCGAGACCAGGCCAGTGATAAGTGATCTGTGATAAGTGAGAAAAGTAGAATGCAGGCTGGTGCCTTCCCAGTCACGCAGTGTGACACGCGGAGTGACACGCCCCCTGTACACAGAGAGTGAATGAAGACGACTGGAGACGCTGCGCCTCCGGGGAAACTAGCCGTTAAAAATGTCAGCAAACTCATCAGTCATTAAGTTTGGTTTCCAAAACCATAAGGACTTTATCTGCAAAACGACATGCAAGCGAAAACACTCTGCAGTGTGTAAATTCTGCGGTGCTCAAGTCACAGAAACTGCTGGGACAACGTCAAACTTTTATCGTCACATTGAGAGGAAGCATAAAGACAGGTAAATTAACTATTAAATTAGCTACACTGGGAAACTTAAAATCAAAAAATTTCAACACCCCATCTTAAAACATTGTGCGAAAATAAGCTCTTTACTTCCCACGATCGCTTTTTGCTAACGTTCAGAGCACCAACTTTATATTATAGCCAAGTTAGCTTGCGTAGCATTGTCAAAAGCAAGATAGCAGAATAACAAACAATGAACACGCCAGGTATTAGTTGAGGCCACTGGCGTTACTTGGGAGGTTCTTATGCAATGGAAACGTTGTTCACTGCACCAGTAAATGGGCTGAACTTTAGTTGGGACCAACAGGACATATTTCTGGTCAACAGTGTCTTCAGCTGCAGAAAGTTGATCGTTTGGCTCAGCCATGAGCTAGAAAGCTAACGCTGTGCTAGCTAGTTCAAAGTCAATAACACTGAATGAGTACGTTCATCAAATTTGTTTGAAAAAATATATTGTAAAAGCAAAAAAGTTAAAAAGCATATTTTAAGACAATAAAGACTCCGAAAAAGGTAATGCTAAAAATTAAAGATTGTTTAAAAGCAGTAATTCAAAGTGAAATTTGACTTCATTCATTTTAAAAAAGTGAATATATATGAACTATGTAGTGATGCATGATGTGTTTCTCTGGCTTCTATAATTTGTTGCTTGTTTGCACTAAGCACATATTTGTTAGATGTAACGTTTGCATCTTCTGAGGCCCCACCGAGCCTGTTTAGGTCACAAAATGCTTCAGTCTCTAATTTTTCTGAAATGCAACCAAGCTTTTGTTTAACCTCCTCATCCCTAGAGCCAGGCAGGACCATCCATCTCACCCTAACCCTGGCCCAGAAATGGGACCTTTGAGGTTTTTTACAACCACCCTTTTGTGAGTGTATTCTTAGTGTTCAGCTCAGACTTTTAAGGGTGTTTTTTTAAAACACATTTTGTTCATGCTTGGCATGCCATAATTTTCAGTTAAATTACTCCTAGTTAATTTATGCTGTAATTTTATGAAGGAAACTTGTTGTGGCTGCCTAGGAGAATTAATACTTCTAAAAAGAACATTATCTGGCTTTCTTTGTTGTTGTGAAAGTTCTGTTACTGTGAATGTTCTTCATGGCTGTGCACCTAAGTTGGCTGGCAAAGCACCAAAATGCAAAATGTCAAAGGGACCCATGTTCAAGAAAATTATTTAAAAAAATACCTTGCTGAAAAGAAATGTCAGGGTTATTTTTTCACTCATTTAATTTAATTTAGGTGTTATTCCTTACTTTTTCTTAATTTTTCTTTCTGAAATGACATATTTATCGTGGCTTGTCAGGACAATGCAGTTTTAATGAGTACAACTGCGTAATTTGTACAAGTGAAAAAACAAATTTGCTTAGATTTGAGATTTGTTTCATTTTGCTGGTTTGAAAACAACATAGCAGAATTTTTTTTTGTTGCTGTTGCATTTATGTAAAAGCAAACTTAAATAAAAAAAAAAAGATACTGGTCATTTTGTTCTGTTTTGTTAGGATTTTTCTTTGATATATACAGTCTTGGTCTTGTTTCGGTGTCGACCTCCAAATGTCTTGGTCTTGTCTCGGTGTCGGCCTCCAAATGTCTTGGTCTTGTCTCGGTGTCGGCCTCCAAATGTCTTGGTGTTGTCTTGGTCTCGATACTCTCTAGTCTCGACAATGTCTTGGTCTCGGTTGGTGTGGTCTTGACTACAACACTAGTGTGTCGTAATTCCAGTTCATGGGCACGATCCTGAAAAAGTGGCTTTTGACCCTGTTCAGGAAGGCCCGTGCATGCCCGTAGAAACCAAGAAACCGGAGCACCCGGAGAAAATCAGCGCTTTGCTTGGCATTTTACACATTTGTATTTTTTACATTTTTACATTTACATTTGCATTTACATTTTTACACAACTTAGCCCCTGTCTTCCCCATCAGAGAATCATTGTCTGCTCCCTCCAAAGCAAATAAAAATATAATATATAAGCATCCCAAAGTGATTAAGCAAAAAGTTGGTAATACTCAAACATGAAGCCTCTAAATTGAATGATTTGGCCTCTGTTCCTCCTCATAATTTAAAAATTAAATGCGGTTTGTTGTTGGTCTCTAACTCCCAAGTCTCTGTTAGTCCATGATCTGTTAATTGATCATCAGATTGATTTAATATCCCTTACAGAGACTTGGTTAGGGCAAAATGATTATGTTGGTTTAAATGAATCAACTCCCTCTGGTTATTTAAACTGTCAAAATCCCAGAAGTTCTGGTTGTGGAGGAGGAGTAGCAACAATTTACCATTCCAAATTACTAGTTAATGTAAAGCAAAAAACATGTTATAATTCCTTTGAGGGCCTGGTCCTCAGTATTGGGCATTTTAGCAATTTTAGGCTAAACCCAATTTTATTTGCCATAGTTTATCGTCCTCCATCAACCTACTCAGAATTTTTATCCGAATTTGCTGATTTCTTAGCTGATTTAGTGCTGAAATCAGATACAATAATTATAGTAGGGGACTTTAATATACATGTAGATGTAGATAGTGACTGCCTTAATGTGGCATTTAATTCAATATTAGACTCGATTGGGTTTTCTCAGAAAGTAAGAAATTCTACTCATTATCTCCACCATACGTTGGACCTTGTGCTGACATATGGCATAGAAATAGAAAATCTTGTAGTGTCTCCTCATAACCCTGTACTGTCAAACCATTGTCTGTTAACCTTTGATTTTACTATTTCTGACTATTTGTGTCACGGTGGCCCTCGCGAGCCACCTATAAGACGCACACAAGTCCACCAGTGAGTTTTTAGTGAGTTTTATTACGGTGAAAAGGTGTTTACACAAGCTGCTGAGCAGATGACAGAGTCCTTGCAGAACAGGAAGCATAGGCAATACAGCACACTACGGGTCCAGGGCAGGAAACAGTCACACACAGACAAGCTAGGTAATAATTGCACTCGGACTGCTAAAGCAGGGACTTACAGCACAAATTACACCGGAGGGAATAAGGCTATACAGCTCACTTACTATGCCAGTGAAAAGACGGTCAAGCCCTTAGGCAGCCGAGGTGAAGATAGTCCAGGCATCCGTAACGATGAGTGAACAGAATAACGATCAGTAACGTGACCATTAGCGATCAGACACTGCTGCGTCTTAATGACGCTAGCACACAGCTTAAATAACCCAGGGACTGATGACAGATGACACACAGCTGACCGACCGTTGACAGGCGGAAACCCCTCCGAGCACTTTCACAATAAGAGCCCGGAGAGGCCAAAATACCGCCTGCAGCTGTCAAGGCCGGCAGCGAGACATAACTTTAACCCGAGCGCGATCAGAACCGACACTCGGGTCATAACAGTACCCTCCCTCCACGGGCGGACTCCGGACGCCCCAAGGGACCACCCTGCCCCCCCGCCCCCCCAGGGTGGGAGGTAGGGGAACAGGTACGGAGGGAGAGAAACCAACCAACAAAAACAAGACAAAGACCAAAACAAGAAATACATACAAACACATGACTCAGGGAAAAAAAAAAAAAAACAAGACTAAGACCAGACAAAAAAACACAGGAAATACATGACTCTGGGGAAAAACAAGACTAAAACCAGACAAAAAAAACACAGGAAATACATGACTCCGGGGAAAAACAAGACTAAGACCAGACAAGAAATACATACAACTACATGATTCTGGGGAAAAAAAAAAAAAACAAAGACAAAAGAAAACACATGACTAAACAAGGCTATGACAAGACTGAGACTCACAAGGGAGAAAAAAAAAACAAGAGGCAAACACAAATTGCTCAGACTAGACAAAGACAATGATTTACAAGGTAACAAAAAATGCTCGAACTTGACTAAGACAAAGATTTACAAGAAAACAAGAGGTAATCAAAAAATAACTCGGACTTAACTAAGACTATGACATACAAAGAAACAAGGGGTAAACAAAAATTGCTCGGACTTAACCGTGATCAAGACTGTGACTTTGGCTACAACAAAAAACAAGAGGCAATCTAAAATTGCTCAGACCTGACTAAGACTTTGGAAACAAGAAAAAACAAGAGGCAATCTAAAATTGCTCAGATCTGACTAAGACTATGACTTGGAAACAAGAAAAAAACAAGAGGCAATCAAAATAGCACAGACCTGACTAAGACTATGACTTTGAAAACAAGAAAAAACAAGAGGCAATCTAAAATTGCTCAGACCAGACTAAGACTATAACTAAGGCTTGAATACACAACAAAAAATTATTAGATGTACAAGACAAGATTTGGCACCAAATGGGCCCACAGAAAATCCCACAGTACATGAACGGTCAGGTGGCCTGCCCCAGTCCCATGCCCCCAGGAATACGTCCTCTGGTGGCCGAACCAGGTCACCCCGTAACACACACAGTATATTGGGTGGCCAACCCAAGATGCCGAACGCTCCAAGCAGTTCCCCGGGTGGCCGACCCGCATACCACAACCAGCAGGACCGTGGGGGGATTGTATGCAGCCGCTCACCTGAAAACAACAAAACAGGAGAGCGCCGATCTGTCAAACAAAACCCACTAATGGCCCCCAGCTGGTGGCTCCTGAGAGGGGGACAACCAAAACCCTGGGCCCCCTCAAATCCTGATTGGGTCGCAGCCGCACCTGCGCTGGACCCCCACTGGACCTCGTCGGACCCCGATTGGGTCAGGACGGACCCAGATTGGGTCACCGCTGCACCCACGTTGGACCCCGACTGGGTCACCTCGGCCCATACGTCGGACCCCGACTGGGTCAGGACGAGCCCCGATTGGGTCACCGCTGCACCCACGTTGGACCCCGACTGGGTCACCTCGGCCCATACGTCGGACCCCGACTGGGTCAGGACGGGCCCAGTTGGGTCACCGCTGCACCCACGTTGGACCCCGACTGGGTCTCCTCGGACCACGCGTCGGACCCCGACCGGGTCACCACGGCCCACACGTCGGACCCCGACCGGGTCACCACGGCCCACATGTCGGACCCCGACCGGGTCACCACGGCCCACACGTCGGACCCCGACCGGGTCACTTCGGCCCACACGTCGGACCCCGACTGGTTCAGGACTGCTCCAGCGACGACCTCCATCTCCGAACCTGGAACCCCCGGTCCCGTGACCTTGACTGGCTCCGGACCGGTAACGCTGTGGAGGTGCTCAGAACACAAGGGAGAACCGGGATTAGTTCCACCGGCAGCGCCAGAGCCCAGTGAGACGAGCTCGGGTGCAGCGGCCGGCTGCCCCTCACTCGCCTCCCCATGAGGCAGGCAAAAATGCTCTAACACACCATACAGGAAAACAAGAAAGAGCACTTGCCTGCACTCGGGCTCTGGAGCCGTCCAGGACTTCGCCGATCCAGGTTCAGGAAGACGCTCGTCGTCGGGCTCCCACTCGGCTGTGTCGGGTTCCACAACCGGCCTGATGGTCTCTGCAGCTGGATCCTCATGCGCAGACGTCCATGCCAATAATCCGTATGGCGTGGAGGCAGAGGACCCTGAACCTGCTGACTCGGGCTGCATCCCTGAAGAACCTTGGGGACGCTCTCTCGTCGGCTCTGGCTCCTCACTGCAGTCCGTTCTCCTCCTCTGTCCAATACAAGGCTGCACGACCGGGATGTCTCCCAGAGCTGCAGGCCTCCCCCTCATTCACCGGCATGGGACTGACACCGAGGACCGCTCCGCAGGAGGAGACACAGAGGCAGCAGGTTTAATATAAATAGCTACAGCTGGGGAAAGAAACTCAGGGAGCTGCGGACCCTGAGCTTCACCCCCAGGAGTCAGACGAGACAGATCACTATTATTACTAGAAAAGTGAACTTGGACTTGCCTGTCCCCCGGGGGGAGGATGTTATCAGCTGTAGCGGACGTTGCTCCTTCCCTCGCTCGCTGGATGCTGAAAGACCCAAGAACGGAGCCCACCGGCGCAGGACTCAGCTCACATTCAGCAGCTGGCTGGTTGAGGGGGTCATCCCGGCGGCCCGGAACTGGATCTGGAGCTGGAGCTTGCTGAAGATGCGCCCGGCCGTGACGCCGACGCCTTCTCCGGCCCCCAGATGGTGCGAACTCCCGAAATGGATCCCTAGGCGAAAAGCAGGTGTGCCTCTTCACCTGTTCCATGCCGCGTTCCTCCTCCATCATCAGGAACAGTTCGCATTGGGCAGCGATGTCCTCCCTCCTAACGTCGACCTCCGGGTGGTTGGCGAAGCAGGGAGAGAGATTACAGAGCACATCTTCGGCGGCGTCCAGGTACCAATGTATGCCGGGATCGTAGTCCAACATGGAAGCGGAGATGAGTAACTCATCTACTGCTTCCAAAACACACGTCAGCACGTGATTCTTCGGTGACAGCATTCCTCACATACACAGGTCCCAGACAGGGAAAACAACGTCCAAAACTCAACTCACTGGTGAAAAAGCGTCTCAAAATGGCGTCACCGTAAAACGCTGTTTGGGCAGCAGTGTATTGTCACGGTGGCCCTCGCGAGCCACCTATAAGACGCACACAAGTCCACCAGTGAGTTTTTAGTGAGTTTTATTACGGTGAAAAGGTGTTTACACAAGCTGCTGAGCAGATGACAGAGTCCTTGCAGAACAGGAAGCATAGGCAATACAGCACACTACGGGTCCAGGGCAGGAAACAGTCACACACAGACAAGCTAGGCAATAATTGCACTCGGACTGCTAAAGCAGGGACTTACAGCACAAATTACACCGGAGGGAATAAGGCTATACAGCTCACTTACTATGCCGGTGAAAAGACGGTCAAGCCCTTAGGCAGCCGAGGTGAAGATAGTCCAGGCATCCGTAACGATGAGTGAACAGAATAACGATCAGTAACGTGACCATTAGCGATCAGACACTGCTGCGTCTTAATGACGCTAGCACACAGCTTAAATAACCCAGGGACTGATGACAGATGACACACAGCTGACCGACCGTTGACAGGCGGAAACCCCTCCGAGCACTTTCACAATAAGAGCCCGGAGAGGCCAAAATACCGCCCGCAGCTGTCAAGGCCGGCAGCGAGACATAACTTTAACCCGAGCACGATCAGAACCGACGCTCGGGTCATAACAATTTGGCTCCTAAAGAAAAATATTACTACAGTAGATGCCTCTCAGATGATGCTGTTACCAAATTTATGCAGATTGTTTCCTCTATGCCATGTGTCAACACAACGGAAATAAGCTATAGACAGCTTGCTCCTTCTGTAATTGATAGCATGGTGGATAGTGTTACAGCTTCTCTGCATCAGACTCTAGACTTGGTGGCCCCCTTAAAAAAGAAAAAGTCTAATCAGAGATTTCTAACTCCTTGGTTCAACACAGAAACTCGTAGCTTAAAACAGAAGACTCGTCAATTAGAAAGAAAATGGCGCTCCACTAATTTAGATGAAATCTATTTAACATGGAGAAATCATCTTTTAATTTATAAAAAAATCTCTTAGAAAAGCTAGAACGAGTTATTATTCTGCATTAATAGAAGAGAACAAGAATAATCCCAGGTTTCTTTTCAGTACTGTAGCCAGGTTGACAAAGAGTCGGGACTCTGTCAGTCCTAGCATTCCCTTAGAGCTTACTAGTCAGGACTTTATGAACTTTTTCAATAATAAAATTTCATCCATCAGAGATAAAATCAATCAGATTCTTCCCACGGTTAACTTAAATACAGTAACTACTACAACTCCTTCAACTGATATCTGTTTGAATGAGTTTACTCCAATTGACCTTTTAGAGTTAGACAAAATAATTTCCTCATCTAAGCCTTCAACTTGTCTTTTAGACCCTATTCCTACCAGGTTATTTAAAGAAGTCTTCCCACTTATTGGTAGCTTTATTCTTCATATAATCAATTCTTCATTAACTTTAGGCCATGTACCACAGGCTTTTAAAACGGCTGTAATTAAACCCTGACTCAAAAAGCTAACGCTAGATCCAGGAGCTTTAGCTAACCGGAGTGGTGGCTCAGTTGGTAGAGCATCCGCCCCACACCCGGGAGGCAGGGGTTCAAATCCTGGCCGGGTCATGCCAAAGACCATATAAAAAGTGGAACTTCCTGCCATCCAGCTTGGTGCTCAGCAATAATGGAATGGAGGAGGGAACTCTGTGGCGGCGCCTTGCATGGCAGCGGCCCTCTGATTCTGCACTTGGGGTGTGTGTGATTTACACTGTAGATAGGTAAAGCACAATCTCGTTCTGCTGTACATGATTGATTGTACGGTTGAATGACAATAAGGGTGATTTAATTTTTTAATTTTAATTTAACTATGGACCAATCTCTGATCTCCCTTTCATTTCAAAAATCTTAGAAAGAGTTGTTGCTACGCAATTATTTGACCACCTGCAGGGAAATGGTTTACTTGAAGAGTTTCAATCTGGGTTTAGAATCCATCATAGTACTGAAACAGCCTTAGCGAAGGTCACTAACAACCTCCTCATCGCATCTGATAATGGACTGGTTTCTGTACTTGTTCTTTTAGACCTTAGTGCAGCTTTTGATACTATCCATCATAATATTCTACTTGATAGATTAGAACACTATGTTGGACTTAATGGAACTTCGTTGCAGTGGTTTAGATCTTATTTATCTGATAGGTTCCAGTTTGTTCATGTCAATAATGAGCTTTCTTTCAACTCAAAGCTTAGTCATGGAGTTCCACAGGGATCCGTGCTAGGCCCTACTCTTTTTAGTTTATATATGCTTCCGTTAGGCAACATTATTAGAAAGCACTTTATACATTTTCATTGTTATGCAGATGATACACAATTATACCTGTCAATGAAGCCAGATGATAGTAATCAATTAGCCAAGTTGGAAGCCTGTCTTAAGGAAATCAAAGTTTGGATGACTTGTAATTTCCTGCTATTAAATTCTGATAAGACTGAAGTCATTCTTGTTGGTCCAAAAAACCTTAGAAATTCCTTTCCAAATCAAACTTTCAGTTTGGATGTGGTTACTCTTTCTCTTAATAGCTCTGTGAGGAACCTTGGAATTATTTTTGATCAAGATCTGTCCTTCAATTCACATATTAAATTTGTTTCTAAGACTGCCTTCTATCATTTGCGTAATATTGCCAAGATTAGGAGCATCTTGTCTCAGAGTGATGCTGAGAAACTGATCCACACTTTTGTTAGCTCAAGATTAAATTATTGTAATTCTTTATTATCAGGTTGTCCTAAAACATCTTTAAAAAGTCTTCAGCTGATCCAAAATGCTGCAGCAAGAGTTTTAACAGGTACTAGAAAGAGAGATCATATCTCTCCGGTTCTGGCCTCCCTTCATTGGCTTCCCATAGAGTTTAGAATTAAGTTTAAAATCCTTCTTCTTACTTACAAAGCTCTAAACAATCAGGCTCCTTTTTATTTAAAAGATCTATACTACGGTACCGTATTATCCCAACAGAGCACTACGCTCCCAAAATGCAGGATTACTTGTAATACCTAGAATCTCCAAAAGTACAATGGGAGGCAGAGCCTTCAGTTATCAAGCTCCTCTCCTGTGGAACCAGCTGCCAATCTGGATACGGGAGTCAGACTCGATCTCTGTTTTTAAGAATAGGGTTAAAACCTACCCTTTTGATATAGCCTACAATTAGGGAGGGATCATGTGTTTCTGAACCCTCCCTTAGTTATGCTGCTAATAGGTTTAGTCAGCCGGGGGACCTCCAATAATGCACTGGGCCTCACTCCTTTCTTCACTCTCAATGAAATATTTTTTTTTTTTGCTGGTCATTAACATCTGTTTGTTCTCTCCCATAGATTGAGTCCCCATCGTGCTGTTTGCTCTCTACATGTCTGTTCTTTTCATCTTCTCTGTCCCCTCACCCCCCAGCCAGTCGCAGCAGATGACTGCCCCTCCCTGAGCCTGGTTCTGCTGGAGGTTTCTTCCTGTTAAAAGGGAGTTTTTCCTCTCCACCGTCGCCAAGTGCTTGCTCACAGGGGATCGCCTGATTGCTGGGGTTTTTTTTACAACTGTGGGGGTCCCCCCTACAGTTGAAAGTGCTATGAGATGACTGTTGTTGTGAAATGGCGCTATACAAATAAAGTTGAATTGAATTGACTTGAATTAGTGTAGACTGGCATTAGTCAGGGTTACACATTTGCCGTCATGTAGGCATGGCGAGTTGTCCTATGATGCCTGAGTTCATAGGACACGCTATGATGATGAGGCACGTCCTAGAAATGTGCTTTAAAGTCTGTTGTACCCTATGCTGGTGAAGGGTGTCCTGTCTGAGACAGGTGCGATGTACTGCTGGAACCTCAGGTGTTTCATCTTCATGGCATCTTGTCTGATGTGCAGCAGTTGTCATTGTATTGCTGTCCATCTGGTAGGTCTTCTTCTTCTTCGTTGAGACCACTGGTTGAGGAATAGGTGCGTCGTAATTCCAGTTCACGGACAGGATCATGAAAATAGATCTGAGCAAAAAGAGGCTTTCCGGCATGGACTCACTGTATATGACATCATAAAGACATGGAGGCTTGATGTATATGACATCATAAAGACACACTTGTCTATGTGCTGGCATATAGGCATCACGAGTTGCCCTATGATGCCTGAGTTCATGGTCTATATGACATCATAAAGACAAATTTGTCTATGTGTCCTATGATGCCTGAGTTCATAGGACGACATTTGTCTATGTGTTGACATATTGTTCGGCCCAGGAAACACGCACGCAGGCGCAGGCAGATTTGAAAGCTTTATTTACAGCAGTGTTCGTGTATGGATGCGTGTATGTGAGATGCGAATGTGATGTGGGTGGAGGATGCAGGTCAGGACAGAACAGTACGCCGTACGGCCAGGCAACCCTATGATGAGAGGAGAGCAGGGGTTAGCTGGGCAACCACACAGGAGAGTGAGAAAGTTCTGTGCTTACTTGTAGCGGCGCGGTGGCTGGCCTTGGCAAGGTCCCAAGCCTGGGAGACAGCGTCCTGCTGTGCGTCCGGGATGATGCAGCGAAGTAGAGGAGCAGCGAGACGAGGGAGAGTGAGTTCGCCGCCGAGGAGTCCACCTGTGCACAGGGGAAGTCTGACAGGAGAAGGTAAGGCAATACAGACAGCTTACGTGTCTAGGCGAGTCATCAGCAGACCTGAAGGAAAGGATGTTGCTGAGTTGAGTACGCAGGGAGACAGACGGCTCCAGGCTGCAGCTCAGGGCAGGATGGAATAAATGGCTGCACACTAACGAGGAGCAGGTGTGCGCGCAGCTGAGGTGGAAGCCCTTGAGCTGCGGGTGATGACAGTACCCCCCCCCCCACCAGCACCTCCTGGCGCTGGCTTACCTGGGTGTGTCCGGTGGAACTCCACGATGAGGTCTCGATCCAACACCCATGAAGAGCGCACCCAGGATCTCCACTCCGGACCATAACCTTCCCAATCCACCAGATATTACAGCCCACGACCCCGACACTGGGAGTCCAGGATGGCAGTAACACCCTACGCCGGGTCACCGTCGATCATCCTAGGTGCAGGAGGAGACCTAGGAGGAGGGCAGAGTGAATTGGAAAGGACAGGCTTGATCTTAGAAACGTGGAAGGTGGGACACACACGAAGGGAGGGGGGGAGGGCCAAACGCACAGCCACCGGGTTGATGATTTTGGAAATAGTGAAGGGGCCGAGGAACCTTGGTGCCAACTTCTTCTTCTCACCTTTCAGGCTGATGTCCTGGGATGAAAGCCAAACCCGCTGACCCACCTGGTAGGCAGGAGCCGGCCTTCTGTGGCGATTGGCAGTGGAGCTGTTGCGCGCCGCTGTGCGTAAAAGCGCGTCCCTGGTCTTGGTCCACATGCTCCGGCAGCGCCTGATGTGCGCCTGGATGGAAGAGATGGCCAGCTCACCCTCCTGCTCAGGAAAAACAGGGGGGTCGTACCCCAAGGACGCTTCAAAAGGCGACACCCCAGTAGCAGTGGACCGGGCCGAGTTATGGGCGTATTCCACACAGGTCAGGAAGGAGCTCCAGGACGAAGGATTAGAGGATGTTACGCAGCGCAGGGCGGCCTCCAACTCCTGGTTCATGTGCTCGCACTGCCCGTTAGACTGGGGGTGGTAACCAGAGGAGAGACTGACTGTAGCCCCCAAGGCGCTGCAGAAGCTCCTCCAAACCTGGGAGACAAACTGCGGACCTCGGTCCGAGACCACGTCCAGCGGGATCCCATGCAGCCTGACGACATGCTGGACCAGGAGATCAGCCGTCTCACGCGCCGAAGGGAGACCCTGAAGAGGCACAAAATGAGCGGCTTTGGAGAACCTGTCCACAATAGTCAGAACCGTGTCATAGGTGTTAGAGACAGGGAGTCCGGTGACGAAGTCAAGGGCGATGTGTGACCAGGGCCTGCCCGGGACCGGCAGGGGCTGGAGTAGACCCGCAGGTGGAGAGTTCTGGAACTTGCCGGTAGCGCACTGGGGACAGGCCCGGACATAGTTGGTAACGTCCTTCTGGAGACTCGGCCACCAAAACGAGCGTTGCAGCCAGCTCACCAAGCGGGTGATGCCTGGGTGACAGGAGAGTTTGGAGGTATGGGCCCAGTGGATCACTTCACCTCGAACCGCCGAAGGAACATAAAGCCTCCTCTCCGGCCCCCCGCCAGGATCCGGCTCCGCCTCCTGGGCCTTCAGAATCATGCCCTTGAAGGACCATTCAATCGCCCCCACGACGCACGAATTGGGCAGGATGGTATGCTCGGACTTCTCCGGACCCTCTGGGGCGAATTGTCTGGACAGGGCCTCGGGCAACCCATTCTTCGAGCCTGGACGGTACGTGATGGTAAAGTTAAAGTGAGTAAAAAACAGGGACCAGCGCACCTGGCGGGCATTCAGGCGCCTTGCTGACCTCAAGTACTCGAGGTTTTTATGGTCCATCCAGACCACAAAGGGCTGGGCTGCCCCCTCTAACCAGTGATGCCACTCCTGTAGTGCGAGTTTGACTGCGAGGAGCTCCCTGTCGCCGATGTCATAGTTGCGCTCTGCCGCTGATAGCTTCCTGGAGAAAAAGGCGCAGGGCCGCTTGACACCATCCACCGGTGATCGCTGGGACAGCACCGCTCCCACCCCCGTGTCGGACGCGTCGATCTCCACCAGACACTGAAGAGCGGGATCAACCTGGGTCAGGACCCGGGAGGACGAGAACTCCGCCTGGAGAGTCTTGAAGGCGGTGGCCGCTTCCTCAGACCACTGAAAGGGCACTTTCGATGACGTGAGGCGGGTTAGGGGGGAGACAATGGCACTGTAATTGGGAACAAAGCGCCAGTAGAAGTTCGCGAACCCAATGAA
This sequence comes from Pholidichthys leucotaenia, assembly GCA_020510985.1. Classification (NCBI taxonomy): domain Eukaryota; kingdom Metazoa; phylum Chordata; class Actinopteri; order Cichliformes; family Pholidichthyidae; genus Pholidichthys; species Pholidichthys leucotaenia. The sequence continues at coordinate 173,964,956 of CM035848.1, read as the reverse complement.
TTGCTGCACCTGCTTTCTGGAGGTAGGCGTGGGCCACTCGACCACCGCTTTAACCTTAGCGGGGTCAGGGAGGATCTGATTATGGGAGATCACGAACCCCAGGAAGGAGGTGGTCTGGGCGTAGAATTCACACTTCTCGGCCTTTATAAATAAGCGATTCTCCAGCAGATGTTGCAGGACCCGCCTCACATGGGCCTAGTGCTCCTCCCCTGATCTGGAGAAGATGAGTATGTCGTCGAGATAAACGAAGACGAAAACTCCCAGGAAGTCCCGCAGAACATCGTTTATGAGGCGCTGGAAGACGGCAGGTGCGTTGGTGAGCCCGAACGGCATCACGAGATATTCGAAGTGGCCGCTGGGTGTCCTAAAAGCCATCTTCCACTCATCTCCCTCCCGGATCCTAACGAGATGGTAAGCGCTGCGGAGGTCGAGCTTGGTGAACCAGGTCGCCCCCTGGAGGGAGTGGAAAGCAGTGTCCATGAGCGGCAGTGTGTAACGGTCCTTTATTGTGATGTCGTTAAGCGCTCTGAAGTCGATACAGGGGCGTAAGGACCCATCCTTCTTACCCACGAAGAAGAAACCCGCGCCAAGCGGGGACGAGGAGGGGCGGATGATCCCAGCGCTGAGTGACTCCTTAATGTAGGTGTCCATCGCCCCGCGTTCCGGTGCAGAGAGACTGTATAGGCGGCCAGACGGCAGGGGGGCCCCCGGGCAGATTTTAATCACACAGTCGTATGGTCGATGCGGCGGAAGGGACAAGGCTCTGGACTTACTGAATGCTGCCCCCAAGTCATGGAACTCCTGCGGCACTAGAGTCAGGTCCGGGGGCTCAGAGACCGGAGCCGGCGGAGGAGAGGATGGAGCACAAGCCGCCGACTGGAGGCAGGTGCCCAGGCAGAAGGTGCTCCAGGACAGGACGCTGCCGGTTCTCCAATCCAGGACAGGGTTATGCAGCCGCAGCCAGGGGTAACCCAGAATGACACGGTCCGACAAGGAGGGCAGGACGTAGAGGGTCAGATCCTCCCGGTGGTTGACGGAGATGGTGATGGGAATTGGCTTAGTGCGGTGTGTAACTGTACCCAGAGAAGAGCGTGAGAGCATCACCAAGTTCAGGGGGGTAGGCAGCAGTTGGCAGGGTATGCCCAAATGGGTTGCCAGGCTCTTAGAAATAAAATTCTGCTCTGCCCCAGAATCCACCAGTGCGTGAGTGGAATGCCCAGTGGAGTTGTGGCAGAAACGTATGGACAGTGTGCATGAAGATAGGGGATTTGGTCGGTTAGAGTCCGCGAGGCCCCCTACAGTGACTCGCGGACCTCCCCGTTTGGCTTCACCGGGCACAGCTCCACGGGATACCGGTCATCTCCGCAATACATGCAGAGACCCCGTTCCCGCCGGCGTTGTCTCTCCGCTAGAGGGAGCCTAGTGCACCCGATGGTCATGTCCTCTGGTTCATCGGCGGACTCCGGAGCCGGTAACGCCAGGGGGCACGACTGAGCTGGACGGAGGGAAGCTCCGTGCAAGCGGCTGACAGACTTCCGCTCCGCAGCCCACTCACGTAGCCTGTTGTCCAGGCTAAACGTGAGCGAGATCAACTCAGAGAGTCGCCCTGGGAGATCCCGACCAGCTAGCTCATCCCTCAGACCAGAATTGAGGCTACGGAGGAAAATGCTGCAAAGAGAAGCCTCTCCCCAGCCCACCTCCTCCGCTGCCACCCGGAAGTCGACCGCGTATTCCGCCGCTGACCGGCTTCCCTGTTGGAGACTAAGGAGCCGATCAGCGAGGGCGCTGTCGAGACGGGAATGATCAAAGACTTCTAAGAAGTCCCGCACGAACCGGTCATACGAGAGGTTTGCGTAGCTGGGCTTCGTCATTACAGCGTAAGCCCAAGCTAACGCTCGCCCCTCGAGAAGGTTAGCCATGTACCCTATTCGGCTATGGTCTGAGGGAAAATCCCCGGGAACGCGCAGAAACACCGACTCACACTGCAGAATAAACCCCTTCGCTCCACCGAGTTTCCCGTTGAATCGAGCAGGAGTTGGAATAGGTGTGAGGCAGGTTGGCGCTCCCGAGCTAGGCTGGCCAGCTGTGGAGGCAACCGGAGCCGCAACGCCAAGAGGACCCGGAGGGAAAGCCCGCGGAGGGTCCAGGCGGTCTAACCGGTTAGTAATTGAGGTAAGTTGGTTTAATATCACCTGCTGCTGATGAGCTATCATATCCACCCGAGCCTCGAGGGTGGGAAAACGGCGTGCGAGCCCACTGTCCGCTGGGCCGCTTTGCTGGAGCCGTACTGACATATTGTTCGGCCCAGGAAACACGCACGCAGGCTCAGGCAGATTTGAAAGCTTTATTTACAGCAGTGTTTGTGTATGGATGCGTGTATGTGAGATGCGAATGTGATGTGGGTGGAGGATGCAGGTCAGGACAGAGCAGTATGCCGTACGGCCAGGCAACCCTATAATGAGGAGAGCAGGGGTTAGCTGGGCAACCACACAGGAGAGTGAGAAAGTTCTGTGCTTACTTGTAGCGGCGCGGTGGCTGGCGTTGGCAAGGTCCTAAGCCTGGGAGACAGCGTCCTGCTGTGCGTCCAGGATGATGCAGCGAGGTAGAGGAGCAGCGAGATGAGGGAGAGTGAGTCCGCCGCCGAGGAGTCCACCTGTGCACAGGGGAAGTCTGACAGGAGAAGGTAAGGCAATACAGACAGCTTACGTGTCTAGGCGAGTCATCAGCAGACCTGAAGGAAAGGATGTTGCTGAGTTGAGTACGCAGGGAGACAGACGGCTCCAGGCTGCAGCTCAGGGCAGGATGGAATAAATAGCTGCGCACTAACGAGGAGCAGGTGTGCTGAGGTGGAAGCCCGTGAGCTGTGGGTGATGACATGTGTCTTATGATGCCTGAGTTCATAGGACGTCCTATGATGTTCAGGCAGAGATCATAGGCCATCCTATGATGTCCTATGAACATGACAGACAGACAGACACACACACAGATTTCTTGCTTTTATAGAGTGATGTCTTGTAGGGAGTCCTGCAGACCGCAGGACTGCGGCCTATGATCATGACACACACACTGACAGAGATTCCTTGAATTTATAGAGTGATTATTGTCGTCATTACCATTATCATTATTGCCTTGGTCTTGTCTCCCCTCTGGTCCCCTGTGTGTGATTAGTTGAGCAGCCCCGCCCATCCTGATTTCTGTAACCATGCCCTGCCATCTCTGTTTGCCCCTGCTCGTTACTTCTTCTCCTGCCTGTTACTGTTCTGTGTTATGTTGATTACGTGTGTCCATATCCCTTGCACCGTGGGTGCAAGGCAGCACCCACAGTGGCTCCGGGGGTTGGAGCAAGGCAGCACCCGCGGTGGCTCCGGGCTGGAGCAGAGCTGCACCCTCGGTGGACCTGGACTGGGCCAGAGCTGCACCCTCGGTGGACCTGGACTGGGTCAGAGCTGCACCCACGGTGGCCCCCGGGCTGGAGCATAACACCCATGGTGGGCCCACACTTGAGCGCAATACCCATGTTGGTTTCAGGCTGGGGCACAGCACCCACAATGGTCCCCAACTATGACACAGCACCCACGAAGACCCGGACTGAGGGGGAGCTGCACCCGCAGAGGTCCCGTGCTGGGACGGAGTACCCACGACAACCTCATCTGACAGGGAAGCAGCATTCTCAAAGGCCCCAGGCTGGGAGGGAGCACCCATGAAGACCTCATCCGGAGGGGGAGCAGCACCCAGTACTGTTGCAATCCTGGAATTTCCCCATTGTGGGACTAATAAAGGCTTCTCTTCTCTTCTCTTATCTTATCTTATCTTACCCACAGAAGTCCTGAGCTGGAATGGAGAACCCGTGACAACCTCAGCTGACGGGGAAGCAGCACCCTCGGAGGCCCCGGGCTAGGATGGAACACCTGCGAAGACCTCACCCAGAGGAGGGGCAGCACCCATGGAGGTCCCGGGCTGGGATGGAGCACCTGCAATGACCTCAGCTAAAGGGGGAGCAGCACCCACGAAGGCCCTGGGCTGGGACGAAGCACCCGCAATGACTTCAGCAGGAGGAGCTGGACCCGCGAAGATCTCAGATGGCAAGGCTAGACCCACGGAGACCTCTAATGATGTCGGACGAACCTCGGTGACCCTGGGGAAAAACTCCAATCGGAGGGACAAAGAGGCAGGGTCAGGATCACCGGCAGCAGTGGAGCCCGGGGAGGTGAGCTCAGGTGCAGCTGACAGCTGCACTTGGCTCTCCCCACCAAGAGCCCAACAAGATCTCTCCAAAATAGAAAGAATGAAAACAAAGGAGAGCACTTGCCTGAGCTCAAGTGCCACCACCGTCCAGGACTCCGTTGATCCAGACAGCGACGTCTCGGGCCCAGCCCTCTGGAGGTCCAACTCCAGCTCTGCTGCGGCGGTCTCTGCAGCAGGCATGGTGGTTGGTGCAGTCCCAGAACCCCTCAGCAAAGCGACTCACGCAGGTGGCTCGCCTGGCATGGTGGCAGGAGGTTGGCTCACCAGTGGCTCTGGATCCCATGTAGCTGAAGCTAGGGGATGCTATATAGTTGGCGCAGGCTTCAGGTTGATGGCAGCGCTTTCCCTCTGTCCGGACCATAGCTGCGGGCCTGGAACCTGGTCTTCGAGGCCCGCAGGCTCCTCCATTGTCCGGTGGCTCAATCCCGGGACCGGCGAACATCCAGGATATAGGAGGAGACACAGAGGTAGCTGCTGAGGAATTAATATTTGCAGCAGGTGATGAGGGCTCAGTGGACTGCAGTGGCTGAGCCTCACCACGGGGAATCAGGCAAGGTAATTCATTTTTAGGAAAAAGAGACTGAAAAAAAAAAAATCCAAGATGGCGCCACAGATGGCAGCCACTGGCTTCTGCTCTCTGATGTTTTTGATAATTTTGTGTATTTTTTTGGACTTCTGCTCTTCTGTCCGAGTCACCTATTCAAGGGAGGAACTACTTTCACTCAGGCTACCTCCCAATGCAACTTCTCCGCCAGTTTCTGCTGCTGATCTGGAGTTTTTTCAGTCGATCTTAGCTGTGGGAGCAGCGGCTATTGGCGCTGGCCGGAAACGAAGGCGGCGTGGTAAACGTGCCGGTGCGCTAGTCAGGTTGAAGAAACGAGGATTTCGCACGCCGCGCCCATCGATCCATCTGGCAAATATCCACTCTTTGGCGAACAAAATGGATGAACTGCTGCTCCTGACTCACAAAAACCGGGATTTTAGCAGATCTGGCGCCCTTTGTTTCACGGAGTCCTGGCTGAGTGAACACATCCCGGACAGCGCGGTCCGTCTGGACGGATTCCAGCTGTTTCGCGCTGATTGCAGCTGAGAATTCTCTGGAAAGACTAAGGGTGGTGGAATCTGCTTCTACATAAACGAAGGTTGGTGTACTGATGTCACAGTGTTGAAGAAGTTTTGTAGCCCTAACCTAGAGTCACTGTTCATAAACTGTAAACCCTTTTATTCACCGTGAGAGTTCTCCTCGTTTATTCTGGTCGGAATTTATATCCCGCCTACTGCTTGTACAACGGAGGCACTGCAGCACCTCGCTGACCAGATAGCAGAAGTGGAGGAAAAACATCCAGACTCTCTGCTTATCATTCTGGGTGATTTCAATAGAGCTAATCTCACAAATGAGCTTCCTAAATACAGACAGCATATTAAATGTCCCACCAGGGACACAAATACACTTGACCACTGTTACACAGTTTTAAGAAACGCCTATCATGCTGTCCCCCGTGCAGCTCTGGGTTTTTCTGACCACTGTCTGCTCCATCTTATTCCAACATACAGACAGAAACTAAAAACTTCCAAGTCTGTTGTAAGGACTGTGAAGAAATGGACTGAGGAATCAAAGCTGGAGTTACAAGCCTGCTTTGACTGTACAGATTGGAGTGTTTTTGAAGCTGCAGCCATTAACCTAAATGAACTCACTGACACTGTGACGTCATACATCTGTTTCTGCGAGGACATGTGTGTGCAGACCAAGACCTTCTGCACATACAACAACAATAAACCCTGGTTCATTCCTAAACTGAAGCAGCTACGTCAGACCAAGGAGGAGGCCTACAGGACTGGTGACTGGACTCTGTACAAGCGGGCCAGAAACATGCTGACGAAGGAGATCAGGCTTGCTAAGAGGAGCTACAGTGTGAAGTTACAAAAAAACTTCTCAGCCAACAACTCTGCTTCTGTCTGGAGAGGCCTACGGAATATCACCAACTACAGGAGACCATCCCCCCACCCTGTGGAAAACCTCCAGCTGGCTAACGACCTAAACAGCTTTTACTGCAGGTTTGAAAAGAACCTACAGTTCTCACCTCCCACCCACACAAAAGGATTATCTGCAGCCCCAGGAACTCCATCCCTCCTCCACTCTGACCTCCCACCAGCACTAACGATCTGTGAAGAGGAGGTGCGCCGGGTCTTTCAGAGACAAAAGATCAAGAAGGCTGCAGGACCTGATGGTGTGTCTCTGTCCTGCCTGAGAGTCTGCTCCAACGAGTTGGCCCCCATCTTCACCCGGATCTTTAACAGATCACTGGAGCTGCGTGAAGTGCCTTCCTGCTTCAAACGCTCCATCATCATTCCAGTTCCCAAGAAACCCTCTGTTACAGGATTAAATGACTACAGACCTGTTGCCCTGACCTCTGTGGTCATGAAATCCTTGGAGAGATTGGTGCTGAACCACCTGAAGGTCATCACAGGCCCCCTGATGGACCCACTGCAGTTTGCCTACCGGTCAAACAGGTCAGTGGATGATGCAGTGAATATGGGACTACACTACATCCTGCAACACCTCGACTCCCCAGGGACGTACGCCAGGATCCTGTTTGTCGACTTCAGCTCAGCGTTCAACACCATCATCCCAGGCATTCTTCATCAGAAACTCCTCCAGCTCAAGGTGCCCCCCTCCACCTGCCAGTGGATCTCCAGCTTTCTGACTGACAGGTGGCAACAAGTGAAGCTAGGGAGATTTACATCCAGCTCCCGAAAAATTAGTACTGGCGCCCCCCCAAGGATGTGTACTTTCCCCACTGCTCTTCTCCCTCTACTCCAACAACTGCACCTCAGAGGACCCTTCGGTGAAGCTCCTGAAGTTTGCGGACGACACCACAGTCATTGGTTTGATCCGGGATGATGATGAGTCTGCATACAGGCGGGAGGTGGAGCAGCTGATCCTCTGGTGCAGCCAGAACCATCTTGAACTTAACCCAGCCAAAATGGTGGAGATGACTGTGGATTTCAGGCGACACCCCCCTTCATTCCCCCCACTCACCATCCTCAACAGCACAGTGTCCACTGTGGACTCCTTCAAGTTTCTGGGTACCACAATCTCCCGGAACCTGAAGTGGTCCTCCCATATTGACACTGTCCGGAAAAAGGCCCAGCAGAGGTTGTTTTTTCTGCGTCAGCTCAAGAAGTTTGATTTGCCTCAGGAGCTGCTGGTTGTTTTCTACACCGCCATCATCCAATCTGTCCTCTGCTTTTCCATCACTGTCTGGTTTGGATCTGCCACTAAACAGGACAAGGCCAGACTGCAGCGGATCGTTAAGTCTGCGGAGAGGATCATTGGTACCGACCTACCCTCCATTGAGAACTTATATCGGTCCATAACCAGGAAACGGGCGGGAAACATCTGTGCTGACCCATCACACCCCGGCCACAAACTGTTTGAACTTCTATCTTCTGGTCGTCATTACAGATCACTGAAGGTCAAAACCACCCGTCACAGGAACAGTTTCTTTCCTCAAGCCATCACTCTGATGAACTCCTAACATTCACCTAGTCCTACCTGTTGCTGTACTCATGACTTTTCATCCGTTATTACATTGCACATAACTCTCACACTGCTTTTTACTTCATTCACATTATATCACTGAATCTGAGTTCACATTGAAATACTGTGTGACTGTATATTTTTTCATATATTTCTGCAAAGTGTGGTTAGTCTGAGTAAATAACTGCATATATTCCTGTATATATTTGCATCCTTTTATAGAAACGTGGACAGACTGTAATTTACTGTACATACTCTGTTGTCATTGAATCCTTATTTAAATCCTCCACCTGAACAACGAGAGCAAGTTTTTAGCCAAAGTCTAATTCCTTGTATGTGTTGTGCATACTTGGCCAATAAAGCTGATTCTGATTCTGATTCTGAAAAAGCACTTGCCTGTATTCCCAGGGCACGATGGTTTCTGCTGCAGCAAGCCTTGAATCTGTCCTCTCCGTGGCCGCAGTGGCAATGGACCCCTTTGCGGAACGTGGAGGAGCCGCCCCTGCAGACACAATGACAGGCAGAGCTGGGGAGGAGACGACCAGACCCTCAGCAGCAGGAGGAAATGCCGAGGAGAACAGGGAAGCAGCAGCAACGGAGGAGGAGGAAACTGACGAGACAGCCGGAGAGGAAAACCAAGATAAGGGAACTGCTGCGGGAGTTTTCTGCCTTGGCAAAAGAGAAGCTTCTGACAGGGAGGTGCAGGAGTTCTCCCAGTGGCCTATAGCTGGACAGCAGAGTCCTGGAGCTGGTGGGGCAGGAGCTGGAAGTGAAGTTGGAGGCAGGTGAGGAGACAGTGGTACCGAGGCCCGGGGATGCTTCCCCGTTGGCACAGACCTCTGCTTCTTTGTGGAGCTCTTCTCCCTACCACTGTTCTCCCTTTGCAGGGCCACCACCAGAGTAATCCTCTCCACCCCCTCAACATGCTCCTTGAGCTGAGGGCACCGGCGAGCAACTGCCTCCGCGAGACCCAGGTACCACAATGCGTCTTTAGGGGTAGGAGCTTCATGAGCGTTGGAGATTAGATCGTCAAATTTCATAAGCGTCCTGCAAACCTCCCACCCCAGGCTCATCGGGCATCCACGCCCGCCCATTGAGCTAGTGTAATTGGGGAACATGCTGACAACTCCAGTGAAAAAACGGAAAGATAGGAGAAGTAAAAAACACAAACCCACAGCAGCTGGATCGCAAACTGGCTGCGGTTTCTGTCATGAATGCCCCTCCGCGGCAGAGAGGAGATCCACACACTGAACTGTGAGTTTGTGATGGTTTATTACAAACATAAAGTACAAAGAGCACAACAAAACTATAAGGCTACAGGGAGACTGACACAGTAACATAGAGAAGAAAAGGAGGACATCAAACTTACGTCTGGTTAGTTGAAGACCGCGGCGAGGAATACATGGAGCAGCGGGTCTTAAATAAGGCATAATACAAATGATAACAGGTGTGGATACCATGAGCGGGCAGGAGGTAACAATGATTACAACTGGGGTCAGCTGAGAGTAATGACAGGGGGTGACAAGATGGGACTGACAGCTAACAATGACACCACCCACCATGGAGCAAAAACCCAGAAGTGCCACTGACAGCTGTCAACCCAGAGAGAGAGCACTACAGTACAATTATAAAGAATTAAATGTCAACAAATAAGGACTGAGAAATAAATACAAACTAATACCAAATAAAAGAGTAACAAAACTATGATGACATAAACAAGAGGATGAGAAAAATAAGAAACAGTACGAGATATGCAGAAACAAAAAAAAAAACACAAAATACAACAAATATACAAATATAGAGAAAGGCCATGAGACTGAGCACAATGTGCTCAGCTCATGACAGTTGAGCTTCACTTTTCTACAGAGAAATAATAAGTGGTGGCACATCATCCTCATCTATATAATGGTATGATTCTGACCTAAAGTCTTTTTCAAAAATTAATGGAATGAATGAGGCTTCATTGCAAATAATGAAAGCTACAGTGTCTCTCATTTGAGACTAAGCTCTGCTTAGGACTCATATTGTTTTAAAAGAAAGTCCTTTCATTAACCTCTCCTTCAGCATTCATACTCTTCTTAATGGAATCTATCCCACTCGTTGTGCAAGTAGGAGAAATTTACTTCTTCCCTGGCTGAATACAATTTTTTTAAAACGGATGGTTAAAAGAATGGTTTATGGCATCTAAAACCCCATATGGCAGCTATGCTAAGCTCCAATGCATTTGTGTGCAACAGATCCTAACTAGCTATTGACGGGGAAAGTCCGCCATCAGCCCTGCTTCCCCAGGCACCAGCTAAACGTTTTAGTCCTTTAGGAGGAGAAATGAAACAATAAACTCATTGCTCAATAAAGAAAATCATTAATGGTAAAAACTGAAATCAAAAGGATGATAAAATGACAATAAAAGGATTTAATAAAGGTATATGTGTGTTAGTTATGTGTCATTGCAGCTTATATAAAAACCAACATAAAAGATGAAACAATATAAGACAAAACAGTAATCATAATAACTAGTGCATACCCGTGCATGCCCGTAGAAACCAAGTATAAGCAAGTATTTCTGCATGGCCATAGAAAGCAGGTGCAAGCCAGCATTTCTGCATGCCCATAGAAAGTTACTGTTACCATGGCAACAGTAACCATGGTGATGTCTGCCTTTGATCTTTGACGTCATCATTCGTTCAGTGATGCCTGCCTTTGATCTTTGATGATGTGTGTGTCTGGCAACAGTAACCATGGTGAAAGCTATGTTTGATGTTTGCCATAGAAAGCAGGTGTAAGCAAGGGTGTAAGCAAGCACATCTGCACTCGTTCAGTGATGCCTTCCTTTGATCTTTGATGGCGCCATAGCGAATGCTATGGTCTTTGAAGATGTCATCTTCATAGGACTCTCTATGACATAGAGAGTCCTATGATCGTGAGTGATGACTGCCTTTGATCTTTGATGTCCTATGATCGTGAGTGAACTTGAGTAATGCCTGTGTTTGATCTCTGATGATGTCATAGCAAGTCCTATGATCGTAAGTGATGCCTGCCATGGATCACATAGTCAAAGACACCTGTCTATACAGTATGTCTATATGACATCATATAGACATCATATCTATATGACAGCATTGCCCCTATGATGCCTGAGATCATAGGAACATTATTGGTCATAGCAATTCCTATGATCGTGAGTGATGCCTGCCGTTGATCACTTAGGCAAAGACACCTGTCTATATGACGTCATATAGACATCATATCTATAGGACGGCATTGCGAGTCCTACGGTGCCTGAGCTCATAGGATCATCATAGGACATCATGCAGACATCATAGGCCGTCCTAAGAATCCCTGAGATCATAGGATCATCATGGGTGATGCCTGCCGTTGATCACATAGACACCTGTCTATATGTCTCTATAAACATCATATAGACATCATATCTATATGACGGCATCGCTCCTATGATGCCTGAGACCATAGGAACATCATAGGACATCAAGCAAGACATCATAGGCCGTCCTAAGAATGCCTGAGATCATAGGATCATCATGGGTCATAGCAAGTCCTATGATTGTGAGTGATGCCTGCCGTTGATCACATAGTCAAAGACACCTGTCTATATGTCTATATGACATCATATAGACTTCATATCTATATGACAGCATCGTTCTTATGATGCCTAAGATCATAGGAACATCATAGGTCATAGCAAGTTCTATGATTGTGAGTGATGCCTGCCGTTGATCACATAGTCAAAAACACCTGTCTATATGTCTATATGACATCATGTAGACTTCATATCTATATGACGGCATCACGAGTCCTGTGATGCCTGAGATCATAGGATCATCATGAGTGATGCCTACCGTTGATTACATAGTCAAAGACACCTGTCTATATGACATCATATCAATATGACAGCATCGCGAGTCCTATGATGCCTGAGATCATAGGATCATCATAGGACATCATGCAGACATCATAGGCCATCCTATGATGTCCTATGATTGTGACACAGACACACAGATTTCTTGAATTTATAGAGTGCTATGATGCCTGAGATCATAGGATCATCAAAGGATATCATGCAGACATCATAGGCCGTCCTATGATGTCCTATGATCGTGACACACAGACACACAAACTGACAAGATTTCTTGAATTTATAGAGTGATGTTTGAAAACATTTTTTGGACAAAACACCATTAATTAAGCAACTTATTGGTGTCTGAATTGTATGGAATATTTATTAACTTTTACTTATTTATAGAGTTTGTAATTGGTCTCATACCGGAGACCTTTGAGACAGTGATGGAGAGGAGAACACTAAATAAACTGCGATCCATCATGGACAATCCTGATCACCCCCTCCACCACACACTAGATACTGTAGACAGCAAAGCACTTTCTCCAGTAGACTACTACAGCTTCGTTGTCGAATGGCCAGGTACAGGAAATCCTTTCTGCCACATGCAATTTCACTGTACAATAACTTACTATGATGTTGTATTCTGGCATAGCTATGCTGCCACACTGCATCTTACAGATTAACTGGTACGTCACTTTTTCACTCTGCTCCTGATAGTCCTTCTTTGTGCAATGGGATGATTCATGTGTTTATATGGGTCATCATATATTAAGCTATGATGTATATAGGTTTTATAGTCGTGTTAGTTTTTACTTTCCATGGGATAGGCTCCAGCCCCCCCACGACCTGAAAAGGATTAAGCGGAAGAAGATGGATGGATGGATGGATGGGTAATCCCTTTGTCTATCATGTGTGTGTTTCTGTTGTTTGGTTGTCTACTGTCATGCTGCTGTTACACTGTAATTTCCCAGTTTGGCATCAATAAAGTACATCTATCTATCTATCTACTTTGTTATATATGGTTTTCCTTTACTTATATGGTTTACCATCTTTATTCGGTTATTTAATTTTCTTCTTGTAAATCAGTGATTGTCTTGCTGTGTTTGTATCATATGCTTATGTATATTTACGTTAATATCTCATTGTTTTTTTAACTGAGAACAACAGGAAGACTAGCAACTGCTTTGGCGGAAGCTAATGGGGTTCCTAATAAATAAACAAATAAACAAAGGACTCACTAGAACCTAACTGTGCAAATGTGCTTCGTCGGCCTCCGTCGGTCTATGATGACCATGGAAAAGAATCCTAAACGTCTACCCTGCTGGAACAGCACCGCCTGTGGCTGAACAGGCTGATGCACGAATGGCAGTCCCTGTCACACAGGTCGCACTTGTGGGTGGTCTCCGTGCTGCTGGGTCTGTGGCGGTTCTTCCTGCGGGTCCTTTTTTCATCTGCTGTAGCAGTCAGTCTCTCTTCACCCGCCTTGAGCTGTCTGGTCAGGGTGCCTCTCCATTTGGAGCGGTCCGTTGCAAGGTCCTCCCAGCGCTCTGTGTTGATCTCCAGGGTCTTCATGTCTCTCTTGCAGACGTCTCTAAAGCGCAGCTGTGGGCGGCCAACGTCTCTCCTGCCAGTCGCCAGTTCTCCGTAGAGGACGTCTTTGGGGATTCTGCCATCCTCCATACGGTGAACGTGGCCTAGCCAGCAGAGCCTGCGCTGCCTGAGTAGAGTGAACATGGAGGGAAGGCCGGCGTGGGACAGAACTTCTGTGTTGGGCACTTTGTCCTGCCAGGATATGTCCAGGATGTGGCGAATGCAGCGCAAGTGGAAGGAGTTCAGTCTCTTTTCCTGCTGGGCGTATGTTGTCCACGTCTCACTCCCATAGAGCAGTGTGCTGATGACGCAGGCGTTATACACTGCCATCTTCGTCTTGACAGAGAGTTTGGGATTCTTCCAAACTCGTGTGGTGAGGTGAGCGAGTGTGAAGGCTGATTTTTCAATCCTCTTGTCGATCTCTGTATCAAGGGAGAGGTTGTTGCTGATCGTGGACCCCAGGTACATAAACTGATTCACGACCTCCAGCTTGTAGTCGTCGATGGTGATGGTTGGTGGTGCTTCCGTGCCTTGCGCCAAGACGTTAGTCTTCTTCAGGCTGATGGTAAGCCCGAAGTCCTTGCATGCCTGGGAGAAGCGGTCCATCAGGGTCTGAAGCTCCTGCTGTGTGTGGGATGTGACTACAGCATCATCTGCGAACAGCATGTCTCTGATTAGAGCCTCGCGTACTTTGGTTCTGGCTTTCAGGCGGGTGAGGTTGAAAAGCCTGTCGTCAGATCTTGTGTGCAGGTAGATTCCCTCTGTTGCTGTGCTGAAGGCATGCCTCAGGAGCATAGCAAAGAAAATCCCAAAGAGGGTTGGCGCAAGTACACAGCCCTGTTTCACTCCGCTGCGTATGTTGAATGGCTCTGAGACGTTGCCGTCGTGCTGCACTATCCCCTGCATGTTGGTGTGAAACGATTCGATGAGGCTTTGCAACTTTGGTGGGCATCCTATCTTTGGCAGGATCTTGAAAAGGCCCTTTCTGCTGACCAGATCGTACGCTTTGGTGAGGTCGATGAAGGCGACGTACAGGGGCATGTTCTGTTCTCTGCATTTCTCCTGGAGTTGGCGGATGGAGAATATCATGTCTACCATCGATCGTTCAGCGCGGAAGTCACACTGAGACTCGGGGTAGACACGTTCGGCAAGCTTCTGTAGACGAACGAGAACAACTCGTGCGTAGACTTTGCCAACAACGCTGAGGAGGGAGATGCCCCTGTAGTTGTTGCAGTCGCTTCTCTCCCCTTTGTTTTTGTAGAGGGTGATGATCTTGGCATCCCTCATGTCCTGTGGTATGGCACCTTCCCTCCAGCACTGGCAGAGGACATCATGCAATGGCAGCAGTAGGGCGGTCTTGCAGTGCTTGATCAGGTCGGGGGGTATGCCGTCATTGCCGGGTGCCTTGCCAGTGGCCAAGCTATCAATGGCCTTGCTGAGTTTGTTGATGGTTGGCTCAGCATCAAGTTCGCCCATGGATGGCAGGCAGTCGATGGCATCAAGGGCTGACAGTGTCACGGTGTTCTGTCTGGAGTAGAGGTCGGAGTAGTGTTCCACCCATCTCTCCATCTGCTTGTTCTTTTCTGTGATCATCTCCCCAGTGGAGAATTTGAGGGGGGCCATCTTGCTCTGAGCCGGACCAAGTGCTTTCTTGATGCCATCGTACATACCACCGATGTTCCCTGTTATGGCAGCGGTTTGAATGTCTTGGCTGAGCTGAGTCCAGTACTCGTTGGCACAGTGCCGAACAGTCTGCTGAACTTTGCTTCTCGCAGCCCTGAGAATCTGGAGATTCTTCTCGTTTGGGTACTTCTTGTACTCAGCAAGTACTGAGCGCTTGGCTTCAATGACGGGGGTCATCTCGGTCAACTTGGCATCAAACCAGTCCTGTGACTTCGAGGTCTTCCTCCCAAAGGGAGCCAAGGCTGTGCGGTGGATGGTGTTTCGCAGCTCTTCCCACTTCTGCTTTGCAGATTCTCCTTCTTGTGGCACACCAAGTTCCTTCTCAAAGGTGGAGGCAAACTGCTCAACAAGTTCTGGTTGGGCCATCTTGCTGGTGTCAATCCGTGCCTTTCCAGGCTGTCTAGCATGATGGAATTTCTTCAGCTGCAGCTTGACCTTGCAACACACCAATGAATGGTCTGTGTCACAATCTGCACTCTGGAATGAACGGGTGATTAGCACGTTCTTCAGTGAGGTGCGCCTGGTCAGGATCAAGTCCAGCTGGTGCCAGTGCTTTGAGCGCGGATGTCGCCAGGAAACCTTGTGTTGGGGCTTGGTCTTGAAGAACGAGTTTGTGATGCACAGATCGTGATATGTGCAGAACTCGAGCAGCCGCTGTCCGTTGTCGTTCATTCTGCCCATGCCAAATGGTCCAAGACAGGAGGGCCAGGAGTCGTGGTCAGCACCCACTCTGGCATTGAAGTCTCCAAGGAGAATGAGTTGTTCAGAGTTGGGGATGATCCTGACAGTTGTTGCGAGATTCTCGTAGAACTCGTCTTTTGCCTCTGGTGTGGCTGTCAGCGTTGGGGCATACACACTGACGAGGGTGACTGGGCCTTGAGTGGTGTTGAGGCGGAGGGTGAGGAGTCGTGCAAAGCCATTGCTGCCCGGTTCCACCATCTTCAGCAAGGTGTTCTTCACTGCGAAGCCCACTCCGTGTTCCCTGTGTTCGTCACTGCCCTTTCCCTGCCAGTAGAATGTGTAGTCCTTCTCTCTCAGTGTGCCTGCGTCAGCCAACCGTGTTTCCTGGAGAGTGGCGATATCCACTCCTAGTCTCTTCAGCTCATTATTGATGATGGCAGTCTTCCTGGTGTCGTTGATGTCCTTGAGGTTAGCAGCGAGTCCTGTCATCATAGTGCGGACGTTCCAAGTTCCCAGTTTTAGAGTTGGTCTCTTTTGTTTTTTTGTCTTGCCTGGTGCGAAGGTTCTCAGCCTGCTGTTCGGACTTCTCCTCATCCCCATGCACCCAATGAGGAAAGCAAGCTGTGGCGGGACAACACCTTATTGGCTGGGGGCTGCCCAGCTTGAGGCGGGCGGTAGCTGTCCAGTGAGATCCGATGATCCCTCCCACCGTCGGGAACAACCCCTGGCGCCGCGCTCTACGCCAATTGAGCGGTGGCTTATAACTGGTAACTGTCATTCCCCGTGTTTTGTCTATGCCAAAGGCAAAGCTGGAGTGTCCTCTCCAGTGATTTGGTGTTCTACCTTCCAGCGTTGGGCGTTGGTAGGATTCAAGCCTGGGCAGGAAGATATGGAGGACAAGATGTTGCCCATGCAGCATGTCCCCCCTCTCCACGTCACTGATGAATCCAAAGGAACAGCAGGGCTGCTACAGTTTGGCACCAGCGCCGTCGCAGGAGCTGCCAGAACGATGTTGAGAACAACAGAGAACTGCCTTAGGGGCTCCGACTCCGGATTTTTCCTCAGGGTTGACTCCCGAAGCCTTTCCCGTGACCAGGTGTGCCGCAAGGCAGCGGAGGTTTGAAATCAGGGTTTACCTTCCCCTAGATGGGCTACCTTCCCAGGTTGACGAGCCACCATCTACCCGAAGCATCTGGTTTTAAGGTGCCAGAGATCCGCCCTCGCCCCTTCTCCTATTAGTAAAAGCAGTTCCTCCGGGCTTAGAGACAAATGTGCTTGCTTGTACCTTTAAATGGGCTTTCACACAGGACACAATGTGCCATGTTTTCATTCTAATGCCACCTGACAACACACCCTGGGTGGCAAGTACTGTAGTTTGGAAGAAATTATTTTCAGTTGTAGTTTCGATACAAACTGTGTTGTGCAGTTAATTTCATTTATCAACTTTTCCTCCCACAAAGCCATATTTTTATCAGTGTGCACACTGTTTGGCACACTGTCACTGAAATAAATCAGTGTCCGAGCACAGCTGCATTATTGTTGTGTTAAGTGTGAAAGCCCCACCATATTTCTTTTTTTAATTCATAAAGAAAAAAACATACCTTTGTATTTGCTATGATATCCCCCCCCCCCCGTCCCAGACACACTCGCAGACAGACACACACACACACACACGTCACTTTCGGGACCTCACAATAAAGTTAAGAACTTCGATCTACACAAAACACAGTCATAATATGAAGCAACTGCATCTTAAAACTATTAAATGACCTTAACATGCATGTCCACACATCACAGTTTACAATGGCATAGTAACTCCCACTGCTGCAGCTTTAACCATACCGGCAGAGACCCAGCAGTTGATTACAAGATTTTATCACTCTGCAACCAACATTCACTGAATTTGACATCACTCTGCATTTGTAGTTTTTTCAGTTTACATATTTTACCTTATATACTTTGACAATTAGACAACATACACCGTAATTTATGTGGAAACATTTTAAACCGTTATTTATGTGGTACCTTTTAAATTGACAAACATATGTGTAACTCCTTGCAAAATTCAGTTGGGTTAAAAAAGTTATTTTTCCAAAATCCCACGTGCAGAAGTAGAGGGGGCATGACTTTATTCACGGGGTGCGTAAGGTTGCACTGCGTCATTTCGTCACTTTTTTAATGCATTATTATTGAACGTTTTATTGTTTACTATTTCATGACATGGACTATAATAGTAATGCGCATTAGATTGCACACTGCCATGCCTCTTTGAAATGAGCCTCCCCCTGCCAGCGCATAGCGAGCCCACTGTATCGGTAATGTGATGGCGTGACGCAAAGCATAAAAAACAGGCAAACACACAAAACAGAAACTAACAAAAGCACTGACGTATGGCGGAAATACTGACGGAAAAGTCTGCGGATAATCGTCAAAATAGGGCCTAAAGAGTAGAAATTAATCAGAAGACCATATGTCATTATTCTGACAGATTATATTAATTTCAAAGCTGCAACAGACAACTGTGTTTGTGCACAAACACAAACACACAAGAAGAGCAAAAACAAACAACCACTATAATAAATTTTGTCATACCTTTGCTGTTTTGTCATTAGAAATTATATTTGAGAGGCAACATACAGGACAGGACGATAGTTGGAGCTAACTGCAGCCAGAGATTGAATCCACAGGATCAGCCAGTTGGAGGTGGAATGACTGCTGACAGAACTCACGGTGGTTTTGCTGTTAAAGCAGAGTTTGTCACAGCGGTCATCTGGCAGGTGGAGGATAAGCAAAGCTGGACTATTCTGGAGTCCATCCATCCATCTTCTTCCGCTTAATCCTTTTCAGGTCGCGGGGGGCTGGAGCCTATCCCAGCATCTTTGGGCGAGAGGCAAGGTGTGGGAGGAAACTGGAGAAATCTCGGAGTAAACCCACGCAGACACGGGGAGAACATGCCAATGCAAACTCCACACAGATCATTGTTGGTCGGGGGCTGGGATCAAACCCAGGATCCCCTGGCCAAGGGTGAGTTGCTGTGCTGCCGCAGTGCTAACCACTACGCCACCGCACTGACCTCTTCTGGAGTCAACCTGCATATTTATTTAATTTTACAAATCTCAACAAGGTCCTCTCTGTCATGACCCGAGCACTATGCCTTGGTGCTCGGGTTATTCTTGTCAGGGTTTGACAGCGGCGTTATGATTCTAGCTCTCCAAGCTCTTATTGTGATAGTGCTCGGGGAGGCTTCCGCCCAGCTGTCAAACCCTCAACAGCTGTGCTGCATTTGTGGTCATTAGCGCTCAGGCTATTTTAACCCACGCTGGCGATCGCATCTCGCAGCAGTGTCTGTTCACTTCCCTGTTCACTCTCCGTCATGCTACGGATGCCTGGACTATTTCACACCACGTCTGCTTTCGGTTTGACCGTCGCTCCCCGGAACTAGTAAGTGTGCTGTATAGCCTTACCCCTCCCGGTGTGTAACGATCTCTGTGAGTCTCTGCCTTTGCAGCTCGTGTAATTATTATTTTCAACTACCTCGTCTGTCTGTGCTTGACCGTCTCCTTCTCTGGACCTGTAGTGAACTGTTAGCCTTACACCTCCTGTTGTTTGTAGACTAAAGTGTCCTTGTCTCAGCAGACTGTGTTATAACTATATTTTCACCGTTAATAAAACTCACTGAACTCACTGGTGACTGTGTGGCGTCTTATGGTGGCTCGCGAGAGCCACCCATGACACTCTCTGCAGCTTGTTTACATAAGAGGCATAACAAGTGTGGTGTGGGTAGGGCCCCCACGCCAAACTGCACTGCTGAAGAAGTGATTCAAAGTTGGTCAGCCCTAAAAGTCCCTTTACTGGCCTGGGACTGTAAGCATTTGTCTGCCTTGTATGGCAGCACAGCACCTCTGACTATTAGGAATTTTATTTTATTAATTTTTAAAAAAATTTAGGGCTTGCAGCTGCGCCCTCTCTGACAGGGGGTGCCCTAGGCAAAGACCTATATGGCCTACGCCTTGGGCCAGCCCTGGATGCAGAAAACGGAGACCTGCAACTGAGACCAAATCAGTTTATGTTCCAACCTCTAAACTTAGTTCATATTGTTTTTTTCATTGGAGTCTATAGTGATCAATTAACTGAAGCTATATTTTTTATTTAGGCATTTAGTCTGACAAATGCCTTGGACTTGTTGGAACAAGTCCTCCATTTGTTCTAACCCCCCAAATTAGACCCATTTGGACACCCCAAATACAGTGACTTTGCCACATTTCAACACATTTCACCATTTCAAAAGCCATTAAAATACACACAGAGAACTGAGTTGTAGGTGGTAGTGGATGTGAATGATAGCAGTCTTTCATGCCAAAGGCCCAAGTTTGGCCCCCTTCTTCCCTTTTTTTTTTTTTTGCACTTGCACATCTGTGTTCCTTTTCACTTTTGCATTTTATTTGCTTGTCACTAAGCATTTAACACCCATTATTAGGGTTAAGTACTAAAGCAGTTTGGTGATATACAGGGATAGGTGTTAAAACTTGGCTAAGGTTTGGATTAGGTTAGCATACTACATCTCTAACCGGTCCCCATGTCACTTTATGTAGTTGTTTACATGACCACTAGAAGTTCCTTTTTTCCTTCAAAATATAACAATAGGCTGTCAAGGCGAGCCAAGCTACAGCTGGCCCAGGTTGAACCAGTGGACAGAAACCACTGGAGTGGGACTCTGAGAAGTGCAGTCAAGCAGGACCCACCCCAATTGAGGGACTAATTGTGTCCTGTCAAAAATAAATACGGATGACAATGATGATGATGATGTCAGACCTACTGGTAAAAACAACATGTGGTCTTTTTCTGTTGGAGGACGATCTTGTTGATTCTTAGGAAATATCTAAATGATATTTGAGTTGGTTGTTATCTGCCCACTATTACTGAATAGTCAGAATATAATGTTTCATTGACTAACAGATACTCATGGTTGGAAGATAAACATGCTGATAGATGTCACAGCTGGTAAGATCCCACTACAAGATGGTCTGTAGTTTAGTAACTGTGAGAAAACACAAAGACAAGAGGAGACTTCAAATTGATGAAAGACAAAGTGAAGGCTTTTGAATTTTTTAAGAGAGCACTGGAAAGAGACAAAAGGATGAAAAAGAAATTCAGCTGCACTATATTGTTGACTACTACTAACCCAATAACATTTTTACTTGATGCAATAGCATACATAAATTCAAAGCAGCAGCTCATGCTGCTCACAGCTGAATTAAATTCATGTAGCGCACCAAAACAAGCATATTTTGAAGCGTTCAAGATACATTAGCTTTTATATTTTTTGAGATGATGAACAATCAATGGGTGATGCAGTTGTTAAAAAATAACGCATCAAACACACCACTGGCTGAATACCCTCAGCACCACTCACTCTCTTTCATACATACACGCATATCTTGGAGATCAGATTATTGTTGCAGTATCACAAAGCAACCATGTGAGACACATTTGTGAACAGAGATAAACATTTCTGTCACCCCAGAAGCATTGATACAAAATACATCTCTGTGGAAATTTGAGGTCAGCATACATCCTGTACCGTCCACTGAACCAAACACTGGGATTATTGTATCTCACCTGACTACTGTAGGTCAACCACATCTTTATTCCAGAAATCAGCCGTATTAATAATTCATGCAACTTCATCAATATTTCAATCATAAGCAGTCATATTTCTGTCCTGCCTGTAAGACTAAATCATTAATGGCCAGTGGAACTCTTAAAAAAACAACATAGCAGAGGGTTAGCATGCATGTGTGTGTTTGTGTGTATGAGCAGACATGTGAGCTACTGACCCTGGGCATCGGTGCCTTCTCATCACTGGACCTCATCTCTGTCGTCCATGATTTGTGAGCTACGACCCTCAAATCACTTCTGCAACAGTGAATTAACACTCTGGGAGGGACGGTCTCTGCTGCTGATTAAAAGGAAATTAGTCCTTTATTTTTAAACCTTATTATCAGTTGAGTCTTATCTCCAGGCACTCACTGGAAAGTAAGCATGGATTCATGCTGAATGTGCCTTTTTCCTATTCTAGCAACTATCAAGTTTTCAAAGCAATTTACTGGAAGTGGAATGGCATCGGAGTGCAGTTCATAAAGAATGTCAGCGCTGATTTAAGGCAGCAGTGACCAAGATTTGGAGCAATTAAACAACACTGCTCCTCTAACTGCTGCTTTTTATTAACCGATTAAACAAAAATTAAAAGTTAAATTGAAACAAAAAGCTAAATTAAATGAAATTGTGTCTTTATTAGTGGTGATGGACGATTAGAATTTTTAATCGTGATTAATCTTTTTGAATGTTGAGTTAATCACGATTAATAACGCATTGATCGCGTTTTTCCATACAGATACAGTAAGTCGGTAATTTTTCAAGTTTGTCATACTGTTATGAACATGGGAGTGGATAAATATGCTTGCTGTCTTCACCTGCAGGTTTATTAATGCTCTCAACATATCCAAAATGACAAAAACTATCCAGAATATTTTCCAGAAAATTCTCAAAAGTATTACTGCATGTGCAAACAACAGAATGCCAGGCTCAATAACATCACTGAACAACAACCAGCCAGCAGCCACAAAAGGAGTTTGCAAGCATAGCAAACATCCACCGCTTTTAACCAGATCAGCACAAAACCTTGTGTGTTACAACAGACACAATTTCCTTTTAAGCAGAAAAATTGCAAACATAAACAAACAACTATCTCGCCCGTGATGACACCCCACCGTGCTGCAAAAATGGTGGGGGAGTGAGTGGACATTACGAACACAGCTTGAGAATTTTTTTAGACTGGTACTCACCATCAGTTGGACCCAAAGCTATGAGGATGAAAACAGGCAAATTTCTGTCCGTGTCAGCTGCTGGAGGTCAGCTATAACCTAGCATGTAGCTACTAGCCAGCTAGCTAGCCTCCACAGAAGAAGAACAACCCAACATCCAGATGAAGTTTTGGAGGAGGCTGTAACAATTATCCAGGTGACAGCTCCGACAGATAACGCTGTAAACTTAAACATGACAGCACTTTCGGGATATCCATGTCTGTAATCCAGCTTGTTTGACTTAGCAATGTCTGCATGGTGCGCACAGTGTCTGTGGCCAGAACAGCTTTGGTACTGAGAGCCACTAAGCCAAAAAGTACTGTTTGCGCTTTCTGCCATTAAGTGCTGTTAACCGCAATCACAAGATTTGTCACCGTTAAGGGGGGCAAAGCATTGACAGGCGATTAAATTAAATTAAAAATTAAATTAAATCACACTTTATTGTCATTCAACTGTATAACCAATCATGTACAGTAGAACAAGATTGTGCTTTACCTTTCTACTGTGTTAATCACACACACCCCAAGTGTAGAATCAGAGGGCCGCTGCCATGCAAGGCGCCGCCACAAATTTCCCTCCTCCATTCCATTAACATGATAATGCCAACACCACTAGTCTTTATCCAATTTTTCCTTTATATTTATGGACAATACACTACACATATATACTATATGTCATATGCAAAACTGCATTTCATTGCCTCAGTCAGTCAGTCAGCCAGTCAGTCTCAGCCAAGCTGCATGCCTAGCGGTCCAATCTTCATGGTCGGTCTAGCATACAGGCGGCAAGCTTGCCAGTGTTGGCCGCCCCAGTGTCTCCCTTCAGAGTGTCCACGAATGATGTTAATGGCCGTCCTGGGCAGCAAAAGCCATGCTTCAGTTCCCAGAGTACCAGGTGGCCTGCTGGGAGCTCTTGGTGATGGTAGCAGTGCCCTGCGAGGCCAAGTCTTCACCAAACCACCTTGTCTGATATTCTAGGAAGGTGCCCATAGAGATTTTCATTGGAGATGTGGTCTTGCCAGTTTACATTAAGGACGGAGCGCAGCATCCGGGTGTGGATGCCATCCAATGACCTCTGAGGGGAGACGTTTGATGACCAGTAGTCACTTCCATATAGCAGTATGGATTCCACTGTTGCACATAAGAATTTAACTTTTAGCTCTCTTGACATGTGTGAGCACCATATAGTGCGCATGTCATTGACAGCACCCCACACGAGTGCCTTGTGCACCTTTGTATCATGACTAGTAGATCCTATCCAGGAGCCTAGGTACTTGAAGTTGTTGACTTCAGAGGGTTGCCAGTACTCGTCAACAGTGGAGATATAGAGTTAGAAGCACCCCCAGGCATCATCATTTTGGTCTTTTGGTCATTGATGATGAGACCGATCTGAGATCATTCCAACTCCACAAGCAACAGCAATCTCTGTGCCTGTAAGATGTTGTTTGACAGCAAAACAATGTCATCTGCATAATCCAGATCTGCTATTGCTTTTGCCGGTATTCTTCGGGATCTACGAGACGTTAACATTTGACCCAGCTCTGCTTCTCTCCCATCAATGGCTTTCCACAGGGCATAGTCTGGGATGATAACAAATAGGAACGGGGCCAAAGTATCACCCTGGAGTACTCCTGAAGTGATCTCAAATTCCTCTGACTCGCCGTCTGCGGTGACAACCTTGGCGCGTGTGTTGGTATACATCGCCTGAATAGCATTACACAGCCTTGATGGAATACTGGAAGCCTTCAGTATCTTGAACATACTGTAATTTCATGGTTAACTGAATCGAAGGCTTTCCAAAGACTTGCCTCAGCTGCCGCAGCATGTGTCACTATCTCCTGCTTCTCTCTTGCCCTCACTATGTCAGGATGCCTCGATCTCAGTGGCTTCCACGATTCCACCCTCCTCGGAACACAAATCTCAGAAGCCACTTCAGTGGCATTGATAAAATATTGGTATCTCTCGGCAGGATCTCTGCTTTCCTCTTCGTCTAAGAGGTGGAAGCAGTTTCGGACCTCAATATTATACCGTAGATGCAAGTTAGGACTGTTACATATGAAAATAGGTAGTAGTAGTAAGATGGTGGCTGGGTTGGCCAGGGAATAGATGAGGGTGGCAAACTGCTGGTTCCGGTAGTGACGCCATCCAGAGAATAAAGGGCAAGGGCGGAAGGGGTTCACCCCCTTTGCCTAGTAGACGCCCTGGCCTGCAGGAGAGCACCGAAAGTCTGTAAGGTCTTGTCAGTGAGTTCTGTTAATAAAGCTCCGTTAACGGTACTCCCGCTCTGTCATTATTGTCTTAGTTATGGACACAACATTTGGCGATGAGATAAAAGCGGTTATGGAGAGGTCTGTTGCCAATTTTTGGCAGTTTTTGGAGACACCAGGCAAGCCACCCGTGGTGTGGTCTCAGTGGTTCGCCGCATTTACCAACTATTTGGTGGCCCTGAACCTCGGCGAGCTGGAGAAGCTTCACTCGAAGGCAATTTTAGTCCATAATTTGGGCATGAAGGGGCAGAGGATTTTGGAAAACTTAGGAGGAGCTGATAGCTTTGACGAGGTCGTGGAGCTAATGGCGCGCTATATTCGCGGTCCTGAAAACGTCACTGTCCGATGCATTCAATTCCAACAGCGCCACCTGCGCATGGGGGAATCTGTGAGAAGATTTATTGCGGACCTCCATAAGCTGGCGAGGCAATGCAAGTTTGGAAGCCTGGAGGATGAAATGGTCCGGGATCAGCTAGCAGAATATGTCCGGTGTCCTGCTGCTTAGTCAAGGCTTTTGACCCACCCAGGTGAGCTGATGTTGGCTGCTATCAAGCTAGCACAGCAATTTGAGGCAGCTGAGACAATAGCGAGAGGTCTCCGAGAGAGACCTTCTCCAACCCGAGATCAGCCTTGCATGAGGGAGCTGAATTTGGACCCTGAGGAAGAGAACAGCGGGGATGACGATTACGCCTCCGTGGTCAAGATTAGGTCCACCCCAGGAATGCCCAGATGTTATGGCTGTGGGTCCCCTAAACACCACTATAAGTCCAGGGAATGTCCGGCGAAGGGCAAGCGTTGTGAGAGGTGTGGCTTGTTAAATCATTTTACTAGGACCTGCAAATATTTTGAGCGGAGGGATCGACAGCACAAAGTGGGTCCCTCGCTGAAGACTCCAACGATTGTTCACACAGTCTTCTCAGAGACTGATGGGTGGGTTTGGTGCACTGTGTCACTGGATGGCAACGAGGTCCTGCTATTGGTGGATACCGGAGCGGTGACCTCCGTACTGAACTTGGCAATAGTGAGGAGTCTGTTTCCCCACTGCCGCATTCATAGACAGATGGCATCCTGCTACAACTATGGAATGAACAAGTTGGCCATCATGGGCTTCTTGGAGTTGGAGGTGAAGTACAAGTCTACGACATTGCCGGACATGTATTTCCTAGTCACCGCAGCTGGCAATAACATCATGGGATGCAATACACTCTATGGACTGGGTTTTTACATCACCAACGACACCAGAGAGGAGTGGTCGGGCTGCGGGCTATGGAACTGACCTGCTCCGCGTGTGGAAGATGAGGAGGTGTGGGATTCTGATTGGTTCGGAGTTGTTGGAAGAGAGCATGCCCATCGCCACGCGATGTCATCCCGGGATGGACCCGATGCCAGAGTCCAAGCTGTCCTTGGTGTGGGAGGTGGACGGCACAATGGGACCCCAGGGGCGACTTGTAAGATCGAGGCGCCCGCGCTGAGGACTGATGGGGAGAGACCACCAAGCGCAGCGCTAAAGCGCTCTCAGCAACGGCCCTCCAACAGGTCTTCGAACCGGACCCGCACGACGAAGCATATATAAACTAAAAAGGATAGGGCCTAGCACAGATCCCTGTGGAACTCCGTCACTGAGCTTTGAGTTGGAAGAAAACTCATTATTGACATGAACAAACTGGAACCTATCAGATAAATAAGATTTAAACCACTGCAGCGAAGTTCCATTAAGTCCAATAAGGTGTTCTAGTCTATCAAGTAAAATATTACCAGTCAAGTTCCTCCTCACCCATGTCTGTATGGACATTGCTTAGTGCATTGGTGCGCATTCATTTGGAGGAGTGTCCCAGTACTTTTGTCAATATATTGTACGTGCTCATGGCATGTAATGATATGTAATGATAGAGGGCAATCACAGAGCACATACCTCCACCAAGGCCCTATCTTGCAATGTTAAAGAAAGTGAAAAAGTGATCCAGAATCTGCATCCTGACCCAGATCACCTGAAAAATCTAAGGGGTTCAATCATAGCCCAAGGACCACCTCGGGTGAAAATTTCATCGAAGTCTGTCTAGTAGTTTTTGCATGTCTTGCTAACAGACAGACAAATAAATGCACAAACACATGGACAAACATTCTGGTCTTTGGCAGAGGTATGAACTCTCTGAGTGCCCCCTAGTGTTTACAGTATTTTTGGAAAAACTGACCTCTGACCTTGAGTTTCAAAGATATATTGATGGTATGACTATGAAAAGCCTTGCTCATTTCGTTATAGAGTTATGTGTACAAGAGTTATGAAAATTCTGACCTCTGACCTTGAGGTCAAAGTCAAGGTCAGCCAAATTCGAATTCATCCAAGATTTTTCTTAGATGTAACTATGGTATTGATTTGAAAATACTACATTTCTGTCATTATCACATTTACAAGGTTGGTTTACAAGTAGGTCGCCATCACTGCTGCCATTGCCCATTCACCCAGCGGAGTGACAACAGTACCCCATCAGCCTTTTCAAAGGGTGAAGGGTAAAAATGTAAGTTTACAAAAGTGCCAAAGGGTATCTTTCAATACCTTCCCAGATGGGGTGGTGGAGGGGTTATAACGGCAGACAGCTCTGCAGGGCAGCAGTGGCAGTAACCTGTCAGTGGAAGTGAGTTTGCTGGTTACAGAGACCAGCAAATTTGTTTTGTGTATTTGGGATGTGACAACTGAAGAGTGAAGCATGTTATGTGTAAATTATACAGAACAACTCAAGCTGTCTGCCAGAACCAAATCACATCCTTTAAGCCATTCATTTTATCTTCTTCAGATTTGAAAACATACTTCCTGTTAAGTTATCTATATTAATTATCTTGGAAAACACTTTGTAAATTTGTCAACAAGATACTTCATATATATACACTACCGTTCAAAAGTTTGGGGTCACTTAGAAATTTCCTTATTTTTGAAAGAAAAGCACTGTTTTTTTCAATGAAGATAACTTTAAACTAATCAGAAATGCACTCTAATATCTAATATACATTGCTAATGTGGTAAATGACTATTCTAGCTGCAAATGTCTGGTTTTTGGTGCAATATCTACATAGGTGTATAGAGGCCCATTTCCAGCAACTATCACTCCAGTGTTCTAATGGTACAATGTGTTTGCTCATTGCGTCAGAAGGCTAATGGATGATTAGAAAACCCTTGTGCAATCATGTTAGCACAGCTGAAAACAGTTTAGCTGGTTAGAGAAGCTATAAAACTGACCTTCCTTTGAGCAGGTTGAGTAACTGGAAAAAATTATTATTTCAAATACAAATCATTATTTCTAACCTTGTCAATGTCTTGACTATATTTTCTATTCATTTTACAACTCATGGTGGTAAATAAGTGTGACTTTTCATGGAAAACACAAAATAATTGTCTGGGTGACCCCAAACTTTTGAACGGTAGTGTGTATACAGTATATAGATAGATAGATAGATAGATAGATAGATAGATAGATAGATACACACACACACACACACACACACACAGCAGGGAAAACAAGTACTGAACACGTCAACATTTTTCTCATTAAACATATTTCTGATGGAGCCATTGGCCTGAGATTTTCACCAGATAGCAGTAACAACCCAAGTAACCCATACATACAAAGAAATCAAGGCAATTGTGTTCACAAAACAAGTTGCATTTAATAAAGTGAAATGACACAGGAAATAAGTATTGAACACATTAAGAAAAAGAGGTGCAAAAAGACAGAAAGTCAAAAAACAGCTGAAATCCATCAGAATTTAGGAAGCCATCCCATCCCCCATCAGTGCAAATTAATTTCAGCTGGTTAAGTCCTAACTGATAGCCTTTAAAAATGTCTGTGAATATCAGATTGTCACACCACAAAGAACTCATGATGGGTAGAAGCAAAGAGCTCTCTCTAGACCTTCACAACTTTATTGTTGCAAAACATAATGATGGCATTGGTTCAGGCACATTTCTAAACTGCTGAATATTCTACTGAACACTGTTGGAGCCATCATTCGGAAGTGGAAAGAACATCATTTTACCATAACCATAACTATTACCGGAATGGTGGCTCAGTTGGTAGAGCATCCGCCCCACACCCGGGAGGCAGGGGTTCAAATCCCGGCCGGGTCATGCCAAAGACCATGTAAAAGTGGAACTTCCTGCCGTCCAGCTTGGTGCTCAGCAATAACGGAATGGAGGAGGGAAATCTGTGGCGGCGCCTTGCATGGCCGCGGCCCTCTGATTCTGCTCTGGGGTGTGTGTGACTGACACTGTAGATAGGTAAAGCACAATCTCGTTCTACTGTACATGATTGGTTGTACGGTTGAATGACAATAAGGGTGATTTAATTAATTTAATTTAAACCAGCCATGACCAGGAGCATTTTACAAGATTTCTGACTGAGGAGTCAAAAGACTTATCAGAAGAGTTATCGAAAAGCCAAAGACCACTTGTGAAGAGCTCCAGAAAGACCTGGAGTTAGCAGGTACTGCTGTTCCCAACAAAAACAATAAGTAATGCACTCAACCGACAAGGGCTCTATGCCTGTTCACCTTGCAAGACCTCATCGCTGAAGAAAAAGCATGTTGAAGCTCATTTAAATTTTGCTGCACAACATTTGGGCAAGCCAGTAAAATCCTGGGAGAATATTCTGGTCAGATGAGACCAAAATTGAACTTTTTGGATGCCACAACACACAGCATATTCAGAAGAGAAATGGTACTGCATATCAGCTCAAAAACACCATTGTGATGTTTGGAGGTGGGAGCATCATGTTGTGGTTGTGTTTTTCAGCACATGGTACAGGCAAACTTCATATAATTGAAAGAAAGATAAATGGACAAATGTACAGACACATGATTGATAAGAACCTGTTGCCATCTGCCAAGATGCTGAAGATGAAAAGAGGATGGACATTTCAGCAAGACAATGATCCCAAACACACAGCCAAGGAAACTCTCAACTGGCTCCAGAGAAGGAAAATAAAGCTGCTAGAATGGCCCAGTCAGTCACCTGACCTGAATCCATTTTTTTTATTTATCTTTTATTTATCTTTTGTTGTTATTAAAGACAAAAATAGAATAGAAAGGAGATGTCTTTACCTTTTTAACATGTTTCGACTGTACACTGCAGCCTTCGTCAGAAGAGCCCTTCTGACAAGAACAACAAAAGATAAATAATTAAAAGAAGACAAAATGAACCTACTTGAGCTATGACCTGAATCCAATAGAAAATCAATGGAACAAACTGAAGATCAGAGTTTATAGAAGACATCCACGGAACCTTCAAGGTTTGAAGACAGTTTGTGTGTAAGAATGGGCTAAAGTCACGCCTGAGCAGTGCCTGAGCCTAGTTTCTCCATACAGGAGGCATCTGGAAGTTGTTATTACCAACAAAAGCTTTTCTACTAAATATTAAATGAATTTCACCAAGTGTGTTCAATACTTATTCCCTGTGTCATTCCACTTTATTAAATATAACTTGTTTTGTGAACACAACTGCCTTGACTTTTTTGTATGTATGGATTGTTTGGGTTGTTACTGATATCTGATGAAAATCTCAGGTCAATGTCTCCATCAGAAATATGTTTAATGAGAAAAATGTTGACGTGTTCAATACTTATTTTCCCTGCTGTATATCAGTTGATATTGTTGCATGAGAAGTCACTACTAAATACTAGCAACAAGATATTTTACTCCGTTCATTTAATCTTGTTCAAACAGGAAAAAACATTCTATTTAAATTTCTGCATATGGTATACTTGTAAAGTACTAGGCAATTGCACCATATAAGTAAAACTTTAACACTGTGGAAAAATTAATGTGTTTCAGAAGGAAACATTGATTATTTCGACTTGCAGAAAGACCAAAAAGGGTCAAATATGCTGTACATCAATGAAACAAAAATAGAGGTGAATGGGACAGCGACTGCAACCACGGGAAAATAATACCATACCAGCATCACTAACACAAGAGCTCACAAAATGTCTTCACAGCTCCCTGGTTTCATTGTCATCAGTATTCACTGACCAGAATGGATGAGAGTAATAGCTGGTAAAATGGCCTGACTGTCACATAGCAAATTACTTTCATTTCAACACAGCACCATCAAGCAGCAAAAGCCACTGACATGTAAATAGCAGACAAAAAAAAAACAAACAAAAAAAATGAGAAAGGCACTTACACAGAAGTCATTGACATGTAAATACCAACAGAGCGAGATGAAAGAGAGAGGAAAGATGTTCAGGGAGGGGGAAAAACAGAGCGGGCAAAAATGAGAGAGACTCGAAGCAACAGGGGCCTTTTGAGTTTTGAAGTGCTGTAATGGTCCTCATTTTCATTCAGGTGTAATTTAAATGAATAGGCTGGCAATTTGATTGATAGAATATTGGATGAGGCTTTCAGTTCTGAATGTAACCTATGAAGAATAGAACACTCCACTCATTTAAGTATCCCTCTCCCTCATGCTATCTCCCCTCTCCAGCCAAGTACAGTGCCACCCATGTGAGACAGAGTTGTACACGAGTCACAGAATATCCTCTCTTTGCGCAGAAATGGCTTCCTCAGCGTGTCAAGCTCCGTGCTCTAGTGCCTGTCGCTGTTGCATCTCAGGTCTGTGCTGTATGAGTGATGACAGGGAGCAACTGGCTTCCATTGGGATCTAATCAAATGTGAGGGCCCATGCGGCTGCAGCCTGATAGAGAGGCGCTTTAACAGAGCTGCTCAAGGGAGACTCATCCATCAACCTGAAACCAACCAAAGAGCACTGGGCTACCGCTGGCAATGATGGAGCGCTCGCTGACTGACTCAATGGAGGTGTGCAAGTGTCTGTCTGCACATGCGCGTGTATGCATCAGCACGTCAGGGCAACAGATTATAAAGTAGAAGAAGATAACCTTGTTATCCGTTGCTTTAATCTGGACTGTAAAATGAATTATGACTGAGAGCATGGATATGTGATAGCAGAGAAATCTGGTAACATAGTTATTTGACATCTGATGAGGCCTTTTTGAACATGGCAGCAGGAAATAACTTTTTTTGTATCATACTATGAAACTATCTGGCAGGAAATGCCATATGTGATCATTTACCAGCAGTTATTACAACCTGTAAGTACATTTAGACATTAAATGACCTCTATTGGTTGTAGAAATAATGACATGAAGGGAAATGGTGCCAGTCAGGCTATTCAGGTTGCATGTAATTGTTGGCAAGTCGTTTTTAACATTTTATAATGGGGCAGAATTTAACTCGAAAGTGTGGATATTTGAAATTGTAGCTATGACTATAGGCAAAAACTACATTTAAAGATGCACTCCAGTGACTATAAATCCCCTATAAAAACAAACCTACATTGTCTAAAATGCCCTTTTTTCTACAAACAAAACCTGTCATTGTTTTACAGTTTTGTGTCAAAACCTTTCCACCCCTCCCACCCGCCCCCCAAACCCCAGAATTGGTCACTAGACCCAACCCACATACCACAAGGCTAATAGTGGTTAGTGCTACATTAAACAGCATAAATATTGTGATGAAAAGACTTATCAGTTGAAGGACATACCCAGTTGTATGCGCAGTGTACCAGGATAATGACTGCACCAGTTCTTAAAAGCAGTTTAATGGTAAAACCCATCTTAATTTGGGTCAGGTTTTCAAAGCAGCTAGCCCAAAAATGCTAACTAGCCGAAGGCTAACTTCAGTTAGGCCAGAGAATCCTGACTGGCTCAACACTGCCTACATGCCAGCATCATGCCCAGTTATATCACCCGAAACATTCGGTCTCAACTTGTCTTTTTGCAGGGGGCAGAGCTTAAGTGACATTTTAAAGCAAAAAAACACAGACATGAGACATTTGAGTGATTTCTTTCTTGATATGTCTTGTAAGTCATAAAAAACATGTTACAGACATGTTAACAAGAAAAAAAAACTGATTTTTGTTGGAGTGTCACTTTAAGATCTCTTAAAAGTGGAGTATGTAGAAATTGCAGAAGC
The DNA here is from genome assembly GCA_020510985.1 of Pholidichthys leucotaenia. NCBI lineage: Eukaryota > Metazoa > Chordata > Actinopteri > Cichliformes > Pholidichthyidae > Pholidichthys > Pholidichthys leucotaenia. The sequence continues at coordinate 173,932,248 of CM035848.1, read as the reverse complement.
ATGTAGAAATTGCAGGTAACTACTGGCAACACCAGATGGTGGTAATAAATCTTTCTGATTTCACTTCTTAATTGGTCCAAAAAATTGGAAATAATTTGCCATCACTGTGCATGAGTGTTGACAGAGCACATGTTTAAAAAACAGTAAGTTAGAGGACACTCAGTAGTGGAAGAAACTTAGTAGTCAACGTTTAATACAAGTGCTTGTCCATTGATCCAATACTTTCGCATGTACTGTAATATTAAGGTCAGATTCAGAAGGTGAGTTTCCTGGGCTACAGAGCAGTTTTGGGCCCCTCCTCAAACGAAATACGGTGGATACTGGCTACATGAGCACTACACTTATCAACCTCAAGGTCTCAGAGTTAAGCGTATGTTATGCACCCACGTTGACTCGACGCTGCATCGACACAGTCACAGCTTCATCGATATGTGTTCCTATTGCGTTGCCCGACGTGCACCTCTCCAGAGAAGTAGAGGTGCACGTCAGCAATGCAGGCCATAACAGCTGTGATTGGTCTGCTTTGTCTCCTCCTTCACATTTCCTGGTCCTCGCCGCTACTTCGCTCTGCCCTGTTCATGACGGCACAACTTCCAAGGTGAGTCGGTTAAAAAGCGGTCCAAATTCAAAAGAACATTGAGGAAGTAAGTACATACAGAGCATTTTGTGGTTCGTCATAACTCCAGTAATCACACAGATTGTCAAAACGGCAGCATGCACTGTTTTCTCCGACTTCTCTTTTTCTCTGTGCAACAATCGTGTTAAAAGTTGCTTTTTCTGAACTTTAGCTCCAACTCCATCACAATCTGCTCTTGTCCGTCACTATTTTAAAAATAAAAACGCACGACAAACACAAATCACTCTGAACATCGGCTGAAACCCATTTTGGCAAGAGAGCAATGCATTTCACCCAACACAAGAAAAAACTGCCGGTCACTGTGTCTGCAACAAACGTCAGTAATGGCGTTGACTTGATGAGAGTGCATAAATCCCACTTTACACAGAGTAAGGTAATGGACTCCAACAAAGTTTTAAATTTAAAATCAGAGGTTAAAATTAAGGATGTAAAAAGTTTGCAGAGTGGAAAAAACCTAACTACTTGGAGCCCTGGTAAGGCCCTGCTAATATCTGTTTAATATCCCTAATGTATGTGCTAATTTGAACTTAACTAGTATCAACTTGCAATAGAGTAATCTTACAAAAGTCTTAAAACCAATTCTACAAAAGGATACAGCTATAAAAAGCACATAATAAAATGGGCGAGAGAAACAGCTATTTTTAGGGATCTTTAACATTAGACTGAAAATTAAATTGTTGAAGTTTAATACTACAGTTTTGATCTCTTATCAGTTTTCAGATTCAGTCCAAAGGAAATAAATCACTTTTTTAAGGTACAAAATGGAACTTTTGCAAACTTAGATTTTACTGATACCTTTTGGTCTTAAACTATTTTTCAGTGGGGCAAATAAAAACTGTGTAACAACAACCAGAAAAAACACCCCAGTCATAGCAGCATTATCTTTTTATTCGACTTCTAAGACCATGGATGGCAAACCTACTGGGAGAAAGGTAAGGACATGAAATAAATGAACACTGAATATGATGGAAATATTTATCAATATAGGTAAAGTAACCGAGTGAGTGTGTGTGCTCACAACTTTCTTTATCAGTGCAGACAGCTAGCCTATGAGGTCAGTACCTAATCACTGTGGAGGTCAGATTTTTATCTTGCTATCTTTGAAGACCTCCCCATCTCCATCACTCTATCTACTGGCCTCTCTCAGCTGCTGTGTAAGAGCCACCAAGGCAATAACATAAGTGAAACATTTCCACTTATATAAGATATTCACAAGCACCTGCAGAGTGTGAAGTTAGAGTTGGCTAAAGTAAGTTACCATGGGAGGTTTCGCAAGAGCAGCATTAGGCCCCATGTTTCTAATCAAGCATGGTATTGACTTTATGTTTATTTGGTGCTTATTTATTGTTTACTTAGTCACATTACCTCGCTGCTGTGTCCCCGCAGCGACACAGCTGTAATTTACTCCCATAATTAAATAACTGGCTGAAAACTCAAAAGCCTGATTTTCTCCAATTGAATTCCCAATTCCTCACAGATATGCTGCATCAGTTTACAAACCCAGTGAGGCCCGGGTTTTGGATGATGTTTGGAGTTGTGTGAAGGAAGAAAGAGAGTACAGGGATGCTGGGGGAGGGGGGTGGGGGGATGAATCTTCAGGGTAGAATGAGATGGAGAGGATCAGTAAATAAATTAGACAGAGAAGGATTAGATCAGAGACAAGCTGAAAGATGTAGATTTTTGTGCCAGGACAACATTTGGCCAACTCTCTCCTCCTGGGTGCTGTCCAGGCACTTAGAAATGGGTGACACACAGTGGCATCTGTCTGTGTGTGTGTGTGTGTGCGTGCGTGTGCAAGTCTACGTGTGGCCACTGGAGTTTGGAGATTACGGTGAGAGGTGAGGCCAAACTGACAACAGTTGCTGACATACAAGCCGCATGACACTGATGAATTTTTGATTCCAGCTTAATACCCTTTCCCACCCCCCTTAACGTACAGCCACTTGTACACGCGTGCACAGTTATAAGTCAGAGTGATTGATATAAAAGCTGTCATTCTCTCTCCCATGCTGTCAGGCTTCTCTTATCTCCATGGTGACACTGTGACAGGGCTCCATCTATCCCAAACACCCTGATACACACACACACACACACACACACACACACAAATACATACGTGTGTATATAAATACATACCTGAACTCATGTGTGTTATGTCTGGAAACTGGAGAAGGACTTGCAGAGAGTGGCGTTTGCTTGGAACACGAACTTTACTACATTTACTCTGTCATGAACCAAGCCAGTGTTTCCTGTAGACTCGGTTCTGACCGTTCTCTGTGGCTCGGGTGTCGGGTGATTTATGTATTGTTACCTTTTGAGTTTTTGTGGTGTTTATGTCTTTGTTCTTTTTCTTTTCCGCGCCCATAGCCACCGCTCTGGCCGGCGGCTGTTAGGCAGCCTCTTTGACCTACATTCATGTGGGTGTTGTCTAACACTCGCCGGTCCAACCACGCCCCCTCTCTCTCTTGACAGCCAGCTGATTTCTCCCCGGTAATTGTCATTCCCACGCCTCGCCCAGGTGTGCCCAATTTGTGGAGCCAGCAATGCTTGTACTTAGGCGTCCTTTGCTAGTCAAGCATTGCTGGACCATTGAGCTGTTCCATACAGATGTGAATTGCTCTATGTGCTTCGTCATGTTCATGTGAGTAAAGGAATTAACCACTTCCTCGTTGCCGTGAATTCTCTGCTTCCTTTGAGCGATGTTGGCTCTGGGACGCCATCGTGGTTAATTCGCTTCTCCACCTGTGTTCGTTGGGCAATGCCAGCCCAGGAACACCAGTTGTAAGTCACCATATTTTTTGTGTTTTTTATGTCTTTACCTTTTTGGAACTGTCTGCCTTTGTGTTGAATAAATGTATTGTGGTGTAACCCCTGCGCGTAAATCCATTTATCTCTCCCCTCCTCCGTGCACTGCGTAAAGGTGCATGGGGAGGTCCATGACATACTCTATGCTGGTGGTACAGAATATGTTGTTATATAGTAGAGCGCTGCAACCGAGCGTAGGGAGAACAGAAGAGCCAAGAGCAAAGAGGCTGTAAGATGGCCATCCCTCACATTATATGTGCTCGGCATGATGACGTCACTGAACGGCTGCGTCACCATGCCAACGCCAACCAAACCTGTGGTTACCTTACACCACATTCATCCCCCCCCCCCCTTGGAAAAACAGAAGAACACACATATAACTGAATTAACCCTCCTCAATTTGGTACATGTAAAACCCCCAAAACTAGCTAAGGCCAGCAGGTAGACCACCGCATGGCCCAGTGCGGCTGAGTGGTTTATTTTGCCACTATTCGCTGGCAGCCACACCCCTAGCTAAACAGTCTTTTTTTTTCATTGAGGAAGGCAGTTCAGTTGGAGGGGCCCTGAGGCAAGCTTGTGGTGGCGGCTGCCTGAAGCTCATGCTGGGCGAGCATTGGAGGTGAGTCCAGTTTGTTCTCCACCTCTCCTGGGAAGTCTGGTCATGGCGATATGCTGCCGTCGCCATTGGTAGAACCATCGTTAGGTTGTTGTGTCCCGGGGTTCCCGATAGACACAGGCTCCCTCTCCTGCAGTGGCTCCCTGACGCTTATGCTGGGCAAGGATCCGAGGCAAGTCCAATAGCTGCTCCCCCTCTGTGCTATGTCCACTCTCTGTGTTGTGCTCTTCGGCTAGCTTGTCATGGATTAGCTCGTCTTCTAAGGACCCGAAGGCGCACATGCTCGCTAAGACTCGGAGCGCCGTAGCATAACATTGAGTTGACTCACCCGCATGCTGTCAGTGCTGGTAAAACACGCGTCTTTGGGCCAACATGCTCTCTGGAACATCGAAATGTTGGGTTAGTGAACCAACACACTCATCATAGTTGTCACAGGCATCTGTGGGTCCAAACATTTGGAAGATACGCCGTCCCTCGATACTGAAGCAGTGGAGTAGCACACCTTTTAGCTTAGCATCGCTAGCATGTCTTGGGCTGGCGGCAGTGATGAATTCTACAAATGGTCCATAATACCAGTGGAACCAAGGGATAGATGGCTCACCAGGCTCACTGAGGACTCACTTGTCAATTTGTTACTTTTCCATTGTAAATTTTAAAAAAAAATTTCACTTAAATTTTAAAGTTTTTTTCCCACATTATTTGTGTTTTTTCCCTTGTAAATTTAGGATGATCACATATTTGAGACTTTCTCATAAATTTGTGAATTTTCTCAAAACTTTCAGACTTTTTTCTTGTAAATTTATTACTTTTTTCTCCTCATTCTTTGATTTAACCCTCATTTTACCTCTATAATGAATGCTTTTTTCCCCTGAAAAGTTTGTGATAAAATTAGATAGTCTATGCATCCACTTGCTTGCAAAATAAATTCAGACAAATCCAAAATATTCAACATTTTGCACAATGATCATAAAAACCAAGGCTGGCATAATAAATTAAATTTGTGGACGACCAGTGGGAGGAGCTGCTAGCAGGCGTTGGCTCTGCTCCCTTCCCGCTCTGCAGGATGAGCGCCTTGATGCTGCATTCACTTACATGCAGAAATCTTGTTTTTTTTTGTAAATATACAATATTTCTTAATAAAAACAAAGTTTGATGTCAAAGGCTTAGTCTAAGGCTTTGGGAGGGGCACCGTAACTCATTTGGGTGGACACAGTCCGCGACTGACACCGCCCCCCCCCATGGCGCCGACTCTGTGTGTCTCATTTGCAACAAAACTGAAATTAGTAACATTCTGAAGGCTGGATGTGGCCTGGGGTTGCTTGACATTCACAGAGAAAGATACCTGGTGCTAATTTAGAAAGCCAGTTAACCTAACGTATGTCTTTGGATTGTGAGAGGAAACTAGTGCACCTAGAATAAACACATGCAAGCACAGGGGGAACATGTACATGCCACACAGAAAGGCTCTTACCCTGTCCACATGGGGATTTAAACTAGGCCTCCTAAGGTTTGGTATTCTCATGGATGTTACTTTGACATCAGCTGCCCACCCAAATGTGTTGAAAACCAAACAAAAGGTGTCGGTTGGGCTCAAATCTCATCATGTACCTGTGTGATGTGCAAGACATTAAACAGGTACATACAGTATCTCACAAAAGTGAGTACACTCACAAATTTTTGTAAATATTTTACTATATCTTTTCCTGGGACAACACTGAAGATATGATACTTTGATACAATGTAAAGTAGGCCGTGTACAGCTTGTATAACAGTGTAAATTTGCTGTCCCCTCAAAATAACTCAATACACAGCCCTTAATGTCTAAACCACTGGAAACAAAAGTGAGTACACCCTTAAGAGAAAATGTCCTAATTGTGCCCAGTTAGCCATTTCCCCTTACCAGTGTTATGTGACTCGTTAATGTTACAAGGTCTCAGGTGTAAATGGGGAGCAGGTGTGTTAAATTTGGTGTTGTCGCTCTCACACTCTCTCATACTGGTCACTGGAAGTTCAACATGGCACCTCATAGTAAAGAACTTTCTGAGGATCTGAAAAAAAAGAATTGTTGCTCTACATAAATATGGCCTAGGTTATAAGAAGATTGTCAACACCCTGAAATTGAGCTGCAGCATGGTGGCCAAGACCATACAGCGGTTTAACAGGACAGGTTCCACTCAGAACAGGCCTCGCCATGGTTGGCCAAAGAAGCTGAGTGCATGTACTTAGCATCATATCCAAAGGTTGTCTTTTGAAAACATACATATGAGTGCTGCCAGCATTGCTGCAGAGGTTGAAGGGTGGGGAGGTCAGCCTGTCAGTGCTCAGACCATACGCTGCACACTGCATCAAATTGGTCTGCATGGCTGTCATCCCAGAAGGAAGCCCCTTTTAAAGATGATGCACAAGAAAGCCCGCAAACAGTTTGCTGAAGACAAGCAGACTGAGGACATGGATTACTGGAACCATGTCCTATGGTCTGATGAGACCGACATAAACTTGTTTGATTCATATGGTGTCAAGTGTGTGTGGTGGCAACCAGGTGGGGAGTACAAAGACAAGTGTGACTTGCCTACAGTCAAGCATGGTGGTGGGAGTGTCATGGTTTGGGGCTGCATGAGTGCTGCCAGCACTGGGGAGCTGCAGTTCATTGAGGGAACCATGAATGACAACATGTACTGTCCCCTTCCTTCGGAAACTGGGCCACAGGCCAGTATTCCAGCATGATAATGACCCCAAACACACCTCCAAGACGACCACTGCCTTGCTAAAGAAACTGAGGGTGAAGGTGATGGATTGGCCAAGCATGTCTCCAGACCTAAACCCTATTGAGCATCTGTGGGACATCCTCAAACGGAAGGTGGAGGAGCGCAAGTTCTCTAACATCCACCAGCTCCGTGATGTCGTCATGGAGGAGTGGAAGAGGATTCCAGTGGCAACCTGTGAAGCTCTAGTGAACTCCATGCCCAAGAGAGTTAAAGCAGTGCTGTAAAATAATGGTGGTGACACAAAATATTGACACTTTGGGCACAATTTGGACATTTTCACTTTGGGGTGTACTCACTTTTGTTGCCAGCTGTTTAGACATTAATGGCTGTGTGTTGAGTTATTTTGAGGGAACAGCAGATTTACACTGTTATACAAGCTGTACACTGACTACTTTACATTGTATCAAAGTGTCATGTCTTCAGTGTTGTCCCATGAAAAGAAATAAAATCTTTACAAAAATGTGAGGGGTGTACTCACTTTTGTGAGATACTGTAGGTGGAGGTAGTTTACTTCACATAGGAAGGCCTTTGCAATATTAGGCAGCTGATTTTAATGTTATTGGCTTCTTAGACTCTTATTGCAACTTTCATCTTAATTCATCTTGAAGGAACTCTGTTGGATCACTTAACTCACTTTAAAACATTCTCTCACACACACACACACACACACACACACACACACACACACACACACACACACACACACACACACACACGGAGACATCTGATGTCCAAAGCCTTACCTCACACACTGATGACCAACTCTAGAGACTTTTATTGTGGGTTATAAATGAAATTTAGAAAAATTAAACTAGGCATAAAATATTGCGATATAATTATATCTGAAACTTCCAAAATGTGAATGTTTCGGCAGCAGTGTATTTTTAAAAAAAAAACAAAAAAAAAACGGGAAGTAAATGAGAGGCATGAGACGGTCAGCATAGTTAGCTGTGGAACACCATCACCCTCTACTGGGCAACAGGGGGACCTGCAGGATCTTTACATACACACACACACACACACACACACACACACACACACACACAGGTCCAGTAGTATGTCATCGAAAAGTTGATTTATTTCAATAATTCAATTCAAAAAGTGAAACTCATATATTGTATAGATTCATTACACGCAGAGTGACATATTTCAAGTGTTTATTTCTTTTAATTTTGATAGTTATGACTCGCAACAAATGAAAACCCCAAAGTTTCTCAAAAAATTAGATTATATAAAATTAATTTAAAAAGAAGATTTTTAATAGAAATGTTGGCCGATTGAAAAGAATGTCCATGTATACACTCAATACTTGGCCGGGGCTCCGTTTGCATAATTACTGCATCAATGCAGCATGGCATAGAGGCGATCAGCCTGTGTTACTGCTGAAGTGTTATGGAAGCCCAGGTTGCTTTGACAGCGGCCTTCAGCTCGTCTGCATTATAGGATCTGGTGTATTTCATCTTCCTCTTGACAATACACCATAGATTCTCTATGGGATTTAGGTCAGGAGAGTTTGCTGGCTAATCAAGCTCAATGATACCATGGTCATTAAACCAGGTATTTGTACGTTTGGCAGTGTGGGCAGGTGCCATGTCCTGCTGGAAAATGAAATCAGCATGTCCATAAAGCTTGTCAGCAGAGGGAAGCATGAAGTGCTCTAAAATTTCTTGTTAGATGGCTGCACTGACATTGGACTTGATTAAACACAGTGGAAAAACACCAGCAGATGACATGGCTCCTCATATATCATCACTGACTGTGGAAACTTCACACTGGACCTCAAGCAACATGGATTCTGTGCCTGGTCACTCTTCCTCCAGACTCTGGGACCTTGATTTCCAAGTGACAGGACTTGGCACCTGATTTGGGGAGCCATGTCATCTGCTGGTGTTAGTCCACTGTGTTTTATCAAGTCCAAAGTCAATGCAGCTGTCTACCAGGACATTTTAGAGCACTTCATGCTTCCCTCTGCTGACAAGGTTTATGAAGATGCTGATTTCATTTTCCAGCAGGACTTGGCACCTGCCCACACTGCTACCAAAAGTACCAAAGCCTGGTTTAGTGACCATGGTATCACCATGTTTTACTGGCAGGCAAATTCTCCTGACCTAAACCCCATACAGAATCTATGAAGTATCGTCAACAGGGAGATGAGAGACACCAGACCCAACAATGTAGATGAGCTGAAGGCCACTATCAAAGCAACCTGGGCCTTCATGACACCTCAGCAATAACACAGGCTGATCACCTTCATGCCATGCCACAGTGATGCAGTATTAATTCATGCAAAAGGAGCCCTGACCAAGTATTGCCTGTGTGCATGGAAATACTTCTAGTCAGCCAACATTTCTATTAAAAAAAAATCAATTTTTAAAAATTGATCTTATGTAATATTCTATTTTGTTTAGAAACTGATTTTCGGGTTTTCATGAGCTGCAAGCCATAACCATCAAAATTAAAAGAAATAAACACTTGAAATATATCACTCTGTCTGCAATGAATCTATATAAAATATGAGTTTCATTTTATGAATTGAATTACTGAAATAAATCAACTTTTCGATGATATTCTAATTTAGTAAGATCCACCTCTAGTTGCACTGAGAAATTTCCAAACAGTTTGTTATGTCAGAATTACCTTTGTAATGACGAGGCCAGGTGCACAGTTGAACTTCACTTTATTAAGGAGTTGACCACACAATACAGCCACCAGGCAGGGACATCGGCATAGAGGCCGAACAGAGATGCCCGCTGGTATTTATAGGGCGGTGCAGTGGTGGAAGTGGAAGTGGCTGCCACTACACCACACTTCAAAATAAAACAACAATATTATGATAACATCCCCTCCTCAGAAAGTCCAAAACCACACATACAGTTGAGACTCTCCCCACTTTGGGACCCAAATAACGCGCTAAGAAAATTAAAACTCAGATCACTAAATGGCCTATCACATTCACACGACAAACCTAAAACTAGGGAAGATGGGTGGACTACCGTCCTACCCCACACGGCAAGGTGGATTATTCTGCCACCTGTAAACTAAACAATGATACCGTTGGGTATCATTGCTGTGTTCCTAAAACGTAGATACACCAGAACAATAACTTTTTTTTAAGCACACAAACATATGAACACTGGAACTTATTCTATTATTTTTTCCAAAACTACACTACTGTCCTTCTGGCAGAAAGGGGTAGAACCAACTTGTGGGGGCCCAGTGAGTCCCTCATTAGAGTCGCCCCTGGAAGCAGCATGCCCCCAGGATCGTAGGTGACCTCATAGACGAGAACGCCTCTTCTCCTTGCCACAATCGCCTCTCTTGTCTGGACCCACCACCAGAAGCCTCCTCCTGGGCACGCCATAGCTTGTTGGCGTGCCTCCACGAGCCGTCTGACAGCTGGAAGTAGGCTGCGTCCCGCTTATCCACGATGCGCATCCTGGTGTTCCTCTGGCTGTCGTTTGGCCCGCATCCGCCGCGGACGTCCCTCCCCTCAAGCCCGGACCAGGTTCGTGACTCTCAGAGGAGCTCTGCTCGGCCTGCAGTGTTGCTGATTGGCACGCGGTTCCTCCATGCCTGTCAATCTGGCCCCAAACTCTTTTAAAGCTGCTGCAGCGGTCGTCATTGTAGCTCCAGATTCTCCAGCCCTCTGCGGCCAAGCTCTGGAGGAAACTGGGGCTAGCTCGTCGGCGTCACTCGCCAACACAGGCACCTCGCCGACGCAGGCGCCTCACCGCCACGCTCAGTACCCTCTCCTACCATACTCTGAGCATTGGAACTGAGACCCTCCTGCGTCAAACCTGAGTGAGGCTGGTCCTGCTTGACTGCCGTGGTGCCTGGTAAATCTTCGTCCCACACAGTGTCGTCCTCCACCACCGGAACTGGACAGTTTTGCTGGCCACAACCAATCCACTCTTCCCCAGCGTCATCTTTAATGGCGAACCCTAGTCCACAAAACAGGTCACAGCCTATGATGTTGTCACCTCGGGCTGTGACGTGGAACGTGAAATCAGTCATCACCACCGACTTGTACCGAGCCGTTAACTCCAATCTTCCAACTGTGCGCAGTCTGCCACCTCCATAACCGTAGAGCGGCGCTGAGTTATCTCTTATATCATAGTGGGGGAAAAATTTTCTCACTGTGGCCCAATTCAATAACGATCCCTCCACCCCCATGTCGACCAGCCGCGGCACCTCCTCACTATCCAGCGTCACCTTGCAGAACGTGAACCCGTTGGTACTTGGGGACACCGCATGGACAGTTGTCGGGGCGGACAAAGTTGTTTTTCTCCGTGGGCTCTCCGGCTCGGACATACGACACACCCTGGCATAATGGCTCAAGTGTCCACACTTGCCACAGCACTTCCCTCTAGACGGGCATTCCCGGCTAGAGGTGCTTCACGGACCCACAACCCATACACAAGAGTTTTCCTAGGGCAGACCTTCGGCTGATAGCGTTGGTTTCTGCGTTGTTGTCGGTCAAGCTATCCTTGCTATCTGGGTCTGCTACTAACGCTGCAGCGGTAGGCCCCAGCTGCCGCTGTGACTGGCGCCACTTTAGCTCCAAAGCTAACTTGTCTGCAGTCTCCATTTGAAGAGCTAGCTCGACAGCCCTGGCTAACGTTAGGTCACTTGGCACTGTGAGTAGCCTCGCTCGTAAAACATTGCTGGTTGTGTGCTCTGCCAGGTTGTCATATACCATTTCCTCCTCCAATGGCCCAGAACAACACTTGCTAGCCAGCTGCCGCAGGTCAGCGACAAACTGGCGGACAGGCTCACCCACTCGCTGGTGTCGTCGTTGGAACTGAATCCTCCGGGCGGTCACGCTGTCTGAAGTGTGGAAATGGCGCTCTAGCAACTCAACCACATCCTCATACAAGTCAGAATCCCTGAGTATATGCACGATACGCTGGCCTTCAATCCCCAAATTATGCATCAGAAGCACACGTGCCCTCAGTATGTCTGCCTTACCCAGGTCGAGCGCCACGATGTAGCCCTGAAAGGCAGCAAGCCATCTTGGCCAGGGCACAGGTGGCTTGCCCGGGAGCTCCAGGAAGGGCCAAATCAGTGAAGCACATGCCTCCATGTTTATTCTCGTCGCCAAAATGTTATGTGGAATTACCTTCATAATGATGAGGCCAGGTGCACAGTTGAACTTCATTTTATTAAGAAATTGATCACTCACAATACAGCCACCAGGCAGGGGTATCAGCAAAGAGGCCAAACAGAGATACCTGCTGGTATTTATAGGGCGGTGCAGTGGCGGAAGTGGAAGTGGCCGCCACTACACCACACTTCATAATAAAATAACAATATTATGATGTCACACAGCCAAGACATTTGGAGTCAAAACATTTTCAAAACATGAACAGGGTGATTGAAATGGATTTGTTACCAATTGGAACTACCTGGCTTTAACTTGGGCAATCCTTATATATACCAGTGCACCATGCATTAAAGGTCACATTCACCAAAACACTGCATGTTTGTGGGTTTTAACCTTAAGATATGCTTTCTGGGGTCATATACATAATTACAGTAAAAACAATATCTCTTTTCATTTAGAAATATTTTTCCTTTTACATTTTTGCAGAATGTGCAGTAGCTGCATTTCCTTACATCACACACATATAATCTGGTCTGCAGTTACAACAAATCACCATGCTTTTGGCTGTGATATTGATCTAGTCCTCACCTAGGGTTTCTGAGTTCAAGGTGTTAGCTTCAGAACTGACAGTGCTACTATGGACTTAGCTTATCAAGCATGTTTTAGAATTTTGTATTTTTTTTTTACTCAAGTCACCACTCTAGACACCCAATTCCCACCTGGTTCACTAATCTACAGGCAATAATATTGTGACTTATTTTGTTACATTTTTGACATGATAGACAGTAGGTTGGACTGTTAGCGTTAACTTGGTTAGGCATTCAGAGTTGTCTGCTCGACTGTCACCCTCTTCAGTCCACTAGGGTCAGCATAGTGCCACTGCAGCTGTGCACGTCCAGCCCAAAATTTTGTGACTGTGTGAACTGTGTGTGCCAGTTCACACACCCTATTCAAAAGGGGGGACGGATCATTCTGAAGGTCCACTGGTGTGAAAATTAGGCCTAAATTAATAGACTATTTTTCTTTGAAAATTAAGGCTGTATTTACAGCATCTCACAAAAGTGAGTGCACCCCTCATATTTTTGTAAATATTTTATTATATCTTTTCATGGGACAACGCTGAAGACATGACACTTTGATACAATGTAAAGTAGTCAGTGTACAGCTTGTCTAACAGTGTATATTTGCTGTCTCTTCAAAATAGCTCAACACACAGCCATTAATGTTTGAACTGCTGGCAACAAAAGTGAGTACACTCCTAAGTGAAAATGTCCAAATTGTACCCAAAGTGTCAATATTTTGTATGGCCAACATTATTTTCCAGTGCTGCCTACACTCTCTTGGGCATGGAGTTCACTAGAGCTTCACAGACTGCCACTGGAATCCCCTTCAACTCCTAAATGATGACATCACGGAGCTGGTGGACATTAGAGAACTTGCGCTCCTCCACCTTCCGTTTGAGGATGTCCCACAGATGCTCAATAGGGTTTAGGTCTGGAGACATGCTTGGCCAATCCATCACCTTCACCCTCAGTTTCTTTAGCAAGGCAGTGGTCGTCTTGGAGGTGTGTTTGGGGTCATTATCATGCTGGAATACTGGCCTGTGGCCCAGTTTCCGAAGGAAGGGGACAGTACATGTTGTCATTCATGGTTCCCTCAATGAACTGCAGCTCCCCAGTGCTGGCAGCACTCATGCAGCCCCAAACCATGACACTCCCACCACCATGCTTGACTGTAGGCAAGTCACACTTGTCTTTGTACTCCCCACCTGGTTGCCACCACACACACTTGACACCATGTGAATCAAATAAGTTTATGTTGGTCTCATCAGACCATAGGACATGGTTCCAGTAATCCATGTACTTAGTCTGCTTGTCTTCAGCAAACTGTTTGCGGGCTTTCTTGTGCATCATCTTTAAAAGGGGCTTCCTTCTGGGACGACAGCCATGCAGACCAATTTGATGCAGTGTGCGGCGTATGGTCTGAGCACTGACAGGCTGACCCTCCACCCCTTCAACCTCTGCAGCAATGCTGGCAGCACTCATACGTCTACTTTCAAAAGACAACCTCTGGACATGACGCTGAGCACGTGCACTCAACTTCTTTGGTCAACCATGGCGAGGCCTGTTCTGAGTGGAACCTGTCCTGTTAAACTGCTGTATGATTTTGGCCACCGTGCTGCAGCTCAGTTTCAGGGTGTTGGCAATCTTCTTATAGCCGAGGCCGTCTTTATGTAAAGCAACAATTCTTTTTTTCCAGATCCTCAGAGTTCTTTGCCATGAGGTGCCATGTTGAACTTCCAGTGACCAGTATGAGAGAGTGTGAGAGTGACAACACCAAATTTAACACACCTGCTCCCCATTCACACCTAATACCTTGTAACACTAATGAGTCGCATGACACCGGGAGGGAAAATGGTGAATTGGGCACAATTTAGACATTTTCACTTAAGGGTGTACTCACTTTTTTGTTTCCACCGGTTTAGACATTAATGGCAGTGTGTTGAGTTATTTTGAGGGGACAGTAAATTTACACTGTTAGACAAGCTGTACACTGACTACTTTACATTGTATCAAAGTGTCATATCTTCAGTGTTGTCCCATGAAAAGATATGAAATATTTATAAAAATGTGAGGGGTGTACTCACTTTTGTGAGATACTGTATGGCTTAACCATCATGGGGATACATTAGTTCATTAAACATGCTATTTATGGCAGACATAACAAGAAAAGACTTGAATTTAATTTTTATTGACCGTATATATTTTTATTGACCAGAGTGGTGGCCTAGAGGTAGAGCATCCGCCCCACAACCGGGAGGTCGGGGTTCAAGTCCCGGCCAGGTCATACCAAAAACCATATAAAAATGGAACTTCATGCCATCCAGCTTGGTGCTCAGCAAAAATGGAACCAAGGAGGGAAATGTGGGCGGCAGTGGCTCAGGAGGTAGAACGGGTCGTCCAATAACCAGCGGGTTGGCAGTTCGAATCCCGCTCTTCCCAGCCATCCTGCCGTTGTGTCTCTGGGCAAGACATTTTACCCACCTTGCCTCCAGTGTCTATGACACTGGATATGAACGTGTATAAATGTTCGGTAGCGGTCGGAGAGGCCACTGGTGCAGACTGGCAGCAACGTTCCATCAGTCTGCCCCAGGGCAGCTGTGGCTACAGCAGTAGCTTAACACCATCAATGTCTGTCTGGAGTGAATGAATATTGAACTCACTGTAAGTGCTTTGATATGTCACTTGACATGTAAAGCGCCATATACATAAATCTAGTCCAGTAAATGCAAAGAGTGTACACAATATGTGGTGTGATGGACGGGAAGGGAGGATGTCATGTAGGATGCTTGGGTGATAGTAAACCTGTTGAGTTGAACCTCAACCATTTTTTAACAATGGGACTTTGGGACCAATGGGCCTTCGGAATATCGATTAGTCACCTTCAAAAGGTGGTAGCTTGTTTATTGTTAGGTGTGGCTGACCCAAAGAGTAGAAACACAGCCACATGTGCATTGCCATGGTCCCAAGCATACGCACAACACAGACACGCCACACATAAATCTGGCATTGGACATTATTTTAACATTATTTCACTATGGTTTATTATACTTTGGCTGGGACCAAAGGCAGTTAGCAGTTTTTAGCAGTTGACCATTCACTCATTCACACTTGTTTCTGCGCTTATACTTCAGGGATGGGTCATATCCTATTGACCACTGAAACCACACACCCCTGTCTAGCAGTGGTGCTGTATTTTATTCATTCCTTCAAACGATTTAACGATTCAGTTAGCTGCTGGAGCTAGAAGCTTGCCAGCTAACATTAGCAATATGGTGTCAGCAATTGACCTCGGCAGTGATGAAATAAGGAGGGTGGGGTGAACTGGGGCTCATGGGCATTTAAAGAGACATACAGTGAAATGAGCCATTCTGAGGAAGGCTGCAAAAGATGGGTACAAAATCGTGCTGCAATAATTAAGCTCAGACATTTTGACCTAAGAATGTCACAGATATTTAATTAGGAACTCTGTCAACATGTGGGAAAATGCATTATATCTCTCCTTTAAATGAGCCGCAGCTTATGGTCTCATAATAAACAAATACATCAGTAGTGTGGGTGTCAGTATGTTGGGAAAATTTAATATCTTCTATAATCTTGCCAGCTCGGTGTTATTTATAATAACTGATCTTGACTGATTTGGTCCCCGTTTTTCTAGTACTTGTTATGATCCGTTTGGCTCAGGGTCGAGTCATTGATGGAAAAAGTCATCAAACCATCACAACAAACCATTTACGAAGAAATATTAAATACTTCTTAGCATGCCTTTAATTAGACCTCCTGGAAAAAGCGGTGGCAGAGATGAACAAACACTGATAGGAGGCAATCTTTTATGTAAACTCACACCAGCTGAGTCAGCAATTTCAAAACTGACACACCAAAAGACAAAACACCAACACACACAGCCACGCAAGCAAGGTCAGAGAAGGTCACCCTTCTTCCATCCTGTTTTCACAAAAGGACAGTGTATAAGATTAGAGAGCACGCCCTGTTGTCAAACTATTAGCAAATCCATCACTTAGGAATGTAGAGGGAGGAAGGGCCCTGTGCTCCACAGAGTAAGCCCACTTAGTCTAACACTAAGTGTTTAATTGCTCCTGAAGATTGTCCTTGGAGGTGAAAGGAAAGGGAGATAATAGACACAAGGGTTGAGGGTGTGTGTGTGTGTGCGCGGCAAAGAATGGATAAATGATGTCCACTGGCTTTTCTGTCATATCAGATTGCTCATCAGCGATCCTCCATCTCTGCCCCCCCACCTCGTGTCTCATTTAACAGAGCAACACCCACTTTGGCCACCAGCGACAACAAAAGAAACAACTTCAAGAACGTAAATTAAACATGCATGCAGATGCTTTTGACTGAGTCATTGAGAGTGTGTGTGTGTGTGTGTGTGTGTGTGTGTGTGTGTGTGGTCTGTAGGCCCCGGCAGCCAGAGTGAATAATTAACAGGGCCAGTGAGCGAGGCAGAGCACCAGGCCTGGTGTTTTGTTACCTCAGCCGCACTCAGCATGAACATAAAGCATTAGATAACCCTATCTCTTCACTCCACTTGTGGGCATGTGCGTGTGTCTGTGCCTTCAGTGGGCTACTTTAGATGATTCGACCATTTGATACCTACAAACCCGCTCGCTGCTAAGTAACAATTCCTGACAGAAAGCCTATACATCCCCTGTCACACTGAGACTGGCAGGCTTGTCAAGTAAACACCGACTGCATGTCTGTTCAATATTGTTGTACGGTGCTCCTGATAACATACAGGTGCATTTCAATAAATTATAATCTCATTGAAAAGTTAATTTATTTCAGTAATTCAGTTCAAAAAGTGAAACTCATATCTATCTATAAATGCAACAAATCTCTGTCTGTGTGTGTGTGCGTCTCAGATATCTCCCAAACTGTTCATCAGACTGACCTCAGATTTTATAAGTGCTTTGTTGAGGTTATGAGGGTGCAGATCCCCAAGTATGGAGTTGCTTAATCAAAATATGTAATTTTTTATCACTAAAAGTTTAGCCACCACTCCGTTTCCTCATGCTCTGGCTTCTAGAAGTGTAGGCGGGGTTTTGGATTGGCTCCGTACTGACTGGATAATACACGGCATCACAGCCAGTTACCAGAGTGCTCCGTAAACAGAACAAGGAAGTGAAAAGTGACAAAATTGACCAGAAAAAGAGAATACTGAAGATCCATCCATCCATCTATCCAATACCATTTTTCTGGAGGTCCGGATTGCGGAGGCAGCAGCTCAAGCAGAGAAGCCCAGACTTCCCTCTCCCCGGCCACCTGCTCCAGCTCTTGGGACAGGATACCAAGACATTCCCACACAGGCTGGGAGACATTCTCTCCAGTGTGTCCTGGATCTGCCCAGGGGTCTCTTCCCAGTGGGACGTGCCCAAAACACCTCAAGTGGGAGGCATCCAAGAAGCATCCTGATCAGATGCCCAAACCACCTCACTTTCGATGTGGAGGAGCAGCGGTTCTACTCTGAGCCTCTCCCAGATGACTGAGCTCCCCACCCTCTCTCTAAGGGTGAGTCCAGCAATCCTACGGTGAAAGCTCATTTCAGGAGTTTGTATCGGCAATCTCATTCTTTCGGTCAATACCCAAAGCTCTTGACCATAGATGAGGGTAGAAACATAGATTGAACAGTAAATCGACAGCTTTGCTTTAGAGCTCAGCTCCCTCTTCACCACAACAGACTGGTACAATGTCCGCATCACTGCAGATGTTGTGCCAATCCATCTGTAAATACTCAAGATTTAATGCTTAAAAAACTATACCATAATATTGCTGTGACTGCGTAGCTCTAAAGGATAATTTGGCATATGTGGACAACACGAGGTGCGTGGGTGTGCTGGGAAGGGGGGGAGCAGTAGCTGGACCGGCTTACTGCAGTCCTTCGCAGGGAGCCAAGCTCAGCCTTCCCAGTTAACAGGAGTCTCAGCTGCTGCTTCACCTGTGTGCCACCGCTGTCCTTTGCAGCACCGCGGGTTTAATATGGTGCTCCTCCTGGTGCTGGTGTGTTTGCACGCCTATCTAAAAATTAAATGTTAATAATAATACCACCATGATTGTGGAGCGGAATGGCCAGATCAATTGCATATCATATGCGGACACATACTGTATGCACGCTTTTGACTAAATGACGACCATGACCAAACACACAAAAACGTCCAAATAATGACATAAATCATTTTTTATTTACTGACAAATGGGCAACACGGATGCAACAGTTGCAGTCAAACAGGTCATTCTGCTGTGTATTATAATGTTCGGTGTTTTGTACTTACAATATGGCTAAAATAGAAAAGGATGCACTACAATGGGTCTCATCCATCCATCTTCTACCGCTTTTCCGGAGGTCCGGGTCGCAGAGGCAGCAGTTCAATCAGAGAAGCCCAGACTTCCCTCTCCCCAGCCACCTGCTCCAGCTCTTCAGAGAGGATACCAAGGCGTTCTCAGACCAGCTGGGATACATAGTCTCTCTAGCGAGTCCTGGGTCTGCCCCAGGGTCTCCTCCCAGTGGGACGTGCCCGAAACACCTTAAGTGGGAGGCGTCTAGGAGGCATCCTGATCAGATGCCCATACCACCTCAACTGTCTCCTTTCAATGTGGAGGAGCAGTGGTTCTACTCTCAGCCTCTCCCGGATGACTGAGCTCCTCACCCTATCTCTGAGGGTGAGTCCAGCGATCCTACGGAGAAAGCTCATTTCAGCCGCTTGTATCTGCGATCTTGTTCTTTCGGTCATTACCCAAAGCTCATGGCCATAGGTGAGAGTAGGAACGTAGACTGACTGGTAAATTGACAGCTTTGCCTTAGAACTCAGCTCCCTCTTCACCACAACAGACCGGTACAACGTCTGCATCCCTGCAGATGCTGCTCGGATCCGTCTGTCAATCTCTCGCTCTATTCTCCCCTCACTTGTGAATAAGACCCCAAGATACTTAAACTCCTCCACTTGGGGCAGGAGCCTGTCCCCAACCTGGAGAGGACAATCCACCTTTTTCTGGCTGAGGTCCATGGACTCAGACTTGGGAGGTGCTGATTCTCATCCCAGCTGCTTCACACTCAGTGGCAAACCATCCCAGCAAGAAATGTAGGTCATTGCTGGATGAAGCCAGCAGGACAACATCATCTGCAAACAACAGAGTTGAGATCCTGTGGTCACCAAGCATGACACCCTCCATTCCTTGGCTGCGCCTAGAAATCCTGTCCATAAAAATTATGAACAGGATCGGTGACAAAGGGCAGCCCTGGCAGAGTCCAACTCTCACTCGAAATGAGTCCGATCGAGTGTTGGCAATACGAACTAAACTCTCACGATGGTCGTACAGAGACCGAGTAGCTCATAACAACAAGCCCAATACCCCATACTCTCGAAGCATCCCCCACAAAAAACCATGAGGGACGTGGTCGAATGCCTTCTCCAAGTCCACAAAATACATGTAAACTGGTTGGGCAAACTTCCACAAACCCTTGAGGATTCTCGACAGGGTAAAGAGTTGGTCCGATGTGCCACAGCCAGGACGAAAACCACATTGCTCCTCCTGAATCCGATGTTCGACCAACGGCTGGACTCTCCTCTCTAGTACCTTGGCATAGACCTTCCCAGGGAGGCTGAGGAGTGTGATCCCTCTGAAGTTGGAGCACACCCTCCAGTCCCCTTTTCTGAAGAGAGGAACCACCACCCCGATTTGCCATGCCAAAGGCACTGCCCCCCGACCTCCACGCAATGTTGCAGAGGCATGTCAACCATGACAGCCCTACAACATCCAGGGCCTTGAGGTACTCAGGACGAATCTCGTCCACCCCCAGTGGACCCAATGGGTCTTAAATATTTGTAAACGTGTCCTGTTATAGTACTGCCTGAGTTTATTGACAATAGACTATAAACTACACATAAACTAAAAGTTATAATGATGACTGAACAATTCCCATTCTCCAAAGTGCAAGATACGACACATGAATATAACTCATAAAAGATCGCACAAACAAGACTGACAAATAAACAAGGGTTCTTAAAACAGTCACCAATATCGGATGTCCCATTCATTTTCAATAATTCTGTAATTAATATTCACATCATCAAATAAATCTTTAAGTGTTCAGATTGCCTACATATAGGCTACACCTCTGTATTTCACTTTCAAATACAGCCTACGTTTGGGCCTGTAAAGCCTAACTGGGCTACCTGTTGTCAGACAAGAATACTTGCTTTCTACGGGCATGCACTACGCATGCGGCATCTGTCAAAAATAGACTTGTTGCAAATTTGTAGTGATCTGTTATGGTGAACGGTTTCTGTTCCGCAAAGGACTAGACCAGGTGGGGATAAGATTAGAATGGAAACTTTTTGCTGTGGAGACCAGATCCCAGGTGTAACGGAATAAAATCAGTCAGTGGATTTTTTTTTTTTTTTTGGGGGGGGGGGGGGGGGGGGGTAGGTAAAACAAGTAATTTGGGGTCTTTAAAACTACCTATGCATGTCCTTGAGGATGTTTAAAAGCCTAAATCTAATCACTGGAAAATGCACAATATAGGACCTTTACATTTAATGCAATGAAATACATTTTCAAATAAAAGCAAAGTTCAACCATGTCTGCAAACAGAATATGCAGTTTTTATTCAGCATTAGTTTTTCATACTTTGCACCGTATTTACAACATGGACACACATGACAGAAGAGAGAACATTACAGTGTTTTATTCTAAAAGTTGGGTAAATTAAAATTTAAAGGAGTTAAGTAATGACGGCTAGAGGAAGAAAAATACAAGAATACACTGGAAGGTGAAGGACAGGTGCACAGTTGAAAACAGGAACGAACAAGCTGATGAGGAAATAAAAAGAACTGGAACAGGGACTTGTCAGTATGTAAAATATGTATAAAAACTTGGAACGGATCAAAGAGCATTACATCATTAATACTGGGGGGGGCAGATCTTCACAAACGTTTCTTCAGACCCTGTTCATAGCTTGTGCATCACCTGTGAGCCCACCATCCATACCCAACAGCCTATGTTATTAATGGTGATGACAATTCAAGTATAAAAGCCTGGTTTCTGGATGGCAGGTGCAGGTATAATTGCAGCTCACAGAGGAAGGAAGACTTCAAAATATTTTTAGAGCATTCTAAAGCATCTATGAACACGTGGATTAAATGTTAAAATATGGACAATCTGGACTGATTAGGCAAACATTTTCTTATTGCTGCTTTTGCTTTCAGATTTGCTGTTTAGGCTTCAATAATCTGATAAAGTCTCACAACTTATCACA
Source organism: Pholidichthys leucotaenia (assembly GCA_020510985.1). Lineage (NCBI taxonomy): Eukaryota > Metazoa > Chordata > Actinopteri > Cichliformes > Pholidichthyidae > Pholidichthys > Pholidichthys leucotaenia. The sequence goes on along the minus strand of CM035848.1, from coordinate 173,910,487 downwards.
ACTTCCAATTTTACAATTCTGAGAAGTCAGATGTCTGCTTTGTACAACAGAAGAAATGGAAAAGAAAAGAGCATGCATGACAAGATTTCATAAATCACCCAACTGGAGGTCTCATGTTCACATGATTTTTGCGTCCCATGCTCACACGCACGTGCATTTCTGAAACTGACAAACTACATTACAAAATCACCATATAATCTAAAAAATACTCTTGCTGTTCACCTTGTACTTTTAACTTGTGTGTATGTGCATTTTCCAAGGGAAGAATTTTACTGCTAGGCTAAGATAAAATAAGCCTTTTAGTCCCACAATGGGGAAATTTCAGGATTGCAGCAGCACAGGGATAGCAACACTCAGAGCAATAATTTAGAAGACAAGAAAATAAGGACTGGCATCACCTTAGCCACCTTGTCATTCACAACAAAATGAAGACGCTTCATTTATATTATCTGAACTATAGCATTCTTACTCTCTTTATTATGCACATCCACCAACTGCATTTCAAATTACAGACATGGCAGCAAAACACTGCTTGTGAAATAACAGTAATATGATCACTGACAAAAAGGGGGGCAAAAACATTTTGGGCCATATACATAGCCAGAGAACTTAAAAGCCAGTAATTGTGTGACTGGGGTAAAACATGCCTCAGCTGATCCTCTACAGTGATTTAAAGCACTCACACACAAACGTCAGTATTCAGGCATTCAGCATACACACATATTATAAAAAGCCCACACCCAATGACTGTGAATCATTCACACTCAGGTTAATGTAATAATTACATATGGTCTGCCAAGTTTGTACTCGAACTTCATTAGCAAATCCCAGCAGACTGACAAGTGAAGCATGGGACGAAAAATGTTACCCGAATAGTCTCACTTGAACTTAGCAACTGCAGTACACACTAGAATTAAAATATTCATTAAGTGATAACTCAAATATGGATGATGTCCATATGATGTCCAATAAGATCACATTCACTGATGGCAGTGGTTGATGTTTATCTGGCGTGTCCTGGTTGAGTGGCATTGGTTTTACCTTGTATAATAAAGTTGGTTGCAGACATTTATTTCCTCTGCCAAGGAGGTAATGTGTGAGGTAATGACGTTTGTCTGTCTGCCTTACAGAAGGATTACGCAAAAACTACTGGATGGATTTTAATGACATTTTTGCCAGAGGTGGCCCTTGGGCTATGGATGAACCCGTTAAGACTTTGGAGGTGATCACAGAGCGCATAACTTCACCAAGGCATTTACTGTATGTGCAGGATTATTCAAAACTACAGGCCAGATTTTGATGACAGGTGGCCCTTGGGCTACAGATGAACCTATTAGATTTTGGAGGAGATTCAGGTCAGGATAAGGATTCTGGATTACATTTTCACTTTTGTTAACATTGCGAGATGGGGCCTTGGTGGAGGTATGCATTCTCTGAGTCCCCTCTAGTGATTGAATTTGTGCTCATTTAAATATGGTGATAATATGTGGTGAAGGACTGAAACTGTTTAAAACTGTACATTTATGTTTATTATATTGCTTCCCCCCCCCCTTTCTCTGACATTAAAGGAGAAATAGATGACAACAAAAACAACAGAATCATTGGTGTCTGCTATCGGCCAAAATGGATATTTCAAACATTGGTTTTGGCCCAGAGTTTCACAACTGGTGCTTCCCTGATGTAATCTTCCGACTTATTCCCAATTATCTGACTACAGTATTTGATCTCTGATCTGGCTGCCTATCCACAGCACACCCAGTGACTAGTAGTCATATCATTACTATATGACTTTATGTCACCGTAATCACCTTTTCACAAGGATAAGCCAACAGGGTTCAGCGGGCTTATTCTCCATCAGAACAGGAGTCAGTCAGGAGACAATGGGAACACTGCACAGCTAAGCACAGTCACAAGTTGGCACCACCATGTGAAAAGGGTAAATAGTGCATTATCACACTGACCATTCTGGAGACCACAGTGAATGCTTTGGAAAACTCAAATGCAGAAAGCATTTACCAGTGCTTACAACGACTGCTGCTACAAGCCGCATTTCACTTAAATGAACGATGCAATGCAGTGCACATGTGCGCTGAGGGCAGGGAGTGTACATCTACCATCATGCTGCCACACCACGAGTAAATGAAATAAATTAAAAGTAAGCCATAAAAGGTCCATCATTAAAATGCATTTGTACAGTAATAAATAGATTTCTCGTCTATTTACAATTTATCAGATAGTTGGGAGTTTCCAGTTAAAAACATTAAAACCTAAATATTTCAAAAAGCTATCTGCTTGTTTTGAGGATGAAGAGTTGGCTTTCAGGATTCCCCCGTCTTCGTGATCCCTCCACTGGTAAGAAAGGTAGGAAGACAGCAGAGAAGATGCAGGAGAGAAGACACGTGTCTCGAAGTGATGTCCTGTGATGTGTCTTTTCCTGTGTTTCATCCTCACAGACTTTTCAATTTAGTGTTGTATTGCTAAAGCTGTTGTTAAAGAGTTTTTGTTAAATTCGCCTCATTGCACAAATACGCACTCACCCACACAATCTTACACACACGCACACAGATTTTGAGCACCCGATCTCTTGCCCTGTCCTCACATGATCCGATGTGTATCCTCCTTTAGCCACTTCCTTGCTCCCGAGTAGCAGTTGCCACTTGACACAGACCTAAGAACAGCTTTTTTTTTCCTCCTCCACGGGGCTTTCATAAAAATGCTGATCCAAACCTAGAGCTGAGTCGTTAGGGCAACTTCTTCCCCGTCCCCCACCTTCGTCGTCCCAAACATCAATTCATCTTCTTCTCTCCTTTCAAGGTACCATTGCCTTTGTGTTTCCCATTGGCCATGCTCTCACTATGACAATGTCCATTGGCCATAGTGCCATCATCCCTGATGTTTCCTCCTCTGCTGTGGTCCACGGGCTTCCCCCTCAACCATCGTACCAACCGCTGCAGGGCAATCACTATTAGAGCAGATGCAGCCCCCACTGTGAAGACCACATCCAGCAGGAAGTACTGGTAGGGGGACACCTCGTACACGGCTGAGCGCAGGTGGCTGGCACCATTGTGACGGAGGAGGTAGCTGATCCAGTAAACAGCCCTGGTGACTGGGTGGCCTGGCTGATCTTTGTGGATGTTGGAGAGATAGCGAGCTTGCTGGCGGTACCTAGGCCAAGACACGAACAGTCAAACTCTTCTGAATATAATCAAACACAAAAGGTGCAAACTAAAAACAAAATGCATACTGGATGTACAGTACACCAGATGCAGAAATCCAAACAAATCAAACCTGCTGTCCTTGATGACGCTGTTCAGGGCTGCAAAGAGGTCTTCTTCCGTCATGTATTTCCAGTGCAGCATGATTCCCATGCCCTTAGCTGCCACACGAGTCATAGTGTCATAATGGTCACCAAACAGAGGCACGCCTACCACTGGCACCCCGTGATACATGGCCTCATAGATGCTGTTCAAGCCCCCGTGGCTCAGGAACGCCCTTGTGTTAGTGTGGCCTAGGTGACAGAAAGCATGAGAGTTACAGCATTTTGGGGGACTGCTTTGATTTGATAGTTTTTCAGCATTATTGACAGTTTTTAATGACAAAAAAAAGAGCATTTTACTTTCTATATAAACATGTTCATAACAAAACAAAATAATTAGCTATCCTAACCAGGATACTATATACAGTATAAATACACATTTCTGTTGATTTCATGGGTCTTACACTGCCTGAACTCTTAACTAAGCTTTCTTTTGTTTCTTTAAGCAGCCTCATCCTGACGAGGCTTTGGTGAACAGCAGATGGATCAACTGAATGACCAGATGCATCTCTCAGGTCCTTTCTTAAGCCTTTACTGGATTTTTTCCCCCTATTTCTTCAGGAGGTGATTTTCAGATACCGTCAAGTCTGCCACTTATTTTGTCCTGCTCTTGTCCAATTTTGAGGAAATGAGGGCTGGCTCAAGACTTATGCACAATACCATCCATATTCTCTTTTGTTGAGAAATGCCCTTTTTAGAAATGCTTTTTAGTGACCAAGTATCAAGTAAAACAAGCTCAGTGTTCCAGTATTAGAAAACTTCCCCAAAGAGCCATTGCACCACTGCAGAATGAATTCCCAGCTGTCAATATGTGACTGTTGCTGAATACTCCTCATTCCTGACGGGCACAATGCAGCTTTCACAATCTCACTCTATAACATCCACTGCTGTGGTTAATAAGCAGGTAGGCCAGGAACTCGTACCGCCTAGTTGGCCACACCCACAGTGGAAAAATATTGCATTAAAACCACCAAGTTCAGCTTTGTGTTACGGTTCATTTTCTGACCTAGTAAGTCATTTTGAGGCATCCAATCAACAAGCTTAGTGTTGTTTCCAAGGTTACTGGGTGGAACACCGGAGAATCTGACAAAGAGAAGAAGGAAACAACAGAGAGAACAAATATTCTGGTTATTTCACAAAACAGACTATCACAGTTATTAAACACATACACAGTTCCAATGTTTAACCAGCAAAGGTCAGTAAGAGGCTAGTTATGCTGAATTGCATATTTCTATTTGTCACAGTCTGATGGAATGCTCACATTAATATCACCGAATAAGATAACGAGACTCAATCATATTAGCACAAAAGGTAAAAATAAAGAACAGTTTTCTTCAAATACTGGCCAACTGTAAAAGACCATTTTAAGACAATTTCCTTCCAGAATGGAACAGTTAATACAGACGCTAACTAGTTTTGTTTCTAAGGCCTAAATAAACTTTTACTGTTATCTAGGTCTTTCTGAGAATACACTAACCAATAATCACCTTCATTAAAGGGATATCTGTGCTCCTGTCTGCAAATGGTAGGAGTAGTAAGTGTAATAGAAAGGACTGGAGAAAATGGAGCACAATGTTTAATTTACATTCTTAGTGCTGCAACAAAAGTCATAAGATTTCAGTACTACCCCTGAAAAAATGTAAAATGGCAGCATTTACGTATACAAGGAAACTAAATGAGCAAACATACTAGAAGTTTTATTGAAGTGCTTCAATAAAAATACAGATTTGCTGGTTAAAGGGAACAGACGGGGTATTTCCAAATGAAAATGCAAAATGATTCCAGTACAGGACTCTGAGGTGAGTGCAGTATCCCCCACCTTTGTTTTCTTTGACGAGCCTAATATCTCACTGAAGAAGATCAGTTTTCAACTTTTCCATGTGCATCATCAGCATATAATAAACCCTGGTACCAAGTTTCAAAACATTAGGAACAAAACTGTAGGAGAAGTTGATTTCAAATACAGTTACTGTCTATTAACTGAGGTGAAATACAACATCGTATGTCAGGGGCTATAAGTTCTGCAAAAATAATTCGATTGGAGTCGAACTGCAATATGGGCATCATCAGTGTATATCACACCCTGGTACCTTTGGTCATTGGCTGACTGGGATAATAAAAATACATACACTACCGTTCAAAAGTTTGGGGTCACCCAGACAATTGTTTTGTGTTTTCCATGAAAAGTCACACTTATTTACCACCATGAGTTGTAAAATGAATAGAAAATATAGTCAAGACATTGACAAGGTTAGAAATAATGATTTGTATTTGAAATAATAATTTTTTCCAGATACTCAACCTTTTCAAAGGAAGGTCAGTTTTATAGCTTCTCTAACCAGCTAAACTGTTTTCAGCTGTGCTAACATGATTGCACAAGGGTTTTCTAATCATCCATTAGCCTTCTGACGCAATGAGCAAACACATTGTACCATTAGAACACTGGAGTGATAGTTGCTGGAAATGGGCCTCTATACACCTATGTAGATATTGCACCAAAAACCAGACATTTGCAGCTAGAATAGTCATTTACCACATTAGCAATGTATATTAGATATTAGAGTGTATTTCTGATTAGATTAAAGTTATCTTTTTTGAAAAAAACAGTGCTTTTCTTTCAAAAATAAGGACATTTCTAAGTGACCCCAAACTTTTGAACGGTAGTGTACATTAACCTTCACTAATAAACCTGATCCAATCATGCACAATCTGTACAGAAACAAAACATTTATTCATGAAACTATTACCTTAAAAGCATAAAACATGTTAAGTGAAGTAGATATCAACGATTAATGGCGACTAGTCCAGCAGACAAATACACCATCATTCAATTCAATCCAATCCTTCTGTCATATACAGTATATACTGCTTTTTTCCCTTGCACCAACATCATAGCTACAACCCAGAGCGAAGTCAGAAATGAGTCTCATGAGAAATGTGATCATTTTTGTGATCATTGCTATATTTAAATTTGATTTAAAGGGACTAAGATCAATGTAGTCTACAGGTTTATAGTTATGCTGACGTATTAATCAAGGGATGACAATTAAGGATGTGCTGTGGGCTCACTGCCCAGTGTGCTCAGCACATAAACATTTGAAATCTGCAGACACATTATTAAAAAGGTTCAGCAAAATGAGCAGTCCAAGACCTCAAAAACTGGGTCATGGGAATGGGTCAAATGCCTTGAACAATAACTCCAAAACTCTTACCTATACATTTAAGATCTATGATGTCTGGCAATGGTGATGCTAACATAACATACTAAATCAGTGTTTCCATTGGCTTAAAGACCTTGGTGCAGTGGCAGCATATTTGCCGGGGGGTGGGGGTGACAGTATTGTAACCAAAATGTTAATTTTATATTATTTTTTTAATTTATTTTTTTTATTTTGCATTTAACTTTGCTTATGGAACTTATCATTTGAAGTATTGTACAACCAAAGCTTGAATCTTGGAATACTGTACCAGCTGGAGTCCCACCCAGATGTCCTGTGTTTGCACTTTTTGCTGGCATTATCTTTCTCTCCTTCCTCTCTGGCACCCTCTACCTGAACACTTTCCTCTCCTTGGCTCCTCTCTTCTGACTCATCTTTCCCTCTCTGAGCCCTGTCTTATTCAGGTTCTCTCTGTCTATGGTGGTATACAAACAGATTAGAAAATACCAAGTGTAAGGTTTTGTCCTGCATTATTTTTTTTTTGTCATGATTTACACAAGTGACAAATATATAAAAAAAAATATAACTGATTTTAGAGCTCTGACCAGATTCTTGGTGGCGTAGTGGTTAGTATTGTGGCAGCACAGTTAGAAGGTCACGGGATCAACCCCACCCGCTGACCGTCAGTGACCCTTCTGTGTGGAGTTTGCATGTTCTCCCCATGTTTGCGTGGGTTTACTCCAGGTACTCCGGTTTCCTCCCACAGGCCAAAAACATGCAAGTTAGGTTAACTGGGGACTCTAAAGTGGCCCTAGGTGTGAATTTGTGTGAATGGTGAAGGGACGGGCGCCGCACTGTGGCTGCCTCATCCATCCAGGTAGATGCCCTGTAATTTCCCCATTGTGGGACTAATAAAGAATTATTAAAAAAAAAAAAAAATTCATTAACTTTCATGCAGGGAATGTCTGATTGTTTAGTTATTTATACCTGTAGGCCATGAAGTAAGAGAACAGATAAGCAGAATGACAATAGCAGAAGAATTTGCTTTAAAGCTTTAGAAATATACACAATATGAACAAAAGTATTGGGCCACCTACACTTTACATGTACAGGAGCTTTAATGGCATCCTATTCTAAATCCACACGCATTAATATTTTCAGCTACGACAGATTCCAGAGATCTTCTGGGAAGGCCTTCTGCAAGATTTTGGAGTGTGTCGGTGGAAGGTTTTGCTCATTCATCCAAAAGAGCATTTGTGAGGTCAGACACTGTTGCTGCATCAGACGACCTTGCTCCTTGCTCTGATCTCCATTCTAGTTCATCTGAAAGGTGTTAGGGGTTGAGTTCATGCAGGCCAGTTAAGTTCTTTCCCGCCAAATTCATCCAACCATGCCTTTTTGGACCTTGCTCTGTGCAGTGGGGCACAATCATGCTGGAGCAGAAAAGGTCTTCCCTAATTGTTCCCACAAAGTTGGAAGAACAGAATTGGTAAGCTGAAGCTTTAAGATCTGGGAATGAATGAAACACCTGAACACAATGATTAAGACATGTGGCTTAAAACTTTTGTCCATACAGTGTACATGTTTGCATATCTGACAAATTTAACGTTTTCATTTAATAAGACGTAGTCACATGCAGTGATGTAGAAGGTATTAAGCAATTTTATAAAAATTTGTATGAATTTTCAAGTACTTTGGACATCACCTACTGTACCAACAGGACAATATGAGGGGGGACTGAAAAGTTCATAATGGTCAAATTTGACCAAATGGTTTATTTTTCAGCAAAGTCTCCTCTTCAGTCCACACACTTCCTCCACTGGTGTTGCAGCGCTTGGATTCCTGTGGTTGAAAAATAACCATATTTGATCAAATTTGACCACTATGAACTTTTCAGCCCCCCCATATATTTTCCTGATCTACAGAGAGTGTGCTTCTGTAAGTATAAACACACATCAATGATATTCCATATTAAAGCTAACATGGGAAGTGGATAGATGCTATGGAATATTCTTCTTCTTTCAGCTGCTCCCTTCAGGGGTCGCCACAACAGATCATCTGTCTCCATCTCACCCTGTCCCTTGCATCTTCCTCTGCAACACCAACCCTCTTCATGTCCTCCTTCACTACATCCATGAATCTTCTCTGTGGTCTTCCTCTTTTCTTCCTGCCTGGCAGCTCCAGCTTCAACATCCTTTGTCCAGTATATCCACTATCCCTCCTCTGCACATGTCCAAACCATCTCAGCCTTGCCTCTCTTACTTTGTCTCCAAACTGCTCAACCTGACCTGTCCCTCTGATATACTCATTTCTAATCCTGTCCCTCCTAGTCATTCCAAATAAAAAATCTTAGCATCTTCAGCTCTGCAACCTCAGCTCCATCTCCTTTTTGTCAGCACCACCGTCTCCAAACCATACATCATCGCAGGTCTCACTACCATCTTGTAAATCTTCTTTCACTTGAGCTGCTATCCTTCTGTCACAAATCACCCCCGATACTCGTCTCCACCCACTCCACCTTACCTGCACTCTCTTCTTCACTTCTCGTGCATTTTCCATTGCTTTGGATGGTTGACCCCAGGTATTTAAATTCATCTACTTTCACTACCTCTACTCCTTCCATCTTCACTGTTGCACCTGCCTCCCTCTCATTCACACTCATGTATTCTGTCTTGCTTCTACTGACTTTCATTCCTTTTCTCTCCATAGCATACCTCCACTTCTCCAGGTTCTCTTCCACCTGCTCCCTACTCTCATTACAGATCACAATGTCGCCTGCAAACTTCATGGTCCATGGACACTCCTGCCTGACCTTGTCTGTCAGCCCGTCTATCACCATGACAAACAAGAAGGGGCTCAGAGCCGATCCCTGATGTAATCCCACCCTCACCTTGAATCCATCTGTCACTCCTACAGCGCACTTCACCACCATCTCACTGTCCTCATACATGTCCTGCACCACCCTCACATACTTTTCTGCCACTCCTGACTTCCTCATACAGTACCACACTTCCTCTCTTGGCACTGTATCATATGCTTTCTCTAAATCCACAAAGACAGTGCAACTCCTTCTGACCTTCTCTATACTTCTCCATCAACACTCTTAGAGCAAACATTGCATCTGTAGTACTCTTTCTTGGCATGAAACCGTACTGCTGCTCACTGATTGTCACCTCTCCTCTTAACCCGGCTTCAACAACTCTTTCCCATATCTTCATAGTGTGGCTGATCAAACTTTATGCCTCTGTAGTTACTACAGCTTTGAGCATCCCCTTTGTTCTTGAAAATTGGTACCAAAACACTCCTTCTCCACTCCTCAGGCATCCTCTCACTCTCCAAGATTGTGTTAAACAATCTGGTTAAAAAGTCCACTGCCATCTCTCCTAAACATCTCCATACCTCCACAGGTATGTCATCTGGACCAACCACCTATCCATTTTTCATCTTCTTCAAAGCTGCCCTCACTTCCACCTTGCTAATCCTCAGGACTTCCTTGTTCACCATCTTTCCTTCATCCATCCTTCTCTCTCTCATTTTCTTTATTCATCAGCTCTTCAAAGTACTCCTTCCACCTTCTCAGTTCATTCATTCATTCATTCATTCATTCATCTTCTTTCGCTTAATCTTTTTCGGGTTGCGGGGGGGCTGGAGCCGATCCCAGCATCTTTTGGGCGAGAGGCAGGGTACACCCTGGACAGATCGCCAGTCCATCACAGGGCCAACACAGAGAGACAGACAACTATTCACTCTCACAGTCGTACCTAAGGACAATTTTAGAATCCCCAGTTTGATGCCAATTAACTTAACTTGCATGTTTCTGGCATGTGGGAGGAAACCAGAAAAATCCTGGAGTAAACCCAAGCAGACACGGGGAGAACATGCAAACTCCACACAGATCACTGTTGGTCGGGGGTTGGGATCAAACCCAGGATCCCCTGGCCAAGGGCGAGTTGCTGTGCTGCCACAGTGCTAACCACAGCGCCACCGCACCAACACACTCTCGTCATTTGTTAATACATTACCATTTCTGTCCTTAATCACCTAACCTGCTGTACATCCTTTCCAGCTCGATTTCTTGTCTAGCCAACCGATACAACTCCTTTTCTCCTTTAGTGTCCAGCCTCTCATACAACTCACTATATGCCTTTTCCTTTGTCACCTCTTTGCCACGCGCCTAGATTCCAAATACTCCTGTCTACTTTCTTCATCTCTCCAACTATCCCACTTTTTCTTTGCCAACCTCTTCCTTTGAAACTTTCCTGTACCTCCTCATTCCACCACCAAGTCTCCTTGTCTTCCATCCTTTGTCCACTGGATACACCACATACCTTTCTACCCTTTTCCCTCACTACTTTTGCTGTACTTTCCCAGTCATCTGGTAATTCTTCCTCTACCACCCAGACCCTGTATCAACTTCTTCCTTCTGTAACTTCCCCAGTTAATCTTTGACTCTGCCTTCGCCGTTTTCCTTTTCTTGCTTTGCAAAGTCATCCTACAGACTACCATCTGATGCTGTCTAGCTACATTCCCCCCACCACCCCCTTTCAGTCTCCTTATCTCTTTCAGATTTCTCCTTCTGCATAAGATGTAGTCCACCTGTGTGCACCTTCCTCCACTCTTGTAAGTCACCCTATGTTCCTCTCTCTTCTTGAAGTATGTGTTCACTACAGCTATTTCCATCCTTTTAGCAAAATCCACAACCATTTGTCCTTCCACATTTCTCTCTTTAAGATCATACCTACCCAGGACCACCTCATCACCTCTGTTCCCTTCACCTACATGTCCATTAAAGTCCACTCCAATCGCCACGCTCTCCCCCCTGGGAACACTCTCTACCACTTCATCCAACTTACTCCAGAATTCCTCTCTGTTCTACCTGACATCCAACTTATGGGTCATATGCACTAACAACATTCAACATCACACCTTTGCTTTCTAGCTTCAAACTCATGATTCTGTCCGACTTCCACTTTACCTCCTGAACACTTTTCATATATTCTTCCTTTAAGATTACTCCTACTCCATTTCTCTTCCTATCTACACCATAGTAGAACAGTTTAAATCCACATCCAATGCTCCTAAGCCTTGCTTCCCTTCCATCTGATTTCTTGAACACACAGTATATCTACTTTTCTTCTCTCCATCATATCAGCCAACTCTCTGCCTTTACCAGTCATAGTCCCTACATATAATGTTCCTACCTTTCCTTTTCTCTCCTTCCCTCCTAACACGCCTTCCCCCATTCCTTTTCCTTAATCTTCGACCAACAATATTCCAATTTCTACTGGCACCCTGTCGGTTAACAGCACTGGTGGCAGTCGTTGTTAACTCGGGCCTCGACCAATCTGGTATGAAGGTCTTATTTGTCATGATCCACTTGTTAAATTTGGCAAAGGTTCTACGTCGGATGCCTTCCTGACACAACCCTCCCCATTTACCCGGGCTTGGGACTCGCACTAGGAGTACAATGGCTTGTGCACCCCCCTGTGGCTGGGTTCACAAACCACCTCTTTTAAAAAAGGCAAATAGCACATTAATGCCCATTAACTGTTCTGTGAAACGGTCCTTCTAAAGAGTAGTTCACTGAGAAATAAGAGAATGAATGCCAGCTAAGAACCCGCACCCTCAGATTTATAAATATAATGCTACCAACTAAGGCCAGGCAATTAACCGAAACAAAACCAAAAGAGACATTTGGGACATAAAACCGACCAGATCTTGTTTGTGTCTTTTTGTTGTTGTTGTTGTTTTTTCCCCACTCCCTCTTGTGTGCCTGTGTACACGAGAGCTTTCATGTCCTGCCATTTTAAAACGTATCCCGAATGTGCGATCACGTGATGCCACACTCCGGAAGCAGCACAATCAGCACTGTTTGGAAGCATAATAGGTGGTGGGCCAAGTGCATTTTTCGTATCATTGATTGAGCCACATTGGAAGAGTACACCATTTTTTAAATATAGACTTCTCTATTTTTGGTAAATCTGAGAAAATTTGGCAGCCTCAGTCTACTGGAATTTTTTTTAATAAACTTACATTTTTATCGTCAGTCCTCTCCGGCATCTATCAGAACAGCTTTACCTGGCAAACCAATCAGGTTGCAGTAGCTGACCGTATACACCAATCACGTTTGACTTAATCAGGACCCCCCCCTTCCCCCCCAGTTTTAAAAAAAAAAAAAAAAAAAAAAAAAAAATCAAAATGCAGCGGGTCTGACGTGAATATTAATTTTCAAGAATTTAACTAGCTTACAAAAAAACATGTATTGATTGTTGAAAAACAACCAGACAAGTGCAAAATTATAGCACATAATACATTTATAAGCCTCGATTCATTACCGCACAGATTATCACATACATTTTCAGGTTTATTCTGTGAACAAAATATATAATACCATTAAGAACAATGTATAACAACATCCTTAGAAAATCTGATATTTGTATTCATAATATACTATTACACCAGCATCACTTCTTATCTGATCAGAATGTTAAAATAAACTAGTTTGTCCCACCCTTATGTCTGCTTTCTTGCTTCGGTGTGGGCCTCTCTTTATTTATAACATGTCAATTATGTCAAGTCAGACACGTGCTTCCATTAGCTAGCATGAATATCAGGGACAGGTATGGAGTGCTGTATGCATGTTACAAGCGCTTTAGAAAATTAATTCCGTTTTCTGACAGGAGTTGGAAAAAAAATTGTGCAGTGTTCAATAGAGTAGATAAATCTTGATACAAAGGAAAGCAAAATAGCTGAAAAAGCAATAGAAAAATATAATTTGCATAATACCCACCCTTCAGATGTGTTAGTTAATGCAGACTATCATAGACAATGCTACATGCAGTATGCTAATACAAGAAATATTGAAAGAGCCCAAGAAAGGACACAAAAATCAGTAAACGCAAGTGATGGTGAGTATTCATTTTTAATCTGATGAAATCCATCTGATCATGTACATTAATTATAGTCAATTTGAAAGGTGACATGCGTGAAAAATTTGTTTAACATGTCGACCTCTCTCTCCTCCAAACTCCTCCTGGATCCAGCAGCAAGACATCATCAAGACGGCTGGAGGAAGAGACAGATGCAGTGGATGACCGTGACTTCTTGTGCCTCATCACGCTCTTCGCAGTCCACAACACGTTGCAGCGATCGCCATCCAGCTTGCTGAAGCATCTGATGGTTCCAAGCTTTCCACCAAAGGCTGACTTCACATGCTGGCTAGGCAAGCCCAGAAGTGGCATGCTCACAAAAAGGATTGCCGGGACTGATGCCGAGTTGACAAGCAGAACCGCCGAGTGTAGTGACCTGGGCCGTTTCCCCAGCCAAGGGAGGCTGAGGGTGTGCCAACGCCTGCCCAAGGTGTACACCCAGGCTAGTGGAGAGAAGGAGGCACCTTACTTCTCCATTCTAGACCGGCTCCAAGCAAGATCTAGCCACTGCCCCAACAGTCAATTTAAGACAAGACAGAAAGATCCAGACAGGTCCAGAAGTGTATCAGGAATGACTGAGCAGCTGGAGTTACCTGTAGAGCAGAACAGACAATGTTAACACAATGTAGTTATCTTCAGAATGAACACTTATGCAGTAAATAAATAGTTGTCCCAAATTAAGCATCCCACCCAATTTTGTCTCTTTTACAATATTTTAGATAAAGAACCACATACTTCTACTACAAATCCCCAAGCAAACTGGGTTCTCCAGTCAACAAAAACAGAGGTTCCAGTCCACCTAAGAACAGCACCACATCTGCTCCCAAGGCAATGCATCATATGCAGAAGGGAAAAGTAAACCGCTCAAAAATATAATCAAAAGAGGCTGAGAAACTTAAGCAATGAAAATACTACTGTCCAACAAAGAACAATGTCATTAAAGACACTGGGAAAACCTTTTCAACTACTCCCAGAACAGTATGAGGCCACTGAAAAATTAACTTGTGTTCTCTATGACCTCAAAGGCTCCAAAGATGTGAATTACACAAGATGCCAACTGTTTAAGAGTGGCAAGTGCACAGACAGAAGTCTTCCACCAAACAGAGACTCACTATATAAACACATTCAGTGAACAAACTACCAGGCAGCCATCTATAGAAGATTCCTGCAAAGTCAGCCAGACATACCTCCACCAATGGCCCATGGTTGGAAGATTGAGGGAGACTCCTTTGAGATCGACTGGATGAGTCTACCCCTGCACCTGTCAGCATTCTGGAGCTTGTATACTGCTCCTGTAAAAACACAACACTATGAAAGGGAGATGCACGTGCAGACAGAACGAGTTTCCATGCACAAACATGTGTTATTGCTTGGACTGTGAGAACATTTCTGACTAGGCCACATAGACACACACGGTGGTGATTATAACACCAATAAAAATGCTAAAGCTAATTTTAAAAAAAATGGGCTACTCCTGTTTGAAATGTTGAACATATAAAATTTAACCTCTTAAAATTCCAGTGTTCCACCCATGGAACATTTCACAGTGGCTGGAGACTCACTGGAATGCCTTAAAGCCTTTTAGTGCTTTAATTTTAATTGTTCGCCTGGTGCTTTTTATCTTTTTTTTAATAAATACGTCATAAAATGTCCTTTGTGTAAAATATTTTTGCCCTGTTTTTCAGGAGAAGTGTACATTTCAAAATCTGGTAAGTATGTGTCAATATGGATATGCTTTAAATGCTTAAAACAGTGTGTAATTAGAAAAAACAAAACATTTGAATTTTCACTGGTTTTCCCCTTATAAATATTTCAAATGCACATGAACAAAAGTTTTGCGATAGCAAAAATTAAACTGAACCCCTTACACATGTTCTCAAATATTTGTGTTTGCCCAGAACTTACAGTGTCCAGTTTACAGGCTGTTTTATGTGTCCATGTCTTGGCATTTTCTTAGCTCTGTGGTAGTCCAGGAATCAGTTCCTCTCCAGCTGTTCCTGTTTCACTGCTGGTCCTGGTGGATGGCTCGTTATCTGAACAATCTTTAAAAATATAAATATATAGCATAAGACTTATCCAAAAGAAGCTTGTGTTTCAAGAACAAATGTTCAACAGTATACAAGTAAATAATAAATATAACGATGACAAAGCAATCTGAAACAAAGCTAATAAGAAAAAGATAGACTAGATATTGAAAAAAATAGAAATAATATAAATAAATAGATATTGGAAAAAAATATTGTAACAAAGCTGGGAATAAATATCCAGTGATACAAACTGAATCACTGTGGTTGAGATTGGGACACTTCTCCTGAGATTTCCTCCTCTTCCACAGGCTTTCTTCTTTCTAGCTGATCTCTTCAACATTTTTTGCTAAGCTATTTATAAATTATTACTTAGAAAAATCTATAAAAACAAGAACTAAAGCGAAAAAAGACGAACAATATGAAAAAATGATGCTGCTCCGAAAACACGACAAAACACGTAACAAAAACAATAAACACTCAAAAGCTCTCACAATACTAAAACTACTATTTACAATACTACACTATTATTTATTGGTGCTGGTCTGATGCTGTTGTATGCCGTTTTTCTCAGCAGGGCTTCTTTAAATTCAGCAGGACAACGCGAAGGACATGTAACTTTATTTAGCGATATGCTACACAAGACAAGGGACAATGGGGAACAGCACTTGGTTGTAATATTTAACTATGGAGATCTGTAACAGGAAAAGAAAATACAGGAACATAAATATAACATTAATGTGCTTACCTGGCTGATGAAATTGCAGCCTCGTCAGCCCATCTTTCCTTTTCGGTTATTTCCGACAATGACGCAGCTCATTGGGTCAAACTCAAGTCAAGTGATCATGGAGCGCTGCTTTGATTGGTTAAGCATGTCGCGGTTCTTAGTGATCGCCTCAGAGCCGCCTTATCAGGTTTAGTAACTAAAGTTTAATTTTCATAAAAAACACATGCACATACTTAACCTCCCAACAAACAGATTCATGTTTTGAAAAATATGAGTTAACCTATCTGTGAAACTCAGCTACTCTCTAGATGGGGATCGATCATCTCAAAAACTAAAGCAGATAGGTGGTGGGCCCAGTGGCTCTATCAGAAAATGGCTTGTATTAAGAAGAAATGCAGTGTCGATCCATATACGTAGTATGTCACGACCAGCTCGTTTCATCTGGGGATGCCGGGAAGGAGCAAGTGACATGTGCTTTAGCTGGCAGGGGTGTGTGCCGGGGCTGCTGGCCACTGTCCATGTCAGCTTGGCTGTTTTGCAGTGGAGATGGACAGCCGAGTGGACAAGGCAGGGCTGTATTTAGGAATCTGGTCGGAGACCCGTGGTCATTATTAGGGGTGGGAATCGCGAGGGACCTCACAATTTGATTTGGATCGCGATACTTGGGTCACGATTCAATCTTATCACGATTCAACGATTATCACAAAAATCAAGTAAGCTGTTGATATCTATTTCATATAATAAAAGTATTCTCAGGGCTTCAGTTTCAGCAGAGACACGTCTGCACACGGGGGGGTGGGGGGGGGTGGACGGTGCTGTTTGGAATACACTCCCATTTCAGATACGTTTATCTGACTCTGTGGACTCTTAAAAAGCAGCTGAAAACTTTTTTGCTTAATGAGGATTTCCATTGCGTTTCAACTGCTTTTATAAGTCTGATATTTTTAAATTATTTTAACTAGTACATACCCGTGCATACCCGTCCATGCTCGTAGAAACCAAGTATAAGCAAGTATTTCTGCAGGCCCGTGACTGAAGGGTCTCTTCCTGTCTTGAGACGGTTGTGTTGTTCACAGTCATGCCTGCGGCGTACTACTCAAACCTGAGGTGTTTCATCTTCACAGCACCTTTTCTGACGTGCAGCAGTTCTCCACACTCTATTGCTCTCCATCTGGTGGGTCTTCTTCATTCAGACCACTGGTTGAGGGATAGGTACGTCGTAATTCCAGTTCATAGGCATGATCCTGAAAATAGATCTGAGCAACAAGTGGCTTTCGACCCTGTTCAGGAAGGCCCGTGCATGGCCATAGCAACCAAGAAACTGGAACACCCGGAGAAAATCAGCGCTTTGCTTGGCATTTTACACATTTGTAGTGTAGACTGCCATTCTTCATGGGTACTGCTTCAAAAAGGGTGTGATTTAAAGTAGGGTGTCCTATTCTTAATCGGGTGACAGACTGATACACTGAGAGATTTCTTCAATTTATAGAGTGCCTTCTGCCTTACTGAGTGAGATTTCCCAATTTACTGCTTCAAATGGGTGTGCTTTAAAGTAGTGTGTCCTATTCGATCTCAGCTTCTCTGTGTGTAGCGTTGGCGGCTAGCTGACTATTCCGCATCTCCTGGGTCTCAGCTTGTCTGTGCCTTGCCTGGCCTGCAGCGTTGCTCGCTTTGCCGGCATTTCAGGCTTCAAGTGACTCAGCACGTGCATGGCGCACTGGCACACGTTTCCTGTCTGTCTGTGCATCCCTTGTCTGTTGTACCCTATGCTGGTGAAGGGTCTCATCCTGTGGCAGGCATCATAGGACACTACATCATAGGTAGGCAGGCATCGTGAGTGATGGTCTATATGACATCATAAAGACATGAAGGCAGGCATCGTAGGATACTACATCATAGGGAGCCAGTCCTATTGTCTATATGACAGCATCACCTATACTAGTACATACCCGTGCATACCCGTCCATGCCCGTAGAAACCAAGTATAAGCAAGTATTTCTGCATGCCCGTTGCTGAAGGGTCTCCTCCTGTCTCAGACGGCTGTGTTGTTCACAGTCATGCCTGTGGCGTACTACTGGAACTTCAGATGTTTCATGTTCACAGCATCCTTTCTGACGTGCAGCAGTTCTCCCTCATTCTATTGCTCTCCATCTGGTGGGTCTTCTTCTTCGTTCAGACCACTGGTTGAGGGATAGGTGCGTCATAATTCCAGTTCATGGGCATGATCCTGAAAATAGATCTGAGCAAAAAGTGGCTTTTGACCCTGTTCAGGAAGGCCCGTGCATGCCCATAGAAACCAAGAAACCGGAGCACCCGGAGAAAATCAGTGCTTTGCTTGGCATTTTACACATATGTAGTGTAGACTGGGATTCTTCAAGGTTACACGTTTTTACTGTGTCAGCACCTCTTTAAAAACAACATTGCTGAGAAATCAATGCTTTTGCTTAGTTTCTTCATCTTGAGCAAGAATACGAAGACTGCTTGATCTGGCAACTCTGCTCATTGCAACATAGAATTGGCCATGGCATTGTAGTGTAGACTGGCATTCGTCAAGGTTACACATTTTTACGGTGTCAGCACCTCTTTAAAAACAACATTGCTGAGAAAGCAATGCTTTTGCTTAGTTTCTTCATCTTGAGAAAGAATACGAAGACTGCTTGATCTGGCAACTCTGCTCATTGCAACATAGAATTGGCCATGGCATTGTAGACTGGCATTCATCAAGGTTACACATTTGCCGTCATGTAGGCATTGCGAGTCATCCTATGATGTCCTATAAACGTGCTTTAAAGTCTGTCGTACCCTATGCTGGTGAAGGGTGGCTTTCGACCCTGTTCAGGAAGGCCCGTGCATGCTCGTAGAAACCGGAGCACCTGGAGAAACTCAGCACTTTGCTTGGCATTTTACACATTTGTAGTGTAGACTGGCATTCTTCAAGGTTACACATTTGCCATCATATAGGCATCGCGAGTCATCCTATGATGCCTGAGTTCATAGGACGTCCTATAATGATGAGGCAGAGAGATCTCCTATAAACGTGCTTTAAAGTCTGTCGTACCCTGTGCTGGTGAAGGGCCTCCTCCTGTCTCAGACGGGTGCGATGTACTGCTGGAACCTCAGGTGTTTCATCTTTATGGCATCTTTTCTGATGTGTAGCAGTTGTCCTCATTCTATTGCTCTCCATCTGGTGGGTCTTCTTCTTCTTCTTCGTTGAGACCACTGGTTGAGGGATAGGTGCGTTGTAATTCCAGTTCATGGACAGGATCATGAAAATAGATCTGAGCAAAAAGAGGCTTTCCGGCATGGACTATGTATGTATGACATCATAAAGACATGAAGGCAGCCTTGATGTATATGACATCATAAAGACATGTTGCCTGACGTCACTGTATATGACATGATAGGATGTCCTATGATGATCAGGCAGAGATCATAGGCTGTCCTATGATGTCCTACAAACGTGCTTTAAAGACATGAAGGCATCCTTGATGTATATGACATCATGTTGCCTGATGTCACTGTATATGACATCATAAAGACATGAAGGCTGGCTTGATGTATATGACATCATAAAGACACATTTGTCTATGTGCCGTCATATAGGCATCGCGAGTCGTCCTATGATGATCAGGCAGAGATCATAGGCCACCCTATGATGTCCTATAAACGTCTCTCACACACACACACACAGAGATTTCTTGCTTTAATAGAGTGACTAGTACATACCTGTGCATACCCGTCCATGCCCATAGAAACCAAGTATAAGCAAGCATTTCTGCATGCCCGTGGCTGAAGGGTCTCCTCCTGTCTCAGACGGCTGTGTTGTTCACAGTCATGCCTGCGGCATACTGCTGCAACCTGAGGTGTTTCATGTTCACAGCATCTTTTATGACGTGCAGCAGTTCTCCTCATTCTATTGCTCTCTCTGGTGGGTCTTCTTCTCCCACTGGTTGAGGGATAGGTGCGTCATAATTCCAGCGTTGGCGGCCAGCCAACTATCCCGCATCTCCTTGGTCTCAGCTTCTCTGTGCGTCGCCTGGCGTGCAGCGTTGGTGGCCAGCCGACTATTCTGCATCTCCTCAGTCTCAGCTTCTCTGTGCCTTACATGGAATTCACTGTCCCTGGCCAGCCGACTATTCCGTATCTCCTCGGTCCCAGCTTGTCTGTGCCTTGCCTGGCGTGCGGCATTTCTCGCTTTGCGGGCATTTCGGCCTCCAAGTCACTCAGCACGTGCATGGCACACAGCCACATGTTTCCTGTCTGTTTGTGCAGCCCTTGTCTGTCGTACCCTATGCTGGTGAAGGGTCTCCTCCTGTCTCAGACAGGTGCAATGATGTTTCATCTTCATGGCATCTTTTCTGACATGCATCTGAGCAAAAACAGGCTTTCGGGCATGGACTCACTGTATATGACATCATAAAGACACATTGGTCTATGTGCCGTCACATAGGCACTGCGAGTCCTATGATGCCTGAGTTCATAGGACGTCCAATGATGTTCAGGCAGAGATCATAGGCTGTCCTATGATGCCCTATAAACATCACACACACACAGATTTCTTGCTTTAATAGAGTGATGATGACGGCATTGCAAGTCCTATGTAGCCTGAGATCATATCCGTGCATGCCCGTAGAAACCAAGGATAAGCAAGTATTTCTGCATGGCTGTAGAAAGCAGGTGTAAGCCAGCATTTCTGCATGCCCATAAAAAGTTACTGTTTCCATTGCAACAGTAACCATGGTGATGTCTGCCTTTGATATTTGATGTCATCATCCGTTCAGTGATGCCTGCCTTTGATCTTTGTTGATGTGTGTGTCTGGCAACGGTAACCATGGTGAAAGCTGCTTTTGATGTTTGCCGTAGAAAGCAGTTGTAAGCAAGACACTTGTTCAGTGATGCCTGCCTTTGATCTTTAATGGTGCCATAGCGAGTGCTATGGTCTTTGATGATGTCACAGAGAGTCCTATGATCGTGAGTGATGACTGCCTTTGATCGTTGATGATGTCATAGTGAGTCCTATGATCTGTTATGATGTCACAGCGAGCCCTATGATTGTGAGTGATGGCTGCCTTTGATATCTGATGTCCTATGATCGCGAGTGAGCTTGAGTAATGCCTGCATTTGATCTCTGATGTCATAGCAAGTCCTATGATTGTGAGTGATGCCTACCGTTGATCACATAGTCAAAAGACACCTGTGCATTTGTCTATATGATGTCTATATGACGTCACATCTCTATGACGGCATCGTGAGTCCTATGATGTCTGAGATCATAGGAACGTCATAGGTCATAGCTAGTCCTATGATCATGAGTGCTGCCTGCTGTTGATCACACAGTCAAAGACACCTGTCTATATGTTTATATGACGTCATCTAGATATCATATCTATATGGCGGCACTGGTCTATATGACATCACAAAGACATCAAGGCAGGCATCATAGGACACTACATCATAGGTAGCCAGTCCTATTGTTATATGACAGCATCGAGAGCCCTATGTAGCCTTGAGATCATAGGATCATCATAGGACATCAGACAGACATCACAGGCCGTCTTATGATGTCCTATGATTGATAGAGTGATGATGATGTTGTTTTAACTTGTTTTTGCATTTTTAAAATAATTTTTATCTATCAACTTCCTTTTATTCCACTTTACAGTGCTTTGTGACTATATGTTTGTGAAAAGCGCTTCATAACAACCTAAGCAGGGCTGCTCGCAGAGATAGCAAAAAGACGTAACAAACTAATAGTTTTTTGAATGCAAAAGATGCAATAGACTTACACAATGGTCCCCTCCGGCATACAACTAGGAACTTACCGGTCGCTATGGAGGGTGAGAATATGTATGGGCACATAATCATACCATGTAGGATAACTAAGTAGACGGTTATGCTGTTTCATTCCATCTAGCAACAATGCTCTGCACTGTGTGTGTTTATATATTTACATATTTATTCCATCTAGCTACAATGCTCAGCACTGGGTGTGTTTATATATTTATATATCTACATATTATTCCATCTAGCTACATTGCTCCGCACTGTGTGTGTTTATATACTTGCATATTTATTCCACCTAGCTGCAATGCTCCGTACTGTGGGTGTTTATATATTTACATATTTATTCCATCTAGCTACAATGCTCTGCACTGTGTGTTCATATATTCATATATTTATTCCATCCAGCTACAATGCTCTGCACTGTGTGTCTGTGTGTGTGTGTATATATATATATTTTATAGTAATACGTACATATGTATATTAGCTGCTCTTGCTTGCTTGTATTTTTTTTTTTTTTTTTTTTTTCTTGCCTTCTGATTGTTGCTCTGAGTGTTGCTATCCCTGTGCTGTTGCAATCCTGGAATTTCCCCGTTGTGGGACTAATAAAGGCTTATCTTATCTTATCTTATCTTATAAATAAAACTTTACTTACTTGGTGATTAGAGAAAAAGCTCCATGCCAGTGTCTCTTTAGCTTAGCCATTGCTAATGCTGCTCCGAGACGTGTGTGGCCCCCCTGACTGTTTTTTTCTTTTTTCATGCAGCGCTTCTTGCGGGTTGTGTGTCATGTCAAGGTCTTTCCTTCCATCTTTGTTATAAAATCCAAAAAAGGCTGACATTTGAGCTAACTTTGAGTTAATTGCTTCCTAACTTTCAAAGCTGGCTGCCGAAACAAGCACAACTTCACTTGAATGGGTGCTTGCTTTGCGCCATCTAGTAGACTGAAAACGTCATTGATTAACTGATAACTCAAAAGTATATGTGTGCACATTTTTTTTTTAAATAAAAGGTCGATCCGTGCGTTTCTGGATCGATGCATTGTCGCTAGTGCCAAGTATCGCGATCCATCACAATCAATCTTTTTTACCCATCCCTAGTCGCTATGTAGTGGTGGTGTAGTTGTGGCTGCGTGGAGGGCTCCCCCTGAAGAAATGGTAAATGGCGTTCACTTATATAGCGCTTTTTCTATCTCTAGATGACCAAAGCGCTTTACAGATCCTGCGATCCGCCCATTCACACACACACAAGAGGTATGTAAATACTTTTCCACTGGAGGGTGTTTGGTTTGTTTGCATGTGTGTGAAATGACAATAGGTGTGGTCTTTATTATATTGTGCTTATTTACTACCGAATCACCTCAGTGATATATTCATTGATACTGCACTCTTGTGTAATATTGCTTAATTCCTAGTATTCCTAGGCCCCGAAACTGATGTGAATGGTTCAGTTAACCATGACACTGATTTAAGGTCAAATTGCCCAGCCCTACTACTAACTAACAAACCAACCCAATCACTACATTTCTAACTAAAGACAGATTTGTATCCCATTTTCCATGAAACAGCCATCAAACATCTGTTATGCTAAGATGCCTTTGGAACAGCAAAATAAATGGTGTTGACTTCTACATAACTACCAACTCAATCTGAATTTGACAAAGCAAAACACAACAACAGACCAACACCGGACTTTCTTTGAGGTGGACATTCATTTCCAAAGATGCATAATCAAAAAGTGGTGCCGCATAACAAATATCAATCAACACCAGTTTGGCATTCAAAATTCAAAACTGAAAAACATAAGGTAGTGCTTCTTTTTTCAGATATTGCTCCCAAAAACAGTAAGTCTCTAGCTGGTCTTCCACCTGCCAGCTCCCAAGTGCAAATTCCATGTGATGCTGCTTGGTGCTGACATGCTAATAGCCCGTGGCTAATAGTTTGGTTTTTTCAGCGCTTCAAGGAGTGCACATCATTTGCGCTGTCTCTTGCATGCTCCAGCCAGCTCCACTGCCTCACAAAATCCAAATGGAGTTTTTTCAAATCATGTGAATGCTTCTGAAGGAGACACTTTCCTGCTGTGTCCCACATGTGACAAAATTATACTTCAAGACACAAACAATTCTCTCCACACATTTAGAGTTTGTGTATGAAAAAACAGACAGTTTTACTGGATATGAGCAAGGCAGTGTGTCTCCATCTTCCACTTTTACTTACATTACCATTTCCGAAGTTAAATTCCAAAATGTTCAGTTACATTTGTCAGAGCACTTTTATCTTTAATTTCTTTAGTTGTGTATATAATGTCTATTAAAACATTTTCTCCTATTTGAATTGCTTTATTATAGAAAGGTGGTGCGCTAACAATTTGATCATTTTATCAAAAAGCAAAAGATGTATGTTCATTCTATTCATGCATGTTTTAAACAATGGCTATGGTAATGTGCATACTATTAATTCATGTTTTCTGTAGGGGGTGGAAACATTTCCACAAACAATGCATGTGCATGCTACCCCTCCCCATCTGTCCATCTCAGTCTGCTTCCCTCTTGACCAGAGCCCTTTCATCTCTCCTCAACAAAGCACCAATTCACTGTCCTGCCAATCAAAGCCCACATTCATGGAGCCAATTATCAATGACACGATTCATTTGGCTCGCTCCCTGTCCTTCTCATCAGCTCTCTTTCCTTTTGATGTTTGTACAAATCATATACAAAAAAAAATCTTGAAATGCAAAAGAGGCTCATCTGTAGAGATGTGAGGTTTTTTTTGTTTTTTTTTAATCAGTTTTTAACTTCTGCTGGAGACTATGAAAAAAAACACACTTGAACAGAAGCATTTATGTTGTTTTTCCCTGAAATTTCACATATAAAATGTTGCATTACTGTGTTAAATGTGTGATGGTAAATTGCAAAGTCCATTTGTTTATTTAGAACACAAACTGTCACACCTTGCAGTCAGATGGAAAATGTTGAACATTTTTACAGATGCAATGACAAAAATGGAAATTGATATTCAAATTGATTGAGATGTCATCAGCCTGAAATGTCTTCTGAATTTTTCTTTGTCATTGAATTATTCAATGAAACTGCCCCAGCTGTTTGCACTCCTATTAAATCACATTTCAGGCATATCTGTCTTCTTTATACAAACAGATAAAACAGCCAAAAGCTAAAGTTTTTCTGTGTTGTATAAAATATTTGCAAATGACAGTGATCCCCCCCAGCTATTGTTGTCTGGCACACTGACAAACAGAAATTTTGCCAGCAGTCAAGGTGTTTTTTTTTTGCGGGGGGCAGTTTTGCCCTTCAACATGTAAATGCTTCACAGCACATAAACCTCATAAAAAACACACCAGCACAGAAAGTCTTCCTCAAAGTTTTTATAGAAAGCTGCTTTAGCATGCTTGATTGGCCTGGCAGGTGCTCCTGTACACATTATGCTCTTTTTTTTAACTTTTTGAATAAAAAAACATCAAGAAAAAAATGGTCAATTCCCTCTCTCAGTTAGTCATTTCTCTCATGTTACAGCCACACACTTCAAAATGCATGAGGTCTCTTTCTGAAACCAGAAAAGCAGCTAGTAGGGATTAGGGATGGGCATTCGGTGAAATTTTCTTCACCGATCGTCGGGAGAATTAATGATTAATAATCGGTTAATCATTAACATTTTTAGGTACGTAACAAGGCAGGTAGACTACATTAGAACATCAGGTGCACGGAGAGCCGCACAACTCAAATCCACCTCTCTCTCTCAAATCTCTCTCTCTCTCTGTTCGCTGTTCTCGTGTTGGCTCGCTCGGGAATCTCGCAAGCTGATTGGCCGAGACGTTTCACCCCGCAAGCTGATTGGCCGAGACGTTTTACCCAGCTTCTGTGCCGCTTGCCACCCAACAAACGAAGACCGCATTCATTGCTCTTTCGCTCGTGTTACTTAGTCTAGCCGCGCGGAACTTTTTGCTGTTCTCTTGTGCCATTTTGTGCGAAATAGTCTTCCCGTCGAGCCACTACGCCGCCTCCTGCTGCTTCTCTCGACGATTCTGCGCCTCTAGCACCTGAGGAGCAGTAAAGCTCTCATTAACCTGTGCAGTAAATCATTTTCATCTTGAGTTACGTATCTTGTTATAAGAATAAAAGAGTTCTAAAAACATATTTATGTACACTTTAGTTACATCTACGTATGTATGTACACTTACACACACACACACACACACGTGTGTGTGTGTCTTCTACCGAATCTTCATGACCTTCTCAATAAAGTTTCTAAAAAAAAAAAAAAAAGAATCTTCACGACCGCCATTACTCAGCGCGCAACCACTGTTGGCGGTTTCTTCGCGTAATAAGGGTGTTCCATGGACCCTGTCGATGAGGTATATTTGTATGCTGCATTGCAGTGATTGCAGTACACCTGGTCATTTTTTAAACTGAAATGGTCCCACGCAACACTTCGCCGTAACCGCTTCATGATTTGGCGATTGCCCTACGGAAGCGCGCATGTATCAACTGAGGCACGCCAGGGTATGGCGATGGTGTAATGTTGCCCCCTGGTGCCCAAATTTTGCCACTGCATTGTTTGAGGACGGCCGTGCACTAGGCCTAATAACCTCGGATTGTTTAAAAAAAAAAAACGGTTTGTCGACGAAAATGAACTTCCTCGGTGAAATTCTTAATGATCAGTTATCGGTTAATCGGTAAATTATGCCCATCCCTAGTAGGGAAGGGTGACTAACCAAAATAAAACTGGAACTGACATTCAGGCTGTAGAGCCTACATAATCTTGCTCACGTCATTTTTTTTTTTTTTTCATTATTCCCCTCTTTCTGTTGTGTGCGTGTATGTGAAAACTTTTCATGTACTGCTCCTTTAAGACATGCCCACGGAGTTACAGGCACTGGCATGTAACTCCAGAAGCAACGCAGTTGATCAATGCTGTTCAGATGCAGCAGAACACAATTAAAGATGGCTTGTAACGAAAACAAATGCGGTCTCCGTCTACATAGTATGTGATGATTGATTAGTTCATCTGAAGATGATAAGAAAAAGCGAGCAAAGAGTGTGGATACTAACACTAAAAGGAGCAGAAGCTAAGTCGCCATTAGGCTCTGACAGCAATTCGTGTCATCTCAACTGCTGTACAGAGGGAATGGACAAGCTAAGGCTGTATTTAAGAACCCAATAAGAGACTCATAATCACCATGTGGTGGTAACTAGGGCTGGGCGATAAAACAATGATAATTATCATGAAATAACTTTTCCTCGATAGAGATGTAAAACATTTTTGATAGAACTCATTCATTCCATGTTTTGACAGGCAACAAGAAAAGCCTACGAAAATGAGAATACACCACATTAAACCAATCATGTGGCTGGAAGTCACGTTCGATTGACGCACACTACAGTGTGCACAGGCACATACGACCAGCACGTAGCCTGGGCTTAGCCTAGCACACCTGCTAATGTTTGGGCTAGCACAGCCTTGTAGGAGACAACAGAAAACATGAATGAACAGTCCAGTAATAGCGTTACCAAAGAAGACATCGAAACAGACGCCACCCAATGCTCAATACATGAGGAGATTGTTAAAAGAATGGTCCGAGGAATTCAGTAATGTGGAGACATTTTGGCAGTTTAAAGTCTGACAAGAAGCAGCTTAGCGTGCACTACAAACTGTCAAGCACGTTCGCACAAAATCAGGTAACACTACAAATCTTTTTTTTAACCATCTGAAGCAGTGCCATCCTGTTGAGCACACAGAATGTCAGATTTAAGTGGTTGATTAAAGTAACTGACCCTTGTTACCAACTCTCTGGCCGTAAATATATCTTCCAGACGGCACTTCCCCAGCTGTACACGGAATATAGAGAAACCGTTGAAAAGGAGCTGCAAAGTGTGCCATACTGCACTACTACGTCAGATTTGTGGTCAAGTCGCACATCTGAACCATCTATGAGCCTCACTGCCCACTGCATTTATCAAGATTGGAATTTGAAAAGCAAATGTCTTCAAACTTTCCTGGAGACCATACAGGTGAAGTCATTGCTTTAGGACTGACCAAAGCACTTGCATCCTGGAGACTGAGTGAAGACAAACAAGTCTGCATCACAACAGAGAGTGGGACAAATATAGTGAAGGAATTTTTTCATATCGCCCAGCCCTAGGGGTAACACAGTCATGGGTGTGTAAAGGACTCCCCCAAATCAACTAACAAGCTAATTAGCCACTGTGTAGATGACAAGACCCCACAAACCCTCAAGAGGTATGTGTTGTAAACAATGGGCAAAGTTTCTTTTGTGTGTGAAATGACAACAGGCCTACTTTTTATTATGCTCATTTACTACCACACTATGGTGAAATGATACTACACTGTTGTGTAATATTGCTTAATTACGAGCCTTGTCAGTAAGAAGAAGGAAGGGAAAAAAAATAACTGACCCCCCCACCCCACCCCCCAAAAAACAACCAACATTACAACTGCAAAGCTCTAGTGGCTAGTTCTTAATGAGCAACTTTGAATTGTATTTCCTGCTATTTTTATTAATCAGGTAAGATGAGTAAAAATGTGACAGTAATAAACCTAAACTTTATCAATTTAAAGGGGGATCAGAGAAAGGGCAGTATGATATCGTCTTGAATCAGAACTAAGGCTATTATGTGTTAATTTTACATGGAAAAAACAATTCCCTTACTGACAACAAAAATACACACATTAAACTATTTAGCTCAACAGAATTTACTACCTTTGTAGTTCAAGTAAAATGTATATTTTTCAAACCCCACCACAAATTAGTTTGTACATTTTGCCAATAAACCTAACAGCTGTTTGCAGTAAACACATCTAACAGGAACAATTTAAATAGCTCAACACAACTAATATTACAAGTGGTTTCTGCAAATTCAACAAAATTCCACTTTTAATGACTACTGCAGTTTCAAATTTATTCAACCCCTTCATGACAAGCGTCTTTAGAGCTTAGTAGAGCACCCTTTTGCTGTTATGGCCTGCTGCAAACATGATGCATAGCAAGACACCTGCTTCTGGCAGTGTTTGAGGAATCTCAACCCATTCCTGATGAGCAAAGACCTCCAGTTTACTAATATTCTTTGGTTTGTGTGCTGCAACTGCCTTTTTCAAATCCCACCAGATAGGGGTTCAAGTGAGGCAACTTGTGATGGCCACTAATATCTTCCACAACTTCTTCTGAAACCAAACCTTGGTGGACTTTGAGGTATGCTTGGAATCATTGTCCTGTTAAAAGATGTGTGTAAATGGTGTCCTAATTTTTTCACGACTGTACATGTTCAACAGGGTCATTGTCATCTTCCTCACAAAATCACATGTATGCAGCATAAAAAGAAACACTTGACGGACTAGTACAACTGCTAAACTCTACATTTGGACAGGGAATTAAAACAATTCTTAATCAAGAAACAAGTTAAACTGAGCGTAAACACAATGAGGGCTCATATGTTCAGTTAATCACAAAATCTCAAATATGCCAGGAGTTAAAGAATAACAGGTTGGGGCACAGAATTATTTTAACTTCCTTTGATTTTTTTACATTACTGACTCACCTTTGTGAAACCTCACTGTGACTGTGTAAATCAATGACCATGTTTACAAGTACACTAATAAACCGGTTATGATTGGATTTCTGCAGTTATCTGATTATTCAAAGGGCCATGTAAACAGAATAATCTGATAAAGGCTATGTAACCGGGGTCATTAACTCAAGTGGTTTACCCTCTAATAATCAGTTTATTCACTGCATGTAAACACAACAAAACTGATTATTGCCATTATCAGTTTATTCCCAGTAATCAGTTTGTGACCATGTAACCAGGGTCACTATAAAGAGAATAGATTACAATCTCCATTATCTCTCTTAATGGGGAAAGCAGAAATATTTTTAGATATTCAGTGGAAAGCACCTCTTCATGACTGTTTAACACATCCAACATTTAATTTGCTATAAAAACACAAACGACTGTCAGCCATCTGTCAGATATATCTAGAATGGTGGTATTAGACTACAAGTTTATGACTGAAACTCAAACATAGTGTGGGGCGCATGCGCACGCGGCGACCGGCAGCTGGTGAAAAAAGTCCGTCATCTGTGTGTGTTTTTATGTACTTTTATATGTTTTTACGAAATCCTCTGTGTCGTTTCTGCCCTGGAGTGTTTGTGGACTATATGGCGAAGCGCTCCCTGGTTCCAACAACATGGACTTCCTTCCCTTTCTTGCACTGCTGCTACTTTTCCTCCGGCTCTTTGTCTCTTAAGTAAACGCGTTCGGCACCATGGCGGGCAAGATACATTATTTCAGGGACATGTTGCTGCATTTAAACACAGTTGATGCAGCGGCTGTGATTGAGCCTAAGCCGCAACTGCCGGACTTTATTTTGAGAGATGGACATAGCGGTGAAAAGAGAGACGGCAGAAGGAAGCGCGGAAGGCGTGAAGGTGTGAAATTGCGCCTGAGGAGACGTCAGTTTGGTAACATTCCTCTTCCTTCGATGATTTTTGGGAACGTACAGTCTCTGAGAAACAAGGTGGATGAAATTCAAGGGAATGTACGCTACCAGAAGGACTTTAAGAACTGCTGTGTCATGGCTTTCACGGAATCTTGGCTTACTGCGCATGACCGAGATGCAGACCTGTGGATTGACGGCTCTGGAGCCCCGCTGCACTCGGATCGGCAAGAAGAGGTAACGGGGAAATGTCAGAGGGGCGGCGTATGTTTATACATTAATAAGCAGTACTGCACATCTGTCACGGTCAGAGAGCGCATCTGTACACCTGATGTGGAGCTGCTGTCTGTGTCACTACACCCCTTTTATTTGCCTCGCGAGTTCCCCCAACTTTTCATCACAATTGTGTACATTCACCCGAGGGCAGACGCTGACTCCGCCTCCAGCACCATCTTTGATGTGATCCCGCAGCTGCAATCAATTTCTCCAGAGGCGCCAAACTTCATTCTTGGGGATTTCAACCATGTTTCTTTAAAGAAGACACTTAAAAACTTTTATCAGTATGTCTCCTGCCCAACCAGGTGAAAAAAGACATTGGACCTGTGCTATGGATCCATAGAGAGGGCCTATAAATCACTCCCCCTTCCTCCTTTAGGATCCTCAGATCACAACTGTGTACATTTGCTGCCCACATATAGAACTGCTCTCAGAAGAGGCAAGGTGGAGACGAGAGACATAGATGTGTGGACAGAAGATTCAGTGCACAGCCTCCAGGAATGCTTTGACTGTACAGACTGGGAGATGTTCACACTGGCCTGCGGGGATGATTTGGACTCTTTGGTGGACGTCACATGCTCATACATGGCTTTCTGTAAAAATAAGATCGTTCCACGTAAACGTGTCAAAATTTATCCCAACAACAAACCATGGGTTACAAAATCAGTTAAATCCTGCTTACAGAGGAAAGCACTTGCCTTTTAACAGGGGTCCGTTTCTGAGCTACAGGTTGCCACAAAGGAGCTGAAGTCCGAAATTTTAAGAGCAAAGCAGAATTATAAATCAGAATTGGAAAGCAAGATGGCAACAAAGAAACTTGGTTCGGCCTGGGCCAGTATGAAAACTATTGCAGGCCTTCAGAGCACAGAGCGCAGTAATCGTGTGTTTTTAGATGGTTTTAATTCAGACACAGAGCTGGCTAATGCTCTTAATTGTTTTTACGGTCGTTTTGACTCCTTTGATTTTAGCACAGAAACCCAAGATTTGAAACAGAAACTCAAAGACAATCAGCACTTTAATATTGAGGCGCAGGATGTTAAAAGGGAGTTCTGTGCTGTAAAAGTGAACAAAAGTCAGGGCCCTGATAATATATGTGGGTGCTTGGTAAAGTCCTGTGCACATGAACTGAGCATCCTATATTTCATTACATTTTCAATAAGTCCTTACAGACACAACATGTGCCTTAGATCTGGAAAGAAGCCGTGGTTGTTCCCGTTCCAAAATCCATCTGTCCTAAAATGGTAAACGACTTTAGACCAGTTGCTTTGACTTCAATTTTAATGAAAATTTTTGAAAAACTGGTCAGATGTGAGGTCCTAAAGCAAACTGAGCATGCATTGGATCCTCTGCAGTTTGCCTATAGGCCTCACAGAGGAGTGGAGGATGCCACTGTCACTCTGTTTAACATGCTTTTTAAACATCTGGATTTTAATGGGACACACACCAGACTTTTATTTGTGGACTTTTCCTCCGCCTTTAATACAATCCAACCTCATATCTTAGTTGAAAGGCTCCTGCAGCAATTTGATTTAAGCAATAATCTGGTGGGTTGGACTCTGGATTTCTTAACCAACAGGACGCAGAGAGTAAGGGTCAATGGTACATTGTCTGACCTAAAGTGCTCTTCTACTGGCTCTCCTCAGGGGTGTGTGTTGTCACCACTACTCTTCATCCTGTACACAAACATGTGTCGGAGCAGACATGACAACAGACACATTATAAAGTATGCTGATGACTCAGTTATTGTCAGTCTCCTCCAGGATGGTGAGAGTGGCCACGGCCCAGTAGTTGATGATTCTGTTCACTGGTGTGAGGATTCCTACCTGCAGCTGAATACGACAAAAACTAAAGACATGATTATTGACTTTAGGAGGAAAAATCACAGGCACAAAGTCACCGTACTAAAAGGCCAGACCACCGAATGTGTACAATCCTACAAATATCTTGGGACGATTATTGATAGTAATTTAAACTTTGAAGAGAACTGTGAAAGGGTGTGCAAAAAGGGTCAGCAACATTTGCATTGCTTGAGAAAACTTGCACGCTTCCAAGTTGACCGAACCATAATGACAATGTTTTATCGGGCTTTTATTGAATCTGTTTTATCCTTTTCTTTAGTGTCATGGTTTGGTCAGATAAAACTGAAACAGAGGAAATCCTTGGATCAGGTAGTTAGATGGTCCAGTCGTTTGCTTGTTGAGCCACAGCTGAGCCTGACATCCCTGTACACCAGACAAGTACAGAGGATGGCTACCTCCATTTTAAATGACTCCCACCCTTTGCACTGCAACTTTCAGCTTCTTCCCTCAAGACAGAGGTTTGCTGTCCCAAAAAGTAGAACCCAGCGCTACAAAAAAAAGCTTTGTCCCTGCTGCTGTCAAAGAGTTGAACAAGCTGTAACAATATATTGCACATAATTTAGGTACCTATTTATTAACTCCATTTTATACTTACTTATTTTTGTAGGATGTCACTTGGGTTCTAAATATTTTATTGGGTTTTAGACCTTAGAGTTTTAACCTCTTTGACTAGTTTTTAACTTTTGATATGACCCTTCTCTCTTACCTCTGGTTTTTCTCCCATCTCTTTGTCTTTTTATACCCTGATTGATGGAGCCTTGAGTATTCTTATCATGTTTATAGTCAGCTTCATATGTGCCTGTGTTTGTGTCTATGTTGCAATGTAATTTGTGGCTTGCAAATATGGATGTCACCAGACTGCAAAACAAATCTACCTACGGGTACAAATAAAGTAACCTGAACCTGAACATAGGTCATTTAACTGAGCAAGCATTGTGGATAAATGTTTCATCATTTATGAATTTGCTAAAATGAAAAAAATGCAATTAATCAGTGGTTCAGGTCATAGGTCTTAAAGCAACAACAAGAAGCCTTAACTTTCAAGATTCGCTCTAGTCACTGTCAATAGATCACCACAGACAAGAAGCCAATGCTATGTGGAGCCGATGGACTTTTACCTCAAGAGGCAGCATGTTTATTTTACAATGTCCAATAGAGTTTGTTCATGTGAATTAGGGTGTCTTCATACAACAAACATAAACCAAAACAAAGTGCTGTGACATTCAGAACTTATGTTAACTACTTTAGTCTGTTCATATCTGTCACAAAGACAGTTGTGTATGAGTGGGGATGAGGAAACAAACTTTACCTCCAGATGACACGCTGGGGCAGCCTAGCAAGAGCACCGGCCAGTTTGCGAGCAATATCATCTGAAAGGTACTTGACTCCGGCTCCAAACGACACGACTACAAAGCCATGCTCCGCTGTGTCGTTGACCCATGCCTCAAAATCCTGCAGGAGTAGAAGAGGAAATATAAGCTACAAAATGCATCTCACTGAGAAGTGAAATAAGGATTGCAACAAGCTGTTGTTTACATTATGCATTAAAATTTTCACTTTAATCGCCTATATTGTAGCACCCAACATAAAATTTGGACATTTTTGTTGCTGCCATTTGTGTTGCTTTGTAGTCCTAGCTACATGATAGCATTTATGACAATGATTCATCCAAGCTCATTTTATACTCATACACTGTATGATTCATAGATTTGGACATAGATAATGATGATGTCATGAAACTCACAGAACTGTGCCAAACAGATAATCAAATTACCAAATAAATCATCTGTGCTTTCAATCACAGGAACTGACACTGAAAACAGTGTCATCAGTAAATCTTTCCATCAACACCATCAGACATTGTGTCATCATTACAGCTTTTTTTAATGCTGTATACTGTGTATTTAAGTTTTATCATCATAAAAATACTCCTGAAAATATTAAAATGTGCAGATTAGACCCTAGTTTTACTTAGAATGCGATTTCCAGTCAGAGAGTTGGAATGTCCTTGGATAAGTGAAAATATCTCTGTGTAATTGATCATGTCACCGTGTAATGGAACATCATGTGATATAAAGAAATATCACTGTAATATGAACCATTCAGAACATCATGAACAGAACTTGAGAAATGATATGAAAGGATACAACGGTAATATGCAAACCTTAAACACCCCACTTTCAGTCTTGGTCTGAACGTTTCTTGTTTTTGTAATGAAGTTTTGATGGAGTGACGCAGTCAGTTGTCTGATTCCATATCTTTAATTCCACTCTGGGTGTTTGCCACAACTACAGCTTTCCAATAGATAAGCTTTGTTTGTCTTTGTATGTGCATCATCAGAAAACTTAAAAACTGACTCAACCAAAATGACATTATTCCATGGCTCTGAGAAAATAACTTCAAAGCATTTTTATTCATTCCACATCACTTACCAACAATAAATAAAAGACCACAAAACTGCAATAAGGAAATGCAACAGACCAACAAATAACAACTCTAACACAGTGCAGTCTAATTTATAGCGCGCACACACACACACATCATATAAATCTAGAGGACATTCAATGTTCCCATCTCTGTCAAGGCTCCTTGTCAACCAATTAAAATGTGTCAACTGATTGGGCATCATATATTATCCGTGCATGTGTATTTCAGCTTGATTAGCACTTTTTCATGATATTAAAACCCATTTTATTCATGATATTAAAACCCATTTTAAAAAAAGCCCCATTTAAAAATGTTAAAAATAGGGATGCATGATAATGCATGCTATACTCTACTTCTGGCGCCACACGAGTCAGCTGCCTTTTTGCAACAGCGGGTCAATTTTGAGTTTTTCTTCTTATTTTTTTATTTACTTATTTTATTTATTTATTTACAGGAAGAAGATGGAGGACAAGCTGCAACAGAGTGACATCAGCGGGGTCTAGAGAAGCCTCAAAACCATCTCTGGGCTCCAGAATACCCCCTCCCAGGCCACGGGGGGCAGGGAGTGGGTGAACAACCTGAACCTGTTTTTTAACAGGTTTGATCAACCGCTCTCCCGTCCGCCTGCACACCAAACACTGCTGCCTTTACAGTCATCTAGTCCTGCTGTCCACAGCCCTCCCCCACCAACACCCCCCACTCCCAGCACACAGCCCCCCTGCCCCAACATGACCCTCACTAAGACCCAGGTAAGGGCGGAGCTGAGGAAGATCAAGGCGAGGAAGGCCTCGGGTCCGGACAGCATCAGCTCGAAGCTCCTCAAGTCCTGCACAGACCAGCTGTGTGGGATTGTGGAGCACATCTTCAACCTGAGCCTGAAGCTGGGGAGGGTACCACAACTGTGGAAAACATCCTGTGTGGTACCCATACCAAAGACCTCCCACCCCAAAGACCTGAACAGCTACAGACCAGTGGCCCTCACATCACACCTGATGAAGACCCTGGAGAGGCTGCTCCTTGCCTACCTCCGCCTCCTGGTGGGACCAGCGATGGATCCACTCTAGTTCGCCTACCGGGATGGCATCGGGGTGGAGGATGCAGTGATCTTCCTCCTACACCGTTCCCTGTCCCTCCTGGAGAAGCCTGTGAGCATGGTGAGGATCATGTTCTTTGATTTCTCCAGTGCTTTCAACACCATCTAACTGGTGATCCTGAAGAACAAGCTACTGTGCGCAGGGATGGACAAGCATCTGTCATCGTGGATCCTGGACTACCTCATAAACTGGCCACAGTTTGTGAGAACCCAGGATTGTGTGTCCGATACGATCATTTGCAGTACAGGGACCCCCAGGGAACAGTTCTGGCTCCCTTCCTGTTCACCCTTTAAACTGCAGACTTTTCACACAACACACCACACTGCCACCTACAGAAGTTCTCTGACGACTCTGCAATCATTGGCCTCATCTCTGATGGAGATGATGCGGAGTACAGAGGACTTATCCAGGACTTTGTGGACTGGTGCCATTGGAACTGCCTCCAGATCAATGCGAGGAAAACTAAGGAACTGGTGGTGGACTGCCGCAGGTAAGGACAACCCCCCACAGCACCAGTAAACATTCAGGGAACAGACATTGAGATGGTGACATCCTACAAGTACCTGGGTGTTCATCTGAACAATAAACTGGACTGGTCACGCAATACCGACGTACTCTACAAGAAAGGACAGCGCAGGCTGTTCCTCCTGAGGCGGCTCAGGTCTTTTGGTGTACAAGGGGCACTCCTGAAAACCTTCTACGATTCGGTGGTGGCATCAGCCATCACATTTGGAGTGGTCTGCTGGGGCAACGGCATCATGGCAGCCGATAGGAAGAGACTGAATAGATTGATCAAAAAAGCTAGCTCTGTCCTGAAGTGGCTCCTCGATCCAGTGGAGGAGATAGGAGAGAGGAGGATGGTGGCTAAGCTGCCATCCCTGCTGGAGTCCGAGTCCACCCCAAGCAGGACATGCTGAACGCACTGCGGAGCTCATTCAGCAGTAGGCTGTACCATCCTAGGTGTGCGACCAAGAGGTTTTGCAGGTCCTTCCTACCTACAGCTGTCAGACTGTATAACCTAACCAGGGCTGCTCGTAGAGGTAGTACTGAATGCGCAAAACTAACAAACTTGCACAATAATGGTCCCCTCCATTATACAACTAGGGCAATATCAATCGCTACAGAGGGTGACAACTAGGCTGATTCAAATACGAAATGTACTGTATGGGTACATATTCATACTATGCGGGGTAAGTGAATAGACCGTTAGGCTGTTTATTCCACCTAGCTACGGTGCTCCGCACCATGTACATTATATTTCTGTGTACATACAGTATGTACAGTATATTCACTGCTCTTATTAGCTTATCGTTTGAATTATTGCTCCGAGTGTTGCTATCCCTGTGGTGTTGCAATCCTGGAATTTCCCCATTGTGGGACTAATAAAGGCTTATCTTATCTTAATGTCAGTACGTTATTGGCCGAAAAAACATTTAAAAATCAAACATCAGCACAAATTAACATTTGCGACCGATAAAATATAACAGCAAAGTTCAGGAGTGATGCTCTGCTGCTGCCGTTACTCTTTTCCCGCAGCACCAAGGAATGACGTTATCATGTTGGAATCCGCAAGCGTAACAAAACAAACATGTCTGCCATGCCATCTGGAAGTTTTTATGGTGTCTCAAACTGCTCTACGATAGCTATGCGAAGGGCAAAAACACATTCTGTTAACACTATGAACTTAAATTTGTCTTCTTCAGTCTTCAACGGGGCCAATACAAGGAATTTACGAAGCTTAAACAGGAGAAAGAAGGACACAACTGTGACCATCCAAGGGCTTAAGGCAATACTCAAAAACTTGTGGAGTTTATTGCTCTTGAAAGCCAACCATTTTCAGTAGTTGAACACTGTCTGGTTCAGCAGATTTGTGGACTTCATTAAGCATTGCTACATGATGGCCAGCTGCAGGTAATTTTCAGATTCGGTCTTACCCGAGCTGCAAGCTGTAATTTTTTCACAACATCACATATTGAGGTGGTTCAAAGTTACTGTCTGAAAAAGTGGAGTTGCTGTGTGCTCAGTAGGCTCCTATTTTGAAGCAATTTATTTGATCCAGTTTATAAAATGCTGAGTTTAAGTAAGTCTGTACAGCACATGCAGCCTTATCTGTGCTTCTTTAGTCAGTGGTGTAAGAATATTACACTGACTATTTATGTTGATGCAAACTGTTTTAGCTACTGTACAGTTGTACAGTGAATTGCTTCATTTTCACATGATCCCTGTGGACACATTTATTTACATGTTTCCTCTGACCCTGGTTACCTCCACCAAGGAGGTAATGTAATCGAGGTGGTTTGTCTGTTTGTTAGTAGGATTACACAAAAACTACTGTACGGATTTTGATGAAATTTTCACCAGAGGTAGTCCTTGGGCCAAGGATGAGCCCATTAAATTTTGGTGATGATCTAAGAGTGCATACCTCCACACCAAGGACATTGTTTGCATTTGTGCAGCAGGATTACACAAAAACTACTGGATGGATTTGGATGAAATTTTCACCGTAGGTGGCCCTTGGGCTAGAGAGGAACCCATAATATTTTGGTGATGATCTGAGAACACATACGTCCACCAAGGCTCTTACCTTCTCACAGTTTTAGCAAGAATTCTTCAAAACTACTAGATAGACTTTGATGCAATTTTCACCAGAACTGGCTCATGGCCTGGCCTAGACACGAACCCATTACATTTTGGAGATGATCCATGAGGGACTGACGGAGCCTTGGTGGAGGTATGTGCTCTGAGTGCCTAGTTGTGGCTGTTGTAAGGACTGTCACAGGAACAATATCCTCCAAGCTTTTTAAGAGGAAGTTTACAGTTCTGTTGTTACTAAATAAATAACATGCATTTATTTTCAATATTAAGTTGAGGTAGTTGTCTTATTTTCCTTGAGGAATGTGTCTTTATATGCCAGTTAATCATCACTGTCAGACAAAGGAGATGTAAATAGGTGAGAAAAATATATGCATATCTCTGTATTGGCATCGGCAAAAACTACTCTCAAAATACTGGTATGTCGGTTACTGGCAAAAAATCTGTCCCAAAATACAATGCATTCATCCTTGTCTAAAGGGGCACTTCTGATAAAAATATTATCAAAATCTATTCTGCTATCAGAAAAACAGACAAACAAACAAACTGTAATGAACACACAGACTCCTTTTGTGGAGCTAAATAGTACTTCTGTTTTAAAGAGAAAGCACTTTTTCCAATCATTATTTCAATGAAAACCATTTCTAGTCAAACTATATGGGATGCATTCAGAAAGGTAATAATGCAATTAAATACAGTTATCTTTAACTGTGGGGTATCAGTGGCATTATGAAAGTTGCACTGCTTACGTTTGAGAGTAAAAAGTGAGCAGGAAGGAAACACACAAGAAGTGTGATGTGGTTAGATTATTAACTTTACGACCCAATTACCTTCAGGAGCTTGGGCAATAACAAATGACTGCAGAAGCACTGTTAACATGTTGAACTTTAAATCCTATTCTAAATGAGGATCCCATTCTTTGGTACTGTATATCAATAATGTTATGTAGTAACATTGTAATAAAAATGGAAAAACACAAAAAGAAGTTTGGAATACTTTTTATTGCAGCCAACATGAATAAATGAAATGACATGATGTGTACACAAGTGGACAAAATTGTTGGTACCCCTCTGTTAATGAAAGAAAAACCCACAATGGTCACAGAAATAACTTGAATCTGACAAAAGTGGTAATAAATAAAAATTCTATGAAAATTAACCAATGAAAATCAGACAACGCTTTTGAATTGTGGTTCAACAGAATTACTTTAAAAAACAAACTCATGAAACAGGCCTGGACAAAAATGATGGTACCCCTAGAAAAGATTGTGTCTTCTAATTAACATCACAGGTGTCTACAAACTTGTAACCAGTCAGTCGGCCTATTTAAAGGGTGACAAGTAGTCACTGTGCTGTTTGGTGACATGGTGTGTACCACACTAAACATGGACCAGAGGAAGCAAAGGAGAGAGTTGTCTC
Organism: Pholidichthys leucotaenia; assembly: GCA_020510985.1. Lineage (NCBI taxonomy): Eukaryota > Metazoa > Chordata > Actinopteri > Cichliformes > Pholidichthyidae > Pholidichthys > Pholidichthys leucotaenia. The sequence continues at coordinate 173,870,419 of CM035848.1, read as the reverse complement.
AGGAGATTAGAAAGAAAATTATAGACCAGTATAGATCAGTTGACAGAGCACACGCTGTGTGCAGCAGCACGGTCAAGACTCCTTACCCATTCCGGTGAACTGACGTTAGCCAAAGCTGTGGAGATAGCACAATAGTTCGAAGCAGCAGATAAACTGTCACAGGACCTTTGTGAGAGAACAGCGCTGGGGCAACCCAACTCATAATCAGCGCACAGGCTGTAGACCCGGATAGCGATGATAGCGTGGAAGACAGGGAAGAATACGCTGCCACTATAAAAATTAGGTCTGCCCCGGGATCGCCAAAGTGTTTTGGCTGTGGGTCTACCAAGCACAGGTACAAGGCGAGAGAGTGTCCCGGAAAAGGCTAATACTGTGGCAAGTACGGACTCCTAAATCATTTCGCCAGGGTCTGTAAAAGGTTTGAGCAAGGTGAACGACGACGTGAAGTGGATTCCTCCGCCACGACTGCTACGGTTATTCACATCGTACCCCCAAGCACAGAAGGCCGTACATATCTAGCAGTTACGTTGGACGGCAAGGACATGCCGTTGTTGGTGGACACGGGCGCAGTGAGGTCCATGTTGAACTGGTCTACTGTGAGGAGTTTTTTCGCCTACCATTGTGTGAGAGCTCTGTCAACGCCATTTTGTGGGTATGGCGGTAATAGGCTGTCCATCGTGGGTTCACTGGAGCTGACAGCGAGGTACAAGACAGTGGTGGTGTCCAACATACAGTTCGTGGTGACCACGAGTGGGTCCAATGTGATGGGCTGCGATCCGTTTTATGGACTGGGCTACTCAATTACCAGCAGCAGCAGAGAGGAGTGGTCGGGCTGTGGTTTGTGGGACCGGCCGGTTCCACGAGTGGTCGATGATACGGTTTGGGATAATACATGGCCTAGTATTCTGGGAGATGGGCAGGACAATTACCACCCAGGGCCATCAGGGCAGGGTTCCAGTGCCAGAGCCCACGTTACCCTAGGTGAGGGAACTGGGCAGCATGGTGGAACACCCGTAATGGCGGGTGAGGCTGTGAAGACAACCCCCTCTGCTTCCAGGGTTCGGCCTGGAGCTACCGAGAAGCATGGGGCTGCAACGACTATGCCAGCATTCAAAATGAAAGAGAGTGGGGCAGGACCGGCTGGCATGGGAAACAGACGTGCCACACAGGATCACTGCAGGCCGAGTCGGGCTTCACGGAGGGTCGCCGGTGTGGAGGCCTGGTTGAGACATCGTGGACATGGGAAGTCGAGACGAGCTCCTTTGGGAGTTAGTGACGTGGTTCGACCCAGATAGGAGGCTCGGCTGAGAGGTGTCCACGGAAAGTAGAAATGACAGGAGGACCAGGGGCGGCTGAAGGTGGTGGCTGTTCAGGAGGACAGATACCTTCAGCTGTCAGATGACTCATGGAGACACCCCAATGAACTGCGGCGCGTTATCAAGGAGAAGGAGGTGTCGGGGCCCCAACGTCACTCATTTCCAGGGACAAAGAGATGAAGGAGCTCTGGGCGGGACCCGCCAGACGAGTCCCCCCGAGGTGGGGGGGGGGGGGGACTTCTCCATCGAGGCTGTACAGTAGCAAGGGGTGATGGGTTGGGTAAAGTGTGAATTGCCTGGGCTACATAGTTAATACCTTTCTCATAATAGACTGCTATAACAGGTGCCCATGTGGGAAAAAGAAATACCCATGTAATGTGTGCGTCAGCATGTTTAGGGGTGTGTATTACTGTGGGGTTTGCCCGGGTTGGGGTGGTATAATTGGGAATGTTATGGCGGTGTATGAATGTGCATGTTAACTGGTAGGGCTGGGAACGATCCCTAATTTCCAGAATCGATTCGATTCCGATTCTTGAGATTCTGAATCGATTCGATTCGATTCCGATTCAATCCCGATTTGATCTGGGGAATTACCATTTTAATAGCCATTTTACTTCCCATGAAACAAAAATCTTCAAGACCTAATATGCTGCAAATTGTACCACGAATCTTCTAACTTTGTTAATACATAAATTATCACACATAGAACTGACCCAAAATCAGTTACAATAATGCACTTTTTATTATTTAACTTATCATTTCATAAAGTGCTCACAGGTGCTTTCTTTAGTGCAAAGGGTGTGTCGTGTCAAGTTCACCACCCAGAGTCAGGAAACAAATTCAATGCATGAACCATGCAGACATAATCTCACTGTATTTCAGTCCCTCCAGGATTTTGTCAGCTGTTTTTGTGATTGTTGTGGCCCAAAAAGCCTGGATTTGTGGGAGCTTTTCCAAAAAGTTATGGCACTTTTAGAGTTTTTTTGCACTCAAAGTTGTGTGAGGAAGTACAGATTTTAAAGCAGCTGCTTTTTCCATAGTTTACAGTGATGCTATTCTATGTAACACCACAAGAAAAGCACAGGATTGCCAAAATTTCCTGTTAAACAGTGATTTATTTAGAATTAAATGCTCAGTAAAATTGTAAAAAAAAAATGACCAATATTGTGTTCTTGCTGAGAACTTTAAAAAAAGAAAAGAATTTGTCATTACAACAACTAAATTGCATTGAATGCATGTTAGTGTGGAGAAAATGATGGCAGCACCTCCTTGAATCTTGAATTTGAAGGTCTTCTTCTGTGCTGAAATCCACATGAAGCAGGGATGCTCCTCCACTGACCACCTCTGACCTTCAGAAGGTCTCAGTGAGGATGAAGCTTCCAGTCTTCACACATCTGAAGGCAGATAAAAAGAATAGATTCCACAGTAAAATTAACATTCATATTTTTAGATCGCCACACCACAGTAGGGTTTAATAATTTAGGTTGTTTTTTTTAATATTTTAACTACAAATTAACTTTCAATGTTGGAAAAGGGTTTCAGTTCATTTCCTGAGAAGGTTTGTTCATTTCAATTTAGTTCTACTGAGTAAAAATAGCTTGTTGTACTGCAGCCTTTATTAATTTTATTGTGCTTTATTCTCTTCACATCGCTTAAGTGGCAGAAGTCCATAATCTCATAAAATATACCTTAATTCTGCATTTATTCACAGCGCTTAACCAACAGTTCTCTCTGTGTCCATAGTTTGTAAAAGAAACCACCATCATGCCAGATAAATTATTAATTGACGACACAAACGTTAAAAGAAACAAATATTATACTTACAGTCTCAGCAGCTCCAAGTCTCTGCTTCACGGGTTTCAGTCTCCGCGCATTTTCCGTTCATCAGTCGTCAACTTTATGTTCCAACACAGCGCTGCACGGAGTAAAAGTCCGTTTATCCCCGCTTTATGAAAAATATTAAGAAGCTGTTGAGGACAGTATATACGGTGACTTTTGCTGCTAAATTAAGAGACGCACGTTAATAACTCCGCGTCATGTAAACACAAAAGACGTGTGCACGCGCCGCAGGGAACACAGAAGTTTTATTTATGAAAAATATTCAGAAGCTGTTGAGGACAGTCTATACGGTGACTTTTGTTGCTAAATTAAGAGACGCGCGTTATTATCTCCGCTCGTGTAAACACGAAAGGCCTGTGCACGCGCGGCAGGAAACTCTTGCCGGATGAGAACCGTTTTAACACCACAGAAGAAGAACTAGCATATCCGTTAGCTTGCTAGCTCCGTTAGCGCGTCGGTTCTCGGCCGTTGTTCCTGGCTCACTGACCCGGTTTCAACCCGATTATACTCGGCAGACGTTCACAAACGTAAAAATATTATATTAAAACATATTAATATTAAAAGATCGATCCGCGGATTTTGTGGATCGATATCGGCTCAGTCAAACATGTATCGATCCATATCGATATATTGATCTTTTGAACCCACCCCTATTAACTGGTTGGTTGCTTGTTTGTTACATTGAATTCTCACCTTTATGTATATAAGTTTATGGGATTATTTTGTGTTATAATACGAGCACGGCAATTTTTTATTTCATGGACTTTTACCATCAGAGACGGCAGAATAATCCGTCTGGCCGTGTGGAGGTGGGACGGCAGTCCACCTGTTCCCCTCTAGTTTTAGTTGTTTGTGTGTATGGATAGCCTGTTTTATTTGTTTGTCGTTAGAGTGTGACTCGGGTATTAAATTTGAGAGGGCCTAATTAGTGTGCATGTGTTTTGGACTTTTCTAAAGGGGGGAGAAATGTTATATATTAAAATAACGTATTATTGTGTGATGAGGGTGGTGGCTCCACCTTTCCGGTTCCGTTGCCACTCTAGAGTATAAAAGGCTGATGCAGAAGAGGCACAGTCTCTTTTGACCTTCGTCTCTGCCTGTACAGGAGCACCTTGTGTCTGTGAGTCACATAATAAAGTTGAGTTCTGTTGCACTTCCGGCCTGGTTATTGGAATACAGATTGTGGACATAACACCACTCCTGTGTGCAATGGACCTCTTACACAATGTAGAGTAACGTACTTCTGTATTCCAGTCCTCCCACATTTCCGGTTCTGCTTCCATTATATTCTCCCATTCTCTGGTGCTTTCTCATCAATAAATCAAATTTATCATTTTCACTTACCATTGTACATACTGGAAACAGTGTGCGGACAGATCGTTTTTTCTTTATAAAGTTTGAGTTTCACATTTTGATCGTTTTTGTAACCATACTGAGCCGTTAAATAGTTCCCCAGTTAGCTTAGTGGCTAGCAGCTATCGTGTTGTTTATGTCTGTGCCGTTCCAGATACCACTGCACCACAGCGCTCTTGTCTTTAAATCCATGTATCTGCTTTCACTTAATCATTGTACATTTTGTAAATAGGTACTGATAGTTCATTTTTTTATGTAGACAGTTTGTTTCCCCCATTTGGATCAGTTTTTTTTTTTTTTTTATAATAATCAAAAGAAAAAAAGAAAGATTGATTACGTGTAGCATCGAGCTAGCCAGCTTGTTTTTCCACTGCTTGCTGTCATGGTTCTTTTTTCCACCCGATGTTTGGAAGAGCTGCCAAAAATCAAGGTTACTGATGTATATCATCTTGTGAAAGCCAGCTTTAAAACACCATCCTCAGTGCTGGATAAGAGATTTAAACCGATGATTCTGAAGGACAAGCTACTGTGCGCAGGGGTGGACCAGCACCTGTCATCATGGATTCTGGACTACCTCACTAACCGGCCACAGTTTGCGAGAACCCAGGATTGTGTGTCCGACACGATCATCGGCAGCACGGGGGCCCCCCCCAGGGAATGGTTTTGGCTCCCTTCCTGTTCACCCTTTATACTGCGGACTTCTCACACAACACAACACACTGCCATCTACAGAAGTTCTCTGACAACTCTGCGATCATCGGCCTCATCTCCAACAGAGATGAAACTGAGTACAGAGGACTTATCCAGGACTTCGTGGACTGGTGCCATCGGAACTGCCTCCAGATCAACGCGAGGAAAACTAAGGCGCTGGTGGTGGACTGCCGCAGGCAAGGATAACCCCTCACAGCACCAGTAAACATCCAGGGAACAGACACTGAGATGGTGACATCCTACAAGTACCTGGGTGTTCATCTCAACAATAAACTAGACTGGTCACACAATACCGACGCACTCTACAAGAAGGGACAGCGCAGGCTGTTCCTACTGAGGAGGCTCAGGTCTTTTGGTGTACAAAGGGTGCTCTTGAAGACATTCTACGACACGGTGGTGGCATCAGCCATCACTTTTGGAGTGATCTGCTAGGGCAACAGCATTACAGCAGCCAATAGGAAGAGACTGAACAAACTGATCAAGCTAGCTAGCTCTGTCCTGGGGCAGCGCCTTGATCCAGTGGAGGAGATAGGAGAGAGAAGGATGGTGGCTAAACTGTCATCTCTGCGGGAGTCCGAGTCCCACCCTATGCAGGACATACTGAACGCACTGAGGAGCTAATTTAGCAGCAGACTACATCATCCTAGGTGCGCGACCGAGAGGTTTCGCAGGTCCTTCCTACCTTCGGCTGTCAGACTGTATACCCTAAGCAGGGCTGCTCGCAGAGATAGCAAATAAAACATGACTACCTAATAGTATTGAATGCAAAAGACGCAACAGACTTACACAAATGGTCCCCTCCAGTATACAACTAGGACAATATCAGTCGCTATGGAGGGTGACAATATGTATGAGTACATATTCATACTATGTGGGGTAACTAAATGGACGGTTATGCTGTTTATTCCATCTAGCTACAATGCTCCGCACTGTGTATATATATATTTATATATTTATGTGTACATATGTATATTCGCTGCTCTTATTTTCTTATCTTCTAAATTATTGTTCTGAGTGTTGCTGTCCCTGTGCTGTTGCAATCCTGGAATTTCCCCATTGTGGGACTAATAAAGGCTTATCTTATCTTATCTTAAACTTTGTGTCCAGCTACATCTTTAATTATGAAGGTGAGTAACATCAACCTATACAGTCACCATTACAGTTACGTTAACAAAGGATAGAGTACACACAAACATTATAAATCCGTCAAAGGCTCCTTTCTAAGCCAGTGAAGTCCACATGGAGTTATAATCTTACACTCAGGAAGAAAATGTCTGCTGCACACCTTGGACTGGTTGGTGACAATAAATCCTTCCCTTCTAATCTTAACTTTCCACTTTTCTCTAAGACCACGATCTGCTGGAAAAGAGTGAAAGCTAACAGTGGCATACCAAGCTGCTGAACAGCAAAGATGGACTGAGCAATGCTCTGCAGAACTCACTCCCCTCCTCATAAACTCAACAGCACTTTTCATCATGCTAGTGGCTAATGTTAGCCAAACCAACAGACGGACTAATCACGCCATTTAAATACGATCATTATTTAAAATGAAACCAAATGTGAAACATGAACTCTCTATATAAAAAAAAAAAAAAAAAACTGTCAATACCTGTTTACAAAATGGACAATGATAAGTGTAAGCAGATAAACTGATTTAAAGACAAGAGAACACTGTGGTGCTGGCAAATATAACGGAATTTGGCTGTGACTGGAAGCGAGTTGCGGGCAGTCCGGAATGTGGAAGTATGTCACTCTACAATGTGCAAGAGGTCCACTGACCATCTGGCCAATGTTAGAGCTTTAAATTCACAACAGATATAGCCACAGTTATTAAACTTGGTGTAATGATTGACCTTGTAACTAGTTCCTGTTGATACACTTTTGATTTCAAAAATTTATGGAGGTCAAGAAAAGGCTAACTCAATTTTGTGCCATAGCAACTTCATCATTAGAGCTAGGCCAATGGCCTTAGAACACATTAGATCCAAGGAAGACTGGATCAACTTGACTTAGGCTTTAAACTTGAGGATTTATAGGGTCTTAAGTTAGAGCCTGTACTAGGGGTGGGGTAAAAAAAAAAAAAAAAATCAATACAATGTAGTTTCGTGATACTATGCGCCCATAATACTATATTGATTCAGAGACAGGTATTGCAACTGGTATTGCGATACTTAAAGGTATTAATAAATTATACAAATACAAATTCAGTTTTTTGCATACCAGAGTAATAAAAAAACCAAATAACTTTTCAATCCATTAGATCAGTGTTTTTCAACCAGGGGTCCCTGGAACATTCAGGTTTCCTTGGGGAATTTTCTAGTTTCACTTCTTAATTGGTCCAAAAAATTGCAAATAATGCATTCTTGTTGTGCATGGGTTCTGTAGGCACCCAGGCACAACAATGGCAAATTATTTTCAATTTTTTTGGACCAATTTCCCATGAAAACCTGAACATTCCAGGGACCCCGATTGAAAAACACTGCATTACATGGTGCCAAATGCTCATTGTCTGGTTATGTTAGCACAGGAAAGAAGTGAGTCAAGAGCTCTTCGGAATATATGGTATCGCAATACTTGGCTTATTGAAAGATTGTGATAATATACAATAGAATAGAATAGAATCTTTATTGTCACTGCACACAAAATACAATGGAACTCTGTTCAGCAGCCTCTTTTTAAGCTATTTTAGGCTGTTGTATTTTAAGCTAAATACAATCATCTTAATAATAATAAATAGATAAAATACTAAATAAACAGATAAAATACTAATGCACTCTGCATATATTTGACTGTGTGCATGCCTGCTAAAAGGATTATGAGTGCAACAGTCTGTCTACTGCTCTAGGAAAGAAGCTCTCTTTCATTCTGCTGGTCCGGGTTTTGATGACTCTGAACCTCCCTGAGGGAAGGGTGGAGAACAGATAATGTCCTGGGTGTGTTGGGTCATTCTTGATGTTTTTAGCTCTTCTAAGGAGGCATGTGGAGTAAATGTCCTCTATGCTCAGGAGTGGGGAGCTCACAATCCACTGTGCTGTCTTTATGACCCATTGCAGCACCTTCTTTTCTGCCTCTGTGCAGCTGGAGTACCAGACAGTGCAGCCATACGTCAGGACACTCTCTACTGTACAGCGATAGAAGTTCTTAAGCAGAGCTGGAGGAAGTTTGTTGCGCTTCAGGGTTCTGAGGAAGAAGAGACGTTGCTGGGCTTTCTTGATGTTACGAGTCGTGTTCACACTCCAACTCAGGTCTCTGGATATACACACCCAAGAATTTGAAGTCAGCAACCTGCTCCACCTCCTCCCCTTTGATGCTCAAACCTGCATGCTGTGCTTTTGATTTCCTGAAGTCTATAATTATTTCTTTAGTCTTCTTTGTGTTTAAAGGCCAAATGTCACGTAATTTTTTTTTCTAAATGACAACGAATTTAGATAAAATACACATAGCTTAAACCAAATATTCATACCGGAGACCATATCACCCACCTGTATTTACATAATTGCACAAAATACACCAGGTGAAGGCCCCACCTTGCTTGCTGGCTTGTGACAGCCAGTCCAGACCACGCCCATGTTTTTGACATCACCAGTTGTACCCTGGCTGCCCTGCCTATCCACATTCACACTTATCAACATTGGACAATCATGACGGAAAGTGACAGCGATTGTGAACAAATTAGTTTAGTTTTGTCTTTTTTTTTTTTTTTGTCTTTTTTTTTTGTCAGTGGTTCAGACAGTGACAGAGGCATAGAACCTTACCGGTTCGAGCCGTCCGAGACGGAATCAGATGCTTTGTCTGATGACAACAGTTCCAACGATGACCAGAGAGCAGAACCAGTGGAAAATGTCATTGAACTGGACATTAATCGCCTCCAGAATTGCGAAGCCGAAGGGGGTCTGTCGAGGGCGCCCCATAAATATTGATTTTTCGGAAGCCATTATTATTACAGTGGAGGAGAGCCGCTGCTGTCAAGAAATTGACCAGATCAATATGAAAATGGAGGCGCATATCTGTCAAGTGAGACGTTTTCGCCGTATTTTGGTGCCAAGCGCGGCTGTGGGGGACACTTTTCTGGGAAATGTTTTAAATGTAGTTCGTGTTGTTATTGTCAAATATTTTAAGGAAAATACGGGGAAAATGCAATTTTAGCAAAAACGGGCGTATTGCCATTTCTGTACGCCCAAAAGAAAAATATACTGGAAAAAAAATTGAGTGTCTTGAGGAGCACTCCTGTGTGTGATCACCCACAGCTCGTGCTGGCAGATCGCTCAGCGTGAGCTATTATCACTACTGTTCGAAGTGTGGAGTCAATCATTAGTTTAATTGTCTGGGCGGGCTGATCGCTCAGCTTGAGCTATTCTCACTACAATGAGAAGTCATTAGGACAATGGTTTAACACGTTCAGCTGTGCAGCGGTTGCGGAACAGACAGAGATCGCCTGACAAATACAGAATTCTGCTTTTTTTTTTTTTTTATTTAGCGCCGGACGCTGAGTTGTGTTGTTATTGTCAAATATCCATGAATCCTTAAAATATTTGACAATAACAACACGAGTTGCATTTGGGGCATTTCCCAGAGAGGTGTCCCTTGTTGCTCCGCCGTTCCTTATAGCCGCTTTTTACGGTGTTGAAGTACGGCGAAAACGTCTCACTTGACAGATATGAAAACATTTCCCAGAGAAGTGTCCCTTATTACCCAGCTGTCCCTGATAGTCCCGTTTTAAGGTATGGGTGAAATATCCAATTTTTTCTTTCTTGTTGCTCACTTCAACCTTCCAGTCTCCATATAAACAATCAATTGAAATACCCCAAGCATCAAACTAGGGTACAATCGATTTCGTCACTTCCGCCTTCTTCCCCAGGCGATTCCAGGGGCCGTGTCAGGCCAAGCGCGGCAGTTTTAAATTAACGAATATTCTGTTGTTACTGAAGCATATACACCAAGACCCGAACGGATCGGTTCCCTTTTATATCTAGTTTCAAGATATTTAAAGTACCCTGTTACGTGACATTTGGCCTTTAAGCACAGGTTATTGTCTCTGCACCATGCCAACAATGTCTGAATCTCCTCCCTATAGGCTGATTCATCGTTGTTTGCCACCAAACCCACTATGGTCGTATCATCCGCAAACTTAATTATTGCATTAGAACTGTGGGTGGGGGCGCAGTCATGAGAATACAGGAAGTACAAGATTGGACTGAGAACACTGCCCTGGGGTACACCAGTACTGAGAGTGACAGTGGAGGAGGTAAGCTGGGGTCGGTTTGTGAGAAAATCTTTAATCCACTGACAAAGGGATGTTCCAAGCTGTAGTGATTGCAGTTTGCTGACCAGTCTGTTGGGGCTGATGGAATTGAAGGCAGAGCTGAAGTCAATAAACAGCATCCGAACATAGGTGTTTGGAAGCAAGAGCTGTGTGTAGTGCTATTGAGATAGCATCATCTGTTGATCTGTTTGGCCTGTAAGCAAATTGATGTTGATCCAGGTCCAAGGGAATGCAAGATTTGATGTGTTGCAGCACCAGTCTTTCCATGCATTTCATGATTACTGGTGTGAGAGCAATGGGCCGATAATCATTTAAACCTGTGACAGCTGAAGTTTTGGGCACAGGAACAATGGTAGCAGTTATCGTATCGTGACCCAAGTATCAGGACAGCATCGTACTGTGGTGCCTCTGTGATTCCCACCCCTAGCTAGCCTAGGGAAATCTTCTAATTTATCCAAGATTTGAATGGCTCACACTCTAAAGGTTTTCTTCCAACAAGTCACTAAAGCAGGTGTTTTTACTAAGCAGCAATCAGTGGGAAATCACCTACTGAAGATACTGGTCAGGAAGAAAACCTTCAGGGTCTTGGCCCTCATGACACCCCCGGTCTAACGAAACAGTTGTCGATCTGCTCTCTGTTAGTGTTATCAGTTTACTTTGATATAATTTTTGTCCACTCACGAATTTAAAATAACCCCAGTACTTGATGAGATAAAGGTTTTCTTTACCCTTTTGCAAATTATAGTAAACATTTTTCAAGGAACACGGAAAGAGTAAAATTGTAACAGTAGTGCATTGCTCACATAATGACCAAAGATGACTGATTTGCAAAATTAATCTTTATTGGTATTTAATACAACAAAATGAATGAGAGTGCTTTTGTCAAAAGTGTGCTTCCGGGGCAGTGAGGAGACCCACATGCTGGACTGTGAGATACAAAATAACTCAAAAGTCACAAAGAGATACACTCGGTAACTGAGAGAAAACAGAGAACGTCAAACTTACTTCTGCAAGGAATAGACATCAGTCAAGACCGCAGCGAGGAATATCAGGAGCAGTAGTCTTAAATAAGGCATAATACAATAGAAAATAGGTGTGGATGCCAAAGCGGGCAGGTGAAAACGATTAATAATTTGGACCAGCTGGGAGCAATGAGAGGGAAGAGACCGGGGCTGACAGCTGACAGGGACACCACCCACACGGAGCAAAAACCCGGAAGCGCCACTGACAGCTGTCAACCCAGAGGGAGAACACAACGGTAAGGGATATAAAGAATAAAATATCAACAAATACAGACTGAGAAATAAATACAAACAATACAAAATAAGAGTGTAACAAAACTATGACAAACAGGAAAATAAGAAACAGTATGAGAAACACAAAAACCAAAAGTCACAAAATACAAGAAATATACAAATACAGAGAAAAGCCATGAGACTGAGCATGGTGGAAACCTCCAATGCTCAGCTCATGACAGCTTTAATGGGTAACTTTGCATAAAGTTACTCACATTAACTATATTTTGCTGTGCCATCTGTTTCATAGTTTTTGTCTGAGGCAGAAATGGGTAAAGGCTATTTTATGATCTATGACAGGCACATAGATGGAGCTTTCTATGTGTACCACCAGTTATCATTGGAACAACATATTATCAATGTTTTCTCCACTGTCACCATATTTGTTATTGTCAGAAATTTTTAACTCTCCTTTGTTTTACTTTTGGCATCACATAGTAGATTCATTGCTTAACATACATGCCAACATAAAGTGAGGACAGAGACACTTGAAAATTTTAAAATGCACATCTATTTTCATGTACAAATGAAGCATAAAAGAGCTCTAAGGTTGACAATCTTGGTTTAGCGCTTGGTTCAGGAAAGCCTCAAGTGGCCATTTGATTGGCTTCAATTCAGAATGCATCTCTTCATTTTTAAGCTAAGGAGGTGGACTCTTCATATTGGCAAATGTTCTCACAAAGGCACACTTTATTTAGCAGAGTAAAATATGTATTTTTTCTGTATTTATTGAGTACACACTGACTAACAGCAGTTAAAATGTGATCAAGGAGCAGCCATGTTGGGCAAGTACACAGAGGAAGGCCAATAGTCCAGCTGCAGCAGCTATGGCAGGCCCTGGCACAAAGCAACCTCAGGGGCACACTGGGCTCTGTGTCCCATCAGCACGGCCCTTCTGTCCGTACAACACAGCCTTAGTGACCCCATAAAGAGAGTCTCAGTGTCCCCAGAGTTCTGCCCAGAACAATGTCCTCGTTCTCCCTCCACTTCCATTATAACTCCCTCCACACAAGGAGAAACAATGCTCCCTATTGGCTGGAGTGACATTCCTAAAGCCCCCCACAGCAGATACCGACAGCCTGCGCTCCAAGTGTCCAAACACTGGACTAACCACCCATCAGCACCCGCCCCTGCACTCCGTGACAGCCATTTCTCTATGTTTAAAGTCTACCATATTCATTCAACACAGACACATCCTCATCCCAAACTCGTTAATGAAGACAGGATGTGGTAATTTCTATATTTATAGGTGATTAAAGAAAATACGATGAAAAAGACAGCAGTAAGAAGTAACCAATTATTTACAAAAATTTCCAGTTTCCCTGCAACTAATCTGGTCAAAAAAAGGAAGCAAAAATGGTAATAGTATTTTGAAGGAAAAACACAATGAGAATACACTGGTAGTTATGCTTACCAAATGTGAGAATTTCATGAATAAAGAGATCAGATACAAAGGAGTAGAATCCAAATTTGTATTTGGTTCGCCACCACATTCCACACAATCGTCAAGTTAATTACCTCTCCCAAGAAGATTGCCATCACTGCAGCTTGTTTTTATGTATGTCTGATAGTAGCATTGCGCAAAATCTACTGAACAGTAGGGGTGGGACAAAAGATCCAATTATGCGCAGTATCACAATACTTGGTGCTCACAATGATGCACTGATCCCTAAACGCATGTACCAATCTTTTATTAATTATATATATTTATGTAAATGTAACAGATTCTTGGGTATTAATCAGCTAATTGAGTTTTCTGTCCACTAGTTGGTGCAAAGTAAGCATGCATTATCAGGTCAAGTCATCGCTTGTCTCACGTGATAATTGATTTCATAACAAAGATGGAATGAAAGTCCTTGAAATGACACACTCAACCCACAAGGAGCACTGCATAAAAAACAAAAATCAAACACTCGGAACACGCAGGCTCCTCTCGGACACATGCAGCAACACCAGTGTTAGTGGATGACAGCTAAGCTAAAAACACTCCACGAGTGACACCAAACTCAATCAAGTGGCAATCAAGCCAAAATAGCGTCCAGTAAAAACAAAACAAACAAAAAAAAAAAAAAACAACTTTGGACACCCGACAGTGTTCTTGCCTTAAAGTGCAGACTCTCAGCTTTAATTTGAGGGTATTCACATCCAAATTGGAGTTACAGTTTAGGAATTGCAACCATTTTTATATTCAAAGTCTCATTTCAGGGGCTCAAAAGTAACTGGATAAATTAACATTACCATAAATAAAATGTTCATTTTCAATACTTTGTTGAGAATCCTTTGCAGGTAATGACTACCTGAAGTCTGGAACCCATGGACATCACCAAACACTGGGTTTCTTCCTTTGTGATATTTTTCCAGGCCTTTCTTACAGTCGTCTTTAGTTGTTGCTTGATTGTGGGTCTTTTTGCCTTAAGTTTTGTCTTAAGCAAGTGAAATGCATGCTCAAATGGTTGAGATCTGGTGATCGACTCAGCCACTGCAGAATATTCTTTGCCTTCAAAAACTCCTGGGTTGCTTTTGCAGTATGTTTTGGGTCATTGTCTATCTTTACTGTGAAGTGCCATCCAATCAACTTTGCTGCATGTGGCTGAATCTGAACAGACAGTATATCCCTACACACTTCAAAATTCATCCGGATGCTTCCGTCTTCTCTCACATAATCAATAAACACCAGTGGTCCACTGCCATGAGAAGCCATGCATGCCTATGCACCGTCTTCCCCATGTAACAAAGACGTGTTGTGCTTTGGATCATGTGCCATTCAACACCTCTCCATATTTTCTTTTTCCCCATCATTCTGGTACAGGTTGATCTTGGTTTCATCTGTCCAAAGAATGTTATTCCAGAACTGTCCTGGCTTCTTTAGATTTTTATTTATTTATTTATTTTTTTTTTTTTGCAAAGTCTAATCTGGCCTTTCTATTTTTGAGGCTGATTAGTGGTTTGCACCTTGTGGTGATCCCTCTGTATTTGCTCTTGTGAATTCTTTTCCTTATTGTAGACTTAGATACTGATACACTGACTTCCTGGAGAGTGTTATTCACTTGGGTGGATGTTGTGAAGGAGTTTTTCTTCACAATGGAAAGAATCCTGTGATCACCCCCACTGTTGTCTTCTCTTGGACATCCAGGCCTTTTGGAGTTCCCGAGCTCATCAGTGCACTCTTTTTTTTCCTCAGAATGCACCAAACTGTTGATTTGGCCACTACTAACATTTCTGCTATCTCTCTGATGGGTTTCTTCTTTTTTTTCAGCCTAAGGATAGTCTGCTTCACTTAAATTGAGAGCTCCTTTGATTGCATGTTGTGGGTGCACAGCAATAGCTTCCAAATGCAAATGCCACACCTGGAATCAGCTCCAATCTTTTACCTGCTTGACTGATGATGGAGTAACAGGGGAAGAGCCCATGAAATAGCTTTTGAGTCAGTTGTCCAATTACTTTTGAGCCCCTGAAATGAGGAGACTTTACTGTATATCAAAATGGTTGCAATTCCTAAACCGTAACTCCAATTTGGATGTGAATGCTCTCACATTAAAGCTGAGACTCTGTGTCAGTGTATAAATATGTATGGACCCAACTGTATGGTATTGCAATATTTAAGGAATCGTATCATGACAGTCTTGCACCATGAGGTCCCTCACAACTCCCACATCTACTGCACAGATTTCAATAAACTTTTCATCAGAGGTAACAACTGGGCCAAGGAGGAATCCAGTAGAGTTGTGGACAGATCAGGATCAGTATGTGTATTCTGGGACACTTTTTCCCTTTTTTTTTTAAAATCAATGTTGTGTAATTATTTTTTTTTTTTAAATATATTTTTACTAGTAACATGGAAAACACTGGGCTAATCAACCTGAAAATACCCAGGCACAGACAACTGATGATGCTCTGTCAAATGCCAAATGGCACATTTTAATTGGTGGACAGAAAGCCTTGGCAGAGGTATGTGCTCCGAGTGTCTTCTAGTTCTCAGATAAGTTAAAGAGAATGTCAAAAAATGACATTTGTCATGTTAAAAACAATGAAAAAAAAACTGGATCCACTATTTAATTAATATCCTCTCCAAAATCTAACGTTTCTTCCTTGGCCCAAAGTCCCCTCATTTAGCAAATTTCATTAAAATCAGGTCACTAGGTTTTTTTTGTAAACCTGCTAACAGACAGTGGTTTTAGAAAACTGAAATATATACAGTACATAAAGGTATACATGGTTGCATAACAATGAAAAACAAACCAGTTTTTCCTTTATTGTGAAACAACATTCTACATGGCAGGCATACAGCTGCACCCACATGGACAACTCACTAATCACAACCCAAAGGAAAGAGCAAAGTTATGTGTGAGAAGCCAATTAGAAAATGTGCCTTATATCTGAATATCAAAGATTAAATGTCACCGAGGTACTGGTGGAGCAACATGGGTCCTCATCTATATATGTATATAAAAGGGATTCTGTGGTGTATGTTTGTAGCAGAAACTTTGTCCCCCTGCTAACTCAGAGCCACTTGACTGCGGCCTCTCATCTCTTGCATGGCGATGCCACAGTACCTGAGTGAGTGCACCCGACATGTTTTCACTGACCGCTTCACCATAAAAGAGGTCAAAGGTGACCTTTTTTAAACAACCTTTACAAGTGGAGGTGTACTCCAGGAGAGGAATCAAAAGCAACTGACATGGTCAGCAGAGTTTAACCTCTTGCACTCCGGGATACCGCGGGCGGTCACGTCTCTGCGTCCTAGGGCGCACTGAAAAAAAAAAAAAAAAAAAGCAGCAGGCACAGCCGCGAACAGAAAGCCAAAGGAGTGCTTTGATTGGTTTAGATTTGATTGACCTCTCATTCAACTAATAAGAGCCTTGAATTGGGTTTCTGAAGCCTTGAAGAACCAATGACTGAAAACCTAGCAAGAAGGACCCGCCTACCAACGGCTGCGAATGCAGCGAGCCAATTGAAGCAGAGAACTTCCGACGATTGAAAGCGTACGTCCCGTGCTTAAAATCTGTTTTGTGTAAGCCGCTGGGTGACACAAACGCGTTCGCCAGTCTTTTTTTCTTACTACTGTTCTTATTCGTTTTGAAAAATTGTTCGCCAAAACCGCAATCATGGAAGCGCAAAACCGCAATAATGGAATTATGGTTTGACCGGACCGCGTGACCAGAACCACAAGTCTGTAACAAGCGGACCAGCATCATGTTCGTGTGACAATGAGGAAGAGAAGTTCGCCAGTGACAATGCTGTTGTGGACAGGTTAAGTGTTATAAGCTAAATTATTCTTTATCCCTGAAAATTGTAATCAAAATGACTTTTGACCGATCGGTAAATTACAACTGTGCGTCATCGCAACATGATGGACCGTCACGGCGCACGGACTGTGTCCAGTCCGTGCACCGCGTCCAGACCGTGAACGCCCCCCCCCCCCCCCGCTACTCTTCTGTAGCGGATTGCAGATATTATTGCAGATATTTTAGTACAACTGTGCGTAGTAGACCGCGGCGCACCATCCCCGTGATCCGTCATGTAGCGATGGGCGATGTCCGTCCTTTGTAGGGGGGGGGGGGGGGGTGTTATCTTCTACATTACAGATATTTTAGTATAATTTTTAGTGCAATGTAGGTTATTTTTTCTTGTAAAAAAAAAAAAAAAAAAAAAAGCCACACATTTTTTACGTGGCATGCTTCTTTGTGTGTGGGGGCTTGTTTGTTCATTCATTCATTCATTCATGAATGAATAAACAACACCCCCCCCCCCCCACACACACACACAGCCCTTCACCTTTCATTAGAGCCCAAGATGAAGCTTCTATATTGAATCATTCAAAAGTTACAGACGTTTCTCCAAACTGTGCCATTTGGCACAATTTGGCACAGTTCAAAAACGCCTGGAACAACCTGAGTATAAAGCTGTGTAATATATTCATTTTTTGTGGTATTGTTACAAAATTTTGACCTCAGCTGGATAACACTTGGTTCTACATTTCTGTTGCATTTTCCAGCCCGGATCTGACAGCTGGGTGTTATTTGCAAGCATTTGTATTCAAAAAAACACCCAGGCGAAATTTATTTTCTTCAAGTTCAGTATGTTTAGATGACTGTTACTCAGTGGCAGGATGACTTAGAGAGATTATGACTGTTTTGCAAAAAAAATTCAAAGTGTTTTCTTTTAAATGAGACCAACCCCATGAAGATGCTGCAAAGGGATGAAGAACAGCTTTTGATTTACTTTGGGTACGTTATTTTTAGGAGTTTTTAGGGAAACTGATCAGAGTGCAAGGGGTTAAGATCCACAGGTCCCTCCTCACAATACAGGCGCTGTGAACTGACGGGGTGATGGAGGTAGAGGTTACTGTTGGGTGCTGGAGACCAAAACCATATTTATATTTAACTATATTCACATTTATTTACTTTAATCTACTCACATGACCCACTAGAGGTAGACATCGGTGGTTGAATTGAGCACACCCTGACCATTCGTGACAGGGAGACAGAAGCCAGAAGCTGGGAGACTGACCTACATTTAATCCTCTTATTTGTGCGCTGCTTTGAATGCGTTCTTGCCTTGTCAAAATGAATTTCTGCTGTGTCCAGTGATTTGTGTTCAAATTGTGTCTGTTTATTAAATAAACAAGAGCAGAGAATAATTTTTCAAGCGATCGCTGCAACGGGGGAAAAAAAAAAATCAAGACAACAAAACAGCATGTACACCCATTGCCTCTGCTAACAATAATGTAATTATTGGAGTTACAAATGTTGTGTGCCTGCTAACTTCATGAATATTCTTTTGAATTTGTCATTTACCTCCCCCCACTTTGGAAGTGTGGAAAATGTAAAGGACACAATTGTCTTCTATTAAAAATAATGTTTGAATTATTATGGATTTTAAAATGTTTGTTAAAACACTCAGGGAAATTTCTTTTTATGAAGATCCATCCATCTATCCACCAAAATCTTTAAAATGGACCAAAAAAAAGTTCTCTTAGAACAAAAACATAAAAAAAATAAAATTGGATCCTTGTTCAGATCAGCAGAAAAAAATAATCACATAGAACAAACATTTAACCAGCATCCATATGAACACTGCAAATTTACAAGAAAAAAGTAACAAATTTATGAGGACAAAAGTTGGTAAGTTTGAGAAAGTTTTTACAATGAAAAAGCTAATTTGAGAAAAGTTTCAACTCTGTCTGAAAAGTTGGAAATTTACAAGAAAAAGTTAAAATACGAGACAAATTTAAGTGGAAAAAAGTCAAGTTTTATAGACGAAAGTAGTAAATTTACAAGAAGTAGCAAAATTAAGAAAATAAATAAATTTCACCAAAGTTAAATAGTAGTAATATATTAAGTAAATAAGGTAAATAAATGTAAATTAAGAATGAATGAATGAATCCTTATTTTGGATAGATTAGATTAAAAGATTAAAAGACAGGAACAGAATAATATAACAAAGGGGGAAAAAAATCCAACAAGGTCAAATTAAACAACTCCTCGGATTATACAATTCAACATAAGTTATCCGAAATGGGTGATGGCTGAAGCCACAGCTTATATTGCCCACCCATGTTCCATCAAAGAATTCAAAAGGAAGATAAAATAAAAGTGATACAAATCAGAACAAAGCCAAGACAAAACGTGACAAAAAACTAAGCAACAGCACAACACAGACTGGATATGATAATCCTTATGTGATTTTACATGTCGCTTTATATATATATATGTTCGGAGCATTTCTTCCTTTAGTTTTTGTTTAAATTGTCCAAGCATTGCACATGATTTTAATTCAGGTCCAAAAGCATTCCACAGTCTGACTCCTTGCACTGAGACACAGTGTTGCTTGGTGGTAGTTCTCACTGAAGGTTTTTGAAATCTACACGTTCCTCTGAAATGATATTGTTTCTCCCTTATTTGGAACAGCTTTTGGATATTTGTGGGCAGTGATAGATTCTTCACTTTAAACATTATTGCTGCAGTTTTAAAGTCAACCAGATCTTTCAACTTGAGAGCTTTTAATTTAAGAAAAAGTGGGTTTGTTGGTTCCCTGTAAGCAGCTTTGTTTATTATTCTAATAGCTCTCTTCTGAAGCATAAAGACTGGATATATGTTTGTTTTATATCCATTTCCCCATACTTCAGTACAATATGTCATGTATGGGAGTATTAATGAATGACACAAAGTATATAGCGTGGGTTGATTCAGCAAATATTTCACTCTGTGTAGTATTGCAATTGATTTGGATATTTTACCTTTAATATAATTAATATGTGACTTCCAACACAGTTTATTATCAATTATTACTCCAAGGAATTTAATTTCGGATACCCTGTCAATCTCTACACCATTAACACTGAGTTTAGATACTAAGTTGTTGTGATGGTTGTTAAAAATTATAAATTTTGTCTTACTTAAATTGAGCGTTAATTTGTTTGAATCAAACTACAGTTTGAGCTTTCCTAATTCCTTTCCGAGTGTATCCAAAAGTTGTTCCAAATTCCTTCCACTGCATAATAAATTAGTGTCATCTGCAAACAGTATTAAATCCATTTTTTTCTGAAACTTTACATATATCATTTATATACATGTTGAATAACAATATGTACATAAATGATATATGTGTTTAAAGCCTACATGTTATCAGCCTGTGCTGCATTTTATTTTGTGCAATAAAAACTAATATGAAAACATTAGTACAGGAATACTGGAGCAATAATCCTCCTTGAACGTCAGGTCATACAAGCTATAGTCATTGCAAAGGTTTGTCAGCAGGTCCTTCATATTGCTGTTGTAGTATCTTCAGGGTTAAAAATGGCACGCCGTATTCACAGGGTATTGCTGCTAGTTCTGCCTATAATACCACACATAAAAACCACATATAAACATATAGAATAGAATAGACTATTTGTCATTATAACAAGTACAACGAAATTAAAATGCAAACCAGTCAGTGAATTAACAGTAAAAAGAAACCACACGTTTACATTAAATCCTAGCCTCTAACCATGAGTCATCCCATCACACCGCTTTTGTAACCAGTATTTATCCGTTTGATCAGAATTTGCCCTTTAAATTGCGTAACAAATTTCCAACACCACTTTTTGGATTTGTTTATTGCAATTCTTTATTATCTTTATTATCTGACTGTCCTACATTGTGTCTCTAGAGTCTTCAGTTGATCCAAAATGCTGCAGCTAGAGTTTTAACAGGTAATAGATGATCATATCTCCTGTTTTGGCCTCCCTTCACTGGCTTCCTATAGAATCTAAAATTAAATTTAAAATCCCTCTCCCTGTTTACAAAGCACTAAATTAGAGGTCACCAGCTGGTGGACTCCGGTCCGAATCCGGACCCTGAGAGTCCTCCATCCGGCCTCCAAAGCCTTTTGATACAATTTGGGAAAAAGGGATACTGTTTTGTTTTGGCAGAACAAAAAATGCTGAACTGAAATGCTGTATCGCGACCGCCTGGACAATTTATGGCTTGAGCCCTTGGGCACTCTGCTGTATTCCAAATGTTCACTCAATTCCCACATAGTGCACTATATAGTGAATCAGCCATTTTGTAGTGTTGTTTGCAATCTTAACTTAAAATTTCATTCACTGTGTAGTACACGAGAGATTGACAGACGGATCGGAGCAGCATCTGCAGTGATGCAGACGTTGTACCGGTCTATTGTGGTGAAGAGGGAGCTGAGCTCCAAAGCAAAGCTGTCGATTTACCGGTCAATCTACGTTCCTACCCTCACCTATGGTCATGAGCTTTGGGTAAAGACTGAAAGAATGAGATTGAGGACACAAGTGGCTGAAATGAGCTTTCTCCGTAGGATTGCTGGACTCACCCTCTATAGATAGGGTGAGGAGCTCAGTCATCCGGGAGAGGCTAGGAGTAGAACTGCTGCTCTTCCACATCGAAAGGAGCCATTTGAGGTGGTATAGGCATCTGATCAAGATGCCTCCTGGACGCCTACCACTTGAGGTGTTTTGGGTGTGGGAAGAGACCCTGGGGAAGACCCAGGACACGCTGGAGAGATTACATCTCCCAGGTGGGCTGGGAACGTCTTGGTATCCTCTCTGAAGAGCTGTAGCAGGTGGCTGGGGAGGGGGAAGTCTGGGCTTCTCTGCTTGAGCTGCTGCCTCTGCGACCCAGACCTCCAGAAAAGCGGTAGAAGATGGATGGATGGATGGATGGATGGATGGATGGATGAATTGGATAGTATACTCAAAATATCCCATAATGCATTTTGAAAAGTAGTATACAAGGTGGTGAAGGTATTAGGTGTGTTATTAACTTATTAGTATTCGGCGGCGGTCTCCGTCGGTCTTTGATGACCATGGAAGAGAATCCTAAACGTCTACTCTGCTGGAACAGCACCGCCTGTGGCTGAACAGGCCGATGTGCGAATGGCAGTCCCTGTCACACAGGTCGCACTTGTGGGTGGTCTCCGTGCTGCTGGGTCTGTGGCGGTTCTTCCTGCGGGTCCTTTTTTCATCTGCTGCAGCAGTCAGTCTCTCTTCACCCGCCTTGAGCTGTCTGGTCAGGGTGCCTCTCCATTTGGAGCGGTCCGTTGCAAGGTCCTCCCAGCGCTCTGTGTTGATCTCCAGGGCCTTCATGTCTCTCTTGCAGACGTCTCTAAAGCGCAGCTGTGGGCGGCCAACGTCTCTCCTGCCAGTAGCCAGTTCTCCGTAGAGGACGTCTTTGGGGATTCTGCCATCTTCCATACGGTGAACGTGGCTTAGCCAGCGGAGCCTGCGCTGCCTGAGTAGAGTGAACATGGAGGGAAGGCCGGCGCGGGACAGAACTTCTGTGTTGGGCACTTTGTCCTGCTAGGATATGTCCAGGATGTGGCGAATGCAACGCAAGTGGAAGGAGTTCAGTCTCTTTTCCTGCCGGGCGTATGTTGTCCACGTCTCACTCCCATAGAGCAGTGTGCTGATGAAGCAGGCATTGTACACTGCCATCTTCGTCTTGACAGAGAGTTTGGGATTCTCCCACACTCGTGTGGTGAGGCGAGCGAGTGTGAAGGCTGATTTTCCAATCCTCTTGTCGATCTCTGTATCAAGGGAGAGGTTGTTGCTGATCGTGGACCCCAGGTACGTGAACTGATTCACGACCTCCAGCTCGTAGTCGTCGATGGTGATGGTTGGTGGTGCTTCCGTGCCTTGCGCCAAGACGTTAGTCTTCTTCAGGCTAATGGTAAGCCCCAAGTCCTTGCATGCCTGGGAGAAGCGGTCCATCAGGGTCTGAAGCTCCTGCTGTGTGTGAGTTGTGACTGCAGCGTCGTCTGCGAACAGCATGTCTCTGATTAGAGCCTCGCGTACTTTGGTTCTGGCTTTCAGGCGGGCGAGGTTGAAAAGCCTGCCGTCAGATCTTGTGTGCAGGTAGATTCCCTCTGTTGCTGTGCTGAAGGCATGCCTCAGGAGCATAGCAAAGAAAATCCCAAAGAGGGTTGGCGCAAGTACACAGCCCTGTTTCACTCCGCTGCGTATGTTGAATGGCTCTGAGACGTTGCCGTCGTGCTGCACTATCCCCTGCATGTTGGTGTGAAACGATTCGATGAGGCTTTGCAACTTTGGTGGGCATCCTATCTTTGGCAGGATCTTGAAAGGGCCCTCTCTGCTGACCAGATCGAACAGTTTGGTGAGGTCGATGAAGGCGACGTACAGGGGCATGTTCTGTTCTCTGCATTTCTCCTGGAGTTGGCGGATGGAAAATATCATGTCTACCGTTGATCGCTCATTGCGGAAGCCACACTGAGATTCGGGGTAGGCACGTTCGGCAAGCTTCTGTAGACAAACGAGAACAACTCGTGCGTAGACTTTGCCAACAACGCTGAGGAGGGAGATGCCCCTGTAGTTGTTGCAGTCGCTTCTCTCCCCTTTGTTTTTGTAGAGGGTGATGATCTTGGCGTCCCTCATGTCCTGTGGTACGGCACCTTCCTTCCAGCACTGGCAGAGGACGTCATGCAATGGCAGAAGTAGGGCGGTCTTGCAGTGCTTGATCAGGTCGGGGGGTATGCCGCCGTTGCCGGGTGCCTTGCCAGCGGCCAAGCTATCAATGGCCTTGCTGAGTTCGTTGATGGTTGGCTCGGCGTCAAGTTCATCCATGGATGGCAGGCAGTCGATGGCATCAAGGGCTGACGGTGTCACGGTGTTCTGTCTGGAGTAGAGGTCGGAGTAGTGTTCCACCCATCTCTCCATCTGCTTGTTCTTTTCTGTGATCGTCTCCCCAGTGGAGGATTTGAGGGGGGCCATCTTGCTCTGAGCCGGACCAAGTGCTTTCTTGATGCCATCGTACATACCACCGATGTTCCCTGTTATGGCAGCGGTTTGAATGTCTTGGCTGAGCTGAGTCCAGTACTCGTTGGCACAGCGCTGAGCAGTCTGCTGAACTTTGCTTCTCGCAGCCCTGAGAATCTGGAGATTCTTCTCGTTTGGGTACTTCTTGTACTCAGCAAGTGCTGAGCGCTTGGCTTTAATGACGGGGGTCATCTCAGTCAACCTGGCATCAAACCAGTCCTGTGACTTCGAGGTCTTCCTCCCAAAGGTAGCCAAGGCTGTGCGGTGGATGGTGTTTCGCAGCTCTTCCCACTTCTGCTTTGCAGATTCTCCTTCTTGTGGTACACCAAGTTCCTTCTCAAAGGTGGAGGCAAATTGCTCAACAAGTTCTGGTTGGGCCATCTTGCTGGTGTCAATCCGTGCCTTTCCAGGCTGTCTAGCACGATGAAATTTCTTCAGCTGCAGCTTGACCTTGCAACACACCAATGAATGGTCTGTGTCGCAATCTGCACTCTGGAACGAATGGGTGATTAGCACGTTCTTCAGTGAGGTGCGCCTGGTCAGGATCAAGTCCAGCTGGTGCCAGTGCTTTGAGCGTGGATGTCGCCAGGAAACCTTGTGTTGGGGCTTGGTCTTGAAGAACGAGTTTGTGATGCACAGATCGTGATATGTGCAGAACTCGAGCAGCCGCTGTCCGTTGTCGTTCATTCTGCCCACGCCAAATGGTCAAAGACAGGAGGGCCAGGAGTCGTGGTCAGCACCCACTCTGGCATTGAAGTCTCCAAGGAGAATGAGTTGTTCAGAGTTGGGGATGATCCTGACAGTTGTTGCGAGATTCTCGTAGAACTCGTCTTTTGCCTCTGGTGTGGCTGTCAGTGTTGGGGCATACACACTGACGAGGGTGACTGGGCCTTGAGTGGTGTTCAGGCGGAGGGTGAAGAGTCGTGCAGAGCCATTGCTGTCCGGTTCCACCATCTTCAGCAAGGTGTTCTTCACTGCGAAGCCCACTCCGTGTTCCCTGTGTTCGTCACTGCCCTTTCCCTGCTAGTAGAACGTGTAGTCCTTCTCTCTCAGTGTGCCTGTGTCAGCCAACCGTGTTTCCTGGAGAGTAGATGATGGCAGTCTTCCTGGTATCGTTGATGTCCTTGAGGTTAGCAGCGAGTCCTGTCATCATAGTGCAGACGTTCCAAGTTCCCAGTTTTAGAGTTGGTCTCTCTTGTTTTTTTGTCTTGCCTGGTGCGAAGGTTCTCAGCCTGCCGTTCGGACTTCTCCTCATCCCCATGCACCCAATGAGGAAAGCAAGCTGTGGCGGGACAACATCTTATTGACTGGGGGCTGCCCAGCTTGAGGCAGGCGGTAGCTGTCCAGTGAGATCCGATGATCCCTCCCACCATCGGGAACAACCCCTAGCGCCGCGCTCTATGCCAATTGAGCGGTGGCTTATAACCGGTAACTGTCATTCCCCGTGTTTTGTCTACGCCAAAGGCGAAGCTGGAGTGTCCTCTCCAGTGATCCGGTGTTCTACCTTCCAGCGTTGGGCATTGGTAGGATTCAAGCATGGGCAGGAAGATATGGAGGACAAGATGTTGCCCATGCAGCATGTCCCCCCTCTCCACGTCACTGATGAATCCAAAGGAACAGCAGGCTGCTACAGTTTGGCACCAGCGCCGTCGTAGGAGCTGCCAGAACGATGTTGAGCACAACAGAGAACTGCCTTAGGGACTCCGACTCCGGATTTTTCCTCAGGGTTGACTCCCGAAGCCTTTCCCGTGACCGGGTGTGCCGCAAGGCAGCGGAGGTTTGAAATCAGGGTTTACCTTCCCCTAGATGGGCTACCTTCCCAGGTTGACGAGCCACCATCTACCTGAAGCATCTGGTTTTAAGGCGCCAGAGATCCGCCCTCGCCCCTTCTCCTATTAGTAAAAGCAGTTCCGCCGGGCTTAGAGACTAAACCACACAGGCAGGCTAGGAGTTGGACTTAGTTGTCAGAGGCTTTTCGAGATGCACGCCATAAGGAGCATTTAATGAGTACTGGGAGCTTAACCCCAGTGCCGCTCCTGGCTATGACAACCTTGGAACCAGGTTCCATCGGATCTATTACCTTAGAATTCGTTTGGAGAGCAGAGTAAGAATTTCATTGCTCAAAAAATGTTGCATTTCTTAACTGTGCACATGATAATAAAGCCTTTGAATCTTGAATCTCAACGGATGGCCAATACATTAGCCAATGTTCTCCATAATGCAATCTGCAGCCAATGGAGCAGTGAGAGAGCTCCACATCATAATATAATCTACTTTAAGGTTTTTATTAATTAAGCAAAAATGATTTAATATACATTTACTACAAAATACACGCAGGTATTCATTCTTTTTTATCACCATTAATCTGTTGCATTTTACTGTCTCACCATGACATTATTGACCTGTGAAAACAGGCAGAGTAGTGTCCAAAAGCTGATCATTTTAATGAGTTTAGATAGATACAGTCTGCTGTAAGTGTAACACAGTCCAAGGACGGATAATTTTTTCACACGAGTTCTTCAAAACTCCTTATAAGAACTCCTTATACAGTAGAGTGATGATAGTCAAGTCAGTGGCGGTAATGCACCTGTAAGCTGGATGCCAACTGCCAATCAAATCTAAAAGAAGATGTACTTTATTGATCCCAAACTGGGAAATTATGTTTCCTATAGTTTCCATAGAGTGTACTACGTATATAGTCCACTATATCTGAATTCACTCCCAAAATGCAGGATTACTTTAATACCTAGATTCTCTAAAAGCACAATGGGAAGCAGAGCTTTCAGTGATCAGGGAACCAGCTGTCAATTTGGGCTTAGGATACATACTTGATCTCTGTTTTTAAGACTAAGCTTAAAGCTTTGGAGCTTCATCTTCCTAAATGCTTTACTGTCAGAGGTTAATTTTCATTAAGATTTAGGGGCTCTAAATTGTGGAATATTTATTCACATCTGACAAAACATTGTTCATCCATAAAATGTTACAAAAAGTGCTTTAAAAACATTTGTTTGTTGTGATGATATATTACTGTATTTATTTTATTGTTGCATATTTATACACTCACCTAATATAGGCATGCACAAGCTTTGCAAGCTCTAAATTTTGTATTCATTTTGAGCATCTTGTTTATGCTATGATGGTATTTTGTTTCTCTCTTTTTTTGGTGATGTTTTACTTCATTTTATTTTAATTTTACTTTATTAAGGTAGAGGCTTTAAATAAGTCCTGTTGGGACTTTAAAGAACTCCAACCGCTATATTGGTGTCAACAGGTTGTTCAAAGTTAAATTGCTAGCGAGTTACGCCACTATCTGCCAATGGATTGTGGATCGAAACTGTTCCTGTTTAGCTGTAATCAATATTCAAAAATGATATTTTCGGGACGAAAGAATTCAAGCGTCCCGGCATCTGTTTGCATTGTTTACGTCTCGGGGCTGCCGCCGGAGAGCGAGCCGTATCGATTACTGAGCGAGTATCCTGGCAATGTAAATAGCCACGGACCAAAAAAACGTACATTTGCTCATGGAACAGGTCATTCACACTCGCAGACAATCGTGCTATATGTGTCTATAATGACTATAGATAGGATTTTCTTTCCATGCACGCAAAAAAAGAAAAAAAAATTCCCAGATCCGACTACCTTGCGAGGTAGTCGATACCCAAAAGCCGATGGTGTATAGAACACGTACTATATTAGGATTTGTATGTGAAATTTCGGCATCGAAACTGCTCCCGTTTAGCTGTAAACGGGAGCAGTAAATACGGCTGTAAATACAGCTCGCTCTCTGGTGGAGAGCGAGCCGTATCGATAACCGAGCGAGTACCAAACGAGTATTCTGGCCAATATGGCGATGTAAACAGCCACGGACTAAAAACGTTCTGCCTGCTCATGGAACAGGTCATTCACACTCGCAGACAATCGCGCTATATGTGTCTCTAATGACTATAGATAGGATTTTCTTTCCATGCACGCAAATTTTTTTTTTTCCCGGCTCCGACTACCTCGCTTTAATGCGCCTTATAATCCGGTGTGCCTTATGTGTGAAATTAGACCATCAAATAAACCGTTCATTGATAGTGCGCCTTATAATCTGGTGCGCCTTATAGTCCCAAAAATACGGTAAAAAGCATCTATTTGAAGGACATTGCTACTGGGTGTTTAAAGTTAATTGAACCTTGTGTCAATAATATATGCAGGCTATTAAATCATTCTACCTAAAGGAATTAAATAATGAACATTAGATTTGCTCAGTTTTGTGCAGAGGTTTGCCGATACAAAATGAGGAAAGTTAATTACTACTCCCCCTTTTTTCCCCCCTTTCGACTGCTCCCTTTCAAGGTCACCACAGTGTCATCATAATAGTTCGATGTTCTGCATGTCGATTTGGCAATGATTTTTATGCTCAATGTCCTTCCTGACAACATTTATTCAGGCTTGGGACCAGCACAGGGAGTACATTGGCTTTTGCTCCCCCATGGCTGGGTAACCAACTTTCCTTCCCCCGTTCGATTTATGCTGAGCACCAAGCTAGAAGGCAGGAAGTACCACTTGGTCTGTGGTATGACCCGGCCGGGGCCTGAACCCAAGACCTCCCAGTTGTCGGGCTGATGCTCCACTTCTAGGTCACCACACCGGTTAAACTTTCTTCAGATGAATTAAAACTAAAGTAACAATACTATTTTGAAAATGAAAAGACTTGAAACTACAAGCATTTGTGTTAAAAACGGTCAGAGTAAAAGTAAACTAGAGGGCACTCGGAGAGCGCACACCTCCACCAAGGCTCCGTCCCTCCCTCCCTTTGTCCTCCCCTTCGTCCCTCTGTCCGTCCATATCGACATCATCTGTACATTGCGAGATAGGGCCTTGGTGGAGGTATGCACTCAAGGATCACCTCCAACATCTAATGAACTCATTAGATGACTCATTCATTTCTGTAATTTCCCAGTTTGGGATCAATAAAGTACATCTATTTGGGCCAAGAACCACCTCTTGTGAAAATGTCATCCAAATCCATCTATGAGTTTTTGCGTGATCCTGCTTGGGTGGCAGTGGCTCAGGAGGTAGAGCAGGTTGTCCAATAACCAGAGGGTTGGCGGTTCGAATCCCGCTCTCCCCAGCCATCCTGCCGTTGTGTCACTGGGCAAGACACTTTACCCACCTTGCCTCCAGTGTCCATGACACTGAGTATAAATGTTCGGTAGGGGTCGGAGAGGCTGTTGGTGCAGATTGGCGTCTCTGTTAGCCTGCCCTAGGGCAGCTGTGGCTACAACAGTAATTTACCACTACCACTGTCTGTCTGTGGAGTGAATGAATAATGGACTCATTGTAAAGCGCTTTGGGTATCTTGAAAGGCGCTATATAAATGCAATCCATTATTATTATTTTTTCCACAGTATTTTTTATTGAACCTTTTTTAACAAACATGACACAATCAATCAAACACTAACACTAAAGTAAATTAAAAATAAATGTTCTAAAAACACCAACAACCATTAACAAAAGCAAGTCAAACATTGCTCCTCTGTTTAGCCTAGGTAATCCATTACATAAGTATACATATTATACATTCACCAATTTGGAATTTACAAGGTCCACACACATCACTCACCTTCTTCTTCAGAAGTTATGTTTAATTTCTTTACATAATCAATGAAAGGTCTCCATATATTCTCAAACACATTTTCCTTTGATTTCAATATGTATGTTATTCTTTCTAGTGGAAGGTTTGTTAACATCTGTCTTAGCCACTGAGTCACATCTGGTCTGAGTCTTTTTCCACAGTAGTGCAATACATTTTTTGGCATTAAGCAAACTGAGGTCTATGAATGTTCTTTCACTCTTATTAAAATTATGCTTTTCTGGATACAGACCCAACAAAAACAGTTTGGAGTTCAATATGAATTGTTTTGAAATTATTTTTTCAATTGTTACCCTCACCTCTTCCCAAAACATTCCAATTTTTCTACATTCCCATAAACAATGAAATAAGGTTCCTTTACTTTCCATACATTTTGTGCACGTATCTGGTATGTTTTTGTTATATCTATTTAACTCCACCGGTGTAACATACATCCGCATTAACCATTTAAAATGTATCAATTTAAGACGTACATTTATTGATTTGGTTTGAGCTTCTGTGCAAGCCAATTCCCATTGTTCCTCTGAAATTTCAATTTGCAGATCTTCTTTCCAATAATTCATTCTTTTCTGTGAGTTTTCACTTGAGGATAGTGTCAATGAGTTATAAAACTCTGAAATAATACCCTTTCTCTTACTATCTTTCGTCAAAATTTTTTCCAAGGATGAATAAGTAGGTCGGGTGAGAACATTATTTTGATTTGATCGAATAAAATTCCTAAGCTGAAGATATTTAAAAAAAATGTGTTCTATTAAGATTAAATTTGACCCTCAGTTCTTCAAAAGACATTATGTTATCTGAACGTGACAAATATAAGTCTTGAATCTTTTGAATCCCTTTTAAATTCCATACTTTAAATACAGCATCCGCTCTCCCTGGTGTAAAATATTGATTACCCCATATTGGGCTAAATTGTGACAATAAGTGTGGTTCTTTTAAATATTTTTTGATTTCACACCATATTTTGATCATATGCTTTACAATAGGATTTTTAACTTGTTTCTGTAATTTTTTAGACGAGTCTGAGTATATGAATAAGGGAAGAGGTAAAGGTAAATTGTATGATTCCATCTCCGTCCAGTGAGGGAGATCATTTGATGAAAAATAATATGTCATAGACCTCAGTTGTGCTGACCAGTAATACAACATAAAGTTTGGACATTTCAGACCTCCACGATCAAATGGTAAATATAGTAAGGACAGACGTAATCTAGCCTTCCTATTGTTCCAAATAAATTCCACTAAATTTTTTTTAATTCTTGAGAATAGATCTGACGGTGGTAGTAAAGGAATGTATTGAAATAAATATAGTATTTTGGGTAAGATATTACTTTTAAGTATATTAATTCTCCCGATCATCGACATTGGTAGTGACATCCATCTCTGAAGCAACTCATTAATATCTGTCATTAAGGCTTCATAGTTGGCATTGGCGACTGATTCTAACTTAGGCACAATTTGAATTCCTAAGTATTTAAACTGATTTACAACATTGAATTGATTTACCTCAGGAGCTGGGTGATTTCTCTGGGTCTCATTTAGCATTAATATTGAAGACTTAGTTTTATTTATTTTATATCCTGATATTTCCCCAAAGTTCTTTATTAAATTTAACAAGGTTGGAATTGATTTTTTAAGATTCGACATAAACAAAATTATGTCATCAGCATACAGGGAGATTTTATGTTCTGTTGGTCCTACTTTAATTCCATATATTTGTGGATGTAAACGTATTGCCATCGCTAAAGGTTCAATTGCCATAGTAAACAATAAAGGTGAAAGTGGACAACCTTGTCGACATCCTCTGATTTTTATTGATTTTGAGATATTGCTATTTGTTAGGATTTCTGCTGTAGCATTATTGTATATTATCTGAACCCATTTTATGAAATTATTTCCAAGTCCAAACCTTTGTAGAACTTCAAAAAGAAAGGGCCATTTGACCCTATCAAAGGCCTTTTCAGCATCCAATGATAGGAGAGCTGTATCCGGTGCTTCTTTATTAGAATAAATAATATTAAATAGTCTTCTTACATTATGGAAGCCTTGTCTTCCCTTTATAAAGCCATTCTGATCTCGGTTAATAATATTTGGTAATATTTCTTGTAGTCGTCTTGCTAAAATTTTACAGATTATCTTAAGGTCTGCATTTAATAGGCTTATTGGTCTCATGTTTTCACATTTATTAGAGGGTTTACCTGGTTTTGGCAACAGTATAATTAAGGCATTATTCATGTATGGTGGTAAATTACTATTTTGAAATGCTTCTAAAACCATTTCCAAAAATTGTTTTATTAATCTAGTCTTAAATTTTTTATAGAGGTCAACTGGAAGACCATCAGGTCCCGCACTTTTTCCTGATTTCATATTATCAATGGCTAGCCCAACTTCTTCTTGACTAATTTTTGACTCCAGTATCTCCCTACTTTCATTTGGAATACACGGTATAGATAATCCATCCAAAGACCCATTTAGTTTTGTTAAGTCAGTTTCATTTTTTGTATCATATAATTTTTCATAATAATCTCTAAAGGCACTATTAATTTCTAAAGGATCTACAACTGCCTGTCCGTTACTTATAATACTGGTAATTAGTGTTTTTAATTCTAATTGTTTAATCTGCCATGCCAATAATTTTCCCGATTTTTCACCTTGTTCATAAAAGGTTTACTTCAATCTTAGAAGACTCGAGGCAGCTCTATTCACTGATTTTTTGTCATATTCAGCTCTCAAAATCAGTAATTCGTTCTCTAATTTTGGATTACTTCCTGCATACACTTTTTCTTGAGAATTTTTATTTTACGTTCCAATTGGACTCTCTCCTCTCGAGTCTTCCTAGATTTTGAACCTGTATAACTAATAATATGCTCCCTAATAAAAGCTTTGAAAGCTTCCCACTTTATACATGCTGATGTTTGATATCAAAGAACTCATCTGTTTTTCTATGTACTTAACAAATTCCTCATCCTGAAGCTATTTATGCTGAAATTGCCACCTACCTGGAACCTTTGTCAATTTCTTATCTACATATATTAGACAGCAGGGTGCGTGATCAGATATCACGATGTTGTCATAGAAACAATTTTGAATCTTGGACCTCAATTCGCAATCCATTATTATTATTATTATTATTATTAACAGACAGAAATGGCAGCAAAAACAATATGACTACATAATAATCACTCTATAAATTTAAGAAATCTGTGTCTGTGTGTGGTTCCAAGGTTGTCATAGCCAGGAGCGGCACTGGGGTTAAGCTCCCAGTGCTCATAAAATGCTCCTTATGGCGTGCGTCTCGAAAAGCCTCTGACAACTAAGTCCAACTCCTAGCCTGCCCGTGTGGTTTAGTCTCTAAGCCCGGCGGAACTGCTTTTACTAATAGGAGAAGGGGCGAGGGCGGATCTCTGGCGCCTTAAAACCAGATGCTTTGGGTAGATGGTGGCTCGTCAACCTGGGAAGGTAGCCCATCTAGGGGAAGGTAAACCCTGATTTCAAACCTCTGCTGCCCTGCGGCATACCCGGTCACGGGAAAGGCTTCGGGAGTCAACCCTGAGGAAAAATCCGGAGTCGGAGCCCCTAAGGCAGTTCTATGTTGTGCTCAACATCGTTCTGGCAGCTCCTGCAACGGCGCTGGTGCCAAACTGTAGCAGCCTGCTGTTCCTTTGGATTCATCAGTGACGTGGAGAGGGGGGACATGCTGCATGGGCAACATCTTGTCCTCCATATCTTCCTGCCCAGGCTTGAATCCTACCAACGCCCGCCATGCTGTGTCTGTGTGTCACGTTTATAGGACATCATAGGCCGTCCTATGATCTCAGGTATCATAGGACTCGCGATGCCATCATAAAGATATGTCTATATGACGACACATGACAGAGCACATCATAGGATGGCCTATGATGTCTGCGATGCTGTCAAAGATATGATGTCAATGTGACAGCACACAGACAGAGAACATCATAGGGCGGCTGATGATGTCTGCATGATGGCCTACGATGACCCTAAAAGATATGTCTATATGACGTCATATAGACATAGCACATCACACAACGCCCACTGGCGCCTGCATGATGTCCTATGATGAACCGATGATAACAGGCAACATAGGACTCGCGATGCCGTCATATAGACAAATGTGTCTTTGTGATGTTATATAGACCATCACTCACAATGCCTAGACTAATGTGTCTTTATGATGTCATATGGCTCAAAACTGGCAAGGTGAATGTCACAGGGCCAATCTTTACAGCGTGTTCATGTTTTCTGCACAACACATTTCTGCAGCCAAGGCCAATTCTACGTTGCCATGAGCAGAGTTGCCAGATCAAGCAGTCTTCGTATTCTTGCTCAAGATGAAGAAACTAAGCAAAAGCGTCGCTTTCTCAGCAATGTCGTTTTTAAAGAGGTGCTTACACAGTAAAAATGTGTAACCTTGAAGAATGCCAGTCAACACTACAAATGTGTAAAATGCCAAGCAAAGCGCTGATTTTCTCCGGGTGCTCCGGTTTCTTGGTTTCTACGGGCATGCATGGGCCTTCCTGAACAGGGTCAAAAGTCACTTTTTCAGGATTGTGCCCATGAACTGGAATTACGACGCACCTATCCCTCAACCAGTGG
Source organism: Pholidichthys leucotaenia (assembly GCA_020510985.1). NCBI lineage: Eukaryota > Metazoa > Chordata > Actinopteri > Cichliformes > Pholidichthyidae > Pholidichthys > Pholidichthys leucotaenia. Next base: position 173,836,101 of record CM035848.1, on the reverse strand, counting down.
TCTGAACGAAGAAGAAGACCCACCAGATAGAGAGCAATAGAATGAGAACTGCTGCACGTCAGAAAAGATGCCGTGAACATGAAACACCTCAGGTTCCAGCAGTACGCCACAGGCATGACTGTGAACAACACAGCCATCTGAGACAGGAGGAGACCCTTCAGCAACGGGCATGCAGAAATACTTGCTTATACTTGGTTTCTACAGGCATGGACGGATATGCACAGGTAATGTACTAGTAATAATAATAATAAGAACATGAGTGTCATAATTGTATTGGTCATACATTGGGGCTGGGCAATTCCACCTTAAATCAACATCATGGCTTACTGAATCTTTCAGGTCAGTTTTTGTTTTTTTCTCCTCCCATCCTTCTGTTTTCTCCCTTACAGTTTACTGACAAGGCTCATAATTATTAAGCAATATTACAGAACAGTGCAATATCATATCACTGCGGTGCATAGTAAATGAGCACAATAGAACAGGCCTATTGTGATTTCACAAACAAAAAAATTAAACATTGTCCAGTCCTCAAGTTTACTGGGTTTATATACCGTGTGGGTCATGTGGCTGCAAGGACATCCTTGTCTGCCGTCCGGAGTTACATCTGTCTTAAACCGCACACTTTGCTTGCTTTTTCTTGGTGTCTTCAGGTGAAATAAGGTGCAATGGCTTATGGGTAATCTTGTCAACTTCTGGTGAAGTAATGTACCATTGTTCACTTCTTCCTTGCTCAGTTCTCAGTTCCCTTTGAAATGAAGACCGTTTGCTCCCTTTGATTTGAAATCTCAGTTAATATGGCAGAATACCCTTTGCAGTCCACTTTGGAGCATACTATTGGGTGACTGGAACGCACCCATACTTTTTCTGCAGTGTTTGGCTTCTGGGTTGCAGAGGTGCGTGGCTCTATGATGTGGCCACGCACATAACTCAGTGAACACGTCTTAAAGGGGCAGTACATGAAAAGCACCATATTAATATATAAAATAATTTTCAAAAAATTTCTGGATCCAGATCATGATCTGGATCACCACCAAAATCTAATCATCTGTTTCCCGTGCCATTACACACCTTTCCTGAAAATTTCATCAAAATCCATTCATAATTTTTCGAGTAATGTTGCTAATAGACGGACAAACCAACCAACCAATGCCGGCAAAAACATTATCTCCTCTCTTGGCGGAAGTAACAAAAATTGTCAGAACATAAATACTCGGGCTCAGCAAACATGGAGTGAGACGCATGTGAGGCAGCTCCTGCAGAGCTAATTTATTTTTTCTTTCAAATGTACGGCACCATTTACATCACTTCTACAGTTTAAGCATGCACTCAACGCTTTTTTGACCTGGTCACCTTGGCTTTTTTATCGCGAAAATGCCTCTAAAACATAATAAGCCAGGAAACATCTCTCAGCCTAGCCTGTGGCCTGTTGCGCATGCAGCCTCACTGCCCCACAGTGATTCTGCTCCGCCTGCTAACACCTGCAACATGCCACCTCTGACTGCAGACATCACTGCACTCAAAACAGAGGTTCTTTCCGACCTTCGTAATGAGGTTGCAGCAATATTCAAGACCGAGCTTCAAGCAGCACTGAGTGACAATTTAACGTCTATCAAGTCCAAACTGCTCACTCTAAAAACAGAACTGTCTGGTAGTATTTCCTCCATGAAGTCAGACGTCGCGGGGCTTAAAGTTATGGTTACCGAGATGGAGCACTCTCTCTCCACTTGCTCCGATGACACTGTTGCTCTCCAGCATAAAGTGGAACATCTATTTAAAGAATGCATGAGGCTGGAGAATAAATGTGAAGATCTGGAGTCGAGAGCTCGTCATCAGAATATCAGGATTATTGGTGTCCCGGAGAACGACCTCACCTCCCTGTCCACGGCTGGTGTATCCAAACTACTGAGGAAGGCTTTCGGATTGGATGAGGAGCCACTTGTGGATCCTGCCCACCGGTCTCTTATGCCGAAGCCGAAACACGGAGGTCGCCCCCATGCTATTGTGGTAAGGCTTCACTACTACACAGACTGTGTCGATATCCTCAAGAGAGCCACAGAGCTGCATCAGATAAAACTCCATAATATGACCATCTCCGTCTTCCCGGACCACACCCCCAAGATGGCACGGGCCCGCGCCGCCTTCAATGATGTTCACCGCCAGCTGCACGAGATTGAGGGAGTCAGATTTGGTCTGCTATATCCTGCCTGGTTGCGCTTAATACAGAGGCCAGCAGCAAGAGTTTACATCGCCAGAGGAAGCCATAGCATTCATTAAGAACTCATCCAATGACACTGCATCTTCGTTTCATTTGTGAGTAAATTAAACAAATATGATTCTATGCAAAATAACACTATTTTTCTTTTTTTTGTTTTTATACTCTGCCTTTTCAGCAGCTTATAGCTGTCATATTTCAGATTGTTGATTACTGTGTGCCATATATTTCATACTTAAGTTCTGTCTCTGCAGGCACTTAGAAGTTAGCTGAGCTACTCAGTCGAAAGCAACTCATTTGAGTATGGCTCCTTTTGGAGTCTGCACAGTTGTTCTTATCATTTGGAGATGGGAACACTATATGTGCAGTTATGTGGGTGGGTGGGTATTTGGGTTGTTGGTTCTTGGGTTTTGTCTCTGTGTGTATGGAAGCTTTTTTGTTTTATTATGGCTCCCTTTTTGCTTCCCTTTTTCCCCTTACCCCAGTCATGGGGGGCAAGACAGTCGTCTTCGTGTTACTGCTGATGGTTAATACCAATGCACATAACATTCATACTGGATCGAGCATTAGTTTCTAAAGATGGAACGTTAAAGGCATGAATAATCCAATTAAGCAATCAAAAATATTTTCACATATTAAGTGTTTAGACATTGATATAGCTTTCCTTCAGAAGACTCATTTGCGTAATAGAGACCAATTCAGACTCAGATGCCCTTAGGCTGGGGACGTGTTTCATTCAAATTTTGATTCCAAGGCTAGAGGGGTTGCAATTTTGATCAATAACAGAGTCCGTTTTTCCCCCTCTAAGAAGATAACTGACAAAAATGGAAGATACTTCAATTGTTTCAGGTATGCCGCACCACAACCCTGTATTGTTGGTAAATGTTTATGCGCCCAATTTCAATTACCCAAATTTTACCAATAGGTTATTTAGTACCCTTCCGGTCTTGAACACCCACCTTTTGATATTGGGTGGCGATCTGAATTGTGTTATTAATCCTTCTCTAGACCGTTCAAACCCCCACACTTTGACCCAATCCTCCACGTCCAAGTCAATTTCTGATTTCATGTTCAAAAATGGGTTTGTTGATCCCTGGAGGTTCTGTAACCCTCAAGCTAAGGAGTTTTCTTTTGTTCCAGAAATACATCAAACATATTCTCGCATTGATTACTTTTTTGTTGACAGCGCTCTTCTTTTTAAGGTAACCTCTTCCAAATACCACCCAATTGTTGTTTCAGATCACGCCCCCTTAACTTTACACATAAGAAAGACTTCTTGAACAGCCTTGTTTTTTTTTCACCTTGAAGGTTTAATTCACAGTTATCTGACGACGCATTTAATGCCTATATAGCCTCCTCAATGGACGATTTCATAACCCTAAACAAATCAGACTATCAGTTTTTCGTTATTATGGGAGTCACTTAAAGCATATTTGTGTGGACAAATCATTTCTTATTCAGTGTATACTAACAAAATTTGCAAGGCAACAGTGCAAGAGCTCACATCAAAAATTTCAGATACAAATTAAAGTCAGTTTACCCAAGCCCGGCCTTGTTGAAATGTCGCTCAATTTACAGTTGGAGCTCGATCTGATAACAACAGCAGATGCTGAACGTCTTTTATTACGCTCTCGTGTCAATTATGAATATGGCGATAAATCAAGCAGGTTGTTGGCTCATCAGTTAAAAAGACAAGCCACACCTTGATTGATCCCCAGAATTAGAGACTACCGGTTCAATCACTTCTGACCCAAATACTATCAATACAGTTTTTAAGTCCTTTTACTCCTCTCTTTATGAATCTGAATCTCCCCCTGAAACGACTTCCTTTTTCAAAAATCTCAGTGTACCTACTGTGGACCCGGATGTGGCTAGTCAGCTTGATGCTCCCTTTAGTTTGCAAGAAATTACAGCAGCCATTAAAGCAATGCAAAGTAATAAGGTCCCTGGCCCCCATGGATTTGGTGTTGAGTTTTTTAAAATATACACAGATAAACTTGCCCCTCTACTAATTTCAGTGTACAACAAGTCCTTTGAATAAGGTTCACTGCCACCAACCTTGACTCAAGCCTCCATAACCCTCCTTTTGAAGAGGGACAAGGACCCTAAATTATGCACCTCTTACAGACCCTTGTCCCTATTGAACGTCGATGTCAAAATTTTAGCTAAAGTATTAGGAATTTGTCTTGAAAAGATTCTTCCTAACATCATATCAGAAGAACAAAATGGGTTTATCAAAGGCCGCCAGCTCTTTTATAATGTTTGCACACTTTTGAATGTGATTTTTTCCAAAAATTCCTCTCCGGTCCCTGAGGTTGTTATCTCAATCGATGCCAAAAAAGCATTTGATCGAGTTGAGTGGAATTACCTTTTTACTACACTCCATAAGTTTGGATTTGGTGACAGATTCATATCATGGATTAGACTTCTTTACACTTCCCTCCCAGCCTAGCATTTATACTAACTAGTACATACCCATGCATACCCAGTCCATGCCCGTAGAAACCAAGTATAAGCAAGTATTTCTGCATGCCCGTTGCTGAAGGGTCTCCTCCTGTCTCAGACAGCTGTGTTGTTCACAGTCATGCCTGCGGCGTACTGCTGGAACCTCAGGTGTTTCATGTTCACGACAGCATTCTATTGCTCTCCATCTGGTAGGTCTTCTTCTTCTTCGTTCAGACCACTAGTTGAGGGACAGTAATTCCAGTTCATGGGCACAATCCTGAAAAAGTGGCTTTCAACCCTGTTCAGGAAGGCCTGTGCATGCCCGTAGAAACCAAGAAACTGGAGCACCCGGAGAAAAATAAGCGCTTTGCTTGACATTTTACACATTTGTAGTGTAGTCTGGCATTCGTCAAGGTTACACATTTGCCCTCATGTAGGCATGGCGAGTCGTCCTATGATGCCTGAGTTCATAGGATGCGCTATGATGATGAGGCAGAGATCATAGGCTCTCCTATGATGTCCTAGAAATGTGCTTTAAAGTCAGTCGTACCCTATGCTGGTGAAGGGTGTCCTCCTGTCTCAGATGGGTGCGATGTACTGCTGAAACCTCAGTCGTTTCATCTTCATGGCATCTTTTCTGACGTGCAGCAGTTGTCGTCATTCTATTGCTCTCCATCTGGTGGGTCTTCTTCTTTTTCTTCGTTGAGACCACTGGTTGAGGGATAGGTGCGTCGTAATTCCAGTTCATGGACAGGATCGTGAAAAAAGATCTGAGCAAAAAGAGGCTTTCCAGCATGGACTCACTGTATATGACATCATAAAGACATGAAGGCAGGCTTGATGTATATGACATCATAAGACACATTTGTCTATGTGCCGTCATATAGGCATCGCGAGTCGTCCTATGATGCCTGAGTTCATAGAACATCCTATGATGTTCAGGCAGAGATCATAGGCCGTCCTGTGATGTCCTATAAACGTGACAGACACACACACACAGACACAAGAGATTGCTTGCTTTTACAGAGTGATGGCACTCACTCCACTTATTTTACATTATCGCATGGCACTAGACAAGGGTGTCCTCTTTCTCCTTTGCTTTTTGCCTTAGCCATCTAACCGCTGTTAACTGCTCTGAAATCTCTTCCACTCTTTCATGTTGTCTCTTGATCTGGTATCGAACAGAAATTGCTCCTTTATGCAGATGACCTCCTGCTGTATGTATCAGATCCATTAACTAGTATTATACCAATATCATCTCTCTTAAAGCAGTTTGGCTCTTTCTCCGGCTATAAAGTCAATCTTTCTAAGAGTGAATGCTATCCCATAGTCGACAGCGGACCTAGCCGCAACTAGGACATAAGGAGTTGTTCAGAACTCCTTACACAAAAATATAGAGTGATGATAAGTCAGTAGCGGTAATGCACCTGTAAGCTGGTTGCCAACCGCCAATGAAATCTAAAAGAAGAAGAATTCCTCTGCTCTGTTACTTAAACAATCCGACATACCTTTTAAACTTAGCTTGTCGGGGTTTAGATATCTGGGGATCAACGTGACCCACACTCCAACCTCTCTTTTTGCTGCTAACTTTTCTTCACTGTTGAGTCAGGTCAAGGCAGACTTGAAGAGGTGGAATTCTCTACCACTGTCTTTGATAGGCAGAATTAATACACTGAAAATGACCTTATTGCCTAAATTTCTATTTTTGTTTCAGTGTATTCCTTTGTATATACCTAAAAAAGTTTTTCAAATCCCTTGATCAAATTGTTACAATGTTTTTGTGGGGCAGTAAAACTCCGAGAGTTAAAGTGTCTGTGTCAATATTCAGTATGAATTTATCTTCAGTCGTCCACATAGTTGGTTCTGTTGACTTCGAACGCTAAATAAGAGGAAAAATATTTCTAAGCCAATTCAAATTTTGCACCATGTTGCAGTAATGTGATATCCTGAGACTTGCCTCGTTTCCGGATATGACGTCATGAGGAGAGTTTCCTCTCGGCTGATCCATGTGCTGTCAGTGTAAACAAGCAGTTTAGCTTCTATATCAGCAAAGAAATGCCAAAACGTTGCGTGGCAGCTGGGTGTTCTAATTGCTCCAGTGAACTATGTATAAGCCTGTTCTCATTCCCAAAAGACCCAGATCTTCTTAAAAAATGGGCGAAGCAAGTACAGAGAACAAGGGACAAATGGCAACCAGGACCATCTTCTGTACTCTGTAGCGATCATTTCACTGCAGACAGTTTTGAGGAGGCGCCTGCTATACAGGAATCTTTAGGCTTGAAAGTTCATTACAAACGGGTTCTAAAACTGAATGCCATACCTACGGTTTTCAAACAAAAACCCACAGCTCAAGACAATATCAACATATAAAAACAGCGCAGAGAAGCAACAGTGTCAAAACTCTCCCGGAAAAGAGTTTGTGTAATTGATTTTTTTTTTTCCACATTAGGCAATTGTGATTTTATTATATTTTTTCCACCGAAAGTAAAATCCTCCCCTATGAATTTTGAAGCCGAGTGTTGACTTCACTCCAACTGGAATGACTCTGTGTGAAAAAACGTTATATTACTTTTTTCAGTTTTCATTTTTACAAATCTCATTGCCTACCGAAACTGAATATCTGAGCATTTTTTTTTTTTTTTTTTTTTTTTTTTATTTCCCCGACCACCCGATCGAGGAAATTTAGATCTATCTGTATATACCATTCAGTGTTTTGGAGGCGACCGATGTCCATCTCTAACCCTTCACCGTTGGACCCTTCATCCTCTGAAACGTGCGAGTCATTGTCACTTCCTGAATAATATGGTCCAAATAAATAGGGTTGCAGTCCTTCGTTAGAACCAACTCGCTCTTCTTCATCACTCGATCCTGCTTCTTCCTCAGAAACCACCGACAAATCGCTCAAATCTTTGCTGAAATCGCTCACAACTTCCTCCGCTTCAGTGTACTGAGCCATGCTTGTTTACATCTTTGGTTCACCTCATTACGTCACAAAATGGTGGCGGCGTTTGACCCAATTTCAACAAATGAACATCGCAATCGTCTGCATCATGATGTAATTTACGGTAGTATGTGGAAACAAAATTTTATTGATTTTTTTTTTGTCTACACAAAATAAAAACACAGTAGTTCTTTCTAATGATGTCTTGGTTGAATTATGTCACAGACTAAGTATTCACTCTTGCAAAAGCTTAAACTCGACGGTGGTCTTGCATTACCTAATTTTCTGTTTTATTATTGGTCAGCAAACCGGAGTGGTGGCTCAGTTGGTAGAGCATCCGCCCCACACCCGGGAGGCAGGGGTTCAAATCCCGGCCGGGTCATACCAAAGACCATATAAAAATGGTGCTTTCTGCCTTCTAGCGTGGTGCTCCGCATAATGGAATGGGGAAAGTAAAGTTACACACAGAGCTACCAGAGGACTGACCCCCCGCTGTAGCTTTCACTACTTACAGTAGCTGTGTGGCCTAGGGTCAGAGAAACGGAGATAGGCGCCGCCCATATACACCTTCAGGTGTGAAGGGATTAACTAACTAACTTATTGGTCAGCACATATTCACAAATTGATCCATTGGTTTCAATGTCCGGGGTTGTTATGGTGTAGGCTGGAGGCTCAGTCACTTTCTTCCTCTTCCCTGTTGGCTCTAGTCTTCTCCTCCCTACCTTTGAATCCATCCAGCTTAATAAGTAACCCCGTGGTGCTCTCCACCCTTAAGATCTGGGCTCAATTTAGACGCCATTTTAAACTTTTGTCACCATCAACTCTTACACCTGTAACACAAAATCCTCTGTTTCCTCCATCCCTTACTGATACCACTTTCACGATTTGGCAGAGTCGTGGCCTTAAGCATTTCAGGGATCTATACAAAAATGGTATTTTTTCCACATTTTCAGATGTGATGTCAACTTATAACTTGCCTGCATCTCATCTGTTTCGTTACTTCCAACTTAGGCATTGTGCCTCTTCTCTGTTTCCAAGCTTCCCTTCCCTAAACCTGAAACCAAGTCAGAAATCTCGTATGTCTGAAATATATGCACAGCTATTCACATTTGATGGACAATCAGTTGCAAAAGCACAAATTTCCTGGGAACAGGAGCTAGGTTTGAACATAACAGATGAGTTATGAGACAAGGCTGTCTTCAGTATACGTTCTAGCACGCCTTGTGCCAGGCTACAGCTTTTACAGTTCAAAGTGCTATATAGGGCTCACTGGTCTAAATCTCATCTATCTGAAATTTACCCTGCTATTGCAGATCAATGTGACAAATGCCAAGCCTCTCCCTGTAATCTTAAGTCATTTGTTTTTTTCCTGTCCTAGGTTACAGAAAGTTTGGGGTCACTACTTTGAAATCATGTCTACGGCTGTGGGGAAAAATATTTCTCCAGCCCCCCTCATGGCTATATTTGGGCTGTCTGTTAACTCCCATCACACTGACTCTACTCAGTCAGCTATATTAACCTTTACATTTCTCTTAGCAAGACACAGCATTTTGTTTGCATGGAAATCCCCTAAACCACCCTCTATTTTCCTCTGGCTTAAAGGATGTCGTGTTTTTTTCTTAAATTAGAAAAAATAAGATTTGCAGTAAAATGTTTTTCAGCTAAATTTTTCCATAAATGGCAATCTTTCATAGACAATGACTTTACTTTGAGTCATTGCAAACCTTGCCTCCAGACTGACCCCCTTCCCCTCACCCCCCTCTTTTTTTCAATGTGTATTCTATACTTGATATTTTATTATTGCACTGGACAGAGACTTTGTTTGACTGTTGGCCCAGTAAGGGCCTTGGTGACGGTATGGGTGTTCTGGGGGGGGGGGGGGGGGGGGGGGGGAGCTGTAATTGTGACACTGTCTTCATAATCATTGTATGATCTTAACAATTAATTAATTAATAAAAAAAGAACATAAATACTCAACTGAAATATAGATACCTGGAACATTACAGAAGCTTTTTCACTTTGTTACTTATCTGTGCTGGCAACCCGATGAATGTTAAGAGGAAATATCTGCCGTTACATCACGTCATGGACAAAGTGTGTTATAAAAAGAATCAGGGCAATATAATGACGACATTAACTTTTGATCTATTGTAATAATGTACCTTTAAGTCTCATGAATGTAGTTTCACTAAGTTTAAAAACCCTTTGGATATTTAACAGCGACAACTACTACAAAAATATTTCATGCACTTGCCTGCTCCATCCTGTACTACAGTCTTGTGTGTGTCTCTTGGTACTCACCTGAGGTAGTGGGTTAGGAGGCTGAGTGAGGATTCCTCCAATGTACACCACATGTGGAAGGGTGGGCCGGGGAAACTCCAGAGCCATGTCAGTACAAAGCATCCAAAGTCGACTGCCCTGCACCAAGTCAGCCATGGCCACTTGAGGCTTTACTCCATGTTTCTTCATAATCCGGTCATATTTGGGCAATGCTATGTAATGGACTCCAAAGCGCTGCACCAGATAAACAGCAGTATTTGTGATCCTCTGCATCAAAGACATGCGGTCCGTCAGCAGAGAGTTGAATTCGGGCACATATGATAACGGGGCTGGGGCTCCAACCTCTGCGGGGTACCACAAGCCTGTGCTGAATACAGCATATTGCACACCTAGGATGTGGGCAATCACAAAACCACACATTTCATTAGGGTCCACAAGCAGCAGGTCAAACTTGGCCTCTTTGAGGCGTTTCATTACTTCAGCACTGCCGACAACAGCATCACAGTTCTGAGAGTAGTGGTCAAGAATGTCAAACAGTTCCAGAAATGTCAGGCGGCCTGAGAAGATGTTGGTGACTTTGGATTGGAGAAAATTGTCAGCAGTGGTGCTGTTAAAGATTCCTGGATAGTGCTGTAAATGGTAGTGAGGAGAGGGAGGGACCTCACGGCCCTCTGAAACTAGAAAATGGGTCTCATGGCCCTCCTTGTGTAGAGCTGTGGCCAGTGTCTTGAAGATGTAAAGGTGTGATTCAAACATGATGGGTGGGACCACAATGACTTTAGCGGCCCTCATTGCACTGGGACTCCAGGTGAGGAGGCCAACGAGTAGAAGTAGTGACGATGGTAGTAGCATGGCTGAAATAAAAAAAAAAAAAAAAAAAAAGCACTGCATCAGAATTAAAGCACAATGCAGAAATCACAATAACTTAAATATTAATCACTGTTCTACCACATTACACTGCTGACATCCATTATATTAGAATAGTTTACAGAAATAGATCAAAGAAGAAAAGCACTACACACTAAATAAATGAATGTTTGGACTGATAATTAAAATTAAAACAATAACCCTGTATTCCCTTTCATAATAAAATTCTGATTTAGTCTTCTGTTAAATACACCAACAGTACACTACTTTCCTTCACAGAGGGGCTCATTTCTAAACCCCAAAGCTTACTCCATGTCAAGCTTTTAAAAACAGACTTTGGCAAAAAGACAAGAAAAAACTGCAAAATCAATTCAGCTCTTGGAAGAAAACACTTGCTTCAAAGACTGATTTCAATCCTGCAATGGCAGTTTGTCTGAAATCAATCAGCCCAATCACTCTCCCAAATTAATGTTTTTCTATGATGTGAGCCAGGAAATACTCCTTTGGAAAACGTGGAGATGTCATCTGATTTGTAGAAATAGTTTGGACTTAACCCACAACACTAATCTCAGTGAAACATAATAACACATGAATGTAATCTCAAGTTTAAAAGTTTATCAACACAACTCACATGAAACCTGAATACACTAAAAGCACTATTCTAAGAAGTAAAATTTGAATATTTACTGTATTAGATAACTTGTCCCCTTACATTTTACCCAGTTGAATTTAGTGTTTTTAAGACTTCAAGACTCTGTAGGAACCCTGCTACATGTAGTGGGGCAAAAACGTATTTAGTCAGCCACCAATTGTGCAAGTTCTCCCACTTAAAAGATGAGAGAGGTCTCCAACTTTCAGTATAGGTATACCTCAACTATGAGAGACAAAATAAAAAAAAAAAAATCCAGAAAATCATATTGTCTGATTTTTAAAGAATTTATTTGCAAATTATGGTGGAAAATAAGTATTTGGTCAATAACAAAAGTTCATCTCAATACTTTGTTATATACCCTTTGTTGGCAATGACAGAGGTCAAACGTTTTCTGTAAGTCTTCACAAGGTTTTCACACACTATTGCTGGTATTCTGGCCCATTCCTCCATGCAGATCTCCTCTAGAGCAGTGATGTTTTGGGGCTGTCACTGGGCAACACGGACTTTCAACTCCCTCCAAAGATTTTCTATGGGGTTGAGATCTGGTGACTGGCTAGGCCACTCCAGGACCTTAAAATGCTTCTTACAAAGCCACTCCTTCGTTGCCCGGGTGGTGTGTTTGGGATCATTGTCATGCTGAAAGACCCAGCCACGTTTCATCTTCAATGCCCTTGCTGATGGAAGGAGGTTTTCACTCAAAATCTCACGATACATGGCCCCATTCATTCTTTCCTTTACACGGATCAGTCGTCCTGGTCCCTTTGCAGAAAAACAGCCCTAAAGCATGATGTTTCCACCCCCATGCTTCACAGTAGGTATGGTGTTCTTTGGATGCAACTCAGCATTCTTTCTCCTCCAAACACGACAAGTTGACTTTTTACCAAAAACTTCTATTTTGGTTTCATCTGACCATATGACATTCTCCCAATCCTCTTCTGGATCATCCAAATGCTCTCTAGCACACTTCAGACGGGCCTGGACATGTACTGGCTTAAGCAGGGGGACACGTCTGGCACTGCAGGATTTGAGTCCCTGATGGCGTAGTGTGTTACTGATGGTAGCCTTTGTTACTTTGGTCCCAGCTCTCTGCAGGTCATTCACTAGGTCCCCCCGTGTGGTTCTGGGATTTTTGCTCACCGTTCTCGTGATCATTTTGACCCCATGGGGTGAGATCCTACGTGGAGCCCCAGATCGAGGTAGATTATCAGTGGTCTTGTATGTCTTCCATTTTCTAATAATTGCTCCCACAGTTGATTTCTTCACACCAAGCTGCTTACCTATTGCAGATTAATCTTCCCAGCCTGGTGCAGGTCTACAATTTTGTTTCTGGTGTCCTTTGACAGCTCTTTGGTTTTGGCCATAGTGGAGTTTGGAGTCTGACTGTTTGAGGTTGTGGACAGGTGTCTTTTATACTGATAACGAGTTCAAACAGGTGCCATTAATACAGGTAACAAGTGGAGGACAGAGGAGCCTCTTAAAGAAGAAGTTACAGGTCTGTGAGAGCCAGAAATCTTGCTTGTTTGTAGGTGACCAAATACTTATTTTCCACCATAATTTGCAAATAAATTCTTTAAAAATCAGACAATGTGATTTTCTGGATTTTTTTTCTCATTTTGTCTCTCATAGTTGAGGTATACCTATGATGAAAATTGGAGACCTCATCTTTAAGTGGGAGAACTTGCACAATTGGTGGCTGACTAAATACTGTTTTGCCCCACTGTGCATTTAATACAGATTATGTCTTAGATGCTGCGTCTTCATGGATAAGTCAAAACTACAGTTCAAAAAGGTTTCCGACAAAGATTATTTTATTTGTGCCTTCAATCGTCTATTCTACAATTCATCCAATGTACTTCACCTTTTTCCCCCAAATACCCTCTCCTTTCTTCTGACGCATTTCAAATCCACTCCTTCATCCGACTCCCCTCCACACACAACTGTCACTGACATGGTGTGGGTAGCACCAACGTCATTCTGAACCTCCGGCCGCTCTATTCGCAAATGCAAACACAAAGAGCCATTATGATGCCACCATGCCATGGCCTGTGCCCTATAAGCCTACACTCATTTTTCTTCTTCACTTGGATTAATGATCAACACTTGAAGTGTCTTAATGGAGACTCAATTATACAGGTGATTCTACTCTACAATGACTAACCCACACTTCCATTGTTCAACGAATGTGGTTACATATAAGAGAACATACAACATATACAACATTAGCAATGGAGCCATCTGCCAATATATAGGTGTGGATGTCACTACAGATTATTACGTCCTAAATGAGAACTAGTCAAGGCCTACCCTCACGCCACCTACATTCAATTTCAGCCCTATGTGATATTATCATTTTTTTGAGTTATACTGCCCAATTACACCCAATCACCTGTGCTATATCAAGAGGCAAGACCTTTGTTGCCTCTCCCAACTCCACCAGCATAACGCTTAAACAGGATTATTCAGTGCATGAGCCACCCGTTTGTTCAGAATACAGGGAAAGTCTGGAACAAAGAGGGCTCAAGCTGACCACCATTTTGCTTAGCATTACTCTCTGTATACCATTACAGACACTTCTCAGCTCAGACTGTTGATGGTCACTATGGAAACCAGCCACTGTCTATTGAGGGCTGAGCTGCGTCATGACTTAGGTTACTGACGATGGAGTCTGGTTACCCTGTGCACAGGGACGTGATGAAATCATCCAGATTAGGAGAACTGAGTGATACAAGATGATGGGATGAACTGGGTAAAGAGAAAGTGGAGCTGGAGAAGGCTGAAAGGAAATAATGCTATTTTGCCCATATTAGTGAGGAGAATTTATACAGTATATAAAATAGTCAGGAGCTGTGATATTGATCCTCTTACACATTTTTTAATCAAAATGGAATCCATAAAACGAGCATCCAATATCACAGTTTCCTCTGGTAACATTTCCGGGTGGCGGCCTCCCACGCTTGAATTTACGCTGCCACTCTATGAGGAAATATAAATTTAAGAAAAAAATATGAAGGAATGATGATCCGCAAGCGCGCACACGAACAACGCACGTGACCGTCATCCACGCGGAGTTCAGAAGCGACCCGCTCGCGTGTTCCAGTAGGCAGACAGAGTGTCTCGCTACTAGCGTTGCTGTCCGAGAGAAACATGAGCTTATTAAAGTACTTTATATGCGGAAAAAAAGCAGAAGAGGTATGTAAGCAGTGAAGGCATTTATCATGGTTTTAACCCGCTGGTAACGGGAGCAATAATGGAAGAGTTGCTTAGCTAACAGGTGTGGTTAGGAGCTCAAGTTGATTCATTTTGTCTTCTTTTTAATTATCAGTTTTTTGTTTTTCTTATTTCAGACAAGAATAAAAAGGAGATGTTTTTACCTTTACCTTAGTTAATATTAGCTAATTTATGTTCACCATTATGTACCTGGCAAGTTAAGATGACCAAAATTCACGAAGTCAATGACTTTAATCCGTCAGCAGCCTTCAGACAAACTAAACGTGCCATCATTTGGATTTCAAAATAAGGGAGGTTTTTCCTGCTGTCTGGTTGGTGAGATTTCTAAAAAAAAACAAAAAAAAAAAAACTATAAATATATAGAAATAGTTAAACAGAAATAACTGCATCTTTGGTCATTTAAGTTAATTTATTTCATTAAACAGAATTTTATACTTTTTTTTCTTTGAAATCAGAGTTAAAATTATTGTTCTGTTCTGGTTCTACAAAAGTGTAAACTGTTATAAGGAAAAAGTAAAAAAAAATACCACAGTCTGTTTGAAATTTATTTAAAAAAAACTAATTTTATTTTAAAAAATAAAATTAGCCATAAAATAATCCACAAATTTATAATAAAGTCTCAAATGTAAAAGAAAAGTCAATTTTTACAAGAGTAAATTACAAATTTGAGGAAAATCGTTTTAAATTTAGATAAATTTACAGAGAAAAGTAGAATATAAGAAATTTGTTATAAATTTTGGAGAAAAACCTCAAACCTTCAAGACTGAAGTCATTACTCAAGTTTTTAAGTCGGTGCTCTTTGTACACTTAATTCAGCTGGAAAGTTTTGGTTGTCTACTTTTAATTATCAATTTCAAAACACTGCTTTTACATGAGTAAAATTTCTGGCTATTATACCCACCTCTGATCATATAACACAACATAATATTTTTTTGTGTAAGTTGTCTGTTTTTTTTCCAACTGATTTAAGACAATTTTGCACCGCTGAATCCAAAAATGACATCCGTTTCTCTCAATCAGGTCAGGTTTTTATGCTAAGATGTAAGCAGTTGTACAGTTGTACTATAAATTGAATAGTAGACATTGATAAAGGTAAGTACATGTAAATTGAATGTTATGTCATCATTGTTCAAAATCCAGAGAATTTCAAGAAATAAAAAAGAATTTTGCATCATATAAAGTGAAAATACCCGTACATGTAAACAAAAATGTAAAAAACATGTGGCCATAGTTCAAAAAGCTGACCTGATTAAGCAAAACCAATGTGATTTTTGGATTCAGCACATCAAAATTGTCCTAAATCAGCTGAAAAAAAATTAAGACAATAAATTTGGTGTTGTCCAGTGTAATTTAAGTATGCATGAGTAAATTACTATTATGAATGTTTTTTCCCTTCCCTGCTCTCACACTACAATAAAAAGGGGCAGTGCGGTAGTGGAGTGGTTAGCACTGCGGCAGCACAGCAACTCAGCCTTGGCCGGGGGATCCTGGGTTTGATCCCAGCCCCTGACCAACAGTGATCTGCGTGGAGTTTGCATGTTCTCCTCGGGTCTGCGTAGGTTTACTCCAGGATTTCTCCGGTTTCCTCCCACATGCCAAAAACATACAAAGTTAGGTTAATTGACATCAAACTGGGGATTCTAAATTGTCCTTAGGTATGAATGTGAGAGTGAATGGTTGTCTGTCTCTCTGTGTTGGCCCTGCAGTGGACTGGCAATCTGTCCAGGGTGTACCCTGCCTCTTGGCCAAAGATGCTGGGACAGGCTCCAGCACCCCCACCCCTTTCCCCCGCGACCCGAAAAGGATTAAGCGGAAAAAGATGGATGAATGGATAGATTAAAAATACAAAAAAAAATACACATCTCGTTGTTATTTATGTAAACCATGACAAAAAAATCCTGCAGAACAAAACACGACATTTGGTATTTTCTAATCTGTTTGTATACCACCATAGACAGAGAGAGAACCTGAATTCAACAGGGCTCAGAGAGGGCAAGATGAGACAGAACAGAGGGGCCAAGGAGAGGAAAGTGTTCAGGCAGAGGGTCCAGGAGAGGTGACAGCAGAGGAAGGAGAGAAGGATGACACCACTAAAAAGTCCAAACACAGGACATCTGGGTGGGACCCCAACTGGCCCAATATTCCAACATTCAAGTCTTGGTTGTACAATATTTCAAATGGTAAGTTCCATATGCAAAGTTACTGTGCAAAATTTAAAAAAAGAAATAGTATAAAATTAACATATTCCGGTTACAATAGTGTAATGTGTTTTCTGCTGCCCCCCCTTGGAAAAATAAGATGCCACTGCGCCAAGGTCTTTAAGCCAGAGCAAACACTGCAAATATGTTTAAGAATTAGACTTCTGTGAAAAATATGGATACTGTAGAAAACACAGGAAACAGAGAATGAGTTCTGCCACCCCTATGTTTAGACCATTTTTAAAATATGATCCACAACTTTAAGTACAGATGTAATGAAAGCACCATAGACGCTAATGCCTCCATACTTGTGGCATTATTAGGCTGTGTCCACCGAGTGTGTATAAATGCTCTAGGCCTGTTTTTGTGGGTGCTTCACAAGTGCTCTTAAAAAAAAAAAAAAAATCCACCTTGTATCCTACCAATTCAATTCAACTTTATTTATATAGCACCTAATCACCAAAAGCCAGTTTAGAAAGCTTGGGATCAGTCCGCCAAGGTCTCCGCCTTTGACTGCCACCTAATCCACATAGCACCGGACTTCCATGATCCCTCCTGCAGGTGGTGAACCTACTGGAGGGCGGACCCATGTAACTCCTTCGGGCTGAGCCCGGCCGGGTCCCATGGGTGGAAACCCGGCCACCAGACGCTAGCCTTCGAGCCCCTCCCCCAGGCCTGGCTCCAGGGTGGGGCCCCGGTAACCCCATACCGGGCGGGGTACACTGAATCCTTGATATACAATTTATCATGAGAGTCTGTTGGATCGTTCTTCGTCTGGCCCTTCACCCAGGACCAGTTTGTCTTGGGAGACCCTATCAGAGGCAAATTGCCCCGGACAACATAGCTCCTGGGATCACTGGGGCACGCAAACCCCCCCACCACGATAAGGTGACGATCCATGAGGGGGGAGGGGGATACTTAAACTCCTCCCAAGTGGAGGAGTTTAAGTATCTTGGGGTCTTGTTCACGAGTGAGGGGAAAATGGAGCGAGAGATCGACAGACGGATTGGAGCAGCATCTGCAGTGATGCGGACGTTGTACCGGTCTGTTGTGGTGAAGAGGGAGCTTAGTTCTAAGGCAAAGCTGTCGATTTACCAGTCAATCTACGTTCCTACTCTCACCTATGGTCACGAGCTTTGGGTAATGACCGAAAGAACGAGATCGCGGATACAAGCGGCTGAAATGAGCTTTCTCCGTAGGATTGCTGGACTCACCCTCAGAGATAGGGTGAGGAGCTCAGTCATCCGGGAGAGGCTCAGAGTAGAACCGCTGCTCCTCCACATTGAAAGGAGTCAGTTGAGGTGGTATGGGCATCTGATTAGGATGCCTCCTGGACGCCTCCCACTTGAGGTGTTTCAGGCACGTCCCACTGGGAGGAGACCCCGGGGCAGACCCAGGACTCGGTGGAGAGACTATGTCTCCCAGCTAGTCTGGGAACGCCTTGGTATCCCCTCTGAAGAGCTGGAGCAGGTGGCTGGGGAGAGGGAAGTCTGGGCTTCTCTGCTTGAACTGCTGCCTCCGCGACCCGGACCTCCGGAAAAGCGGTAGAAGATGGATGGATGGATGGATGGATAGCACCTAATCACAACAAAAAATAATCTCAAGGCGCTAGAAACAAAGCACAAATCATCAGTAATTCAGAGAGAACCCCAACAATCAAGCACTAGGTGACCATGGGAAGGAAAAACTCCCTTATAGGAAGAAACCACTGCCAGAACCAGGCTCAGGGAGGGGCAGACAGCTGTGGTAGCTGGTTGCATCCTAGTAAGCCGTCGGCATTTCACACTTTTTACTCTGAAACCCTTTACTAAATGTACTAAACCGCATCAAACTGGTAAGTAGACAAACATCCTTCAGAGCTTTTGCTGTTAAATACTGATCATGGCATACTTTTAGCCTGACTTTTTTATTCAACTTTCAGTGCCCTAAGCACAGCAACAAATGACAAGATTACATGAGAATTATCTAAAATAATACAAGAGTTCAAGAGAGACCAAGCCTGACCAAGGAGGACCAATCACAACCATGTGATGACAACAAGGAAGCATTATGTGCCAGCTCTCCATTTGGAGTCAGCAGAAATCAGAGGTTATCTTGACAACAAACTCTTATCTCAAAATTCTAGCCAATTAAAAGTTGAAAAGACATGACCAGGTGAGCTGAAAACCAAGTAACAGACAGAGAGAAACACACATCGGCACACTACCATATGCCTAGGTTTCACTGAGGCATAACTACATACTGTATATAAAAGATGTATGCAAAGCCTGCTTCATGCTGCATTTCCCTTCTAGTCTGTCTTTGTCCGTATACGCTTTGGACAAGCCCGGCACACACGCGGCACTATTCATGCTCACTTTTTTCCTCTACCCAGGCCAAGTAGTTGACGCATGCGCACAACCATCATTTGTAGTTTCACTCCCCCCCGACAGGTAGCGCCAAAGCGCTGATGCGCCAGGCTTTTCACCAATGAAGAAACGCGAGAGTCAAATGTGTGGTCATATCACGCCCCCTCCTCCTCTCCGTTTCTCTTCAGCCGCCTGTCAGCGGACTTCTGCAGCGTTCCGCCCCAGTGAAGAGTGACTGAAAGTGGGCGAGTTCTAAACACAACACTGCTAACATCTCCACCGCTGCTGTGAGCTTCAGCAAACATCTCCACCGCTGCTGTGAGCTTCAGCAAACATCTCCACCGCTGCTGTGAGCTTCAGCTATCATCTCCACTGCTGCTGTGAGCATCAGGTAACATCTCCATTGCTGCTGTGAGCTTCAGCTAACATCTTCTCTGCTGTTATCCCGGGCAGGGCTGTTCACCAGGTTAGGCTAACCTGTTTTAGTTAGCTAGCTAGCCACTTCTCGTCTGGAAAGCCATGGATTCATTCCCGTGATGTGTCAGCTGTGTGTCCCTCTTTAAGAAGGTTGCTGAGTTGGAATTGAGACTCTCCAACCTCTATAAGATTTGGGAGGCTGAAGACCACCTAGATACTGTCATTTTTGGGCGGACATTGGCCCCGGCGACCGACTCGCAACTAGCAGAGACGGCTGCTTACCTGGGTGAAATTAGCACGTCGCCATCCACTTCCACCCCTGCTCCGGTCACCTCAGCCGTCCAAGACCCCAGCAATAAACACTGGCTTCAGCTCGGAGCTAAACCCAAAGCCCCGGGTAGTTCTTCACAGCCTCAATGCGTGCCCTGGACCTTGGTTGGGCCAACTAGCAAACGTCTAGCAACTGGCAAATGTCGGGGATTGACCAGATATGGCCGCACCTCCTCCCTTCCCCTTTTGCTTGAAAACAAATTCGGCATCCTTTCCCTGGAAGATTTCCACCACCTGAACGTCAATCTTCCTCCCATGGCCGCCCCTCCTCCTTCAGCAGCGGCCCAAACCCGCAAGCCCCGGATGCCAAACTATACACCAGCTCCAAAAAGAAGAGCGCATCACCCCGCCATCACTGCAACAACTACGGCAAAATTATCCACCATTTCAGAAGCCACCGACAAAGCCCCCCCAGATGATGCTGGTAATTGGTGATTCGATAATGAGGAACGTCAGAAGCAGATACTGTGTCACTAATTTTTTCCTGGGGCTAATGTGTAAGACATTGAGGCTCATACCCCTGACCTACTGTATTAAATGAATACCCCCACGCTAAAACTGCCATTGTGCATGTTGGATGCAACAACGTCCCTGATGAAGCGGCGGAGATCTTAAAGAGTGACTTCAGGAGCGCCTTCTGTCCACTCTTATAAACTGTGGCAGACATGTGTTTATTTCTGGGCCATTGGCACCTTTTAGAAGAGGTTGCAATTATTTTAGCAGAACTCTCAGCCTTCATACCTGGTTGTGTTCTACATGTCCTACTTTTAACATTGGTTTTGTAGACAATTTCAACCTGTTTTGGAACCGCCCATCATTTATGAGGCCAGATGGCATCCATCCAAATAGACTTGGTGCACATGTTTTAAGGGACAATCTGTTCTATTCCATTCAGCGTTTTTTAGTACAATGACTGAAATCGGGTGCGTTAACTCACCCCGAAGTTCCTGGGTCTGCCAACCAGCCCTTCTTTGCTTCCACTTCTCATATTAATCCTATTAATTCAAATAATTCTCACTGTTTAGATCAGTCTTCAATTCATAACCCCAAAGAGATTGTTTCCGTCTCCCATTACCCAAAACATTTTAACCCAAGACAAATACAACATAACTTGATAAATACACGCCTCTCTACAGCGCCTCCTCATCCACCACCCCTCAACTTAGCCCCCGTCTTCCCCATCAGAGAACCTTTGTCTACTCCACCCAAAGTTAATAAAAATATAATGTATAAGCATCCCAAAGTGATTAAACAAAAAGTTGGAAAAACTCAAATTAAACATCAAGCCTCTAAATTTAATGATTTGGCCTCTCTTCCTCCTCATAATTTAAAAATTAAATGCAGTTTGTTCAATATTGGGTCTCTCACTCCCAAGTCTCTGCTAGTCCATGATCTGTTAAACGATCATCAGATTGATTTAATATCCCTTACAGAGACTTGGTTAGGGCAAGAGGATTATGTTGGTTTAAATGAATCAACTCCCTCTGGTTATCTTAACTATCAAAATCCCAGAAGTTCTGGTCGTGGAGGAGGAGTAACGGCAATTTACCATTCTAAATTACTAGTTAATGTAAAGCAAAAAACGTGTTTTAATTCCTTTGAGGGCCTGGTCCTCAGTATTGGGCATGTTAGCAATCTTAGCTTAAACCCAATTTTCTTTGCCATAGTTTACAGTCCTCCCTCAGCCTACTCAGAGTTTTTATCCAAATTTGCCAAATTCTTAGCTGATTTAGTGCTGAAATCAGATAGTGTGGCCGCACATGGCCAAAACTAATGTGATGCATCTTAGATAAGAACAAAGAGCAGAGTTTCCTTGGAGATAACAGGAAGTTGTGAAAGTGTGATCTTGTGTGTCAGAGACTGCTAGGAGGATCCTTTGTGTGCCAGAGACTGCAAGCGGGATGTTAAGGGATTAAGGAAGTGCATGCAATGTGGCCTTTGATGTGAATGCAATGTGACCTTTGTGATGTGGAAGGACCTGAGTATTTAAGTCTTAAATACTCAGGTCCTTCAATTTAAGATCCTAATTGATCTTAAATTTTAAGAGAAGAGTTCTGTGTGAGATGTCCTCTTTTTCACTATGCTCATGTTGGAGGTGTGTAATAAACTGCTTGAGACAAACCTGCCTCATCATTTACACACTCCACACTGGTGACCCAAGACGAAGCATGCAACACGAAGAGAATCCCCCGGAGCCAGCCTCGTTGGGAGCTCCCAGCCAAGCGTATGCCGTTACAATCCAGCTACCGGATTTTTGGCAGCACAATCCGCGCTCCTGGTTCCACCTGGTTGAGGCGCAGTTCATCCTCCGGGGGATATTGGTGGATGACACGAAATTCTACCATGTGGTCGCAAAGCTCGACACCCACACGGCTCAGCATGTGGACAGCCTGCTGGAGCAGCCACCAGCCAGCGACAAATACAGCGCGTTGAAGGCCGCACTCATCCAGCACTACACACTCTCGGTTGAGGAGAGAGCAGAGAGGCTCCTGGCGCGGACCGGGTTAGGAGATTGCACGGCTATTGACCTGATGGAGAGGATGCTGAGACTGAAAGGCTCGGACGACGACCACTTCATTTTTATCCACCTCTTCCTCAGGAACCTTCCGTCAACAACGAGAGTGGCCCTGGCCAGTTTGCCGTTGATGGCCAAGCGGGACTACCGTGCGCTGGCCCGGGAGGCACATCGGATCATCATGGCCAGCAGAGAGCACGTGACAACGGCGGCAGCGACGGAGCTCGGTGCGACGACCGGAGATGGCGGGGAGCCATTGACGGCGGTAGCGGAACCACCGACGACGGCGGCGGTGGGGGCCAAGGAACGCGGAGGAGACACCCTTTGTTTCTACCACCGCCGCTTTGCAGAGAAGGCACGCAAATGTATACCACCGTGCCAGTTCAAGCGCTCGGGAAAACGCCAAGACCGGGGGTCGGTAGCAGCTGCAGCCCTGGGGGAGGAGAACAAGCTGCTCTACTTGACGGACGCACGATCGGGGAGGCATTTCCTCGTGGACACCGGCGCCCAGTTGAGTTTCATCATGCCGTCCTACGCTGACCGGCTGGCAGGATCCAGCGGCCCCGAGATGGCAGCAGCAAACGGCTCGGAGATTAAGACCTTTGGTGAGAGGACTCTACTTCTGTCGCTACACGGCCGTGCATTTGAGTGGACTTTTGTCATAGCAGCATTGAATTTCAATATATTGGGGGCTGATTTTTTGTGCTCACATGGTTTGTTGGTTGATGTCGCTAACAGGCACCTGGTTAATGCACTGTCTTTTGATTCTATTCCCTGTACAGCTCGAGCGTCCCGGCCAACAGCACAAGCCAACGTCACAGCTGCAGGCGGTAAGTTCTACACACTGCTCACTCAGTTCCCAGCACTCACAGTCCCGACATTTTTGGCAGCCGTCGCTAAACACGGGGTGGAACATTTTATTACCACCACCAGGCCGCCCATTTTCGCAAAACCTTGGCGCTTGGATGCGGCTAAACTGGCCATAGTGCGCGAGGAGTTCACCAACCTGGAGAGGTTGGGCATCATCAGGCGTTCAAACAGCCCATGGGCTTCCCCGCTACACATGGTCCCTAAAGCCAACGGTTCATGGCGACCTTGCGGGGATTTCCGCAGGTTGAACAACGCCACAGCGCACGACCGCTACCCGATTCCTCATATCCAAGATTTTTCCGTTCACTTAGCAGGAGCGCGCGTTTTTTCTAAAATAGACTTGGTCCGCGGTTACCCCCAAGTCCCAGTGCGTGCTGAGGACATACCCAAAACAGTGGTGATAACTCTGTTCGGTCTATTCGAGTTTTTGCGCATGCCATTCGGGCTTAAAGGGGCTGCACAGACGTTCCAACACATGATGGATGCGGTGCTGTGCGATCACCCTTTCGTATTCGTCTGCCTGGACGATATTTTGGTAGCCAGCGCGTCCAAAGACGAACACGAAAACCACCTCACGCCGGTTTTCCAGAGGTTGGGAGAGCACGGTTTAATAATCAACCCAGCGAAGTGTCAGTTCAGGGTGACGCAGATTGATTTTTTGGGGCACCGCGTCTCTTCCGAAGGAGCGGTTCCGCTGCCTGACAAAGTGCGCGCGGTAGCAGATTTTCCCCGACCGCAAACGGTCAGGGCGTTACAAGAGTTTTTGGGAATGGTGAATTTTTATAACCGTTTCTTCCCCCGCGCAGCGCAGCTCATGCAACCGCTGTACGCCGCGCTCAAAAAACAGAAACCCGCGAATAATATCGAATGGTCCCCGGAGCGAGAGCGGGCATTCTCAGAAGTCAAGGCAGCCCTGGCAAATGCTGCGTTGTTGGCACATCCAGACCCAACAGCCCGCATAGCGCTCACTACTGACGCGTCAGATGTGGCCATAGGGGCGGTCGTGGAGCAGCATGTAGCCGGGGCTTGGCAGCCGCTCGCCTTTTTCAGCAGGACTTTGCGCGATAGTGAACGTAAATACAGCGCGTTTGACAGGGAGTTGCTGGCTCTCCACTTGGCCATTCGCCACTTCCAGTTCTGGCTGGAAGGGCGCCGTTTCACCGCGTTCGTTGACCACAAGCCACTAACATTTGCGATGGCCAAGGTTTCAGAACCGTGGTCGGGCCGGCAGCACAGACAGCTGGCCGCGATCTCAGAGTTTACTACCGATATTCAGCATGTGTCGGGTAAACTGAATGTAGTGGCAGACTGCCTCTCACACGCCGTGGCGGCCCCGGTCCGCGTGGGGATAGATTACACAGCCATGGCCGCGGAGCAGGTTAGTGACGCGGATGTGCGCGCGCTCCAGTCTGGACCAACAGAGTTAAGGCTGGACAGCAGGGTACTGCAAGACGGTATGCCCCCCCCCAATCTGCGATGTCTCCACTGGGCGACCGCGTCCCGTGGTACCGGCCACGTGGAGCCGCTGCGTTTTTGACTCTGTTCATTCTTCAGCGCACCCGGGAGTGCGCGCGTCAGTCAAGATGGTGGGAGAGAAATTTGCGTGGCCGAGCCTTCGCAAACAAGTGAAAGAGTGGGCAGCAGCCTGCATGGCGTGCCAACGAGCCAAAGTACACAGACACACGAAGGCTCCCTTGGAGCCGTTTCACATCCCGGCTAAGAGGTTCGACCATGTTCACGTGGACCTCGTGGGCCCCCTCCCGCCATCACAGGGGTGCACGCACCTTCTGACGATAGTGGACTGCACCACGCGCTGGCCGGAGGTGGTTCCATTGGCGTCAACCACAGCCGAGGAGGTGGCGCGCGCATTTTTAACGGCATGGGTGGCACGTTTTGGAGTCCCGTCGGACATTACGTCCGACAGAGGCCCTCAATTTGTTTCCAAACTTTGGTCAACAATGACCCGCAGCCTGGGTGTCACAATTCACCGCACAACCGCGTACAATCCACAGGCTAATGGGTTATGCAAACCTTTTCATAGGTCATTGAAAGCAGCTCTCAGGGCGTCACTGACGGATGCAAATTGGGTAGACAAGCTACCGTGGGTTTTATTGGGGTTATGTTCTGTGCCTAAAGAGGACTTGGAGACTTCCCCAGCTGAACTCGTTTTTGCGCAGCCACTTTGGCTGCCCGGGGAGTTTCTCCCAGATAATCCTGCGCCGGGCAGCTCCCTGTCTCAGCTTTTGCAGCGTAGCATTGACACAGGCACGCTGCCGGGCCCTGCCCACCACAGTTTTCCGTGCATTTTTGTACCTAAAACTTTGAAAAACGCGGAGTTTGTTTTTGTCAGACACGATGCACATCGCCCCCCACTGCGACCACCTTATGATGGACCGTTCAGAGTGCTGGAAACAGGGGACAAGCATTTTTTGCTAGATTTGGGGGGTAGGAGGGAAAAGGTTGGCATAAACAGACTCAAACCCGCTTTTGTTGTGGCGGACGAGCAAGTGCTGTTGGCGAGGGCCCCTCGGCGTGGAAGACCCCCACAGGGAGCTTCCCAGAGTAGAATTTCCCCAGAATACCCGCAGGGACAGACAAAAGGTTTTCACCCCCAAACAGCAGCTCCCCAGCATGACAGCGCCGCGGAGGCGGTGAATCCTGGTTACAGCAGATACGGGAAAAGACTGAAGCCCAAGCAGCATGTGGATTGATGTGTAATGATTCTGTCACAGCATACAGACTGTTACTCTTTTGTTCAATCCAATATGCTCGGGGGGGGGGGGGGGGGTGGCTGCACATGGCCAAAACTAATGTGATGCATCTTAGATAAGAACAAAGAGCAGAGTTTCCTTGGAGATAACAGGAAGTTGTGAAAGTGTGATCTTTTGTGTGTCAGAGACTGCTAGGAGGATCCTTTGTGTGCCAGAGACTGCGAGAGGGATGTTAAGGGATTAAGGAAGTGAATGCAATGTGGCCTTTGATGTGAATGCAATGTGACCTTTGTTATGTAGAAGGACCTGAGTATTTAAGAGAAGAGTTCTGTGTGAGATGTCCTCTTTTTCACTACGCTCATGTTGGAGGTGTGTAATAAACTGCTTGAGACAAACCTGCCTCGTCATTTACACACTCCACAATAGAATAGTTACAGTAGGGGATTTTAATATACATGTTGAAGTAGATAGTGACCGTCTTAATAATGCATTTAATTCAATATTAGTCTCGATGGGGTTGTCCCAGAAAGTAGAAAATTCTACCCATTATCTCCACCACACATTGGGCCTTATTCTGACATATGGCATAGAAATAGAAAATGTGGTAGTGTCTCCTCATAATCCTGTACTGTCAGACCATTGTCTGTTAACCTTTGATTTCACTATTCCTGACTATTTGATTCCTAAAGAACAATATTACTACAGCAGATGTCTTTCAGATGATGATGTTACCAAATTTATGCAGATTGTCTCCTCCATGCCATGTGTCAACACAAAGGAAATAAGCAATGGAGAGCTTGCTCCTTTCGTAATTGATAGCATGGTAGATAGTGTTACAGCTTCTCTGCATCAGACTCTAGACTTGGTGGCCCCTTTAAAAAAGAAAAAGTCCAATCAGAGATTTCAAACCCCTTGGTTTAACACAGAAACTCATAGCTTAAAACAGAAGACTCGTCAATTAGAAAGAAAATGGTGTTCCACTAATTTAGATGAAATCTATTTAGCTTGAAGAAATCATCTTTTAATTTATAAAAAAGCTCTTAGAAAAGCTAGAACAAGTTATTACTCTGCATTAATAGAAGAGAGCAAGAATAATCCCAGGTTTCTTTTCAGCACTGTAGCCAGGCTGACAAAGAGTCAGGACTCTGTCAATCCTCGCATCCCCCTAGAGCAGGGGTGGGCAGCGAGGGCCATTCCACTGCAGATTTTCTGTTCCACCCAGTCTCTTCGGCAGGTGTTTGCTCTGATCACCTTCAAGGATTGCTAATCGGTGAAAGCACCTGCTGACGAGACTGGGTGGAATAGAAAACCTAGAGTGGAATGGCCCTCCATGGCACATGATTGCCCACCCCTGCCCTAGAGCTTACTAGTCAGGACTTTATGAACTTTTTGAATCATAAAATTTCATCTATTAGAGATAAAATCAGTCAGATTCTTCCCACCGTAAACTTAAGTACAGTAACTACTACAACTCCATCAATTGATATCTGTTTGGATAAGTTTACTCCAATTGACCTTGTAGAGTTAAGATAAAATAACTTCCTCATCCAAGCCTTCAACTTGTCTTTTAAACTCTATTCCTACCAGGTTATTTAAAAAAGGCTTCCCATTTATTGATAGCCGTATTCTTCAAGTAATCAACTCTTCTTTAACATTAGGCCATGTACCGCAGGCTTTTAAAACTGCTGTAATTAAACCCTTACTCAAAAAGCCAGCGCTCATCTGCCTTTCATTTCAAAAATCTTAGAAAGAGTTGTTGCTATGCAATTATTTAAATTAAATTAAATTAAATTAAAATTAATTAAATTAAATCACCCTTATTGTCATTCAACCGTACAACCAATCATGTACAGTAGAACGAGATTGTGTTTTACCTATCTACTGTGTTAATCACACACACCCCAGTGCAGAATCAGAGGGCCGCTGCCATGCAAGGCGCCGCCACAGATTTGCCTCCTCCATTCCATTATTGCTGAGCACCAAGCTGGATGGCAGGAAGTTCCACTTTTATATGGTCTTCGGCATGACCCAGCCGGGATTTGAACCCCTGCCTCCCGGGTGTGGGGCGGGTGCTCTACCAACTGAGCCACCACTCCGCTATTTGACCACTTGCAGGGAAATGGTTTATTTGAAGAGTTTCAATCTGGGTTCAGAATCCATCATAGTACTGAAACAGCCTTAGTGAAGGTCACTAATGACCTCCTTATTGCATCTGATAATGAACTTGTTTTTGTACTTGTCCTTTTAGATCTTAGTGCAGCCTTTGATACTATCGACCATGATATTCTATTTGATAGATTAGAACACTATGTTGGACTTAATGGAACTTTGCTTCAGTGGTTTAGATCTTATTTGTCTAATAAACTTCAGTTTGTTCATGTCAGTAATGAGTTTTCTTCCAACTCTAAGCTCAATCATGGAGTTCTCTAGGTCCTACTCTTTTTAGTTTATATATGCTTCCATTAGGCAACATCATTAGAAAGCACTGTATACATTTTCATTGTTATGCAGATGACACACAATTATACTTGTCAATGAAGCCAGATGATAGTAACCAATTAGCCAAGTTAGACGCCTGTCTTAAGGAAATCAAAGCTTGGATGACTTGTAATTTTCTGCTATTAAACTCAGATAAGACTGAAGTCATTCTTGTTGGTCCAAAAAACATTAGAAATACCTTTCCAAATCAAACTCTTAGTTTGGATGTGTCTACTCTTTCTCTGAATAGTTCTGTGAGGAACCTTGGAGTTATTTTTGATCAAGATCTGTTTTTCAATTCACATACAGTATTAAATTTGTTTCTAAGACTGCCTTCTATCATTTGCGTAATACTGCCAAGATTAGGAGCCTCTCATCTCAGAGTGATGCTGAGAAACTGATCCACGCTTTTGTTAGCTCTAGATTAGACTATTTTAACTCTTTATTACCAGGTTGTCCTAAAATATCTTTAAAAAGTCTTCAGTTGACACAAGATGCTGCTGTAAGAGTTTTAATAGGTACTAGAAAGAGAGATCATATCTCTCCAGTTCTGGCCTCCCTTCATTGGCTTCCCATAGAGTTTAGAATTAAGTTAAAATCCTTCTTCTCACTTACAAAGCTCTTACCAATCAGGCCCCTTTTTATTTAAAAGATCTGCTATTACCCTATTACCCTAACAAAGCACTACGCTCCCAAAATGCTGGATTACTTGTAATACCTAGAATCTCCAAAAGTACAATGGGAGGCAGAGCCTTCAGCTATCAAGCTCCTTTCCTGTGGAACCAGTTACCAATCTGGATTCGGGAGTGAGACTCGATCTCTGTTTTTAAGAATAGGGTAAAAACCTTCCTTTACGATTAGGGAGGGATCATGTGTCTCTAAACCCTCCCTTAGTTCTGCTGCTAATAGATTTAGACTGCTGGGGGACCTCCAATAATGTATTTGGCTTCACTCCTTTAATGTTTGCTCTCTATATGTTTGTTCTTGTCATCTTCTCTATCCCCTCACTCCCCGGCCAGTCGGAGCAGATGACTGCCCCTCCCTGAGCCTGGTTCTACTTGAGGTTTCTTCCTGTTAAAAGGGAGCGGTTTCCCCTACATTTGAAAGTGCTATGAGATGACTACTGTTGTGAAATGGTGCTATATAAATAAAGTTGAATTGAACTGAGAGGAACGCACATCAACAACAAAGTTTCTCTTCAAATCTAGAGTCCGTTTCTGCTGTTTGACTTCCCAGTTTTTACTCCTTTTCCACGAAGATGCTTCTGCCCCTGTAAAAGAAAGTATGTATGTATGACTCATGTATGTTTTTATTCTCGTTTTCCACCTCCTCGTTGTCTTCTTCGTCTACTGATGTATGCTGTGTCGATATCGTCACCTCGTGATTGGGACGTTCAGTCTTGCGCATGCGCTTTTCAACGCGTTCAGGTCGTAGGCAGGCGGCGCGGTCACAAAGTTTGGGCTGCACGCAGTCGTCCACGGTTGGGCACTCTGGACACTAGCGGAGTGGAGACGATGATGTAAATTTCATCACAGGAGGTTTCCGGTTACACATACGCGGACAGCAGAAGTGTAGCATGAAGCAAGCTTAACCCCCTTGATATCCCATGTATGTCAAGTTCTTATCAACTGATTTTTTTAACAACAGATTGTTTCCTGAGCAGAATTAGGAAGAATGCTTTTCTTAACCACTGATTTTTTTACCACGCTTTTTGAGTAAAGAGAGGATTTGACTGAGAATGTTACTGCATCCTGCTACAATGATGGCTTATCAGCAACAAGGAGGCCACACAATAAATGATGCCCTAATTAATTTTCTATTTTAAAGCCTCAGTAGGTGATGCATTCAAAAGGCAAAAACAATCTGGCTTCCCTCAGCTTAGGAAACATGGAACTGCTCCCGACAGAACAATGCTTGAACTCATGTGTGGGCTGTGCATTAAGTGGATTATGGCAACTCAGCAGTAAACTTGATCTTAGATTTACTAAGTGAACTGCTTTTTTCATGCCTCAGAAGTCTTTCAGAAACACTTCTTGCTGTTTTCTATTCAAAATATGTTTAATTTGGCATCAACAACTGATATATAGACAGTGCTGTTATGAATACATTTAAACTGATTCCCAACAGCCAATCACAGGGTGCTTTGTTACTTGGTGGCTAAAGTCATGCACTGTGATTGGCTAATAGGATTCTGGCTGCAAAAGCTTTCTAGTGTTTCTTCCAGGAATAGGAAAGTTACATAGTGCTGGTGCAGTTGATGTAGGCCCTGCCATGATCGAAGTAGCATACCCATGGTCAAAAGCTGACGCGCCATCAAAACAATTCTGGAAACATTATTTTGAGGTGAAAATCTTACATCATCACTCTATCACTCTTCACTCTATTAAAGCAAGAAATCTGTGTGTGTTTGTGTGTGTCTATGACGTTTATAGGACATCATAGGACGGCCTATGATCTCTGCCTGAACATCATAGGATGTCCTATGAACTCAGGCATCATAGGACTCGCGATGCCGTCATAAAAATATGTCTATATGACGGCACATAGACAAATGTGTCTTTATGTCATATCGACCATCACTCACAATGCCTAGAGTAATGTGTCTTTATGATGTCATATGGCTCAAAATTGGCAAAGTGAATAAGTCACAGGGCCAGTCTTTACAGCACGTTTGTGTTTTCTGCACAACACATTTCTGCACAACACATTTCTGCAGCCATGGCCAATTCTACGTTGCCATGAGCAGAGTTGCCAGATCAAGCAGTCTTCGTATTCTTGCTCAAGATGAAGAAACTAAGCAAAAGCGTCGCTTTCTCAGCAATGTCGTTTTTAAAGAGGTGCTGACACAGTAAAAATGTGTAACCTTGAAGAATGCCAGTCTACACTACAAATGCGTAAAATGCCAAGCAAAGCGCCGATTTTCTCCGGGTGCTCCCGTTTCCTGGGTTCTATGGGCATGCATGGGCCTTCCTGAACAGGGCCGAAAGCCACTTTTTGCTCAGATCTATTATCATGATCCTGCCCATGAACTGGAATTACTACACACCTATCCCTCAACCAGTGGTCTCAACGAAGAAGAAGAAGACCCACCAGATGGAGAGCAATAGAATGAGAAGAACTGCTGTACATCAGAAAAGATGCCGTGAACATGAAACAGCTCAGGTTCCAGCTGTACGCCGCAGGCATGACTGAACAATACAGCCGTCTGAGACAGGAGGAAACCCTTCAGCAACGGGCATGCAGAGGTGTGTGTGTGTGTGTGTGTGTGTGTGTGTGTCACGATCATAGGACCGTGTGACCGTGTTATGGTATGTGTTGCTATGGCAACCATGTCAAAGATCAAAGGCAGGCATCACCACGGTTACTGTTGCCATGGTAACCATGTCAAAGATCAAAGGCAGGCATGCAGTAAGTGTTATACGGGCATGCACAGGTACCATACTTTCTACAGGCATGCAGAAATGCTTACACTTGCTTTCTACGGGCATGCAGAAATACTTGCTTATACTTGGCTTCTACGGGCATGCACGGGTATGCATTAGTTGTGTTGATTTAAGGAACTGTACGATGTCAGTACCATTGCAAATCTCTTTACATAATGAATGGGAAGTGGGAAGCCAAAAGTGCAGCGGACATGTGCAAAATAAATCCATAATCCAAGAAGACGCAGGTAGGCAGGTGACAAGATAAACCATGCCGTCATTAGGAACCATGTTTTCTCTAGAACAAAATAACAGAACTAGGAGGGGGAAAAAACTCACTAGCAGTTTCCATGTTAACAGCCACCACCCTGGCTTCATGCTAAACTCCAAACATCACATTCATCTTTAATTAATTTGCTTCCATTTTAGCCTTCTCTTATCTCACAAATCAAACCAATTATAGCTTTAGCAGAAAGCATTTTTATTCGATCAACAACACAAGATGGTAATTATACAGTGATTAACACTCTCCAATCCCCTAATCTAGACTAACTTTAACTTGATTCAGCACAGCAGGAGGAGGTGCCCTGCTGCTTCTACAATGGGGGTTCATTAGCTCCCTGCACCCTGCCGAGACGAAACACCCAAGTACTGATATTAAACACAAGTCATGCCGAAGCTGTTTACTTTGCCTCACAGCTTTTAAGTGGATTCTAAAAATGTAAGAGGCAAAAAAAAACAAACAAACCATGCACCGTGCAATTTGAAAGAAAAACTTAATGATACATTTTACTGAAAAAAAAAGTAGGCAGAAATGGACTAAGACAACCAGGGTCCGTATGCACAAGGTATCCAAGTGCTAAGAATTACTCCTAGTGATGTAATTCTCAGAAAATTCTCAGAATTGATATTTTCTAAGATTTTCCCACAAAATTTAGTAGAAATACCTAGTAAAACAAGTTATTTAGAAAGCATCTTAGCCCTGAAAAATGCTCCTAGGCCAAAAACATGGTAGGAGGAGTGAGGAGTATTTTAAATGATTTAGGAGTTTCTTAACAGGACGAGAAAATGGAGAAAAGATGGAGACAAAGGAGACAAGTTTTTGAAACAATGAATGACGACAAGCTCATTAAACATTATAGGTTAGATCATGTTGGGATAATGCATAACACGATAATACTACCCAAAGTTACAGGGTACTTCACGTACAGGTGCTTCTTCTTCTAGATTTGATTAGCGGTTGGCAACCAGCTTACAGGTGCATTATCACCACCGTAGGTGGTGATAATGCACGATGGTCCTACGATCGTAGGACCATCGTAGGTCCTACGATAATCAGACATCACTCAATAACTTGTTCTTCTTCTTTTAGATTTGATTGGCGGTTGGCAACCAGCCTACAGGGGCATTACCGCCACACACTCTATATATGGCTGTCTTTCTGTGTCTGTTTTTCCTCATAGCTTTGTGACGTTTTTGTTCTACAGCAGCACCCCCAGGTGCTTCTCAATAAATTAGAATATCATCGAAAAATTGATTTCAGTAATTCAATTCAAAAAGTTCTTTTAGATTTGATTGGCAGTTGGCAACCAGCTTACAGGTGCATTACCTTCTTCTTTCCGATTTGATTGGCAGTTGGCAACCAGCCTACAGGTGCATCACCGCCACGTACCCCACTATATATCATCACTCTATCTGGTCAGGAGCTGTAGTCCTTACAAATTCATCACGCTATACATCCAGCATCGCTCTATATCTTGGTATAAGGAGTTCTGAACAACTCCTTATGTGTGAAAAAATTATCCGTCCTCATGCGAGGAATGGCTACCGCCACATACTTCACTTCCCCATGTGTGAAAAAAAATTAGCTGTAGTCCTTCTTCTTCTTCTTCTTCTTCTTCTTTTAGATTTGATTGGCGTTTGGCAACCAGCTTACAGGTGCATTACCGCCACATACTTCACTCTATCTGGTCAGGAGCTGTAGTCCTATCATCATTGCTGTGTCCAATTGAACCTCAACCCTATCTTCAGACATTACTCTTCTTTGTCTCCTCGTACTTCACTCTATATCATCACTTTACATATCTTGGCCGTGGTGCCATGGCCAAGAGATTTCAAAGTCCTCTACTGCCACCAACTGTTCTGTTCATCTTTAGCTCTTAATAACCTCTCAGCTGTAGTCCTTCCGCCACATACTTCACTTTATATCATCACTATCTGGTCAGGAGCTGTACTCTTACCCCAATTCAAAAAGTCTTCTTCTTCTTCTGCTTTTAGATTTGATTGGCAGATGGCAACCAGCAAAGTGAAACGTGTATCACTCTATATATGATATACTGTAGATGTGTGTCTGTGTGTCACGGCCATAGGACTCGCTAAAAGATTGTAGGACTGCCTATGATGTTCCTGTGATCTCTACATGATGTCTATACGACATCATATTGACACTGTCACGACCACAGGACTCGCTAAAAGATCATAGGATCACCTATGATGTTCCTATGATCTCAACATGCTGACTTTATGACATCATATAGACACCATAGTATAGAGTGATTCAAGAAAATCTGTGTGTGTGTGTGACAGATCAAAGGCAGGCATCACTTACGATCATAGGACTCGCTATGTCATTATCAAACATCATAGGACTCACTATGACATCAAAGATCACATGCAGGCATCAAAGGACTCGCTATGACATCAGCCTATGGTGTCCATACAGAAAGACAGGTGCCACGGCCTGGCTGGCTGGCACAGCTATTGACGCCCCTGAGGACACAGTCCAAGGACAGATAATTTTTTTCACAAATAAGTAGTTGTTCAGAACTCCTTGTAAGAACTCCTTATACAAAGCTATAGAGTGATGAAAATCAAGTCAGTGGCGGTAATGCACCTGTAAGCTGGTTGCCAATTGTTGGGTGTATCAGGGATGACAGAGAGGAGGAATATCGGAGACTGGTAGGGGACTTTGCTGCATGGTGCCACACTAACCACCTACAGCTCAACACCTCTAAGACGAAGGAGCTGGTTATTGATTTTGGGAGGTCTAGACCAAGACCTCAACCAGTCCTGTTAGAGGGAGCTGAGGTGGAGGTTGTGGATTCATACAAATATCTCCGGTTGTGGTTGGATAATAAATTGGATTGGACAACATACATTAGCCACTTGTATGGGAAGACACAAAGTAGGATGTACTTCCTAAGGAGACTGCGGTCCTTCAACATCTGCAGCAAACTTCTGCGGATGTTCTACCAGTCGGTGGTTGCCAGCGTCCTCTTTTACTCTGTGGTGTGCTGGGGGGGGCAGTATATCCAAGAAGGATGCGTCCAGACTGGATAAACTGATCAGGCGGGCCGGCTCTGTGGTCGGCGCGAAGCTGGACACCCTGGTGACGGCGGCAGACATGAGGACTCTGGATAAACTGTTGGATATAATGGACAACGTCAGCCACCCTCTGCACACCGTCATCAGTGACCAGAGGAGCTTGTTCAGTGAAAGACTGCTCCTTCCCAAGTGTCGGACCAACAGGCTCAAGAACTCTTTTGTCCACCATGCCATCACACTCTGTAACTCCTCACTTGGGGAGGGGGGGACATAGAGTACAGAGGACAGTAGGGCATTCATAGTGCAATAATCTTAACCATACTTGTACAAGCCATATTTAGCCTTATATTTATATTGTGTATATTATGTTAAGTGTTTATTTTTTGCTTTTTTGCTTTTCTGATCTGTATGCTCCTTTTATGTGCTGCTGGAAATTTTAAATTTCCCAGAGGGAGTCATCCCAAAGGGATTAATAAACTTAAGTCTAAGTCTCTAAGTCTAATTGCCAATCAAATCTAAAAGAAGAAGTAGTATATGGTGACATCAACAAAGATCATAGGACTCGCTATGACATCATCAAAGATCAAAGGCAGACATTACTGAACGAGTGGTGAAGTGCTTGCTTACACCTGCTTTCTACGGGCATGCAGAAATGCTTATACTTGGTTGAACAGGTAGGCACTAGTTATAGTCATTACACACAGAGAGATACAGTGGGGCAAAAAAGTATTTAGTCAGACACCAATTGTGCAAGTTCTCCCACTTAAAAGATGAGAGAGGTCTCCAATTTTCATTATAGGTATACCTCAACTATGAGAGACAAAACGAGAAAAAAAAAATCCAGAAAATCACATTGTCTGATGTTTAAAGAATTTATTTGCAAATTATGGTGGAAAATAAGTATTTGGTCAATAACAAAAGTTCATCTCAATACTTTGTTATATACCCTTTGTTGGCAATGACAGAAGTCAAATGTTTTCTGTAAGTCTTAACAAGGTTTTCACACACTGTTGCTGGTATTTGGGCCCATTCCTCCATGCAGATCTCCTCTAGAGCAGTGATGTTTTGGGGCTGTCGCTGGGCAACACGGACTTTCAACTCCCTCCAAAGATTTTCTATGGGGTTGAGATCTGGAGACTGGCTAGGCCACTCCAGGACCTTGAAATGCTTCTTACAAAGCCACTCCTTCGTTGCCCGGGTGGTGTGTTTGGGATCATTGTCATGCTGAAAGACCCAGCCACGTTTCATCTTCAATGCCCTTGCTGATGGAAGGAGGTTTTCACTCAAAATCTCACGATACATGGCCCCATTCATTCTTTCCTTTACACGGATCAGTCGTCCTGGTCCCTTTGCAGAAAAACAGCCCCAAAGTATGATGTTTCCACCCCCTTGCTTCACAGTAGGTATGGTGTTCTTTGGATGCAACTCAGCATTCTTTCTCCTCCAAACATGACAAGTTGACTTTTTACCAAAAACTTCTATTTTGGTTTCATCTGACCATATGACATTCTCCCAATCCTCTTCTGGATCATCCAAATGCTCTCTAGCACACTTCAGACGGGCCTGGACAGGTACTGGCTTAAGCAGGGGGACATGTCTGGCACTGCAGGATTTGAGTCCCTGGTGGCGTAGTGTGTTTCTGATGGTAGCCTTTGTTACTTTGGTCCCAGCTCTCTGCAGGTCATTCACTCGGTCCCCCCCGTGTGGTTCTGGGATTTTTGCTCACCGTTCTCGTGATCATTGACCCCACAGAGTGAGATCTTGCGCGGAGCCCCAGATCGAGGGAGATTATCAGTGGTCTTGTATGTCTTCCATTTTCTAATAATTGCTCCCACAGTTGATTTCTTCACACCAAGCTGCTTACCTATTGCAGATTCAGTCTTCCCAGCTTGGTGCAGGTCTACAACTTTGTTTCTGGTGTCCTTTGACAGCTCTTTGGTCTTGGCCATAGTGGAGTTTGGAGTCTGACTGTTTGAGGATGTGGACAGGTGTCGTTTATACTGATAACGAGTTCAAACAGGTGCCATTAATACAGGTAACGAGTGGAGGACAGAGAAGCCTCTTAAAGAAGAAGTTACAGGTCTGTGAGAGCCAGAAATCTTGCTTGTTTGTAGGTGACCAAATACTTATTTTCCACCATAATTTGCAAATAAATTCTTTAAACATCAGATAATGTGATTTTCTGGATTTTTTTTCCTCATTTTGTCTCTCATAGTTGAGGTATACCTATGATGAAAATTGGAGACCTCTCATCTTTTAAGTGGGAGAACTTGTACAATTGGTGGCTGACTAAATACTTTTTTGCCCCACTGTATATTTCAAGTGTTTATTACCTTCCCCAAAGGAGGTAATGTAATTGGAGTAGTTTGCCTGTTTGTTGTTAGCAAGATTGCACAAAAACCACTGTACGGATTTCAATGAAAATTTCACCAGAGGTGGCCCTTGAACCATTAAATTTTGGTGATGATCTCAGAATGCATACCTCCACCAAGGACCTTGTTTGTATTTGTGCAGCAGGATTACACAAAAACAACTGGATGGATTTGGATGAAATTTTCACCATAGGTGGTCCTTGGGCTACAAAGGAATCCATTACATTTTGGTGATGATCCTAGAATGTATACCTCCGCCAAGGCTCTTATCTCCTCACAGTGTGTTAGCAAGAATCCTCCAAAACTACTCGATAGACTTTGATGTAATTTTCACCAGAACTGGCTCCTGGCCTAAACACAAACCCATTACATTCTTCTAGCTCATCCGAGCTAGGAGGAGGCTAAAAGCTAGAAGCTAATCAGCTAATGGCTAACTGACGGAAGAGGGAGGGCGGTGTTGAATAGGTGAAGGATGTTTTAGAGTTATAGGCTTTAAATCTGAGCATTTCAAGAAAGCCAGGAAAAAGACCAAACAGATTTCCTTCAATTAAAAAATTAAAGAAAATGTGAACAAAATATGTCACAAACATTTCATTAAGACATACGTGAGCTGTTAAAATGTGGATAAAGTGTAGTCAATAACCCCTTTAAACTAAGACAGGAGCTCTCCTAGAGGACTTTCAGAATGTTTGAGCATACAGGCCCAGATCACCATGGAATTTCAGTCCTTTTGCCCAGTTTCCTTGTCCATACAGTGGAGACAAAGAACAAAAAAGGGTGCAAAGTTTTTACCAAACATTGATAATGAACTCTAATAACTTGACCTAATGCTGTATGTCTACACCAGCAGCAAAAATAAGAAAGAATATGAACTTGTACCGAGATTTCAGAGAATTAATTTTAGTGAAAACACCTTGACCTCCCATGCCAATGCACATGATGATGCGGTTTGTACTAGCAACATCACCTCTCTTAAGGCCCTTATCACTTAACGCTTCATCAGCATTTGAGAGGAAAGGGACATCAGATATAGATAAAGAGCCTTCAGGTAAGTATTCTCACATAAAATTACTCTTGTCTGCATAATGGCAACAGAACGATTGCAAAATAAGCTGCTCTTCCCTTTTTTCCTCCAACACTCATGTTGGGACTAGGGATGTTAATGATTAATTGACTTCTGATTAACTGTCAATAAGAATTTAAGTTGACTAAATTAAGTTAGTTGTCAATTAAGCTTATTCTATGAAATGTAGTGGTGTCGCCGTCCAGGCGGGGGAGTACGCAGTCACCCACTGCTGCATTTCAACCGAAAAAGAAGAAGAAGACGCTAAGCCCCCAGAGCACATGCGCTATGCAAAGTGAACAAACTTGCCCTTCCGGGTTAGGAGAATCACAACAAGTTCCAGCGGCACGTTCCAACGTACACCTGCCACCTACTTCAAATCAACAGGGCAGAGAAATGGACTGCAGCAAGTAAAATGACTACATGAGCACAAAAACCCATCCCTGCTGCTAAATGGAAAAGCAGACCGGAATCAAATTCCTATTGAGGGAAACAGATAACAGAGGGAGCCCAGATCGTTCTGGGTTTGCCTGGATTGCCGGGGTACTGTGATAATGTTTAACATGCAACAGATGAAGCAGCTTACAATTTATTTTCCTGTTAAAACAGTCAACTAGTGCATCTCAGTAAATTAGAACATGAAAGTTTTAATACAACTAAAAAAGATACATTTTACGATATTGGTAATAGTTTTTAAAATAAATTTAAAAAAAATCATTACATTTGTATTTTACTGAGATATACCAGCACATAGTACACACCATAACAGTGCAAAATTTGCTAAACTACAAAAAATGCCATTGTCTGTAGTAAAAAAAATGCAAATGGTACAATAAATCATTGAAGAATATAATGTTCATGTTTTATTCAGTATATGAAAAACAGCAACTTTTTACGTGTTAACAATAGACCGTATTGTACTGAAGGAAATTCAGATTCTCAGGAAAAATGCCACTTATCAATTAATTGTTAAATCAATCAATAAGGTGAATCAATTATCAACTAATGAATTAATCGATAATTTGCATCCCTAGTTGGGACATTGCCGTTTTTATGATCCATACAGTGAGAGACTCAACACCATGGTTTACGTCTTCAAAATCAAACCCTCTTTTCTCACCTTTACTCTGTTACAAGTCATTGCCAATTTACTACTTCCTGCATAAACCACAATAATAGTGCAGACATGACAGCAGGTCAAACAGGCTTCTGTTTTAAATGTGGCAATGCTAAATAAAAAAGTAATGACAAACAGGACAAAGAAAAACCTGTTGAGTTTACAGTAAAAACAGCGCCATGTTAGTTTTATAAATGGCACATAAAGAAGCACTTGCAGAATTCCAATAATGGCTATAAACAGAGACGGAGTGGTTTAATAATTAAGTAGCAGAATTAATGTGCTCCTAAAACGTATCCCTCCACAATATATTCTACCCCAGGGCAACAAATGAGGTCATTTATGATTAAATTAGAATTAATAACAGAGTACAGTTGTTCAGGTATATGGCATGCCATCTCAGTCTGGGTGGGCTTATACTTTATCCTTTTAATATGGCTTAGCCTTTATGTAAAGGCACACCTCCAGGCTGTAATAACAGGCAATCAAAGAAATATTCTTAATCAATAGCCACATCAGGGTTATGGCAGCATATACTGTAAGTAATGAGTTGCATATCTGAATGCAAAGCTGTCATCTACAGATTCAACCCCCTTTCTTTAAAGCAGTGTCTATGGATACGGAACCGTACCCATAGAGTTTTTACTACAAATACGACTCAAATCTGATTGGCCAGTACGTTCTATTAATGGGTATCTTAAAAGCAGCAGGCGAGAGGCATGGAAATCTGAGCCATTTATTTGTTTCAAAATTTTAATTAATATCTATTTACTACCTTTTTAATCTTACCCACTTGCTAACCTCTTAATTTTAACTCTAAATTTCATCTCATATCAAGTAAAATGGTATGAGCAAAGTGCTGATAGCAAGATGCAAACCAGCAACTTTCTGATCACAGGCCCACCATACTATCCACCTAAGCCACAGTGGCAGCTGGCTTGGGAGTTGATCTGAAAAGGCTTTGTTGGACTGTCAGCTCTTCTGTAGCAATAAACATTTCGTACAGGGATACAGCTTCCATATCCATAGCCACTGCCTTTTGTTAACATGAGGTGGCAATCTTACAGTCGGTGCAACATGACCAGGAGCCCTGGAGTTTGTCCCTAAAAATACTGTAAGTAAAACAAGCACTGCTAGATTTGGATAATGTGTAAGAGCATGCAAATGGGTAATAATTAGCTACATTTGATCAAGTAGCTACATGTACCCAAGTAACTTTAAAAAAAGTACTTTACTGAGTAGTTTTGCTGCAGAATATCTATTACACTTACTTTAGTACATTTATGAAGAAGAAAAACATTTGTTTAACCTTTACTACTTTATGTATGGTTTTGGTTATATTAGAAGATGACATATACATTTTATTAAAGAGAAAAAATACTCCCAATTTGACAAGAATTAAATCACTAATTTGTATGAACATGTCACAAATTTATTTTTTAAAAAGCACAAATTTATAAGGGTTGTAAATTTAAGATTAAATTCAAGAAAAAAAAGGTATGTTAAAAAAATACATATTTTACGTTTCAAATTTAAACTGGCACTTGCTACACAAGCACCTTTTTACATCTACTATAACACTTGAGTAACTAGAAAAGCACTCGGAGAGCGCAGACCTCCGCCAAGTACCTCAGTTCCCCCTAATAATGGGATTTTCCCAAAATATAATAGTCCTACATTTATTTTATGTATATTTTCAGATTCCTTGACCGTGAAAACATACCTTTAGCAACTGGATTCACATTGATATCTTTATTAGTTCAGTCGTTATTGACAAAAATCACTTTTTCAGTAATGGCAGTTTTCTTCTGGGTATAGCTCCACAGCTTTTGAAGATACAACAAATCCATTGGCACACTGCTGATTCCTCAGTGTCTTGGCTATATTTTGGTGTTTGTTGTATGTTTATATCTTAATTTGTTACCTTACAGTGATGAAAATTCCAAAGATCCCCTATTATTTCCTGTTGTGGATCACAGTATCCGATTTTTTGCAGGATCCGGATCAGTCTTTGATATTTCCTAGAACCTATTGGGATCTTATCCTGTATTTTTTTTTTTTTTTTTGGCAAGCGTCCTGACCATTTATTGTGGAGTTACATACACACATGGTCAAAATGGCTCTATCTTGCAATAATAAAAAATTCTTTAAAAAATTCCTGGATCCAGACGGTGATCCCGATCACTCCCAAAATCTAATCATTTCTTCCTTGTCCCATTTGGGACTTGTCCTGAAAATTTCGTCAAAATCCGTTCATAGCTTTCTGAGTTATGTTGGTAACAGGCAGAAAGACAAACAGACAAAGCCCGGTAAAAACATCACCTCCTTGGCGAAGGGAATGAATATGTTAAGGCAACTTTTCGTGGCGTCGGCCATCGTTTGTGGCCACTGCGCCCACCTCTGGCCACGCAGGCCAACCCCGCGGACGCCCGACGGCAGCTGCCGCTAAACAGTAACTTTCCAACAGCTGTAATAAAAGCGTTTCCCACAATGAATGGCTCACCTCTAAAGCCCAAGTCAATGTGTAAGCTGAATTGAAAACTAAGCCTTTGGAGTCATTCTGACATCACGCACTGCAAATAATATGGAGACAGAGGTGAGGACAGCACACAAATGTCAGGCCCTTTACTTCGAAACGGGCTCCACCATCACTTGAAGGAGCAGAGCGACGTTTTCGGCTGACAGGAACGACGCACCTGGACACACCTGCCACCGGCGAGGGGGGGGAGGGGGAGGGTTTCGACTGACTCACCTGAGCAACAACAGAAAAAAAATCTATGATACCAAAAAGTTGGCAGCTATCCACTTCGACAGCGACCACTTGCTACCTCTCGGCAGGGCTGTGCAGGAGTTAAATCGTCCGCCACGTCGAGTGAGGAACCAAAAAAAACAACAACAAAAAAGGCAGAGTTCAACTACACCTGTCGACACACGCACTTGTTAATTCGCCCGCTTGGTCTGCCTTACCTGGGCACTGGAGTAGAAAGCTCGGGTGACAGGTCGGAGTCGAGACTGCAGCAGGCTTCTGTTCATAAAAAAAAAAAAAAAAATGTCTCCTGAAGAGAATTTCAAGTGACAGCGACAGAGCGGCAGCCGCGGGTAAAAGTGTCCCCCGAGCACACGGAGCGTGAATCGGTCCCTACTTCTGCCCAGGCGGACTCAGAGGCGGAGCTACCAGGTTGGAAGACGGAAACGCAGGGAGTGGCGGGGGAAGGAAAAAACCTGACGGTGGGAAGGTGGAACAGCCCATACAGGTAGGCCGACTTTCCCGTCTCAGCGGCAGGGCGCTTCTCTGTTCGTGCCGTCAGCTTTCAGAGGGCTTTACACAGCAGCGTCCAAGTGTCAGGTCGTGAGCTGA
Organism: Pholidichthys leucotaenia; assembly: GCA_020510985.1. Taxonomy (NCBI): domain Eukaryota; kingdom Metazoa; phylum Chordata; class Actinopteri; order Cichliformes; family Pholidichthyidae; genus Pholidichthys; species Pholidichthys leucotaenia. The sequence continues at coordinate 173,792,953 of CM035848.1, read as the reverse complement.
GCCAACCGCCCCATAAACCAACAAAGGTGTATTATTAGTATTGCTTACAAGAATAAAAATGGACAGTTTATAAGAAAGATGTGGCAAAATGACAGAAAGAAGCAGCCCGCTGATAACTAGAAAAGCACTCGGAGAGCGCATACCTCCGCCAAGGCTCCTCCCGTCCCTCATGGATCACCTCCGAAATGTAATGGGTTTGTGTGTAGGTCTAGAGCCACTTCTGGTGAAAATTGCATCAAAGTCTGTCCATTAGTGTTGGAGTGTTGTTGCTAACACTCTGTGAGAAGCAGTGTTGGGCAAGTTACTAAAAAATAGTAACAAATTACAGTTACTAGTTACTTCTTTTCAAAAGTAATTGAGTTACTTTACCAATTACTCCATGATTAAAGTAACCAGTTACTTGGAAAAGTAACTTTCACATTACTTTTAAATGCATACTTAAATCATCTTGCACACATAGCAAGATAATTTAATTAATGGATTATATTACAGGCTTATTAATGTCAGGCTGAAAACAGACTGAGACAGAGCTTTTAGAACACATTCAGTTTGCTTTATCCTGCCTTGAGAGCTCTTACTGTGGGAAAAATCTGAAGAAAATCAGCATGATATTGCCAGCAATTTCCTCATTTTGGAATGAGAGTTAGCAACTCTCATTCCAATCGTCACTTCCTTGTGGTAGGGATCGTCACTTCCTTGTGGTAACGTATCGTCACTTCCTGTTTTGCTGTCTGCCTGTGTGGTTTGCTCTCTAGCTATGGCTACTACCTCTCTTTCCTCTCCTCCTCTGGTGTGCTCTCTCTGTCAGATGTTTAGCTACACCTCTGCCTCTTTTAGTGATAACGGTAAATGTAATAAATGTTGTCTTTTTGAGGCGCTCGAGGCGAGGTTGTCTGATTTGGAATCCCGGCTCCGCTGCATTGAAACACCGTCTGCGCCAGTTAATCTTGACAGACGCCCATTAGCTGCAGCGGAGCTAGCTAGCTTAGGTCCCACTGTCAGTGGTCCCTCGGCTCTCCTCAGCAGCGAGGAGACTGGGTGGGTGACGGTGAGAAGGAAGCCTAGTCGCAAAGCCCCGGTACACCACCAACCTGTTCACGTTTCTAATCGTTTTTCCCCGCTCAGCGACACACCCGCTGAGGAAAAAACTCTGATCATTGGCGACTCTGTAGTCAGAAACGTGAACCTAGAGACTCCAGCGGCCATAGTCAAATGCTTTCCTGGGGCCAGAGCAGGCGACATCGAGTCAGATTTGAAAATGCTGGCTAAAAGTAACTGTAAATATTCCACAATTGTTATTCACGCCGGCATTAATGACATCCGTCTCCGGCAGTCAGAAGTCACGAAACTTAATATAGAATCGGTGTGTGAGTTTGCAAAAACGATGTCTGCCACTGTAGTATTCTCTGGACCCCTCCCCAATCTGACCAGTGATGACATGTTTAGTCGCTCGTCATCCTTGAACCGCTGGCTGTCTGTGTGGTGTCCTGCAAATGACGTGGGCTACATTGACAATTGGAGCTCTTTTTGGGGAAAACCTGGTCTTATGAGACGAGACAGCATTCATCCCACTTTGGATGGTGCTTCTCATTTATCTAACAATCTGGCATCTTTTTTATCCAAATTTCCAAAACCATGACTACTCAGAGTTGGGACCAGGAAGCAGAGTCGCAGTCTTACACGCCTCTCTGCAGCTCCTCTTCATCCGCCACCCCTCAGCTTAGCCCCTGTCTTCCCCATCAGAGAATCGTTGTCTGCTCCCTCCAAAGTGAATAAAAATATAATGTATAAGCATCCCAAAGTGATAAAGCAAAATATTGGTAAAACTCAAATTAAACATAAAGCCTCTAAATTGAATGATTTGGCCTCTGTTCCTCCTCATAATTTAAAAATTAAATGTGGTTTATTAAATATTAGGTCTCTAACTCCCAAGTCTCTGTTAGTCCATGATTTGTTAATTGATCATCAGATTGATTTAATTTCCCTTACAGAGACTTGGTTAGGACAAGAGGATTATGTTGGTTTAAATGAATCAACTCCCTCTGGTTATTTAAACTGTCAAAATCCCAGAAGTTCTGGTCGTGGAGGAGGAGTAGCAACAATTTACCATTCCAAATTACTAGTTAATGTAAAGCAAAAAACATGTTATAATTCCTTTGAGGGCCTGGTCCTCAGTATTGGGCACTTCAGCAATTTTAGGTTAAACCCAATTTTATTTGCTATAGTTTATCGTCCCCCATCAACCTACTCAGAATTTTTATCCGAATTTGCTGATTTCTTAGCTGATTTAGTGCTGAAATCTGATAGAATAATTATAGTAGGGGACTTTAATACACATGTGGATGTAGATAGTGACTGCCTTAATGTGGCATTCAATTCAATATTAGATTCAATTGGGTTTTCTCAGAAAGTAGGAAATTCTACTCATTACCTCCACCATACATTGGACCTTGTTTTGACATATGGCATAGAAATAGAAAATCTTGTAGTGTCTCCTCATAACCCTGTACTGTCAGACCATTGTCTGTTAACCTTTGATTTTACTATTTCTGACTATTTGGCTCCTAAAGAAAAATATTATTACACTAGATGCCTCTCAGATGATGCCGTTTCCAAATTTATGCAGATTGTTTCCTCTATGCCATGTGTCAACACAACGGAAATAAGCTATAGACAGCTTGCTCCTTCTGTAATTGATAACATGGTGGATAGTGTTTCAGCTTCTCTGCATCAGACTCTAGACTTGGTGGCCCCCTTAAAAAAGAAAAAGTCTAATCAGAGATTTCTAACTCCTTGGTTCAACACAGAAACTCGTACCTTAAAACAGAAGACTCGTCAATTAGAAAGAAAATGGCGCTCTACTAATTTAGATGAAATCTATTTAGCTTGGAGAAATCATCTTTTAATTTATAAAAAATCTCTTAGAAAAGCTAGAACAAGTTATTACTCTGCATTAATAGAAGAGAACAAGAATAATCCCAGGTTTCTTTTCAGTACTGTAGCCAGGTTGACAAAGAGTCAGGACTCTGTCAATCCTAGCATTCCCTTAGAGCTTACTAGTCAGGACTTTATGAACTTTTTCAATAATAAAATTTCATCCATCAGAGATAAAATCAATCAGATTCTTTCCACAGTTAACTTAAATACTGTAACTACTACAACTCCTTCTTTTGATGTCTGTCTTGATGAGTTTACTCCAATCAACCTTTGTGAGTTAGACAAAATAGTTTCCTCATCCAAACCTTCAACTTGTCTTTTAGACCCTATTCCTACCAGGTTATTTAAAGAAGTCTTCCCACTTATTGGTAGCTTTATTCTTCATATAATCAATTCTTCATTAACTTTAGGCCATGTACCGCAGGCTTTTAAAACGGCTGTAATTAAACCCTTACTCAAAAAGCCAACGCTAGATCCAGGAGCTTTAGCTAACTATAGACCAATCTCTAATCTCCCTTTCATTTCAAAAATCTTAGAAAGAGTTGTTGCTACGCAATTATTTGACCACCTGCAGGGAAATGGTTTACTTGAAGAGTTTCAATCTGGGTTTAGAATCCATCATAGTACTGAAACAGCCTTAGCGAAGGTCACTAACAACCTCCTCATTGCATCTGATAATGGACTAGTTTCTGTACTTGTCCTCTTAGACCAGGGGTGGGCAATCATGTGCCATGGAGGGCCATTCCACTGCAGATTTTCTGTTCCACCTAGTGTTTTCAGCAGATTTTTGCTCTGATCAGCTTCAAGGATTGCTAATAATTGAAAGCACCTGCTGAAGACACTGGGTGGAGTAGAAAACCTGCAGTGGAATGGCCCTCACTGCCCACCCCTGTTTTAGACCTTAGTGCAGCTTTTGATACTATCGATCATAATATTCTACTTGATAGATTAGAACACTATGTTGGACTTCATGGAACTTCGTTGCAATGGTTTAGATCTTATTTGTCTGATAGGTTCCAGTTTGTTCATGTAAATAATGAGTTTTCTTTCGACTCAAAGCTTAGTCATGGAGTTCCACAGGGATCTGTGCTAGGCCCTACTCTTTTTAGTTTATATATGCTTCCGTTAGGCAACATTATTAGAAAGCACTGTATACATTTTCATTGTTATGCAGATGACACACAATTATATCTGTCAATGAAGCCAGATGATAGTAATCAATTAGCCAAGTTAGAAGCCTGTCTTAAGGAAATCAAAGCTTGGATGACTTGTAATTTCCTGCTATTAAATTCAGATAAGACTGAAGTCATCTTGTTGGTCTAAAAAACCTTAGAAATTCCTTTCCAAATCAAACTTTCAGTTTGGATGCGGTTTCTCTTTCTCTTAATAGCTCTGTGAGGAACCTTGGAGTTATTTTTGATCAGGATTTGTCCTTCAATTCACATATTAAATTTGTTTCTAAGACTGCCTTCTATCATTTGCGTAATATTGCCAAGATTAGGAGCATCTTGTCTCAGAGTGATGCTGAGAAACTGATCCACGCTTTTGTTAGCTCGAGATTAGATTATTGTAATTCTTTATTATCAGGCTGTCCTAAAACATCTTTAAAAAGTCTTCAGCTGATCCAAAATGCTGCAGCAAGAGTTTTAACAGGTACTAGAAAGAGAGATCATATCTCTCCAGTTCTGGTCTCCCTTCATTGGCTTCCCATAGAGTTTAGAATTAAGTTTAAAATCCTTCTTCTTACTTACAAAGCTCTAAACAATCAGGCTCCTTTTTATTTAAAAGATCTGATACTACCGTATTATCCTAACAGAGCACTACGCTCCCAAAATGCAGGATTACTTGTAATACCTAGAATCTCCAAAAGTACAATGGGAGGCAGAGCCTTCAGTTATCAAGCTCCTCTCCTGTGGAATCAGCTGCCAATCTGGATTCGGGAGTCAGACTCGATCTCTGTTTTTAAGAATAGGGCTAAAACCTACCTTTTTGATATAGTCTACAATTAGGGAGGGATCATGTGTTTCTGAACCCTCCCTTAGTTATGCTGCTAATAGGTTTAGTCAGCCGGGGGACCTCCAGTAATGCACTGGGCCTCACTCCTTTCCTCACTCTGTATGAAATATTTTTTTTTGCTGGTCATTAACATCTGTTTGTTCTCTCCCATAGATTGAGTCCCCATCGTGCTGTTTGCTCTCTACATGTCTGTTCTTTTCTTCTTCTCTATCCCCTCACCCCCCAGCCAGTCGCAGCAGATGACTGCCCCTCCCTGAGCCTGGTTCTGCTGGAGGTTTCTTCCTGTTAAAAGGGAGTTTTTCCTCTCCACCGTCGCCAAGTGCTTGCTCACAGGGGATCGCCTGATTGCTGGGGTCTTTCTGCAACTGTGGGGGTCCCCCCCTACAGTTGATAGTGCTATGAGATGACTGTTGTTGTGAAATGGCGCTATATAAATAAAATTGAATTGAATTGAACACTGCATAAAGCTGGCCATGTTTATCTCGCCTTTATGATATGGACTTAATGCGATGTGCAGTGATTCAAAGAAAATGTTCATTATCCCCAGTCCAAATGTCAGCTGTGACAGAGACATGATCCAGTCCCTCAAATTCCTTTTGGAGATCAAAATCCATTTTTGAATAATCTTTATTTAGGTAGCAAGTAAATGTGTTGTAACTTTAGTGGATCACAGTCTTAGCTGTCTGATGGAAAGTCACTGTTTATATCACGTTTTCAGTCTGTAACAACATGTCTGGCAATCAGTTGGTTTAATTCTTGCTGGGCCACAAACTGTCCAGATTCATACCTGTGCTTGAAATCCAGCCTTGGCTGTAGAGACAAAAGTATTTCCACTTTACATCCAACCGTGGCTATTCAGAGGTGTTGTTCGCATCACTAGCCATTACTTAGCACTAGCTTTGTTGGAGCTTTGTTGCTGTTTTCAAGCACTTCTCAAGATTGCAGTAGGTCTCAGCTGGCACTTGCAACCCACCAGCAGTGTTGGGCAAGTTACTAAAAAATAGTAACTAGTTACAGTTACTAGTTACTTCTTTTCAAAAGTAACGGAGTTACTTTTGAGTTACTGCATGATTAAAGTAACTAGTTACTTGGAAGAGTAACTTTCACGTTACTTTTAAATGCATACTTAAATCATCTTGCACAGACAGCAAGATCAAGGGTCCCTTGTTCTCATCAGAAAAAAGAAGAAAAAGAAAACTGATGAGAAAAAAAGTCTCATCTTACAGAGAAAAAAATGTCTCAGATTTGCACAAACTATTGTAATCAGTAGAAAGTCAGAAATTTACTAGAAATAAAGCTGTGAATTCACAGAAGAAAATTCTGGACCCCTTGGTGGGCCGTTTTTGGCCCACGAGCCATATGTTTGACATCCCTGGACCAGCCCATTCAAAATGCATATTTAGAGGATTTACTTCCATGAAATAGTTGCATATCACAACAGCATATAAATGAATGAGATAAAATAAACAGAAAGCACAGATAAATGAAAGTTCACCTTACAAGAAGCTGTTCTTTACTGCAACAAATCACAGTCACTTTTTCTCTGTGCGAAAGAAAACTTTAAATGCGAGCTTCTTGCTCGAAAAATACTCATGTTTAACCACAGAGGTAGGAGCTGTTAGGGGCTAACTTACCGCTCGGACAACAGGTGGTCAAGGCTCGATATGAAAAGTTGCCACCGCCATGGCATTTCTTCACCGGGTTGTACTGTGAACTGGGGCAGGACAGGAAACGGACCCACGAAGGAGACTGTGTGACGGCTGTGTCAGTTACGGTAGAGTCAGTTTATATTTATTTACTTATTTATTTGCTTGCCTTTGGCATGATAACCTCCAGTGGCTTGAGGCTGCTGGTGGCGCTGGGGATGGCAGTCCCGCCAATAGCCACTGAAACTGTGTATTCATCCCCATTTGGCCGCTGATGAGGAGAGTGTCTAGTAACTGCAAGTTGTATGATCATCTATTTGCGCTAAAATATCTATCCATGTTAATAAAACAAGTAACCCGAGTAACGCATCTGATCAAATTTCAGTAACGCATTACTGAATTTTTTAAACAGTAATTTCATTACACAGCACGTTACTGCAAAAGTAGTGGTGTTACAGTAACACGTTATTACTCCCAACACTCCCCACCAGTATGCTTTTGTCCTTAACCACGACAAAGGAAAAATAATCTATTTCCATAAAAACAAAGTAGCTTCATCTTTTCCTCCGCTCAGCAGTGAAGACTCAGCGCTCTGTAACAGGTCACGTCGACTGACGGCTACGTCTCAGCAACCATAGGGTCAGTTTGTATATTCATTTATTTGTGCTAAAAATATCTATCCATATTAATAAAACGAGTGATGGATCTGATCAAATTTCAGTAATTGTAATGCATTACTGAAGTTTTAAGCAGTGATTACGTTACACAGCACGTTACTGCAAAAGTTGTGGCATTACAGTAACGCGTTACTCCCAGCACTGGTGAGAAGATGAGAGCCTTGGTGGAGGTTTGCATTCTCAGATCATCATCAAAATGTAACTGCTTCCTTTGCAGCCCAAGAACCACCTCTGGTGAAAATTTCATCCAAATCCATCCTGTAGTTTTTGTGTAATTCCCGTGCTATTACACACCTTTCCTGAAAATTTCATCAGAATCCATTCATAACTTTTTGAGTTATGTTGCTAACAGACAGACAGACAAACCAACACCGGCAACATAACCTCCTTGGCGGAGGTAATTTTAAAAAATGACAAATTTATGAGGAAAAAGTATCTGCTTTTATTTTGTTGAGAAAAGTGGTGAATTTATAAGAAAAAAAGTGCAAATTTTATGTGAAAGAAGTGGAAATATTTGGAAAAAGTGGGAAATTTATGTGTCAAAAAAGGCAAATTTACTAATAAAAAGTGGCAGATTTACTAGAAAAAGCCTCAGTTTTAATGAGGAAAAAGGTGACAAAATTGCAAGAAAGTAGAGGTAAATTTATGAGAGGAAAAAAGCTCCAAACTTGCAAGAAAAACACTGCCAGATTTCTGAGGAAAAATGTTAATTGGCAAACCAAAAATTGCAAATTTTCCTGGAAAAAGTGGCAGTTTTAATAGAAAAAGTGACAAATTATTTAAAAACAAAAGAAATCACCAAATTACAAGAAAGAACTAGTAAATTTATAAGAAAGAAGCAGCAAGCTTACCAGAAAACAGTGAACTCATTTTTTATTTAAACAAAAATGGCAATCAGCAAGAGAAAAATGACTAATTTACTCCAAAAAGTGTCAGATTTATAGAAAAAAAGTGGAAATTTTACGATAAAAGTCAAAAATTTACAAAATGTAAATGTCTAAAAATCCTGGCAAATTTATGACAAAAATGTCAAATTTGGAAGAAAACAGTGGCACATTTACAAGAAAAAAAACTTAGGAGGGAAAAACTTGCAAGTTTATTTAAAAAAAAGTTTCATTTTATCATAAAAGAAATTAACTTAAATGCCTGAGGACAAAAGCTGGAAATTTCTTAGAGAAAAGTTGTATATTCAAGAGAAATTAGGAGAAACTAGAGGGCTGTTCATTAAAGATTTCCCCTGACTCATGTGCCCTGCACTGAGGAACTAAACTTGCCAGTTTTAGACTTTCTCTAGGTACCCCTAAAGCTGGATTCATGCTGCACCGCTGCTGTCCACGTCCGCTCGACCGCGAAGCTTGTGTAACAAAAATTATGTCATTATCTCCAGTCCACGGACGTCTGCAGACCCCTTCCACAGACGTCCGTGTGCAGCCCAAATTTTCTGACTGCATGGCCTGACCGCATTGTCTGTGCATGTGCAAGATTGAACCTCCCACTCACAAGGTGACGTTACCGACACAGCATACAAAGTCAAAGTAGACAAAGAAGAGGAAGATGAGAATAAACATACATGAATCGTTTTGCAGCAGCAGCAACTTGAGCTGACAAGAACTTTGAAAAATGGTAATTCCTCCTTTTCCTCAAAACGATACCATTGTTGTTGCTACAAAAAATGTGCATTTATGTTGCATTTCTTCACTTTTATATAGTCAGTGAACAAACTGTCGTGTTAGTGGATTTGTGCTACCCATAGAACTGGGGTGAAACTACAAATAACAGTTGTGCGCATGCGTCAACCGATTGGCCTGGTAGATGAAAAAAATGAAGCCGATACACAACCCCGTGCACGCCGGCCTCATCCAAAGCAGACATGCCTCTCAGTGGACCAGAGCGGAAAAGTGCCATGAATCCAGCTTAAGGGTCACACACTTTCTGCCACCACTTCATGCAGCTGAGGAGATTTCTCCTGTAGAAGTCTGCAGATTGTGTCAGAAGCAATGACTTTACCTCAAAAATCAGTGTTTCATCATCTTGGAAGTACTTGCCTTTCAAAAAAGACTTCATGGTTGGAAAAAGAAGTCAGATGATGCAAGGTTGGGAGAGTGGGGTGGGGGGGGTGAGGAAGGATTTCATAGCTGCAGGACCGTGCTTCTGTCTGGGCAACATGAACTGTGAACTGGGCGTTGTCTTGCAGGAGGTGGACACCTTTGGTCAGCATGCCACACCTCTCGATTTTGATGGCCTTCTGCAATTTCTGCAAATAAGGCAGAAGGCAAATTGATAATTAACAAGTATAAAGTGCAAAAGTGGCAAGAATATTGGGACTCAATACATACAGGAAGATCTCTTTATGACATTCAAAAGCGGGTGGTCTCTGGAATGAGACTTGGCAGAAACAGGAAAGAGGAGATACTCATCACCCGATTGAGAATAGGACATACTACTCTGAACCAGATGCCCACATAGAATAGGTAAACAGCCATTAGGTAGCTGTGCACATTGTGGTTCTCCGAAAACAGTTCAGCATGTTTTGTTGGAATGTCAGGGATACCGGGAACAAAGGAAACATCTGATTGCAGTAATGGAAAGGGCTAATTTAAGTTTTGGTTTGGAAAACATGTTAGGAACCTCAGTCAAAGAAATATATGTAGCTCTACTTAGATATTTAAGTGCAACTGGATTACTCAAAAGAATTTATTTTTTTTTGCCCCTCCCATTCTTGATGGTGCACCTGCGGGCTGGTTGCTGGCCGGCAATCAGATCTAGAAGAAGAAAAAGAAGAAGAGTGATATAAACAGTAACACAGGTGACGACAACAAAGCCTGGATGAATCCCAAATCTTGGTCAAAACGCCACAAAGCTTTGAGGAAGACGTCGTCACAAAGCCACAAAGCTATGAGGATTATGTCAGAAAGCTATGAGGAAAACATCACAAAGCTATGAGGAAAACGTCACAAAGCTATGAGGAAAACGTCACAAAGTAATGAGGAAAACGTCACAAAACTATGAGGAAAACGTCACAAAGCTATGAGGAAAACATAATCAAGTCAGTGGCGGTAATGCATCTTTGAGCTGGTTGCCAACCGTCAATCAAATCTAACAGAAGAAGAAGCAGTGACGCATAGCAAGTCCTGGTAATTGTGGTATCCTTTGCCAGGAAATCCATCATCAACACTCTATGTTGGTCCTAAAAGACTGTGACCATGATCTTGCTTGCTGAGGGCTGGACACATGACTTTTTGTGAATCATAATGTTTCCATTGCTTTGACTGGGCTTTAGTCTCTGGATCACAGTGATGGACCCATGTTTTATCCTGTGTGATTAGTCTCAAAGAAGTCCTCCTGCTTTTCTTGGCACATGACGAAAAGAGCCTGTGACCACATGGCTCATTCCTTGTCTTGGAAAGGTGTGAGCATCCAGGGAATCCATTGTGCTCACAACTTCCACATGTGCAAATGTCCATGAATGATTTTTTTTTCTACAGACCCCACACTGATCTTGACATGTTTGGCTAGTTGGTGAATAGTTTTGAGGCAATCCTCCAAAATGGTGGTCTCGATTTGCCATATGATGACTTCATCAATGGTGGACTGTGGTCACCTGGGAATGGGTGCTGTTTCCACTAATGTTTGACCACACTTGAACTGTGAATAAACTGTACTTAAATATGTAACTGTGTGAATGTGAACAGGGTGTCCTTAAAAAAGAGAGGTTGCCTCTCAATTGACCTCCCCTGATTCAATAAAGGTAAAAAAAAAATGTCATCTCCTGTGGTGTGCAGCCTCTCGAGTACAGGAACCTGATGACTGCACTGCATTCAACTGCCTCCATTATCACACCTTACTCCACCTTAGCACCTGTAAAAGAGAAACTCAGCAGTTCAGAACTGCAAATTACCTAAAGTGACATAGGGATGTGTATTATACATGTGTAATAATCGGAAGTGGGTCAGGGGAAATCTTTAATGACCAGCCCTGGTAAGCACAACTAAATGCTGACAACCATCACTCTATCATCATCACTCTATAAATTCAAGAATTGTCTGTGGATCTGTCACGATCATAGGACATCATAGGATAGCCTATGAAGTCTGCAGGATGTCCTATGATGATCCTATGATCTCAGGGTACATAGGACTCGCAATGATGTCATATAGGCAATGCCATCATATAGGCAATAGGACTGGCTACCTGTGACGTAGTGTCCTATGACGCCAGCCTGGATGTCTTGATGATGCCATATAGACCATCACTCACGATGCCTGCCTACCTATGATGTAGTGTCCTATGATGCCTGCCACAGGAGGAGACCCTTCACCAGCATAAGGTACAACAGACAAGGGATGCAAAGACAGACAGGAAACGTGTGGCAGTGCGCCATGCACGTGCTGAGTCACTTGAAGCCTGAAATGCTGGCAAAGCGAGCAACGCTGCACACCACGCAAGGCACAGACAAGTTGAGACCCAGGAGATGTGGAATAGTCGGCTGGCTGCCAACGCTGCACACCAGGCAAGGCACAGAGAAGCTGAGACCGAATACACACACTACTTTAAACCACACCCATTCGAAGCAGGACATCGGGAAATCTCACTCAGTAAGGCAGAACGCACTCTTATCTATGCGGCACAACTGTGAGCAGCACAGCCATCTCACACAGGAGGAGACCCTTCAGCAATGGGCATGCAGAAATACTTGCTTATACTTGGTTTCTACGGGCATGGACGGGTATGCTCAAGTATGTACTAGTGTTTATAGATACAATTCATCTTCACACTAAAACCCATAAATAATTTGCTGCTACATGTAGATTTTTGAGGGTCAAAAGTTATTCAAAATGTCTCTTTCCAGGGCAGAGGTTGCTGACCCCAGTGCTAGTCTTTTGCTTGGCAGTGTAACAGTGCTATTCACTAGTGAACTTATGCAACTTTGTGCATCTGTACTCCTCAGTGTAGAGGGGAAAAAGTGCAGACAGCTGAAGGTAAATAGATAAGCAAAGTGAGTCTTCTAATTCCGGTTATACTAGTGCATGCCCATAGAAAGCAAGTATTCTTGTCTGAAAACAGGTAGCCCAATTAGGCTTTACAGGCCCAAATGGAGGCTGTGTTTGAAAGTAGAATACAAAGAGGTGTAGCCTATATGTAGGCAATCCCACATGTTGGACTTTGACAAATATGAAAGGGACTGAACACTAATATTGATTTTTGTGAATATTAATTACAGAATTACTGAAAATGAATGGGACATCCAATATTAGCCACTGTTTACAAACCGCTTGTTTATTCGTTTGTCAGATCACTTATTTGTGTGATCTTTTATGACTTATATTCAGAAGTGTTGTATCTTGCACTTTGGGGAATGGTTGTTGTTCAGTCACCATTATAATTGTTTTACTTTATATGTGTAGTTTATAGTCTATCATCGATAAACTCATGCAGTACTATAATAGGACATGTTTACAAATATTTGAGACCCATTGTAGTGCATCTTTTTATATTTTAGTATTAAGAACAAAACACCCAACATTATTAGACACAGCAGAATGACCTGTTTGGCTGCAACTGTTGCATCAGTGTTGCCCATTTGTCAGTAAATAAAAAATGATTTATTTTGTTATTTGGACATTTAGTCAAAGCGTGTATATGTGTCCACATATGATATGCAGTTGATCTGGCCATTCTGCTCCACAATCATGCACCGGGAGGAACGCCATGTTGAACCCGCGGTGCCGCAAAGGACAGTGGTGGCACACAGGTGAAGCAGCAGCCTCCTGTTAACCGGGCAGGTTGGGCTTGGATCCCTGTGAAGGACTGCGGTAAGGCAATCCCCCCCACAGCGCAGCCGCGCACCTCGTGCTCTCCACATATGCCAAATTATCCTTTAGAGCTACAAAATTACAGCAACATTGTAGTATAATTTTTTTTAAGTATTAAATCTTCAGTATTCTCTTTTTCTGGTCAAATTTGTCACTTTTCACTTCCTTGTTTTGTTTACAGATGGCTCTGGTCACTGGTCGTGATACCACTTATTATCCAATCAGTACGGCGTTAATCCAAAACCCTGCCCACACTTCTAGAAGTCAGAGCATGAAGAAACAGAGCTGTGGCTAAACTTTTATTGATAAAAATGACATATTTTGACTGAGCAACTCCATACTCGGGGATGCACACCCTCATAACCTCAACAAAGCATTTATAAAATCTGAGACCAGTCTGACGAACGGTTTGGGAGATATCTGAGACACACACACACACACACACACAGACAGAGATTTCTTACATTTATAGATAGATTACAGATATTTATTGCATTAAACTGATTGGTTATTTGATCACATATTAACATTACATATTAATACATGGGTGAATTGATCTACAAATTATCACTCTGTAGCTGTGAAAGACCACATAAAAAGTGGATATCATATACAAATAGGATTACTACTGTACAAATGGAGCATGTCTGCAGTGAACTTTTAAATAGCTCTCAATGGTGTTTGGTGATATTCAGATCAATGTCCTGCCTGTATGTTGTGTTTGTGTTCTGTAAAATATCTGTTTCATCTGAGTAATTATTTCTAAAAGTGTTTGTGTTTAGAATTTAATGTTACCATCAGTGTTGGGAGTAACATGTTACTGTAATACCACTACTTTTGCAGTAACGTGCTGTGTAACGTAATTATTGTTTAAAAATTCAGTGATGTGTTACAGTTACTGAAATTTGATCAGATGCGTTACTCGTTTTATCAATATGGATATATATTTTTAGCACAAATAAGTCAATATACAACCTGACCCTACCGTAACTGAGACATAGCTGTCAGTCGACGTGACCTGTTGCAGAGAGCTGAGTCTTCACTACTGAGCAGAGGAAGAGATTAATCTACTTTGTTTTTGTGGAAATAGACAGATTTTTCCTTTGTCTTGGTTAAGGACAAAAGCATATTGCTGGGTTGCAAACTAAAGTGCTGATTAAGACCTACTGCAATCTTTAGAAGCACTTGAAAATGGCAACAAAGCTCCGACAAAGCTAGTGCTAAGTAACAGCTAGCTACGCTAACAACAGTGGTGCTACGTTATCGGAACAGCCATGGCTGGATGTAAAGTGGAAATACTGTTGTCTCAACAGCCACGGTTGCATTTCAAGCACATGTATGCATCTGGACAGTTTGTGACCAAGCAAGAATTAAACCGACTGATTGCCAGATACGTTGTTACAGACGAAGACGTAATATAAACAGTGACTTTCCATCCGACAGCTGAGATTGGATAAAGATTATTCAAAAATGGTTTTTGATTTCCAAAAGGAATTTGAGGGACTGGATCATGTCTCTGTCACAGCAGACATTTGGACTGTGGATAATGGACATTTTCTTTGGATCACTGCACATCTGATTAAATTCATATCATAAAGATAAGATAAACATGGTCTCATTCCAAAATGAGTAAATTACTGGCAATATCATGTTGATTTTCTTCAGATTTTTCCCACAATAAGAGCTCTCAAGGCAGGATAAAGCAAACTTTTTTTTTTTTTTTTTTTTTAGGATAAAGCAAGCTTTTTTGGATCACTGCAGGATCCAAAAGGATAAAGCAAACTTAACGTATTCTAAAAGCTCTGTCTGAAATAGTCTGTTTTCAGCCTGACATTAATAAGCCCGTAATGTAATCCATTAATTAATTTATCTTGCTGTGTGTGTAAGATGATTTAAGTATGCATTTAGAAGTAATGTGAAAGTTACTTTTCCAAGTAACTAGTTACTTTAATAATGCAGTAATTGTCAAAGTAACTCAGTTACTTTTGAAAAGAAGTAACTGTAATTAAATACTATTTTTTTAGTAACTTGCCCAACACTGGTTACCATATAAGCACCACTATTCAGGTTCAGGTTCAGGTTACTTTATTTGTACCCGTAGGTAGATTTGTTTTGCAGTCAGGTGACATCCATATTTACAAACCACAATTACATTCAACATGAACACAAACACAGGCACACATGAAGCTGACTATAAACATGATAAACGTGCTCAAGGCTCCACCAATCAGGACATAGGACAAAGAGATAGAAAAAACAAAGAGATAAGAGACAAGGGTCATATTAAAAAGTTAAAAGACTAGTCAAAGAGGTTAAAAACTCAAAAGTCTAAAACCCGATAAAAGATTTAGAACCCAAATAAAAAACCTACAAAAATAAGTAAATATAAAATAAAATTAATAAATAGGTAACTAAATTATGTGCAAGATATTGTTACATCTTGTTCACTTCTTTAACAGCAGCAGGAATAAAGCTGTTTTTGTAGTACTGGGTTTTACTTTTTGGGACAGCAAACTTCCGTCTGGAGGGAAGAAGCTGAAAGTGTCAGTGCAAAGGGTGGGAGCCATCATTTAAAATGGAGGTAGCCATCCTCTGTACCTGTCTGGTGTCCAAGGATGTCAGGCTCAGCTGTGACTCACCAAGCAAACGACTGGACCATCTAACTACCTGATCCAAGGATTTCCTCTGTTTCAGTTTTATCTGACCAAACCATGACACTAAAGAAAAGGATAAAACAGATTCAATAAAAGCCCGATAAAACATTGTCATTATGGTTCGGTCAGTTTGGAAGCGGGCAAGTTTCCTTAAACAATGCAAATGTTGCTGACCCTTTTTGCACACCTTTTCACAGTTCTCTTCAAAGTTTAAATTACTATCAATAATCGTCCCAAGATATTTGTAGGATTGTACACATTCAATGGTCTGGCCTTTTAGTACAGTGACTTCGTGCCTGGAAGTTTTCCTCCTAAAGTCAATAATCATGTCTTTAGTTTTTGTCGTATTTAGCTGCAGGTAGGAATCCTCACACCAGTGAACAAAATCATCAACTACTGGGCCGTGGCCACTCTCACCATCCTGGAGGAGACACATAACAACTGAATCATCAACATACTTTATAATGTGTCTGTTGTCATGTCTGCTCCGACACATGTTTGTGTACAGGATGAAGAGTAGTGGTGACAACACACACCCCTGCGGAGAGCCAGTAGAAGAACACTTTTTTTTTTTTTTTTTTTTGGTCAGACAATGTACCATTGACCCTTACTCTCTGTGTCCTGTTGGTTAAAAAATCCAGAATCCAACCCACCAGATTATTGCTCAAATCAAATTGTTGCAGGAGCCTTTCAACTAAAATATGAGGTTGGATTGTATTAAAGGCGGAAGAAAAGTCCACAAATAAAAGCCTGGCGTGTGTCCCATTAAAATCCAGATGTTTAAAAAGCATGTTGAACAGAGTGACAGTGGCATCCTCCACTCCTCTGTGAGGCCTATAGGCAAACTGCAAAGGATCCAATGTATGCTCAGTCTGCTTTAGGACCTCAAATCTGACCAGTTTTTCAAAAATTTTCATTAAAATTGAAGTCAAAGCAACTGGTCTAAAATCATTTACCGTTTTAGGACAGCTGGATTTTGGAACAGGGATAACCACAGCATCTTTCCAGATCTTAGGCACATGTTGTGTCTGTAAGGACTTATTGAAAATGTAGTGAAATACAGGACTTAGCTCATGTGCACAGGGCTTTACCAAGCACCCACATATATTATCAGGGCCCTGAATTTTGTTCACTTTTACAGCACAGAACGCCCTTTTAACATCCTGCACCTCAATATTAAAGTGCTGATTGTCTTTGAGTTTCTGTTTCAAACCTTGGGTTTCTGTGCTAAAATCAAAGGAGTCAAAACAACCATAAAAACAATTAAGAGCATTAGCCAGCTCTGTGTCTGAACTAAAACCATCTAAAAACACATGATTAGTGTGCTCTGTGCTCTGAAGGCCTGCAATAGTTTTCATACTGGCCCAGGCTGAACCAAGTTTCTTTGTTGCTATCTTGCTTTCCAACTCTGATTTATAATTCTGTTTTGCTCTTAAAATTTCAGCCTTCAGCTCTTTTGTGGCAACCTGCAATTCAGAAACAGACCCCTGTTTAAAGGCAAGTGCTTTCCTCTGTAAGCAGGATTTAACTGATTTTGTAACCCATGGCTTGTTGTTGGGATATATTTTGACACGTTTACGTGGAACGATCATGTCTCTACAGAAAGCCATGTATGAGCATGTCACGTCCACTAAAGAGTCCAAATCTTCTCCGCAGGCCAGTGTGAACACCTCCCAGTCCATACAGTTAAAGCATTCCTGGAGGCAGTGCACTGTCTGTCCACACGTTTATGTCTCTGGTCTTCGCCTTGTCTCTTCTGAGAGCAATTTTATATGTGGGCAGCAAATGTACACAGTTGTGATCTGAGGATCCTAAAGGAGGAAGGGGAATAGATTTATAGGCCCTCTCAATGGATCCATAGCACAGGTCCAATGTCTTTTTTCACCTGGTTGGGCAAGAGACATACTGATAAAAGTTTTTACACTATTTGTGTATTGTTTGCTTTTTCTTAAACAAAAAATATTAACAATCAAATGTTAACCAGAGGAGTGTAGAGTAACCTGAAATCACTCAAGTAAAGGTATAGAGTTACCTTATTTACTCAAAGGTAATAAAGCATATTCACACAAAAAAACATCCATAAGATTAACAAAAGTATCTACAAAGAAGTTACTTGTTATAGTGAGTAATAGCTTTATTCATCAATTTGTAAGGCACTTTTCCCACATTTTAACAGCTCACACAGGTTTTGATAAAACGTTTGTGACATATTTGTTATGTTCTGGTGAGCGCACTCCTTCTCCCTTCCTGTAGGAGGTAAGTAGAAGTTCAGCAGTTAATCAGTACACCTGCGTGAGTGGATGCACCTGCCACTTCTTCCCAGGCAGCACTTAAAAGGACCAGTTCGTGAATGCTCCAGCGCTGGCTCATTGGGTATAGCTGCCATCAAAGAATAAGTAAGTGTTGTTTTAGTATTAAGTAACCCAGCCATTAACTCTTTTTCTCTTCCTTCTTCTCAGGTTGCTGCCATCTCCGCGGTGCGTCTCCCGGGGTTGTTGTGCACTCACCTGCTTCATTGTCATCATCATCGCTCCGGACAGCCTTCTGCACCCGGTCAGACACCTCTCCCAGCCCTACTCATCCTCAACTCCCTGCCAGCTCCACTTCGCTGGTTCATCCTTTTCCAGCTGGGTTCCTCTGCCGGGCTCTCTGCTCCTAATTCATAAGAATATCCCTGTAATTCATTATTCTCAGTCTCCCTCCTTATAGCTAACCTGCTCTCGTCTCTCTTTTTACAGGCTGGGTATTCCTCTGGCGAGTGACATGTTTTCTCTAACTTTGAGTTCGCTTTGTTCAATAAAACTGTGTTTAAACGTTGCTTCTCTGTGTCATGTGCATTCTCTGGTGTAGCATCCTGCACATGAGCTGATTATTCTTGTAAATATAACAGAACGAGCCAGCCACGAATTAGGCTTAGCAGGTGCTGCATCAGCGGAGCCCTCCACCCTCTACCGCCTTGACCTCACAGAGAGGCAGGTGGCCATGCTGACAGAACAGCTGCAGACAATTACGCAGCAGCTGAGCACGGTCACCAACCATCTTAGCCACATGTCTCATTTGGGTCCAGTTCCCCCACCTGCTATTCCAGTTTCTTCCATCATTTGCTGAACCACTTTCGTTCCCTCTCCGGCCCCGTACACGGGGGAGATGGGGAAATGTAAGGGGTTTTTGTGCCATGTTTGGCTTTATTTGGGACAGGTGGGCAGGGAATACCAGGACGACACGTCCAAAATTCATTTCTTGACTCTCCTGCTGCAAGACCGAGCCCTCAGCTGGGCTCAGTCTATTGTCGATAGCGCGGAGGGCCCTTGCTACACTTTTGATAGATTTATTGGTGAGTTCTCCCTGGCCTTTGATCGTTCGGAGAGGGAGGGTAACATTATGAGTCATCTCTTGTCACTCCACCAGGGCAGTCGGTCTGCAGTCGACTATTCTGTGGAGTTTTGGGTGGTCGCAGCATACTCTGGTTGGAATGACGTTTTCTTAAGAAGCGCCTTCCTCCAGGATCTTAATGCCAACCTCCACGACAATCTGGCGGTTCATGCTGTTCCCTCCTCTCTGGATGAGTGCATTGATCAGGCTGTCAGTTTGGATAACCACTACCGCGAGTGCGCAAGGGAGCGGAAGACCTCCTCCAGCACCCCCGTTTCGTGTACGTTTTCCCCAGCTACTGGCACGGGTGAAGCCGACTCCTCCTCCGAAGCTATGGTGCTCGGCCGAGTCCACCTGACTCCGGAGGAGCACCAGTGACGGAGGAAAGCTGGTGCATGCATGTATTGCAGCTCCTTAGAGCACAAACTACTTAACTGTCACCTAAAGCCAAAAGACGCGGCCCGTCGGTAGCCGTGGGGGGTCTGATGGGCGGGAATTCCATTCATCCCCCCGGTAACTTTTCCATTCCGGCCCTCATTCAGTTACCGGGGGTCAAGAGAAGGGTTTTGGCATTAATTGATTCAGGGGCAGAGCAGAACTTCATTTCTTCGCAGCTCGTGCGGGAAGTAGGCATCCCCACGACTAAATTGCCGACTTCATTAAATGTCGCGGCATTATCTGGTAGTCGTGTGGCATCCATCACCGAATGCATGGCGTCGATCTCCGTCCTCCTTTCCGGGAACCACCGAGAGACCACATTGTTCTTTATTCTCCCTAGTTCATCCTCCTCGGTGGTTCTGGGGTACCCGTGGCTCCAGAAGCATAACCCTATTATTAATTGGGCACAAAATTCCATCTCTTCCTGGAGCCCCTTCTGCTTAGCATCCTGCCTCTGCTCGGCCGAGTGTTCGCCGTCCCTTTCCATCTTCTCAACGCCGGTGGAGCCACTGGATCTCAGCCTCATACCCGAGGTCTATCATGACCTTGGGGAGGTCTTTAGCAAGTCAGGAGCCCTTTCTTTGCCTCCTTACCGCTCCTACGACTGTGCTATCAACCTCCTCCCGGGTGCGCAGTTGCCATCCAGCCGGCTCTACAGCCTTTCTGGGCCGTAGAGAGAGGCGATGGAAAGTTACATCAAGGACTCTTTGAACGTCGGCCTCATTCAGCCTTCTTCGGCTCCTCTTGGAGCAGGATTCTTCTTTGTCGGAAAGAAGGACAGATCTCTGTGCCTGTGCATAGATTTTCTTTCTTTTTTTTTCTTCACTTTTAAAATTTTATTTAATACAGTGTAGCTCAAATCAATAATCATACAAATGATTACGTAATAGATTATAACAACAAATACAAAAATCAATGTAGATAATCCTGGCTAATTGTATGAAAACAGCTGCTGAATACAATAGAAAAATAAAACTGAGCACATTTTGTACCCACGGAAAGAAAAAAAAATAAACTCAGAGTACATGAGGATGGCAGAATTCAGTGCTTCAGTACAAGCAAATTCAGTATAAATTCTGTAGTAAAGAACATTTTCAGCTATTTTATTTTTACCCAGAAGCATGATGCAACATTTGACACAGTTTTTTGTACAAGTACTCTATGGCAAGATACTGAATGAAAGCACTGGTTACAACCACAGTCATTAGAACATAAAACAAAGAAAAATATACTTTACATTTCTGTCGCTAAAGCACCTAGGAGGACTTAATTGGGTGTAGGCACAGATTTGTGCTTTGTTCGACTATTCTACCATCACTTCCTGGTTTCCCTGTAAAATCCTTCCTAATAAACCACTGTGCAGATGTTTACAGTAAATGATAACATATTTTATACTTAATCGTCACTGAAATTTAGAGTAACAATCAATGTCACATGCGAACCTTCAATAACTACAAGCTTTTATTTATGCTCCCATCCCGTTGCCACAGTGACTAATCTCAGAGCACATTGGGAATGTCAAAGTGCTAAGTTGTGATTTGTGGGTTGTTTTTTTTTTAAAGGAGAGAAAATATATTGCACTACTCATGAGGTCTTAAAATAATGACTTGCATGAATGGACGCTTCGGTGGCATGACGACTGAAGTGTGCACGCAGTGAGCAAAGGCGAGCCTGGACTAAAGTTGTCCTTTAAGAATTGACAGCATTTTAAAAAATAATAATAATCACAGAAAAGATGCAACTGTCCTCTCGGAGGTGAAGCAAGCTCTGAAAGATGATGGCTTCTTGGCAACATCCTCTTAAGAGTCATGTTGGGATAGTGTATGCAACTTTTTAGCTCATCTGTAGTCAGCCGATCTACAAACAAATTCCCACCATTATGTAGACCGTATATCCTGAGCAGGAGGTGGAAAAACAATCCAAAAAACCCTTTTCACAGCAGCCATTTTGACATGGAATCACATTAATTGTACCATTTGTATTTATTACCTACTACCGTTTCAGAATAAAGCATAATTGTGCCCGGAGCTTCTATGGTAGGCTCCAAAAAGTCAAAACCCAAAGACTCCTATGTTTAAACACCAGCTTTTTTACTTTTATTGACATGTTTACAGATTGACACAAAAAAAAATGTTTTCTAGTTTGTTCACACCAAATGTGAAGGTAGGTTTTGAAAATGAATCACAAAATAAATAAAGTTGAATTGAATTGAACAACGCTCAATAAGCATTTAGGAACTGAGGACACTAATTATTGAAGCTTTGTGGGTGGAATTCTTTCCTGTTCTTGCTTAATGTATGTTTTCAGTTGCTCAGTAGTCCGGGATCTCCATTGTCGTATTTTGTGCTTTATAATACACCACACATTTTCAGTGGGAGACAGATCTGGACTGCAAGCTGGCCAGTCTAGTACCCACACTCTTTTACTACGAAGCCATGCTGTTGTAACACGTGCAGAATGTGGTTTGGCATTGTCTTGCTGAAATAAACAGGGACGTCACTGAAAAAGACGTTGCTTGGATGGCAGCATATGTTGCTCCAAAGCCTGTATGTACTGTTCAGCATTAATGGTTCCTTCACAGATGGGCAAGTTACTCATGCCACGGGCACTAACACACCCCCATACCATCACAGATGCTGGCTTTTGAACTTAATGCCGATAACAGTCTGCATAGTCTTTTTCCTCTTTAGGCCAGAGGACACAACATCCATGATTTCTGAAAACAATTTGAAATGTGGACTCATCAGACCACAGCACACCTTTCCACATTGCGTCAGACCATCTCAGATGAGCTTGGGCTCAGAACAACTGGTGGTGTTTCTGGGTGTTGTTGATATATGGCTTTTGCTTTGCATGGTAGAGTTTTAACTTGAGCTTGTAGATGTAGCGACGAACTGTGTTAACTGACATTGGTTTTCTGAAGTGGTCCTGAGTCCCCATAGTAATATCCTTTACAGAATAATGTTGGCTTTTAAAGCAGTACAGCCTGAGAAACTTGCCACTTACATGCAGAAATTTCTTCAGATTCTCTGAATCTTTTGATGATATTATTAACTGTAGATGGTGAAATCCCTAAATTCCTTGCAATTGTATGTTGAGAAGCATTGTTCTTCAACTGTTGGACTATTTACCCACACAGTTGTTCACAAAGTGGTGAGAACCTCACCACATCCTTGCTCGTGAATGACTGAGCCTTTTTGGGAATGCTCCTTTTATACTCAATCATGACACTCACTTGTTTCCAATTAACCTGCTAACCTGTGGAATGTTCCAAAAAGGTTTTTTTTTTTAAGCATTCCTCAACTTTGCCAGCCTTTTCTTGCACCTGTCCCAGCTTTTTTGGAATGTGTTGCAGGCATCTGCATTCAATTAAATATAAGTTGAAAAGGAGTTTTCAAATCATTGCCTCCGCCAAGGAGGTTATGTAATTGGGGTGGTTTGTCTGTCTGTCTGTTAGCAGGATTACACAAAAGGTACTGAATGGATATGGATGAAATTTTCACCAGAGGTAGCCCTTGGGCTAGAGAGGAACCCATAACATTTTGGTGATGATCCCAGAATGCATACCTCCACCAAGGCTCTAGTCTTCTCACAGTATGCTTGCAAGAATCCTACAAAATTAGTGGATAGACTTTGATGTAATTTTCACCAGAACTGGCTCCTGGCCTATACACGAACCCATTACATTTTGGAAGTCATCCATGAGGGTCCGAAGGAACCTTTGCAGAGGTATGCACTCTCTGAGTGCTTTTCTAGTTGTATTTTGTTTTTATTTACATTTTACACAACATCCCAATTACACCAGAATTGGGGTTGTACGATTAAAAATAGACCTCATGTGGTCTATATTAATCATATATTCCATAACCTACATATGTTGAAGCATGTGGAAATGTTTGGTAATTACATATGTAAAGCAACTTCACACCTCTGAAAGGACAAAGGCTCTCAACTGCCAAGTGAAGAACAAAGACGTTCCCAGACACTGCGGTGGAGACCGGAGGAGCTACCCTCACCCCCTGGGCGAGGAGAGGAAATACCAAGACAATGGGGGGATTAAGATAATGAGGGATGTCAGCCTTTGTTATGCATGTCTTTTGTTATGTGCAAGTATAAAGTCAGTGAGCCGGAGATATTCAGTCTCTTTTCCTTCTACCACCTCTGCACTGAATGAGACTTGTTAGGAGAGCTGATAAATAAACTTTGGTTTATATATCAAATCGCCTCGTCATTTCAAGCTCTTCTACACTGGTGACCCTGACGCGAGTATGGACCTGAGGCATTCCCCCGCAATCGACTCATCCGTGGCGACCCAGGCAGACGCCAGCGCCCACGCAGACAGGGGAACAGATGGACGTCTTTCCCCCCCGGCAGAAGGGATTGAGAAGGCTCAACCGAGCACCAGCATCGCTCTGAGAGCCGAAGCAAGGCATTCTCACCCTGCGGACACAGCAGTGATGGTATACACGAATGCCGTCGCTGTCAAGCTGCCAGACTTCTGGCAAGAAGACCCCGCCTCGTGGTTTCAGCAAGCTGAAGCTCAGTTTGCACTGGCGGGCATCACGGCTGATGATACGAAATTCTATCATATCGTCTCCAAACTCGACGCCGCCACTTCGAGGTGTGTGCGGAGCATGATCCAGCGGCCGCTGGCCCAAGACAAATATGAAATACTGAAAGCAACCATCGTGGCAAATTACGTCCCCTCAGCTGAAGAGAGAGCCGAGGAGATCCTGGCGGTCTACAGCCACAGAGGGTGCAAGCCTAAAGCCCTCATGGAGGATTTGCTGCAGCTTAAAGAAGAAGACAACGACAACTTCCTCCTCCAATTCATATTCCTCAGCACGCTGCTGCCACACATGAGAGGGACACTCGCCAACACGAGATGCAACACCCAGCAAGACGTCCGCGTGCTCGCCAACGAAGCTCAACGGCTCGTCAACACCTGCAAGGAGCTGACACCCACAGCAGCATCCGCAGACCTCAACGCTGACGCCCAGAACCATGAAGAGCCACAACCCACTGAGCAGATCCAGCCCGCGGTGACAGTGACATAGCCAAAACTTAACAGATGGAGCGACGTCTGTTATTATCACCACCGTTTCGCCAAGAAGGCTCACAAATGTGTTCCCCCCTGCAAATTTAAACGCCAAAGCCGAGAGCCGTTAACGGCAGTGGTTCTCGGCGAGAAGAATAAGCTGTTGTATGTGACGGATGGACACACCGGCAAGCAGTTCCTCATTGACACAGGAGCTCAGCTGAGTTTCGTCACGCCCTCCCACGCAGATCGAGCCATGGGCACCCGGGGCAACGGAGCGGTGGCAGCCAACGGCTCTAACATCGACACTTTCGGCGAAAAGAGCCTGCACCTCCACATCCACGGCCGCAACTACAGATGGACATTTGTTGTAGCTGCGGTGAGGTTTAACTTGTTAGGCGCAGATTTTTTGTGTGCACATGGGTTATTAGTGGATCTAGCAAATAGGCGCTTGGTTAATGCACTGTCCTTTGCTTCTATTCCCTGCTCAGCTCGAGTTTCTCCACCACCTGTGCAGGCTAACGTCACCACGGCAGGAGGTAAGTTTGAGCAACTCCTCACCCAATTTCCAGCACTCACAATTCCCAAATTCTCAGCCACTGTGGCTAAACACGGGGTTGAACACTTTATTCCCTCAACGGGCCCACCCGTATTTGCCAAAGCTCGCCGCTTAGACGCGGCCAAGCTCAACATAGCACGGGACGAGTTTACGACCCTTGAAAAATTGGGCATTGTTAGACGCTCGAAGAGCCCTTGGGCCTCGCCACTTCACATGGTTCCGAAATCCGACGGTTCTTGGAGACCGTGCGGAGATTACCGCAGATTAAACAATGCTACAGCGCATGACCGCTACCCAATTCCTCACATTCAAGATTTTTCACTACATCTGGCGGGCGCGCGCATTTTTTCAAAAATAGACTTAGTCCGCGGTTATCATCAAGTCCCAGTCCGAGCGGAGGACATTCCTAAAACAGCTGTAATAACCCCTTTCGGTCTTTTTGAATTTCTGCGAATGCCTTTCGGCCTCAAAGGCGCTGCTCAAACTTTTCAACGAATGATGGACGCAGTATTACGCGACCTTCCTTTTGTTTTCATCTACCTCGACGACATGCTGGTAGCCAGCTCGTCTGAGGAAGAACACGAGCAGCACCTCACTATGGTTTTTCAGAGGCTAGAAGAGCACGGGCTAATAATCAATCCAGCCAAATGCAAATTCGGCGTGTCACAAATTGATTTTTTAGGACACAAAGTCTCTCCGAAGGGGGCAGTTCCACTTCCAGACAAAGTTCACGCGATAAAAAGTTTCCCACGGCCACAGACGGTCAAATCGCTACAAGAATTTTTAGGAATGGTTAATTTTTACAACCGTTTCCTCCCCCATGCAGCTCAGCTCATGCAGCCAGTATATGATGCGCTCAAAAAAAAGAAAGCTTCCAACGCGGTCGAATGGACCCCGGAGCGCGAACACGCCTTCGCGGAAGTAAAGAGCGCTCTAGCTAACGCCACATTGTTAGTTCACCCAGATCCCTCGGCCCGCATCGCGCTAACCACAGACGCTTCGGACCTGGCTATAGGGGCAGTTGTAGAACAGCATGTCAGCGGGATCTGGCAACCTTTAGCATTCTTTAGCAAATCGCTAAACCAAACTGAGCGTAAATACAGCACTTTTGACAGGGAGCTGCTAGCGCTTCATTTATCCATCCGCCACTTCCAGTTCTGGTTAGAAGGGCGGAGTTTCACGGCTTTTGTAGACCATAAACCGCTCACCTTTGCTATGGCTAAAATTTCAGAACCATGGTCAGGCAGGCAACAAAGACAGCTGGCTGCGATTTCAGAGTTCACCACAGACATTCGACACGTGGCAGGCAAACTTAACGTAGTAGCGGACTGTCTCTCTCGCGCTGTGACATCACCAGAGCGCGAGGAGACAGATTATACTGCCTCAGCAGCAGAACTCTTCACTAACGCAGACACATACGCAGCACCTATCCATGCAGGGATAGATTATGCAGCCATGGCAGAGGAACAAAGCAGTGACGCGGACGTGCGCGCACTCCTGTCTGGACCAACAGGGTTAAGGCTGGAGAAAAAGGGTCTACGCGACGGCGTGCCCCCCCTAATATGCGATGTTTCAACCAGCCGACCTCGCCCGTTAGTACCAGCTACATGGCGCTGCCATATTTTCGACGCAATTCACTCCCTCGCGCACCCAGGTGTGCGCGCCTCAGTTAAAATGGTCGCCGAAAAGTTTGTGTGGCCAGGCCTGCACAAAAACGTAAAAGAATGGGCAAAAACTTGCATTTCTTGTCAGCGCGCCAAAATACACAGACACACAAAAGCCCCTCTGGAGCCTTTTCCAATCCCTGCTAGAAGGTTCGACCACGTTCATGTCGACCTCGTGGGACCACTACCTTCCTCCCAGGGTTTCACACACCTGTTAACAATGATAGACCGCACCACGCGCTGGCCAGAGGCAGCCCCTCTAGCGGCAACCACAGCGGAGGAAGTCGCTCGCGTCTTTTTGACAAACTGGGTGGCACAGTTCGGCGTCCCATCGGACATCACGTCCGATAGGGGGCCTCAATTTGTCTCAGAGCTTTGGTCAGCCATGTCCAGCAGCTTAGGGGCAACAATTCATCGCACCACCGCTTATCACCCTCAGGCTAATGGGTTATGCGAACGTTTTCACAGGTCTTTAAAGGCTGCCCTCAGAGCCTCACTAACGGATACAAATTGGGTAAATAAACTTCCCTGGGTTTTATTGGGGTTGCGTGCTGCGCCTAAAGAGGATCTAGACGCTTCTCCTGCAGAACTAGTTTTTGCACAACCTCTCAGGCTCCCAGGTGAATTTTTACCAGAGAACCCAGAGCCAGGGCACCTTCCAGTCCCAAGGTTTTTAGGCAGCAACGGACCGGACTCTCTCCCCAGTCCAGCTCATCACTCCTTCCCACGGGTTTTTGTCCCTCAAGCTTTAAAAAACGCTGAGTTTGTTTTTGTTAGGCATGAAGCTTTAAAACCAACTTTCCGCCCAGCATACAATGGGCCATTCAGAGTGCTGGAACATGGTGATAAACACTTTGTGCTTGAATTTGGGGATAGAAAAGAAACAGTCAGCATTGACAGACTCAAGCCTGCCTTCTTGTTGAAAGACGAGCCTGCACAGTTGGCGAGAGCACCTCGGCGAGGTAGACCCCCCAAGAGAAAAGACTCAGCCCCCCTGCAGGGAACAATTAACCACTCTCCTTCCCACGCTGCAGATTCCTCACAAGAAGGTCCCAGCAGGACGCCTAAACCAACCTACAGCAGTTTTGGGAGAAGATTAAAACCCAGACAGCACAGGGACTGATGCAAACCACTCCACAATTGTTCACTAATTGTGCTGCAACAGTTTAGGACTGACTTATGATTTTACTATGCTGTTATGATTACCACTGAACTCTCTTAGGAGCATGGCTGCTGGAAAGTTTCTTCTGTGGCAAGAGATGTAACACTTAGTATGTCATAGTAATTATCTTAGACTGTGAACCTTTCTATTGTCCTTTCTTAGTTGTTTGGGGGGCCTGTGGTCTATATTAATCATATATTCCATAACCTACATATGTTGAAGCATGTGGAAATGTTTGGTAATTACATATGTAAAGCAACTTCACACCTCTGAAAGGACAAAGGCTCTCAACTGCCAAGTGAAGAACAAAGACGTTCCCAGACACTGCGGTGGAGACCGGAGGAGCTACCCTCACCCCCTGGGCGAGGAGAGGAAATACCAAGACAATGGGGGGATTAAGATAATGAGGGATGTCAGCCTTTGTTATGCATGTCTTTTGTTATGTGCAAGTATAAAGTCAGTGAGCCGGAGATATTCGGTCTCTTTTCCTTCTACCACCTCTGCACTGAATGAGACTTGTTAGGAGAGCTGATAAATAAACTTTGGTTTATATATCAAATCGCCTCGTCATTTCAAGCTCTTCTACACCTCACACACTCTGTATCTGCTGTGGTGGTGTTGTATTAGCAGCTGCAGTTGTGGTTAACTCCCCACCTGCAAACAGTCAACAAAGACCAGATGCTTATCAGGTTAAAAAGAGATGGAGATAAAGAATTTAAGGGGTGAGCTCATTGCCATTATGCTGACGGTGTAACTTAACTGGCACACAAAGGACTGGGCCTGTTTACATGGAAAACATACACACACACTGGCACAAACTGAAGGGAATCCAAAGTAGTTTGTGGGGTGGGGGATGCTGGAGACAAATGGATGCTTCTTCTCTAACAGGGATCCATTTGTGTTGGCATCTGCCCTCCACGCACGCACACACACACAGACACACTGCATGTCTTTAGGTACATTCTTTGCCCTCTCCATCCCATTTCCTCAGCTATGCCCTGAGTCATCACAATATGCAACTCAGTGACTGGCTTCTGGGCTTGAGCATCCACTCAGCCCTCCAATCCAACAAGGGCTTTTGCGTGGATTTGAAGCACGAGCATGATGTGTTTATTTGCCATTTGGCTCTCAGTATGCCCACAATATTCTGTCTTTTGTGTCACTCTTTTTCCGCCACCCCTCTCACTTTTCTGATGCTATTGTCTTTCTGGCTGTCCCTTTCTGTGGCTCATTCCCTTTTTCCTCCCCATCCCACCAAGTATCAGATGTGTCACCTGAGCTTCGTATCAATAGTTAATCACCCTGGGACACTCAATCTATGGACATAGCAGAACTCTCCTGTGGAGAGATGCAGTGGTCAGTGTGTGTGTGTGTGTGGGGGGGGGGGGGGGGACAGAATGAGTGCAGATTTTAAAAAAACACTTTCCATTTTTTTAAAATAAGGTAAAGTTGTTGAGGGAACCAGGAGGAACTACAAGAAATACAGAGGCGTGTAAATTAACCCACTAAACAACTCAGTATTTCTAATTCTAGTCTGTGTGTTTGTATAATAGTTAAAAAAGTGAGGAAACAATTTTTATTAGTGGAGAATGTAATATGTGCTGATATGTATGATTTATTTCAATATTTCTAGACTGAAAACATGCATAAGACACATGACCTGTGCTTCCACCTAGTGGTAGAACAGTAATATTACAAGTTAATGGAAAGAAATGGAGGTATGAATGAATTCACACAAAAAAAAATTTCAGGCTACACACAATAAGTAATTGATCCTTCTCAGCGGTAAGTTCTCTGGTAATGTAAAATCTTTAACATGTTGTAAGATGTGGAATTTGCATAGAAAGTTGAATAAGATGAAATGGAGTGCAGTTGAATGAATGCAAGGGATCTAGGATGACATTTAAGTGCCTGTTTGAAGGGCAGGGGGGGAGTAAAAAATTGCACCCACTCACTGCACAAGTTTTGGCCACACCAGCATCTAAAAACCTATGATGCATCATTCTTAATATTAAAATGAAATTGGGGTTGGCACTAGGTTTATTTAAAAGATGAAAGCATTCCATCTACAAACCCCAATTCCAATGAAGTTGGGACATTGTGTAAAATGTAAATAGAAAGAGAAAACAATGATTTGCAAATCCTTTTCAACCTATATTAAATTCAGTACACTACAAGACAAGATAATTTGCAAACTGATAAAAAATTTTCCTTTTTTTTTTGCAAATATTCAATTTTTAATTTGATGCCTGCAACATATTTCAAAAATGCTGAGACAGGGCAAGAAAAGACTGGCAAAGTTGAGAAATGTGCAAAAAATACCTTTTTAGAACATTCCACAGGTGAACAGATTAATTGGAAACAGGTAAGTGTCATGATTGGGTATAAAATGAGCACCCCTGAAAGGCTCAGTCATTCAGAAGCAAGAATGGGACGAGGTTCACTATTTTGTGAACAACTGCATGGGCAAATAGTCCAACAGTTTAAGAGCAATGTTTCTCAACATACAATTGCAAAGAATTTAGGGATTTCATCATCAACAGTCAATAATATCAAAAGATTCAGAGAATCTGCAGGCTGGCCAGTCTAATGCCCACACTCTACGAAGCCATGCTGCTGTAAGATGTACAGAATGTGGCTTGGCATTGTCTTGCTGAAAGAAGCAGGGACATACCTGAAAAAAGACGTTGCTTGAATGGCAGCATATATTGCTCCAAAACCTTATGCACCATTCAGTATTAATGGTGCCTTAACAGATGTGCAAGTTACCCATGCCATAGGCACTAATACACCCCCATACTATCACAGATACTGGCTTTTGAACTTAACGCTGATAACAGAGTGGATGGTCGTTTTCCTCTATAGTCTAGAGGACTTCCATGTCTCCTATTGAAAACGTGGCACATTATGAAGCACAAATTACAACAACAGAGATCCCAGACTGTTGAGCAAATGAAGTCATACCTCAAGCAAGAATGGGAAAGAATTCCACCTGCAAAGCTTCAGCAATGAGTGTCCTCTGTTCCTAAACCCCTTAACGAGTGTTGTTAAAATGAAAGGTGATGTAACAAGGTGATAAACATGTCCCAGCTTTTTTGGAACATGTTGCAGGCATCAAATTCAAAATGAGTAAATATTTGCAAAAAAACAAAGCAATGAAGTTTATAAGATAAGATAAGATAAGCCTTTATTAGTCCCACAACGGGGAAATTCCAGGATTGCAACAGCACAGGGATAGCAACACTCAGAGCAACAATCAGAAGGCAAGAAAAAAACAAGCAAGCAAGAGCAGCTAATAAACATATGTACGTATTACTATAAAATATATATATATACACACACACACAGACACACAGTGCAGAGCATTGTAGCTGGATGGAATAAATATATGAATATATGAACACACAGTGCAGAGCATTGTAGCTAGATGGAATAAATATGTAAATATATAAACACCCACAGTACGGAGCATTGCAGCTAGGTGGAATAAATATGCAAGTATATAAACACACACAGTGCGGAGCAATGTAGCTAGATGGAATAATATGTAGATATATAAATATATAAACACACCCAGTGCTGAGCATTGTAGCTAGATGGAATAAATATGCAAATATATAAACACACACAGTGCAGAGCATTGTTGCTAGATGTTATCAGTTTGAACATTAAATATATTCTCTTTGTAGTGTATTCAGTTGAATAAAGGTTGAACAGGATTGGCAAATCATTGTATTCTGTTTTTATTTACATTTTACATGATGTCCCAATTTCATTGGAATTGGGGTTTGTATAGTGCATCCGGAAAGTATTTATAGCTGACTATAGGTTGATTCACTGGTACTTTTTTATTTACAAGGCCATGCTTGGACTGTTGCCCCCTTACATTTGTAATTTGATCACACTGAGAAGTGTTGATTCTTATGGTTTGCGTTCTAATGATCATTTGTTGCTTTCTGTTCCATTTGCCCGTACTGAGCTGGGAAAAAGAGCTTTCATGTTCTCAGCCCCCTCTACATGGAACATGTTGCAAAAAGACTGGAAACTAACGGAACTTGTTTCACTGAATGACTTTAAAACCAGATTGAGAACACTTGAGACGGCCTCACTAATTTGTAACTGTTTTATATGATTTGTATGTCATTGTAAGTGTATTTGTGATTTTTTTTGCTGCCTCTTGGCCAGGACTCCCTTGAAAAAGAGGTTTTTAATCTCAATGGGTTTTTTTCCTAGTTAAATAAAGGTAAAACAATAGCGTTTCACTTTTTCCACATTTTGTTATGTTACAGCCTTATTTCAAAATGGATTTTTTTTTTTCCTCAAAATTCTACACACAATCACCCATAATTACCTTTAATTACCTTTACCTTTACTACCTTTATTAGTACTGATGTGTATCTATTACCTTGGCATTTGTTCAGAGAGCAGAGTAACAATTTCATTGCTCAGGAAATGTTGCATTTCTTAACTGTGCACATGTTAATAAAGCCTTTGAATTTGAATAATGATGACATGAAAAACTTTTTTTTAGATTTTTGCAAATTTATAAAAAAAAAACAAAGAAATCACATATACATAAGTATTCACAGCCTTTGCCATGAAGCGCAGAATTGAGCTCAGGTGCATCCTGTTTCCACGGATCATCCTTGAGATGTTTCTACAGCTTAACTGGAGTCCACCTGTGGTAAATTCAGTTGATTGGACATGATTTAGAAAGGCACACACCTGTCTATATAAGGTCCCACAGTTGACAGTGCATGTCAAAGCACAAACCAAGCAAATGTGGGGAAGGGTACAGAAAAATTTCTGCTGCTTTGAAGGTCCCAATGAGCACAATGGCCTCCATCATCCGTAAATGGAAGAAGTTCGGAACCACCAGGACTCTTCCTAGAGCTGGCCGGCCATCTAAGCTGAGCGATCGGGGGAGAAGGGCCTTAGTCAGAGAGGTGACCAAGGTGAACCCGATGGTCACTCTGTCAGAGCTCCAGCATTCCTCTGTGGAGAGAGGAGAACCTTCCAGAGGGACAACCATCTCTGCAGCAATCCACCAATCAGGCCTGTATGGTAGAGTGGCCAGACAGAAGCCTCTCCTTAGTAAAAGGCACATGACAGCCTGCCCAGAGTCTGCCAAAAGGCACCTGAAGGACTCAGACCATGAGAAACAAAATTCTCTGGTCTGATGAGACAAAGATTGAACTCTTTGGCGTGAATGCCAGGCATTATGTTTGGAGGAAAGCAGGCACTGCTCATCACCAGGCCAATACCATCCCATGGTGGTGACAGCATCATGCTGTGGGGATGTTTTTCAGTGGCAGGAACTGGGAAACTAGTCAAGATAGAGGGAAAGATGAATGCAGCAATGTACAGAGACATCCTGGATGAAAACCTGCTCCAGGGTGCTCTTGACCTCAGACTGGGGTTCATCTTTCGGCAGGACACCAACCCTAAGCACACAGCCAAAATGTCAACAAGATATCAAAGGAGTGGCTTCAAGACAACTCTGTGAATGTCCTTGAGTGGCCCGGCCAGATCCCAGACTTGAATCTAATTGAACATCTCTGGAGATATCTGAAGACTGCTGTGCATCGATGCTTCCCATCCAACCTGATGGAGCTTGAGAGGTGCTACAAAGCAGAATAGGCGAAACTGCCCAAAGATAGGTGTGCCAAGCTTGTGGTATCATATTCAAAAAGACTTGAGGCTGCAATTGCTACCAAAGGTGCATCAACAAAGTATTGAGCAAAGGCTGTAAATACTTACAGTCGTGAAGAAATTAGGACACCCAATGAAAGCCTGTGCGTTTTCTTTAAACATATTTGGGCATATGGATATTTAATATCAATTTTAACAAAACTGAGTGATTCAAGTAATATAACTAAACAAAACTGAAGAAAAGACTTTATAAAATTTTCTGTAAAATGTAATTGTAAAAACATGCAATTTCTGGTGAGGAATAAATTAGGACACCCCCACATTTATTCCCACTTAAAATGGTTAAAATCACACACAGGTGTATCACATCAGGTGCACACGATTAGTAACATCATTACTAAGCATTTTGAAGGAGATTTGTCCTATTTAAACCTCAGACATTGTTTGGTGTCCTCCTGACTGTTAAAGTGAGAGTGAACACCATGGTGAGATCGAAAGAGCTGTCTGAGGCCTTCAGAAAGAAGATTGTAGCAGCTTGTGAGTCTGGTAAGGGATTCAAAAAGATCTCAAAAGAATTTGTAATCAGCCATTCCACTGTCCGGAAAATAGTCTACAAATGGAGGACATTCAAAACAACTGCCAACATGCCCAGGTCTGGCCGTCCAAGCAAGTTCACCCCGAGAGCACATCGCAAGATGCTAAAAGAAGTCTCCAAAAACCCTAAAATGTCATCACAGGACCTACAGCAGGCTGTTGCTACTGTTGATGTGAAAGTGCATGCCTCTACAATCGGAAAGAGACTGCACAAGTTTAGGCATTTTCTACGTTTGCTGTCTAAGAGAAACATGAAGGCCAGACTGAACTTTGCCAGAGAGAATGTAGACAACGACCAGGACTTCTGGAATAATGTTCTTTGAACAGATGAGTCTAAAATTGAATTATTTGGACACCAGAACAGAGGACGTGTTTGGTGTAGACCAAATACAGCGTTCCAGGAAAAGAACCTCATACCAGCTGTGAAGCATGGAGGTGGAAGTGTCATGGTTTGGGGATACTTTGCTGCAGCAGGACCTGTCCAGCTCACCATCATAGAATCCACCATGAATTCTACCATGTATCAGAGGGTGCATGACCACATGAGGCCATCTGTAAAAAAAAAAAAAAAATTAAAGCTGAAGCGTAACTGGACCCTGCAACATGACAGTGACCCAAAACATACCAGTAAATCCACCAAGGACTGGCTAAAAACTAAGAAATGGAGAGTCCTGGAATGGCTGAGTCAAAGCCCAGATCTGAATCCCATTGAGATGCTGTGGGGTGACTTGAAACGGGCTGTACATGCAAGAAACTCCTCAAACATCTCACAGCTGAAAGAATTCTGCATTGAGGAGTGGGGCAAGCTTTCCTCAGACCGATGTCAGAGATTGGTAGATGGCTACAAGAAGCATCTCACTGAAGTTATTTCAGCCAAAGGGGGAAACACTAGTTAGGGTGTCCTAACTTTTTCCTCAGTTAGAATACGCATTTTTGTTGATATCTTTTGTTTAATGAGTAAGACACGTTTAATTTTTATTCACCTGCAATTAAATCACCTTCTTTTCCAGAGATAAGTAAAAACAAGATTTGACATCAATACGTGAACATTTCTTAATAAAGAGCTGAATATTTAATGGGGTGTCCTAATTTTTTCACATGACTGTACATGTGATTTCTTAGTTTTTTATTTTCAATAAATTTGTAAAAATCTAAAAAAAAAAAAAAACTTTTTTTATTGGTGTAGAATTTTGAGGGGAAAAAATGAATTTATTCCATTTTGGAATAAGGCTGTAACATAAAATGTGGAAAAGGTGAAGCACTGTGAATACTTTCTGGATGCACTGTGTGATAAAACAAGCAGGAAACTATAAACCTTGAAATATGTATTTCTTTAACACCTCCAGAGTTTTCCCTAAAGCGTGTGAATGTAGGTATAAGTTGAGGGCATTCCACTGTTATGAACACCTAGCTGGACGGGTAATCATGTTTTCTCACCAGTATCAGTGCCCTGAATACCTCTGCATCCCATTTTTCCTACTGGAATGGACACCGCCATCAGTGTGTGAATGTGTGTGTGAATGGGTGGATAGCAGGATTTGTAAAGCGCTTTGGTTATCAAGAGATGAGAATAAAAGCGCTATATAAATGAATGCCATTTACCATTTTCCTTTGGGACAGTTGTATTGGCAGCATGGAGACCACTTCATAATAGCACTTTTTTTTTCCATTGGAAGGGCACCCAAAGATTGACTTATATTGTACAGCATCAACTTTCTCCACTACACGGTAAGTAAAATTTGTTTATACAGCAACTTTCACAGACAAAAGTCACATAGTGCTTTACAGTAAAATGGACACAATAAAAACACACAACATAAAAATACATAAAACATACATATAAAAACAGTCATACAGTCGTGAAAAAATTTGGACACCCCTTTAAATATCCATCCATCCATCTTCTACCGCTTTTTCGGAGGTCCAGGTCACGGACCTCCCCTTTAAATATTCAGTTCTTTATTAAGAAATGTTCACGTGTCTACGTCTAACCTTGTTTTTGTTTTTATTTGCATTTTTTAACATTTATTTTAGCCATTGTAAGTGGGAATGAATGTGGGGTGTCCTAAAAAAAGATGGGGAGTGTCCTAATTTATTCCTCACTATTTGTTTAGAATTACATTTTACAGAAAATTTGAAAAAAAGTCTTTAATTCATTTTTAATTGTTTAGTTGTATTATGTGAATCTCCCAGTATTTTTAACATTGATATTAAATATCCATATGTCCAAATATGTTAAAAAAAACACACAGGCTTATGCAGGGTGTCCTAATTTTTTCACGACTCTTAAGAGTCATGTCTAAAAGCTTGTTGCAATAAGAATGTCTTCAGCTGGTTTTTAAAAGTATCGACAGAGTCCAAACTACTTAAGAAAGGAGAATATTTGTATAGTCTAAGCGTGACTGCTTATAGACATTGGTCTCCCCATGACTTAAAAGGAGCATAAAGGACCATTAGCAGATTCTGATTTGATGACCTCAGACTGTGAAAGGAGGTATATGGTTGAATCAGGTCAGCAATGTAAGCAGGGGCCTGATTATGTAAGTTAAGACCAGAATTTTAAAATTAACTGGTAGCTAGTGAAGTGACTTTGAAATGGGGATTATATGAGCTCTTCTGTTTGTGCGAGTCAAAACTCTCCCAGCAGAGTTCTGAACAACCTGAAGACGGGTCAGCTGCTTATTACCTCCGCCAAGGGAGAAGATAATGTTTTTGCCGGCGTTGGTTGGTTGGTTTGTTGGCTTGTCTGTCTGTCTGTTTCCAACATTACTCTAAAAGTTATGAACGGATTTTGATGAAATTTTCAGGAAAGGTGTGCAACGGCACGGGGAACAAATGATTAGATTTTGGTGGGGATCCAAATCACGATCTGAATCCAGGAATTTTTTTGAAAATTATTTTATATATTAATATTGTGCTTTTCATGTATTGCCCCTTTAAGATGTGTCCACTGAGTTATGTGTATGGCCACGCACCTTCACAACCCGGAAACCAAGCACTGCAGAAAAAGTAAAACAGCTTGGAACAAAAAGGAATGTGAGCTTCATCCACATACTATGTGATGATTGATATTATTTCATCTGAAGGTGCCAAGAAAATGCAAGCAAAGTGTGTGGTTTTAGATGGGATTTGGAGTGTGTGCAGACATAACTCCGGCCAGTAGATAAGGATGCGAGCCACATAACCCACACGGTATGTAAACACAGTAAACTTCAGGACTGGACAATGTTTAATTTTTTTGTTCGTGAAATCACAATAGGCCTATTCTATTATACTCATTTGCTATGCACCGCAATGATATGATACTGCACTGTTGTGTAGTATTGCTTAATAATTATGACCCTTGTCAGTAAATTGTAAGGGAGAAGAGCGGAGGGAAAAAAAGAAAGCCGGCCTGACAGGTTTAATAAACCATGATGCTGATTTAAGGTGGAATTATCAAGCCCCATTGTATGGTCAATACATTTATGACAGTCTTGTTATTATAATGTAGTCATAAAATGTAGTCATATTGTTTTTCCTGCCATTTCTCTGTCTGTTAGCAGGATCACGCAAAAACTCCTAGATGGATTTGGATGACATTTTCACCAGAGGTGTCTCTTGGTCCAATGATGAACTCAGATGTTGGGGGTGATCTGTGAGTGCATACCTCCACCAAGGCCTTATCTCACAATGTATGGATGGATTGTTTAATGCTATTTCAGTGGCATGTTTTGAAATTGTGCAGCTCAAGAGCTCATGCGCTCATGAGGAAATGGCATGTGCTGGGATTTTCAGTTATTTTAATGGAGAGACTTGTAACAATTATAATTATATGTCATTTTAATTATGATGATACACTTAATCGTTTTTCATTCCATCCACATTTTCATTTTAATTGCAGACTTACTGTTGGAGTCTATAGATTAGGCATTAATGTATTAACTTTTCAGGGGAATGAATGAATGAACAGTGTGTGTGTGTGTTGCATGGGGAAGGCATGGTGAAATACTGTCCATCTGAAGATTTTTAATGACACACCTATTCTGTGGTAAAGTATTCTGTCCATTAAGCTGTCGTATGTCATCATATCACATCATCATATCTCGTGTCCATTTGTGCTCGTGCATCCCAATTGATGAAAAAACACTCAGTCGGAGTTTTCTGTTAAATGAGGACAGTTAAATATGAACTATTTGAAAACACAAAAAACTGTGGGTGGGTTTATGAGTCAGTTCTCTTTTTAATTTAACTACCAGATTGCAGCGGGACCAGACTGCCCTATACCAAGAAAACAGCTGTCACTGTAGCCGGAGAAAAGCCAGCAGTTGCTCAAAAAAACTGACATTCATCATTATCTGATGATAACAGCTTTGACATTTCAACCTCAATCACTGTCATTCCTTTAACAAAATGATTCAAAATGAAAATATCCTGACAGTTGTTTTGAATTAAAACAACAATTTTGCATTCAGCAGAGCCAATTAATAGACCTCATGGATTAAAATTCTCTGTCGCTGCGACCGATTTCTGTCAGTTGTAAAAGAAGAAAAAAATATAAAAAGCCTCAGGTTCTGAGATTAATGTACTGTATGTTTTTATAACTCTGTCAGAGTCAAAGACAAAGGGAAAGACTGGCATAATCTCTGAATTATATCCTACAGCTATTATCTGTGCATAATTATGATCATGTCTGGTGGAGTTCCTTAGGAGCTCCTTAAAAGCTCCTTCCTCTTAAAGCCTGCATTGTCCTCAGTGCAAAACTGATTTGTCCTCCGATTTAAATGCTGTCATGTTAGTATTACGTCTTTGATCTCGTGCCCATTTATTAAAGGGATTAAGAGCAAAGACAGTGATTTGTTTATTTCACATCATGCCCCAAACACACCTCTGAATAATTTAAGAGCATTAGGACAGCCTCTTTCGACTTCACACCTGGTGGAAAATTTGGTTTTGCGTGGCTGAAATAGCTAAATGAAATTGGAAGAGCCCATTAATGCACACTGTGCCTTAGACAACTGATTATAGACTGTGTCCTTGTAATACAGCCCTTAATCTCAGAAATAGGACTGTCTGATGCAGTAATTAGTTTCAATTTTATCTGAATTTAGCTGTAGGTAGTTATCACTCAAGTACTGTTTGATGCTCGCCAGGCAGTTAATTTGGAGGACAATTTGTGGGTCTCTGAAGGTTTAAATGAGCAGTACAGCTGGATGTCATCAGCAACAAGATGACAGGAACGGTTGCTAAACTTGTGAATTATCTGACCTAAAGGAAGAACATACAGCAAAAACAGAATAGGCATTCATTATGGCATATCATCAGACTTTCCTACTCATAAGATCACACCACCATCATTTATTACTCAAAGGAGTAGGGGACTACTCCTAACTAATCATTTATTACTTAAAGGGACCCACAATTGCTTTTTACAGGGCAAATCACTTCTCTGTTCTCAAAACAGAGAAGTTTCTCATGTTTCAGCCATTCTAGAGAACATTTTAGTGATTTTTCACCTGACAGGGGTCACATATCCAGATACTGACTGAAAACCCATGACAGTTTGTTGAACAGATTGATGTACCTTGAGCTGATATTGCAGGGCAGAAGCTGCATGAAATAACTTTCTGACACACAACAGTTTTCTCAGCAATGGTAAAAGATAGAGACTTGTGGATTTCAGTACAGACAGCACCAATTCCATAAGCATACCAACCAAAATATCCCACAACCCAATTTGTTATAATGGATTTCATGTTTTATTTTTTCTGTCCCATTTAATTATATTTTGACAGTTTTTGGAACAACACTGTAAATCTGGCCAGGGACAACAGATGAAAACTACCTTTTTTGCTAACATTGGCTTTTTTTCCAGAATTGTTTTTTTATGTTATTTGATGAGCAATATCCCTCTAAATAAACCAGTAATTTTAATAAAGTGAAATGCAACAGCCTTGTAGCAGTTGTGTGTACAGTCAAGGCCACCAGGGCCTTCTCAGCTGGACCTTTCAAACTCATCTAATTATGTATACTGTATTGTTACATGTAAAGATTAATTTTAAGTGTGTCAAATGTATGGGTCCTTCTTGAATTACTTATCCAGTGTGTTCAAAATATGAGAAAACACAAGTACACCCTTACAGTGGGGCAAAAAAGTATTTAGTCAGCCACCAATTGTGCAAGTTCTCCCACTTAAAAGATGAGAGAGGTCTCCAATTTTCATCATAGGTATACCTCAACTATGAGAGACAAAATGAGAGAAAAAAAAAGCAAAACAGAAAATCACATTGAAGGATTTTTTATGAATTAATTGGTAAATTCCTCAGTAAAATAAGTATTTGGTCACCTACAAACAAGCAAGATTTCTGGCTCTCACAGACCTGTAACTTCTTCTTTAAGAGGCTCCTCTGTCCTCCACTCGTTATCTGTATTAATGGCACCTGTTTGAATTCATTATCAGTATAAAAGACACCTGTCCACAACCTCAAACAGTCAGACTCCAAACTCCACTATGGCCAAGACCAAAGAGCTGTCAAAGGACACCAGAAACAAAATTGTAGACCTGCACCAGGCTGGGAAGACTGAATCTGCAATAGGTAAGCAGCTTGGTGTGAAGAAATCAACTGTGGGAGCAATTAATAGAAAATGGAAGACATGCAAGACCACTGATAATCTCCCTCGATCTGGGGCTCCACGCAAGAGCTCACCCCGTGGGGTCAAAATGATCACAAGAACGGTGAGCAAAAATCCCAGAACCACATGGGGGGACCTAGTGAATGGCCTGCAGAGAGCTGGGACCAAAGTAACAAAGGCTACCATCAGTAACACACTACACCGCCAGAGACTCAAATCCTGCAGTGCCAGACGTGTCCCCCTGCTTAAGCCAGTAAATGTCCAGGCCCGTCTGAAGTTTGCTAGAGAGCATTTGGATGATCCAGAAGAGGATTGGGAGAATGTCATATGGTCAGATGAAACCAAAATAGAACTTTTTGGTAAAAACTCAACTTGTTGTGTTTGGAGGAGAAAGAACACCATACCTACTGTGAAGCATGGGGGTGGAAACATCATACTTTGGGGCTGTTTTTCTGCAAAGGGACCAGGACGACTGATCCATGTAAAGGAAAGAATGAATGGGGCCATGTATCGTGAGATTTTGAGTGAAAACCTCCTTCCACCAGCAAGGGCACTGAAGATGAAACGTGGCTGGGTCTTTCAGCATGACAATGATCCCAAACACACCGCCTGGGCAACGAAGGAGTGGCTTCGTAAGAAGCATTTCAAGGTCCTGGAGTGGCCTAGCCAGTCTCCAGATCTCAACCCCATAGAAACTCTTTGGAGGTAGCTGAAAGTCCTTGTTGCCCAGCGACAGCCCCCAAACATCGCTGCTCTAGAGGAGATCTGCATGGAGGAATGGGCCAAAATACCAGCAACAGTGTGTGAAAACCTTGTGAAGACTTACAGAAAACGTTTGACCTCTGTCATTGCCAACAAAGGGTATATAACAAAGTATTGAGATGAACTTTTGTTATTGACCAAATACTTATTTTACTGAGGAATTTACTAATTAATTCATTAAAAATCCTTCAATGTGATTTTCTGGATTTTTTTTCTCATTTTGTCTCTCATAGTTGAGGTATACCTATGATGAAGATTGGAGACCTCTCTCATCTTTTAAATGGGAGAACTTGCACAATTGGTGGCTGTCTAAATACTTTTTTTCCCACTGTATCTTGTATTTAAACTCATCTACTGTACCTTCATTGCCTCCTTGCATCTTTACTGTTAAATCTTCATTCCTCTTCTCTCCAGTGCATACCTCTACCTCTCCAGGTTCTCTTCCACCTGCTCCCTACTCTCAATACAGGTCACAATGTTGTCTGCAGACATCATGGTCCTCGGAAAATCCTACCTGAACTCAGCCTTTCCATCTCCATAGCAAACAAATACTGTATGAGTGTATCTGGATATATGTTTTAGTGGTGGTGGATCTGTGTGCTCTCTCTGCACTTTCTTGACGTTTATGTGTATCACTGATAATTCTTGGTGCCAGAAATGTGTACTTTGTAATATTTGCCAATGTTTCCTCTGGCTTAAAGACCTTGGCGTGGTGGCAACATATTTTTCCGGGGGGGGGGGCAGAAAACACATGGCGCTGTTGTAACCGGAATATGTTAATTTTACCCTTTTTTTTTATTTTGCAAAGTAACTTTGCATATGCAACTTATCATTTGACATACTGTGCAACCATGGCTTGAATGTTGGAATATTGGGCCATTTCGCGTCTCACCCAGACATCCTGGGTGTCATCCTTCTCTCCTTCCTCTGCTCTCACCTCTCCTGGACCCTCTGCCTGAACACGTTCCTCTCCTTGGCTCCTCTCTTCTGTCTTACACCCTCTCTCTTTCCCCCCTTTGTCTTGTCAAGCAGCTAGGTATGCAGAACAGAAATCTGCTTCCCTTATTGTTTTAAACAGATTTACTTTGCCAAAACGAGCTTTATACAGTACATTATATTGTTTATAAACTCCTCTTGTAATAACTTTTAGCACTTTATTTAAATTGTTTTGCCCATGAAGGACCCAATGGGGGGAATGGGGAAAGGACGGGTGGGGAGGGGGAAAGAAAAGGGAGAGGAGCAAACAAAGAAGACAAACAGACAAACACAACTGAAAAAGCCAGAAGACAGACTGTTTCTTCTACTGAAAAGGTGTCGTCACGAGTCTGGTATCTGCACCTGTTAAAAGAGAAACATATGTGCGTGAGCATATGTGCGTGTGTATGAGAGCACGTGCAAAATAGGTGTGTGCATGTGAGTGGTTTGCCAGGAAACATACAAAGAGGGTGGCAGGTCACAGCAGCCCCCTCCTCCCGGAAACCCTGAGCAACAACGCCACCAACCCCCACACAGCACAAATGTCCCGAGGCCAACAAGCCACAGGACAGCCAGGCATCCGTCCCAGGAACGACAGCCGAGGGAGGCCGGGCCACCAAGCAGCCGGCACGGCACACCCCTGCCCCCGGACCGACCTAACTAACTAACTAACTAACTAACTAACCTGCACTTATATAGCGCTTTTCTAGTCACAAAGACCACTCAAAGCGCTTTCATTAATACTAACCCTCTATTCTAAGGGCCTATAGGAAACAGATATCTAGGGACAATTTAGAACAGCCAATTAACCTAACATGCATGTTTTTGGCATGTGGGAGGAAACCGGAGAAATCCCGGAGTAAACCCACGCAACACGGGGAGAACATGCAAACTCCACACAGATCACTGTTGGTCGGGGGCTGGGATCGAACCCACGATCCCACGATCCCCACAATCCCCCGGCCAAGGGTAAACTGTGCTGCCGCAGTGCTAACCACTGCGCCACCGTGCAGCCGACCTCCCTGCGTCCTGTCTAAATCAGGTTCTCTCTCTGTCTATGGTGGTATACAAACAGGTTAGAAAATATCAAGTGTCATGTTTTGTCCTGCAGGACTTTTTTGTCATGGTTTACATAAATGACAAAAATGTGTGTATTTTTTGAATTTTTATTCTAGTTTCTTTTCTACATTCCGAGAGTAGGAAAGAGAAGGGGGAGAAAAACATTCATGATAGTAATTTACTCAAGCATACTTAAATTATATGATCAGAGGTGGGTATAGTAGCCAGAAATTCTACTCATGTAAAAGCAGTGCTTTGAAATTAATAATTAAAAGGAGACAACCAAAACTTTCCAGTTGAATTAAGGGTACAAAGCACCCACTTAAAAACCTGAGTAATGACTTCAGTCTTGAAGGTTTGAGGTTTTTCTCCAAATTTTATAACAATTTCTTATAGTTTTCTATTTTTCTCTGTAAATTTATCGAAATTTGCAACCATGTTCCTCAAATTTGTAATCCCCTCTTGTAAAGTTGACTTTTCTTGTACATTTGAGACTTTATTATAAATTTGTGGATTATTTTATGGCTAATTTTTGTCTGTTTTTTAAAATAAAATTATTGTTGTTTTTAATAAATTTGAAACAGACTGTGGTAATTTATTTTTTTTTTACTTTTTCCTTATAACAATTTACACTTTTTACCATGATTTTGCAGTCAGAACAGAACAATAATTTAACTCTGATTTCGAAAGAAAAAAAATTAATAAAATTGTATTTAATGAAATAAATTAACTTGAATGACCATGGATGTAGTTATTTCTGTTATAATATTTCTATATATTTATAGTTTGTTTTTTGTTGTGTTTTTTTTTTAGAAATCTCACCACCCAGACAGCAGGAAAAACCTCCCTTATTTTGAAATCCAAATGTTGGCACATTTAGTTTGTCTGAAGGCTGCTGATGTACTAAAGTCATTGACTTCGTGAATTTCGGTCATCTTAACTTGCCAGGTACATAATAATGAACATAAATTAGTTAATTAATATTGTAATAGCTGGTGAAGTAAATCCTCAGCATTTCATCAGTCACTCTTGCCTTTCCCTGCATATGAAGCCTAACCCCATCTGTTAGCTGAGTGACTCTTCATGATTGTTCCTGTTA
This sequence comes from Pholidichthys leucotaenia, assembly GCA_020510985.1. Taxonomy (NCBI): domain Eukaryota; kingdom Metazoa; phylum Chordata; class Actinopteri; order Cichliformes; family Pholidichthyidae; genus Pholidichthys; species Pholidichthys leucotaenia. The sequence goes on along the minus strand of CM035848.1, from coordinate 173,748,224 downwards.
CCAGCGGGTTAAAACCACCATAAGTGCCTCCATTGCTTACATACCTCTTCTGATTTTTTTTTCTGTGTTTAAAGTACTTTAAAAAGCTCATGCTGCTCTTGGACAGTGACGCTAGAGAGACACTGCCTGCTGACTAGAACGGTCGCAGGCGGTGCGCTTCCGAACTCCGCATGGATGACAGTCACGCGCGTTGTTCATGTGCACACTTGCAGAGCATCATTCCTACTTTTTTTTCTTAAATTCAGATTTCCTTAGTGTGGCAGCATAAGTCCAAGGATGGCGGCCCGCCACACGGAAATGTTACCAGAGGAAGCCCTGTTTGTTATAGGGTGATGCCAGAGTTCCCTTAGGGGACTCTGTCTTGATGGAGCGGGGTGTGATGGTTGCCACTTCCCCTTTGGAGTCGGGATGTGCACCTGCATCTCATTATTCTTTCAGGTGATCAGTTGATTGATGGAGTGGCTGATTAGCAGCAGGTGTTGATGAGCAGCTCCATAAAGAAGATCTGTCAAGCCAGCTGGCAGGGCTGTCACCTGCGGGCGGCTGGAGCTGTTCTCCTCTCCTGGGCACGCTGGACCCCTTTTGGACTCTTTTGTTGTTTTAGTTTATTGCACTTTTTTTTTTTGCACTTTTTGTAAATAAACCCTTTTCACTTAAAAAAAAAGAAAAGAAATGTGCACTGGAACAGATGGTAATAAATAGTCTAATATCTTGATGTTAGTCATTTCTCTAAATGTCAAGCTGATATTCTGTCATATTCCATTTTCTGTAGTGAGTCACAATAGTTTGGTGATAACGTTTATAATAAGAATTATGATGTGTCATAGCTATGAGCTGATCATAATCAAAAATGCTTAAAGGCAAGATTACAATACACAATGTATAATAAGTGAACTACTACAGTAAAAAAAAATCTTAGTTATTTCTTTTTTAAATTAGTATACCAAACTGCTATTTCTTTTCATTAGTAGTTACTGTTTAATCATGAGAAACCACAAAAAATTTACCCTTTAAAGCAAAGGAAATAGCTCTTTAAAGTGTATAAATTAAGATCCTTGTCAAACACAAATGGATCTCATTTTAGAAATGTGCACGGGTGTTTTGAAATCTAATCTGGATCTTTATATGTGTGTTTATATATTTGCATGTTTGTTCCATCTAGCTACAATGCTCCGCACTGTGTGTTTATATATCTATATATTTATTCCATCTAGCTGCAATGCTCCGCACTGTGTGTTTATATATTCATATATTTATTCCATCTAGCTACAATGCTCCACACTGTGTTTATATATCTATATATTTATTCCATCTAGCTGCAATGCTCCACACTGTGTTTATATATCTATATATTTATTCCATCTAGCTGCAATGCTCCGCATCGTGTGTCTATATGTTTATGTTTATATGTACATATGTATACTCGCTGCTCTTGTTTTTTTGTTTTTTTTTCTTGCCTTCTGATTGTTGCTCTGAGTGTTGCTATCCCTGTGCTGTTGCAATCCTGGAATTTCCCTGTTGTGGGACTAATAAAGGCTTATCTTATCTTATCTTATCTTATCTTATCTTATAACAACTAAGTTTTTCTTTGCCTCATTCCAACAGGAGCCACAGTCATGCTGATGTTCCAGTTTAGCATCACTCCCTCTGGTGCGATATTGCTTAACTGAACTTAAAGGTGAGTGCCAGTCAGTGCTATAGTGATTTAAAACAAGAGCTCTAACAAGTTTGTGCCAGTAAAACCAGTTGACTGTAATAAGGACTATAAACTGCAGTATATTTGTGGCTTTTATTTCAACATAATCAAGCGATTCATTAGTAGACTGTTAAACAGAATTTTGAGTTATTTGTTTTTACTATTCATTCTTTCAGAAGTAAAGCAATGAATTTCTGCTGACTGAAGTTTATACTGATATATAAATGTTCCGTCGTTTCCCCAATGTTAGTGTAGTGTTAAAAATGACCACACGGGGACGCACAAACCCCAAAGACAGGCGAAGCAAGCGCCGCCTTCAGCTGACACGTCAAACGATGAAGAGATTAAATTTGATCTTTCTGCTTTGTAATGATGTTCATTTCTGAACTAAATTCAAACAAGTTCGCAATATGTAATGACTTTCGAAGTCCAGCTCTGGAAATCCAGAAGGAGAATAGTTCTAGTAGAATAAATATTGATGATTTACAGTTTAAAATGAGCGTGTTTTTTTTTTTCATATGGAGTCTGTGTGCAGTCTGTAGTTGGAGTTGGTACCAGTAAGCTTAAAGAGCAGAAGAAACTGTAGAAAAACAGCATTAAGAGTAGCTGAAGCTTCTAAGTGCCCCCCCCCCCCACACACACACACACTTGTAATACTGTATATCAATGTTAACTTTAACTAGTAACCTGCATCAGTTAAACCTATAGCTCAACATCATAGTTAATATCTGACTTGGGTTATAATTTAGAAAATACCTGTCTTTCATGCATAGTTTTGTTCTTTGGGGTCATGACCTTCATGCAGTCATTTAAAAAAAAAGAGTCTGGAGGACAAACTTTCCTTAACTTCTCTGTATTCCACACTTTGCTGTATTAAAACATACTTTTCTCCTTCACCTTGTTTTTTTTTTTAATTTATTTTTTTTGTTCCTCTCCCTGCTGGCTGGCTCTGTCATCAGCCTTCTCTGTAATGGCCATTTTGTTTTTGTCTGCCTTATCTCTTATTTGCAGTTTCCCTCTCTGTCATTATTCTGCTATTAGCTTTTCATCCTGGGGCTAAAGCGCTGACCTTTTACTCCCAGCTATGCTCAAAATGTCTGCCTTGGAAGACTCTACCCCCTCTCTCTTACTGCTCACCACACACACACACACACACACACACACACACACACACACACACACACACACACATACAGACATTAGGTAAAAGACACATCTGTAGAGCAATATGTGCCCCCCCCCCCCAAAAAAAAAAAATCAAATCAAATTGTTTTTTCACAGAATGGTCCATAGTTATGCATATAATGAGAACGTGCTGGAAAAACTGACAAAGAATCCAGCACCTGTGTTTTTAAATTTGGTAAGATAAGATAAACTTTATTGTCCCTCAAGGGGAAATTTGTCTTGGGCTTGTCACCCGTCCTGCAACCACACAATCCCCACATACACAATGGATGTAGTACATAAGATCCTTCATAAAAAAAAATATATATATAGATGGAATAAAACCCAATAAATAATACAAGTACATACATAAATAAATATATAACAGCAGTCATTAAGAACAGGAGTTATGTATAGTGTCCCTGACCTATCTATTTGAGTTTAGAAGTTTTACTGACGTCGGGATAAATGAGTTCTTGTGTCTATTGAAGCTGCACCTGGAGACTCTGCATCTCCTCCCTGAGGGCAGCCGCTCATATTCATTGTTTAGTCCATGGCTCATGTCACTGATTATTTTTTGGGCTTGTCTACAGGCTGCCTGGTCGTGTAAGATCTGCATGGGTAAATACTCTTTAACTCCAATAATTTTCCATGCTGTATGAATTAAACGCAACACTCTGTTCTTTAGTTTCACAGAGAGGTTGCCAAACCAAGCTGTAATGCTGTATCTAATACAGCTCTCCAACACAGCCTGGTAAAATATTAACATAATCCTTTTATCAACGCCATAGATTCTTAATCTATGCAAAAAATGCAGCCGCTGTTGTAGTCTACTACAGAGGTAATCAATATGTGTGCTCCAGGTTAATGAACTGTCAATACATCCTCCCAAATATTTATAGGAACTAACCTGTTATAGTGTGGCTGTGGATGACCACAGGCCTGTGGTCACCAACTCCCCGAGGGTCAAACACCATGACCGTGAAAAGGGTCCCTTTACACAGTCAAGTCACAGTTTCTCATAGTTCTTTTCACCAATGTCAGAATCAAACAAAACAAAAATTTGCTAGAATTCAAAGAAATTATTTTTTTAAAATCTGATTAATGCCTCTCCAAACCAGATTTTTCTCATAGTTAAAAAAAAGGTAAATTAAAGTTACGAAAAATAATTGCTGAAAAGTGTTTTGCTGTCCCTGTGTCAAACGCCATCAACATTTAATGCAAATAAAATATGAAACGGTCATAATAGCTGTGGGGTGTGCCTATAGGCCCACGTGTAGAATAAACATATTTGAGTGTATCTTCTTTGCTCTGCTGAGACTTAGAGTCCCATATTCAGTCTCTTGTTAAACTCTGATCAGATTAGACTGCACACAAATGTCAAAATGATGCCTACATGAAAAACACGATGCATTTTAGCTATAACACCAATTATTTTATGCACGTTCACTGAATTTGATGCCTTCTCAGTATAAGTTAGGGCAGAAGGAACAAATGACGGACAACTGGTACATATTGCAACTAAAAATAAACATCAGTATTGCGAAGAAGAGAAGCTCTAAAGGATCTCACAACACGGGAACTTTGTCATTTACAAGGGGGGGCTGAAAGGTTCATAGGCTGGAATGCTCGTAGTGGTCAAATTTGACCAAATGTGGTTTATTTTTCAACATAGTCTCCCCTTCGGTCCACACACTTCTTCCATCGGTGTTGCAGCTCTTGAATCCCTGCAGTTGAAAAATAAACCACATTTGGTCAAATGTGACCACTATGAACTTTTCAGCCCCCCTCGTACACTACAACAACAACAGCCAGCTGCCTGGGTCTTATATTTAAGACTGACTAAAAGCTGTTACGTGGTCAAGGCCATGGAGAAAATTCTAATGGCTCTCCTGAGTTATTAAGTCATTTCACATTGTTATTGCAACACATTTTTGATTTTTTTTTTTCCCTGGGGTTTTACAAGAATGGGGAGCGCTGCAGATGAGGAAAAAGTGATATCCAATGGTTGTGAAAATAACTGCATGATGGCCAGCAGTTACAGCTTAATGTTACGACCTGAGCGCTGGGTTCTGATCGCGCTCGGGCTAAGCTCAACTCGCTGCCGGCCTTGACAGCTGTGGGTTGTATTCTGGCCTCACCAGGCTCTTATTGTGAAGGTGCTCGGTGGGGCTTCCGCCTGTCAAGGCTGGTCAGTTGTGTGTCATTACTGCTCATTAGTGTTCGCCTTCATAAAGCAGGCACTAGCGGCAGTAAGGTGGCAGGAGTATTGTCAACACCTTGTCAACGTATTGTCAACGTATTATCAAAACCTCGTCAAGCCTTGTCAGAGCGTCATTAGACTTTCATGTCAGGTTTGTTGTCTCATGCTATATCACAGTTTAGCTCGTAGTGGCTGGGGTTCGCCCTGCGAGCTTGTGTATTGATTTGTGTGTTTTTGCCGAGAGCGGCTCACAGTCTTGTCCTGTCTCGTTGTGTCAATAAACCACCATCTTCACAAAACTCACTGGTGGACTCTTGGCGTCTTATGGTGATCCGCGAGGGTCACCACATGACAGTATACTCCTGCCAGGACGTCTAAACGGAGACGCCACACGGAGACGCCTTTCACCGTGAGTTTTTGCAGTAATTGGACAATTGTTCTTCCCTGTTTGGGTGTCAACGTCTGGGAGAATGCCATCATCCAGGGGCCGCGGTCGGCGCCTGGGCAAAGAGCTAACGAGCGCGCTGGAGTACGTTGACGGGACACTCCTCGCCGCTACCTTCAACGTCAACTCCCGCTATATGCGCTGGCACCTAGACTGCGCTGAGGAACTCCTGGACAACCTCCCTCTCCATTATGACGATCACCCGGAGGTGGTTATGAGGACAGAAGAACTCGCTATGCAGCGCAAGATACTTCGTGGACTGGAGGAGGAAGAGAGCAGGAAGCAGAGGAGGAGGCATCCTCGCTCCCCGCGTTGGAGACCCGTTCCTGTCCCGGAACTGGTCCAGGAGTGCGCGCCGTCTGGGGGCCGATGACGACGTCGGCGCAACAACCCAGGTCACCCACAGCAGAATCCCCGGCTGGACCTGCTGCCGGCGAAGTCCGTCAGCGAACCGCTGAGAGCAGCCCCACCTCGTCCATCCAGGGGGCCCTCTGTCGCCATCCAGCAGGGAGAAGGAAGAACAACGTCCCCTACAGCCGGAACCATCTCCTCCCTGGGAGAAAGGCAAGTGCATGATAATTTGTTACATCTTGATTATAATCTGCCTTGTCTGACTCCTGGGGGCGGAGTTCAGGGTTCACAGCCCCCCGAGCTCCTTCCACAGGCTGTAGCGAAAATAACTAAACCTGCTGCCTCTGTGTCCCCCCCTGCTGAGCGGTCCGCGACGCCAGGCCAACGTCGTCGGACGAAGAGGGGGCCTGCGGTGCTGGAAAGCCTGATCCGGCCCTGCAGCCACGTCGTGGACGGAGGAGAAGAGCGGACTGCGGCCCAGAGCCTGAGCCGACGATGAAGCGTCCCCGGGTCTCCTCGCCGGAGCGGTCCGAGCCAGTGGGTCGAGGGTCCCCTGCCCCCACGCCATACGGGTCATCGGCGTGGACAGCAGCGCGGGAGGAACCTCAGGCTGCAGATGACATCCTGCCAGCTGCAGAGCCCGACGCAGCTGAGTTCAAGCCTGCTGACGAGAGTCACTGCCCTGAATCTGGATCGTCGGAGTCCTGGGTGGCAACAGAAACCGAGTACAGGCAAGTGCTCCCTCATGTGCCTCTGTCCCCGTGTTGGAGCATTTTTGCCTGCCTCTTGGGGAGGCGAGTGAGGAGCATCCGCCTGCTGCGCCCGAGCTCGTCTCGCTGGGTTCTGTTGTTACCAGTGATTCTGATCCCGGTTTTCTTGTTTCTGAGCCTTGTTGCAGTGTCGCCGGCGTGGAACGAGTCGGAGTCACTGGGTTGGAGGTCCCAGGTTCAGGGGTGGAGATCGTCAGCGGAGCTGCACCGACCCAGTCAGGGTCCGTCGTGGAGGCTGCTGTGGCCCAATCGTGGTCCGACGTGGGTGCACCAGAGGGCCGATCGGGGTCCACCGCGGGTGCGGTTCTGGCCCAATCGGGGTCCAACGTGGGTGCACCGGAGGCCCAATCGGGGTCCACTGCGGGTGCGGATCTGGCCCAATCGGGGTCCGACGTGGGTGCACCGGAGGCCCAATCGGGGTCCACCGTGGGTGCAGTTCTGGCCCAGTCGGGGCCCGACGTGGGTGCAGCTGGGACCCAATCGGGGTCCAGCGGAAGTGCAGCACCAGCGTGGTCCGCGGACGGGGGAGGAGCTGCAGACCTTTCGCCACTGAACGGATTACAGGCTCATCCTGGCCATCTGTCCCCTCTACTGAGTCATCGCCCCTGTGCATCATCGCCGGGGGCCGTGGGGGCTCCTGTTTGCTCGCCCCGGCTCTCCCGAGTTTTGTCCTCATCAGGGAGGCTGCCGCGGGCTGTTTTTCCCCGGGACTGGTGGCTGAGGGACACGGGTCGGCTGCCTGAGGAACTGTTTCGCCGGTTCGGCGCCTCGGGTCGGCCACCCGACGTGTTGTGTGTGTTTTCGGGCGACCTGGTTCGACCCCCAGAGGAGCGGACGTGCTGGGCGTTGGACTCTGGTGAGCCACCTGGTCATGTTCCGAATCCTATGACCACCCGCCGGCTGTTGGACGCGGGGAGACCACCTGAACTGTTCCTGTGGCGTTTGGTCTCCGCCAGTCGTCATAGACTGTCGGGGGGGGGTAGTGGTTTTTCTGGGCTAATCCGTCACAGTGATTGTTCTGTCTTTTTTTTTTTCTTGTCCTTGCTGTCCTGTGCATTTTGTGTTATGGTTATGTCTTGCAGTTGCCCTAATATGTGTTATGTTCTACTGTTGCCTTGTTTTTCTCTGTGTATTTTGTCTGATTTTTGAATATTTGGTATTTTGTCATAGTCTCGTGTTTAGTATTTCTGACCCAGTAGTTCTGGGTTTTTGTTTTCTCCATGTGCATTTTTTGATTTATTCTGAGTAGTTAGTCTTATCATTGTCCTGTATGTAGTTGTTCTTGTCGCTGTTTTGTTTCTGGGTTTGGTCTCTCTCCCTCCGCACCTACCCCCAGCCACCCACCCTGGGAGGTGGGGGGGCAGGGTGGTCCTTGGGGCGTTCTGAGCCCGCCCTTGGAGGGAGGGTACTGTTACGACCCGAGCGCTGGGTTCTGTTCGCGCTCGGGCTAAGCTCAACTCGCTGCCAGCCTTGACAGCTGTGGGTTGTATTCTGGCCTCACCGGGCTCTTATTGTGAAGGTGCTCGGTGGGGCTTCCACCTGTCAAGGCTGGTCAGCTGTGTGTCATTACTGCTCGTTAGTGTTCGCTTTCATAAAGCGGGCACTAGCGGCAGTAAGGTGGCAGGAGTATTGTCAACACCTTGTCAACACTTTGTCAATGTATTGTCAACGTATTGACAAAACCTCGTCAAGCCTTGTCAGAGCGTCATTAGACCTTCATGTCAGGTTCGTTGTCTCATGCTATATCACAGTTTAGCTCGTAGTGGCTGGGGTTCGCCCTGCGAGCTTGTGTATTGATTTGTGTGTTTTTGCCGAGAGCGGCTCACAGTCTTGTCCTGTCTCGTTGTGTCAATAAACCACCATCTTCGCAAAACTCACTGGTGGACTCTTGGCGTCTTATGGTGATCCGCGAGGGTCACCGCATGACACTTAATGTGTTATGTGTAAATTAGAGCCTCCTCCTATCCTGACCCTGACAATTTCCCTAACCTTAACCACCAAAAAAATGTGTATTTAATGCATAAAATAAGTGCATCAGCAGCCTGTCAGAGAAATGTGAAGTGAAAATAAATACCAATAACCATGGAAGGAAAGGCAGCAGCTGGGTTTGAATTCAAATCTCTTTTGGTTTGTAATCCTTTCCATCACCCCAACTCTCCTCCATATTAATGTTTTTGAACATATGAAACTCGAAATCACCACATGTCAGAGTTGTAAAAAGGATGTGAAATTGCACATGAAATGCTTAAAATATGCACTATGCACAAAATCGCCTTAATACTTGGTGCTAAAACATGCATTTCCTTGACATCACATTGTCAAGATACAATGCATACATTCTGTAAGTACCATGAATTCTTGCCAAAATGGTCCCTGTGCCAAACTCGACTTTGCCCAACATTTGGTGCTTTCTCAATTCCTAAAAGGTAGAGGTTTTTTTAATGTATTGCCAGCATAAGATTTACATTTGTATGCAAAAATTTGGGCATGACAGATAACATATTTTTGACGATTGTTTTTAATTGAAAATATGTTTTAAAAAGTCAGCAGTTGCAATTAACATATAGTGAGGGTGTGCTGGGAACGTCTAGCTGAGGCCTCTGTCTGGGAGGTCTTCAACTCCCACCTCCAGAAGAACTTCAATCACATTCCGAGGGAGTCTGGAGACATGGAGTCTGAATGGGCCATGTCCTCCACCTCCATTGTTGAAGCGGCTGCCCAGAGCTGCAGCCACAAGGTCGTCAATGCATCTCATGGTGGCAATCCCCGAACCAAGTGGTGGACACCAGTGGTGAGGGGGGCCATCAAGAAGAAGAAGGAGTCCTATCGAGCTTGGTTGGCTTGTGGGACTACCAAAGAAGCTGAGGTGTACCAGCAGGCCAAGCAAAGTGCAGCTTGGGTGATTGCTGAAGCAAAAACTCAGGTGTGGGAGGAGTGCGGTGAGGCCATGGAACAAGACTTTTGGTCGGCCTCAAAGAGATTCTGGCAAACTGTCCAGCAACTCAGGAAGGGGAAGCAGCTCCCTGGCTACACTGTGTATGGTGCAAACAGGGCGCTGCTGACTTCAACTGGGGATATTGTTGGGCAGTGAAAGGAATACTTCAAGGAGCTCCTCAATCTCACTGACACACCTTCCACAGAGGAAGTAGAGCTTGTGGACGAGGGGGACAACTCGCCCATCACAGGTGACCTCAGCCCCTGGAGGGTGGTCCAGGTCCTCACCTTCTGGTCCGTTACAGCTTTAGAGGGATCACACTCCTCAGCCTCCTTGGGAAGGTCTATGCCAAGGTACTGGAGAGGAGAGTCTGGCCGTTGGTCGAACCTCAGATTCAGGAGGAGCAATGTGGTTTTCGTCCTGGCCGTGGCATCTCGGACCAGCTCTTTACCCTCTCGAGAATCCTCGAGGGTTCGTGGGAGTTTGCCCAAATAGTTTATATGTGTTTTGTGGACTTGGAGAAGGCATTTGACCACGTCCCTCATGGTTTTTTGTGGGGGGTGCTTCGGGAGTATGGATCTCCAGAAAAGTGGTAGAAGATGGATGGATGGACAGTTACAATTAAAAACAAATTCAACATGCTTTTTCTTCAGCAACGGAGTCTTGCAGGGTGAAAACCATAGAGCTCATGTCGGGTGAGTGCATTACTTAGTTTTCTTTGAAACAGCAGTACGTGCTAACTCCAGGTCTTTTTGGAGCTCTCCACGAGTGGTTTTTGGCTGTTGGATAACTCTTCTGATAATTCTTTTGACTTTTGACTGTCAGAAATCTTGCAAGGAGCTCGTGGTCGTGGCCGGTTTATGGCAAAATGATGTTCTTTCCACTTCCGAAAGATGGCTCCAATAGTGCTCACTTGGAACATTCAGTAGTTTAGAAATGCACCTGTAACCAATGCCATCATTATGTTTTGCAACAATAAGGTTGTGAAGGTCTAGAGAGAGTTCTTTGCTTCTACGCATCATGAGTTCTTTGTGGTGTGACAATCTGATATTCACAGACCTTTTAAAAGACTATCAGTCAGGACTTAACCAGCTGAAATTAATTTGCATCGATGGGGGATGGGATGGCTTCCTAAATTCAGATGGATTTCAGCTGTTTTCTTGGCTTTCTGTGTCTTTTTGCACCTCTTTTTCTTCATGTGTTCAATACTTATTCTCTCTGTCATTCCAGTTTATTAACTATAACTTGTTTTCTGAACACAGTTGCCTTAATTTCTTTGTATGTATGGATTAATTGGGTTGTTACTGATATCTGGTGAAAATCTCAATGGGTCTATCAGAAATATGTTTCATGAGAAAAATGTTGACGTGTTCAATATTTATGTTCCCCGCTGTATGTGGCAAACTTTGTTCCCCTACTAACTTGGAAGCCACTTGACCGCGGGCTCTCATCTCTTGCATGGCGTTGCTACAACACCTGAAGAGAAAGCTTGACATGGTCAAAGGTAACTTTTTTTAATCGACATTTACTGGTGGAGGTGTACACCAGGGGAAGAATCAAGCGCACCTGACACAGTCGGCAGAGTTTATGATCCGCGGGTCTCTGTCCACAATACAGGCACCGTAAAATGATGGGGAGACGGAAGTATAGGATACCACTGGGTGCTGGGACACAAAACTATATTTACATTTAACTATATTTACATTTATTTCTTTAATCTGCTCATACAACCCATATTGAGGTGTATGCTGGTGATAGAATTGAGCGCACCCTGGCTGTTCATGTCAGCTCTGACTGGAAGCTGAATGTGTTTGTGTGTTACCAAAATGGCTTTCTGCTGTGTCCAGTAACTTCTATTCAAATCGTGCCAAGAGCGGAGAACAACTTCTAATGCAATCAGTATGTACACCCACTGCCGTCACGTAATTTAACAATGTATATAATTATTAGCATTAGGACGAGTTATACAAGTGTTTTGTGTCTGCTAATGTCTTCAATATTATTTTGAATTCGGACTGTTGTTTATCCCACTTGCTTTGTAAGTGTTGGAAATATTAACAGCATACTGATAGAAAGTGTGAATTATTGTGGATTAAAAATGTTTGTAAAAACACCCAGGAAAGTTTCTTTTTTTGAACATCTACCACCAAAATGTTAAAATGGACAAAAAAAGAAAAAACTTTCAACAAAACCTTAAAAAATAAAACTGGATCCTTGTCCAGATCTGCAGAAAAAATAAACCATTACATAAAACAAAAATTTAACCAGTATCCCTATGAACATTGCAAATTTACATGGAAAATAACAGATCTTTGAGGGAAAAAATGGTACGTTTGACAAAGTTTTAATTTACAACAACAAAAGCTAACTGAAGGGAAAAAAAAACTGCAAGTTTATGAGAGAAGTTTCAACTCTGTAAGAAAAATTGCAAATTTACAAGGAAAAAATTAAATTTGAGGAAAAAATGTACATTTATGACAGAAACAAATGTAAATGGCAAAGTCAAATTTCTGAGGCAAAAGCAGCAAATTTACAAAAAGGAGTAGGAAATTTCAGAAAAGAAATTAATTTCACTAAAGTGAAACAGTAGTAAAAATGGAAGGACATACAAGAGTAAAACACTATATCATGACTGAAGAATAGAGTGATACATTAAGTAAAGGAGGTAAATAAATGTAAATTATGCCTACATGCTATTATCCTGTGGTATATTTTACTTTGTGCAATAAAAAAATGAAAAAATTAATACTTTTTTAATGCTTTATATACCCTTGAGAATGTAGGAATGCTGGAGCAATAAAGCTTCCTGAATGCTACAAAAATAAAACAAAACCCTGCATTACCAACATTTGGAAACATCAGCTTTTTAAGTCATGCTGACACATGGCATTATGTAATACCGGCGTTGTCACATGTAGGCTGCTCTCTTGGAAAGGGACCAATTGTATGGAAGGCCATCCCATTCAAAACGTTGCCACAATGTGTAGTTACATTTCTGGAGAGACACGTCAGGTCAGCATAAGCTATATATTCATTGTAGCCCAGCTGAACTCTGTCAGGAGCAGAGGTTGGTCAGCAGGTCTTTCATATCACTGTTGTAGTATTATCAGGACTAAAGACTGCATGCCTTATTCACCAGGCATTGCAACTAGTTATGTATAAAACAGCTGAAGCTTAAAAGATTATGGATTCTATAACAATGTAATGATCCAAAACATGCTTCAAAATTTACCATGGACTATCTAAGATACACAAGCGGAAGGTTTTGGAACAGTCCTCACAGTCCCCAGACTTAAACAAGATGGCCCAAGAATATTGCATAACTAGAGAATGTTTGCAAAGAAGATTGAGAGAAATTCCAAATACAGGAGCTGCAAGACTTTTAGCTGGCTACATTAACCATTTACAAACTGTGATATCTGGCGGGGTTGGGGGGGGAGTCCTACAAAGTGTTGAATGTACAGGGTGGCCAAACTTTTGCACATGCCACAATTGAGTATTTCTTTTTTGTTGACTTTACAAAATAAAGGTAACATGTTGGCAGTTCATGGAGCTTAGCAACATATAAAAACAAAAAAATTATTAGTGACACACTGGTAAAAATCAAGGTGTTTTTTTTTTTGCATGTCTGTAACATGTTTTTAATGACTTACAAGACATATCAAGAGTGAAATCACTCTTATGTATCAGGTATGTGTTTTTCTGATGTGAAAGTTCAGTTAAGCTCCTCCCCTTGGAAAAAGGCAAGTTTAGACTGTTTTTGTGATGTCATTATAATAGGTGAACCAATCAGGACTAAGCACTGGCTTCAAATTTCCCAGCTTGCAGACTTCTGTGTGCTGTGGTCTTGGAGGACAGGTGGGTGTATCAACATCCTGTTGGGCAGAATGTGGACAGGCCTAATTAGATCCTGGCCTTTGAAGGAGGAGGAAAAGGCCAAACAAATTCACAAGCAACTGTAAGACAATGAAAGTTTTTTTTTGTGGGGAAGAAAGGCCGTAACATAACATTTTAGACTCTCAACTGCATCTGTCCAGTAAAGGCAAAAAATGCCCCAAAATATTTATTTAAAAAAAAACCTATTTCACTGAATATTGTATACTATATGTTGTTTTTGGTTGTTGACAAATGTACACTTGACACAAATATTATGAACCAGAGAAAAAGAACAGTTACATTTTATTAGGTTGTTTTTTATTTATTTATTACTAATAAAATTGCAGAAGGTTTCATATACAGAATAACAAGTGTATTGCCACTCTCGGTGTCTTATGACATTGCATGTGCAAATCAGAGGTAGTTCAATGACATTTATATGAATTTCCTGAACAGTAGCTGTGTGTTTCTGATGCAAAAATATCATGGGTAATATTTGACTAGTTTCTTTGGACGTTTGTACTTTTTGAATTTATGTCATGCACTATATGCTTCTGATAAGGAAATCGGCCTGGTGTGGAAGAAGTGATTAGCCAGCACAGAGCTCAGACTTCAAGCTCACCTAGCACTTGGAGGCAGGTTTTTATCTCTCAACCCTCTTGGGCCCAGATTTGTGAAAGTCCTTGCAGAGAAGATCAAGTCTTGGGCAAAACCTTTCCAGAAAGGTGAAGATGGTGGATGTCATTATAGTCACATTTTTCCATGTTCACACTTGAAATAATTACACAGTGTTACAAAATTTTTTTTTTTTTTTTTGTAAGTTGTCTGTGTTTTTTCAACTGATTTAAGACAATTTTGCACCTCTGAATCCGAAAATGACATCTGTTTCTCTCAATCAGGTGCAAAGTAAAAACTTACTTACTCACTTAGTACTTACTTAGTACTATGCATGTACTTACCTTTATATAAAGGTAAATACATGTAAATTGAATGTTACATCATCATTGTTCACAATTCAGAGAATTTCAAGACATGAAAAAGAATTTTGCATCATATAAAGTGAAACTACCCATACATGTAAACAAAAACATATAAAACAACATGTGGCCATAATTCAAAAAGTTGACCTGATTGAGCAAAACCAATGTGATTTTTGGATTCAGCACATCAAAATTGTCCTAAATCAGCTAAAAAAAACTTAGGCAATAAATTTGGTGTTGACTAGTGTAATTTGCCAATTACTTTTGCCATCATTTGTCCATGAAGTGAATGACATTATTCTGTATGTCTCCACTGTAATTTATTAGCATGTTAAGCTTCTCTATGAAGTTTTTGCTATTAAAATTGTACCATATAGAGTAACTTCCTCTATGTCCATCCTGATTATCTATTTTCAGTTCTCTTAACCCCAATCCTCTTCATCTCGCCACCATTTTTGCTTTCATTTTCTCCCTCCCACCTTCTCAGTGAGCAGGTGCACAGTGACAGAGTCACTGAGCTGTGAAATCTCTGCTCCTTGAGACGCTTTCTATGCCCCTCCCGTCTAAAACAGACACACAGATATGCAGCCTTGCACACACATTATGCTGCTTTTGTCCTATTTTTTCAGTCACTCTTCTCCTCCATCTCTGATGTCTCTCTCACTGCCTGTGCAATGATTGAGACAACAATGTGTGTTCTTTATGAATTTACTCAGTGCATGAAAAGTGAATGCAAACTGCCATGGAATGAAGATTTGCAGAGTCCCAATTAGGAAGAAGTAGAAGTATGTGTGTGCTAAAGTGCCTGTGCAAGTTCTCAGTGTGGCTCTCCTGCATATGTCTCTGACCACATCTACATCTTTAATGTCTGAGACTGAATAATGCATGAACCTCCTGGGCTCCAAGACACATCACCTCTGTTATGGCTTCTTTTTTTGCTCAGACGCTACAAAGTAAGCATAAACCAGGAAAAATATAAACAAAATATCTTTTGCCATAATAATGATTGGATCACTTTGTGCTGATCAAAGAGAACAAAGTGTGACATGAAAGAGACCAACACCTCCACCTCCTAAACCACAAACATTTTTCAGCAGCTTCCTGTTTATATGCTGCATACTTCCTGATGGCACAAACAGTTCACAGCCAATGTCTTTTTTATCTTTCCTATTCTACCTGTTTCTTCTTTTGTGTCAGCCATTTGTCTTCTAAGTTGTGCACATTTGCACGATTCACCCTTGTGTGTTTCTCAGATGCAGTCATGCATGCTTCATAGTTCTAATTTGACTTTCAAATGTCTGCACTCCGTCACATTTTCCTCATGCCCACACGCACGCACCTTTTATGAAGATGAAGCTGGGTCAAGGTTGGTTTCTACAGCAACTGTGCATAATAACCCCATGACCCCTCCTGACCACCAGGTCTCTCTTTTCTCAGCCTGGTAATAATAGTCTCTAACCTGCCCTCCCTCACGGTCTTCTTTGCTTTTTCAAATCATCATCCTCTCTCCTACCATTCTTGTTATCTCTTAAACAGCAGAATCTTTGACAAAGCCTCAGTCAGTAAGTGAATAAACTTAAGAAACGTGGTCACAGGTAGGAAACACAGTGACTCTAGAATGACAGCCTTTGTAGTCATCCATCTATCTTCTATTGCTTTTCCGGAGGACTGGGTCACGGAGGCAACAGTTCAAGCAGAGAAGCCCAGACTTCCTTCTACCCAGCCACCTGCTCCATCTCTTCAGAGAGCATATCAAGGCGTTCGCAGACCAGCTGTGAGACATAGTCTCTCCAGCGAGTCCTGGATCTGCCCTGGGGTCTCCTCCCAGAGGGACGTGCCCGAAACACCTCAAGTGGGAGGCATCCAGGAGGCATCCTTATCAGATGACCATACCACCTCAACTGGCTCCTTTCAATGTGGAGGAGCAGCAGCTCCACTCTGAGCCTCTCACGGATGACCGAGCTCCTCACCCCATCTCTGAGGGTGAGTCTAGCAATCCTACGAAGAAAGCTCATCTTAGCCGCTTGTATCCGCGATCTCGTTCTTTCGGTCATTACTCAAAGCTCATGACCATAGGTGAGGGTAGGAACGTAGATTGACTGGTAAATCGACAGCTTTGCCTTAGAGCTTAGCTCCCTCTTCACCACAACAGACTGGTACAACATCCACATCACTGCAGATGCTGCTCTGATCCGTCTGTCCATCTATCACTCCATTCTCCCTTCACTCGTGAATAAGACACCAAGATACTTAAAGTCCGGTGCTGTGTGGATCAGGTGGCGGTCAAAGGTGGAGACCTTGGCGGTCTGATCCCAAGCTTCCAAAACTGGCTTTTGGGACGCAGAATGTCGCCTTTGTAGTCACTAGATTTTAAAATTGTTGAAAGCATATGGACTGCATCTTTTACAAGGATATTCGGTATTTTTGGAGAAGTCTATGTGGCATTTTATTCCAGATTTGGAAACTTTTATGTTTAGTATGCCAATTGTCAGGAGCCGAACCAGCTTGGTTTCCCCCGGCTCGGTCCTAATCTCTCTGTGGGTCTCGGTGCCATTGTGTATGCATGTTTAGTATGTATTTCCAGTGTGTTACCATATCCATGGCCACTGCTCTGGGGCCAACAGCTGTGTGTACTGCTGACAGTCTGCCGGTCTGACCACACACCCCCATTGATTACCATCAGCTGTTCCCAGCCCCGTTGATCATCTTTCCTGGTCCTCGCCCAGGTGAGTCCAATCTACAATCCCCAGCATTGCGTGTACTTAAGGAGCCTTTTTCCAGTCACGCATTGCTGGGTCATTGCACTTGACATACAGTCGTTAATCGCCGAATGAAAATCTAAGTTGTTAAAGGACTGTGTTTCTATTGATGCTTGTTTGGACTTACTCGGACAACTCCAGTTCTGTGAGTATCAGCTGTGTTTTCCCCGGTCATTCTCATTTGTAGGCTGCTGAGTGTCCTTGAGGACCCCTTAGCTTCTTTGGGAACTGTTGTTGAAACTGTGGGCCTGTATTGCTGTGTTTAATAAATGTGTGTGGTGTAACTCCAGCACGTAAATCCTCATTATTTCACCCCTCACCGTGCGCATTGGAAAAGTGCACGGGAGGGTTTATGACAGAATGACCCAGCCTCAAAAGAGGATTTAGCGGGTACACCCACACATCGCTCTTTTTCTATTTTTGAACTGTTTTTCACCCACCGGTCTGCCCCACTATGCCTTCGGCGCGCCGCTCCCACGCTGGCCAGAGGAAATCAGCGGCGAGGCATCCCACGGTGGAGGAAGAATGGGCGGCGACCTTTATCCAGGACTTTATGAATGAGGCCCATAAAGCCCGCAGACCCAAGGCGAAGTGGAGCAACCTGGACGCAGCGGCGGGAATCCTGGAAGCGCATCCTGGTCTCTGGGATTACCCTCAGTACGCAGACCTGATTGCTACGGTCCACGCACTCCAGCGCATGTTTCCTGGTGTGGGGAGAGCGGCGTTCCTTGCGGAGCCTGAGCGGGAATGCGTTCCACAACCTGCAGCCGTTCTTTCATCCACTTCGCCATCGGCATCGGCTGCCCAGACGTGGCGTCATCCCGCGAAGGGACACCGGGGGAGGCCCTCCTCATCTTCGGCAGTCATCATCTCTCCAACAGCTG
The DNA here is from genome assembly GCA_020510985.1 of Pholidichthys leucotaenia. Taxonomy (NCBI): domain Eukaryota; kingdom Metazoa; phylum Chordata; class Actinopteri; order Cichliformes; family Pholidichthyidae; genus Pholidichthys; species Pholidichthys leucotaenia. The sequence continues at coordinate 173,730,161 of CM035848.1, read as the reverse complement.
TTGTGAGGCCTGCCTGGGCCGCCTCTGGAACGCCCTCCTCCGTAGCCATGGAGACGGCTCCTCCTCCACCCGTTGAAGAGGGCCGAATCACCGTAGACACTGAGAGGGATGACAGCCTACCAGCTGCAGCAGTAAACATCAAAGACTGGGATGACAGGCAAGTGTCTTTTCATTCAACTCATTTTGATAATAACAAACCTTGTCTGTCTCCCGGGGGAGGGCCCCAGTTTCAGCAGTCTGCTGGGCTCCCTCCAGCAGCTGTAGTTTATAACTCTTTTCCTAACCCCTCTTTGTCTCCTCCATCTTCCTCTGAGCGTCTGTTGGTCCGGGATCGGAGCCGTCGAACAATGGAGGAGCCAGTGGCTTTGGAGGACCCTGCTCCAGAGCTGGCACCGAGGTGTTTCCCTGCAGCCATGCTGGTGGACTTCCCTGCTTCTTCTCCTGGGCCGATGCCTGCTCAATCCCCAGGCATGCCGACGGACGAGGAGTGGTCGAACCTGCTCACTGCACTCAACTGCCGGGTCGAGGAGGAGCATCGTGAGAGGGAGGCCCGAGGACGCGTTTCCCGGCTGTGAAGGTTCCATTCCCAGCGTCTGCTCAATCCCTGGGCTTGCCAACGGACGAGGAGTGGTCGAACCTGCTCGCCGCGCTCAACTGCCGGGTCGAGGAGGAGCATCATGAGAAGGAGGAGCGCCACGAGAGAGAGGCCCAAGGATGCGTTTCCCCGTCTGTGAAGGTTCCATCCCCCGCGCCTGCTCAATCCCCAGGCTTGCCGACGGACGAGGAGTGGTCGAATCTGCTCGCCGCGCTCAACTGCTGGGTTGAGGAGGAGTCGGACGAGGTCCCCCAGCACTCAAGCTCCTCGTGACCACTCCACTTCCCTCTCTGGAGAAGACGGATCTTCTCAGCACAACTGACTCGCTGTCCAGCGCGGCGCTTCGCATCCTGGACTATCTGGTCCCTGAGCCATCCGGGAGGAAGAGGAGGAGGAACCCCCACCGGAGGAGGCCTCCAGTCTCACCAGCGCTGCACAAGGAGGAACGCCCGGAGGGGGGAGAAGTCTTGGAGGCCGTTGAGGACATCTCGTGTCAGAAGGGCAGGCAAGTTATTTCTCATTTAACTTTTATGTCTGACAAACAATTTTGCCTGCCTCCTGGCAAGGAGACTCGGGGTGAGCAGCCCCCTGAGTGCTCCACCCCAGCGGCATGTAGTGCCCCCATACCCGACCTCACCCAACCCTTTCTGTGTACCCCCACGAACTTGCTGGCGCCGGATCCAGGTCACTCAAAGGGAGAGGAACCGGAGGCCCGGGAGGGTCCAACTCTTGGGTCAGTGGAGAGGCCGTCTTCGGCCGCTACACCAGAGGAGCCGGTGGCATGGAAGACGGCGCACGGGAGCACCAGAACTGCTACCACCATAACGCCTGCGGCGGGGGCCACCGCAGCAGAGTCATCCCCCAAACCAGACCTCCAGCCAATGGGACCCCGAACGTCATCGTGGGCATCATCAGAATCCTGTACAGCGGTAGAGCTTGTGCACAGGCGAGTAACCTCTCCGGTAGTTCATTTGTTAGCGATGGAGGGATCTTGTCTTGCTCTTGGGGAGGAGAGCCGGGTGCAGTCGCCAGCCGCATCTGGACTCCCCTTGCTGGGCTGTATCGCTGTCGGCAACCCTAACCGTTCCTCCTGTCCTATCCCCTTCGAGGTCCTTCCTAGGGTCACCGGAGAGGAGCTGTTACAACCTGGGTTGCCCACAGATGACAACGTGGGCCCAGGGGTCCTGGAGGAGGTCGACAGGGGTGCAGCACCCAACGGACTGGAGGAACTCGTGCACCCTAAATCGCCAGAGTCCTGGACGGCGGTGGAGCCCGAGTTCAGGCAAGTGTGCTCCATTATGTCAATAAAGTCAATGTCGATGTCACACTGCCTGACTCATGGTGAGGAGGACCCGGGGCAACTCACAGTAGCCCCCGGGGCCACCTCACCAGGCTCTGCCACTGCCGGTGACCCTGACCCAGTCTCTTTCTCCTGCTCTGGGTTCAGAGCCCCCTGACAGGGTCGCTGGAAAGCAGCTGATCCCACCAGAAGCCTCCAAGGATCGAGGGTCAGTGCCAGGGGCCAAGGGGAGCATGACCTTCCCCATTGGGGAGACCACCACAGGTGCAGCTAAGCTCCAGCCCGGTCAGGGTCCACCGTGGGTGCAGCCATGGCCCAAGCCGGGACCACCGAGGGTGCTGTGGATCTGCCTGAGGATGCCGTGGCTCCCTCCTCCTCTTTGTCCGACGCCATGGGGGTTCCCTCTCTATGGTCTGGTCACCTCCCTGTGAGCCTCCCAGTGCGCAGGCCGCCTCCTGCTTCATCCTGCCGGCCCTGGTGGCTTTACAGCGCTGGCCGACCACCTGAGGGACTGGGGTTCTGGGCCAGATGGCCCATGCATTTTGGCAGGCCACCAGACTCTGTCCATTGAACTGCCTGCTGGGCCTGGGACTCTGGGCAGCCTCCTGAGCCTTCACGTCTTTGGACTTAGGAGGGTTATTGTGGACCCTGGGCGGGGTGTCGTGTTCCCACCTTTCCTGTTCCCCCTACGTCCCAACAGGGTTCGTGTTGTTTGTTCCTCTGTGTGTGTGTGTGTGGGGGGGGGAATCTATGATGTTTCCTTGGGTGTCTGGGAATCCACCCCTTAAAGGGGGAGCTCTATCAGGAGCTGAGCCGGCTTGGTTTCCCTCGGCTCGGTCCTGGTCTCTCTGTGGGTCTCGGTGCCGTTGTATATGCATATTTAGTATGTATTTCCAGTGTGTTACTGTCAGGGTAGAGCAATTTAGGGTTGTGTGTGTGTGTGTGTGTGTGTGTGTGTGTGTGTGTGTGTGTGTGTGTGTGTGTGTGTGTGTGTGTGTGTGTGTGTGTGTTACGGTTTTTTTTGATTTGTTACAGCTTTGGGATGTTTAGAGAGAAAATGTTATTATTAATACAATGTATATTGGGTTTGTGTGTTCCTTTGTATATTGTGATGTTTGTGTGAGGGTATTTCTGTTATTTTGGATTGATGATGGATTGATTATGGTTTGCACCTGTGCTGATTGATTGAATCAGCGGGAGCCAATCAGTGAGCTCCTGCTGCGAATTCTCGTCCAGAAGGACCTATTTAAGGATGGTGCGTGACTGTGGCAACAGAGAGGACAGAACAGATCGATGGAAGGTTGTCATCATTGATGCTGATGAGATGGACTGCAGGACGTGTTGACGGAGGACCTGAGGATATGAGGAGGTGAATCAAAGAGGGGCACGGAGGAAACGAGGGCAGGAGCGGAGGAGTGGAGATAGGATGGAGGAAAAGCCAGTGCGGTGATTGACAGCGGCAGCGTGGGACCGAAGACGCCGTTGTGTTGGAGGAAAGGTGTTTGCACAGCTAAGTGAAAGGGATGTGCTTACTGTCTGTGTGTATGGGTGATAATTAGCCCCGGTGTGTTCACGGGAGGTTGAGTTTTTGTGCTGCGCTGTGTGCTGCAGGTTTTCCTGGACGACGGATTTGTGGGAGCCGCTCTTCTTCTCTCTTCCTGTTCGCCTCCTCTCGTCGGGTCCAGAGTTCTTCACCTTTAAGGCGTACAAGAGGGTCTTGAACGAGCCCGGACAAATCGTGCCTTCTTCCGGGTTAAGGAGGACGACAGCGGGTGTTCATGGTCAGACAGCCAGTGAATGCGTCACCGCTCCACAGTGGACACGCTGAAAGTTCTCTCTCATGAAGTGTAGGGAGTGACTTTTAAGTGTAGTTTAATTGCATTGTTTCTTGTATGAATTTTAGGTTATTTATAGTATTTATTGTGGGGTTATCTTCTTAAATTGTGCACATTGTGAATTTATGGTTCTTATTGGGGAATTGTTGTAGTCTATAACACTTTCAAGGATTGTTTAATAAAGTGTATAATTGCTTTTCTGCCTTCCTGAGTGTTTGTGTTGTTGTGGCCCGAGAATCACATATTTTAATTATAGTGTTCAGTGATTTGCACTTTCAAACTGTGACATTACCATATCCATAGCCACTGCTCTGGGGCCAGCAGCTGTGTGTACTGCTGACAGTCTGCCGGTCTGACCACGCCCCCTCATTGATTACCATCAGCTGTTCCCAGCCCCGTTGATCATCTTTCCCGGTCCTCACCCAGGTGCGTCCAATCTACAATCCCCAGCAATGCGTGTACTTAAGGAGCCTTTTTCCAGTCACGCATTGCTGGGTCATTGCACTTGACATACAGTCGTTAATCGCCGTATGAAAGTCTAAGTCGTTAAAGGACTGTGTTTCTATTGATGCTTATTTGGACTTACTCGGACAACTCCAGTTCTGTGAGTATCAGCTGTGTTTTCCCCGGTCATTCTCATTTGTTGGGTGTTGGGTGCTGAGTGTCCTTGAGGACTCCTTAGCTTCTTTGGGAACTATTGTTGAAATTGTGCATCTGTATCACTGTGTTTAATAAATGTGTGTGGTGTAACTCCATCACATAAATCCTCATTTCACCCCTCGCTGTGCACATTGAAAAAGAGTGGAGGATTTCTGGATTACGGTTCCGCCTGGGAGAGGAGTCCAAGTCTACCAGAAAAGGTAGGTATAATGAATGTCCTGAGAGAGGTAGGAGACAGAGGATAAGGTTAGTATGAATGTTTGGCTTACAGATTCAAGCATTGGGAGAAGATGGAGGAGGTAGACACGAGAGCACTACATGGTATATGAGTTTTAGGAGTGACGCCAAACTGCTGGCATGCAGAGTCCAACATTCCCATGGGGAGGAAGAAGAACTGTCTGCTTATAAAGCCTGTTGGTCATGAGATTAATCAGAGCAGCTGGACAAAATCAGGTAATCAACAGTGGAGATGGAGGCAAAACATGTGCACTAACCTGAGACATTACAATCATTTTGTAGCATCATTTTACGGCCCTACCTTAATCTGCCCAAAACGCATACTTGTGAGCCATTGATGGGCAAACAAGCATGATCTCTCACTTGATATTAAATAGTATGATGTGCTAAAATGGACAAAAGCTGCATGGCCAAAAATACAAACAGGGGTTAAGTTGCTGCATGAGCGAGTGAAAGAGTACATGAGAGAGACTGAGAGTGCTCCACAAAGAGATTGAAACCTCTGTGAGACTGAAACTGTGCACACGTGTGACTTTCCATTCCGGTTTTTAATTCCAGTGGTGTTAATAACAACTTATTTGAACTTCTCTGGCATTACAACATTTAGCTCCTGGCTTGCACACTTTCAGGGTGCTTTCATATACCTGAGTTCACTTTCTTTGGTCTAAATCACTTCACGGTATTTAAGCTTGGGTTGCTAGTTGCTGAGGTGGCCCAATAGATTTGCATATCCTGCTTTATAACCAGAAACGGCTCCATAAAGAAGTTTGAAAATGAAGCAACGCTACAATTCAGAACAAAGTGTTTGTAAAGTAGAGTCACACCATCTTCTTCTGTCACGAAGAGGATAAGCATAGTTTGACTCAATTCTCTCTCTTTAGGCTTTAGCCATATTTACTGAACGCTACAATTCAGAGCACAGCATTTCTCCATTATGTGAGTAACATATACAGACATCCTGTTGCTACTCTGTTCAAACAGCTATACACTGCAACTTAGACAGAGCATAGGAAACTACACAGTACGTGGTAACATCACATTTCATTATGCTGTAAAACCCCCAATAACAACAGTACGGCCAATATCATAACACAATAAGTAAGGGCACCAGTGAATAAGATAAGATAAGCCTTTATTAGTCCCACAATGGGGAAATTCCAGGATAACAGCAGCAAAGGGATAGTAGCACTCACAGCAATAGTAAATAAGATAATAAGATAAGAAATGGTTAGCCAAAGCAGTAAAAATGAATATACAGTGGGGCAAAAAAGTATTTAGTCAGCCACCAATTGTGCAAGTTCTCCCACTTAAAAGATGAGAGAGGGCTCCAATTTTCATCATAGGTATACCTCAACTATGAGAGACAAAATGAGAAAAAAAATCCAGAAAATCACATTGAAGGATTTTTAATGAATTAATTGGTAAATTCCTCGGTAAAATAAGTATTTGGTCACCTACAAACAAGCAAGATTTCTGGCTCTCACAGACATGTAACTTCTTCTTTAAAGATAAGATAAGCCTTTATTAGTCCCACAACGGGGAAATTCCAGGATTGCAACAGCACAGGGATAGCAACACTCAGAGCAACAATCAGAAGGCAAGAAAAAAAAACAAAAAAAAACAAAAAAAACAAGCAAGAGCAGCTAATATACTGTACATATGTACATATTACTATAAAATATATATATATACACACACACAGACACACAGTGCAGAGCATTGTAGCTGGATGGAATAAATATATGAATATATGAACACACAGTGCAGAGCATTGTAGCTAGATGGAATAAATATGTAAATATATAAACACCCACAGTACGGAGCATTGCAGCTAGGTGGAATAAATATGCAAGTATATAAACACACACAGTGCGGAGCAATCTGTCCTCCACTCGTTACCTGTATTAATGGCACCTGTTTGAACTTGTTATCAGTATAAAAGACACCTGTCCACAACCTCAAACAGTCAGACTCCAAACTCCATTATGGCCAAGACCAAAGAGCTGTCAAAGGACACCAGAAACAAAATTGTAGACCTGCACCAAGCTGGGAAGACTGAATCTGCAATAGGTAAGCAGCTTGGTGTGAAGAAATCAACTGTGGGAGCAATTATTAGAAAATGGAAGACATACAAGACCACTGATAATCTCCCTCGATCTGGGGCTCCACACAAGATCACACCCTGTAGGGTCAAAATGATCAAGAGAACGGTGAGCAAAAATCCCAGAACCACACGGGGGGACCTAGTGAATGACCTGCAGAGAGCTGGGACCAAAGTAACAAAGGCTACATCAGTAACACACTACGCCGCCAGGGACTCAAATCCTGCAGTGCCAGACGTGTCCCCCTGCTTAAGCCAGTACATGTCCAGGCCCGTCTGAAGTTTGCTAGAGAGCATTTGGATGATCCAGAAGAGGATTGGGAGAATGTCATATGGTCAGATGAAACCAAAATAGAACTTTTTGGTAAAAACTCAACTTGTCGTGTTTGGAGGAGAAAGAACACCATACCTACTGTGAAGCATGGGGGTGGAAACATCATGCTTTGGGGCTGTTTTTCTGCAAAGGGACCAGGACGACTGATCCGTGTAAAGGAAAGAATGAATGGAGCCATGTATCGTGAGATTTTGAGTTAAAACCTCCTTCCATCAGCAAGGGCATTGAAGATGAAACGTGGCTGGGTCTTTCAGCATGACAATTATCCCAAACACACTGCCCGGGCAACGAAGGAGTGGCTTCGTAAGAAGCATTTCAAGGTCCTGGAGTGGCCTAGCCAGTCTCCAGATCTCAACCCCATAGAAAATCTTTGGAGGTAGCTGAAAGTCTGTGTTGCCCAGCGATAGCCCCAAAACATCACTGCTCTAGAGGAGATCTGCATGGAGGAATGGGCCAAAATACCAGCAACAGTGTGTGAAAACCTTGTGAAGACTTACAGAAAACATTTGACCTCTGTCATTGCCAACAAAGGGTATATAACAAAGTACTGAGATGAACTTTTGTTATTGACCAAATACTTATTTTACCAAGGAATTTACCAATTAATTCAATAAAAATCCTTCATTGTGATTTTCTGGATTTTTTTTTTCTCATTTTGTCTCTCATAGTTGAGGTATACCTATGATGAAAATTGGAGGCCTCTCTCATCTTTTAAGTGGGAGAACTTGCACAATTGGTGGCTGACTAAATACTTTTTTGCCCCACTATACATATGTACCCAGTTATATACACAGTGCAGGAGCATTGCACCTCAATGGAATAAACAGGATTACGGTTTGTAAAATTACCCTACAGAATATGAATACCCAGAAAGTATATTTCATATTTGAATCAACAGTGCTGTTGCCACCCTCAATAATTGTAATTGACAATCACTACTGTGCAAAGTTTTTACGTTTAGTACATTTAATACGACCTTTACGAGCAGCATCGGTTAGGTTATAAAGTCTGGCAGCCGTAGGTAGGAAGGACCTGCAGAACCTCTCCATATATCTAGGCTGGCACAGCCTACTACTAAATGAGCTCCTCAGTGTATTCAGCATGTCCTGCATGGGGTGGGACGCCGACTCCAGCAGAGGTGACAGCTTAGCCACCACCCTCCTCTCTCCTATCTACTCCACTGGGTTGAAGCGGTGCCCCAGAACAGAGCTGGCTTTTTTGATCAGCCTGTTCAGTCTCTTCCTGTCGGCTGCCGTGATACCACAGCCCCAGCAGACCACTCCAAGTGTGATGGCTGATGCCACCACTGAATTGTAGAAGGTCTTCAGGAGTGCCCCTTGCACTCCAAAAAACCTGAGTCTCCTCAGGAGGAACAGCCTTGTGCTGCCCCTTCTTGTAGAGCGTGTTGGTGTTGTGTGACCAGTCCAGTTTAATGTTCAGGTGAACACCCAGGTACTTGTAAGATGTTACCATCTCAATGTCTGTTTCCTGGATGTTTCCTGGTGCTATGGGGGGTACTGTGCTGTGGGTAATACTTGGCACCAGTACTGATGTATTATAGTTGCCAAAGGTGCATATCCAGAAGTGCTTTAATCCTCATGGTTATTAGTTTTATTACAGATCTAGAGTATATTGAATCTTGAATTTGTAATCAGTTTTTGGTTGTTGGTGTGATATGCACTGTTAATAACTATGGATGAGCACATAATGTACCATATGTGGTGCTCTTGTTTGGGTTGGCTTTTGTCCATGTTGGTACCTCATAAAATTTCAGAAACACAGAGAAGGGCAGACAATATCTGTAGATACACTATATTGTAGTGACCGGCATTCGACCGGCATACAACTAGGAGCATGCCGGTCGCTATGGAGGGTGAGAGTGTGTATGGGCACATAATCATACCATGCAGGATAGCTGGGTAGACGGTTATGCTGTTTCATTCCATCTAGCGGCAATGCTCTGCACTGTGTGTGTTTATATATTTGCATATTTGTTCCGTCTAGCTGCAATGCTCCGTACTGTGGGTGTTTATATATTTATATATCTACATGTTATTCCATCTAGCTACATTGCCCCGCACTGTGTGTGTTTATATACTTGCATATTTATTCCACCTAGCTGCAATGCTCCGTACTGTGGGTGTTTATATATTTACATATTTATTCCATCTAGCTACAATGCTCTGCACTGTGTGTTCATATATTCATATATTATTCCATCCAGCTTCAATGCTCTGCACTGTGTGTCTGTGTGTGTGTGTATATATATATATTTTATAGTAATACGTACATATGTTTATTAGCTGCTCTTGCTTGCTTGTTTTTTTTTCTTGCCTTCTGATTGTTGCTCTGAGTGTTGCTATCCCTGTGCTGTTGCAATCCTGGAATTTCCCCGTTGTGGGACTAATAAAGGCTTATCTTATCTTATCTTATCTTATTGACACCCCTTCAAATGAATGGGCACCAATGCACAAAGCAAGGTCCATAAAGACATGGATGAGTGAGTTTGGTGTGTAGAAACTTGATTGGCCCACACAAAGCCATGATCTCAACCCAATAGAACACCTTTGGGATGAATTAGACCAGAGACACTGAGCCAGACCTTCTTCTCCAACATCAGTGCCTGACCTAACAAATGCGCTTCTGGAAGAATGGTCAAAAATTCCTGTAAACACACTTCTAAACCTTGTGGAAAGCAGTTATAACAGCTTTAGTCTTCAGGGTGCGCTGACTAAGAAGAGTCCCCGGGCTTCAGCTGAGCAGGAAGCCGTGCCAACAGGGAGCCGTCCTCCTGTAGCCACACAGGGTGAGCCACCTGCGTGAATCACCTCACTGGAGGCTCCCAGGACAGCACTGACCATCATGCCTGCTGCAGGAGCTGCCACAGCAGAGTCAAAGCTGGATCTCCAAAGGGCCGGGTCCGAGGACCCATTGCTTGGATCGACAGAGTCCTGGACGGCGGTGGAGCTCGAGCTCAGGCAGGTGCCTGTTTTCATTACTTCTGTCTTGGAGAGATCTTGTCTGGCTCTTGGTGAGGAGAGCCAGGTGCAACCATCAGCTGCACCTGAGCTAATCTCGCCGGGCTCCACTTCTGCCAGTGACCCTGACCCTGTCTCTCTACCTATCCTGTCTGAGCTCTCCCCCAGGGCCACCAAAGAGGTTCCAGCTTTGCCAGATGTCTCCGTGGGTCCAGGTTCGCCACCTGAGGTCATCATGGGTCCAGCTCCCTCCACTGAGGTCGTCGAGGGTGCTCCGTCCTAGCCCGGGACCTACACGGATGCTGCTCTCCCTCTTGCCGAGGTCATCACAGGCGTTCCGTCCCAGCCCGGGACCTCTCTGGGTGCAGCTCCTCCTTTGTCCAGGTCTCCGTGGGTGCTGTGTCCCAGTCAGGGACCGTCGTGGGTGCTGCACCCCAGCTTGAAGCCAACTTTTTTTTTTTTTTTTTTTTTTTGTTACTTTATTTGTACCCGTAGGTAGATTTGGTTTGCAGTCTGGTGACAAGCCACCGGCTGCTGGTCGCTGCGTGCGCGAGCGCCCTAAACCTACATGTTTTTGATAACTTGGGTGCTGCACTTCAGTGGGGGCCCACCATGGCAGGGGCCACCGTGAGTGCAGCCTTGACCCAGTCCAGGTCCACAGTGGGTGCAGCTTTGGCCCTGTCCGGGCCCACCGTGGGTGCAGCTTTGACCCAGTCCGGGTCCACTGAGGGTGCAGCTATGTCCCAGTCCGGGACCACCACGGGTGCAGCTCCGCTCCAGCCCGGAGCCGCCGTGGGTGCAACCTTGTCCCAATCCGAAGCCACTGTGGGTGCTGCATTGTCCCTGTCCGGGACCACCGAGGGTGCTGCTGGTCAGTCCAAGGGCGTTGTGGTTCCCTCTCCTTCGCCAGACACTGTCGTGGCCCCCCCATTCTCTGCTCTCCTCTGCCAGACGCCGTCGTGGTTCCCCCTCCTGTGCCAGACGCTGTCGTGGTTCCCCCTCCTGTGCCAGATGCTGTCGTGGTTCCCCCTCCTGTGCCAGATGCCGTCGTGGTCCCTCCCCCCCCGTGTCAGATGCTGTTGTGGTTCCCCTTCCTATCCCAGACACCGTCGTGGTTTCCCCTTCTCTGACAGATGCCGTCGTGATTTCCCCGACTCCTCCATCCTGCCCGCCATTGACTCTTCCTGTTGGGCAGCCGCCCCCTGGACCACCTTTGCTGTTCAGGTGGCTGAAAAACTCTGGCCGACCGCCTGACGGACTGAGCTGTTGGGTTGGGTGGCCCATATTCTCCGGCAGGCCACCCAACTCGTACCACCTCGCCGTCCGTCAGGTCTGGAACGTTGGTCGCCAACCTGAACTTTCTAACTCTTTGGTCCAGGGGGCCTAAGTCTCTGAAGGCTCCGCCATGCTCAGTCTTGTGGCTTTTTTCTCTGTATTTATATATATGTAGTATTTTTGTGCCTTTTGGTTTTTTTTAATACCTGCTTGTTTTTTTATTTTCCTGTTTATGTCTTAGTTTACTACGTTCTGATCCTGTTTTCATTGGTATCTATTTCTCAGTTTGTACTTGTTTATATTTTATCCTAATTCCTTACCATTGTGGCTGACAGCTGTCAGAGCATTTTCCGGTTGGCGCTCCGTGTGGGCATAGCCCTGTCAGTTGTCAGCTGGTGCACTTTCCTCTCATTATCTCCAGCTGATCCCAATCATTTACCATTATTACCTTTTTGCCTGCTCATGTGATCCCACACCTGTCTTCACTTGTGTTATTGGTTCTGACCCTATTTAAGGACTGCATTTCATTTCATTTTTGTGGCAGTCTTGAGATTTCTCTTCCTCCTCTCCACCAGAGCCCTAATCCTGCTCTGGTGAGTTTGTCTCAAGTTCGTAAGTTTTCCTTGTTATCCGTGTTTGCATTTTTTCTTTGTTGCACTTTGGAACTTTGTGTTTGTTTTCAATAAATTCCACAAACTGCAGTTGGCACGTGGGTTTGTCTCTCTCTCTGCTCAGAGGGGCAAATCATGACAATGATGTAAAAAATGAGACCAAGATAAATCATTTCAAAACTTTTTTTCCACCATTAATGTGACCTATAACTTGTACAACCCAACTGAAAAACAAACTGAAATCTTTTAAGGGGAAAAAAATAAAAAACTTACAATAACCTAGTTGCATAAATATGCACACCCTGATATAACTAGAGATGTGGCTGTGTTCAGAATTAACAAATCACATTCAAACTCATGTTAAATGGGAGTCAGCACACAACTGCCACTAATAAAGTGCCTCTGATTAACCCCAAATAAAGTTCAGCTGATAGGCTTTTCCTGACATTTTTGTAGTCACATCTTACAGCACAAGCCATGGTCCACAGAGAGGTTCCAAAGCATCAGAAGGATCTCACTGTTCAAAGGTGTCAGTCAGAAGAAGGGTACAGAAGAATTTCCAAGGCATTAAATATACCATGGAACACAGTGAAGACAGTCATCATCAAGTGGAGAAAGTATGGCACAACAGTGACATTACCAAGAATTGGACATCCCTCCAAAACTGATGAAAAGATGAGAAGAAAGCTGGTCAGGAAGGCTGCCAAGAGGCCGACAGCAACATTGAAGGAGGTGCAGGAATTTCTGGCAAGTACTGCCTGTTTAGTATATGTGACAACAATCTTCTGTCTTCACCATACTATGTCTGGGCTGTGGGGTAGGGTCGCAAGACAGAAGCCTTATCTTACGAAGAAAAACATCCAAGCCCGGCTACATTTTGCAAAAACACATTTGAAATCTCCCAAATGCATGTGGGAAAATGTGTTATGGTCCAGTGAAAACAAGGTTTAACTTTTTGACCATAATTCCAAAAGGTATTGTGCAAACACAATACTGCTCATCACCAAAAGAACACCATACCAACAGTGAAGCATGGTGGTGGCAGCATCATGCTTTGGGGCTGTTTTTCTTCAGCTGGAACTGGGGCCTTAGTCAAGGTGGAAGGAATTATGAACAGTTCCAAATACCAGTCAGTGTTGGCACAAAACCTTCAGGCTTCTGCTAGAAAGCTGAAGATGAAGAGGAATTTCATCTTTCAGTACGACAATGACCCAAAGCTCACATCCAAATCAACAAGAGAATGGCTTCACCAGAAGAAGATTAAGGTTTTGGAATGGCCCAGCCAGAGTCCAGACCTGAATCTGATCAAACATCTGTGGGGTGATCTGAAGAGGGCTGTGCACAGGTGATGCCCTCGCAATCTGACAGATTTGGAGTGTTTTTGCAAAGAAGAGTTGCCAAATATTGCCACATCAAGATGTGCCACACTCAGAGACTCCTACCCAAAAAGACTGAGTGCTGTAATAAAAGCCAAAGGTGTTGCAACAAAGTATTAGTTTAAGGGTGTGCGTATTTATGCAACCAGGTTATTGTAAGTTTTATATTTTTCCCCTTATAAGATTTCAGTTTGTTTTTCAGTTGGGTTGTATTTTTTCATTCTATTCAGGGCATCCACCTGGATGGATGAGGCAGCCATGGTATGGTGCGAATCGCTTCACCATTCACACACACATTCACACCTAGAGCCACTTTAGAGTCTCCAACTAACCTAACTTGCATGTTTTTGGTCTGTGGGAGGAAACCAGAGTTCCTGGGGTACATCCCTGCAGACACCGGGAGAACATGCAACCTCCACACAGAACTGATGGTCAGGGGGTGGGATTGAACCCACGATGGTCAGGGGTGGAATCGATCCTGTGACCTTCTTACTGGGCTGCCACTGTGCTAACCACTGAGCTGCCCAGGTTATAGGTCAGCTGACAGGTTATAGGTCACATTAATGGTGGAAAAGGTTTTGAAATGATTTATCTTGGTCTCATTTTTTTTTTTTTCATCACAAAAACCTGGCATTTGAACAGGGGTGTGTAGACTTTTTATATCCACTGTAGCTAGGCTTGGGAATGGCACTGGCTTGTGCTCCCCCTGTGGCTGGGTAACCAACTTTCTTTTCCACATTTTACTATGCTGAGCACCAAGCTAGAAGGTGTAAAGTACAATTTTTATGGCCTTTGCTAGGACCCGGCTGGGATGTGAACCCACAACCCCCAGGCTGTGAGGTAGATGCTCTACCACTGGTTCACCATTCCCGTCTCAACGCCACTTCAATTACTGTTAATTTGTAGTTTTGTTTTTAGGCTTAATGTCATCAATAAATCGTCTCTGTAGCTTCAGCGCCTGTTACATGTGATTGCAGTTAGATGTAATCAGTGAAAATCACTTTAGCCCACCGTGGACCATCAGGACTTTCATCTACAGTGGGGGAAAAAAAGGAAAGGAGTCTGGGTACGCGCACGGTGCGAATGCGCGTTCTCGTTTTGTGCTGCGCACAGACAGCCGGTGCGCAGAGAGAGAGAGAGAGAGAGAGAGAGAGAGAGAGAGAGAGAGAGAGAGAGAGCGCTGCTATTACTAGTGACAGAAACGGCAGCGAGCACATACAGTCTGGAGCGCAGCTGATGCCAAGGTACGGAGACCCATCCAGTCCCAATCAGTGCAGACGTCCAGTGTTTACCGCGGAAGCCACGCAGATCGCATAACTTCTTGTTTTTGAGCGCGATCTCGGCGTCCTACAGTCGGCACCAATGTCCTCTCTCTCTCTTTCTCCCCGTTTTGTTGTGTGTCCGCAGATGCTGAGCGTCGCCTTGCTGTGCGTGTGCGCCGTCGCCTTCGGACGCGTCTCCGCTCGCTCCGACAGCGGCAATTTTCTGGATGATAAGTGGCTCACGGGGAGTTGGGATAAATTCAGAGACGTAAGTAGCATTTCTGGCCTGTATTATTATTATTATTATTATTATTATTATTACCGTCACTGTTGTGTTCCCCCATCTCCACATCCTCTCATTTACACCCCCCCCCCCCCACCTCCTCTCGTTTTTCCCTCCCCATAACCACCCTCGCTGGTCTCTGATCACGCGTTCCTCGTTTTTGTCGCGGTGTCCGAGCCCAGCGTCACGGGGCCCGCCGTGCCGCGTGTCACACGTTCGTCACCCGCTCCACCGAGACGCTAAACACACTAATGACAACGATGCCGGGGAGATGCTCGCCCGTGACTTGTGTTTTCCGCGATAGCAGCCTCCCGCTCGGCTAAGGCAGCCCAGGCCTCTGCGAATCACAAAGGCGCAGCGCTGTCTGAGTGAGTGCCCGTGAGAAAACAGGGGGCCTAATTATGATCAGGTATGGGGAGAGGCAGAGCACATCCACCGCCTGGTTCCTGCGGGGATGTTGGAGGGATATAACGAGGAGCCTCGGTGAGTGCGTTTGTTTGTGGGGCTCCCTGTGCTCCCCTCTTTCGGCGGTGTCTGACATGTTTGGGTGAAGCCGCTTCATGCTGCTGCTGGTTGTCATGACACATGGGAGTCACAAGGGAAAACCGCACTAGTTGGAAGGGAAATAATTAACAAGAACAAAGTTGGGAATAAAGTCTGAAACGTATGTAATATATGTGCAAATACGGAAATTTATTAGAATAGAGTCACAATATTACAAGAAGAAATTCATGACTTTAGAAGAGTGATGTTGCAAATTCAGGAAATTAGTCACCCGTTTACTAGGATAAAGTTGGCATCATCATCATCATCATCATTATAGCAGTCTGTCGGGGGCAACAATGACCGTTTCATTTAAGTCTGATCAGCTTCCTCCACGCAGCTCTGTCCTTCGCCCTCCGCTGCCAGGAACCCCTGACCTGGTTAACCCAGGCGATGTCCGAGCCGCTATGAGTTGCTTTCTGACTGACCGTTTCATGAAACTGCTTGCAAAGTATTTGACTACCGCTAGCTTTTGCTGGACTAGCGGCACATTCTTGGCAGATAGAGGTATTATCAGTGGCAAGGATAGGCCAAGACAAACTGACTCCAGTATCTGTTGCAGTGACTGACCAGATGATAGGTTTGTTTATCTCTGCTCTTTGTGTAGTGCATGTCACGATGCACCGACTGGCAGAAGTCCACCACAGACCTTGCGACAGATGTGCTTATCTGCCAGGATTTCCAATTGTCACCCCGTGTTACAGGAATAAAGGTGCAAATTTCTAGGAATAAAGTAAAAAAAAAAAAAAGTAAATAAAAAGTCAAAATTTAGATGAAAAAAGTTGCACATTCATGAGTTTAAAACATTTTTGAGGGAAAAATATGCACATTTAAGACAAAAAAAATTCCTGTTTCTAATGCTGACTGCTTAACTTCTATTTATAACTAGGTTGTTTTACCAATTCATTTTAAGGCTCAAACATGCTTTGCAGCTCCATGCAGATGAATTTAACCAAAAATTAGTTAAAATTCTTTTTCAACACAATAAAGATGGTTGGCCTTTGTTTTAAAATGCTGGAAGCTCTTTGTCTTTTATTTTGGCTCTGACCATTGCTGTAACATGTTTTTACTGTACGATAAACTCAACATCAACAGCACTGTAAAGATTAAAGCCTGGGAATTCTCTAATAATGTAGTTGTTGAGAGATATGTTTTATCTATTAAAAAAGCATGTCTTGCCTCCAGTTACAGATTAGGTGGTGCTACATAACCAGAACTCATCTGTATACGCTTGAACTTGTTCTCACTTAGATTATAAGAAACAGATTTTGTGTATTGGGTGGCTTGATGCAGCTGCAAAAATAACCCATTTAATATATCAAAAATATCTTGGATAGTCTAAGTTGTTTTATAGCAGAAGGTGTACACAAGCTGTGGGAACTAGGAGCTTTACGATAGCATTCAATCCAAATGCTGTATTTTATATATTTAAAAGCTGTCCATGACAGGGAAAAAATGTCAGTTTCTCTGCCGGTCACACTTTGGCTCAGGTGGAACCATGTGATGCACCTCAGATTCAACTATTG
This sequence comes from Pholidichthys leucotaenia, assembly GCA_020510985.1. Lineage (NCBI taxonomy): Eukaryota > Metazoa > Chordata > Actinopteri > Cichliformes > Pholidichthyidae > Pholidichthys > Pholidichthys leucotaenia. The sequence goes on along the minus strand of CM035848.1, from coordinate 173,713,245 downwards.
CACAGGATTTGGATTATGCAAATAGGGGGTTGGAAATAGTAGAGAGGAAAGGTGATTGGACCTGTGCCACGCTATTTAAGAGCACTTGACTTCTTGGTCCATTCTGAGATAAGACAATTAGATGGCTAGATAGATAGATAGATAGATAGATAGATAGATAGATAGATCAGAGGAAGGTACAGAGTAATGACAGTGGAAAGGGATGATGAAGGAGAAAGGAATGAATGGCGCTGAGCTGAGAGCTCTGTGCACATTCACGTCTGTGTGTTTTAACCTTGAGGCACAGGCATCTGAGATAGAAGTGGAGTGCAAAAGCATTATGTGCTCTGTCTATATGTGCATGTCTTTCATTTCCTGTTTGGGGTTTGTGTCCCAGATTGTCTTTGTGTATGTTTTTTTCTTTGGTATTTAATGCAGCAAGGTATCACTAGATGATATAAATGTGTTTAACAACCAAAGAAGGCTGTGATAAACCTGGTTGATTTTTTTGTGTGTTTTGTAGCTAATTTGGTGTTGAACAAGTTGGGGTCAGCTACAGCTATCAGTCCATTTAAATCAGGGATTAAAATTTTATTTGATTTGGCTAACAAATAAAACCACATCTGCAAGCTTTATGCTTTACAAATTTTCCACATTTCATTCAACTTTTTATGGCCTATTTTTGCTCTTACCTTTTTATTTATGCAGTATCAACATCTCTCTCTTTCAATGTTTATGCATTTTTCGATTTTAATTTATTATGCCCCAGTGTGCAAAGTGCAACCTACAGTATATGGTAGCGTGTCAGTGGATCTGTGGATCTGTCTGTCTGTTACCAGGTTTCAACACGCCCACTTAAAATCAGGAGCAACTAAAGGCTTGTATCAATGTCATCATGTTGTCTCAACTTTTAATTTGCCAGAATTTCAATATAAGGCTTTGTTGTCAGGATTTAACAACACGTGTTCACACTCATCTACTAAGCTGTGAAAAAGTTGATGTAATAACTATACCGGGCCAGTAGGTGACAGTGCGACTTTTTTACAGCACCACATACAACTTCCTGTCTACTGCTGATCATGTGCTGAACTTTTAAAATAGTGGCTGTTATTGAAGAGTAAACGCATATTCAGCAACTACACCGTTTATTGCTCACATTGATTATTTTAAAAACATGTGTTGCTCTTATAGTTTTGAAGATACAGGACAATGTTTTGAAGATCTCAGCTCCGTCTTGGATGGGGATAAACACTCTTCAGCAGACTGTCTTCTGGGGAAACGTGTCAGTCAATTACCCCGGTTACATGGTCACAATAAACTGATAACTGAATAAACCAATAATGGCAATCAGTTTTGTCATGTTTACGTGCACTGAATAAATGGATTATTGGAGGGTAAACCACTTGAGTTAATGACCCTGGTTACATGGCCTTTATCTGATTATTCTTTTTACATGGTCCCTTGAATAATCAGATAACTCCAGAAATCCAGTTATAATCGGTTTATTCGTGCACATGGAAACATGGTCAGTGATTTGCACCTGGTGTGTGTTGTGACAGTGCCATCAGTGTCATACGAGCATAAACAAAGAGCAAACATTTCAGAAGCTTGCATGCATGGACTGACACAATACTAAGCTATCCCGTGCTCCCATGCCACAAGCACCAAGGCATAAGCAACTACACACATGGACAAAATTGTTGGTACCCCTCTGTTAATGAAAGAAAAACCCACAATGGTCACAGAAATAACTTGAATCTGACAAAAGTGGTAATAAATAAAAATTCTATGAAAATTAACCAATGAAAATCAGACAATGCTTTTGAATTGTGGTTCAACAGAATTATTTTAAAAAACAAACTCATGAAACAGGCCTGGACAAAAATGATGGTACCATTAACTTAATATTTTGTTGCACAACCTTTTGAGGCAATCACTGCGATCAAACGATTTCTGTAACTGTCAATGAGACTTCTGCACCTCTTAGCAGGTATTTTGGCCCACTCCTCTTGAGCAAACTGCTCCAGTTGTCTCAGGTTTGAAGGGTGCCTTCTCCAGACGGCATGTTTCAGCTCCTTCCACAGATGTTCAATAGGATTTAGATCAGGGCTCATAGAAGGCCACTTTAGAATAGTCCAATGTTTGGCTCTTAGCCATTCTTGGGTGTTTTTAGTTGTGTGTTCTGGGTCATTATCCTGTTGCAAGACCCATGACCTGCGACTGAGACCAAGCTGTCTGACACTGGGCAGCACATTTCTCTCTAGAATACCTTGATAGTCTTGAGATTTCATTGTACCCTGCACAGATTCAAGACACCCTGTGCCAGATGCAGCAAAGCAGCCCCAGAACATAACACAACCTCCTCCATGTTTCACAGTAGGGACAGTGTTCTTTTCTTGGTATGCTTCATTGTTGTGTCTGTGAACATAGAGCTGCTGTGCCTTGGCAAAAAGTTGCAGTTTTGTCTCGTCTATCCATAGGACATTCTCCCAGAAGCTTTGTGGCTTGTCATCATGCAGTTTGGCAAATTGCAGTCTGGCTTTTTTATGATTTATTTTCAACAGTGGTGTCCTCCTTGGTCGTCTCCCATGAAGTCCACTTTGGCTCAAACAACGACGGAGGGTGCGATCTGACACTGATGTACCTTGACCTTGGAGTTCACCATGAATGTGTTTAGAGGTTGTTCTGGGCTCTTTTGTTACCATTCGTATTATCCATCTCCTCCTGCAGCCACGTCCAGGGAGGTTGGCTACAGTCCCGTGGATCTTAAATTTCTGAATAATATGTGCAACTGTAGTCACAGGAATATCATGCTGCTTGGAGATGGTCTTATAGCCTTTACCTTTAACATGCTTGTCTATAATATTCTTTCTAATCTCCTGAGACAACTCGCTCCTTTGCTTCCTCTGGTCTATGTTTAGTGTGGTAAACACCATGTCACCAAACAGCACAGTGACTACTTGTCACCCTTTAAATAGGCCGACTGACTGATTACAAGTTTGTAGACACCTGTGATGTTAATTAGAGGACACATCTTGGTTGAACATGTCCCTATGGTCACATTATTTTCAAGCTTTTCTAGGAGTACCGTCATTTTTGTCCAGGCCTGTTTCATGAGTTTGTTTTCTAAAATAATTCTGTTGAACCACAATTCAAAAGTATTGTCTGATTTTCATTGGTTAATTTTCATAGAATTTTTATTTATTACCACTTTTGTCAGATTCAAGTTATTTCTGTGACTATTGTGGGTTTTTCTTTCATTAACAGAGGGGTACCAACAATTTTGTCCACGGCTGTATGGTGCTTTCATTTTTCTATATCTCTGTAAAGCACTTTGAACTGCTCTGAACCTGTCTTGCCCTGTACAGTCAACATGTTTAGGACAGAGGTTTTGAAATCAAAGTATATATTTAGTTGTTTTTAATTCAATTCAATTCAATTCAATTCAACTTTATTTATATAGCGCCATTTCACAACAACAGTCATCTCATAGCACTATCAACTGTAGGGGGGACCCCCACAGTTGCAGAAAGACCCCAGCAATCAGGCGATCCCCTGTGAGCAAGCACTTGGCGACGGTGGAGAGGAAAAACTCCCTTTTAACAGGAAGAAACCTCCAGCAGAACCTGGCTCAGGGAGGGGCAGTCATCTGCTGCGACTGGCTGGGGGGTGAGGGGATAGAGAAGAAGAAAAGAACAGACATGTAGAGAGCAAACAGCACGATGGGGACTCAATCTATGGGAGAGAACAAACAAATGTTAATGACCAGCAAAAAAAAAAATATTTCATAGAGAGTGAGGAAAGGAGTGAGGCCCAGTGCATTACTGGAGGTCCTCCGGCTGACTAAACCTATTAGCAGCATAACTAAGGGAGGGTTCAGAAACACATGATCCCTCCCTAATTGTAGGCTATATCAAAAAGGTAGGTTTTAGCCCTATTCTTAAAAACAGAGATCGAGTCTGACTCCCGAATCCAGATTGGCAGCTGATTCCACAGGAGAGGAGCTTGATAACTGAAGGCTCTGCCTCCCATTGTACTTTTGGAGATTCTAGGCATTACAAGTAATCCTGCATTTTGGGAGCGTAGTGCTCTGTTAGGATGATACGGTAGTATCAGATCTTTTAAATAAAAAGGAGCCTGATTGTTTAGAGCTTTGTAAGTAAGAAGAAGGATTTTAAACTTAATTCTAAACTCTATGGGAAGCCAATGAAGGGAGGCCAGAACCGGAGAGATATGATCTCTCTTTCTAGTACCTGTTAAAACTCTTGCTGCAGCATTTTGGATCAGCTGAAGACTTTTTAAAGATGTTTTAGGACAGCCTGATAATAAAGAATTACAATAATCTAATCTCGAGCTAACAAAAGCGTGGATCAGCTTCTCAGCATCACTCTGAGACAAGATGCTCCTAATCTTGGCAATATTACGCAAATGATAGAAGGCAGTCTTAGAAACAAATTTAATATGTGAATTGAAGGACAAATCCTGATCAAAAATAACTCCAAGGTTCCTCACAGAGCTATTAAGAGAAAGAGTAACTGCATCCAAACTGAAAGTTTGATTTGGAAAGGAATTTCTAAGGTTTTTTGGACCAACAAGAATGACTTCAGTCTTATCTGAATTTAATAGCAGGAAATTACAAGTCATCCAAGCTTTGATTTCCTTAAGACAGGCTTCTAACTTGGCTAATTGATTACTATCATCTGGCTTCATTGACAGGTATAATTGTGTGTCATCTGCATAACAATGAAAATGTAAGGCTTTTTAGTGTTTTTAGCACAGGTGATGGTTTCATAGTTTCCACTTATGGCTAATCTTTTCCTGAATCAGTCCATTTCTGTATTAATGCAGTTAGAATTAAAGCTGGAGTAGGCAGAAATATGTGACACCAGAATAAAACTGCCTAAAATTTGAACAAAAGCCATGCATCCTTCAGCTTTCACTCTCTTCCCTGTCCTAAGCCACTTCCCATCCTAAGTGCACGTCTATGAGGCATGCCAGCTTTTGTAGAGCAGCCAGTAGCAAAGCTTCTTGCTGACAAGACCTGTGATTGGGTGAAGAAAGTGTCACAGGGGTGAAACTTTCTGCACATTGAAAGAGAGTATCCCAGTACTGTCACGCTGCTGCCAGAGTGACGGTTTATGTGTCATAGAAAATGATTGTCTTGATATCATGATTTTGAAGGCACATGGCTTGCAAACAGTGTATTTTCTCTTGCCACGCACCCTTACATGGTAGTGGGTTTGATGTTACATGCATGATGTCCTTTTGTCTTCAACATGATACTTGTTCTGTTTGTTTTTGTTTGCTTTTATCGCTCCTTTTTCACTGCCCCTTTCAAGTGTTTTGTTTTGCCACTTGCCAGGCTGACATTGTAACACAGAAAAGTGTTCTTGGTGTCTTGCCTGATAAAATAAAAGGGTTAAATAAATTACAAAAAAAAAAAATGAAAAGAAAAAGAAAATCCTGGGCATCTGCAGCAGTGACACTTCAGGTCCTCACACACCACTTCACCCTATGTTCACAGCCGTCCACCTGGAGACCTGTCACCTTTCTTATCCGAGAGTCACTGCTCTGGACATGACCAACTCCTTTTTCAGGGAGGAAACAGATTAAGCTGTTATAGGCTTGGAAAGGTTTTACTGGAGTGATTTGCTGAGCTAGCTTCATTTATGAGGTAATATGCTTTTCTAGGTGTTTTAATATAAAACTTCATAATTGCATTATACATAGCAGTAATACAAATGTATACTATACAGCTGGCAGCTGACAAAGTCGATTGGACATCCATCCATCCTTTTAACCCCTCATCCAACTGGAGTCACAGGTCAGTGAGCTTGTCCCAGCGGATTCTGGGGCAGGAGGTAGTGTACACTGGACACACTGTCATGTAGTGCATAATCGGAGAAACAGCTGCTTTCAATTTAGGATCAAAGATTAAAAGGACTGTATGCAAGTTCATAATCACACTGTTTGGCAGAAAAGTGAGATTTGGTTCAAGAATACAACTTAAATATCCAAGTTCATTTATTTTGAAGGAAGGCAAGGCAAGTTTATTTGTATAGCACATTTCGTGTGCAAGACAATTCAAAGTGCTTTACATAAAACATTAAGGCATTACAGGAAGTTGCAAAAGGAATACATAAGAATTTAAAAGCAAACTAAAAAGTAAATTAAATAAAGGAAGGAACAAATTGTATCCCGATAGTGAGATTTATGCTTTCTGAGCCCCAAAGCAATAGTTTTCTTATTTCCAATAAAAAATGAATGTTGGCAAAGACAAACCTCTTATCATGTTTTGACTAACTGGAAGGAAGAGGGAGGGGAAGGGTCGGTGACATTTTGGTTTTACTTGGATGTTAGTGTCTGTTTAACAGTCACTGCATTTTCATTGTACATTGCCTGGCCAAAAAAAAAAAGTCACTCACTCTAATATTTCGTTGGACCGCCTTTAGCTTTGATTACAGCATGCATTTGCTGTGGCATCGTTTCAGTAAGCTTCTGCAATGTCACAACATTTATTTCCGTCTAGAGTTGCATTAATTTTTTCACCAAGATCTTGTGTTGATGGTGGGAATGTCAGACCAGTGCGCAACGTCTTCTCCAGCACATCCCAACGATTGTCAATGGGGTTAAGGTCTGGACTCTGTGGTGGCCAGTCCATGTGTGAAAATAATGTCTCATGCTCCCTGAACCACTCTTTCACAATTCGAGCCCATTGAATCCTGGCATTGTCATCTTGGAATATGCCCGTGGCATCAGGAAAGAAAAATCCACTCATGGAATAACCTGGTCATTCAGCGTATTCAGGTAGTCAGCTGACCTCACTCTTTGGGCTGAACCTAGACCTGACCAATGGGAGGCTCTTACCTGATATTTGCCAGTTAAATCCAGGTGGTGACTTTTTTTCTTTGGGGGGTGGCATAGCCCTTTTAACATAATATACTGGATATCCATGTAGTCTGTGATGAATCACAGCACTGAGGGGAGAAAACGTGCAGGTGTCAGAAGAACATAAAGACTTCAAAGAGAATATATTGATACAATGGACTTCCTCAAAGTAAATAGGATAAAAATTTAAATAATCTATTCTAACAATATTAGTTCAAGAGCAAAACAGCATTCCTGTAATATCTTTCATCTGAAATGGCTGGACTCACCCAGACACACTGATAAAACAGGTTGTGCTTGGGTTTACCGAGGATTTGCGAGAAATTAGATAGTAATATGATAGATATTTACTTTCAATCATTAAAAAGATAAGAATGAAGGACTTCGTACAAAAGTTTTATCATAGATATGCGCTTAAGAAGAAACTGTGCACATAGCTGATGCAACCTAATTCTCTGGTTTTAAATGGCTCCTGTGCTGAGTATAACCTTGAACAAAACATTTATCATGCTGGAAGTTTTGCATCTATGTCACATTTGCACTCGGAGCTGCTCGTTCTATCTAATCCCACAACCAACAAGCACAGTTTTCATAATAATCTGTTCTTGTTTCTCTAAGAACTGCTGCACTACACTTAATGTGTACCTGTAGCCTGGTATTCTAAATGAAGCTTAGCTTTACTGCGAATCAGATTTCACATGTTAAACATGTACTCTTGCTTTCATCCTTCAGCAAGAGCCATAAGTGGGTCTTATGCTAAGTGCATCAGATAACATCTTGGCTGCTGATTTTATTGTAAGTCCTGGCTGAATGAGCCTGGGGCTGCCTTTTGCAGCTCTGATGCTGTCTCAGTTTTTAGACATGCCTCTTCTCTAGCTGGACCTCGGCTGGCTGAAAACGGCGGCACAGAGTGAGCCGATAAGCTGAGTAGGAAGTTCATTTTAGCAACGGGAGGAAAAACACGTTCAACAGTGTGAGATGACATGTACATCACTTAACTCTTTGACGTAAAGTATTATAGGAGCAAAGTAGTGTGTTGTTTAGTGCAGTCTCATTAGAGGTTAATCCCCTTCATCCTCTACCCTCTTTGTGTGTTTTTATTGTTCGTTCCTGTCCTGCGCTGTTTGTGTTGTGGAGTGTGAATGATGTAGGGAAGGTACAGAGCTCTAGGCCTTTTCCACTTCAAAGCACCTAAGTGCGGATTTGTGTGTGTTTGTGCGTGCATGCGACAAGCTTGAGCAAGACAAGCAGAGTGAGTACAGTGGAAAACAGTACAAATTTCTCCTGTTGGATGTCAGTGGGAAGACGGCAAGGAGAAATGGAAGAGAACAAAGTCATTAGAACACAGTTAGAAGGGCCAAAGTCAGATCTGTGAGAATCCGAAGTAAAAGCGTTGTCAGGAATAACATATGCACACAGACTTTTCTCCAAAAATACGCAAATATACACAGCAGCAAATTAGGATGTTTGAATTTTACAGAGTCAAACAGACTGTTTTGTTCATGCAAGTTAATGCACCCGAGAGAAAAGGCTGGTCTGTGTGGGGGGGCAGAGAGGTGGATCGAGGTGGAAAGAAATGGAGAGATAAATTGCAAAGTTGCTATTTTAGAACACACTCTGGAGACCATTAGGCCTATTGTTGAATTTTAGAGTTTTTTTTTAGTGTTTTTTTAGGAAAGTGGGTGGCTTGTTGCATGTGCAGCCAAGTGCATTCTTCCAGTTATTTGATGTTTTGTAGAGCTGACAGATTCTGGCACTACAGTCAGCGCTGTGGTGATAAGTATGTTTGTTTTTAGCACTTCCTCCTGTGTGTGCGTAGACGTGCGCTATGTACATGTGTTTGTATGTCTGTGCTCCTGTGCGCGTGTCTGTTGATTCCATTAAAGAATCGAGACCGCAAGCACTTTTGTTGTCTTGACTGGTCTAAAGGGCCTGGCCCCCATAATGCAATGTTCTCATTATTCAGTCTCCACGGTCCTCAGTGCTAGAAGGGTCCCATCTCGAAAAGAAACAAATAGCTCACTCTTATGGGTCGTATCTCACTGGGCTGCAACAGTGCATGACTAGTTGGAGATTAAGAAAACGTGCAGCAAATTTGTGACAATTTTCACTTGGAATCACACTGAATTGGCACATATGACACTTTTGCATATGTCTCACAAATATTGTATTTATGTCGCACAAACTCCCGACAAATTTTGGGCCAATGTTTGCCGTGCGTTAGTATACATTTCTTGCCAGGGTTACAGGACATTCTTGCAACATGCGCCAGACAAAATTGAGAATTTTTTTGCACTTACGACTGTCCCGCGACAGCTGCCGGAATCCTATGCAACACTCGCACGACAGTTATCCATGCCAACTGCCGCAACTGGGACCATATAAATCATCATTTTAGTTTATTATATAAACTAAAATGATGCTATAAGAATGCACAATTTCCACTCACCAGTTGGCAGGGGGCTGTGCATCTCCTCCCACTCCTCGTGGTTTTGCTGAATCAAGTCATGCATAAATTTTATCATTTGTTTTTTTCTGGTAATGCTGGATGTGGACCAGGCTGACATGGTGAAGGCTGTTACATATCTCCTTGCTGCTGCTGTGGTCAAGCACCATACTGACCACTCTGCTGCTGACAGGTGCCAGGCTGCTGGCACTGCCGGAAAGTACCACTCTTGTGCCGCAAGGTGCCAGGCTGCTGTGTGAAATGTCCCTCCCTGCTGCAGCTGCTTTTTGTTTCCAGTCAGTCACAATTTAGTTTCATAGGTCCCCAACCCCATGCAAAGTTTTCTAGCTTTTCTTGCACTTTCTGACTCGCAGAAAAACTAAATTGAGAAGGGTTCAAGACAGGGTTGAGATGGGTTCGAGACACCCATGGCGACTCTGTGACTATTTTGAGATAAAAGTTGTTACACAGAGTTTTTGAAAATGTTCAAAATTCCTGTGACAAGAGAGCGAGGCCTTGTGTGACTCCTGAGAGGAAATTGTGAACCCCTGCGAACATTTGGAGTGATTTTGGAAACTCCCTAGCGAATGTCGTTCTCCAACTAGTTGCAGCCCAGTGAGATAGTACCCAAAGTCTTTTGTTTGTATAAGCCCCAGGTTTTTCTATATATTCAGAGAGATTTAAAGGGAACCTATAATGAAAAATTCACTTTTTCAGCACTATTGCACATCTATGTGGTTATCTGGACTGGCTACTAATGGAAAATATCAAAAAACACAACATTGCCTTTTTGCTAGGGTGTGCCTGGCTCTCAGTGCCTCTCTCTAAACAAGCATTTTGGATTTTGCTCTGGCTGTGATTTGAGAACTGGATCATTTTCCATCTTCACCAGCATTGTTCTGGCTTATTTTGTTATAATTTGGCAGTAATAAGTCGACAAATTGGCTTGCTAGCACTGAGGTTGGTCTGTCTACCACCTTGGAGATTGCCTTGTCGGGGAAAGGGTGATAGATTAGTCCGGCTAGAGTTAGCAGAGTTAGACCACTCATTTACACTTGTCTCAGTGCTCATTGTACCCCAGGGACTGATCATATCCTTTTGCCAACTCACACCACACACCTGTCCCCGATATTGCTTTGTTTAGGTTCTTAGATACATTCAGCCAGTTTAACGTTAGTTTGTTTAGTCTGTCTTCACCACAGGAGTTAATTGCTAACCCCCTAACATTATCCTCAAAATGCCACCTGCTCTGCCTCAAAGTTCACGATAGTAACGATAAAGAGAGTGAGTGACTTTTGGCTCGTGAGGATTTGGATAAATATGGACTGAAATTAGTAATTCTAAGGAAGTCTGGTTAAAATCAGTTGGAAATGGTGCTGAAATAATTAAAGGCTGATGTATTTTGACTAAAACATGTCACAGACATTTCATTAAGACTTTTCAAAACTGTGCCAACATGTAGAAAAAGAGCAAAATGTGTTCCCTTTAAGATACTAGGTGCAATTCACACAGGAGAGACGAACACTCTGTCAGACTTTGTGGTGAAGGTCAAAAGGATCTGCAATAAAGGACAAGAAGAAAATGATTTGGGCTAAAAAGAAAGGGGAAGTGAGACAGAGAGACAGAGGAAGACATCGTGACAGCAAAAGTCAGACTTTTTGAAAGATGTTAGCGATGCTGAGGTAAATGGTGTCACTCCAGCCACAGTTTTCATGGGAAATCATTTGTACTGAAGTAAACAAAGAGAGCACCACACTCTGCCAAGGCAGCTAATTTTCTAGCTCACATAATGTCGTGTTAACTGTTAGAAGACCCCCCCACACACACACACACATACACAAGAATAAACACAGGCGAAAACATAAGTCAGTTTTTTAATTGTGGTGACATTTAATAATGCTGTTTCTATATGACACATGGCTGTAGAGACACATCATCATCATCATCATCATCCGTATTTATTTTTGACAGGACACAATTAATCCCTCAGTTGGGGTGGGTCCTGCTTGACTGCACTTCTCAGAGTCCCACTCCAGTAGTTCCTCTTCACTGGTTCAACCTGAGCCAGTAGTAGGTTGACCCGGTCCATACGGACACCCTCTCGCCATGTCTCCTTTGGTTTTCCTCTTCCTTGACCTCTGCTGCTGCCAGGATCGACCTCCATGACCTTCTTACTCCAGCCAACACTCCTCTCCATATGGCCGAGCCAATGCAAATGGCGCGTGCGGAGCACATCCTTGAGGTCATCCAGCTGCAGCCTGACCAGGAGTGCTTGCGAGCTGACCTCATCCTCAGTGGAGACGCCACACACCCAGCAGACCATGGCCCCGTCATTCCGCCGCAGACGGTTAAGACAGGCGGCAGTCATGGTCAGTGTCTCGCTGGCGTGTAGCAACACGCTCCTCATGCAGGAGTTGTAGATACGGTTAGAGCTTGGTGGGAGCCAGTGGGTCTCGAGAATTGGGAGCACTTGCCTGAATTTGTTCCAGGCAGCCTGGCATCTCGCGATGGTGGCAAGCTCACGTAAACACTAGTATTGGTTTAGATGTCATCTCAGTCCGTATTTGCTTCCCAGCTTACCTGTTAACATGCTGCTAATGGTTAGCCTCTTTTACAGGGATTGTCACTTTAACAGTAAGACTGCAAAAGCCACTAACACCAATATAGGATTGTGGTATTGTCACTTTAGAATTCACTTTAGAATTCTGGATATATAATACAAATAAAATTTCTTATTTAAAGTGGAAGTTGCTGTGTTAGGTTCTAGCAGTACTTGAGCAGCTTTTATGATGCTGACAGGCCTTAACTTGTGACCAATAAGACTGCTCACACACACTTGACACACAGAGAGGCAGAGCCAGCAGCAGCAGACTTTTTTCAAATCGGACAGCGGTCGCTATGCGTTGTTACCTTTTCTTTTAGCTGACTGCTCTGCTGTCACTGGCAGGGTATGTGACCCCAAATCACAGCCTTTGTGAATGCCAAATTACATTTTTATCACATCGCTATTTAATCGCAAATGCAATAATCATTCAGCCCTAGTTTTTTTTTAAATAACTTTTAACTTGACTGCTGGCTCCTGTTGAATCCCTAACAGTCACTACTTTATGTTATTGATGTATTTCATTTCCACAGGAAAGATTTTATGCCCTGAATAAAAAAAAGAGTGCTAAAAATCCATACCGTACATACAAGTATAAAGTACTTGAATGGATATTTTGGGGTGTGCCTACTCTTTGTTTTGCACTGATTTCCTGGAGACTTGCATAGACTGCATTCGTACTCACAACTTGCGTTCTGAATTTCTCCTGGCACTCGGTGTAGCAGGGGTTAGTTAATTGCACCACATATGGATCAGAAGTCTTATGGCTAGCCATGTTCTATCTAGTGTTTCCATATCTATGGTTTGTAAAGATGTCACAGCAAATGGTATTGATGTCACATATTTCTTCTATGCAGTTGGTGCAAGAGTAAAGGTGCGTTCAGACCACATGCGAATGGGTGAATTTTTCACATGGTGCAATTACATGTTCACTCAATGTAAACACGCAAGTAGACGTGAATTTGCCATCTGATCAAGTTGCAGACAGGCGGAGTTGCCTTTATAACTTCTGCAGCTGTGGAAATACCCAAAACACTGTCATGCTTAGGTTTACGTTATCTGATGGGTCTTTCACCTGAAAAAATTGTCCCTGCCTCCAAAATTTCACCTGGATGATGGTTGTTTACACTGCTAGCCTGCTAGCCCTTGTTAGCACATCCGTGGCAGGAGTCTGTGGGTAAATACCTCCAACACTTCGATTCAGCTGCAGAGCTCCCGGTCCATCTGTCTACAGGTCAGTGGCAGCCTTATTTTCAAACTAGTACTCTCCAACGTTGATACTTCTTCTCCTGTGATGGCACAATCTCAAGGCCATGACTAGCTAGCCCTATCCCTTGGATGCGAAAGCGCACATCTTACGGATGTTTACATTAACTTTATATGTATTCGCGCCATGCGAAAAATTCACTTTGCATTTGGTCTGAACACACCTTAAGTGTGACACCTACTGGCCAGGAGGTCAGAATGCTGTCTCTGTCACCTTTAAGGCTCAATATGTACTTACACAAAAAGGCAGAAGGACAATGGGATGCAGATATTTTGTCATTTCTGAAATTTTTTAGATAGAAAACATTACTTTAAGATGAATATTGTCAAGGTGAAAGTTGATCATGTTCATACTGCTCCAAGTTAGTTACAGCTTCTCCTAAAATAACACTCACCAAATTGAAGTCGTCCAAAAGCATGACAGCGATCCGTTTGGGCAGAGCCATCAGTCAAGAAAAGGGTGCCCTTCTGCATCTGAGCTGTGATGCCTTTGGTTGTGTTATTAAGAGTATTTATAGTGCATTCAATGTGTAAAGGATCATCACCTTTTCATGACCCTAACCTTAACCAGTCGTTTTAATCTCTAAGCCTTAGAAAAGTGAGTAAAAGTGAAAGTGAACACAGATGAGCAATGGAAGAAAACTGAAACAAAGGGATGCAAATTTGGATTGGCTGCATGAAAGACAACTTATGTTTGCATCCCGAGTCATGTTTTGCCCATCATTCATCTTCATCCTATCATCCTTTTGTGGGGTTGTCCAAAAGTGTGTGAGGATTGATGTACAAAAGCTTACTGTGTAACACACAAGGGCATCTTTTTTTTTCTGATGTGATGTCTGCGACTCTGACATAATGGCCCTTTTTTCTGAAATGGGATGAAAATGTGTTGCAGTTTCTGATCTCAGACACATGACTACAGTGGTGTGAAAAAGTGTTTGCCCCCTTCCTGATTTCTCATTTTTTTTGTATGTTTGTCACACTTAAATGTTTCAGATCATCAAACAAATTTAAATATTAGACAAAGATAACACAAGTAAACACAAAATGCAGTTTTTAAATGAAAGTGTTTATTATTAAGGGTGTGATCCAAACCTACATGGCCCTGTGTGAAAAAGTGATTGCTCCCTAAACCTAATAACTGGTTGGGCCACCCTTAGCAGCAACAACTGCAATCAAGCACGGTGGCGCGGTTAGCACTGTGGCAGCACAGTTTACCCTCAGCCGGGGGATCGCGGGGATCGTGAGATCGTGGGTTCGATCCCTGCCCCCGGCCAACAGTGAACTGTGTGGAGTTTGCATGTTCTCCCCGTGTTGCGTGGGTTTACTCCGGGATTTCGCCAGTTTCCTTCCACATGCCAAAAACATGCAGGTTAGGGATAAGGGGTGCTTGTGCACGCAGTGACCGGCAGCTGGTGGCTTGTCACCAGACTGCAAAACAAATCTACCTCCGGGTACAAAATAAGTAATTAAAAAAAAAAAAAAAAAGCGTTTGCAATAACTAGCAGTGAGTCTTTTCAGCGCTGTGGAGGAATTTTGGCTCACTCATCTTTGCAGAATTGTTGTAATTCAGCCACACTGGAGGGTCTTCAAGCATGAACCACCTTTTTAAGGTAATGCCACAGCATCTCAATCTGATTCAGGTCAGGACTTTGACTAGGCTACTCTTAAGTCTTCATTTTGTTTTTCTTAAGCCATTCAGAGGTGGACTTGCCGGTGTGTTGGATCATTGTCCTGCTGCAGAACCCAAGTGCGCTTCAGCTTGAGGTCACAAACAGATGGCCGGACATTCTCCTTCAGGATTTTTTGGTAGACAGCAGAATTCATGGCTCCATTTACCACAGCAAGTCTTCCAGGTCCTGAAGCAGCAAAACAGCCCCAGACCATCACACTACCACCACCATATTTTGCTGTTGCTATGATCTTCCTTTTCTGAAATGCTGTGTTACTTTTACGCTGGATGTAATGGGACACACACCTTTCAAAAAGTTCAACTTTTGTCTCGTCAGTCCATGGAGTATTTTCCCAAAAGTCTTGGGGATTGTCAAGATGTTTTCTGGCAAAACTGAGACAAGCATTTATGTTCTTTTTGCTCAGCAGTGGTTTTCGTCTTGGAACTCTGCCATGCAGGCCATTTTTGCCCAGTCTCTTTCTTAAGGTGGAGTCATCAACACTGACCTTAATTGAAGCAAGTGAAGCCTGCAGTTCTTTGGATGTTGTTGTGGGGTCTTTTGTGTCTTCTTGGATGAGTCGTCGCTGCGCTCTTGGGGTAATTTTGGTCGGCCGGCCACTCCTGAGAAGGTTCATCACTGTTCCATGTTTTTACCATTTGTGGATAATGACTCTCACTGTGGTTCGCTGGAGTCCCAAGGCTTTAGAAATGGCTAGAAAATTGAACTCAGCTTTCAAAGATGTGATAAACCACAGTTAATTTATGTTTTAACAGGGGGCAATCACTTTTTCACACAGGGCCATGTAGGTTCGGATTTTTTTTACCCTTAATAATTAACACCTTAAATTAAAAACTGCATTTTGCGTTTACTTGTGTTCTTTTTGTCTAATATTTAAATTTGATGATCTGAAACATTTAAGTGTGACAAACATACAAAAAAAAGAAATCAGGAAGGGGCAAACACTTTTTCACACCACTGTACATATGTTTTTTTCTTTATTTAAGCAAAATGGACACTGATTCACTATGTTGCAGTCAAATCCCAAAAAACAGCATGTGAATAAACAGTTTTGCTCCACTGTTTTGATGAATCTTATGGTTGTTAGGTTTCTGAGAAAGCTACTGTTAGGTCCATATATATTTGGACACTGATACAAGTTTTGTTATTTTAGCTGTTTACCAAAATATATTTAAGATACAGTTACTGTATATAATTAATATGGGCTTAAAGGGCAGACTCTCAGCTTTAATTTTGGTTTTGGTTTAAGGTATTGGTAAACAACTGAAATAACAAAATTTGTGTCAGTGTCCAAATATATATGGATGTAACTGTAAATACATCATGAGAGCACCCACCAGCTTTTGCTAGTTTGGCCCTTTTGACCTTTTTTGTCTGACTGTTACCCATCCATCTTCTTTCGCTTAATCCTTTTCGGGTTGCGGGGGTGCTGGAGCCTATCCCAGCATCTTTGGGCAAGAGGCAGGGTACACCCTGGACAGATCGCCAGTCCATCGCAGGGCCAACACAGAGAGACAGACAACCATTCACTCTCACAGTCATACTCAAGGACAATTTAGAATCCCCAGTTTGATGCCAATTAACCTAACTTGCGTGTTTTTGGCATGTGGGAGGAAACCGGAGAAATCCCGGAGTAAACCCACGCAGACACGGGGAGAACATGCAAACTCCACACAGATCACTGTTGGTTGGGGGCTGGGATTGAATCGGCCAAGGGTGAGTTGCTGTGCTGCCGCAGTGCTAACCATTCCGCCACCGCGCTGCCCCTTTTTTGTCTGGCTGTTATCACAATAGCAAAACACTATGATTTTCCATGTGTGATTTCTAGTTTTGACAAGCTGGAAGCTGGACCTTTGACCTGGGAAATTAATTTTTCCTCAACTCTGAGATAGAACAACTTTACTAGTGAGGAGTCTTTCACCAGTTCTGTGGCTTCTTTTGGTTCTTGTTTGTTCATGTTTCGTAAATCCTCTGATTTTTGTACTCTGTGGTGTATTTAATTTTCCAGTACCGCTTTAGAGGAGTCAAGCCATGAATTAAACAAAACCTCTTTACTCATCATATTTTCAACTTTGCCATTCTTTGCTTAGCTGTTTTTCCCAGAAGCCTCCACAAAGAAAATCTATTTCAGCAATTTACTATAACCCCTGTGCTGTTTTGAATGTGTCACATGCTGCAGACTTTCTGCATTGGTTTGCTGGTATTTATTCATTATAAGTGGTTAAATTTAAAGAGAACAGACGCAAATCAATTCTTTTGACAGGCAAAACGAGCAGCATGTGATAGGGTCAGTGCGACTGATTGTGGATGAGAAACATAACAGAAAGGAGACAACGGGTGCAGATAACAAAAGGTTAAGGCTCTATCTGTGGCAGAATCAAGAGAACTCACAACAGGAGTGACGACAATAAGGCCTTGTTTATGCTACACCTCTGCTCTGGGGTGCTGAGATCTGTGTCTGCTTTGGATGAGACCAGTGCGCACATGGTGGTATATATACAGTACTTGATTTTTTACTATGCCAAGCGTTTGATGTGTGTGCATAGCTGTCATTTGTAGTTTCACCCCAGCCTTATAGGTAGCGCCAGTGCGCTGACGCCTTCTTGTATTGTTTTAAGGACAAATTGTACAAGTGCAGATAATGGCGGACTTCTTCACACAGTTTCTCCTCAAATATTGATTCCATTTTCTGTTGAGCTGCTCGAATTACCATTTTTCAATGCTCTTCTCTGCTCCAGCTGCTGCTGCTGCTACTGCAAAATGTATGTTTATTCTCATCTTCCAAAAAAAGAAAATTCTCATCTTCCTCTTAGTCTTCTTCGTCTGCTTTGACTTTGTATGCTGTGTCAGTGGTGCCACCTCTTGAATGGGAGGCTCAAACTTGCACTGCATAGTCGATGCACCCAGGCAATACGGTCACAAAATTTGGGCAGCACGCGCTCAGCCAGAGAGGAGGTCCACAGAGCCTAGTGGAGTGGAGATGATGACATAATTTTCATCACACGAGCCTCGCAGTCGAGCAGACATACAAAGCGGAGGTGCAGCATAAACCCATCTTAAGATCTCTGAGTAAAAACATTTCTTAAGCTCCTTTTACATTTGCATTATAAGCCAGTACCTGCTGGATGTCCTTCTACATGTTCTTCTGTTAAAAGCAGCCAAATCCTCTACCTCTGTGCATTCTTTTTTGAGAGCTTCTAAAACACATTGACAGGCAATGAGCTGATTCACTTTACCATTTCTAAAATGAGTTAATTTAATAAAGCATTCGGACATATTTCAGTATTATAAAAGACAATGCTGTAATTTTTTTTCAGTTTGGCATGACACATCTTATTCACACGTGGTCATAGAGTTCCCCATAATTCAACTGAATAAGATTTCATTTGTAAAGGCATTGTTGTATAACACAGGTAAAAGCATAATAATAATAACAACATATACTTAAGTAATATTACCTGAGAGTGAGTTCAGTATTGTGAATGGTGTGATGTGGCTTGTGCCCTCCATTAAGAGTATCACACCTGGAGTGTCATGCTCCTGGGGCACGGGTGGGCACCATGCCTAGTCTCCTGTTATAGTTTAGTCTTGTTGTTTGCTTATTTCCTTGTTCATTCGTATCTGTTGTAGTCGTGTCTTTATTGTCCTGTTTATTTATAGTGTTAGTTTGGGGTTATGGTATTATTTATGTTTCATGGGGGTTGTGTTATGTTAGTTTGTATTCTTTGGTTTCTTACTTGTTTATAGTTATTTCTTTACTGGCTGTGTTTGTATAAGTTTCCCGTGTATCATTATTTTGTATCCCGGCCATGGAGGCGCTGTGGCAGCTCGTGCGTCATTTCCGGGTGTCAAGTTCTGCTCATGGGCTGTCACAGACGCCTCCAATTTGGTAATTTCCCCTCACTCATGATCCCACAGCTGTTTTCATTTGTGTGTGGCCTATTTAAGACCGTTTGGAAGACGTTGTCTTCGCAGCGGTCTTAATGAAGTCGAGCCTGATGTTCATGCCACGTTTCCTTTCTCGTAAGTGTGCGTCTTTGTTACTTTGTTTTTCCTTTAATAAATGTTGCAACTCACAGCTCCTGCATTTGGTGTCTCTGTTTGCCCTCGGAGAGGGCCGCTTGTAACAGAAGACTGCTGCCGCCTCATTAGACACCAGTGGGCTGAGTTACCTTTTTTTCCTCCCCATTCGTTTCTCCCCATCGACTTTTTATATGTCATTTTTTCTGCCGATTTGGCTGGCAGAAAGACACAGTCTGGCACAGACTGGAGCCGTTATGGCCTGGGCGAGGCTCTGTGTTGGGCTGTGGTCACAGTGGAGGATTTAGTCTTGGACGCACGTTTTGCCCGTACCCCCGAGGAAGCCCTGAGTAGTCTGAGGATTGTGGTGGAGACTATCGAGCTGTACCCCAGCGTGCGGAACTATTCAGAACTCACGAGTCTCCTCATTTCTGTGCCAAATCTCCAAGACTTGTTCCGTGGGCTGGTGAGAAGTCCTCCACCGTCCGCTCCGGCGCCAATCCCAGTGCAGACACCTACAGCCTCCCGCTGCTTGCCAGTTCCGAGACAGACACGCCCAGCCTCTCGCTGCCATCCAGCTGTGGTCCGACAGAGGGGCTCCTCCTCCGCAGCTGTGAATTCGACCGCCGGCACCGTGCACACAGGGCCGCCTCCTCCCAGGTCGACATTGGTGCCCTTGTTCGCGGCACATAGTGAGAGGAAATCGTCTGGGCCTCCAGCAGCAGCTTCCACCTCAGCCCGGGAAATAAGGCAAGTAACTTTCTTTGTCAAACTCTCACTGATGAATTGCCTTTTTTTTTTTTTTGTGGCCTTGCTTTTTTCCTTGCTTGCTTTTTTCCCTGTAGGCGGGGGGGGGGGGGGGCTCAGCGGCAGCCACATAATTTAGCTGAGCTCTTCCCATCTGCTGCTGCTGCATCTACCTCGCCTCCTTCTTCTGTGTCTCCCTCTGTTTCCTCTGTGCGTCCGCTTGTCCTGGGAGGGAGCCACCTGACTGTGGAGGGGCCTGCTATTCCGGAGACCCCGATCTGAGTCCAGCAGTCACTGGATGGAAGAGGGAGGAGTGCAGCCCACATCTCAAAGCCTGAGCTGACTGTTGAGAGTCCCCTGGTTTCGGCTACGCAGGACTTGGCGCCTTTGGTGAGATGCTCTTCAGAGCCAGCTGCCACACCTGGGGTACCACCAGCGTCAACCACCAAGGATGAGGTCCCGCCAGCACCGCCTGCTTGGGCTGCCGCAACAGAGTCACCAGAGTCCTGGACGGCAGTGGAGCTCAAGCGCAGGCCAGTTTCCTTATGTAGTCCCGAGAGATCTTGCCTGGCTCTTGGTGGGGGAATCAGGTGCAGCCCTCAGCCACACTTGGGTCTCCCCTGCCGGGCACCACTGCTGCCAGTGATCCTGATCTGGTGTGTGTCCCTGTCTTTGTTCCCTTGTCTGAGCCACCATCTAAGGTCACTGAGGTCTCCGTGGGTGCTGCTTCCCCTCCAGTCGAGATCTCCATGAGTGCTGCTCCCCCTCTGGTCGAGGTCTCTCATGGGTGCTGCTCCCCCTCTGGTTGAGGTCTCCGTGGGTGCTGCTCCCCCACCAGTCGAAGGTCTCTGTGGGTGCTGCTTCCCCACTGGCTGAGGTCTCCGTGGGTGCTGCTCCCCCTCTGTCCGGGCCATCGTGGGTGCTGTGCCCCAGCCTGGGGCCGTCGTGGATGATGTGTCCCAATCTGAGTCCGTCGTAGGTGCTGCATCCCAGCTTGGGTCCGTTGAGGGTGCTGCGTTCAAGCCTGGGTGCCATACCTCAGTCCGAGGCCACCGCAGGTGTGGCTGTCCCGCCGTCTGTGGTCTCTGAGGGTGCGGCTGTCCCACCGTCTATGGTTTCCAAGGGTGCAGCTGTCCCGCCGTGTACGGTCTCTGAGAGTGCTGCTGTCCCGCGGTCTATGGTCTCTAAGGGTGCTGCTGTCCCGCCGTTTGTGGTCTCTGAGGGTGCTGCTGTCCCACCATCTGTGGTCTCTGAGGGTGCTGCTGTCCCACTGTCTGTGGTCGCCGCGGGTGCAGCTATGCCTCATCCCGGGGCCGCTGCGGGTGCAGCCATGCTCCAGCCCACGGCGGCCTCAAAATACTTGCTTAACCATTTTTTTTTGTTTTGTTTTGTTTTGTTTTTTTTGTTACTTATTTGTACCCGTAGGTAGACTTGGTTTGCAGTCTGGTGACAAGCCACCGGCTGCTGGTCGCTGCGTGCGCGAGCGCCCTAAACCTACATGTTTTTGGTGTGCGGGAGGAAACCGGAGAAATCCCGGAGTAAACCCGCGCAACACGGGGAGAACATGCAAACTCCACACAGCTCACTGTTGGTCGGGGGCTGGGATCGAACCCACGATCTCATGATCCCCGCGATCCCCCGGCCGAGGGTAAAACTGTGCTGCCACAGTGCTAAACCACTGCGCCACCGTGCAGCCCATCCATGTCAGAAATACTTGCTTAACCATGTCACAGATCAAAGGCAGGCATCACCATGGTTACTGTTGCCATGGTAACCGTAACTTTCTACGGTCATGCAGAAATGCTTGTTTACACCTGCTTCCTACAGGCACGCAGAAATACTTGCTTATACTTGGTTTCTACGGGCATGCACAGGTATGCACTAGTTCATCCAAAACGAAGGTCTTATTTATCCGTAAAAATGGCAAATAATCCTTAAGTCTGTGTTATATCTTTCACCGCTTTACGTTACTTAATATAACAATGATAACTCGGACCATCGACGTAATGTTAACGGTTTATTAGTGTAGCAGCAACTTCATAGCACATGGCTAACAACAAGAACCTGACATTACAGGTTACCTATAATGCCTTGAGCAAAAACACTACGACGGGTGCCGTAGTAAACCAAAATACATAACATCTCCTCCCCTCTTACAATAGATGTCCTACAGGAAATAACAAGTGTCTGCTGAAATTCTTGTGTCTTCATTAGAACATAACACTGGCAATCTAAACATATAAACATTTCTCCATTCTCTTCATCTGCCAAGTTAACTGTATCCATGTACAACAACTTCTCTTTTGTTTTGGGTTTTTTTTTTCTTTAATTATTATGCTACCTTAGGAGTGAGGGTAGACTACCTCATCCCCTAACTGTACCCCTGGGGATTATTCTGCCCCATTAATGTGGGTCAGTTGCTATCTAGTCTAATAACTCAGACGGACAGGAGGTCGCCGCTCCCTGGTGGGGTATCGGCGATCTGCAGGAACATGAGTCTGTGTTCTTTCTAATGTGGAGTTTGCTTCTGGTGCTGATGCAGAAGAAGATGTCACATCTACAGCTGGAACTCTGGTCTCTGAACTGGTTGAGTTCTGTACTGGTGTAGGTGGACAAAGTGGTGAGTTGGTGAGTGCATCTTTAGGATATCCAAGAGACGGTTCTGCAGGCGCTGGCGGTGTCTGCAGGAGTTGATCCACGTGCCTTTTCCAAACACTGTCAGTGGTTTGAACTGTATATGAGACTGGTCCAGTTTGTGCAATAACAGTTGCAGGAACCCACTTAGGTTCACCTCTGTAGTTCCTGGCCAGCACAGATTCTCCTGACGTGAACGTTCTGTCCTTTGCCCGATGTTCTCTGTGCATAATTTGTTTCTCTTGTTGCTTTTGCACAGTGTCCTTTAATCCTGAGGGTTTCAAAAGGTCAAAGGTAGTGCGCAGATCTCTCTTGAACATCAGACTAGCAGGGGTTGTCTTTGTGATTGCATGTGGAGTGTTGCGGTAGTTTAGCAGGAACTTGTGCAGCCTCTGATGCAGTGTTCCTTGACCTTGTGATGCTTTCAATGCATGTTTCATTGTCTGCACAAACCTTTCTGCAAGGCCGTTCGTCGCAGGATGGTATGGAGCTGATTTAATGTGCTGCACTCCATTAGCTTGTAGAAAAGCATCCATTTCTTGTGAAACCAACTGAGGTCCATTGTCAGAAACTAGTTGTGTAGGAGACCCAAAACGACTAAACATTTCTCCTAATGCCTCTGTGGTCTTCTCTGTGGTGGTTGACCTCATAATAGCCACTTCAGGCCATTTACTGTGTGCATCCACAGCAACGAGAAACATTCTGTCCTCAAACGGACCTGCAAAGTCAATGTGCACACGATGCCATGGCTCCTGTGGGAACTCCCAGGGATGGAGAGGAGCCAATGGTGGGTTGTTCCGTACCTTGTGACAAGATGAACAGCTTTTGGCTATTTCTTCAATCTGCTTGTCAATGTTTGGCCACCAAAAATAGCTTCTCGCTATTTCTTTCATTCTCACGATTCCACTATGTCCTGCATGAAGTTGCTGTAACACTTTTGTTCGACATGACAGGGGAATAATCACTCTCCTCCCCCACAGCAAACAACCCGACTGAACAGACAATTCTGTCCTCTTCCCAAGGAAGGGCTTCAAGGTTGCGTCATCACCCGCAGGTTGTCCTTTAATGATCAAGTCCATGACTGCAGACAACACAGGGTCATTTCTAGTCCCCTTTTTCACCTGCACAGCTGAAACAGGTGTGTTTTCTACCTCTGTGAAGTAGAAGATGTCCACAGTGCTTGACTCTGGCTTCATGACAGGAAGTGGTAATCTGGATAACCCATCTGCATTACCATGACAGTCTGACTTTCGATACCTGATGTCATAGGAGTGTCCTGACAACAGCAACACCCACCTCTGCAGTCGGGACGCTGCAAGAGATGGTATTCCTGTGTATGGTCCAAGGATGGTTGTGAGAGGTCGGTGGTCAGTAAAAAGTGTAAACTTCCATCCATACAAGTACTGGTGGAATTTTCTGACACCAAACACAATGCTCAGAGCCTCTCTTTCTAGTTGAGCATAGTTAGCTTCTGCCTTGTTTAATGTCCTTGACGCAAAAGCGATTGGCTTTTCCTCACCTTCTAGCATTACGTGGGAAATCACCGCCCCTACGCCATAAGGAGAGGCATCGCAGGCAAGCTGGATCGGAAGTGATGGGTTGAAGTGGGTCAGAACCTCTGATGCAGTCAGCGCATCCTTTGCCTTCTGAAAAGCCTCCTGACAGCTTGCTGTCCACTTCCATGCTTCCTCTTTGCGCAGCAGGTTATGCAGTGGTTTTAATAGTGATGCCAAGTTTGGTATGAAACGTCCATAATAGTTCAGCAGTCCCAAGAAAGACTTCAGCTGACTGACATTTTGGGGTGGAGGTGCATCCACAATGGCTGTGATTTTCGATGGTGCAGTGTGTAGTCCCTTAGCATCGATCACATGACCTAAGTATTCCACGGATGACTGGAAAAACTCACATTTATCCTTGCGGATTCTCAATCCATATTCCTCCAGTCTCTTGAGAGTTGCATCCAAGTTGCGCAGATGCTCTTCATCATCTGCTCCTGTACACAGGATATCATCCAGGTAGCACTGCACTCCTGGTAATCCACTCAGGATTTGATCCATAGCTCGCTGAAAAAGTGCTGGAGCAGATGTGATGCCAAAAGGCAGTCTGCAGTATCTGAAGAGTCCTTTATGGGTGTTGATAGTCAGCATTTCACGTGACTGCTCGTCTATATGCATTTGTAAGTAAGCCTGGTTGAGATCTATTTTGCTGAACTTTTGTCCCCCACTCAGCCCCGCAAATAAGTCATCAATCAGTGGAAGGGGTTACTGCTCTGCTGTTAGTACAGGGTTTACCGTTACCTTAAAGTCTCCACAGGTCCGGATTCCTCCGTCCTTTTTGGGTACTGGAACTATGGGCGTGGCCCACTCACTGGTTGTCACAGGCTCCAGAACTCCATTCTTGACCAGAGCATCCAAGTCAGCCTCCACCTTTGGTCTGATGGCGTACGGCACTGGTCTGGCTTTCATGAACACTGGTTTGCTGTCAGGTTTGACATGCAGCTTCACTATAATTTTTTTCATACTGCCTAGCTCATCATGAAAAACCTTTTTGTGCTTTTCCAGTATGGCCTGCAGCTGAGTGGAACTGTGTGACAGCTTCCTTACTTCTTGCCAGTCAAGTTGGATTTTCTTTAGCCACACACGCCCCATTATAGCTGGACAGTTGTTCTTGGTAACATAAACTGGAAGCTCAGCAGTTTGGCCATTGTACTGAACAGTTACCTCTGTCATCCCTTTCATGGGCACTCGGTGTCCAGTATACGCCCTGAAGACGGTGTCTGAAGGCCGGAGTGGAAGATGTTTCAGAAACTTCTTGTAAATGCCATGCGACACAAGTGATGCCTTTGATCCGGTGTCTATCTGCATTTTAACAAAATGTCCCTCCACTTTTGGTTTAGTCCAAAAGCCTTCTGAGCCTTCATTCACATTCATAATCCGGACAGTATTTATTGCAGTTGACACCTCTTCCTCTGAGGAGTCGCTCACTCTGTCCTCGCCATGTTTAACTGTGTGAACATTTCTTTTCTTTTTGTATTTTACCATGTCACTTTTATTCCTTGTCTTTGGGCCTTTGTCTTTGCTCCTTTTGCTTCTACATGCCCGCTCCACGTGGCCTTTTTTTCCACAGTTGTTACAGTCCATCTCTTTGCACCAACAGTCATTAGGAAGGTGTCCCACCTTGCCACAGCGGAAACATGGACCTGTTGCATTGGTTTTACCACTGTTGAGCTTATGTACTCTGCCTGTAGCATGCAGTTGGTGGGCTTCTTTGGAAGCCATCTCCATCATCACACTAATGTTAATGGCTCTTTCAAGCGTCAGATCACTTTCTGTGAGTAACTTCTTCTGTGCTGCTTCATTTCGTAGTCCACACACAAGCCTGTCTCTTAATGTGTCATTTAAAACATCTTTAAATTCACAGTGTTCGGCTAACTTGCGTAGCACTGCAACAAACATGTTAACAGACTCACCCTCTTCTTGGTTACGTCTGTGAAACCTGTATCTTTCTGCAATCACTAGAGGCTTGGGTGAGAAGTGGTGGGTCAGTGTGTCCACAAGTTCTTTGTAGGTTTTAGAACCTGGCTTTACTGGCTGTAGAAGGTTGCGTAGTAGGTTAAATGTCTTGGGACCCATCACACTCAGAAAAGTGGGCACTAACTTTTCATCCGTTATTCCATTGGCCACGACGAAATAGTCAAAGCGCTCTGTATAGGAGCTCCATTGTTCCGCGCTCTCATCAAAGGGCCTGATAGAGCCAATAACTCCAGCCATTTTAACGCTCCTGGTTGAATGTCGCTCTTTCCCTCGCAGCTCCTTTCTGTAACGTCGTTGCTTCCCTCCGGCGTTACTCACGGAGTTTTTGTCCTTACGATTTCCACTGCTCCGCTCCTCCCCGCTTAGAAGACAGCCCGCAGCATCCACCTCAGCACAGCGGCGCGGTGTATCACCCGGTCAGCGCGAAGTAGCGGCAGGAAAAACACGACAAAAAAACTCTCCTCCGTCGCGGACTGCAGCGTCGGTCCAGACGTCCTCGTCGCCACTTTTTGTTATATCTTTCACCGCTTTACGTTACTTAATATAACAATGATAACTCGGACCATCGACGTAATGTTAACGGTTTATTAGTGTAGCAGCAACTTCATAGCACATGGCTAACAACAAGAACCTGACATTACAGGTTACCCATAATGCCTTGAGCAAAAACACTACGACGGGTGCCGTAGTAAACCAAAATACATAACAGTCTGTGTCTTAACCTTTTGAGTGTGTCTGTCGCCGAATTGCGACATAATCCCTAGTGGTCAAGAGTGGTAAATATTTTTGTCAATAAAATAGTTCAAAATTCCAAGGCTATAACTTGAAAGTGGTCAGAGATAATGGCTTACTGTCTATTAGAAAGATGTAAAATGATCCAAAGTTTCAGATAGGAATAAAGTTATGCATCTAATTTACAGAAAGTCGCGGCACCTCTTTAAATTCCATAACTCAGTCAAAACTGGACTTTGGACATATTTACACAAAGAATGGTTCAGTCTTTTGACACCGTTTTTTGTACAGAGGAACCTCATCATCGTATCTTCAAAGTATATGAACAAGAATTCAGTACAATATAAAAAAACAGAAATTCCTCACTTACCAGCTTCTCAGGGGACTGACTCACTGCCGTGGTCACTGCGTTTTCACCCGTCATGGTTGTTATTTTGCATTCTTTCAGCCATTTACTCCCTGTACCACATCTACAAAGTCTTATGATTATCCCACATAAATTTTGCTTGTATCCCGCGGCTATTTTCCACGTACAAAGCCGACTAAGTGACGGTGACGATGACCGATCGCGGTGCGGCGGCACGAAATAATGCGGCGTTGGTAGTTTTAAGCAGGTTTTATTAATCATACCGCCGTCACGAGCTCCGCTCCCAGCGCCGTGCATGAGCGCCGAGAGCGAGCCCACGGCTCTCAGTAAAGACACAGAGTGCGTGTCTGCAGCAGAGGTTGAAGAGTGAGAGAGAGAGTTTGCGTTACAGAGTTGCAGCTTATATACTTGACCATAACAATACATCAAAGGAACATACCCCAGCAGTTAGTATGATCAAAGAGATAACAGAACAGGCATGAGACATTTGCATTTGAGAGACATATTGCTCTCAGTCCCTAGGTCACAGTGAGGACAGGACGCATGAGTACAATGGATGAAAGGCAATCATTAACATCACAGAGGTGCGCCAGACGAAATGCGTCTGCCTGTAGACATTAATACACATTACACTGCTCTGCTATTTGCTCTAGCCGAGCGCTGTGTTTGACAGTCTCTTTGTGGAGATTTACCTCAAAGCACATCTACACATGTAAGATGCTCAGAAAAAGCACAGTAAGGACAAGACGCATGAACACTATACGGAATGGCGCATTACATCACAATACATGCATGTTTGCATCACAAATACATGAATGGCACATTGCATCTCAGTAGTGCAGCGGGAAAAACAGAGACAAGAGGGCTGAGTGTCGTTATCTGTTGTGTGGGTTAACCGAACCGCCACAGCGGCCATATTAGCTTTCTGGGCTAAAATGCTAAAAACAGGAAAAGAAAGTGAGGAGTTCTTCTTCATTGGTGTATTACGTGTCATCCATTGAGTCCGCCAACGGATGTCTGCCACCTTCTGAAACTGGTAGATCAGTACAAATCAGTACAAATCCTGAATGGAGCCGATCATGTCAGAGTGAGGTGACAGGCACAGCACCATGCTCTGCTGCTAGGGGCATGCAAATTCACACACTCAGAGGGTTAAATCTGCACATTTGTAATTATTTTGATGAAGATTCTGAGTCATCCAGTTGAGTAAGAATCTATCTATAATCTGTAAATGCAAGAAATCTCTGTCTGTGTGTGTGTTTGTGTGTCTGTCTGTTCCACGCATATCTCTTGAACCGTTTGTCAGAGTGGCCTCAGATTTTAAACACGTTTTCTTGAGGTTACAAGGGTCTGCTTCCCTGAATATGGAGTTGCTCAGTCAAAATATGTAATTTTTATCAATAAAAGTTTAGCCACCGCTCTGTCTCATGCCCAGGCTTCTAGAAGTGTGGGCGGTGTTTGGTTTTAGATTGAACTCCTACTGATTGGATAATACGTGCATTACAGCATCAGTAACCACAGTGCTCCGTGTGCAAAACAAGGAAGTGGAACGTAACAAATTTGACGAGAAAAATATAATACTTAAGATTTAATGCTTAAAAAATTATACCATGAAGTTGTTGTGATTGCATAGCTCTAATGGATAATTCGGGATGGAGAACATGAAGTGCCCGGGTGCGCTGTGGGAAGGGGCGGAGGAGCAGCAGCTGAACCGCTGGCACCATGCTAAAGCAACAGCCGAGATTCCCGTGAACCGGGCACACTGAACTTGGCTCCCTGCAAAGGACTGCGATCCATCGGTTCAGCTGCTGCTTCTCCCACCAGTGTCCGACCGGGTGCTCCACGATTGTTCGCGGGGAGGCACACCCAGCCTGCCCCAGTCAGCGGTAGATGGGAGTCCCTTTGCAGGACCATGACTCGCCATCGCCAATGGTGCTCCTCTTAGTGTGCTCGCACAATTATTAAAAGTTAATTATTAAAAGTTAATAATTGTGGAGCAGAATGCCAAGATCAACAGCAGATCATGCGGCCACATGCACAGTTTGACTAAACGATGACCATCACCAAACTGGACACAAAAATGCTCAATAACTCATAAAAGATCACACAAATAAGTGATCTGACAAAAAAATAAACAAGTGGTTCTTAAACTGTGGCTAATATTGGATGTCCCATTCATTTTCAGTTATTCTGTAATTAATATTCACTCAGTCAAATAAATCTCAGTTCAGTCCCTTTCATATCTGTCAAAGTCTAACATGTGTGATTGCCTACATATAGGCTACACCTCTGTATTCCACCTTCAAACACAGCTTATGCGGCCAGACATGACCTGGCTCAAAGGCACGCTAACTGATGGCGATAAAAAAAAGTTATTTTCAATAAAGTGAAAAAAGATAATGCATGGCATGTGCTTTTTTCCTGAGGCTGATTTATCATGGAAAACAGCTGAGCTCTGGTTCCAGTGATCAGCTGATTGGATCCACTTTTTTTTTCTTACCAAAGGTGAAAATAAACATGGGGGAAGGCCCTACAACCTTTGCTCCACGAATGCGGGACGTATCAACCATATGCTGGATAAATTTTCAGCATGGGGCACATATTTTTTGCAGTTTACAACATTTTTCACTGTGTCTGAGGTGTGTGTGAAAAAAAAGCGTTTTGGTTAATGTTTAGAGGGTCAAAAATGCGATAGTTTAGGCGGAATAATAATGTAATAAATAATCTTCTGGCATAAATAAAAAACAAATGCTTACAATAGAGCTGTGGTGCTCAGTCTTTGCCAGTCACGCTGTCAAGGTTCAGATCATTATTTGGCCTCAGTATCGCCCCAGCATGACAACATAAATACCGCCTCAATCTTAGCATTAAAGTTTTAAAAGACCTTTTAGTAATA
Source organism: Pholidichthys leucotaenia (assembly GCA_020510985.1). NCBI lineage: Eukaryota > Metazoa > Chordata > Actinopteri > Cichliformes > Pholidichthyidae > Pholidichthys > Pholidichthys leucotaenia. Next base: position 173,683,447 of record CM035848.1, on the reverse strand, counting down.
AAATATTGCTAAAATATAAACTGATGCACTACAATGGGTCTCAAATATTTGTAAGCATGTCCTGTTATAGTACTGCATGAGTTTATTGACGATACACAGAAGAAATTCAATATTTCACTGAACTCCATCACTGAACGGTGATATAAACTAATTATAACAATGACTGAACAACTCCCATTCCCCAAAGTGAAGATTCACTATTATGAATATAAGTGATAAAAAATCAGACAGATCAGTGATCCGACAAACAAATAAACAAGGGATCTGAAACAGTCGCTAATATTGGATGTCCCATTCATTTTCAATATTTAGGCATTCTGTAATTAATATTCACACAATCAAATAAATCTTAGTGCCATTTACTCCCTTTTATATTTGTCAAAGTCGAACATATGATTGCCTACATATAGGAATACTTGTGTTCTACGGGCATGCATTCGTACTGTATGAAAGTTCAACCAAGTCCACTGGATTCAAGTTTTTTTTCACTCAGAAATGTTTCACCATTCATCCATGTGGCTTTGTCAGGAATGAATGAATGTGCAGAAGGATGTTATATGTTTATATTATAAGATAAGATAAGCCTTTATTAGTCCCACAGTGGGGGAATTCCAGGGTTACAGCAGCAAAGGGATAGCAGCACTCAGAGCAATAATTAATAAGATAATAAGAACTGGTTTGCCAAAGCAGTAGATGAATATACATATGTACACAGATATATGCACAGTGCAGGAGCATTGCAGCTAGACAGAATAAACAGTATTGTGGTTTGTTAAATTACCTATGTTTATATATTTCTTCTTCTTCTTCTTGTTTTGGCTGCTCCCTTTAGGGGTCGCCACAGCGGATCATCTGCCTCCATCTCACCCTATCCCTTGCATCTTCCTATGTAACACCAACCCTCTTCATGTCCTCCTTCACTACATCCATGAATCTTCTCTGTGGTCTTCCTCTTTTCCTCCTGCCTGGCAGCTCCATCTTCAACATCCTTTGTCCAGTATATCCACTGTCCCTTCTCTGCACATGTCCAAACCCTCTCAGCCTTGCCTCTCTTACTTTGTCTCCAAACTGCTCAACCTGACCTGTCCCTCTGATATACTCATTTCTAATCTTGTCCCTCCTAGTCACTCCCAATGAAAATCTTAGCATCTTCAACTCTGCCACCTCCAGCTCCATTTCCTGTGTTTTTGTCAGCGCCACCATCTCCAAACCATGTATCATCGCAGGTCTCACTACCGTCTTGTAAATCTTCCCTTTCACTCTTGCTGCTACGCTTCTGTCACAAATCACCCCTGACACTCGTCTCCACCCACTCCATCCTGCCTGCACTCTCTTCTTCATCTCTCTTGTGCATTTTCCATTGCTTTGGATGGTTGACCCCAGGTATTTAAACTCATCTACGAACTACAAGGTAGCATCCCTTAAATAGGACAAAGATAATTAACCAAATAACAAACAGCCATGAATAATCCAGAACTTTCCTTCACTACATCCAAGAACTTTCTCTCTGGTCTTCCTCTTTTCCTCCTGCCTGGCAGCTCCATCTTCAACATCCTTTGTCCAATATATCCACTATCCCTCATCTGCACATGTCCAAACCATCTCAGCCTTGCCTCTCTTACTTTGTCTCCAAACTGCTCAACCTGAACTGTCCCTCTGATATACTCATTTCTAATCTTGTCCCTAATAGTCACTTCCAATAAAAATCTTAGCATCTTCAATGCTGCCACCTCCAGCTCCATTTCCTTTTTGTCAGCGCCACCATCTCCATGCCATACATCATAGCAGGTCTCACTACCGTCTTGTAAATCTTCCCTTTCACTCGTGCTGCTATGCTTCTGTCACAAATCACCCCTGACACTCGTCTCCACCCACTCCACCCTGCCTGCATTCTCTTCTTCACCTCTCTTGTGTATTTTCCATTGCTTTGGATGGTTGATCCCAGGTGTCATGGGATAGCCCTCGCAGACCATCAATGAGACGCCATAGGCAGCTGATGAGTTTGCATATTTTATTAACACAAGATAAAAGTAACAAAATAATGAGCCACGTGGGGCAAAAACACAAACAAGAATTACAGCCAAGGCACAGTAACAATACTCAGGCTAAGGAGTAAACTTACTGAGAACAGGAAGGAACGAGAGGGTGACTGGAGCCGGGGTTAGGGACTCCAGCCGAATGTTGTACGGAACCAACGTTGTGTGAGGTCGCAGCCAGGAGCAACCCCAGCTGCTCCCTTAAATAGGGCTTAAGGACTAATCAGACAATGAGGAACTAATTAATGGAATGTTGATCAGCTGTCATGGCGCAGCTCGGCTCTGACAGCCGGAAGTCCCGCCGTGACGCTGTCACACTAAGAGCCCTGGACAGCCATAACGAAAACACGGAATAACTGGGAAAATACTGGATGATTCGAGCGCGGACAATATCAGCGCTCAGACCATGACACCAGGTATTTAAACTCATCTATGAATTATGGGGCAGTGTCCCTTAAATAGGACTAAGATAATTAACCAAACAACAAACAGCCATGAATAATTAAGAAATTAATAAGGCATGAAACAAGCTAGGTGAAAACGGAAGTAAACACAAGGCCCTGACAAAATAAAAGCCTAAACCAACATGACGACAGGAATAAACTACAAGATGTGACCATGATGAAAATAATAATACTAATAAACAAAAAGCTCACAAGGAATAAAGATAATTGTAACAAACAGAGACCCAAGACAAACTAAACTCAAAGTGTGGGCATGATGCCTAGATCATGCCCTGATTCTGACAAAGGGTCATCAAAAATCACATCACTAAGGAAATTGACTCAGCTGGACCCACTCCAGTTCCCATACTGGCAGACAGAGGGGTTGTCGACGCAAACTTATTCATCATGGATACTATCCATAAGCACCTGGAAACCCCATGGACAACGGCCAGACTTCTGTTCGTGGATTTTTTCTCTGCATTTAACATCCTGCAGCCACATATTCTCACTCAGAACCCACCTGTTTTCATCTAAGTCACCAACTCATCTTATGGATAATTTCCTCACCAACAGGCCGCAGTGAATGTTGCTTAATAATGTCTTATCCGATTTCATATACACTTCAATAGGTTCCCCACACGGCTGCGTCCTTTCACCCCTGCTGTTCATTCTGTACACAGATGACTGCAGGTCCATTCAGTCCAACTGTCACTTGGTCAAAGTTGCTGACGATACTGTTCTCCTGTCCCTACTCTCAGGCCCCTCAGGTGCAGTTTTTCATCAGTTTGTGGATTGGTGTGACAACTCCTGTCTGGAATTGAATGTAAATAAGACCAAAGAGATGATTGTGACCTTCTCAACCAAACACAGGGCCCTGGCTGAGGAAGTCGCCACCTCCATACATGGGGAGCCTGTCGAACTTGTCGAGGAGTACAAGTATCTGGGGACAGTCTTTGATAACCAGCTCAGATTTAACACAAACAAACACAGATGAGATTCTCAGGAAATGCCAGCAACAACTGTATCTCCTGAGAAAGCTCAATTCATTTGAGGTCAACAAGTACATACTCGCTACATTTTACTACTCCTTCATAGAAAGTATCATCACATTTTCCATTACATGTTGGTTCCACTCCACCAGCCAGAAGAACAGAAACCAGCAGCAGAACATAGTTAAAACCTGTACTAAAATCATTGGTCATCCCATCAGAACCCTCTCCTCCCTCTACAAGCAGCAGACTTCAAGGAAAGCGCACAGAATCCTGCAGAACCCCTCTCATCTTCTATGTCCTGAATTTCAGTGACTCCCCTCTGGACGTTGGCTTTGCTATCCTGGCTGTAGGACACAAAGGAGGAGGGCAACTTTTGTCCCCATGGCAATTCATTCTCCTGACCCTTCCCACACACTCAAAACATAGATACGGACGCATGATCCTGGACTGTCACTGCTGCACTGTTGCACTTATTCATTTATTTATGTATTCCTTTACTTATACTTAGTGATGGCTGTTTTTAAGGTAATTTCTGTTTTCAAGGTAATTTCTTGTACTGACTGTTCTTTGTGCCTTTTTAATTGCCCCTCTGGGATGAATAAAGGGAATTGAGAAAAATTACTTGCCTGCAGATTTGATTTCTTACAAAATTTAATCATGCTATAAGAATGCACAACTCTACTCAACAGTTGGTAGAGGGCTGTGGCTCTTCTTCACGGTTTTGCTGAATAAACTCCTGCAAAGTTGTGTCTTCATTTCCTTGTCTGGGTGGTGACCGACACAGGCTTAATACCGTTGTGCCTTGTCAAATAAATAAATAAATTGAGAAGGGTTTGAGATGGGTTCTAGAGACCCACAACAAAAATATGACACAAAACATGTTCAAAATTCCTGCAACAGGAGAGCGAGACGCTGCGATTTATGAGAGGAAATTGCAAACCCTGCAAACATTTCGAGAGATTTTGGAAACTCCCTGGTGAATGCCGTTCTCCAACTAGTCATGAACTGGTCACATCGCTTTTACAATTTTGTCAATATAAGGTCTTAAATTTCAATGCCCAACTTCTTAAAATGGCTTAAATTTAACTTTCTTAAACCTGCAGATATCCTCAGTTTTATAATAAATAAAATTCCAAAAAGGTATGAAGGTGTAGTGGTCTAAATTTTAATGGCTGATGATTTAAATCTGCCTTTCCCCCTTTTGTAAGCCACCTCTTATCCCCACAAGCAAAATTAGAGGAGCAGGTGACTTCAGCTTTTGGTCGTAGCCAGAGTGTCTCTAATATGAGTGTCCTCTTCTTGCAGACATTGCATGAATTTAGGATCTGGAAACCTGACCTTTTTGGCACTGTAAAATTACTTATAGGCATACTCTCTGAGTTAGCCAAATAAGAGCATGAGTGTGACAATATTCATTTCAACTTATATCGCACCTAATCACAACAAAAAGTCATCTCAAGGTGCTAGATATATTAGACATGAATCATAAGTAATTCAGAAAAAGCCCCAGCAATCAAACAATCCCCTCTGAGCAAACACTAGACAACAGAGGGATTGTTGAGAGACTGGGCCAATTTTTGATCTATCAATGATTTTTAGTGAGCTTCACAGTCACCACAAGTCTAAAACACTCAAGGATCTCCCAAACAATCCGAAAGATCAAAAAATTGGCCCAGTCTCTCATTGATCTCTGTGCTATGCAAAGGGGCCCATAGAAGGAAACTTCTGGCAGAACCAGGCTCAGGGAGGGCCAGTCATCTTTCACAACTGGTTTGGGGGGTGAGGGGAGAGAAGAGGAAAAGAAAGAGGAGACATACTATTTATACAGATAACAACATGCAAATCGAACAACATTTGTACAGCTACAACATGCAACTTTGAGTCCATCCATCCATCTTTCCATCCATCTTCTACCGCTTTTCTGGAGATCCGGGTCGCAGAGGCAGCAGTTCAAGCAAAGAAGCCCAGACTTCCCTCTCCCCAGCCACCTGCTCCAGCTCTTCAGAGAGGATACCAAGGTGTTCCCAGACCAGCTGTGAGACATAGTCTCTCCAGTGAGTCCTGGGTCTGCCCCGGGGTCTCCTCCCAGAGGGACGTGCCCGAAACACCTCAAGTGGGAGGCGTCCAGGAGGCATCCTGATCAGATGCCCATACCACCTCAACTGGCTCCTTTCAATGTGGAGGAGCAGCAGTTCTACTCTGAGCCTCTCCCAGATGACTGAGCTCCTCATCCTATCTCTGAAAGTGAGTCCAGCAATCCTACGAGGAAAGCTCATTTCAGCCGCTTGTATCCGTGATCTCATTCTTTCGGTCATTACCCAAAGCTCATGACCATAGGTGAGGGCAGGAACGTAGATTGACTGGTAAATTGACAGCTTTGCCTTAGAGCTCAGCTCCTTCTTCACCACAACAGACCAGTACAACGTCCACATCACTGCAGATGCTGCCCCGATCCATCTGTCAATCTCTCGCTCCATTCTCCCCTCACTCGTGAATAAGACCCCAAGATACTTAAACTCCTCCACTTGAGGCAGGAGCTTGTCCCCAACCCAGAGAGACCAATCCACCTTTTTCCGGCTGAGGACCATGGACTCGGACTTGGAGGTACTGATTCTCATCCCAGCCACTTCACACTCGGCGGCAAACCATCCCAGTAAGACCTGTAGGTCATTGCTGGATGAAGCCAACAGGACAACATCATCTGCAAACAACAGAGATGAGATCCTGTGGTCACCAAGCATGACACCCTCTGTTCCCTGGCTGTGCCTAGAAATCTTGTCCATAAAAATTCTGAACAGGATCGGTGACAAAGGGCGGCCCTGGTGGAGTCCAACTCTCACTAGGAATGAGTCCAACCGAGTGTTGGCAATACGAACCAAACTCTCACAACAGTCGTACAGAGACTGAGTAGCTTGTAACAACAAGCCCGATACCCCATACTCTCGAAGCACCCCCCACAAAAAACCACGAGGGACGTGGTCGAATGCCTTGTCCAAGTCCACAAAACACATGTAAACTGTTTGGGCAAACTCTAACTACTAACTAACCTGCACTTATATAGCGCTTTTCTAGTCACAAAGATCACTCAAAGCGCAAAACTCCCACAAACCCTCGAGGATTCTCGAGAGTGTAAAGAGCTGGTCCGATGCGCCACGGCCAGGACGAAAACCACATTGCTCCTCCTGAATCCGAGGTTTGACCAACGGCCGGACTCTCCTCTCCAGTACCTTGGCATAGACCTTGCCAGGGAGGCTGAGGAGTGTGATCCCTCTAAAGTTGGAGCACACCCTCCAGTCCCCTTTTCTGAAGAGAGGAACCACCACCCCGGTTTGCCATGCCAAAGGCGCTGCCCCCGACCTCCATGCAATGTTGCAGAGGTGTGTCAACCATGACAGCCCTACAGCATCCAGGGCCTTGAGGTACTCAGGGCAAATCTCGTCCACTCCCGGGGCCCAGCCACCAAAGAGATTTTTAACCACCTTGGCGACATCAGCCCCTGTGATAGGTGAGTCGTCCCCCTCGTCCGCAAGCCCTGCTTCCTCTGTGGAAGGCGTGTCAGTGGGATTGAGGAGATCCTCGAAGTATTCCTTCCACCATCCGATGATATCCCCAGTCGAAGTCAGCAGTGCCCCATCTGCACAATACACAGTGTGGACAGGGAGCTGCTTCCCTTTCCTGAGCCGCCGGATAGTTTGCCAGAATCTCTTCGAGGCCGACCAAAAGTCTTGTTCCATGGCCTCACCGAACTCCTCCCATACCCAAGTTTTTGCTTTAGCAACCACTTGAGCTGCACTCCGCTTGGCCTGCTGGTACACCTCAGCTGCTTCGGGAATCCCACAAGCCAACCAAGCTTGATAGGACTCCTTCTTCAGCTTAATGGCCCCCCTCACCACTGGTGTCCACCACTTGGTTCAGGGGTTGCCATCACAAGATGCCCCAACGACCTTGCGGCCACAGCTCTGGGCAGCCGCTTCAACAATGGAGATGGAGAACATGGCCCATTCAGACTCCATGTCTCCAGACTCCCTCGGAATGTGGTTGAAGTTCTTCCGGGGGTGGAAGTTGAAGACCTCCCGGACAGGGGCCTCAGCCAGACGTTCCCAGCACACCCTCACTATACGTTTGGGTCTACCAGGTCTGAATGGCATCTTCCCCTGCCATCGGATCCAGCTCACCACCAGGTGGTGATCAGTTGACAACTCTGTATCTCTCTTTACCCGAGTGTCCAAGACATACGGTCGCAGGTCTGATGACACGATAACAAAATCGATCATCGACCTGCGACCTAGGGCGTCCTGGTGCCAGGTGCACATATGAGCACCCTTTTTCTTGAACATGGTGTTCATTATGGACAAACTGTGGTTAGCACAGAAGTCCAATAACTGAACACCACTTGGGTTCAGATCGGGCAGGCCATTCCTCCCCATCATCCCCTTCCAGGTTTTACTGTCGTTGCCCACATGCGCATTGAAGTCCCCCAGTAGGACAATGGAGTCTCCAAGAGGAGCACTCTCCAGCACCCCAGTCAGAGACTCCAAAAAGGGTGGATACTCTGAACCATCATTTGGTGCATAGGCACAAATGATGGTCAGGACCCTTTTCCTAATCCGAAGGCGCAGGGAAACAACCCTTTTGTCCACCGAGGAAAACTCCAATATAGAGGCAGCTAGGTGGGGGGATACAAGAATACCCACCCCTGCTCGTCGCCTCTCACCCGGGGCAACTCCAGAGTAGGCCTAGCTCCCGCCCCTCTCCAGGAGACTGGTTCCGGAACTGGAGCTGTGTGTTGAGGTGAGGCCGACTATATCTAGCCGGTATCTTTCAACCTCATGCACCAGCTCAGGCTCCTTCTCCACCAGAGAGGTTACATTCCACATCCCGAAAACCAGTTTAGGATGCTTGGGATCAGGCCGCCAAGGTCTCTGCCTTTGACCGCCACCTGATCCACATAGCACCGGAATCCCATGGTCCCTCCTGCAGGTGGTGAGCCCATTGGAGGGCGGACCCATGTAGCTCCTTTGGACTGAACCCGGCCAGGTCCCATGGGTGGAAACCCGGCCACCAGACGCTAGCCATCGAGCCCCTCCCCAAGGCTTGGCTTCAGGGTGGGGCCCCGGTAACCCCATACTAGGTGGGGTACACTGAATCCTTGTTCTAGCATTCATCATGAGAATCTGTTGGATCGTTCTTAGTCTGGCCCTTCACTCAGGACCAGTTTGTCTTGGGTGACCCTACCAGAGGCAAATTGCCCCGGACAGCATAGCTCCTGGGATCACTAGGGCACGCAAATCCCCCACCACGATAAGGTGACGATCCATGGGGGGGTGACGATCCATGAGTCAAAAGCTTTAATTAACCTAGGACTACAGCATTTTTGTAGACTTTTTCAAACTTTTCAAACTAACTAGTAAGTCTCACAGCTAGCACTACAGGCAGACGCATGTGGAGCTGGGTCCTAGTGATGCATTGCTGAACACTAAGCTCATGAACCAGCAGTGCAGCAGTAGACATAGTAGTCAGTAATAGTAACATTAATAACTATGACATGTACAAAACCCAAAAAATAGTATCACCTTCTAGCTAGCCAGCTTGTCACACAGCTCACACACACAAACAAGCTCCATGCAGTCAGGACCTGATGAGGCGGTGCTTTCACACTATGCACATGACTAGTAATATAACAGTGGGCATAGTATATTGTAATATGACTATAAAATGTGGGAAGGCCAATAAGAAAATAATTATTTGGTAGGAAGTTTAAAAAATATATGAATAATGGGCATGATTTTAAACTTACACATGTTAAAATAGTTCTGTGAGTAAGATTACAAACGAGCAAATATTTACTTCTCCTGGTTTTTTTTCATGCTTTGCTGCAAAAATTGCAATAACATCTTCATCATAACTAGATGGATGCATGCTCCATACCTGATTTGTTTGTCTGAGTTCCGTAGATAGCCATGTGCTTTTTCATTGTGCATTAAAATTGCACTTAAAAGCAAAAAAATCAAAACTAATTCCCACTTTTGTTTCTCTATTATGCTTTCCCTCAAAGGAGGTTGAGGTTTGTATCACTCCCAACTGTAGCCTGTGTGTTCATTTAAATGATCTTATGTCTGTTATGGGCTATTCACTAAAGAGCTCATTTTAACATATTTTCATGATTGTGTTTCAGGAGCCTGGGACGTGGACTCCATCCAAGCCTTTTGATCAAGGTGGGTGTGAGTGAAAGAGTGTCAAGGATGGAGTGTTTCTGTGTTGTGGGATGTTCCGAAAAGCATTAAAAATGCATCCAAAATGGCTTTATAGTGGCTGTTGAGGTGCAAATTTTTAAATGTTGCTTAAAATGTTTTAATGCAAAAAAGATTAGAGAATATATATACTTATACATTAGTAATACATATGTAATAGTTTTACTTAAATACTGGTTTAAGTGTTAGAATTCAAGAAGAAGGTAAAAATATAAACTCTGGAAGTTTTGGTTTTGTAATAACATTTTTATAAAGGCCATATATACATTTGTTAATAAATGTGTTAGTGAAGATGATAAAAGAAAAAGTGTTATCCAGAGTCATCCAAGTACTGTCTCTTATGCACCAAGACGATTGACTGGCTTAAGACTGGGTAAAATAGAAGCAGTGTTAAAATATAAATGTTGCAAAAATATTCTTGGAAATCTGATTGGTCTACATCCAGGAAAAAAAAAAAAACAAAAAAAACATTCAGCGATTCTGAGAACAAAAAAAAGAAAAAAATTAGCATCGAAAATGCGGGAACACGGCCTTTTGCACCTCAAAAAGAGTGGTATAATCATACCACTTGCCACAACTATCGAGGGATAGGAAGATGACCTTAAAAAGTGGCAGTAGCTCCATTTGTTCATGCCACTGCTAAGATGCTAATGCTGTAAACAAATAAAAGCTCTGAGATATATCAATGTTGGTTGCATTTTGTTAAGAGATGTTAAACATAATCAAATTTACCTTAGAGCAGATGTAGAATCTAGTCAGAGCCACAAAGAACCACAACACCGTACTTGGGTGTTTCAATGTTGGGGTAAATACAGACAGCTGCAGCTGTTGGTTTTACCCCGAAACTAAAATGCTCATGCTGCTGTCATGCTACAAATGCTTGTTCTTTAACTTGACACGTGCAGACCTTTTCTGACAATTGTTCAAAATTTTATTGATCTATATTTTGTGATAATTTAAAAATTAATGCATGCTGAAGCTGCTAATATCAAGTCCATATCATTCCAATGCAGTACAACGAATGCAAAACCCCCCCCCCAAAAAAACTATTTGATATCTTTCTTAAATCATTAAGCCTTAGGAAGCAAACTGTTACTATTTTTTATTTATTATTTTACGTCATGCAGCCTTGCATCTGGTGACATATATGACGCATAAACATCAGATCTGTGACATTCATACAAGTGAAAACATACCTGGTGCTCTTGCATCTGTACCACTGATCACACCAACAGTCCTTCTTAGTTTTCAGTGCATGATCTACGCATTGCCATTGAGAAGCCTCCATTTATAGTCTATATGGCACAACCACGAATACCAGCAACAACTACCAGAACTACGCCAAAACATTCAAAAAATACAATAACTACAAGTGCTGAAATTAGGTGCCACTTGAGTGCAAAACACGTATGTGGACTATACATTAAAATGAATTTGAAATACTTTTAAAAAGGCTATTTTAAATGCCCCACTACTCCGCTCTTGCTGACTGATTTAACACAACTTCAGCCAAAACCGGAAGTTGCCCCCATAATCGTTTCTACAGCAGTACCCTCAGGAATAAGGTGGATATAAGTTCTGGTTTTTGACAATCATTTAAAATCCCTTATACAACAATTTTATCTTTTTTTATCTTTTTTCTCATTTTTATTCTTAAAAATATATTTTTAACCCTGAGAACAATTTTTGCTGCTGGAAATGGTGTCAAGCCCTTTTACCTTAAAAAATAATAATAATTAAAAAAAACTATAACATAAAATATAAAAATGTGGAAACAAATAATGTCTTGAAATGTATAAAACAAAACTTAAACTAGAAAAGCACTTGGAAAGCACAGACCTCCGCCAAGCGCCACAGTTCCCCCCATACAGTGTTTAACATCATAAATATTAATCCTCCATTTATTTTGTCTAACTTTATAGATTCCTTGACCATGAAAAAAATGTCATTCGGAAGTGGCATATACAGTGGGGCAAAAAAGTATTTAGTCAGCCACCAATTGTGCAAGTTCTCCCACTTAAAAGATGAGAGAGGTCTCCAATTTTCATCATAGGTATACCTCAACTATGAGAGACAAAATGAGAAAAAAAAATCCAGAAAATCACAATGAAGGATTTTTAATGAATTAATTGGTAAATTCCTTGGTAAAATAAGTATTTGGTCAATAACAAAAGTTCATCTCAATACTTTGTTATATACCCTTTGCTGGCAATGACAGAGGTCAAACATTTTCTGTAAGTCTTCACAAGGTTTTCACACACTGTTGCTGGTATTTTGGCCCAGTCCTCCATGCACATCTCCTCTAGAGCAGTGATGTTTTGGGGCAATCGCTGGGCAACAAGGACTTTCAACTCCCTCCAAAGATTTTCTATGGGGTTGAGATCTGGAGACTGGCTAGGCCACTCCAGGACCTTGAAATGCTTCTTACGAAGCCACTCCTTCATTGCCCGGGCGGTGTGTTTGGGATCATTGTCATGCTGAAAGACCCAGCCACTTTTCATCTTCAGTGCCCTTGCTGATGGAAGGAGGTTTTAACTCAAAATCTCACGATACATGGCCCCATTTATTCTTTCCTTTACACGGATCAGTCGTCCTGGTCCCTTTGCAGAAAAACAGCCCCAAAGCATGATGTTTCCACCCCCATGCTTCACAGTAGGTATGGTGTTCTTTCTCCTCCAAACACGACAAGTTGAGTTTTTACCAAAAAGTTCTATTTTAGTTTCATCTGACCATATGACATTCTCCCAATCCTCTTCTGGATCATCCAAATGCTCTCTAGCAAACTTAAGACGGGCCTGGACGTGTACTGGCTTAAGCAGGGGGACACGTCTGGCACTGCAGGATTTGAGTCTCTGGCGGCGTAGTGTGTTACTGATGGTAGCCTTTGTTACTTTGGTCCCAGCTCTCTGCAGGTCATTCACTAGGTCCCCCCGTGTGGTTCTGGGATTTTTGCTCACCGTTCTCGTGATCATTTTGACCCTACAGGGTGAGATCTTGTGTGGAGCCCCAGATCGAGGGAGATTATCAGTGGTCTTGTATGTCTTCCATTTTCTAATAATTGCTCCCACAGTTGATTTCTTCACACCAAGCTGCTTACCTATTGCAGATTCAGTCTTCCCAGCCTGGTGCAGGTCTACAATTTTGTTTCTGGTGTCCTTTGACAGCTCTTTGGTCTTGGCCATAGTGGAGTTTGGAGTCTGACTGTTTGAGGTTGTGGACAGGTGTCTTTTATACTGATAATGAGTTCAAACAGGTGCCATTAATACAGGTAACGAGTGGAGGACAGAGGAGCCTCTTAAAGAAGAAGTTACATGTCTGTGAGAGCCAGAAATCTTGCTTGTTTGTAAGTGACTAAATACTTATTTTACCGAGGAATTTACCAATTAATTCATTAAAAATCCTTCAATGTGATTTTCTGGATTTTTTTTTCTCATTTTGTCTCTCATAGTTGAGGTATACCTATGATGAAAATTGGAGACCTCTCTCATCTTTTAAGTGGGAGAACTTGCACAATTGGTGGCTGACTAAATACTTTTTTGCCCCACTGTATTAGGTATATTGTGATGTTTGTTGCGTGTTTATAACTTCATTTGTTCTTTTAAAAATTTCAAAGGTTCCCTATTTTTTCATTTTTTTGCATCATTATCCAGATTTATTCAATTTCCTTAGGTGTTAAATGTCTTGTAGAAGCTGTTGAAAACTTGTCCTGTATTATGCAAATTACTGTGGTTCGCGTTTTGGAAATCCCAATAAGTAAAAAAATTCCTGGATCCAGACGGTGATCCGGATCACCACCAAAATATAATCATCTGTAGGATACCCCATTTCTGACAATCTGTGAAAATTTCATGAAAATCCGTCCATAAGTTTTTGAGTTATCTTGCTAACAAACAAACAAACAAACAAACAGACAGACAAACCAACGCCGATAAAAACATAACCTGGCGGAGGTAACAAGAATTAAAAAGATGCAAAAAAGTTAAAAAAAAAAAAAATATATATATATATATATATATTAAAAAAATACAAAAAATGTAAATACAACTAGAAAAGCACTCGGAGAGCGCAGACCTCCGCCAAGCACCACAGTTCCCCCCATACAGTGTTTGTGTGTACGTTTTCAGATTCCTTGACCTTGAAAACATATGACTAGCAATTGGATTCACAATGATAGGATTAGTGGTTCAGTCGTTATTCACGAAAATGGCATTTTCCATAATGGCGGTTTTCTTCTGGACGGTGATCCGGAGCACCACCAAAATCTAATCATCTGTAGGATACCCCATTTCTGACAATCTGTGAAAATTTCATGAAAATCCGTCCATAACTTTTTGAGTTATGTTGCTAACAAACAGACAGACAGACAGACAGACAGACAAACAGACAAACCAACGCCGATGAAAACATAACCTCCTTGGCGGAGGTAAAAATGTGGAAACAGACTATTCATGAATTTTGAATTATATCTACTTGCTATCCACTCCACTTTGCACCTATTAGAAACTGCTGTAAAAAGATCTTGACTGGTCATTAACTGACTCTTGCATGAGATTGTGGAGTTTAACATGGCCCTTGTTTATTGGATTTATTCATCTAATCCACAGCATAACAATGATCTCCTGAGCTGGGAGAGTGAAGGAAAACAATATAGAGCCCCTTTCATCAAATTACAAAGACAGTGTAGTGGTTAAACAAGTCATGTATTACAATAGTTGCATGAATTTACATCTGCATGCCTTTGTGGTGCCTTGCCATCTCAGCTTTGGAAGGGGGGAGGTCAACATTGAGGACAGAAACCCAAATGTATAAATTTTTTATCAATTGTCTAGTAGATCAGTCACTTGCTGACATGGAAAGTGAAAGAACGTCAGCTGCACACTGACCACCACAAAAAAACTCCTGCCCATCCCTTTAATGCACAGAGGAGCATTATCTAAGGTGAACTCTGATCATGATGGCTTGTTTAAAAGGGGTTTTGCGCTGGCCAAAGGCTGTGCAAGCGTCAATCACCGTTAATGCCCAGTTAGTTATTTTAAAGAGGACAAACTGGGAAGAGATAATGCTGGGCTGAAAAATCGAGCTGAATGGTTTAATGTAGTGTGCACAAATGCAACACGTGGAAATGAATGGGTTTGAAACTTCAGGAGAAGAAGAGGCTGCCTGTGCCAACTTTCATAAACTCACTGACAGTTTTTTTTTCTCGGTTGCTACTACCAATTGAACGGTTTAGGGAGGTCCTTGGGTCAGGCCCCATGACCAACCCCAGCAGGGTGCTAAGAAGACGATCAAACTTGACTTTGGATGACTTCTTGAGGTGAATCTGTGGAAGGATCATTAGCGGTGGTGTGGAGCCCCCCTCGGGGTTGGAGGCCTCCCTCTTGTTGCTTTCGCTGACCGAGGGTCTCCCACGTCTTGTGCAGGGGTCTCCTGAAGCCTGTGGCTCTATGTCCCAGGCGACGTGGTGTCCTGTCCACAACCGACCCCACTGCGAAGTGAGCCTGCTCTTGGCAGCCCCTCCTGGGGGCTGACGGGTGGCCATCAGGGTGCTCACTGGGAGCTGGAGTTCTGGGGCACCCGCTGCTCGAGAACCCAGACCGTAAGCACAATGTGAGTGGCCTCACCCCAGCCATCACACCGTGTGCCCCCGGGTACCCAACTCTCTGCCCTCCGTGATAATTTCCCCATTGTGGGACTAATAAAGGATTATCTTATCTTGTCTTGCCTTAATTGTCCTTGGATTAATACATATAACAGAAAAACAACAGCTAAGTGTGCATTTTTTTTATTACACTAGAATGCGCACGAGCAGACAAAAGATTGATCAAAGGAGATGACTGAGGGGACACAGACATTATAGATTATAGACAGCATAATACTTTGTAACTAGGGGTGTAATGGTACGCCTAAAATCACGGTTCAGTACGTACCTTGGTTTTAAGGTCACGGTTCGGTTCATTTTCGGTACAGTAAGGAAACAATATACAAAACATAAAACTGCTTATCTTTTGTATAAGCAGGAACAGCTTTGACAAAAAACTGCAAACTACCAGCAGTAAATTCTCCAATAAATAAAATGTATACAATAAAATAAATAAATTCTCCATCCATCCATCTTCTACTGCTTTTCCGGAGGGCCGGGTCGCAGAGGCAGCAGTTCAAGCAGAGAAGCCCAGACTTCCCTCTCCCCAGCCACCTGCTCCAGCTCTTCAGAGAGGATACCAAGGCGTTCCCAGACCAGCTGGGAGACATAGTCTCTCCACTGAGTCCTGGGTCTGCCCCGGGGTCAAATGAACCATGCAGTCAAGTGCAACAATAAAAGTTTGAATAGTCTGAATTATTCTTTTGTTTTTAGGAAATTAAAGTTCATTATTTCCTGACACAGTATTTTTAACCAGGCTGTTCTGGTATAAGATAAGATAAGATAAGCCTTTATCAGTCCCACAATGGGGAAATTCCAGGATTGCAACAGCACAGGGATAGCAACACTCAGAGCAACAATCAGAAGGCAAGAAAAAACAACATCTAGTAAACATATGTCCATATTACTATAAATGTATATATATAGACACACAGTGCAGAGCATTATGGCTGGTGAATGTGCAGCAGAAAGTCTAAGTTCTCTCTCCGCGGATGCAGCGGGCCAGCTGGAAGTCTTTGGGCATGATGGTGACCCCCTTAGCGAAGAAGAGACCACCAGGTGGGTCTCGCTGGTCTCCTGCAGAGCCATGACGGCGAAACTCAGGAAACGCAGGACGGTCTTGAAGTCCTGAGCGATCTCCCTCACCAGGCGCTGGACGGGCAGCTTACGGATGAGCAGCTCCGTGGATTTCTGGTAGCGACGGATCTCTCTCAGAGCCACGGACCTGTGACGGCGAGGCCTCTTCACTCTGCCGGTGGCCAGAGCGCCTCTCCGAGCAGCCCTGGTGGCTAGCTGTCTCATGGGGGGCTTCTTCCTCCAGTAGATTTTACGGGCGGTCTGCTTGGTTCTTGCCATCGCTCTTTATTATTCTGTCTTATATTTCTTTCACGCCGCCTAAACTCCAGCCCGGCACCCGCTTCGTTTTCGCTACAGCTCCCGGTATGTCGAGTTTCCCATTAGCACCGGGCGGCGGCCAAGTGCTAGCTAGCACTAGCTCCTCCCCGCAGTAACGTCTCCCGCTGCAAACCGTGGCTCCGTCCGCCGACCCGGGAGACCCCCGGGGCGATCCGTGCGTCCGTGATATATATACAGAGTGAAAGGTGTAGAAAGAAGAAGGAAGATAAAAAAAAAGGCTGTTGCAACAGGCAGCCCACTCGTGTGGCGCCGCCGGTCCGGCAGAGCCGGAACCGGAAAAATGTATGTTCAGGTTTCTGTGGTAAAACACATATAACTAAACACATGTAGGTAAAACACAATCTCATTCTATTGTACATGATTGGTTGTACGGTTGAATGACAATAAGGGTGATTTAATTTAATTTAATATTATTGATAAGAAAATAGAAAGTGGATTATTGATAAATGACATAAGTGACCATCTGCCAGTCTTTGCATTTATCCATGGCCACACGGGGGCCAACACAGAAAAAACTTCAAAATCTTTCAGATACAAATCATAAAATGGAATCAGTTCTTTTACAGAAGACCTGCTGAAGCAAGACTGGACAAAAGTCTATGTATCAGATATAAATGAAGCCTACGACACATTCATGAACATTGTAACCGCTCTTTGTGAAAAAAAAAATTGTCCATTAGTAAAGAAAAAGCTTAAACATAAATTTGCCGATAAGCCATGGTTAACCAAAGGATTACAAAAGGCGTGTAAAAA
Organism: Pholidichthys leucotaenia; assembly: GCA_020510985.1. Taxonomy (NCBI): domain Eukaryota; kingdom Metazoa; phylum Chordata; class Actinopteri; order Cichliformes; family Pholidichthyidae; genus Pholidichthys; species Pholidichthys leucotaenia. The sequence goes on along the minus strand of CM035848.1, from coordinate 173,665,915 downwards.
GAAAAATTTATTATATAAAGCTTTCCTAAAGAAAAGGACAAAAGAAGCAGAGCAGCGGTATAAAACATACAAAAATAAGTTAACATATATAATAAGATGCAGTAAGAGAGACTATTACAGTAAAGAACTGAAGAAAAACAGAGACAATATTAAAAATACATGGACAATACTTAACAGTATTCTTGGAAATAAAAGCAGAAATACAAGCTACCCAACCGATTTTTCAAAAAATAATAAAACGACTCAGAGTGTGAATGCAGCTTCACCTGCAGATGAATTTAATAACTTTTTTGTTAACATTGGTCCTAATTTGGCTCGAGAAATGCCCATTACGGCACCTACAGGTGATACAATAAGCAATAACACTGCTATAAAAGACTCCATTTTCATAAAGAACACAGATGAGAGAGAGGTCATTGAAATTGTTAAATCGTTTAAAAGTAAAACATCTACGGACTGTGATGGTATTGACATGCTATTAGTCAAAACTATTATTGAATGCTTAGTGAAACCACTGACGTATATCTGTAACCTGTCTCTCCAAACAGGTATATTTCCCAATGCAATGAAAATAGCTAAAGTAATTCCGATATACAAGACGGGTGACAGAGGGGAATTCTCAAACTATAGACCAATTTCACTATTGCCTCAATTTTCCAAGATACTTGAAAAAATATTCTATGAGAGAATTGACAACTTCATACTGAAGAATAATTTATTGTGTGAGCAGCAATATGGGTTCAGACACAAGAGGACAACTGCATTTGCTCTAATGGAATTTATAGAAAAAATATCAACTGCCATTGAAAATAAAGAGTATTCAGTTGGAGTATTCCTGGATCTTGAAAAAGCATTTGATACAGTGGATCATAATTTATTATTAAAGAAACTACAAAATTGTGGTATTAGAGGGGTAGCACTATCCTGGTTAAGTAGTTACTTAAAGAATAGATATCAGTATGTATGTGTTGGTAACAAAAACTCAGTTACTGAAGGTTACTTGTGGAGTCCCACAGGGTTCAGTTTTGGGGCCATTGTTATTCAATATGTATATAAATGATATATGTAAAGTTTCAGAGAAAATGGACTTAATATTGTTTGCCGATGACACTAATCTATTATGCAGTGGAAGCAATTTGGAACAACTTCTGGATACACCCAGAAAGGAATTAGGAAAGCTTAAACTGTGGTTTGATTCAAACAAATTAACACTCAATTTAAGTAAGACAAAATTTATAGTCTTTAACAACCATCACAACAACTCAGTATCGAAACTCAGTGTAAATGGTGTTGAGATTGAAAGGGTATCTGAAACTAAATTTCTTGGAGTAATAATTGATAATAAACTGTGTTGGAAGTCACATATTAATTATATTAAAGGTAAAATATCCAAATCAATTGCAATACTACACAGTGAAATATTTGCTGAATCAACCCACGCTATATACCTTGTATCATTCATTAATACTCCCATACATGACATATTGTACTGAAGTATGGGGAAATACATATAAAACAAACATATATCCAGTCTTTATGCTTCAGAAGAGAGCTATTAGAATAATAAATAAAGCTGCTTACAGGGAACCAACAAACCCACTTTTTCTTAAATTAAAAGCTCTCAAGTTGAAAGATCTGGTTGACTTTAAAACTGCAATAATAATATTTAAAGTGAAGAATCTATCACTGCCCGCAAATTTTCAAAAGTTGTTCCAAATAAGGGAGAAACAATATCATTTCAGAGGAACATGTATATTCCAAAAACCTTCAGTGAGAACTACCACCAAGCAACACTGTGTTTCAGTGCAAGGAGTCAGATTATGGAACGATTTTGGACCTGAATTAAAATCATGTACAACGCTTGGACAATTTAAACAAAAACTAAAGGAAGAAATACTCCAAACATATATACAAGCTGACATGTAAAATCACATAAGGATTGTCATATCCAGCCTGCGTTGTGTTGTAGCTTAGTTTTTTGTCACATTTTGTCTTAGCTTCGTTCTGAATTGTAATCGCTCTTGTTTTGTTTTTTTTTTCTTTTGAATTCTTGGATGGAACATGGGTGGGCAATATAAGCTGCGGCTTCAGCCATCACCCATTTCGGATAACTTATGTTGAACTGTATAATCAGAGGAGTTATTGTCTAATTTGACCTTGTTGGATTTTCTTTCCCCCTTTGTTATATTATTCAGTTTCTTTTAACCTGTACTTTTAATCTATCCGAAATAAAGAACATCTCTAACCCAGGACTCATGAGGGATGAGAGGGTGATTTCCACCTCAATAAAATCAATTGTCAGGCTAACAAAGGTTAAAAAAAAAGCCAAGAAATCTGGATTGAATTTTTGGCAGAGTTATTTCAGCAGGCAAAACCCCAAATAAAGCAACTAAGGGAGTTGGATGTAAGTGTACTTTAAGTACCTTGGACAGAGTGCTGAAAATTCTCACCCAATAATTAAAAAGGAGGGACAGGACCAGAACGCCTGAATTAGTGAGCCTGGAGTTTGTTTACACCTATCACAGGCTGGATCGATGTTTGGATAGATTTTAGAACATTTCAGTTTTGACCAGCGGGCATGATGCAGCACCTTACACTGGAGAAGACCATGCCTGGCACTAATAGATGAGGAATGGATCCGGAGGAGTATATCCTCCCATAAGTCCTTGGTAAATTCCTGGTCCATATCTTGCTCCCAGAGAGAACTGATGTGTGAAAGTGGGGCATTCTTGAGAGAATGAATTCTTTCATAGCTGCTTGAAATGGCACCTTTTTTAATTGGGGATGGAAGCAGAAGAGTGTCAATAGATGAAATTGAAGGCTGAGATGGAAAATTGGGAGTCATCCCTCTGACAAAGCTATGAACCTGTAAATACCTGAAAAAATGGGTCTTAGGGATCCCGTATATAGATACAAGTTGTTAGAAAGATGAGAAAACACCCTCAATGTAAATGGTAAATGGCATTCACTTATATAGCGCTTTTATTCTCATCTCTTGATGACCAAGGCGCTTTACAGATCCTGCTATCCACCCATTCACACACACATCCACACACTGATGGCGGCATAGCTGCCCAACATGGTGCTGTCCAGACCCACCAGGAGCAATTGGGGGTAAAGTGTCTTGCCCAGGGACACAACGGCAAGATATCTGGGGAGAGTGGGATTCGAATCACCAACCATCCGGTTATTGGACAACTCGCGCTACCTCCTGTACAAGTCATTAAATGAATTTACACCTCAGCCAGACCACAAAGCAAACCCTCCATCCCCCGTGACACTTTAAACATGTAGTTTTTACAAATAGGAGCTTGCAAGGAGAATGTTCGTAACCCAAAATGGCGTCTGCATTGGTTCCAAATTTTTAAGAGTTGTCTTCACCAGAAGGTTTCTACTATACTCTGCAATCTGGGCCGCTGGAGGCATAAGCCAAAGCAGCCAGAAATGATGGTTCACAGGAGGATCTCTCAAGTCTCAGCCACTCTGGAATGTCCGGTGAATTATTTGTATGCAGCCAATGGTGTAACGTGCGCAAGGTTGCTGCCCAATAATAAAAGCTGAAATTTGGCAAAGCCATTCCTCCCTGCCTCCTGGGACTCTGCAAAAATATTTTGTGGATCCTTGGGGGCTTTTTATCCCAAACAAACCTTAAAATAATCCCATCAAGTTTCTTAAAAAATGAACTTGGGATGAAAATTGGGATACATTGAAATAAAAAAGAGAATTTTCGTAAAACATTCATCTTGATTAGATTAATGCTACCAGCAATAGAAACGTGGACAGACTGTAATTTACTGTACATACTCTGTTGTCATTGAATCCTTATTTAAATCTTATTTAAATCCTCCACCTGAACAACGAGAGCAAGTTTTAGCCAAAGTCAAATTCCTTGTATGTGTTGTGCATACTTGGCCAATAAAGCTGATTCTGATTCTGATTCTGAATAGACAAGGGAAGCATAGATCATCTCTCAAAATCTTCCTGTGTTTTGACAAGAAGTGGGGCTTATGCTTGAAAAGATTTTTAAACTTTTGTGTAACTTGAACGCCCAAATACGTGAACCCGTCAAACTATTTTAAATGGGATTATATGTGATGGAAGATTACAAGCTGCAACACTGATCGAAAAAATTCACTTGTCAAAATTCAGCTTGTAACTGGAAATTGTACCAAACAAATTAAAAACAGAGAGGACTTCTGGGATCAATATGTCAGGTTGCGAAATATATAAAAGTAAATCATCAGCATAGAGAGATACTTTCTGTTCAAAACCACCCCTAACCACACCAAAGATTTTAGAATTAGATCGGAGCGCAATGACCAAGGGTTCGATAGCAAGTGCAAAGAGAAGGGGGGATAACAGACAGCCCTGTCACGTCCCCCGGAAAAGCGGAAAATAGTCTGAATAAGTATTATTAGTTCTAACAGATGCAACAGGTGAGGAGTACAGTAGACTTACCCAGGCTATAAATCTCTCCCAAAGCTGAATTTTCCCAGACTGTGGAAAAAGTAGCTCCACTCCACCCTATCAAATGCCTTTTCGGCATCCAAGCATATCACACATTCAAGATTATTTGAGTTAGAGGAATTATAAATTACACTAAAGAGTTGACTGATATTCGAAAAGGAGTGCATATTTTTAATAAAGCTGGTTTGAGCAGACAAAATTATAGATGGAAGTATTGTTTCCAGGCGAATAGCCAATAATTTAGCTAATATTTTGTAGTCGACATTTAATAAAGAAATTGGGTGATAAGATGTACAAAGAACAGGGTATTTATTCTTTTTTAGTATTAATGAAATTGAGGCCTGTAAGAGGGACTGAGGCAAGGAGGACTGGTCAAGCGAGTGGTTGAACATATTAATCAGAAGGGGGGGTATCTTGTCCATAAACTTCCGGTAAAACTCAATAGGAAACCCATCCAGGCCTGGACTTTTGGAAGACTGCATAGATTTAGCTGCCTGTAGAATTTCCTCCACTGCTATAGGTTCCTCTAAATGAAGTTTAGAAGCACAGTTAACAGTTGGAATGGTAATACTGCTGAAAAAAGAATCAAAATCCGTATGATCTGTCGACTTCTCAGATGTATAGAGGGTGGAATAGAAGTGTTTAAATTGATCATTAATTATTTGAGGGTCAGTTGTCACACCCAGGGAAGTTTGAATTTTAGGGATTTGATGGGATATGGATGCCTGATGGATTTGATGTGAAAGTAGTTTACTTGCCTTATCTCCACCTTCATAATGGGTGTATTTGGATTTAAGAAGCATATCAGTAATCTGGGATGTTGATAAATTGTCAAATTCTGTCTGTAAAAGTAAATGATCCTTGTAGATATCTGAAGAAGGAGAAGCTGAATATGCATTATCCAATTGTGAAATCTGGGCCAACAGTTAGGATAGCCGCTTTTTCTTTAGCTTGTTCACAAAACTCACATAAGACATAATTTGTCCTCTTATAAAGGCTTTAAAAGTCTCCCAAAGGAAAGATGGTGAGACCTCTGGTGATTCATTACAATCCCTGAAAAGATCAATCTGAGTTTTTAGGGAAGAAACAAAGTCGTCATCAGATAAGAGGCTTACATTGAAACGCTACAGTGGGCGAGAATTTGATTCTCCATTCAGCAGCAGCTCCAAAGTCAACGGGGTGTGATCTGAAATAACAATTGGATTATAAGAGCAGGTACGCACTGAGGGCAGAAGTCTATTATCCAAAAATAAATAGTTGATACCGGTATAAGTGTAATGGGTGGAAGAAAAGAACGAGTACTGTATGCTTTACCTGTAGGATTTTAAAAAAATGCCATATATCAGTGATAGAGAATTCTTGAAGGAAGTTTTTAATAACTTTAGAAGATTTAGATGGGTTACTAGGCCTATTAGAGGAGCAGTCTAAGGGGTCCAACCAACAGTTAAAGTTGTTCCCAAAGATGAGCAAATGCGTGGACCCATCAGGAAGTTTTGCAACAAGAGAATGAAAAAAATCTGCATCATCCCCATTAGGTGCATATACATTAGCAAGGATCAATTTAGTATCATGTATATATCCTGTAACAATGATGTATCAACCACTGGGATCTGATATAACATTGGAGGCAGTGAAAGGAACAGGAAGGAAAATTCTTATTTTGCAAGATGAACAAATGCAGTTAAGGATACATTCGGAATGCCCAAATATCAGCACCGTCCATCCAGTCCCTCTGTGTCTGGGGGAGTAGATCTCTTCAAGTCACTGTTGATAAAAGCAACTGCAGCATCTGGATCACTAAACTTGTGGAGTGTTCCATTTGGCAGGGTAATCCGCAGCTCAGCTAGATAAAAAAGACCAAACTTGATACATAGGCAGGTACAAAGAAGACGTTTGGTGTTCCCAAACTCTGAGCATTTCTTGGCCACTGCGGGAGCAAAGTCGGGGAAAATGGAGGGTTTTTTGGTTTGGTGAAGAAGAGGGGACAACTCCCCAGCCCATCGCATAATATGCTCCTTGATATGAAAATAGTGGATTCGGATAATGATGGGACGTGGAGGTGCCCCATTTTTACGTCTCGCTTGAAGTGATCTATGGCCCTGTCCAGGAGAGGTGTCTCATCCAGATGAAGAAGATCTTGCAAAAATTTGGAGATGAACTCTCTGGAATGAGGACCTTCCAGGTCTTCAGGAAGACCAACCAGGCGAATATTGTTCTGCCTGGACCTGCTTTCTAGATCCTCGCACTTAGCTTGAAGTACTTTAATTTCACCCTTGAGTATATTCACATCACTGGAAATGGTTGATATGTCATCACTGCAGGTGGGTTTTGGTAAACATGTCAGTTTTTGAGTCCAGTTTATCTCAAATGTCCTGTTTTAACCGCTCAAGCGCGCTGGTGAACATTTCCACAGTGAGTAGTGCGCCCTTGTCAACAGCGCTTTCCCCACCAACCGATGCAACAGTATGCGGGGGTGAATGTCTGAGGGAGTCCGGGGCTCCGCTGAGGCCCACTTCTGTGAGAATTCTCTTAGACCGCTGCTTAGACGTTTCTTTTTTTATCAGACTTGCAATGGATCACAGGGCACATAGTATTCAAAAAGTAATAGGTGTTAAAAGGGCTAGCTATTAAAGTCCGTGCGAGGGGTACTCGGAAAATAGCCCTGTTAGTAGCAGCAGAAGTTAGGTAGCCCTGATGAAAGGTGTTATAGCTGGAAAATATTAAAGTCCATGCGAGGGGTACTCGGAAAATAGCCCTGTTAGTAGCAGCAGAAGTTAGCTAGCCGAGTTAGTGCCAAAGCACAAAGTTTTCGTATTACACTGGTATTTACTCACTTTTTTTGCAGTAAGGTTGGAGGGTATGAATGAGTGTCCAACACAGTAGAATAAAGGTCTTGACGCACTTCTGCTAGTGCGAAGCTAGCGTTAGCTTGTTAGCTTCTTCAGAAGCTTAAATAGCCATGTACCATTGTGCTGAAATGCTCTTTCAGTAGAAGTTAATGGCAGTTTGGGTCGATTCAGCTGGGTGACAAGGATAGACGGACATCAACAAAGGATTTAAGATGACAGGCAAATAAAATAAAGTTGAACTGTGCCTCAAGTAAATATATTTATGTCATTTCTTGGTGGAACCACGGGAGATGCGACCTCACTCCATGATGTCCAGCCAATAATTTGTCATTGTTGTGTATAGGTTCTGAAGGCACCCATGCACAACAACAGCAAATTATTTGCAAGTTTTTGGACAATTAAGAAGTTAAATTAAATAATGTCCCACAGAAATCTGAACATACCAGGGCACCCTTGAAAAACACTGGCCTAATGTGCATCTTTAACAGATTTAGCTTTTTCTTTAAAGGATGGTTGTGGAGGTAAAAATAAGTTCAGGCGAGGTACGACAAGCTGGAAGGTTTAAGAGTTTTATTCCTCCATCATTATGAGACACACTGTAGCGCTGTGCTGTGTGTGTTGTGTGTCTGTGCTGTGTGTGTGTGTCTCTCTGAGGCATGTAAAGTCAGCTGTTTTATACAGACAAGAGAGAATGCATGGCACATTTGCATATTGATATACATATCAGTAAATACATATCAATCGCGTGATTAACTGGCGCCGGACTTCCTCTCCTTAATCCGGGGATGTATAACAATAGTCATTGTTCTGGTTGTCCCCCTAGGGGCTCTCTGTCCGTATGCAAATTGTTCTGCTTCCAGCCCTAGCTGAGTGTGAAGGCTGAATGTCCATGTATATTGTGGTGGGTCACCATAGGGCTCCCCCCCCAGAACACTCAGCAGAGGGTGTGACCCCCCGCCCCCCCCCCTCGTTTGGGCTCCAGCTCCGGTAGAACTGTCGGAGGGCATGTCAGTCCGTGGGGGGATGGGGGAGGGGTGGAAAAAACAGTGTGCTCCGTTCCAAGTTCCAGCACGTTGAACGGTCGTGGATCGTGGGCGCACAGGCCGGTGTGCAGTCGTGCGTAATGGAACCAGACGGCGATCGGCCAGCTTTAGGGAGTGAGGCACAGGAAAAGCTCTGTGCAGGAGGAGGGGGAGGGGGTGGGAGTAAGCGAGTGCCGGCCCGGGACGTCAAAGGTGTCTGGGCCACGCAAAAATTGCGTGTGGATCAGCGATGGTGGGGGACTTTCCTGGTAAACCTGGCGGAGATCAACAGCGGCTGAGAAAAAAACATTTTGTCTGAGGATTAAGAGGTTGCAGGCGTTCTCTGGTCCTCTGGGATCCACAGCGCGGTGAGAGGGAGGAGACGGTCATTCTCCCTCGTCAGGTCACCAGTGTGGATGGAAGAGAACAGGCGAGGGTCGCACCATGACGTGTTCTAGGGCTTTCCCAGTCGGGGTCATCTCCGGGGTGTTCGCCTCATGTTCCATTCTTCGTCAAGGGTCACCAGTGTGGAGGTAAAAATAAGTTCAGGCGAGGTACGACGAGCTGGAAGGTTTAAGAGTTTTATTCCTTCCATCATCATGAGACACACTGTAGCACTGTGCTGTGTCTGTGCTGTGTGTGTGTGTGTGTGTGTGTGTGTGTGTGTGTGTGTGTGTGTGTGTGTCTCTAAGGCATGTAAAGTCAGCTCTTTTATACAGACAAGAGAGAATGCATGGCACATTTGCATATTGATATACATATCAGTAAATACATATCAATCGCGTGATTAACTGGCGCCGGACTTCCTCTCCTTAATCCGGGGATGTATGACAATAGTCATTGTTCTGGTTGTCCCCCTAGGGGCTCTCTGTCCGTATGCAAATTGTTCTGCTTCCAGCCCTAGCTGAGTGTGAAGGCTGAATGTCCATGTATATTGTGGTGGGTCACCACAGGGTATTATTTTATGACTGAAGTGGGCACAACAAGGAACTTCATACTGGGGCTCAGTTACCTTCAGCATGGTTTTAAACCTGGTGTTCTTAACAACTGAATATGGCCTTAGATCTGCTGCTGTAAAAACACCAATGGCATTTATTGCTTTGGCTTGATCTGAAAAGCCCTGGAGAGGCTATTTAAATGCCGCTGGAAGCTGTGCTTGCTACTTAATAGTTTTGTTTTTTTTTGTGCTGCACTGATATTCATGTTTGCGTGGTGCTGTTTCAAATGAGTTAACAAGTTTGACATACTGCCAAAAGCAGATCGGATGCTGTTTTCATCTCATTTACTTGCCTTTGTCTGTTCATATATTTCACCGGAAAGCCAAAGTGTTCGCAGACAGGAGACTTGTGAAGAGGGTCTTCAAGCTCTGGCTTCTTCATAGCATTACAGGCAGCTATGACGTTCACTAGTCAGAGGCTAGGTGGCACTGTTTGTTTACATGTACAGCTAATAGCGCGAGGCAGTTACACTTCCTGTCCGTCACTCAACATGGTCCGTGTGGAACCTCGGTACGCCTCTGTACCATACGGAAGGTGCCGTACCGAAAAATCCAAATCCAAATACATGTACCGTTACACCCCTATTTGTAACCCTGCATAATACTCCTCTAAACGGAAGAGAGAGGGTAAACACCGGCTGGTGAGGGCACTGAACCACAGGTCTGTGCAGATCCGATCAGAAGCTCCACCAGACAAGGCAGATGTAGACGCACCTCCTCTCTCTCCAGGAAATTAAAGTGAAAAGTAAAATGCCGTATACTCCATGTTCATTCATTCATTCCCCTAAAAATAAATACATTAATGCCTAATAAGTCCACGATGAAAATGAAAATGTAGATGGAATAAAAATCTTCAGACTGACAGTATCCCACTACCTCCCTCATGTGCCGCATCCACACTGGAACTCGCATACATGCCGTGTTCATTCATTCCTTCCTCTAAAAAGTCATACATTAATGCCTAATGTATAGACTCCAATGGTAAAGTCCACAATTAAAATGAGAATGAGGATGGAATAAAAACTGTTAAGTCTATCATCATATTGTAATTTAAAATGATGGGTGATTATATTTTAACTCTTAATATTCTCTCCATTAAAATAACTGAAAATCCCAGCACATGCTGTTTCTTCATGAGCTCCTGTCAGTAGAACCTGCACAATTTCAAAACACACCATTGAAATAGCATTAAATAATGTACTTCTGATGGCAGACTTCCTTTTTCCTGATCAAAAGCGCATTGTCATAAAATGCACCATAATACTGATGCGCATGAGATTGTGCGTTGCCACAACTTTGAAATGAGCCTCCTTCTCTCAGCGCAAAGCCGGCACACTGTCTGCTGGTAATTAGATGGTGTGACGCAAAGTGTAAAAAAACAGATAAGGTACTGACAGAAACACAAAACACTGGAGAAAGGCGGGAAGTACAGTCCAGAAGTTTGCTGTGACTGGTGTTAATCTGTGGGGTAAAAGCCCAGGGGGAAATGGACCAGGAAAAAAGGGCCGGGAAGGGGGGGGGGGGGGTTGTGATGGCCTAGAACTGCTGGAAACATATGAGACTAATAAAGAGCCTAAATCACACCCCTTCTACTTCTGCATATAGGACCTTAAATCGGAAAAAATCTCCATTAAAGTGAATGGCAAGAGAGAAATTATCTTTTGATCCTTATCAAATTTTGCCACGAGTTACACATATGTTTGTCAATTTAAACGATAATTTTCCACGTAAATAACGGCGTAGGTTGTTGTCTAACCACTAAATTATCAGGTTGTGAAAATACGTAAATTGAAATACTACAAACACAGACTCACCTAAGTTATGTCATCGTTTCCGAAACGCACCCAGGGGGAAGTAACTAACAGTTGTCTGGATCAGCTCCAGCTCTCAAAATATATTTGTGTTGTTTTTCTCCTCTTTGGATCATTCTTTCATTGGTCAGAAAATAGGAGAGCTTTGAGAAAGGAACCACCATAATCATGTTTGGTGACGTGTATAGTCCACTAAACCATTTCACAAAAACTAAATATTACTCTTTTATTATATGACAACCAACAACTTTAATTATGTGAAAAATTATCTCTTAAACTGACAAACATCATATGTGTAACTCATGGCAAAATTCGATTGGGATCGACAGATAATTTTGCTCTTGTCATTCACTTCAGTGAAGATTTTTTTTGATTTAAGGTCCCATGTGTGGAAGTAGAGGGGCCGTGACTTAGGCCCTGTTTTAGCATTCATTATGTGAATGATCTGTGGACATAAAGGGGATATTATTTTGGGTATGTATAGTTTCAGAAAGTTGTTTTAAAAATGAATACTATACTAATTAGTACTATTCAGATTCTGATTTGAATAGTATTGCATACAACTCATGCACTTTAAAATACATTATGATGCTTTTTTTTTTACGTTTTTACCTTCAGGCTACTTGATAAATTACTAACCCTGCATTAATGTTACTTTAACTACACCCACCAGCCAAACACATGATTATTTCTGTTCATCAGTCTGAGCTGTCATTGTCTTACTGACAGCAATAAGCTCTTATGACATCCAGGAATACCAGAACATGAACTCTCACGGTATCCTCAAACATATCCACAAAGACATGTCAGGCAAACAATAGCATTAGATAGTGTGTTGCGGATGGAGGCAGGATAATCTGCCAAAGCTGCTCAGGGATTACAGTAAGGTTCTTTAGAGCAGAGGTCATTCTCAGACTGTTCTGAGATCAGCTAATGTCCTTCGATTATACTCATAGGTGACTCACAGTAGGCTGACACAGGGTCAGAAACAGCTCACTGGTTACTGTGAACAAAGACCATGACCCTCTGCCTCACTTCTGATTCCAAATCAGCTCTTATCTCAGAGTTATATGTAACTCTGTGGCTGTGGGATCTGACGCTAGATCAGTTTGAAGAGGTCTGAAAGAGCACACATGAGAGTGCCACTCTGCGGGCTGATGTAAGATCAGAAGTAGCCTCTGAAACCAGTTCCATCTGTTTTTAGCTGTAAGAATACTTAATGGTCTTATGGTTTTGAGGCGTGATTGGTGTGCTGTAAGTGAATTATCACACAAATACGACTAATATGTACAGAATTCATGTTGGATTCCTTTGTGTGAAAGATTTACTTTTATTAATGCCTGTTAGCTTATTGAATGAATGAATGATAAGATAAGATGAGCCTTTATCAGTCCCACAATGGGGAAATTCCAGTGAATGAATGAATGATATTGCTTGTTAGTTTTCTAGAAGATTATGAGGTACAATCAAAACCCCTGACATACAGTACATGCGTGTGTTCTGCGTTTTAGGCCTTGATCCAGCCAAAGACCCCTGTCTGAAGATTAAATGCAGTCGCCACAAAGTGTGTGTGGCCGAGGATTATAAGACTGCCGCTTGTGTCAGCCAGAGGAGAGTTAGGTAAGGACAGATACACTCACTGGTCTTTTAATCAAGGCCGTGTGCCGAAGCTGCCCCCCCCCCCCACTACCATTCAGATGTTTTATGACAAAGCCACAAATGAAACATGGATGATAGTGAATCGGGCACAAATATTTTATTTTTAAGCATCCCTTTTCCCCCTGCTCATTCATTTAACCAGCATGATAAGCAACAAGGCCAGAGGGGAGCCTGTTATCTTGTTTCCTTTTCTTTTTTTTTACCAGTTGCCCAGCTCTCTTGTGACTGTTGTGTGGTATCACTGTTTGGTCCAATTACCCCCGGCATTGGCACTTCCTTGCAACAAATTCAGGGTGCTGCCAAGTGATATGAATGGGCTTTTTATGCACATGTGCTTGTGTGTGTGTCTGGGACACCGCAGACCGGACAGTGGACAGTAGCGCCATACTGACCCCATTTCCCCATTCTTAGCAACAAGACAGTTCCCACTACACAGGAAAAGCAAATGAGAAAGTAATCACACACACAAATCCTTAATCCTTGTCTCATTTCTGAAATTGATGTAAGAACAAGACAATATAGATACAAAATGCTTTGTAAACAATAGTTTTAGAGGAAGCTGGTGCAGTCACATGTTTAATATTTTTGTGGGTAAAACCACTGATTTCAATCCTCAGCGTTAAAGATGCCAATCTGTACCAGAGTCCAGAACCAAAGTGCAAACCCTGTCCTGTGGTTCACCCCGCGCCTGTTTGCGGAAGTGATGGTCACACATACTCCACCAAGGTACCGATAAGCATACAATACAGACCCAGTCTCCTTATCTCACACCTTCTAAGTCACATTTTTTTCATTTCCTCCTGATGAGAAATACATCCTGATTTCACTTCCTCTCCTGTCTGCTCCCTTCTGTCTCTGCCGCTCCTGATCAGTGTAAGTTAGACTACCAGGCATGCATCACGGGAAAGAAGATTACTGTGAAGTGTCCTGGCATGTGTCCTTGTCCCTCCCAGACTGGGCAGAGCTCTGCAGAGAAGAAAGGTACACAGTTTGGCACGCATGAGTACTACAGTTTGAGAAGGAAAAACTGTTCTAGCTCATTCCAGTGAAGGTGAAATGAGCTCGTGCCATCCCTCCACAATGTATAAGAATTGTTACTTCTATTAGACCGTTTCCCCAGATGCTCACCAAACTCTGACACAATGATCCTCAGGTGGGTCTGCATCCATGTTGTGCTCATGGTCAAGGTCGGGAGATTGGGGCACTTACTGTATGTGATTTCATGGAAATTGTTACTCCTTCAAGGCAATTGCCCAGTTGTTCACCAAACTCACACACAGTGATCCTCAGGTAGGTGTGCATCCAGGATGTACTCAAGGTGACAGACAAATATCACGTGATCTACCGTAAGTGCATTTCACTTCAGTTCATGGTGACCTTGCAACTCATGTTCATCTGGCTGGAATGAGCTATTCCATCATTGAAGGTCTGGTTAATGTAAAGCTGCTACCATCCCAAATTGTCTTTGTGATACTGAATCTTCTGAAATTGTGAGACTACTGAGTCAGGTCTGACTCTGACTGCTAAATCATCACTTTACTCCATTAATCATTAGTGTCATTATTCCCCAGTGTGCAATGAGTCGGATCTGAAGGAGGTGGTGAGTCGTCTGAGGGACTGGTTCAGGGTGCTACATGACAATGGCAACCACAAAAGAATCAAGATCCAGAAGCCAGAGAAAAACAGTGAGTCACACTGCCACACCAATGTGGACAAACGATGAGATATACGACATTTAGAAGAGTCTTGCAACTTCTATCCTCTCAACTCATGAGTCCTTCCTCCCTCCGCAGAGTTTGAAATTGGGGCATCACCCATTTGTAAGGACCCTCTGGGCTGGATGTTTTCCAGACTTGACACCAACTTTGACCTACAGCTGGACCAGACAGAGATCAGGAGCCTCTATCTGGACAAGAATGAGCCATGCACCGATGCTTTCTTCAGATCCTGTGACACAAATGCAGACAACGTTATATCCAGCTCCGAGTGGTGCACAGGCTTCCAGAGGTACACAGGTATGAACTTAAATGCCCCCTCCCCCCCAAATAAAAATCACTGGTTTAAAGGTACTATGAATACAACTGAAATTTCAACCCCCTTTGACCATGAAGTGAGCCTCAGCCTCTTTCACTCAATTATAAAACACAAATTTCCAATTGTTTCCCATACCTTTAAGTAATAAATTTAGTACAGGTATTACAGGTCTATATTCCCCACCCAAGTTATCTTTGGGTCATTAGAAACTCTGATATAATTGTGACAAGTATAACTCTGGTATTATTACATAAAACCTTTCAAGGACTTGAAAACCAAACCAAACAAAAAAAACCCCGAAACAATAATAACAAAAAAGGAACCAAAAAAACCATTGCTGAGAGTAGAAGGATAATATAAAGTTCAGCATACTTATGGCCAACATCTTACGTAGTTCTTACGTTGTTCCTATGGCATTTGTACGGCCGCCCTACGATGAGGGGTTTTCGTGGGGCATTCATAGAAATCTTGGACAAGCCCATCAACCTGGCCACAAACTTATGAACAGCCTACCAATGCTGGATTCTCCTACGGCCGCCTTAAGAAAGCCATACAAAATGGTCCAAAAACTGTTCATACGGTGTTTGCAGCCATTCGTAAGGGTATTTATGATTGTAGATTTACATTGGTGAATGTTTTTATAACCACCTGAAATGATGGAAAAAAACTCAGAAACACTGAAATAATCCAAAACATTCCCTGTAAAACGTCTACAGACATAAAAATAAGAACATTTGATTAAGTCAGAATGACATATTTCTCCTGTACAGATTATCAGTGTATTCTGTTTAAAAGAAAACTCACAATAAACTGCATAGAATCTAATTGTGTGAGCTGGGGAATGAAAATGGGGTTGTTGTTGTTTTTTTTTTAACCCAACAGCATTTACAGCTCAGCAACAAGAGCTGCATTTGTAAAAATTGGAAGACAGCAGGATGACAGAAATAAAGACAAAGGCGGTGAAAAGAAGGAGGATTCACACAAACAGATGCACCCACAGAAAAGCAGACTTTTTCTCACCATAGTTCCCTGTCTGTCCCTTTCAGATTCCCCATGTAAAGCAGAGCTGTCCAGTATCAGCAAAAAGCAAGCTGGGAAGAAGTTACTTGGTAAAACACACAAAACAACAAATATACACTCACAAATGTTTGTCCTAAACTCACGGTCTGCGCCTTTTTTTTTTTTTTTTTTTAATCTTGTAGGTCAGTATCTCCCATCCTGTGATGAGGAAGGGTACTACAGGTCTCACCAGTGCCACAGCAGCAGCGGCCAGTGCTGGTGTGTGGATCGCTATGGCAACGAGGTGGCTGGCTCACGCACTCACGGACCTGCAGACTGCGGTATGCAAAAACCCTAAACACAATAGTGTCAAGTGTCTTTTATTGTAGAAGACCATGAAAAGACTCAGCATTTGATGTGATGGAGCTGTCAGAGGGAATGTCTTATTTACGATCTTACAGAAAGCTGGAGGGACAATGGAATTTAACGTTGTGTCAGCTCAGTAAACAGAACTAGCAGCTAACCGACTTAGTTCAGTATAGTATATATGCAATTATAAAAATCATTCAAAATCATGCTAATGATTTTTTTAAAGAGACATGTAACTAAGGAATGTCCACATCTAAAGAACGAAACCAGCCACAAATTCCCCCAAACGAAACTATGTTCTGAGCTAGTTCAACAAGTCAGCTCGAGCTGCGCAGCCCATTACACAAAACATTCCTCACTCTTTACACATCATATCCAAGACACACATTAGCGGTCCGATTTAACACGCCCACCCATATGAGTTAAGGCTGCTCTTTGCTGCATAGCTGCCTAATGTTTAAACCCGTCCACCACCCCAGCATCCACCTGAAGCCTCCTGGGGTGATCGGTCAATTTTGCATACCTTCGCATATGTCAGACAGAGCTGCAGTTTCTTGAAAAGCCGTTTGATGCTGGCTTTAAAGCAGAGTCAATCCTAATAACTTCTGACCTGACAGCAGTGTTAGCACCCGAAACTGTACACTTTGTTTTTAGCCTGTTTTGGCTCTGAAAATCTGCATTTATATCAGACAGAGTTATTCCTAGCTATTGTTAATTTATGCTCATTCCTTCTAACATGGAACTTCAGTTTCCTTTATCAACTGGAAAATATTTCAGTTTTAAAATATGTTGTTTCATGAGAATAATGGAAAAAACATCATGATGACTCCAGGCACTGTTGCCACAAATGGTTTTGTTTCCTCATGACTCCTGTTTTGGTTCTCTATTTTCTTTTCCTCTGTTTCAAGAAAGAAAGATGTTTAAAATGCCAGAGGTGGTGTATTTTTGAAGCTTCATCAGCTTAATTTAGCAGACACTGGAAGTAGTCACATGTTTACTTTGTAGTAGTAGTGTCAAGCTCAATCAAAGAGGCGACCAAAACTAAAAAGTCCCAAAGTATCTAAAGAGCTCCATTTTCTGAAAATCAAACTTAAATTGACCACATTTTAGATAGAGCTGTTGTTACAAGTACCCACAGCAGCTCATCAAATGCAGAAAATAATCTGACCAAATATAAAGACACACACACACTTGTCAACAAAAATGGGAGCTTGCCTTCAGATTAAGGAAAAGTGCAAAAATAAGACTTGATGTGAAGCACAACTTTATTGTTTTCCTTTATTGAAAACCATTGGGCAAGCTGCTCTGGGGTTTGTAGCATCTGTGGTGTGATTGCTATATATTTGTTCGAGAGAAATTATTACAGTTATTGTACAAATTAGATAATGTATTACCTCAGGGGCTGAATTTAATTGTACCATGGGCCTGATACTTGACATGTATGCTTCATAGACATAGGACATAGGACAGGGAGGGGTCTACAAACTGTAGGTCTGGAGCTACATGTGACTCTTTTGCCCCAGATCATTGGCTTCCTGTAGGTTTGACATAAAAGATGCAAAGTGAAAATTTGGTTTTATGGAAAAAAAACTTGTCAATGTGTGACAAAAAAGTTGCAAATTTACAAGAAAAATATGCGCATAAAGTCTGCAAAAATAATAAGAAAAAAAAATAAAAATGCTTGAAAAAGGAACTTCCGGTCTGGACGCCATGGCGACTGCAGCTTAACACTGAAGTTCTCAGACCCAATCCAGGATAACACCTTGAAAATCAAACTTAACGGATTTTTGGAGGAGTGAAAATCAAAAGACAAAATCATCATGTCTAAAGGAAAACAGAAGAAACTGAAATTCTCCAGGCCAGGACACGTATCGGCCGGAGAATCCGAACTGGAAGATCTCCGTTCAGAAGACGAGGAACTGGTGATAGCTAACAAAAGGGTTAGCCTGAAATCACTATTTGAGGAGCTACGACGATTTCGCCGAGATGTTACGACCGAATTTCGGGAATTCAGAGAAGAATTGAAAAGGACAAACAGCAGAGTGGACCAGGCCGAGAACCGAATCTTGGAAACAGAGGATCGAATAAAAGTGCTCGAAGATTCTGTGCTAGACCTACGCAAAAGACAAGCAGCTATAGAGGCTAAGCTAACCGACCAAGAAGGAAAACAAAGAAGAGACAACATAAGAATTCATGGTCTGATAGAAGGAACCGAAAATGGTTTTAACTCAATGGCAGAATGCGTGGAATCCTTACTAAGAGAGAAATTGGATATTCCACAAACCACCGACTTGAAGATAGAAAAGGCACATCGTTCATTAGCCGCTAGGCCGGCGGTGGAAGCGCCCCCACGTTCGGTGTTGGTAAGATTTTCCAATTTCAAAATAAAACAAGAGGTTGTAAGACTGGCCTGGCAGAAAAAAGGATTTATGCACCAGGACAGAAAAGTCTACGTGGAACACGATTACGCCCCGGAGGTCCTTAAAAAGCGCAGGGAATACAATGACGCGAAAAAGGTGTTAAGAGAGAAGAAATTGCGCTTTCAGACACCATTTCCTGCGAAGTTAAGGGTCTTCTACGGCGATGAAACGTGTCTCTATAATTCGGCGGAAGAAGCAACAGCTGACATGGCGAAAAGAGGCCTCCCGGTAACGGTATTTAAACCCGCAGCAGACCCGAGTGAGAAGATCAAAGCGCAAACATGGACAACACAAAGACCTTCAAAATCCACGGACCAGCAGCTGTAAACCCAGCACCAGAGCGTCGCGGATAAACTATCCGTTTTCAGGTTGGAATAGCGACCTTTTTTTTTTTTTTCTCTTGAATCAATCCGCACATCCAACCCCCCTCATACAAGGTAACAAACATTAAAGGAGATGCATATTCAGCATGTGGTAAAACATTTCATGGAACAATCATATTATTTGAAACAAATAAGTCTTTGTAATAAAAAAAAAAAAACTTGTTAAAATAGAAATGTGACAATAATCCACATGTTCTCCTCATACTAACAAATACTGTTTTTGCGTGAATGTTTGATGTGATGGGGGTGGGAGGGTGCACACAATTTCACAGGGTTTAGGCATAAAAGGAAAAAAAAAAATCATTACAAGTTTGGATTGGGTTCTGAAACTCACGTTAAAAGCATGGGACTACTTTCAGTGGTAAGAGAGGGCCCTCAACACGTAACAGAGTTTGAGGAATTTCCCTCAGAGCCTTCACTCCATCAAGGCTCTTACAGGGTCTTTAAAAAGACCTCAGCTCAGGAAGTTCTTATGACAGCTTTTTGTTTTAAAGTTTTTTACACTATGTTCTTAATGTTTTTCTTGTTTTTAATGTTCTTTCAGTTTCTGAGTAGCACAAAAGAGGGCCACCACACAGTTATACTAAACAAAACAACACAATGGAGAAACAGGGTGTAACCAAAATAATTTCATATAATGTAAAAGGAATCCTGAATCCAGTTAAAAGATCCAAGATTCTAGGCAAAATGAAAAAAGACAAAGCAGGAATAATACTTTTACAAGAAACCCACCTAACAGATGTGGAACACAATAAACTCAGTAGACAAGGGTTTAAAATGATCTCTTCATCTTCATATAAATCAGGGAGGAGGAGGGGAGTAGCGACATTGATATCAACCAAAATTACATTTGAAAAAAAATCAGAACACAAAGATAAAGAAGGGAGATACAGTTTGGTAACTGGGCGGCTAGAGGGAGAAGATATCACCCTGCTGAATGTGTATGCTCCCCCAGGGGCTAACTGGAAATTTTATAAAAATGTATTCGACCTAATGATAACTAAAGCTCAAGGTTTAGTGATATGTGGTGGGGACTTCAATCTTAGACTGAATCCATACTGGGATGCTTCTGGTAATTCCCCACATCAAAATAACACCCAAAACAGGAAGACTCGGATGCTACTAAAAGAATTGGGAATCTGTGACGTGTGGAGGGAACTCAACCCCAGTGTAAAAGACTATACATTTTACTCAACTCCACATTCATCTTACTCAAGGATTGACTATTTTTTTATGTTTAATAGAGACATTGGAAGAGTAAAAACATGTAAAATAGGACTGATGGATCTCTCCGACCACAGTCCGATCTACATGGACTTAAATATCCAAAAATACACAAATAATACATTTTCTTGGAGGTTAAATTCAAATGTCCTGAAAGGACCATTGAAAGATGAATTGGAATCAGATATTCTCAGATATTTGGAAGATAACGATAATGGAGAAGTATCCCCTTTAATACTGTGGGATGCATGTAAAGCTGTAATAAGAGGAAAGATTATTGCAAAACTGGCAACCCAAAAGAAACTAAGACAAGAAAAACTATCCACATTAGAGTCAGAACTTAGGAACCTAGAAAAAGAACACAAAGGCAACACTCATTCTACTGACTCGCTCAAGATTAAGGAAATTAAAAACCAAATAAATGAGATCTACACAATAGAAATCCAGAAGAAACTTACATTTCTGAAACAAAAATACTATGAAGCAGGCAGTAAATCGGCAAAATTGCTAGCCTATAAATTGAGGAAACATCAAACAGAAAGAGCAATCTACAAAATCAGAGACCCAGTATCAAAGGAAATAAAATTCAGAATTCAGGATATTCTTAAAAACTTCGAGAATTACTATAAGAACTTATACTCCCACAAAAAACATAAAAACGCATCCGAGGCATTCCTAAACACATTAAACCTTCCCCAACTTACGGAGTCACAAAATAAAACACTACTATTGCACTGTCCCTGTCAAATAAACTAATCTACTACTACTACTACATCCTAAAGAATTGGAAAAAGCAATTATGAAACTTAAAGCTAACAAATCCCCAGGAGCTGATGGCTATACAGCAGAGTGGTACAAAACCTTTAAACAGCAACTATCTCCTCTCCTCCTGAAAACATTTAATTATGTCCTCCACACAGGGGAAATCCCCCCCTCCTGGAGAGAAGGGGTCATTGCAGTTATACCTAAACCTGAAAAGGATAAACTAGAGTGCTCCAACTACAGACCAATCAGTGTACTAAATCAGGACTATAAGCTTTTTACCATTATCCTTGCCAAAAGGTTAGAAAATATACTGACAGACCTAATTCATTTAGACCAAACAGGTTTTATAAGACAAAGACAGACACAAGACAACATTCGACGCACTTTACACATAATTCATCATATAAAAAAATATAACTTAAATGCAGTCATATTGGGATTAGATGCTGAAAAAGCATTCGATTCGGTTGACTGGTCTTTTCTATATAGAATCTTATCCAGTTTCAATTTTCATAACAACTTCATTAGAACTGTACAGGCATTATATAAAAAACCAACAGCTAAAATAAGGATTAACGGTAATTTATCATCATCTTTTGAACTGGAAAGAGGATGTCGTCAGGGCTGCCCCCTGTCTCCACTGCTCTTTGCAATCTTCATAGAACCTCTGAGCCAATGGATAAGACAAAACCAAAAAATTCAAGGTATTACACTTGGTCAGAAGGAACATAAAATAGCACTCTTTGCTGATGACATTTTAATATACCTAGGGCAGCCGGACACTTCTTTACCAGAACTAACCTCAGTTTTTTCAGAGTATGGAGATTTATCGGGGTACAAATTAAATATGCATAAAACCCAAGTTTTAACATTCAACTATGACCAAAATCATTATTCACTAAGCAAACTCAAAACTAACTGGGAGTCGGAATCTATGAAATATCTGGGGGTCAATATCCCGAAACAACTCAACAAAATTATATCACTAAACTATGATCCACTGGTGACAAAAATAAAATCTGACCTAGCAAGATGGAATATGATACCATTCTTGGGTACTGCACAAAGAATTGAAGCAGTCAAAATGAATATACTTCCACGTCTTCTATACCTTTTCCAAACAATACCGGTAGAACCTCCCAAAAAAACATGGCAGGAGCTGGACAGAAGGATCTCAAGATTCATATGGCAGGGCAAGAGACCTAGAATCAGATATAGAACCCTACAGCTAAACAAAGACAAAGGTGGGCTCGCGCTGCCAAATATCAGGGACTACTTTAAAGCCGCACAAATTAAAACTTTAGTAGAGATATGTAACCCAGTCTACACTGCACAATGGAAGGAGATCGAATGCCAAATAACAAGTGACATCCCCCTACAGGCGATAATAGGGAACAATGTCTTACCTAAGCTTTTGAATAACACTAACCCGTGGATAGAGACCCCGCTAAAAATTTGGTTTAAGATAGTCAGAGAGAATCAAACTAAAGAGCCCTATCGACTTCTGCAATGGATCGCCTATGATCAGGACTTTACTCCTAATAAAACAGACACCAGATTTAAAAAGTGGAAGGAGAAAGGGCTGATAAAATATTACGATTTTTTTAAAGGGCAAATCTTAAGAAGTTTTGAAGATTTGAAAAAACAAGGCCTAATAAATCAAGACCTTTACAGGTTCTTCCAGCTTAGACACCACATAAACAATATACTTAAAAAGGAGGTTTTGGAAAGGGCCCAGTCAGGTGTTCTGAAGGTCTTCTTAATGGCATATAAAGGGATCCCAGGGATCAGATACATTTCTAAAATATACCAAGGTCTTCAAGACTTAAAAGGAGACAACACATCTTATATAAAAGAGAGATGGGAAAAAGAGGGGAATTTCACTTTACAACTGGAAATATGGGAAAAGCTAAATAAACAGCAATGGAAAAGTACCTCATCCCTGCAGTGGAGAGAATTTGGATGGAAAAACTTGGCAAGATTTTTCAGAACACCTGCACAAAACAAATTTACCCATAAGGGATTGAACTGTTGGCGCTTGTGTGGTGAAAAGACTGCAAATCATTTTCATGTGTTTTGGTCATGCCCAGTTATCCACCAATATTGGACCAAGGTACAGACAATATTGGGGAAAATATTCAAAATTACAGTTCCCTTTTCTTTTGTAACTTTGTATTTGGGTTTACTACCGGACTCACTGGAAAGATGAGGAGAAAAATACTTATTCAATGTTTTAATATTGGCAAGCAAAAAAGCTCTAACTAAAAAATGGATGTTGAAGGACTGTCCTACACCTGAAGATTGGACTAACGTGATCCAAGACATTTACTCGATGGAAAAGTTGACATTCGCACTGAGACAGGACATGGATGTGTTCATGAACTTTTGGCAACCCTGGACCGCATATGTGTCTTCCATTAGATCTAATCTTTGACAAATACCATTTCAATGATGGTTCCACTCTTTGTTCCAACGCTACTCAGATGCTCTTTTATCTTTATTTACTTACTTTTTCTTTTTGTTTGTTTTTTACTGGTTTGTTTGTTTTTTTTTTGTTATTTGTTTCTTGTTTTTTTTTCTCTTTAATTTCACTTTTTCTTTCACTTAAAAAAAAAAAAAAAAAGGGGTGTTGTAAGAATTAATCTTCCAATGTTGTCGGATATCAGAAAATAAGGGAACATGTGATGAAAATGTAAACACTGCATTGCTGTAACGACCTGTATACCCTTTACAAAAACTTAAATAAAAAAAAAAAAAGAATGTGAAAATCACAATGTTAGTTTCAGGTGGAGTGGCGGCATTGTTCCTTTGTGTTTTCACCTATAAAATTAAATGATGAAAGGGTGTATTGTTTTTGCACCTCCTCACATAATGCTTACAACTCCTAATGAAATGGATTTGTTGCAATAAATGTGCAGTGGAGTGTATTTTTAATCATCCCATTTAATTATTATTATTTTATTTTTTTTCTGAGAGGGATTCATTCTCATAGAAAAAGTAGCGGGAGTAATCGAAGAATTGAAATTTCTAGTTCTGTACAAGTGTCCATTGTTCGCTGATCTAAACCAGATGTGTGTCATGTTTTATGTTCCCCATTAAATGCTGCAGCCTGAAAAAAAAAAAAAAAAAAAAAAAATGCTTGAAGAAAGTAAAAAATGTACAAGAATACCTTGAATTTCAGAGTAAAATGACAAAAAAGACAAAATCCTATTTACAGTTTGAAATTTATGAGAAAATTAACAGATACTGTATATGTGATGGGAGGTAATTTGGGAATTTGGAATTCATTTAACCAGTTTGTACTTTATAACAGCAGCTCCACCTTCACTGTTATAAATCGCCTGTTTCACGGGCAGCATGAGACACCAAACGCTGTGTGTGAGTTTGCAACATTTGTTAAAGGAAACACGAACATGACATACAATACACACTTATAAATAAAGAGGGAATACTTGTGCCAGAGGAGAGCGGAGCTCACGACCAGGGGATTAGAACAGCCTGGGGAAAACAGTGGCTGAGGCACTCAGAGACACCGGGGAACAGATACAGTTTCAGCCAGAGCACACCCGAAAACCAGTGGGGCTCATGGCTGAGGGAATTAAGGGAAAAGGACGATTTACCTGGTCGGAGGTCAGCGCGATCTCCTCAACGGCTACGGCCGACAACACACTCAGACTACTGACTATCATCTGAGGACGTCACAGTAGAGCACGACAACGGGGGAAGGTTGTCATGCCCTTAAATACCATTGCTTGATGGATAACAGGTGTGGGTAAATGAGTGGAGAAAGTAAAAGAATCACTAACAGGTGTGCAGCCCACAAACCAGTTTGACAGCCGGAAGCTGCACAACACTGTCAAAATAAAACACAAACCGGAAACCATAATGAAACAACAGCACAACCCCAAAATGTAAACAATACTACAAGTACAAAATGACACAATAACTAGACAGGACAAACAAAGAGACAGAAAAAGACTAAACTTAAACTGAAGACTGGGCACGGCGCTCACCCATGCCCAGGATCATGGCAGTGCTCCCTCGTCAAGGGGTGGACCCCAGACACCCCAGGGCAACATCAAAAAAGACAAAGGACCCCCCCAACAAGAAAAACAACCCGCCCTGGGGGGGGGGGGGACCCCAGCACAGAGGGGCCAAGGCAAAACAAAAAAAACAAAACACTCATGACTCACAACCTGCGCAATTATGGTGACCCAGGCTCGAGGACCCCTAAAAAGAGACTGACAGTTCGGGCAGCCTGCCAGAGTCCCAGGACCACCGGCGCGTGCGGTCAAACACGTCCGGTGGCCGCCCAAACTTCTTGAGTCACCTGCATGGATGGCGTAGTCCATCAGGTGGCCTCCCAGAGTACCCGAGCCACCGGACCACTGAGCACAATGCGCCCCCTCCTGGAGGTGGCAGCTGGAACCCCCACCCCCAGTAGACTGCAGGACCTCCAGCTTGGAGGAGGTGGAATCAGCGCTGTGAAGGGTTGACCTCCAACAAAGACAGCTGGCCAACGATAGAGCCCGATGGTGATGGCAGTTGACCAGTGAAGAGTCCAGATGAGGGGAGAGGCAGCTCAGCGGGGGCCTCTGGTGAGGACGGGGAGTCCACGATGACCTCGGATGAAGGCGTGGCACCTGCGGCGACCTCAGACAAAGGCGTGGCACCCACGGTGGCCTCGGACAGAGGCGTTGCACCCGCGGCGGCCTCGGACAGAGGCACAGCACCCATGGAGGCCTCAGGCTGGGGCACAGCACCCATGGCACCCCTGGACTGGGGTGTAGCACTCACACTGCCCTGGACTGGGGCACAGCATCCATGCTGGCCCCGGACTAGGGCGTAGCACCCTCGGCAGCCCCGGACTGGAGTGTTGCACCCACGGCAGCACCAGACTGGAGCAGAGCACCCACGGTGGCCCCGGACTGGGGCATAGCACCCATAGCAAAAACCCAACCTGCAAGAGAACCAGGCCAAGGAGGCGATCAACCAGTAGGGCGCCAGACGAGGGCAAGGAAGGAGGGCCCACAGTGGTCTCGGACTGAGGCATAACACCCACAGAGGCCCCGGACCAAGGCGTAGCACCCATGGAGGCTCTGGGCTGGGGCGAAGCACCCACGGAGGTCCCGGGCTGGGGCATAGCACCCATGGTGGCATCGTACCCGAGGCGTTGTACCCAAGGTGGCCTCAGGCAGAGGCATAGCACCCGTGGCAGCCTCAGGCAGGGACGTCGCACTCATGGTGGCCTCGGGCAGGGAGGAAGGACCCACAGAGACCTCACCAGAAGAGTCAGACAAAGCACAGACAAACACTGGGTCAGAGTCTCCAGCAGCAGTGGAATCCAGCGAGGAGAGCACAAGCGCAGCGGACGGCTGCACTTGGCCTTCCCCACGAAGAGCCAGGCAAGATCTCTTTAAGACAGATAGAGTGAAAACAAAAAAGAGAACTTGCCAGAGCTCGAGCTCCACTGCCGTCCAGGACTGCGGCGATCCAGGCTGGGACGTCTCGGCTCTCTCCGTCTGGGCGTCCACTCCCAACACATCCACCTCAGGAAAAGGAGAGGGAAAAAACACTGGAGAAGAATCACAAGCAGCAGTGGAGCCCAGTGAGGAGAGCTCAGGAGCAGAGAACATCTGCAACTGACTCTCCCCACCCTGAGCCAGACAAGAATTCTCTGAATCTGCAGGTGATAACACAGAACAGAGCACTTGCCTGGACTCAAGCTCCACCACCGTCCAGGACTCCGGCGACTCTGCTGCATCGACCCCGGCAGCAAGCATGATGGTGGGTGCAGCCAATAGGCCTCCAGGTGTGGTGACTAGCGGTGGTGGATCTCCCAGCAGGGTGGCTAACACTGGAGGTTGCCTCACCGACGGCGCTGGCTCCCGTGCCGCTGAACCCAGGGGACACTCATCTGTCGGCTCAGGATTCAGAGCACAGGTGGCGCTTTCCTCATGTCCCGGACGTGGCCACAGGGCTGGAGCAGGAACTCCCAGGACTGCAGGTTCCTCCATCATCTGGCAGCTCCTTCCCAGGACCGGTGGTTAGTTAGTTAGTTAGTTAGTAATCGGAGGCCAGAGAGGAAAACACGGGAGAAGAAGGCGAGGGTGAGACAACAGCAGCAGATGATGAGGACTCAGCTAAATTTGGCTGCTGTCGCTGAGCCTCATCACCAGGAATAAGGCAAGGTATCTCATTATAATGGGAAAAAAAGAATGAAAACCCACTTGCCCTATTTCCTGGGGCATGATGGTTCCTGCTGCTGAAGTGGGACCAGATGATGCTCCTCTGGCAACTGCTGAAGTCACCTGGGAAGGAGGCGGAGGCTCGGGCTTCTGGCGAGGGAGGCAGGATGCTGGAGGTCGGGGCCGCTCCTTGTAGACCCTGGCCCTTGGCGCTGATGATTGAAGGTCTCCAACCAGGCTGTGAGGGTCTGTCCGGAGGACGGAGATGGTGTAAAGCAGGCCCACGTACCTGGGGTAGCAGCCCAACCCTGGATGCGCCTCCACAATAGCCGCCGCCCCCTCCACATTCCTACGAACCTCCTTCAGCGAGCGGAAGGCGAGCGCTGCATCAACAAAGCCCTGGGCAAAGTCCGCCGCCCACAGTTCATCTGTAGTGAGACCACCGGCTACCAATTGGCCTTGGTTAGCGGGGCCCCGACACACTGGTGACATAATAAAGGCGCATGTAAAAAACAAAAAGGAAAAAAATGATTGCAGGGAAAGAAAAACGCAAACCCACAGAGACTGGTGTCACACTGGTCATGCCCTTCTATCATAAATTGCTCATTTCATGGGTAGCATGAGACACCAAACGCCATCTGTGAGTTTGCAACATTTATTAAAAGAAACACGAACATGGCATACAATACACACTTATAAATAAAGAGGGAATACTCGTGCCAGAGGAGAGCGGAGCTCATGACCAGGGGGAGCAGAACAGCCCGGGACAAACAGCGGATGAGGTGCTTGGAAACGTTGGGGGACAGAGACTGTTTCAGCCGGAGCACACCTGAAAAGCAGCATGGCTCACGGCTGAGGGAATTAAGGGAAAAGGACAATTTACCTGGTCGGAGCTCAACGCAATCTCCTCAACGGCTACGGCCGACAACACACTCAGACTACTGACTATCATCTGAGGACGTCACAGTAGGGCACGACAACGGGGGAAGGTTGTCATGCCCTTAAATACCATCCCTTGATGGATAACAGGTGTGGATACATGAGTGGAGAAAGTAACAGAATCACTAACAGGTGTGCAGCCCGCGAACCAGTTTGACAGCCGGAAGCTGCACAACACTGTCAAAATAAAACACAAACCGATAACCAGAATGAAACAACAACAGTACAACCCCAAAATGTAAACAATACTACAAGTACAAAAAACTAGACAGGACAAACAAAGAAACAAAGAGACAGAAAAAGACTAAACTTAAACTGAAGACTGGGCATGGCGCCCACACATGCCCAGGATCATGACATTCATTTATGGTTCAAGTAGGTGTTGTGCCTCCAAGCAGATTTTTTTTGGCCAAAAAAGCTCCAAATGGCTCTTGCAGAAGGAGAGGTTGCTGACCTCTGCATTTCAACTTTCAGATTTAAATTTTAATTAAATTGTGAGTAAACTGTATGTTTTAATATATATTTTTCACCCAAATATCAGACTGTCCCTCTGAAAATAAACCCGGGTTGTTCCCTGCTTCTTAGGCGTGATCTTGGAATCATCTGGAGACCTCGGCAGCGGAGACTCGCTGTTCACTGATGATGATGAAGATTCATTCGTCCTCAATGACCAGGCGGGCATGGACGACGACGACGACGAAGACGAGGACGACGATGACGACAACGATGAATACCTGTCCTAATTTTTGAAAAGAAAAGAGGAAAAAGGAACTGTTTGTTTGGTCAAACTGCACGTTTCTAGGTGACTCCCCAGGCAGATACTTAATCGTACTAACAGCCTACGGACTACTCTCTGTGTAATGTTTGTTCATAAGTTTAAAAAAATAAGAAAAAAAAACAATATTCCTGGCAAGTGTTTATGATTTCTCTTCCTGTTTAAGTATAAAATATGAGTGTTTAATGGCACTTGTTCACTTGTGTGTCAGCCAAGCAGAGAATAATAATGAGGACTTTTCAACAGCCAGTCCGTCAGTTTGGATTGGGTCACGTGTGCAAAGACTTTCCCTGTCATTGGACAGTCCTCGTCCTCCAGTGTGTCCCGTCTTTGTGAAGCACTCCAACGCCCGAGCGTGTTGATGATGCCCGAGGCGTGATGTTTAAAGAGATTCCTCTCCTCCTTCGTTCCTCCACCCCCACCCCCAATCCCTGTCAAATGTTCCCGTGTATAGGTGGGGTGTTGATGATGTAGATAAGAGATTATTGCACTCTTTAGGTTTCTTTTGATCTTGATTTTTGGTAACTGTGACTGTAACTGTGTGGAAAAACAAGATAAGAGTTAGACATGCTTCATTAGGAGAATTAAGAAGAAAGAAGAAGAAATCACGTGTGTTGGATAACAATCAAAGCCGACATGCTAGCCGTTTTCACCGAAACACAAATCAAGTCAAATCATCTAAAAGACTCGACTACAAGAAAGACAGATTACTATTTGGCCGGTGGTGTTGTCGGTCGTGGATTATGGTTATCTATTTTTCTGATCTGTCATTTGATGAATAGCGAAGATGAAACAGATTTGTCTTGGCATGTCCAATTCTGCCTGATTTTTTTTTTCAATTATTTTTTTTTTTGCCCTTGGAACCAGAGGCTAAACCTTTAAGGAACTCTAAAGCTTGTGGTTAAGTGAAATCCCCCGAGCATGTACAGATCAAACACTGGCATAGTTTATAAATGGCTTGAGCCACAAATCTGTTTGATTAGAAAAAAAAAAAAAATGCTTAGCGAGCTCAAAGAAAAACCTTATCAGAGTTTAGAAGGAAATATGCCGTTGATGTTTTTACATTTTCAGACACGTTAGATTTGAGCACAGTGTGACTAAACAAATATCTTGCACAGTGATAAAACCGCAGAGCCATGTAGACTTGAGGGAATTACAGGGCAGAGGTGTGCCTTTTATTGGTGGGGCTACTGGGAGAAGCATGCTTAACTGTACTGACTTAAACTTGTCATTACACTGCATAAGAGTGGCTTTACTGCTAAGCCTGCATTCTACTTGGACTTTGTGTTATTGGGTCTCTCTTATGGTGGTGTTACTTAGGCCATACTTCCAACTTTTGATTTGTTACGTACTGTAGGATATCTAGAATGTAGAGAAGCACAGAGATGCTCAGCAGCTAAGGCTTACAAACACTTAGATTCTGCAGGATTTGAAAACATTTTATATGTTATACACTGGCTATAGGAAGCTTTGGTTTAGACAGCTTTATATATACAGTATATAAAAGAAGAAGATGCTCATCTTACAGTGTTTGCTCTCATTTTGTTTCACAAAGCTTGATTTGTACTCAGTTTATTCTGAACTACTTACAGTGCGTGTATCTGTCAGGGTTAAACACTGGATCTGATCCCAGGTGTGTGTACATTCTAAAGAAGTGCAGACCTCGATCAGCTGAGCTGTTGTGTTCTTTGTCAACAGTTAAACTGCCACTGGGCTTCATCTCGAATCAAATATCTGTTGAAATTCCATGTTAGCACCTCAGAAGTGCCATGTAATTGCTCTCCCCCCCCCCTCCCCCTTTCATCCCTTTATTTTTCCCTTTATCTGTTTGGGGTTTTTAACATGGAATTTCAGTGCACTTTCTGATCTGGAAATCATTTCTGTCTTAAAGCGTGCCGTTTTGTGAGTGTGATGACATGCAAATCGTTATGACGACCTCAGACACTGTAGCCACGCTCAGCCAGTCACACACTGTCATCACAGCTCCGATAATGTTTAAAGGTAATGATACAGATGCATTTTTTTACGGTGTATGTATGATTTGCTGAAATAAAAGCTATATTGACCAGTGCTTGTGTCATCAGAGGTGTCACAGACGTGAAAACCCTCGTTTCTGTTCTCTATTTTCTGTTCTTCTATGTGGGAGGAGAGGGAGAAGTTACCGAGTTTTGCTTTCTATAATTTGTTTTTTTTTAATTTCATGACACCAAAGGAACTGAAAAAACAGTCCATCACATGTCCCATGTGGGCCTCACTATAGGTTACATGTTGGTCTCATCTGTGTTTGCCCACACGGACCTCTCCTAGGACACCACTGTGACTTGTAACAGAGTCGATAAAAGCGTTCCTGCTTGGCTTGCCAAGTGGGTCGACCCCCTTGGCGACACAGGTAGAGTGCTGGACTCTGGAGCCGGAGGTTGTGGGTTCGAGCCCCTGGTCGGACGTCGTCAGTTGGGGCTTAACTGCCTGTCCACTTGGCTACAGACTGAAACTTGGTCGCCCGCTTTAAACCCATATAGGGCCCAGCTGGTGTTAAAGCGGGTAAACAGATTACCTGGTTGCCTGTGCCACAGGTAAAGCCCATGTGGGCAAACACAGATGGGCCCAACATGGAGCGTGCTGACCAACCCACATGGGACCCCTAAGACAGCCCAGATTTAGCCTGTAATGGGGCCCACATGGACATGCTGGCTGGCAGGCATGTGTACAGATAAACCCCAGTTGGTGCTCGAGCACCTGCCCCTTTGCCATCTGAAGTGTCTTTCCGGAGAGCTTTTTTTTTTTTGTAAGGTATTATAGATTTAAATTTTCCACCACAGACACACCAGTCGCAGATCAAATGTGTTTTAAGGTCTGATAACTATGTTTTGTGACCTACCTTCATAGCAAGTACATTAAAATTTGCTTTACTGTATGTAACTTTACTTTTTTCAGTCTTTAGGAGTGCCCCTTTTTTTCCATTGAGCACCTGCCCCCCCAAAAAATATCTGTGCACGTCACTGCTGGCTGGGTGCTGTCACCTATTTAAAGTGTAAAAGAATGCACAGCACCAGGAGTCCCAAACTCCGCTTGTTTGTCGCCAGTGAGTTTAGTGTGCACGAACATTGCTGCATTATGTTGGAGGGAGTGACAGGTGAATATTTTATGATTCACATTACACCCCCGCCACACACACACACACACACATGCACACAGCATGGTAAAGTCAGCGTGAACGTATGTGCATTTAAACAGCCATTCATTTAGGGAAAGTACATTTTTGCTGTGGGAAGAGAGTGTGAGTGTGTTCTGCTGAATGTTGCTCAGTGTGACCAAGCTGCAGAAACTCGCACGATGGGTGTGTTGACGGCCTGTCAGCAGCTTCAGATTGGGAAGTCACTGTGTAAATATTAAATGGACATGTTCACACACTTTCATGTGCTGACCATAGAAATGTGGGGCGATACCATCTCTGTGGCTCATTTCCACACTGAGCCTTTTAGTAGGAAACAGTCCGACAATAAAAAGTGATCTGCTTGTGTGTGCTGGTGGGGGGACCGCAAACTGCAGGAAGCTCTTTTGACGTACAGAAATCTGGTTTCTTAGAGTGATATGTCTTTTTTAATGACTTTCCGTAACTTGGGATTAATGATCAGGTGTTGGTAATCACCTGTAGGTTTGTGTCAGTTTTGCACTGAAACAGCTAAGTCAGTCTTTTTCTTTATTTGGTACAGGCCTCATCATCTCAGCCTAGGGGTGTTGCAGTATTGTAATACTGACAACAACATAATATAAATTAAGAAGATAACTGAATTACATGTCAGGTTTTCACAATCCAGTTAAGAGTAGCTGCTCTTTTTATGCAGTTTGTTACAGTTATGAGTTTCAAACGAGTTCTGCCGGGGAAGCTGACAAATCTTCCTTAGATGCAGAGCACAACTCCAATAGGACCCAAGGCAGGCGGTCAATCCAATCTGCATCCGTTTGCGAGGCTCTGAGCACTACTTTAAGCGACTGTGAAAATGCTCGCACAAACCGTTAGCCTGTGGGTTGTACGCGATGGTGCGGGTGGATGTTGACCCGCAAGCTGTCGGCCATCACAGACCAAAGTTCTGAAACAAATTGCAGACCCCCGTCGGAAGTGATGTCCGACAGGGATCCGAACTGTGTGACCCAAGTTGACGAAAACGCGCGGGCTACCTCGGCCGACGTGGTGGAACCCAGCGGAACCACCTCTGGCCAATGCGTAGTGCGGTCCACGATTGTTAAAAGGTGTGTGAACCCCTGCGATGGCGGAAGGGGACCCATTAAGTCCACATGTACGTGGTCGAACCTCCTGGCCGGAATTTGAAAAGGCTCGAGGGGAGCTTTCGTGTGCTTGTGCACCTTAGCCCGTTGACAGGCAGCGCACACTGCAGCCCATTCTTTCACATCCCTGTGTAAGTGAGGCCAAACAAATTTGGACCTCACTAGTTTAACTGAGGCTCGCACACTGGGATGTGAAAGGGAGTGGATGGACTCGAAAACGTGGCAGAGCCAGGAGCTCGGAACCACGGGGCAGGTGCAGCCGGTGGAGATGTCGCAGAGCAATGGGAGGCACCCTTCTTGTACCACCCTGCTCTCAAGTTTTAATCCGGTAGCTGCGGACTGGAGTGTGCAAATGTTTGCATCCCTGGTTTGGTCGGCGGCCATTGCGGAAAAAACAATGCCCATGTATACCGGAGAGACCAGCGCGCGTGACAAGCAGTCTGCCACAACATTCAGTTTACCAGCTACATGTTGGATGTCGGTCGTGAACTCCAAAATTGTGGCCAAGTGCCATTGTTGCCGAGCTGACCACAGTTCCGAGACTTTGGACATCGCATAGGTCAGTGGTTTATGATCGACAAACACAGTAAACTCGCGACCCTCGAACCAGAACTGAAAGTGACACGTAGCAAGGTGGAGAGCAAACAACTCTCTGTCGAAAGTGCTATACTTAACGCTCATTGTCGCGCAAAGTACGGCTGAAAAAGGCGAGGGGCTGCCATGAACCGAAGATGTACTGCTCCACTACAGCTCCTACCGCGACGTCAGATGCGTCCGTGGTGAGCGCTAGCCATGCTGACAGGGCTGGGTGGGCCAGCAAAGCTGTTTTAGCGAGCGTCGTTTTGGCATCTGTGAATGCCTGGATCCGTCCAGGGTTTCAGTCGATGCTATCCGTGGGCTTCTTTTCCTTGAGTGCGCCGTAGAGCAGCTGCAGCAGCTGGGCTGCGCGGGGGAGGAAACGGTTGTAAAAATTGATCATCCCCAAATTTCCTGCAGTGCCCTCACAGTCTGTGGATGTGGAAAATCTGACACTGCGCCCACTTTATCCGGCAGTGGGATCGTGCCATCTGGCGAGATGCGGTGGCCCAAAAAGTCAATTACCGGCAGCCTGAACTGACACTTCGCTGGGTTAACAATCAGCCCATGCGCTTCCAAACATTGGAAAGCTTGTTTTCTTGCCACCAAACTGTCATCCAAGTAGACGAAAACAAACGGCAAATCACGAAGCACCGTTTCCATCATCCTTTGTAAAGTTTGTGCTGCGCCCTTTAACCCGAACGGCATGAGCAAAAACTTGAAAAGACCAAAGGGAGTTGTTACTGCTGTTTTGGGTACATCCTCTGCGCGCACTGGGACCTGGTGGTAACCACGGACCAGATCTACTTTTGAAAAAATGTGCGTCCCGGCCAGGTACACGGAAAAATCCTGATGTGCGGGATGGGGTAACGATCGTGTTCCATGGCATTGTTTAAACGTCGGAAATTGCCGCACGGCTGCCACGACCCATTGGACTTGGGCACCATGTGCAGCGGGGATGCCCAAGGGGTGTTGGAGCACCTAACGATGCCTAAGCATTCTAAGTTAGTAAACTCCTCGCGCGCGATGGCTAGTTTAACCGCATCCAGGCAGTGAGGGTGCACAAACACGGGCGGACCTTTCGTGGTGATAAAATGCTTGACCCCATGCTTGGTTACTGTAGAGGAAAAAGTGGGCACCGTGAGTGCTGGGAACTCGGAAAGCAAATGCTGGTATTTACCCCCTGGAGCTAGAATATTTGCATGTGTTGGTGGCCCAACTCCCCGAGTTATGCAGGGCAAGGAGGAAAAAGATACAGCGTCCACTAAACGCCTGTTGGCAACATCAACAAGTAGTCCATGAGCACACAGAAAATCAGCACCTAAGATGGGGACTGAACATGCAGCTTCCACAAAGTCCCACTGGTAATTGCGTCTATGTAAACATACAGTCACCGTCCTTTCTCCAAACGTCCTGATGCGGGATCTGTTTGCAGCCGTTAAAGACGGCCCACAGCCTTCTGCCAGCCTGTCTATGCTGACTGGCAAAATGAGGCTCTTCTGGGAGCCAGCGTCTACCAGAAAACGTCTCGCTGAAGGTGTCTCCGTGGTGAAAAGCAACTTTTCCCTGTTGTCAGCGGTTGCAGCTGCTACTGACCGCTGGCTGC
Organism: Pholidichthys leucotaenia; assembly: GCA_020510985.1. Classification (NCBI taxonomy): domain Eukaryota; kingdom Metazoa; phylum Chordata; class Actinopteri; order Cichliformes; family Pholidichthyidae; genus Pholidichthys; species Pholidichthys leucotaenia. The sequence goes on along the minus strand of CM035848.1, from coordinate 173,630,545 downwards.
CCCATTTCCCGGCTTCTTGAAGTGGCACGGTGGCAAACAACGTTGCGCTTCCTTGCCAAAACGATGGTGATAAAAAGTGTCCCCGTGCGGCGGATGATAAAATAAGGCAGCGATGCTGAGGTTTTAAGCAGGTTTTATTAATCATACCGCCGTCACGAGCTCCTCTCCTGGCGCCGTGCGTGTGCGCCGGGAGCGAGCCCATGGCTCTCAGAGAAGGAGAGGAGGACACAAAGTCTGTGTCCTGCAGCAGCAGTTGCAGAGTGAGAATGAGAGGTTGAGCATGGATTTCAGTCAGCTTATATACCAGTTACAAACAATGCATGAAAGGCATTCACAGCAGGGAGTATGGCATTTGCATTTGAGAGGCACAGACAGGATGCATGAACACAATGCATGGATGGCACATTAACCTCACAGCAGTGAAATGCATAAATGGCAGATTAGATCACAGCATGCAGCGGAAAAAACCCAGGAGTAGCGAGCTGTCTGTCCCTGTGTGTTGTGGGGGTTTTCCCAAACCGCCACACCCGTCCTGTTTCTCCGGGTGGCTGTCCCGGTTGCCTGCATGACAAATTCCCTGGTTGCTCACACCTTTCCAGAAGGAGGAATGAGTCACATGCTACCAGGCTATTTTGGCCATGTGCCAAGAAAACCAGGACTTCTTTGACAGACTAATCATGCAGGCTGAAACATGGGTCCATCACTATGATCCTGGAACTAAAGCCCAGTCAAAGCAGGTGTAAACTGTAGTTTCCCAGTTTGGGATCAATAAAGTACATCTATCTATCTAAGCAAAGGAAGCATTATGACTCACCATCTCCAAACAAGGTACTTGTGGACAAGGACATACTAATGGTCATTTGGGATCACCATGGAGTACTGATGATGGATTTCCTAGGAATGAAACCCTATGAAACCCTTCCGCACCGCATTCACTCTCCTGACCTCGCACCGTCTGACTTCCAACTCTTTCCAACCATGAAGCAATTTTTGAAGGACAATGAAACATTGACTTCCAAAGTCACGTCGTGGCTTCTGACGCAACCTGCAGACTTCTAGAGGCGAGGTCTCCACAGCTGCATAAAGTGATGGGAGAAGTGTGTGATCCTTGGTGGTACCTATGTAGAGAAAGACTCATAACTGCCAAGTTTCCTTCACTCAGTCCATGGGAAATCTTTAATGAACAGGCTTTGTATTCTGTTTTATTGACTTTCATTCCTCCACTTTGTAATGTGTCATTGCAGTTTTAATGTTTGTTTGTTTTTTAAGAATTGGGAAAAAAGCTAATAATTATGCATAATTTAAAATGTTTAAAATAACAACCCTCGCTTAAAGAGATTGTTTTTTCTTTTGTTTTCATCAATTCCATCTGTAATGTCAGGGAGACAAAGAAATATGCATTAGAAAAAAACAGCAATAGAACTGAAATAACTTAAATAGTCCAGTATTTAAAAGTTTAAAAGCAATATTTCTATTGACAGTAGTACATCATTGTTCAGAAAATGGTGAAAAGTGTGGCAATCATAGAGTCTGTTGGATAAATAAATTCCAGTCACGAGTGCTTAAGTATTCTGTGTATTTATACACTGAAAAAACATGTTTCAGCAAAGCCCAAATGAACATCACCATGCCTTCTCCTCTTCTACTCATTGGGAGAGCTTCCAGGAATGGCTTCAAGTATTACAGGAATCAGTTGGGGGTGACTCATCAGCATCCATCGAGCTGTTTTCCTCTGGATTCCTGTGTTTATGGAGGTGGACAGCAGTGCAGAGAGAGCTTTCCCATCAATGACTTCTTACTGCTTAGTGGTTTGATTGTTGGCTGTTCAGCACAGGACTGGATGGGATGAGCCACTAATCTATACATCAATAAACCGAGGAAGCACTCATGCAGAAACGGCCTCATGCCAGGGCGCCCAGCTTCTACACTCCTCACAAAGTGTCTACGTGCAATCAAAACTCACCAGCTACTATGGTTCCATGTCCTAAATCAGATTAGTAAGTGATAAAATGTAAGAAAAGATAAGCCAGAATGGGAATAATTTTTTTCTTTCATTATTTTTAATGGACATCATCCCACCAGAAGTAATTTGCTACCCTCAGGTGGTTACAGTGGGGCTACACACATTCTTTATGTCCTTGTTTCAGTTTGATGGTATTGCATATTTTATGGACAGGAAATAAGACAAGAGGATACGACCTTTTTATTTACTATCTAATGAAAATTAATGAATTTAAACAGCACTTCTAAATATAAAACCAAATGACCCGTTTTTGTTCATTCATAAACCAATGTTTGCCTTTAAAAAATGAAATTAAAGTGGTCTGAATTGCCTTGCACACAGTGAACATTACTCTTCCCAACAGACCTCAAGGTCACAAAAAAAATGACACACTGATGTCCTTTAGTAAATCCTGGTTTACTACATTTTACTGTTTCATGTATAATGTCATTATGTGCGACAATTCACAACTGCACCAAATCCTTATTCTAAGGGTGCGTTCACACCTTTAGCCAACTCTAGCTTGTTTGCTCCCTTCATGCAGTTTGTCTTGTACATTGTGAACACAGTAATTGCACTCAGGGGAAAAAAGAAAGACCAGAGCTTCCAAAATGAGGCGGTCCCTGTCCCAATCATCTGGTGTATTCTGGTGCAGTCATCTTGATAGTGAAGCATATGAACCATCATGTGATTTAAGGGCACTGGATTATGCTTAGATTTTAATTTCTTTCATCTGTACACCCAGAGAAGCTGTAGGATGAAGCAACTACGTATATACAACACAAACAAAATTTATGCACTCTTTAGCTAAAGACTCAAAGAGCTGCTGGACACAACTTTGTGCTAGATAGACTCAAAAAGGGGTGCTCTGGTAAAGAAAACAACACTTCCTGTATTTACTTTTTTCATTCATGTGGCAGAAACATTTGACCACTAAGCAGAGGTTCTCACATGGAGATTAAGTATCCCGGGGTCTTATTCACGAGTGAGGGGAGAATGGAGCGAGAGATTGACAGACAGATCGGAGCAGCCTCTGCAGTGATGCGGACGTTGTACCGGTCTGTTGTGGTGAAGAGGGAGCTAAGCGCTAAGGCAAAGCTGTCCATTTACCGGTCAATCTACGTTCCTACTCTCACCTATGGTCATGAGCTTTGGGTAATGACTGAAAGAACGAAATCGTGGATACAAGCGGCTGAAATGAGCTTTCTCCGTAGGATTGCTGGACTCACCCTCAGAGATACGGTGAGGAGCTCAGTCATCTGGGAGAGGCTCAGAGTAGAACCGCTGCTCCTCCACATTGAAAGGAGTCAGTTGAGATGGTATGGGCATCTGATCAGGATGCCTCCTGGACGCCTCCCACTTGAGGTGTTTTGGACACATCCCTCTGGGAGGAGACCCTGGGGCAGACCCAGGACTCTCTGGAGAGAATATGTCTCCCAGCTGGTCTGGGAACACCTTGAAGAGCTGGAGCAGGTGGCTGGGGAGAGGGAAGTCTGGGCTTCTCTGCTTGAACTGCTGCCTCTGCGACCCGGACCTCCAGAAAAGCGGTAGAAGATGGATGGATGGATGTATGGATGGTCCTCACATGGTTTACAGCAGCAGATTTTGGTATACTGGGTTTTTGCTACAACTTTACAAACTCATCAAATGATTTGGACCAGAGCAAATGCACTAAGGTGTGAAAGTACCCTACGTGAATGATTGAACATTAAAGGCACTGTATGGTATGTTTGAAAATTCAGATTTTAATAGCACCCTCAGGCCACAAAGTGAAGTGCAGCCCCTTTCACTCCTGAGAGGAACCGAGAGTCTGAGTCCTCTAAATTTAATGACCATGCAGTCAGTTTCCAAACCCTCCAGGCAGAAACTCAAATTTTCTTTTTTAGTGACATATATATGAAGACCTCACCTGTATCAGTGTACAGTAGCTGTAAACAGCAAAACAAGTGTATACCATGACTAAGAAATACATGAAATAAAAACAATAAAACTTTGTTTATTAAAGTACAAAAATGTAATCAGTAATAAACATTTTTCATTGAACATAACAGTTAGCGCTCTGTTTTATAACATACATTGAACCATTCAAATATACATTTATATGTGTGGAAACTGCAAACCAAACATGTTAAACCATGTTAAATGTTTTAAGACATTTCAATAGAGAAAAGAAAGCTCCAGTGTTCAAGCAAAAGAAAAGCAATGCAGTCTTATTAAAAACAACAACAAAAAAACTGAATCAAAGGAGCTTTCCTGATTCATTACCGTCAGTGTCAAACATTTCATTTGCAATCATATGAAAACAAACAGTCAGACCTATTAACTCATTTAGCTAAAGCTGCATAAAAGCTCTGTACACAGTGCAGTTATCTCGCTGATGTCCCTGCAGGGTGAAGCTGGTAGCCTCTGAGGTGCGATTCACACAGTTAAGCTACAGTCCCAACGCCACGTGCCTGCAAAATTAAAAATGAAAATATATATGACCCATTTCGCCATCATGAACTACAAACTACAGCAGCGGTTTTCTGGTAAGTCTCCTGGATCTGCATTAGGGTGGCACAGATATGTAGACACAGGCCCGGCCAGCAGGAAGTTTTCCTTTGAACCAGGTTACACCACAACTGCAGGAATACAGAGATTTATAAACTCACCATCGGCTTCATCTCCCGTGTGTCTCCATCGTCTGACTTGTACATTTTCTTACTGTTTTCAACATATTCCTGGGAGGGAAAAAAGAGCGGAGAAGGTTCAAGAAGGGAAAAAAAAAAAAAAAAAATCACAACTTTGAAGACAGTCAAAGAACATCAGGGCTCGAGGCCAGATTTTCTAAGTACAAAAAAAAGAGTCAAAGAGATCAAAGAGAAATCAAAGGTGTTCTGCTGAATTTTAATCTGTACACACACACACACGCGCGCGCGCGCGCACGCACGCATCTCTCTCTCTGTGTGTGTGTGTGTGTGTGTGTGTGTGTATTTTATGAAAAACTGATTTTACTCAAGAATAACCTCAGCAAAAAACTAAAAAAAAAATAATGTGACTGACGGGTCATTATCTTACATTATTTGTCACAAATGGCTTCAGGAAAAAGAAGATCAGTTACCAACGTGAGATTACACTAACAAATGGCTAGGCTTAGCTAAAACCTCTTTCAGGCATATATCCCCATTGACAACAGTCAAATGTGCAAAGCAAATATCTGAATACCAAGGTTGAAAAACCAAATACAAGGGAACTAATAGCCCCCTTTGTGGATTGCCAAATTATCGTGGTGGAGGGGTGTGTGTACCCTTATGATCCCAGGAGCTATGTCGTTGGAGGCAACTTGCCCCTGGTAAGGTCTCCCAAGACACACTGGTCCTGGATGAAGAGTCAGACCAAGAGCAGTCCAGTGGATCCCCATGAAAGAATCAGCAACAACAAGGATCCCGTGTACTCCACTTGGCATGTCGTTACCAGGGCCTCACCCTGGAGCCAGGGTGGGGTGAGAGGCTCCATGGCAAGAGCCTGGTAAGTGTGTTTCTTCTGAGGTGAGCCACATGGGTCCACCCTCCAGCGGGCTCACAACCTGCAGGAAGGATCGTGGGGATCATGGTGGTATATTGGGCGGGAAGTCTAGGTATATCTGCTTGGACTGTTCCCCTGTGGCTAGAGGATGGATGGATGGACTAATAATATCTGGTTAATCAAATATTTGGGTACAGCTCTATCAGCCATGGATAAAAACTTACCCCTTAACATTTTCCCACGCCACTGGTGCTGGGGCGAAAGCATAAGCTCATCTTTGGACTGCTAAAAATCAGTCTGAACAGGAGCCGAAGTTTGATGCCTTCAGTTGACTGTGATTTCCTCCGGTTCAGTTTGGGTATAGAGTTATGTAGTATTAAGACCACTATATTAGCAATCTATGAATGAATGTTACCACTTTATAGACTGATGAAGCCAACAATGTTGCCCATTTTGTGTCTGAAATTAGCTTTTTATATGTAATCTAACAGTAACTTGCATCGACTGTCTACTCAGACAACTCAGTACAGAGGACACTGCGTATGTCCTTCAGTCATTTCTCTTTTGAATCACCCCCCAAAAACTATATGTTAGCCAAAACTCAAATGATAAAATATACGCAGATCTCACCATTAAAGTCTTGTCCATGTAGTACTCACGCCCAGGACTTCCATCATTATACTTTGTGTCCACAGCAAAGCAGAGGAAGAGGACGTCAACCACGTTCTCAAACACGGAAAGGAAGCAATGGGCCACCAGGAAAGCAAAGAGGCAGACGATGAGGAGAGGCAGCACCCACACAGTGTACTCCCTCTGGTAGTTCAGAGCCAGAACACCAGCAAAGGCTGTACAGGCCACTACAAGAATCTGAAGACAGACACAAACGGCGGTTTAAAAAAAACAATGAAACCACACAAGTGTGGTAAGACAGCTGTAAAATATATACTGGTGAGCTTGTAACAATTTATTGTATCATTGCAGGAGTTTGTGTTTCCATGCGTTACCTTTCCCAAGAAGAGGACAAAGTCGCCAACAGTGTTAATGGCGGCCACTCTGAGGGCATTTTCCACCAGGATGACAAAAGCCTCACGGGCCGAGGTGCAGAAACTGGTGCTGTTGATGGCTGTAGCTATGTAGGCGTTCTAAAACAATTGGACAAGGACACTTTAAATGCTTCTGATTGTGTCTACATTGTACATACTTTACAGGCATGCCGGTACTTACTTGATTTAAGTACTGTAAGCACTTCTCGAGACACCACAAACAGCAGACACAGGCTTTCAGCATGCAACGGGCACAGGCATTTTCCTGTTTAATATTAAAAAAAAAAGAATATGGATATCAGCAACTATTAGGAAAAAGCTAACAGTGGCAGTTTACTGACTGATATGTCGATAACAGATCTTTAACATTTGCCCACCCTTCCTCTGAGCTGACTGTGGATGTATGTGAGGATGAGGCGTGGGATCTTGACGAGCGTGATGATGAAGGAGCCTTTGGCTATAGTACCCAGGTGGTAACGGACTGTACGTGCCATCGATGTAAGGATGGGCGTTGCTGGCAGCTGGGACTTATTCCTTCAGGTTAATGCACAAAAGAAGAGTGCATAATTAGGAAATATATGTTCTAACACACTGCAGTGAAACATTCCATGTGCAAAAATACAAATTATTAACCACTGCCATTGAAAACTTGTTCAGGAATTTTGACATTTTCAGGTGAGGATGGTAAATGATCAAGAAGCAGCTGATTAGATTTTTGGAGGATCTGAATCACTGTCAGTCTCCAAATTTTTTGCTTTAAAGATTCCAGTGGCTTGAATTGTGAAATATTTTCATGGTCAACACCAGATGGCGCTGTCGGCTCAAACGCTAAAAGACTTGGTAACAGTAGCAGCAGTACTATTAATCATCTTGATTTATATAACACATTGCACACCATCAAAATAAGCTCAAGGTGCTTTACATAAAGAAATAATACAATATCAATAATAGCAATCAATAATCAACTACAAATATCTGTCTCATTATACTTTTTCCAACTCATTAGTGGCAAAATTAACAAGCCAGCATTTCATGTCTTCACTGAATGGTTTGGTACATAATTAGTGTGGCGATCAGAGAGATAAAAAGTCCCTGAACCATCTTGTGCATTACAAACAAACAGTTAGGAGAACTTAAACTATAAGTTAGTAAATGAATTGCCTTGGCACTTGGCAGTGCTGTGTAGTTTTCTATAGGCCTGCTTTTGTACCTTGTGAAGTAGTAGGTGACCACAGCTCCAGCGATGGTCATCTGCTGGAAGGCAAGAATGAACTCACTGATCCAGATGAGCCCCACAGCATGGTACCACACCAGGAACTGAAGAGGTCCTTCCATTTTATATTCAACCACGCCTGTGGAGTTGTTCTTTACTGGCGTTCCTGTCAGGAAATGCACACACAAGCACCTTACCCCAGTTGTCTGCCTTTGACTGTTAAAAACTTTGTAAACTCGGCTTTTAAAGGTGCTGCTGCTAACATCGTCAGTACTATCCACTTGACTTGATCACTTTACACAACTACAGCATGTAATGTCATACCTGAGGCACAAAATAAACTGACTGCCAGTGTTCATTTACTCAGGGGAAAGCTTTACGTTTCAGCCTGTGTTTGTGTGTGTGTGTTAACAATATAACTCAGTAAATAATTTACTGCTAAATTTATACATTCTACTCATTGTTCTTTTTGGATTTGAATGTGTAAACTGGGCATCCACACTCTGCAGAACAACTGAAACCTTCCAAAACCACACTGAGAGCTATGACTAATCACAAGCTCACAGATCATGTCTCCATCGATGAACTTCATCGTTTAACACCATTAGCTCCAATTATGCTCATTCTGAAAAGTAAAACTCTGAAGCTCTACGGTCACATTAAATGTTTACAGTCAGGCCTGTCAAAAATATGTCTTGAAGGCATGATTAATACACCACGTTCCAAATTATTATGCAAATAGTATTTTAGTGTCATAAACATTCCATTTTTTGTTTTTCAAACTCATGGATGGTATTGTGTCTCAGGACTAGTGATGTTACATCAACACCGCCCACTCGACACTGATTTGAGCAATATAAAGCCGAAGTATCATGAGCAGTGCATCGAGCGCTGTTTCAGCACGCCCACAGTCACCTGACCGGAGCAAGCAAAGCCTTGTTATGTTGGTCACATCACGTGACTCGAGGGCCATGGGGGGCAGGGAGTGGGCAAACAATCTGAACCTGTTTTTTTTATTTTTAATAGGTTTGACCAACCAACCAACCGCGCCCCCCCCAATTGCACAACAACCACTGCTGCCTCTAAAGACATCAAGTCCTGCTGCCCACACCCCACTCCACCAACACCCCCCCACTCCCAACACACAGCCCCCCAACCTGACCCTCACTAAGACCCAGGTGAGGATGGAGCTGAGAAAGATCAAGGCGAGGAAGGCGTCGGGACCGGACGGCATCAGCGCAAAGCTCCTCAAGTCCTATGCAGACCAGCTGTGTGGGATTGTGGAGCACATCTTCAACCTGAGTCTGAAGCTGGGGAGGGTACCACAGTTGTGGAAAACATCTTGTGTGGTACCTGTACCAAAGACTTCCCACCTCAAAGACCTGAACAGCTACAGACCAGTGGCCCTGACGTCCCACATGATGAAGACCCTGGAGAGACTGCTCCTTGCTCACCTCCGCCCCCTGGTGGGACCAGTGATGGATCCACTCCAGTTCGCCTACCAGCATGGCATTGGGGTGGAGGATGCAGTGATCTTCCTCCTTCACCATTCTCTGTCCCACCTGGAGAAGCCCGGGAATGCGGTGAGGATCATGTCCTTTGACTTCTCCAGTGCTTTCAACACCATCCAACCGATGATCCTGAAGGACAAGCTGCTGTGCACAGGGATGGACCAGCACCTGTCATCATGGATCCTGGACTACCTCACTAACTGGCCACAGTTTGTGAGAACCTGGGACTGTGTGTCTGACACGATCATCGGTAGCACGGGGGGCCCCCAGGGAACGGTTTTGGCTCCCTTCCTGTTCACCCTTTATACTGTGGACTTCTCACACAACACAACACACTGCCATCTACAGAAGTTCTCTGACGACTCTGCGATCGTCGGCCTCATCTCCAACAGAGATGAAGCTGAGTACAGAGGACTTATCCAGGACTTCGTGGACTGGTGCCATCAGAACTGCCTCCAGATCAACACGAGGAAAACTAAGGAGCTGGTGGTGGACTGCCGCAGGCAAGGACAACCCCTCACAGCACCAGTAAACATACAGGGAACAGACATTGAGATGGTGACATCCTACAAGCACCTGGGTGTTCATCTGAACAATTAACTAGACTGGTCACACAATACCGACACACTCTACAAGAAGGAACAGTGCAGGCTGTTCCTACTGAGGAGACTCAGGTCTTTTGGTGTACAAGGGGTGCTGCTTAAGACATTCTACGACACGGTGGTGGCATCAGCCATCACTTTTGGAGTGGTCTGCTGGAGCAGTGGCATTACAGCAGCCGACAGGAAGAGACTGAACAAACTGATCAAGAAAGCTAGATCTGTTCTGGGGAAGCGCCTTGACCCAGTGGAGGAGATAGGAGAGAGAAGGATGGTGGCTAAACTGTCATTTCTGCTGGAGTCTGAGTCCCACCCTATACAGGACATACTGAACGCACTGAGGAGCTCATTTAGCAGCAGACTACATCATCCTAGGTGTGCAACAGAGGTTTCGCAGGTCCTTCCTACCTACGGCTGTCAGACTGTATAACCTAAGCAGGGCTGCTCACAGAGATAGCAAAAAAACGTGACGACCTAATAGTACTGAATGCAAAAGATGCAATAGACTTACACAATGGTCCCCTCCAGTATACAACTAGGACAATATCGGTCGCTACGGAGGGTGACAATATGTAAGGGTACATATTCATACTATGTAGGATAACTAAGCAGACGGTTATGCTGTTTATTCCATCTAGCTACAATGCTCCGCACTTTCTGTATATATATTTATTCCATCTAGCTACAATGCTCTGCACTGTGTTTATATATTTATATGTAAATATGTATATTTGCTGCTCTTGTTTTTCTTGTCTTCTTGATTTTTCCTCTGAGTGTTGCTATCCCTGTGCTGTTGCAATCCTGGCATTTCCCCATTGTGAGACTAATAAAGGCTCATCTTATCTTATCTTGTGGGAAGTTTGAGAGGGAATTAGTTTTGTTTTTTTTTGCTTTCTATTGTTTGTTCCTCCCATCCAATTTTGAATAGACCTTGGATGGCCAAATGCTCAAAAAAAAAAAAAAAAAAAAACCTACTGAGATTTTTTTCAGGTTTTCCACTCAGATGCAGTTCTGACAGTCAGTCACCAGATGGCAGTCTTTATTAGATGTTTCATAACACTGTGTCGCTCATGAAGCAATTGTCTCAAAGTTGCTCATTGTTTCATAAGGCTTCAGTTTCAACATCACTACTCAGGGTTCTTTGGATCACTGATATCAGTTTCAGACACCTGTCATAATTAGTTTGCCAGGTGAGCCCAATTAAAGGAAAACTACTTAAGAAGGATGTTCCACATTATTAAGCATGCCACAGGTTTCAAGCAATATGGGAAAGAAAAAGGATCTCTCTGCTGCTGAAAAGCATCAAATAGTGCAATACCTTGGACAAGGTATGAAAACATAAGCATGATCCTCGTACTGTGAAGAAATTTGTGGCTGATTCAGAGCGTAGACGGGTTTGTGCAGATAAAGGCTAATGAGGAAGGTTTCTGCCAGACAAATTCATCGGACTAAGAGAGCAGCTGCTAAAATGCCATTACAAAGCAACAAACAGGTATTTGAAGCTGCTGGTGCCTCTGAAGTCCCACAAACCTCAAGGTGTAGGATCCTGCAGAGGCTTGCAGCTGTGCATAAACCTACTATTCGGCCACCCCTAACCAATGCTCACAAGCAGAAATGGTTGCAACGCCCAGAAATACATGAAGACTAATTTTCAAACAGTCTTGTTTACTGATGAATGCCGTGCAACCCTGGATGGTCCAGATGGATGGAGTAGTGGACGGTTGATGGATGGCCACCATGTCCCAACAAGGCTGTGACATCAGCAAGGAGGTGGAGGAGTCATGTTTTGGGCTGGAATCATGGATAGAGAGCTGGTAGGCCCCTTTATGGTCCTTGAAGGTGTGAAAAGGACCTCGGCAAAGTATATAGAGTTTCTGACTGACCACTTTCTTCCATGGTACAAAAAGAAGAACAGTGCCTTCCATAGCAAAATTATCTTCATGCATGACAATACACCATCTCATGCTGCAAAGAATACCTCTGTGTCATTCGCTGCTATGGGCATAACAGGACAGAATCTCATGGTGTGGCCCCCATCCTCCCCTGACCTCAACCCTGTTGAGAACCTTTAGAGCATCCTCAAGCAAAAGATCTATGAGAGTGGGAGGCAGGTCACATCAAAACAGCAGCTGTGGGAGGATACTCTGACATCTTGCAAAGAAATTCAAGCAGAAACTCTCCAAAAACTCACAAGTTCAATGGATGCAAGAATTGTGAAGGTTAAATCAAAGGAGTCCTATGTTAACATGTAACTCGGCCTTTTAAGATGTTTTTGATTTAAATAGCTTTTGATTTCAGTAGATATGACCTTCTAATGCTGCAAATTCAACAAATGACCATTTTCAGTTCTTTACCACCAAAAAAATGTTTTTAAACGCTGTTGTGCATAATAATTTAGAACAGTGCATTTTGAGTTTTTTTATTTTTGCAAAAAAAAAAGAAGTTATCATTGGGAGGTTTGTTCCATAAAACTTGAATTATGCTCTAACCATTGATAACTTGAAAATTATACTGACTGTCATTCGCATTGACTATTTAGGAAAATCAGAGACAAATATCATTTGCAATAATAATAATTTGGAACGTGGTGTAATGGAGGAAGACAACTCAGAAGCTGGTGGCATAATATCGCCAAAATTTTAAGAAATTTTAAGAGCAAAACAGAATTATAAATCAGAGTTGGAAAGCAAGATGGCAACAAAGAAACTTGGTTCAGCCTGGGCCAGTATGAAAACTATTGCAGGCCTTCAGAGCACAGAGCGCAGTAATCGTGTGTTTTTAGATGGTTTTAATTCAGACACAGAGCTGGCTAATGCTCTTAATTGTTTTTATGGTCGTTTTGACTCCTTTGATTGTAGCACAGAAACCCAAGATTTGAAACAGAAACTCAAAGACAATCAGCACTTTAATATTGAGGTGCAGGATGTTAAAAGGGAGTTCTGCGCTGTAAAAGTGAACAAAAGTCAGGGCCCTGATAATATATGTGGGTGCTTGGTAAAGTCCTGTGCACATGAACTGAGTCCTATATTTCATTACATTTTCAATAAGTCCTTACAGACACAACATGTGCCTAACATCTGGAAAGAAGCCGTGGTTGTTCCCGTTCCAAAATCCAGCTGTCCTAAAACGGTAAACGACTTTAGACCAGTTGCTTTGACTTCAATTTTAATGAAAATTTTTGAAAAACTGGTCAGATTTGAGGTCCTAAAGCAGACTGAACATGCATTGGATCCTCTGCAGTTTGCCTATAGGCATCACAGAGGAGTGGAGGATGCCACTGTCACTCTGTTTAACATGCTTTTTAAACATCTGGATATTAATGGGGCACACGCCAGGCTTTTATTTGTGGACTTTTCCTCCGCCTTTAATACAATCCAACCTCATATCTTAGCTGAAAGGCTCCTGCAACAACTTGATTTGAGCAATAATCTGGTGGGTTGGATTCTGGATTTCTTAACCAACAGGACGCAGAGAGTAAGGGTCAATGGTACATTGTCTGACCTAAAGTGCTCTTCTACTGGCTCTCCTCAGGGGTGTGTGTTGTCACCACTACTCTTCATCCTGTACACAAACATGTGTCGGAGCAGACATGACAACAGACATATAAAGTATGCTGATGATTCAGCTATTGTCAGTCTCCTCCAGGATGGTGAGAGTGGCCACGGCCCAGTAGTTGATGATTTTGTTCACTGGTGTGAGGATTCCTACCTGCAGCTGAATACGACAAAAACTAAAGACATGATTATTGACTTTAGGAGGAAAACCCCCAGGCACAAAGTCACCGTACTAAAAGGCCAGACCACTGAATGTGTACAATCCTACAAATATCTTGGGACGATTATTGATAGTAATTTAAAGTTTGAAGAGAACTGTGAAAGGGTGTGCAAAAAGGGTCAGCAACATTTGCATTGCTTGAGAAAACTTGCACGCTTCCAAGTTGACCGAACCATAATGACAATGTTTTATTGGGCTTTTATTGAATCTGTTTTATCCTTTTCTTTAGTGTCATGGTTTGGTCAGATAAAACTGAAAGAGGAAATCCTTGGATCAGGTAGTTAGATGGTCCAGTCGTTTGCTTGGTGAGTCACAGCTGAGCCTGACATCCCTGTACACCAGACAAGTACAGAGGATGGCTACCTCCATTTCAAATGATGACTCCCACCCTTTGCACTGCAACTTTCAGCTTCTTCCCTCAAGACGGAGGTTTGCTGTCCCAAAAAGTAGAACCCAGCGCTACAAAAACAGCTTTATTCCTGCTGCTGTCAAAGAGTTGAACAAGCTGTAACAATATATTGCACATAATTTAGGTACCCATTTATTAACTCCATTTTATATTTACTTATTTTTGTAGGATGTTACTTGGGTTCCAAATATTTTACTGAGTTTTAGACCTTTGAGTTTTTAACCTCTTTGACTAGTTTTTAACTTTTAATATGACTCTTCTCTCTTACCTCTGGTTTTTCTCTCATCTCTGTCTTTTTATACCCTGATTGATGGAGCCTTGAGTATTTTTATCATGTTCATAGTCAATTTCATGTGTGCCTGTGTTTGTGTCTATGATGAATGTAATTTGTGGCTTGTAAATATGGATGTCACCAGACTGCAAAACAAATCTACCTACGGGAATCTACCTATGGGTACAAATAAAGTAACCTGAACCTGATCTATGAATGGTCTAAAATGAACTTATATATCCTAAATCAGGCCACAGAGGTTTGTGGAAAGACATCTCCCATGTTGGTGCATTACATGATGTTGTTTAATTTATTGTCTTTTATAATGTAACCTTCTAAATGCTTTCATGAGTAAAATAATCGCTGTAGAAATATTTTAAAAATCTCTTCACCTAGAAATATTTATACTTGCACACTGACAGGACCTATTAGAGCTCTTTTGGCCCGAATTTCAGTACATCACTAAAAGAAAACCCTGTATTCAGTTATTACCACCCGCATCACCATGCTATTGGCTATGATATTGCTCTACTTCGTGCCCATGATCCCACACGAGCCCGTTAGCATCCGTGTTAACACGCTTTACTAGGAAGAATATGGGTCATCATACGCCTCTGTGGAGATGGTGATGAACAGTTTCCTGGGCTCAACAGGTTAGCACACCAGAAAAATTCCACTCAGACCCTGAGATCCAAAAGCGGCCTGTTAGCGTTTGAACTAATGTCAGTGCCACTGTGTTGACTAAAGCAAAGTTTGGTTTTGCTCAGGGATTACTTCTTAGGAATTCAGCTGTCTTCACACTGTTGAGCTGGGCATCAGAGCCACAACCCATAAGTAAATTATTTATGTTTTAATCAGTGAGGTTGACTGACCAGAGGGTGTTGCTGCTGAGGCTGCTGTTAGCAGAGCATTGATGTACTGTTGAAAGAAGGGAAGACATGTATGCTTTGCAATCTACAATTGTATTGGTGATGTCTTTGATTTTTAGTGTTGGAATTGCTGCTGTCCTGATTTCTGTACAAACTGCAGCTATGGAGAGATGACCTTCCAAGTAAAACTTAACAGTTGCTGTTAGCAGTTAGTTGTTATCTGAGATTGGCCTTACAGTGCTTTCCTGGGAGAAAAAAAATGTCCAATCAGATAAATGGCCCAGGAATACTAATGAAAAGAAAGGAAACAAAACGTCTAAAAATAAGGAAGAAAGCTGTAAAACAACACAGAAATTATTTTAGATCACTGAGGATGACAAAAATAAAATTTAACAAAATAACCTTTGCTAGTGTTTTCACTGAGCGTTACTGTGGCCCACAGCTAAAGAACAGGCAGCGAGGAAGATTTTAGGAAGTGGACATTTAGCGACAGAATTAATCTTTGTGAAAATTACTGACAAAGCACATCTTACCATTTTAATATTTGGGTAGAGGAAAGCTGCTAGAATATTTTAAGATTATCATTTTAAACATAAAGCATCAACTGACATTCTTCTTCTCGTGTTGGCCTTTTGTTTCAAACAAAATCAACAGTGGAAGCGAGAAGTGGGAGGTTAACAAAGAAGCGGCCCTTTGACTCCATTCACCCACATCACGAGACTGGCACAGCATTCAGGATGTGGGAGTTCAGACATGCCATGAAACAAAGACAAACATTCAAATACTCAACTTGGATGGGAACAAATACAGCTCCGGAAAAAATTAAGAGACCACTACAAAATCTTTTCTAAATTAGCCTCTCTAAATGTATGGCAGCCATTCAGTTTGAGTATCTGTTGAATTCCAGCACAAGGACACGTCAGTCTGCTTAAGGAGGGACTGATTAGGAGATCCTATCCAAGTACAGTAAGACGCATGAAAGCTGTGGATAAAAATCAGACCGCCGTGTCCTTGTGTTGGAATTGTGTTGCGGTGACATTTACATGAACACTCTAGCCGTACTTGTTCCTCACCTGTAGTCCCGAGGAAGAGCAGAACAGCGATCCAGTAGACCCAGAAGAGTAAGAGGCTGATGAAGGTCCAGAAAGGCTGCACGGCCAGCAGGGGGAGATGGATGAAAACTTTTCCCGCCACGTGGAACAGGGAGATGGTGAGAGCCACGCGCTTCCTCATGAAGAACATCACCAGCAGGAGAATGACCTGAGTGGTTACACATCTGCTTTATTAACATGTTTGGTTGGATGATTAATTTGTTATTCTGTCAAACCACAAGAAACCTTTTCTAAAATGATTTTCCACCCCCCACCCCCCCACTGGTCTATAATATTAAAAGCAATGTTTTGTCTTTCTTTGTCTTAAAAATTGTTGCATTTATTATTAGTGAACACCAGATATGCGTGAAATAAAAACTATAAAGACGAGAAAACATAAGTTAGGTTTGTACTCAGACATACCGTAAAAACTGTGGCACCAATTGAATAGACCAACAAAGCCTTAACGTTGTCTGAGGCCACTTCTTTCCCAAACACAGATGTGGTATTGCTCTTCAGGGCGCTCCTGTGGTCCGCATACAACCACCAAAGGACAGCCGTCCCACCTGGAGAAGATTATGACCATTTAAACGTTTGCTAAACAACAATAAGACCAAAAACAAATGAAGTTTAACAATGACATATGAAGGAATAATTATAAGCGACTGAATCAATCAAAGTTACCTATAGAGCCGACGATGACCAGAATAGTTAGAATCCACACCAGAACTTTGGAGATGTAACGAATGATAACCATCATGATCAGGGAGAGAACTACAACACAGAGACAAAAAACCAGACAATTATTTCAGTGCAGCAAATGATATTAACGTGGGAAAAAGGCCTTTTTTATAGTGAGTATCAAATGTTTTAATTATTGCCGGTAACTATTCCATCATTACGCGTGAAAAAGACAAATCCCACCAAACACCAAAAGTACATAGACTGGCATTACGGCGGTTAATACAAGCTGTCCCTATGATTGATTGTAAACGTTGTTACGTTCTAAAACACTCCTGTAGCCTTCACAATCACAGCACTCAAACCAGACAAATACTGAGATGAAAGAAGTGTAAAACAGGCGTGGGATAAGTTGTCTCATTGGGGGAGTTGGAGGGAAGTTTAAAATTGTGCCTGTGGGCTGCAACCATGCAGACATTTCCTGTTTTTCTGTTTTAATGACAAAAATATCTTCCTTTCTGCTGGTCTTATTCTGTTGGATCCCTGTGAGCAATAACAGCAGTGCAGTGGGGCAACATAAAAGCACACCACAACGCTTTCTTTGCATAATCGCACATTGTTAAACTCCCAGAATGTCTAAAATATAGATGCAACTGTGTCTTTTACCAAAAGCCAGCACACACAGGCCAATGATGATTTCCTTGCTGGCCATCACCCCGGCGATGACTCGTCGCAGCACGGTGTCATCGCTCACGAAACTGATAAACGACTGAGCAAATTCGGTGTAGCAGCTGAGATCTGCAGGAATACAGCGACGGAGGACTGGGACAGCCTTACTGCAAACATCAAACACATGAAGAACACAGGTTACTTCTGCTACTGTACACGGTCCTAAAAACAACAACAACAATAGATTGTCTGTTTTCTTTTAATACTCGTGATCCAAATGCATTTTTTTATGTGATAACTCGCACCCAAATGAACACTGCACCCCACCCCACCCTGACGATAAGGAAAGCATCGGTTTCCTAAATGTATGTGGAAAAAATTTAAAAAAAATTGTTATGCACAACATTTAGGCTACAGTTTGTGTTTCTTTGCCAGATAATTGGCCAGCCAAACTGATTCACGAGCTACTTGTCTCACAGCACATGAATCATCACCAACAGTGCAGCCACTAGCTCAGGGGTGGGCAATCATGTGCCATGGAGGGCCATTCTACTGCAGGTTTTCTGTTCCACCCAGTCTCTTCAGCAGATGTTTTCAATGATTAGCAATCCTTGAAGCTGATCAGAGCACACACCTGCTGAAGAGACTGGGTGGAACAAAAAGCCTGCAGTGGAATGGCCCTCACTGCCCACCCCTGCACTAGCTGCTGTGATGCACGGTTTGTGGGTAAAATAATCGTAGTTGACTTTATGCTAACCAATTTGTGAGGCTTTACTCTTAAATTTACATCCATTTTCCTTATAAAGTTGCATTTTTTCTCTCTAAGGTACTGAGGTTTTTCTCATTCACTAAATGTCTTGTTTACTTTGTCTTTTTTTTAAATCTAAATCAAAAGGATAAATAACTATAGCTCACCTTGGTTTAACGGGGAGTTGTGGACACTTGGTGAATCTTTCTGAATGGCTTGGGTATTTTGTAGGAGAAATATCATAAGAGCAGAGATGGGAGCCTGAAAAAAAAAACAACAAAAAAAAAACAGTTCAGCTTCATTTAATAAATGAATTGACAGAGACAGACAAACAAGAATTGCACTCAGAGATCCAGACCCACACCTCTCCTCTGCATTCTCTAACCAGACCTTCAATGACAGGGTAGCACATTCCGGCCCGATGAAGTGCTCAGATCTCCTGACCTTTGACCCGGACCTTGACCTTGAGCACAACCTGGATGCAGACCCACCTGAGGATTACTGTGTGCGAGTTCGGCAAGCATCAGGGTACCTGCCTAGGAGAAGCGATTCTCATGAAATATGGACGGATGGACAACGGACGCCAAGCTTCACCCGAAGGAGCTAAAACAGCTCTGTGTAGCTTCCTAATCGCTATCAATCTTTAATGACATATGGGTCGAAATTCATAATGCAAGCATATGCATCACTGATACATTTTATGTGCATGTTGGCAGATCCTGTGAGCTTGACTTTTTGACCCCAAAGCCATAAGTCAAGATGAGGATCCCATGGTCACCCTCTGTACCATCTATGGCAAACTGCTTTAAATGATAATTAGCCCCAGCTCACCTGACCCTCCCTCTTTTGTCTTTTCTCACAGATTTGTGTTTTGACGGCAAAGCCATGGTTGAGGCTAACGTTAGTCTGACAGCCGAAACTAAAGACTAACTAAAATGCTAATGAAAATGATCTGACTGCGAGAGTGTGAAAGCTCAAAGCATTACAGAAGACAGGGGTGCATGGTTTGAATGGTCAACAGCATATGATCTGTCCTGGGGTTATAAACAGTGCAGAAACAACCCTGAATGCAGGACCAGTTAGCGCTGCTAACCGCAGCTAACAGCTGCTGACCAGAGAAGAGTCCAGGCAAGAGTACAATAAACTATCTTGAAATAAGCTAAAATCCCTGGGAACAGGGATGTCTAGTGAGGTCATTAGAATTTACTGAGATGAGTTTAAAAACTGTGGTCGGACTGCTAGCTAAGGTATCTGCACTCTGGCTGCACAAGTTCTGAGGCTCAGTGGGAAACACTCCACCTTCTTACACTCTGAGGAGTGGGTGAGGCAGACTAGTGAGGAGGCAGGTCTGTAGCTGGTCTGTGACCTTATGATGTGATAAATCCACAGAAGAGAACTGCAAATCCAAATAAGAGCACCAGGAGATCCTGATGCCTCAGTGTTTGCCTGCAGACAGATACACGTAAGGCCTTTACATACTCCGCAAGAACAGAGAACTCTGTTCTTTTTCTTGAGGTGGCAAGAACAAGAACAAAGTTCTTTCTGGACGCGACATTTTATACTTCACGAGAAACTCAAGTGCAGAACTCCTGGGAAATTCAAACTTCTGACCAATCACACAATAGCTGTAAGACACCACACAAGAAAAACGTTCTGCCACAATGATGTGTCAAGAACAAGCTGCAAGAACTCCCAAACAAGGGCTGCAAGAACAAAATAATGTAATTTTTTCTTGCCGACCTGTGAGGGAGAACACATTTCTCTGTTCTTGCGGAGTATGTAAGGGCCTTAACACACAGACACATTGACAGACCACCATATGCCTCGTTTCACTGAGGCATAATGAGATGTTTCAGGCGGATCTGTAATCCTAGTTGCTCTGTTTTGCACAGAAGCAAGCTCACTCTCAACAGTCCTTCCCAAACTGACAGGTGTCATCGGGGTGGAAGCGGATGAGCAGACCCACACAAATCCTGGCATGCTCACACTTCCAGTGGCTTCTCCCTGGCTGTTCTGCCGGGCCTCCTAGTCTCTGACCAGTCCCTCTTTCCCCTTCTCTTCCAGTTCTTCTGTGGTGTACTGTTCCTCCCTTCTCCAAAGAGGTACAGTGGTGTGAAAAAGTGTTTGCCCCCTTCCTGATTTCTCATTTTTCTTGCATGTTTGTCACACTTAAATGTTTCAGATCATCAAACAAATGTAAATATTACACAAAGATACCATAACTAAACACAACATGCAGTTTTTAAATGAAGATGTTTATTATTAAAGGTAAAAAAAACCCTGAAACCTACATGACCTTGTGTGAAAAAGTGATTCCCCCTCCCCCCGTTAAAACATAAATTAACTGTGGTGTATCATATCTTTGGAAAGCAGAGTTCAATTTCTCCAGCCACACCCAGGCCTGATTACTGCCACACCTGTTCTCAATCAAGAGATCACTTAAATAGGACCTGCCTGACAAAGTGAAGTAGACCAAAAGATCCTCAAAAGCTAGACGTCATGCTGCAATCCAAAGAAATTCAGGAACAAATGAGAAACAAAGTAATTAAGATCAATCGGTCTGGAAAAGGTTATAAAGCCATTTCTAAAGCTTTGGGACTCCAGCAAACCACAGTGAGAGCCATTATCCACAAATGGCGAGAACATAGAACAGTGGTGAACCTTCCTAGGAGTGGCCGGCCGACCAAAATTACCCCAAGAGCGCAGCGACGACTCATCCAAGTGGTCATAAAAGACCCCACAACAACATCCAAAGAACTGCAGGCTTCACTTGCCTCAGTTAAGGTCAGTGTTCATGACTCCACCATAAGAAAGAGACTGGGCAAAAATGGCCTGCATGGCAGAGTTCCATGACAAAAACCACTGCTAAGCAAAAAGAACATAAAGGCTCGTCTCAGTTTTGCCAGAAAATATCTTGATGAAATACTCTGTGGACTGACGAGACAAAAGTTGAACTTTTTGGAAGGTGTGTGTCCCATTACACCTGGTGTAAAGAAAAAGGAACATCATACCAACAGTAAAATATGGTGGTGGTAGTGTGATGGTCTGGGGCTGTTTTGCTGCTTCAGGACCTGGAAGACTTGCTGTGGTAAATGGAACCATGAATCCTACTGTCTACCAAAAATTGCTGAAGGAGAGAATGTCCGGCCATCTGTTCGTGACCTCACACCAGCAAGTCCACCTCTGAATAGCTTAAGAAAAAACAAAATGAAGACTTTGGAGTGGCCTAATCAAAGTCCTGACCTGAATCCGATTGAGATGCTGTGGCATGACCTTAAAAAGGCAGTTCATGCTTGAAAACCCTCCAATGTGGCTGAATTACAATAATTCTGCAAAGATGAGTGGGCCAAAATTCCTCCACAGTGCTGTAAAAGACTCACTGCCAGTTATTGCAAATGCTTGATTGCATTTGTTGCTGTTAAGGGTGGCCCAACCAATTGTTAGATTTAGGGGGCAATCACTTTTTCACACAGGACCATGTAGGTTTGGATTTGTTTCCCCTTAATATTTGACACCTTCATTTAAAAACTGTATTTTGTGTTTACTTGTGTTATCTTTGTCTAATATTTAAATTTGTTTGATGATCTGAAACATTTAAGTGTGACAAATGTACAAAAAAATGAGAAATCAGGAAGGGGGCAAACACTTTCTCCCACCACTGTATAGTGAAGTTTTAGGCACATTGTCTTTCTTCAGAAGCCAAAGTGAACGCAACATTCACTGCCCTCAGAGACAGATATCAGGCACTGGATTGGGGATGGAAGAGCACAGACCACTTTATTTTTCCACTACTTTAACAGAACAGTCAAGACTTGCTTGTATAATAATTACACTACTAGAACACTTTAACAAAATCACGCATATTAAAACTATTCATCTTCATTCCCGTTATAAAACAACAAATATCTGGATCCCAAAATACAAAGCTGAATACCATCATAGTGACTGAACAGTTGACTATTAGAAAATTCAAGTCCAGCCCTAGTTTTAGCGCAGTCTGGCCTAAGTGCTGCTACCTGTGGCATACGCATGTGTGTCCTTGAACATGAAAAACAATGTGGCATTGAAGATGACCTCTCTAGGTGGACCAAATAGGCACTTTTTTATTATAAGCATGGCATGGAGAATTCACACTGGCTAAAAGAAGCAGACTTTGGCTTAGGCTTTGGACAAACTCTATAGTGTGAATGGGCCTTCAGAGAATCTGGAAAAACAAACACTTGGTGACCCTGTGACCCTGACCTTAGACATTTGGACTTCAGAATGAAGTCATGTCCGGAGCGTTGCATGTATCATCCTTGCACCAAGTTGGGTGTGAACATCTGCCATCACTCTTGTTTTAGAGCGCTGAAAAATGGATTGACAGACAAACAAATAGATGTAACAACCCTAATCATTAGGAGTGTTGGGAAAAAAAAAATTAAAAAAAAAAAAAAAAAATCGATTCACATAAGAATCTAGATTCTCATCTTACACGATCCAGAGCCGATTCACAAAAATTAAGAATCAATTTTACTATTACTATTATTATAACTTCATTATTTTAAAATAATTAGAATTACTATAATTATGATTATAACATAACTATTATAACTGTGTACATATGTACTGCTTTGGCTAAACAGTTCTTATCTTATTATCTTATTTACTATTGCTCTGAGTGCTGCTATCCCTGTGCTGCTGCAATCCTGGAATTCTTCTTCTTCTTTTAGATTTGATTGGCGGTTGGCAACCAGCTTACAGGTGCATTACCACCACTGACTCGATTATCATCACTCTATCCAATCCTGCAATTTCCCCATTGTGGAACTAATAAAGGCTTACAGTGCATCCGGAAAGTATTTACAGCGCTTCACTTTTTCCACATTTTGTTATGTTACAGCCTTATTCCAAAATGGATTAAATTCACTTTCTCCTCAAAATTCTACACACAATAGCCCATAATGACAACATGAAAAAAGTTTGTTTGGTTTTTTTTTGTTGCAAATTTGTTAAAAATAAAAAACTAAGAAATCACATGTACATAAATATTCACAGCCTTTGCCATGAAGCTCAAAATTGAGCTCAGGTGCATCCTATTTCCACTGATCATCCTTGAGATGTTTCTACAGCTTAATTGGAGTCCTCCTGTGGTAAACTCAGTTGATTGGACATGATTTGGAAAGACACACCTGTCTATATAAAGGTCCCACAGTTGACAGTACATGTCAGAGCACAAACCAAGCATGAAGTCAAAGGAATTGTCTGTAGACCTCTGAGACAAGATTGTCTCGAGGCACAAATCTGGGCAAGGGTACAGAAAAATTTCTGCTGCTTTGAAAGTCCCAATGACCACAGTGGTCTCCATCATCTGTAAATGGAAGAAGTTTAGAACCACCAGGACTCTTCCAAGAGGTGGCCGGCTGTCTAAACTGAGATCATCGGGGGAGAAGGGCTTTAGTCAGGGAGGTGACCAAAAACCCGATGGTCACTCTGTCAGGGCTCCAGCATTCCTCTGTGTAGAGAGGACCATCTCTGCAGCAATCCACCAATCAGGCCTGTATGGTAGAGTGGCCAGACGGAAGCCACTCCTTAGTAAAAGGCACATGGCGGCCTGCCTGGAGTTTGCTAAAAGTCCTCTGAAGGACTCTCAGACCATGAGAAACAAAATTCTCTGGTCTGATGAGACAAAGATTGAATTCTCTGGCGTGAATGCCAGGTGTCATGTTTGGAGGAAACCAGGCACCGCTCATAACCATGCCAATGGTGGTGGCAGCATCATGCTGTGGGGATGTTTTTCAGAACTGGGAGAGTAGTCAGGATAGAGGGAAAGATGAACGCAGCAATGCACAGAGACATCCTGGATGAAAACCTGTTCCAGAGCGCTCTTGACCTCAGACTGGGGCGACAGTTCATCTTTCAGCAGGACAACGACCCTAAGCACACAGCCAAGATATCAAAAGAGTGGCTTCAGGACAACTTTGTGAATGTCCTTGAGGTGCCCAGCCAGAGCCCAGATTTGAATCCAATTGAACATCTTTGGAGAGATCTGAAAATGGCTGTGCACCGACACTTCCCATCCAACCTGATGGAGCTTGAGAGGTGCTGCAAAGAGGAATGGGCCAAACTGCCCAACGATAGGTGTGCCAAGATTGTGGCCAAAGGTGCATCACCAAATTATTTAGCAAAGGCTGTGAATACTTATGTACATGTGACTTCTTAATTTTTTATTTTTAATAAATTTGCAAAAATCTTAAAAAAAAAAAAATGTTTTCACGTTGTCATTATGGGATATTGTGTGTAGAATTTTGAGAAAAAAATGCATTTAATCCTTTTTGGAATAAGGCTGTAACATAGTAAAATGTAGAAAAAGTGAAGCGTTGTGAATACTTTTCGGATGCACTGTATCTTATCTTATTATTAATATTTTTTGTGGTGGCGCCGGTGTCCCGTCACGTGACACATATTGCCGCTTCGTGATACACAATTACACATTGACGCTGCCGACACAGGAGAACCACGCAGAGTAGTTTACAAAGCTAGTAGCCAGATGAAACAGTCAGAATGAAGTAAAAATGGAGCAGCAAAAAATTCAAGACAGGTCTACAGCTCGCAGACTCCTTCAACACCCGTTCAACTAATTACGCTCCCTCACAAGTTACGCCCCCATGTTATGTCACTCCACAAAATGGCTGGCCGTAGCTAACCATGCAAATATGGCTGAGCCAGCACTGGGCTGATCATACACAAATTCAGGTGTTGTAGCCTTGCAGACGGGCCGACGGTCTAGACGGTAGGGCTGTCGCGGTAGAGGAATGACGGTGGATAGCTCAACACCGCAGTATGCGGTATTACTACAAATACTTTTAGGACCCTGTGGTCTCGTAATTTAAACAGGGCTCATAACTTCTGTGGCAAAAGATGGAAGCTGTGAGAAACTCGCTGCAGTGCCGCTCTAGAGTGAAGTACGTGGCGGTAATGCACCTGTAAAGCTGGTTGCCAAGGTCAATCAAATCTAAAAGAAAAAGAAGAAGAAGAAGAAGAAGAACTTGTGCATGTGTGACAATTGTGCGGTGCTCCGGTCTTTCTACAGGCATGAACTGCTGATTCTATTTAAAAAAAAACAAACAAACAAAAAAACGATCATTTTCATAAAGCAGTGGCGGGAACTTCAGTATTTCAACTACGGTGTGTGTGGACTGGAGACTGCAGAGACATTCAGCTTACTTAAACAAGACAGCCTCCGTACAGCCCTGCGTGGCTCTTGTCTCTGTGATTTCTGGATTTTTGCCACTGTCCGAAAAATCACATTTATACAAGCGCTGCACTATGCAGTAGTTGTTTCGCTCTCGGAGCTCACTCTCTGCTCAGAAGGAAATAACATGCTTTGTGCCCTTTCAGTGCTCACTGTCACGGCTGTATTTAGTAAGGAATCCAAACACTTCCCCCAGCTGGAGTCTGTCTGGAGAGAGTACCCCACAGGTTACGGACGCTGCCAGCACCCGGTGCTATGGAAGCTTCCACAGTACTGGGTGCTGCCGCCATCATTACCGGGTGCAAACATGCTGTTGGCAATAAAAATACACTTAACATTTAACTATTTATTTATTAATCAATAGCGGCACATAAGTGAACAACGAGATTTCGCCACACTCACAAAAAAGTGAACACCGCGGTTGTTGCGGTTGCTTGTTATCCTCCACGGTAGACTTGTCCATAGTGCGGTATTACATAATTGCGGTTATCGCGATAGCCCTAATAAAAGGTAAAAAAAAGTTCATGCTCTAGTTTTTGGATGATGTTTGTTTATGTGACCATGCGTTACCCCATTGCCTAGCAACCCTGACAGCCGCAGTTGAGGTTTTTTTACTAAACATTTTTTGACAGCGATGGAAGCAGTGTTATTTTCATTGAATTAAAATAAATCTTGTTATTGACTAAAAGTAAACAAAAACAACTGATAATGAACAGACTAAAACTATAAAAATAAAATAATCACAATAAATCTGGACACAAATTAGGTGTCAAAAGTAAAATGCATAAATGGTAATTATAGTTTAATTTCTAGCTTTAATGGATGAAAAAAATATAGTTTTAGTTGACGAAATTAACACTGGATGGAAGCTTATTTTTGTTTGTTTTATTTTGTCTGGGGCAATTTGCCTCTGGTAGGATCTCCCACGACAAACTGGTCCTGGGTGAAGGGCCAGACTGAGTGATCCAGTAGAATCTCATGATGAATAAAAAAAAAAAAAAAAAAAAAAAAAAAAAATAAAGTATTCAGTGTACCCCGCCCGGTATGGGGTTAAAGGGGCCCCGCCCTGGAGCCAGGCCTGGGGGAGGGGCTCGATGGCTAGCACCTGGTGGCCGGGTTTCTGCCCATGGGACCCGGCCAGGCTCAGCTTGAAGGAATTACATGGGTCCGTCCTCCAGTTGGCTCAACACCTGAGGGAGGGACCATGGGGGTCCGGTGCTATACAGATCAGGTGGCAGGCGAAGGCAGAGACCTTTGCGGTCTGATCCCCGGCTTTTGAAACTGGCTTTTGGGACATGGAACATCACCTCTCTGGTGGGAAAAGAGCTGGAGATAATGCACAAGGTTGAGCGATACCAGCTAGATATAGTTGGGCTTACCTCAACGGACAGCTCCGGTTCTGGAACCAGTTTCCTGGAGAGGAGCTGGAGCTTGGCCTATTCTGGAGTTGCTCCAGGTGAGAGGCGATGGGCAGGGGTGGGTATTCTTATATCCCCCCCACCTTGCTGCCTTGACATTGGAGTTATCTCCAGTGGACAAAAGGGTAGTTTCTCTGCTCCTTCAGGTGTCTCTGACTGGGGTGCTGGAGAGTGTTCTTCTTGGAGACGGCATTGTCCGACTTGGGGACTTCAATGCACACGTGGGCAATGATAGTGAAACCTGGAGGGGGGTGATTGGGAGGAACGGCCTGCCCGATCTGAACCCGAGTGGTGTTCAGTTATTGGACTTCTGTGCCAACTACAGTTTGTCCATAATGAACACCATGTTCAAGCATAAGGGTGTCCATATGTGCACCTGGCACCAGGACACCCTAGGTCGCAGGTCGATGATCGATTTTATTATCGTGTCATCAGACCTGCAACCACATGTCTTGGACACTCGGGTAAAGAGAGGTGCAGAGCTGTCAACTGAGCACCACCTGGTGGTGAGTTGGATCCGATGTCAAGGGTGGACACCACTCAGACCTGGTAGACCTAAACGTATAGTGAGGGTATGCTGGGAACATCTGGCTGAGGCCCTTGTCCGGGAGGTCTTCAACTCCCACCTCTGGAAGAACTTCAATCACATTCCAAGGGAGTCTGGAGACATGGCGTCTGAATGGGCCATGTTGAAGCAGCTGCCCAGAGCTGTGGCTGCATGGTTGTTGGTGCATCTCATGGTGGTAACCCAAGAACCAAGTGGTGGACATCAGTGGTGAGGAGGGCCATCAAGCTGAAGAAGGAGTCCTATCGAACTTGGTTGGCTTGTGGGACTCCTGAAACAGCTGAGGTGTACCAGCAGGCCAAGTGGAGTTCAGTTTGGGCGGTTGCTGAAGCAAAAACTCGGGTGTGGGAAGAGTTTGGTGAGGCCATGGAACAAGACTTTCGGTTGGCCTCAAAGAGATTCTGGCAAACTGTTCAGCGACTCAGGAGGGGGAAGTAGCTCCATGTCCTCACCGTGTATGGTGCAGATGGGGCGCTGCTGACTTTGACTGGGGACACTGTCGAGCGGTGGAAGGAATACTTTGAGGATCTCCTCAATCCCACTGACACGCCTTCCATAGAAGAAGCAGGGCTTGAGGACAAGGGGGACAACCCGCCCATCACAGGGACTGAGGTCGCCGAAGTGGTTAAAAACTCTTTGGTGGCCAGGCCCCTGGGGTGGATGAGATTCACCCTGAGTACCTCAAGGCCCTGGATGTTGTAGGGCTGTCATGGCTGACACGCCTCTGCAATGTTGCATGGAAGTTGGGGACAGTGCCTTTGGCATGGCAAACCGGGGTGGTGGTTCCTCTTTTTCGGGAGGTCTTCAACTCCCACCTCCGGAAGAACTTCAACCACATTCCGAGGGAGTCTGGAGACATGGAGTCTGAATGGGCCATGTTCTCCACCTCTGTTGTTGAAGCGGCGGCCCAGAGCTGCGGCCGCAAGGTGGTCGGTGCATCTCGTGGTGGCAACCCCCGAACCAAGTGGTGGACACCAGTGGTGAGGGGGGCCATTAAGCTGAAGAAGGAGTCCTATCAAGCTTGGTTGGCTTGTGGGACTCCTGAAGCAGCTGAGGTGTACCGGCAGGCCAAGCGGAGTGCAGCTCGGGTGGTTGCTGAAGCAAAAACCCGGGTATGGGAGGAGTTCGGTGAGGCCATGGAACAAGACTTTCGGTCGGCTTCAAAGAGATTCTGGCAAACTGTTCGGCGGCTCAGGAGGGGAAAGCAGCTCCCCGTCCACACTGTGTATGGTGCGGATGGGACACTGTTGACTTCAACTGGGGATATCGTCGGGCGGTGGAAGGAATACTTCGAGGATCTCCTCAATCCCACTGATACGCCTTCCACAGAGGAAGCAGGGTTTGGGGACAAGGGGGATGACTCGCCTATCACAGGGGCTGAGGTCGCCAAGGTGGTTAAAAATCTCCTTGGTGGCCGGGCCCCGGGGGTGGACGAGATTCGCCCCGAGTACCTCAAGGCCCTGGATGTTGTTGGGTTGTCATGGTTGACACGCCTCTGCAACATTGCGTGGAGGTCGGGGGCAGTGCCTTTGGCATGGCAAACCGGGGTGGTGGTTCCTCTCTTCAAAAAAGGGGACCGGAGGGTGTGCTCCAACTTTAGAGGGATCACACTCCTCAGCCTCCCTGGGAAGGTCTATGCCAAGGTACTGGAGAGGAGAGTCCGGCCGTTTGTCGAACCTCAGATTCAGGAGGAGCAATGTGGTTTTCGTCCTGGCCGTGGCACATCGGACCAGCTCTTTACCCTCTCGAGAATTCTTGAGGGTTCGTGGGAGTTTGCCCAACCAGTTTACATGTGTTTTGTGGACTTGGAGAAGGCATTTGACCGCGTCCCTCGTGGATTTTTGTGGGGGGTGCTTCGGGAGTATGGGGTATCGGGCTTGTTGTTACGAGCTATTCGGTCTCTGTACGACCGTTGTGAGAGTTTAGTTCGTATTGCCAACACTCGGTCGGAGTCATTCCCAGTGAGAGTTGGACTCCGCCAGGGCTGCCCTTTGTCACCGGTCCTGTTTATAATTTTTATGGACAGGATTTCTAGGCGCAGCCAGGGAATGGAGGGTGTCATGCTTGGTGACCACAGGATCTCATCTCTGTTGTTTGCAGATGATGTTGTCCTGTTGGCTTCATCCAGCAATGACCTACAGCTCTTGCTGGGACGGTTTGCCGCTGAGTGTGAAGCGGCTGGGATGAGAATCAGCACCTCCAAGTCCGAGTCCATGGTCCTCAGCCGGAAAAAGGTGGATTGTCCTCTCCGGGTTGGGGACAGGCTCCTGCCCCAAGTGGAGGAGTTTAAGTATCTTGGGGTCTTGTTCACGAGTGAGGGGAAAATGGAGCGAGAGATCGACAGACGGATTGGAGCAGCATCTGCAGTGATGCGGACGTTGTACCGGTCTGTTGTGGTGAAGAGGGAGCTTAGTTCTAAGGCAAAGCTGTCGATTTACCAGTCAATCTACGTTCCTACTCTCACCTATGGTCACGAGCTTTGGGTAATGACCGAAAGAACGAGATCGCGGATACAAGCGGCTGAAATGAGCTTTCTCCGTAAGATTGCTGGACTCACCCTCAGAGATAGGGTGAGGAGCTCAGTCATCCGGGAGAGGCTCAGAGTAGAACTGCTGCTCCTCCACATTGAAAGGAGTCAGTTGAGGTGGTATGGGCATCTGATTAGGATGCCTCCTGGACGTCTCCCACTTGAGGTGTTTCAGGCACGTCCCACTGGGAGGAGACCCCGGGGCAGACCCAGGACTCGGTGGAGAGACTATGTCTCCCAGCTAGTCTGGGAACGCCTTGGTATCCCCTCTGAAGAGCTGGAGCAGGTGGCTGGGGAGAGGGAAGTCTGGGCTTCTCTGCTTGAACTGCTGCCTCCGCGACCCGGACCTCCGGAAAAGCGGTAGAAGATGGATGGATGGATGGATGGATGGGACCGGAGGGTGTATTCCAACTTTAGGGGGATCACATTCCTCAGCCTCCCTGGGAAGGTCTATGCCAGGGTTCTTGAGAGGAGAGTCCGATTGCTGGTTGAACCTTGGATTCAGGAGGAGCAATGTGGTTTTCGTCCTGGCTGTGGCACATTGGACCAGCTCTTTACCCTCTTGAGAATCCTCGAGGGTTCATGGGAGTTTGCCCAACCAGTCCACATGTGATTTGTGGATTTACAGAAAGCATTCGACTGCATCCCTTGTGGTCTCTTGTGGGGGGTGCTGTGGGACTATGGGTTATCGGGCTGATTGTTATGAGCTATCAGGTCCCTATACGACCGTTGCAAGAGTTTGGTTTGTATTGCCAACACCCAATCAAACTCGTTTCCAGTGAGAGTTGGACTCCACCAGGGCTGCCCTTTGTCACAATCCTGTTCATAATTTTTATGGACAGGATATCTAGGAGCAGCCAAGGATTGGAGGGTGTCATGCTCGGTGACCACAGGATTTCATCTCTGCTGTTTGTGGATGATGCTGTCCTGTTGGCTTCATCAAGCAATGACCTACAGGCCTTGCTGAAACGGTTTGCTACCGAGTGTGAAGCGGCTGGGATGACAATCAGCACCTCCAAATCTGAGTCCATGGTCCTCAGCCAGAAAAAGGTGGATTGTCCTCTCCGGGTTGGAGACAAGCTCGTGCCCCAAGTGGAGGAGTTTAAGTATCTCGGGGTCTCATTCACGAGTGACGGGAGAATGGAGTGAGAGATTGACATATGGTTCGGAGCAGCCATCTGCAGTGATGTGGATGTTGTACTGGTCTGTTGTGGTGAAGAGGGAGCTGAGCTCTAAAGCAAAGCTGTTGATTTACCGGTCAATCTACGGTCCTACCCTCACCTATGGTCATGAGCTTTGGGTAATGACTGAAAGAATGAGATTGTGGATATAAGCAGCTGAAATGAGCTTTCTCCATAGGATTGCTGGACTCACCCTTAGAGATAGGGTGAGGAGCTCAGTCATCCGGGAAAGGCTCAGAGTAGAACCGCTATTCCTCCATATCGAAAGGAGCCAGTTGAGGTGGTTTGGGCATCTGATCAGGATGCCTCCTGGACGCCTCCCACTTCAGATGTTTCGGGCACGTCTAATTGGGAGGAGACCCTGGGGTAGACCCAGGACACGTTGGAGAGACTATGTCTGCCAGCTGGCCTGGGAACGTTTTGATATGCTCTCTGAAGAGCTGGAGCAGGTGGCCGGGGAGAGGGAAGTCTGGGCCTCTCTGCTTGAGCTGCTGCCTCCGTGACCCGGACCTCCGGAAAAGCAGTAGAAAATGGATGGATGTTTTAAATTATTGCATTTACTTTACCTTTTACTGGAGAAGCTTCTCCAGGCAAAGGACCATGACCAGATAATCACCCAGAGTTGAAAGAAGTGGAAAAAGTTCTAAGTCCTCC
The DNA here is from genome assembly GCA_020510985.1 of Pholidichthys leucotaenia. Taxonomy (NCBI): domain Eukaryota; kingdom Metazoa; phylum Chordata; class Actinopteri; order Cichliformes; family Pholidichthyidae; genus Pholidichthys; species Pholidichthys leucotaenia. The sequence continues at coordinate 173,598,582 of CM035848.1, read as the reverse complement.
TGCTGAACAACGCACACTGCACCACTTTAACAAACTCCCAGCAAATTCTGAACGGACCAAAAAAATCATGAAAACTTTTAACAGCACTTTATTTTGTTTTATAACTTAATTTGTTTTTTTAAGTCTCCGAAGAATTTAGACACTTAAGTTTATATTTGTGCAGGTTTAAAATTAATGCTACTTATCTTGTGCATCAATTGCATTCAGTTCTTATTGAATTTGTTCACTGCATTAAGTTACTGTATAGGTAACTGTACACTGACTGCATACAGTCAGGTAGCACTACTATTTCAATGGATGTTCAAAGTATTTGTGATAGAATTTACTTTTGTTTTTAAATGAACAGCCTATATTTCTAGAATGCTGGAGGGCGACCAAACCTACACACTGTGTAAGAGGTGTTAGGAACTGTGATATGCTGAAAAGGAAAATTTTCAAAATTTATTTCACTTGTATACAATTTCATTTTTGAAACTCACAAGTTTTCAAGAAATAAAAAAGCAGTTACTAACCTAAGCCTACTTTTTTCAGTTAACAGTATTTTATTGTAAATCAGTTGATGTAATTAAAAAAAAAACACCAAAAACATCAACACACTGTACTCTGCTTTCAAGCTTACCTCAGCATTTTCTGCAGTGCAGTGGACTGTTTTTTCCTGAGATTAGTGGGGTTTTGCACTAAACTGAGAGCCAAATGTGAATTGTAAATTGCTTTGAATCAAAAATCGATTCTGAATTGAATCATGACCCCAAAAATCGGAATTGAATTGAATTGTGTGACTTCTAAAGATTCACAGCCTTACTAGTCATGCCCCGACTACTGTCAAGTGTGGGTAAAAGTGCTCAATTTTAGACAGAAATGCAGCTTTATACGCACAGAAAAACCCTTTTATCTTTTACTTTAACTTACAAAAACCTGATTTTTGTTGACTACATGTATTATATATCAGTTACAGTCACAATGATGCCCCACATTTTTCTCACCGTTATTCAGAGCAAACTTCTTCAAGTCAGCATATGTCTTCAGTTCAGCAGTGGGACACTGGGAGACACAAAGGGCGATGGAGCGGATCTTCCTGTTAATTAAGTCCAGATTGCAAGGATCTAGAAAGAAAACAAACCTAAAAAGAAAGAATAAGTTGAATTATTAATTGCACGGAAACACCTTTTTGTTTTTGTTTTTTTTTGTTTTTTTTTTTTTTTTTTAGGGGAAACGTCTGCATGTTCGGTTATTACAGCACCAGTAAGATGGTGTTCTGTCAGGTCAGAAAATGAAAGATGGTGACATTTGCTGCCCCGGAGGACAGACGCTTCTTTGTAGCAGAAACGCCTTTTATTCAAGGCCTCCATGGGCAATCAGCCCATCAATAAAGCATGACCCATTGTTTCTGAAAAACTAGGGCTGTGGGCTACATGCTGATGGGAAACTAAGCTGCAAGAGTGAGGCGAATCAGAGACAAATGATAAAAATATCACATTAACTTAGACTTTCTTAGAGCAGGTGATATAAAAGGAGATATACTAATAAACTATGCAATTCATCCTGGAATATGAAGAAAGAATCCCAGAGCAGTCGTGAGTCTGGGTAGCCAAAAAAAAAAAACAATAAAAACAATGTAATTAAGCTTCTGTGCCACAGGTTAAGCCGCGTGTAACAGACTCACTTGTTTTCCGTCATGTCCTTTCCACTGAGGGGCACTCCTGGCAGCTCGGTGTTTTTTTTACCGCAGGTGTTGCCATAACTATCGTAGCCTGAGACGATCCTGGAGGCGCCTCCTGTGGCGATGGGGTAGCCACAAATACACGCCTGCAGGTGACACAGATTGAGGAAGATAACAGCCATTATCAGGACAACATATGAGAGAACATTTATTTTTAGACTGAGTATGCATGAAGTCAGGTCCATAGGGTTACTTCTGACAAAATCCAGAACTTTAACATTGCTTTTACTTGTTTATCCTCTTGTGTTCCAGTTTTTTTTTTTTAGACCCACTGTTATGAAACGAATGTAAGTTTGTTAAATTTACTTTTTATTGCCATTTGTGCCGTTAAACCTCAAATTAAGTTTCACCAGAACTGAATACTGCATCTAAACAAAAAGAGCTCGTTTTAGCTCTCCTTAACTAATGCCCTCAGTTATTTATTTAAGAACCTTACCATGCCAATGCAGAAGAGGATGAATATGATGAGCCATGGGATATCCGTGCAGCTGCGCTCCTCCAGGGGTTTCCACTCACGTTTGCTCTTCCAAGGCATAAAGAACAGCGGAATAAAGAAGAATTATTATTAGGCTTGTTTCTAATCCGGCTGTGAACAGGGGCTCTGCGCCGCTGCTCCCAAATCTGCAGACAAACTACCGACTGTTTTGCGGCGCAAAACAAAGAGCGGCTGAAGGCGCAGCTCCGCACATGAGCAGAGGTGGCGCAGCGGCCAAGTTGCAGCTGTTCCTCACCATGCTGATCATCAAACACAAGAGCAGTGGCCAGCAGGAGCCGCTGTTTCACTAGCAATGCCTTTACGCTCACTTTAGTTTTCTCTTAAACTTGTATTCTCAACAGTTTGTCAGTTTATTCTAATAAACCTCACATTTTCTTGTAAATTTACATCTTTTTATGCCATAATTTTTTTTAACTTCATAATTTTGTGACTTATTCTAATAAATGTTGTACTTTTTAAAATTTGCCACTTTGTTGTAATAAATTTGTCACCTTTTCACACAAATATAGGCCTTCTTACCCAAAAATGTGCAACTTTTTTTTTGTCCTACAAAGTTTTTACCCCCCCCCCCAAAAAAAAAATAATAAATAAATTACAACATTTTCCTGGACCTTGGTAATCATTTTCTTGTGAATTTTCAGCTTTAATTCCAACAGTTTGTGAGGCTTTTCTCTTAGGTGCGCTAGTCTAAAGAAAAGCAAATACAGACTGGCCACATGTGCTTTCTAATACAACCCAAATAACACATTAAACATGGCCGCAAACAGAATAAAACTATGTTGAAGGTAAACTTCAGTGCAGTCAAAATTCTTAAAAAAAATGTACAGCAGAATGTAGTTGCAAGGGCCCCTGAGTGCGCGCGCTCGAGTAATGTCACGCGCACCTCTGCACATCTCTGTGCTTCTTTGCTCAGGCTGGGACTCTGAGGAGCCATGGCTGCCCACTTACCCCGTCTGAGCTGCTACAACATCCCATTGCGAGCGACGCTCTCACAACTTCAACCACCGCAACAATCCAAGCGCCTGTTGCTCAGCAGCTTCCTCGGTTCATCTCAGTTTCACTCACTTCCTCCGCTTCACCACAGGTAACTGTGCTACCGGCTAACGCCCAGACGTTCCACCGCCTAGGTCAGGTTATCCCAAGTGGGATTTTCTCCCCGGAAGTCGTCAAACGGCACGCCTCCTGAAATCGGATTTCCGACTAGATATAAGTCGGTAAACACTTGCACCGCGCCCAAGTTTAAGGAGGAAAGGCCTGTGCTCACTTTCAACAATGAATAAAAGCTCAAGTAAAACGTCCCACTTACTAGCACTTCTGACAGAGGGAGCACAAAATTAGCTTTTACGGAGGCGTCTCCGTTTTCCGACTATAAGAAAATGTGCTGGAACACATTCAGAAATCCAACTTCAGTGAGCGAACCGCTTAACAACTTCCGGTGACTGACTGGGGAAAATCCGACCTAGTACCACTACTGGAATGCACCGAAAGCTTCCCCGAGGAGTTTTCAGGAAAACACGGAAGGAGACAACTTTTTCATGCAACCTTCGGGGACGTCGTTTTCCAGAGGGAAAAACAGCGATTAAATCATGTCAAGAAGTTGTCACCAAAGATTTTATTTTAATTTTTCATTTGGGATTCTTCCACTTTCTTCTTCTTAATTCACTTAATTCAGTGGTGCCCTTAGTGTTTATCCTTTGATCTGTAATTTGTTTTTCAGTGGCTCAGTCAGTTAACAACAACCACCATAAAACCTCATGCTCATTGCTGTTTAGCTGGTGTACATTGACAAGGTTGTCTGATCTGTTACTGCTGCAGCTGTAGTGTAACAGACATTTGTTAAATTCTGATCTTGAAAATAAGATTAATAAATAAGATAAGCATCTATGCCATCCATAGACCAAGTGACACTCAATCCTTGCTGTTTTTACATTGTAGGGTAATGATATAAGTTGAGTTTGTGTATGTTAGTTATTATTAGGTGAAAATAAGATAATCAAGTCTGAATAATCAAGGTATAACTCAGCCTTTATGAATCCAGTGTATAAAGTCTATTTTATTTGCCATTGTTAAGCTTGCATGATAAAACAAGGGGCATTACATATTTCAATCCACAGTTTTTGTCGTATCTTTTGCTTTAACGCTTTCCATCCCCCCCCCCTTTTTTTGTGGGAATCAAAATTTACATAGTTTCCATGAATGCAGCACAAACAGACTTTAAGGATTTGGCGCCGTCAGCTGGAGCAGAAGAAGTACTTGAAATATAAAAACCGCTGCCGGAGCCCTCTGGGCTGATTTTAATTAGCCCTGCACTCTTAAACAAGAACCGCACGGTTTGCAGTCACCCAGAGGTGAGTCATGTTCAAACAGTTCAAGTGACAAGACAGCTTAACACAGTTTTGTATAGTCTATAAAGATAAAAGAGTATGCGTTTGTTTGTCGTTGGGGATATTTCAACATGGAGGCCCAACCTAACCGGAAAACACCATCTTTATTTACATGCAAGGTAAATTCAGCAATGCTTCATCTTTTTGATAGATGAAAACCTAATAAACTGAGTACTTGGCTTCCCAAAGGCATCTTACTGAGGTTCAAATTTATTGTGAGACCAAATCTGACCCATTGTGGAAGATGTGTTCAATGACGAGACATGAGTGTATTCCTCAGGTTCGGCTTTATTGCAGAACACAATCATCCAACATTCTCAAAAAGCAAGAAGAGGCAGAATCATGATACATCACACTCTTATACCTCCGGGGGATTAAGAACTCAAGTCACATGGTGCTTCTGCAAACATTCAATCACAATGCAAGTCTCTGAAGATTCACCATTGTCTCTTATTCTCTGGTGTTCCGGGAAACCCCCCAGGGCCTCCTCTCTGAGACAAGGGTCCGACTTCACACCTCCTCGACATCTCCTGTCGGCCCCCGTCGATCCAGACTCTTTGTTCCTCCAGACGTGAAGCCCCAATCCACATAAGCCATACATTTGTGGGAGATATGAACCAGACATATGTGCCACACTCTTGTGGGAAATATGAACCAAACATATGTGCCACATGACCCCCCCCCCCAAATGTCTGCATGGGACAAACATACTCGTAAATGCATAACATAAAAGACATTACCACATAACCAACAATCAATCCCCCAATCTCTTAGGTCTTAGCTTCCTGCCGAATCTGCTGTAGACCGGCTTCGCTGTGTCTGCAGCGTCTCCTCGCACCTGGGGATTAGATTTGTTAGCACATCTCTGTGGGAGCTCTGGAGCATGCCTTCTCGGTAGCCTGCCCCGGCGGGGGGCTTTCGCCAACTGCACGCGTTCATCAGCCAGGACAAAAGCGGGCTTGAGTCTGTTTATGCAAATTGGCTCCCTTCTGCCCCCCAAATCTAGCAAAAAATGCTTCTTGTTTTTTTCCAGCACCCTGAACGGTCCATCATAAGGCGGTCTCAGCCCTGGGCGTTGTGCATCATGTCTAACAAAAACAAACTCTGCGTTTTTCAAAGCCTCTGGCACAAAAACGCGTGGAAAACTGTGATGCACTGGGCCAGGCAGCGTGTTTGATCCTGTGCCGCTCTGCAACAGCTGAGCGGGGGGGCAATTTGGCGCAGGATTTTCCGGAAGAAATTCCCCCGGCAAACGGAGAGGTTGTGCGAACACTAACTCCGCTGGGGAGGCCTGCAAATCCTTCTTAGGTGCAGAACGCAACCCCAATAAAACCCATGGCAGTTTGTCCACCCAATTTGTATCCGTGAGCGATGCTCTGAGGGCTGCTTTCAATGACCTATGAAAGCGTTCACATAAACCGTTGGCCTGCGGGTTATACGCGGTAGTGCGGTGTACCTTCACCCCTAAGCTGCGGGCCATAGACGACCACAGTTTGGAAACAAATTGAGGGCCTCTGTCTGACGTTATATCCGACGGAACTCCAAAACGCATGACCCAAGCTGTTAAAAACGCGCGTGCAACCTCTTCCGCCGTTGTTGACGCCAGAGGTACCGCTTCCGGCCAACGTGTGGTGCGGTCCACCATCGTCAAAAGGTGTGTGTGCCCTTGAGACGAGGGAAGCGGGCCCACCAGATCAACATGCACATGATCGAACCGCTTAGCCGGGATGTGAAAAGGCTCCAAAGGGGCCCTCATGTGCTTGTGTATCTTAGCCCTCTGGCACGCTACACAAGCTGCTGCCCATTCCTTGACCTGTTTGCGCAGCCCCGGCCAGACAAATTTCTCCCCCACCATCTTGACCGATGCGCGCACCCCCGGGTGCGCCAGCGAATGGACCGAGTCAAAAACGCGGCGGCGCCACGCGGCTGGAACCACGGGACGAGGCCGACCCGTGGAGACATCGCATATTAAGGGGGGCATACCTATTTGCTGCACCCTGTGCTCCAGCCTTAACCCTGTTGGTCCAGACTGGAGCGCGCGCACATCCGCGTCACCAACCTGCTCCGCAGCCATGTCTGCATAATCCAAACCTACGTGGACCGGGGCTGCGCGCGCTCCCACGTCACTGCCCTGGCCCACAGCCACCGAGTCTGCCCCCACGTGGCCTGGCGTTGCCACAGCACGTGAGAGACAGTCTGCCACTACATTGTGTTTGCCTGCGACATGCTGGATATCGGTGGTGAACTCCGATATTGTGGCTAGCTGTCTTTGTTGTGGGCCTGACCAAGGTTCTGAGATCTTGGCCATCGCAAAAGTTAACGGTTTGTGGTCCACGAAAGCGGTGAAACGACGCCCTTCCAGCCAGAACTGGAAATGGCGGATGGCCAAGTGTAGGGCTAAAAGCTCCCTGTCAAACGCGCTGTATTTACGCTCGTTATCGCGCAAGGATTTGCTAAAGAACGCGAGCGGCTGCCAGGTCTTTGCCACACACTGTTCAATGACTGCCCCCACAGCTAGGTCCAAAGCGTCGGTGGTGAGCGCCAAACGGGCTGTTGGAACCGGGTGCGCTAACAAAACGGCGCTTGCAAGGGCTGATTTGACCTGGGAGAAAGCGCGCTCCCACTCCGGAGACCATTCGACCTTATTCGTGGGTTTTTGTTTTTTTAGTGCCGTGTACAGTGGCTGCATAAGCCGCGCTGCGCTTGGAAGGAACCGGTTGTAAAAATTAACCATTCCTAGAAACTCCTGCAGCGCTTTTATCGTTTGAGGTCGGGGGAAATCTGTTATTGCGCGCACTTTCTTCGGTAGGGGAACCGCTCCTTCTGGCGAAACGCGATGCCCCAAAAAATTGATTTGCGCCACCCCGAACTGGCACTTCGCTGGGTTAATTATCAACCCGTGCTCTGCCAGTCTCCGAAAAAAAGCTGTGAGGTGGGTTTCGTGTTCGTCCTCGGACGTGCTGGCTACCAATATGTCGTCTAAATAGACGAACACGAAAGGCAGGTCGCGTAAAACAGCATCCATCATGCGTTGGAAAGTTTGCGCGGCGCCCTTTAACCCAAACGGCATGCGCAAAAACTCAAAAAGCCCAAACGGAGTTATTACCGCGGTTTTGGGAATATCCTGCGTGTGCACGGGGACTTGATGGTAGCCGTGCACCAAGTCTATTTTAGAAAAAATGCGCGCCCCCGCCAAATGAACTGAGAAATCCTGGATGTGCGGAATCGGGTAGCGGTCGTGTGCTGAGACGTTGTTCAACCTGCGGAAATCGCCACAAGGTCGCCATGAGCCATCAGCCTTTGGGACCATGTGTAACGGGGAAGCCCAGGGGCTGTTCGAGCGTCTGATTATGCCCAGTTTTTCCAGGTTGGCAAATTCCTCGCGCGCTATTGCCAGTTTAGCTGAGTCCAAGCGCCGGGCTTTTGCAAAAACGGGCGGCCCAGTGGTGGTGATAAAATGCTCCACCCCGTGTTTGGCCACTGTCGCCGAAAACGTCGGGACCGTGAGTGCTGGAAAGTGAGTGAGCAGAGCATGAAACTTACCACCCGCAGCTGTGACGTTGGCGTGTGCAGTCGGCGGAGCCACCCGAGCTGTGCAGGGGATAGAATGAAAAGAAAGTGCATTAACCAGACGTCTATTAGCAAGATCAACCAATAAACCATGTGAGCACAAAAAATCAGCCCCTAACATGTTAAAACTGACTGCCGCTACAATAAAGGTCCACTCGAATGAACGGCCCTGTAAGGACAGAAGCATGGTCCTCTCACCGAAGGTCTTAATCGCTGAGCCATTCGCTGCTGATACTGACACCCAGGGAGCTTTAGACGGCATCAGCCGTTCCGCGTAGGTAGGCGTGATGAAACTCAGCTGGGAGCCCGTGTTCACGAGGAATTGTTTCCCCGAGTGTGCATCTGTCAGGTAAAGCAGCTTATTTTCTTCTCCGAGGGACGCAGCTGCTACGTCAAACAGGTTCATTTTGTCTTCTTTTAATTATTTATCCTTTTTTTTTTTTCCTTTGAAAGACAAAAGTAAAATAGAAAGATGTCTTTACCTTCTTTACATGTTTCAACTGCACTGCAGCCTTCATCAGAAGAGTCAGCTGATTGCTGCCAGGTGACATTTATCAGCTGATTTTCGTAGGCGGGGCCAGCTCAGCAGATCTGTCAGATCCACCGAGCCGGCCCCGCCTCCCGCCGTCAGATGGTCTCTGGAGAATGTGGCCATCATGAGCAGTTTTTTTATGGAGGATCTGGAAAATAAAGCCATCAACACAGCACCCACAATATGCAAACCCACCCTTTGGAAGAGATACGTAGATGACATTCTGGAAAAAATAAGGAAAGGACATACACAAGAACTCACTGACCATCTGAACAGTACAGACAGTACGGGGAACATAAAATTCACACACGAAGAGGAGGAAAATGGCACCATAGCCTTTCTGGACATGAAAATCCACCACAACGAGGACGGCAGCATAAAAATCACAGTCTACAGGAAACCAACCCACACAGATCAATATCTACTTTGGACATCGGAACACCCCACAGCACACAAGCTATCAGTCGTCAGGACATTATATGAACGAGCCACCATCATCACGGAACAAGAAGACAGACAGGAAGAGGAAAACCACATAAAACATGCACTTATACGCTGCCAATATCCAGTATGGGCCATAAACAAAGGGAAACAGCAAGTCAAAAACAAAGAAAATAAACAGGACACAAGACATAGAACAAAAGGTGAAATCAAAAACAAGGACACCATAACTATACCATACATACGAGGGATCACGGAACCAATTCAAAGGATCATGAAAAAATACAAAATAAACAGCAGTCAAACCACACAAAAAATTAAGACAGTTATTAGTACACCCCAAGGACAGAATAGAACAAGACAATAAATGCAATGTATTATATGAAATATCATGCAGATCATGCAACAAAACCTACATTGGAGAAACCGGAAGATTATTCACCACAAGAAAAAAAGAACACCAAAAGGAATGTGAGAAGGAAACGCAAGGACGACTCACAAGATCACAAAAAGAAAAAGCAGAACAAGAAACATTAAAATCAGCTATATCGGACCACTGCAAAAGAAATAATCACATCATGGACTGGGACAACACAAAAATTATTGGATCGGAGAGCAACAGACACAAACGTTGGATCAAGGAGGCAATAGAGATCAGAAAGCGGGGAAAAGACACCATGAACCGAGATGAGGGGGCCTTTATGCTTTCTCACACCTGGGACCACATTCTCCAGAGACCATCTGACGGCGGGAGGCGGGGCCGGCTCGGTGGATCTGACAGATCTGCTGAGCTGGCCCCGCCTATGAAAATCAGCTGATAAATGTCACCTGGCAGCAATCAGCTGACTCTTCTGATGAAGGCTGCAGTGCAGTTGAAACATGTAAAGAAGGTAAAGACATCTTTCTATTTTACTTTTGTCTTTCAAAGGGAAAAAAAAAAAAAAAGGATAAATGGACGCAGCTGCTACCGGCCCCCGGTCTTGGCGTTTCCCTGACGCTTGAAGCGGCACGGTGGGAGACATCTGTGTGCCCTCTCCGCAAAACGGCGGTGGTAGAAACACAGGCCGTCTTCAGCTCCGCGTCGCCTGACGCCTGTCGCTGCCGTCGTCGGTTCGTCTGGCGCCGCCACCACTGGCTCCAAACCATCTCCGGGCGCCGTCCTCTGCTCAGCTGCCGCGGCCGAAACCGCGCTCCGCTTGTGGGCGTCGACAAGTCGCTGCGCCTCCTTGCCGAGCCCATGGTAGTCCCGCTTGGCCAATCAGGGTGAGTCTGTCAGGGTCACTCTCACTGCTGGCGGCAGCGTCCGGAGGAAAAGGTGGGCGAAAATAAATTCGCCATCCTCGGAGTCTTTCAGTCTCAGCATCTTCACCATCAGGTCTGCCGGTCTGTCGTTCTCCGACTCCGTCAACTCTAGGAGCCCCTCTGCTCGCTGTTGCACCGAGGGGGTGAAATGGCTGATCAGCGCCTCCTTCAATGCGCCGTACTTGTCGGTGTCCGGTGGGTGGTTAACCAGGTCTTCCACCCTCTGGACCGTGTGACTGTCCAGCTTCGCCACCACATGGTAGAACCTCGTTTCATCCTTTGAGATTCTCCAGAGGTTGAACTGCGCCTCGACCGCGCTAAACCAGGAGCGTGGGCTGTGCTGCCAGAAATCGGGCAGCCGGAGCGTGGAGGCAGCCATCAGGCCGGCCTCTGATGAGCTCCGCTCGGGAGAATTCTCTCCGCTCATTCTTTGTCGTGGGTCACCAGTGTGGAAGATGCGTTCAATGATGAGACATGAGTGTATTCCTCAGGTTCGGCTTTATTGCAGAACACAATCATCCAACATTCTCAAAAAGCAAGAAGAGGCAGAATCATGATACATCACACTCTTATACCTCCGGGGGATTAAGAACTCAAGTCACATGGTGCTTCTGCAAACATTCAATCACAATGCAAGTCTCTGAAGATTCACCATTGTCTCTTATTCTCTGGTGTTCCGGGAAACCCCCCAGGGCCTCCTCTCTGAGACAAGGGTCCGACTTCACACCTCCTCGACATCTCCTGTCGGCCCCCGTCGATCCAGACTCTTTGTTCCTCCAGACGTGAAGCCCCAATCCACATAAGCCATACATTTGTGGGAGATATGAACCAGACATATGTGCCACACTCTTGTGGGAAATATGAACCAAACATATGTGCCACACCATTATTTTATCTCATAGTTTTCTTATTTTTGCTACATGTAGTTTCTGAAAAACAAACAACAAAAAAGTTCTTATAGAAAATTTAGTGTCCCAATAATTGTGGACCCTTTTAATAAACTGCCTTTTCTGCTTAGGAACTACGGTTTTGCATTGCTTTCTAATTTACTCTTAAATATTAACATTTCTCTCTGCTGTAGTTCTGACAAGGTTTGTAGGCTACTGTATGTTTGAAATTCGTTAGACTGGGTTGAACTTGAACTTTGAACTTGGTTAGGTCTTCACCCATCCTGAGATAGGTCTGCCTGCTCACGATCTAACGCACGAGTTTTGGTGGCTTTCAAGAGATGGCACCAGCCAGAGGGATCGTGGGCTCAAAGTAGGGCCTGGGCCGCAGTGAGCCCAAGAAACCCCTTTAGGTCATCCTCGTGGGTCTTGATGAGGTTATTCCTAGGTCGCCGACACCTCGGTTTCCATGAGTGGAGTTGCATATCACCAAAGGCCTATCTTCTCATCAGTGTGAAGTTCTAGTAGACTTACTATTTGCTGGCATCATTTGACATTTCATAAACATCTGTAGAGTGACAGTATTTATTATTAACGAGTTTTTAAAAGTAGTGTATTCCAAATGAACAAAACAGAACAACAAACAGAACATTGTTTCAAGAGTAAATATGGAGAGTATACACCATACTGTAAGTATTATTGTAGTCAGGGCTGTGTCTAGCTTTTTGGGGGCCCTTTGCAAGATTGTGTTTTGGGGGTGCCTGTTTTTGGAATAGCAAACAGTTAAAATAGAAAAAAAATAGATAAATAAACAGAAAAAGAAAAGAATACTGGGTTATTGTCAAGATCAGCGGTTCTCAGCCTAGCGTCCCTGAAACGTTCAGATTTCCATGGGAAATTTTCTAATTTCACTTCTTAATTGGTCCAAAAAAATTGCAAATAATTTGCCCTTATGCATGGGTGCCTACAGAACACATGTGAAATTACAAAATTTCCCACAGAAACCTCAGCGTTCCAGGGACCCCAGGTTGGGAACCAATGGTGTAGATGAACAGAGAAAAACTGAACTGCTATACTGGATAAAAATTTAACCAGCTTCCATATGAACATTGCAAATATACAAGAAAAAGTCCAAAATTCACAGATAGAAATAGAAAATTTTATGAAGTATTGTAAATTTATGAGAAAAAAGTTTCAGTTTTATGAGAAAAGTTGCAAATTACAAGAAAAAAATAAAATAATTTACAATAATTTAAAAATTATATCCTGTATTTTTTAATATTTTGCATTTATGCTTAGCATAGTCTTCAATGCATTTTATGTAGCTAACATGATATAGAAAGATCTATGATGATATTGGGGAGGGGGGTGGCAATTCTCTCTTATTTTTCCAGGTTAGGGGGTGATGTTCCCACGTGCCCCCTCTTGATTTACGCTGATGTTTTCACCCTACCTGACAATAGCTCTGATTCTTAGTAAAGGTTTGCCAGTAAACAACCAAGAGAGAGACAATACAGCTGTTAAAACATAAGCAAAGCATGTGATGAGTAATTTAAATGTCTGTCAGAGCACTGGTACTGATGCTGGGAGGTTTCATTTGGAATGAACAACGTAAATGAACATGGTTTGGAAGCAAGTCTCTGTAGAGATCTCACTCATCATATGATGAAACAGCTCTTGGACCCTCATCTTCTGACTATTGGTCTGAGCTATTTCCTGCTGATGCTGCTGTGGCAACAGTGTCCAAGGACAACACATTTTCTGGATCTGTGCTAGACGATTTAATGCCAGGGCAGCATATGTTCAGCAGGATTCTGTGTGTGTGTGTGGGGGGGGGGGAGGGGTGTAGTACGTCACTATCTTGGCCCGCACAGGGTCTGGTTGAAGCTCAACAGTCATTCCCAATAAACAAGAAGACAAACGGATAAATATTGTTTTCTTTGTTCTCTGGAACTTTTGCCATTCAAAAACCTTTGAAAATGCCAACCTTCAAAGATGTGATGAACCAAAAAGTCAATATTTTTATGCCTTGGTGAAAACAGAGGCATACAGCAATTACTGAGTGCGTCTGTTTGTGGCTGTATGTATCTGTTCGTTTGCGCGCCTCTCTGTTTCAGCTCGCCCAGTCAAAATTAAGTGGAGCTAAAGGCTTGTATCATTGCATCACTATATTTTCTCGACTTTTAATTTGCCAGACTTTCTAAATAATGCTTTGTCCTTGAAATAAACACAAAATAGCTCACCTTTACCATTAATGGACCGGTACTGCGTATGCACCCGAAAACTCCACCAGAGGAAAGTACTGAGCAATCCACCAATACTGGGTGAAAAAAATTTCCGTCTTTTTGGCTGTTTGTTTTCGTCTTCTGCCACGAAACAGGAAAAGCTCCTGTTCGTCTTGATTGTCATTGTATTCACATACCTCTATCACTTCCACCATTTAAAATGTCTGCCACCATGCTCTTCTTTGTGTTTGGATTGCAGCTGTTCAAATCAGGTTGGTGGCTCTTGGCTGCCGCCAACCGTACGGGCATATGAACTGCAGATTGTTTTCACTGCGCATGCGTATACTCCAAAACTACTGGATGGATTTGGATGAAATTTTTACCAGAGGTGTTCCTTGGGCTAGAGAGGAACCCATTACATTTTGGTAATGATCCCAGTATGCATACCTCCACCAAAGCTCTTATCTTCTCACAGTGTGTTAGCAAGAATACTCCAAAACTACTGGATGGATTTAGACGAAATTTTTACCAGAGGTGGTCCTTGGGCTAGAGAGGAACCCACAACATTTTGGTGATGATCTGAGAGTGCATACCTCTGCCATGGCTCTGGCACCAAGGCATCAGCACCTTGGTGCTTTCATAATTCATATGGCCTGTATTACCTGGTTTACATGCCTTTGACTTTACGATTCACTTAACCTTTGTTAATTCTTTAGTTTTTAAGCTCAAATTTGAAATTGACCTTTAATATTACAAAAAGGGTTAAGGAAAGTTACCTTTTAATAAAATAAGATAATTATAAACTATTATAACTCCTAGGAACATGATGGTTTTGTTTGTGTATTTGTCCATTTCAGCATACATTTAAGGCTAGAAAAGTCTGAGAATGTGGTCAGGTGCAGGTGGTTATCTGGTTATGGGCCAAGTGTTTGAGGCCAAGCATACAGATCTTATCCAGCTGTTGCTGCCTTGCCAGGCTTTAATCCTTACGATCTGTTGGAGGTGCAGGTAACTTCTCAAACAAAACTTACACACATGGCTTGACATTAGAACTTTTTCACCTGCCAAATGCTGGTGGGATTCAGCAGTGGCCTGTAGCTCAGTTGTTTTACTAGCCACTTTGGCTGGGGACATACAGTATTTTGTTATGGCCCCACAACAAAATAAAGTAACAAACCTTTTAAATGTATAAAAAATGGTAGCTATTTGAGTTTTTTTTTAAAAAGCCACAAATTTACAATGAGCATGACACACTTAAGGGAGAAAAAAAATCCTACAAGTTTGCATATTGTCCCAAAGTTACAAATAAATAATTTTAAAAGAAGCCAATTTTATTATTATTCAATCCATACAGTCAATCATGTACAGTAGAACAAAATTACATTTCTCCTATCTACAGTGTTAACCACATCTAGAATTAGAGGAGCCGCTACTATGCAAGGCAGCACCACAAACAACTTTTCCTTCCCCATTCTATTATGCTGAGCACCAAGCTAGAAGGTGGGAAGTACCATTTTTATATGATCTTTGGTATGACCCCACTGGGGCTATGACCTCCAGGTTGTGGGGCAGATGCTCTATCAACTAGGTCACCACTCCAGTGGTGGCCTAGTTGATGCAAAAGACACAAATATACAAAAATACACACAAACCCATGTTCCCTTCCCCACCCATCATTCATCCATTCATACAACCCTGCAGAGATATCCCAAGGCACCACCCAGCAAAGCAGTAGTGCCCCGGGGACAACGCCAGCACCACATCCCAGGCCAATGACCAGGTCCCAAGCCCATGGCAGAAAGAGGGCAGCAGGGGTGGAGGAAGATCCTCTCCCCCACTCTTTCCCCCCTGTGTGTGAGTGAGCACAAGTGACCAGACACTTTCTTTTGAAAAACATGTTAAATACATCACCAAAACAGCCTTTTTCCATTTAAGGAATATTGCCCGCCTCTGTCCTTCCTTCACCCCAACAGCTGCTGAAACTCTCATCTACGCCTTCATCACCTCCCGTCTCAACTATTGCAACAGCCTCCAATATGGAGTACCATCAAAATCCCTCAACAATCTACAACACATCCAGAACTCTGCTGCTCGTCTTCTCACCCACACTCATATCCATGACCACATCACCCCATCCTCTACATTTACAAGCTCCACTGGCTCCCCCTCCCCCAGAGAATCCACTGCAAAATCCCCCTCATGACTTACAAAGCCCTCAATAACCTGGCCCTACCCTACCTCTCCGAGCTCCTCCATCAATACACCCTCCAGCACACTCCGCTCTACTGAGCCAGCATTCTACAGCCCCTCTTCCTGACTGAGTACAAGTCGTAGGGAAACAGGGCCTTCTCCATTGCTGCTTGTACCCTATGGAACTCACACACTATAACCATCAGAAGCTCCACCTCACTCCCAGCATTCAAAAATATCATTAAAGACCCATCTATTCAACTCTGCATTCACTCACTGACCCTTTTTTCTCCCCTATGTAAAGCATCTTTGAGTGTCTTGAAAAGGGCTGTATACAGTAATGTGAAAAAATTAGGACACCCCATTAAATATTCAGTTTGTGGAGAAAGGAGGCAGGCGAGGCAACGAACTGGACGACACAAACTTTATTCCATCTCCAACATACAGTACAGTGAAAGAGCTCCTGGGTCTCTGTGCATTCCTCTTTTATATCTTTAATACCATGCATTGAGATCTGGAACTTCCGGCCATCATACAGTGTGTTTAAAACAAAGCCTGTGTGGCACATTAACATGACATAACACCGGCGCCGCTCTCACACCCTTCTTCTTCCTGCGGCTCCGGCATTTACTCCTCTCCCCGGGGGGCGCATAGTCCTTGCTGTCCCGTCTGATACCCCCCGGTGACACCTCCTCTTTCGGTCCATTGTTCCCCCTCTTCCCCAGTTGCCTTCTTCTCTGGGTGAAGAAGTCCCACATCATGCCCCCACACAGCCTCCCCCACCCCCGAACAACCAGAGACGGCACTAATTCCCCCCCCCCCCCCCCGTTCTTTGAGCTTGAGCCGGCGCCCATAGCGGCTGTAGCGGGGTGTCACCGATCCAGTCGAACCACCCTGCTGGCGGGGTGTACAGGAGGGCATGTCAGTCTGTGGAGGGAAAAAGGAAGGGGGAGAAAACACATCAGCTTTGCGAGCGCAGGTCCCTGTCGAGGGATCGCCAACTTGTGGAGCCACCAACAGTGGGCGTCCGCGCCAGGGAGCTTGGGCCAACACCACCTGCTTGTTGGCCAACACAAAAGTGGGCTTCAGCCTGTCGATGCAGACGGTCTCCCTACGTCCTCCCAAGTCTAACACAAAATGCTTTGCCCCAGCTTCCAACACCCTGAACGGTCCGTTGTACAATGGGTGCAGCGGGGTCCAGTGCGCATCGTGCCTGACAAAAACTAAACTGGCGTTCTGCAAGCTTTTTGGGACGAAGGTGTGGGGAAAACAATGGTGGGCCAGGCCTGGTACGTTAAAAGCCTCCGTACTGTGCAAAAATTGCGTGGGCGGATCAGCCTCGGGTGTGGGGTTTTCCGGTCAAAACTCTCTGGGGATCCGTAGCAGCTGGGAAAAAAAACAGGGAGGCTGCCAAATCCTCCTTAGGTGCTGAGCGCAACCCTAAAAGAACCCAGAGCAGGTGGTCGACCCAATTTGCATCTGTGAGTAAAGCTTTGAGCGCTGCTTTAAGCGACATATGAAAACGCTTGCATAACCCATTAGCCTAGGGGTTGTACGCGGTAGTGCGGTGAATTTTGACCCCCAGGCTCTGGGCCATCGTGGACCAGAGTTCCGAAACGAATTGTGGACCCGTCGGAAGTGATGTCCGACGGGCATCCAAACCATGCCACCCAAGCTGACAAAAAAGCACGAGCCACTTCTGCGGACGTGATAGAAACCAGCGGGACCACTTCAGGCCAGTGCGTGGTGCAGTCCATGATTGTTAAAAAGTGCGTGAAACCTTGCGACGGCGGGAGGGGTCCCACCAAATCCATGTGGACGTGGTCGAACCTCCTGGCTGGGATTTGGAATGGCTCGAGGGGGGCTCTGGTGTGCTTGTGCACTTTGGCCCGCTGGCACGCGATGCAAGCTGCAGCCCACTCTTTCACGTCCTTGCGCAAGCACGGGCAAACGAATTTCGTCCCCTCTAGCTTCACCGAAGTGCGCACTCCCGGTTGCGAAAGGGAGTGGACCGACTCAAAAACATGACAGCGCCAAGAGCTTGGAACCACCGGGCACAGGCGGCCGGTGGAGACATCGCAGAGCAAGGGAGGGCACCCTTCTTGCACCAACCTGCTCTCCAGCCTTAATCCAGTAGGTGCAGACTGGAGCGCGCAAATGTCCACATCCCCGGCCTGCTCCGCGGCCATCGTGGGGAAATCTATTCTCATGTAGACCGGGGAGATTAACGCGCGTGACAGACAATCGGCCGTGATGTTGAGCTTACCGCCGACTTGTTGAATGTTGGTAGTAAACTCTGAAATCGCAGTCAAATGCTGTTGCTGCCAGGCCGACCACGGTTCCAAGACCTTGGCCATCACATACGTCAGAGGCTTCTGGTCCATGAACACGGTGAACTCGCGCCCCTCTAACCAAAACTGGAAATGGCGTGTCGTCAGGTGGAGAGCCAACAATTCTCTTTCGAACGTGCTGTATTTGCGTTCATTGTCACGCAAAGTTTGGCTGAAAAATGCGAGCAGCTGCCTCGAACCTGAGATGTACTGCTCCACCACTGCCCCTACGTCCGTAGTGAGCGCTATCTGTGCAGAGGGATCCTGGTGGGCTAACAATGTGGCATCCGCAAGTGCTGTTTTGGCATTAGTAAAAGCCTGGATTCGCTTGGGAGTCCAGTCGATGGCTTCCATGGGCTTCTTTTTTTTAAGCTCGGCACACAACGGCTGCTTCAGCTGGGCTGCCCGGGGAAGAAAACGGTTATAAAAATTAACCACTCTCGAAAACTCCTGCAGTGCTCTCACGGTCTGCGGATGCGGAAAGTCCGACACAGCGCGCACCTTATCCGGTTACGGAATCATGCCCTCTGGCGAAATGCGGTGGCCCAAAAAATTAATCTCTGGCACGCCGAACTGACACTTTGCCGGGTTAACTATCAGCCTGTACACCTCCAGCCTCTGGAAAACTGTCTTGAGATGGGCAATGTGCTCCTCCTCGGACACGCTAGCTTCCAGAATGTCGTCTAAGTAGACAAAAACAAAGGACAAGTCGCAAAGCACTGCGTCCATCATCCTCTGGAAAGTCTGCGCCGCGCCTTTTAATCCGAATGGCATGCGTAAAACTCGAAAAGGCAGAGAAGAGTTATTATAGCTGTTTTTGGAATGTCTTTCACACGCACTGGGACCTGGTGGTATCCGCGGACCAGATCCACTTTCGATAAAACATGCACCCCGGCCAGGTGCACAGAAAAATCCTGGATGTGCGGAATGGTATAACGATTGTGTTTTGTGGCGTTATTCAAGTGCTGGAAATCGCTGCACAGTTGCCACGACCCGTTGGCTTTAGGCACCATGTGTTGCGGGGATGCCCACGGACTGTTGAAGCGCCTGACGATGCCCAATTGCTCTAAGTTGGCAAACTCCTCTCACGCGCTGGCCAGTTTAACTGCATCCAAACGCCGAGGTCACGCGAACACCAGCAGGCCTTTTGTCGTTATAAAGTTTTCAACCCTGTGTTTCATTACCGTAGCTGAAAAAGTTGGGATCATGAATGCTGGGAACTGTGTGAGCAAATGTTGGTACTTACCTGTCACAGGTCTGTGGTGGACCACTCCCAGTTGGGGTGAGACTGGACATCCCGGCAGATAAGCACATCTGTTGCAAGGTCTGTGATGGACTTTTGCCAGTCGGTGCATTGTGACATGCACTACACAAAGAGTAGAGAGCTGTAGCCAGTAGGTTCCTGAGGAACAAGTGGGCTAACAAGAAAGATTCGTCGTCCTTCCCCCTCAGCACCAACATGCTGTCCATGAGGTCCACTGCTGATCTGTCCCCTAACTCCAAACGTGTTAGAAGCCTCTCTGCCCTCTCACTGTCAGAAAGGATATAGCGCTGGAGAAGGATCCTCTTGAGTGGTTCATATTTACCTTGGGCCGGCGGCTCCTGGAGCAGGCTCGTCACCTGTTGCATGGCGCGCATATCCAGCGCAGCAACCACGTAGTAATACTTGGTATCATTCGTTGTTATCTCACGGAGTGCGAACTGGGCTTCTATGTGCAAGAACCACACGGTCGGGTTGTGAAGCCAGAAGTCTGGGAGTTGGACTGAGATCACGCACGCAGTGCTTGTGCTCTCCCTCCAGGCAGTCTCTGGGGTGGTGCTCAGCTCGCTTTCCATGGCATGTCTTAGGGTCACCAATGTGGAGAAAGGAGGCAGGCGAGGCAATGAGCTGGACGACACAGAAACGTTGTTCCATCTCCAACATACAGTACAGTAAAAGAGCACCCAGGTCTCTGTGCATTCCTCTTTTACACCTTTACTACCATGCATTGAGACCCGGACCTTCCGACCATCATACATTGTGTTTAGAACAATGCCTGTGTGACATATTAACATGACATAATGCCAGCGCCACTCTCACACCCTTCTTCTTCCAGCGGCTCCGGCATTTTCTCCTCTCCTCGGGGGGCACATAGTCCTTGCTGTCCCGTCTGATACCCCCCGGTGACACCTCCTCTTTCGGTCCATTGTTCCCCTCTTCCCCAGTTGCCTTCTTCTCTGGGTGAAGAAGTCCCACACCATGCCCCCACAAGTTCTTTATTAAGAAATGTTCACATATCTATGTCTAACCTTGTTTTTGTTTTTATTTGCATTTTTTAACCTTTATTTTAGCCATTTTAAGTGGGAATGAATGTGGGGGTGTCCTAAAAAAGATGGGGGGGGGGGGTGTCCTGATTTATTCCTCACTATTTGTTTGGAATTGCATTTTACAGAAAATTTGAAAAAAAGTCTTTAGTTCATTACCTCCGCTAAGGAGGTAATGTTTTTACCGGGGTTTGTTTGTCTGTTTGTTTGTCTGTCTGTTACCAACATAACTCAAAAAGTTATGAACGGATTTTGACAAAATTTTCAGGACAAGTCCCAAATGGGACAAGGAAGAAATGATTAGATTTTGGGAGTGATCCGGATCACCGTCTGGATCCAGGAATTTTTTAAAGGATTCTTTATCATTGCGAGATGGGGCCATTTTTAGCATATGTGTATATAACTCCACAATAAATGGTCAGGACGCTTGCCAAAAAAATACAGGATAAGATCCCAGTAGGTTCTACGAAATATCAAAGGCTGATCCCGATCCTGCAAAAAATCCGGGTACTGTGATTCAGAACAGGAAATAATAGGGGATCTTTGGAATTTTCATCACTGTAAGGTAACAAATTAAGATATAAACATACTGTGGCGGTTCGGTTAACCCCCACAACAGATTAAGGACACTCAGCTCTCTTTTCTCGGTGTTTCCCGCTGCACTACTGAGATGTAATGTGCCATTCATGTATTGTGATGTAATGTGCCATTCATGTATAGTGTTCATGCGTCCTGTCCTTACTGTGACCTAGAGGCTGAGATCAATATGTAGATGTGCTTTGGTGTAACCCCCACAAACAGACTGGTCAAACACAGCGCTCGGCTAGAGCAAATTACAGAACAGTGAAATGTGTATTAAGCCACATTTCCACTATATAGTTCTGCGCTACTCTTTTCTTTTCTTTTTTACTTGTTTCTCCCGCGGCTGCGCCTCCATCACAACCGCGGAAAGCCGAGTATTGCTGGGGTGGGCGGGATCGAGGTGGCGCTACACTGCTGACGTATAAAGGACGAGACTGACTCCTCAACAACACAGAAAAAAATAGCGGATTACGAGCGGAGGATTTCCACGGTTTTTAACACAATGAATGTCTTTAACGAGACAAGAGAATTTTACAGGAGAAGACGACGTGGATTGAGACAACACACGTTGGAGCAGGAGAGGAGAATAGCGGTTGCCCAGGAGGAATCTGAAGCAGCTGCATATGAAGCAGAGATCATTCAGAGATCATTTCATTTGTTCAGTGTTCATGTGCATACATATGTCAAACGTCTTTTTTAAATAAAATGTTGTGCACTTTTAAACTACGTCGCCTCTGTTGTTCAAAACGGTTAAATGTTAACAGACGGTTAATTAAATGCTGAAACACCGGGGTAATTTAAAATTATGCAGAAGCTTAATACTAAACCCCTTTAACTTACCAAATAATTTATAGTATTATAAAAAAAGCCAATCCAAATCTAGACCCATTTTGTATATTGTGTAATAATGATACACTGATGATAAACTGACTTCCCAAAAAAAGCAGCAGCTATACAACGCACTTTTGGTTTGATGGAATTGCCAATTGACCTTGGAATTATATGTGGAAACTTGTTATACTTCCAGTTAACTTTAACTTACAAAATAATTATAAATATTATAAAAAAGCCAATCCAAATCTAGGCCCATTTTTTGTATTGTGTATCATTTGAGTATCATTGTACAATCTATTGTTATTTATAAGGGTTATCTGTTCAGTGGTGGCTAATTACACACTAAAACAACGTAGAAAATGACTGCAAAGAAAATGCTGCAGCTAGACAACTCACTTTTGATTTGATGGAATTGCCAATTGACCTTGGAATTATATGTGGAAACTTGTTATACTTCCAGTTAACTTTAACTTACCAAATAATTGATATTATAAAAAAAGCCAATCCAAATCTAGACCCATTGTGTATCATTTTTCCAATCTATTGTTATTTATAAGGGTTATCTGTTCAGTGGTGGCTAATTACACACTAAAACAACGTAGAAATGACTCAAAAAAAAATATGCTGCAGCTAGATAACTCACTTTTGGTTTGATGGAATTGCCAATGAACCTAGAAATTTTATGATGAAACTTTTTTTAATCCTACTAAATACACTGACATTGTCACACTGCCAACACCAAATTATAATTTTCTTTTTCAAAACAAAGATCACTATGGATCTATTGAATCACAATAGCATAGCTTTATCATATACATGTCAACGTTTACAACATCGAAAATGTTATATTTGGGTTTACATGTATGGGTATTTTCGCTTTATATTATACTAGACTGCTTATAATTTATTGGAATTCTCAGAATTTGGAATGCCGATATAACATTCAATTCACATGTACTTACCTTTTACCCAATTCGACTTTCACCTTTATCAGTGTCTACTGCTGAATGTAAATTACACCTGTGCAACTGCTTACAATTTTACTTAAAAACTGTACCCAATGTAGAGCAATGGATACAGCAGTGGTAATATTTATTAAATTTAACAATAACAATTACATTACCATTAAAAATCTTGACACCTTTATGGCTGAACAGCAGGATTAGGGTCATATGAGGCAATGGAATGTGTATGTAATTATTCGCCTTTATCATCCAGTGTTATAATATACAAACCACACTTTTATCCAAAAGACTAACATTTTATTACATTACAAATATTCCCAAAACATGTTAACAAATGGGGAGCTTTCAGTACTTCGACCAGACTGCCAAAATGGTTTCGGAAGGCTCCGTGGAAGGAAGCCGTCTCTGTCAGCTCATCCCTTCTTAATGCGGCTAACTGCAGGTGTCTTTCGCGCTGTTCGAGCATCCTTTCACGGATCCGCATCTCCTCAGCATGATTCTGGGCCATCAGTGATGCAAGGTCTGCAATGTTGCTGGACCTCTTCAGCTTGCCTATATGAAAGACAGAAGTCATTGTATTTAGATAACACCGGATCAAAACATGTCAGAAAAAATATTATGGAATTAAACTGTTGAAAGCCTGTGGTGGGATGCTTCGTTGCTGTATTTAAGCTCAACTGTCATGTCGTTGCCCCTCAGTAGAGTGGACTATAAGAAACTTCTGTGGTGATGTGGTTAGGCCCCCCTTCATTTCAAAAAGGATTAATTGTAAAAAGTATTTTGATTTAATGGGTTATTTTTAAAAGAATTTCTTTGTACTGTGGCCTCATAAATCAGAATGGGTTAATAGTGTTAGCTGACTTGAAGAATTTCAATCAAGCATTTTGATTTGAAGTCTGTACATGTGCTCCTTTTTTTTTGTGAAAATACAACAGTATTTCCACCACCAACACACCTATAACACTGGGCCACTGTGGCTATGAACACCCCTGAATCTAGTATTTTTATAAACGTAGAAAGACATTTTAAATTCCTTGTTATGCGTCTATAGAAAACAATCACATATAAAAACAACCGGGTGGTAATTTTCAGTTTGTTGTGCCTTACCAGCACTTGACCGGGAGATGCCGGGGCAGTCCAGTGAGGCGGACCCAAGGGATTTGAAAACTGTGTATAGAAGGAAAAAAACACACAATAACGCTCACAAACAAAGTGCAACATGTACCGCAAACACAAAACTTTTTAACCAGAATACAATAAGCTTACGTCAGCGTTTTGTTCACGTGAATACTGAAATAAAAGCGCGATTCTGCAGCTTGATGCCAGGTAGCAGCAAGGTACAGAGGTAGCTAGCTATTAGCGGGCTAGCCATCACCACAATTGCCCACAATCAAACAACTTTCTTTATTGCTAAAATAAAGTGCGCTTTTGACCGAAAGGCAAGAAGATGGACAATAACAAAACAACACTCACCGTCACCGTTTTCCAATTCCGTGGCCGTGTCGAGTCCAAATTCTCTGCCATAATAGCAGGCCAGACACTTCCTGGTATATTTTTTCATTGCAAGTTGCCCCACCAACTCGCTCTGGATGTAGTCATCGGCTACGAGGGACAGAAAAGTCCGCACCTCCTCGTTTGTTCATGGAATAAACTTGCGCATGGACATCGTTATATGAGAACACAATTTTGAATCCAGTCACCGCGGTTACTCGCTGAAATTACAAATGGCGGACGTGTAGCTTCAACAGAAAACAAACGGACGCGTTTGGTGACGTTACGCCCTGACCAATCAGCGTTTAGCAGTCGATTGACGTCAATTCACACCTCGCTTTTCGCTCGCCTGTACCCTGCCTCTGAACAGGCACGAAAATCGTAACGGTTAAACCGTGAGGACTTGGGTGGAAATGGCGAAAAACCGAAACAAGTAAAAAAAAGTAAAGCCCAGGCGATACTGGTGGAAATGGGGCTTTAATGTCTACAGGCAGACTCGTTTCGTCTGGCTCACTTCTGTGATGTTAATGTTGCCTTTCATGCATTGTGTTCATGCGTCCTGTCCTCACTGTGACCTAGGGACTGAGATCAATATGTCTCTCAAATGCAAATGTCTTATGCCTGTTCTGTTATCTCTTTGATCATACCAACTGCTGGGGTATGCCCTTGATGTATTGTTGTAGTCAAGTATATATGCTGCAACTCTGTAACGCAAACTCTCTCACTCTCAATTCCACTTCTGCATCTGCTACTGCTGGACACAGACTTTGTGTCCCTCTTCTCTGAGAGCCGTTTGGGCTCGCTCCCGGCACGCATGCATGGCGCCGGGAGCAGAGCCCTTGACGGCGGTATGATAATAAACTCTACTTAAAACTCTCAGTTCACAGTTTATTATTTCTTTGCCGCTGCAATACAACAAACACTAAAATATAGCCAAGACACTGAGGAATCAGCAGTGTGCCAATGGATTTGTTGTATCTTCAAAAGCTATGGAGCTATATCCAGAAGAAAACCACCATTACCGAAAAAGTCATTTTTGTCAGTAACTACTGAACTAATAAAGATATCAATGTGAATCCAATTGCTAAAGGTATGTTTTGATGGTCAAGGAATCTGAAAATATAGATAAAATAAATGTAGGACTATTATATTTGGGGAAAATCCCAATATTAGGGGGAACTAACTTTTTTTTTTCTCTCGGCGCCACACGAGTCGGCTGCCTTTTGCAACAGCGGCTCGATTCCGAGTCTTTTTCCCTTCCTCTCTCTTTTGATCCGTCTTTTTTTTTCACCCCACTTATATCACGGACACACAGATCGTCCTAAATGTCTCCTGAGCCGGTGGACGGAGCCACTGTCTATAGCAGGATACGATACAGCAGAGAACAGCTGCTAGCATTCAACCGCCACCCGGTCCCATTGGAAATACTCGACATACCGAGAGAACTGAGGCGAAAACGCCGCGGCTGCCGGGCTGGAGTAAGGCGGAGGACAAAAAATATAAGGTACAGACCCTCCCTTCCATCTGTTGTCATGGGAAATGTACGGTCGATACTGGGAAAGTTAGATGAGCTAGCGGCTATCTCCCGTTATGATAGCACATACCGGGAGTGCTCTCTCCTTTTGTTTACTGAGACGTGGCTAACTGAACTAGCAGCAGATGCTAACATTGAGCTGGAGGGTTTTCACATGATACGAGCTGACCGAACACCAGACAGTGGCAAAACTAGGGGCGGTGGAGTGATCATGTATGTTAACAACAACTGGTGCAGACCGGGACATATCACTGTTAAACAACGACACTGCAGCAAAGACATTGAGTTGCTAGCTGTTAGCATGAGGCCTACATATCTCCCGAGAGAACACTCACACGTGATCTGCATTGTTGTTTATGCAAATCCGACGGCGAACGCTGGGACAGCACGTGACGTCATCCATTCAGTAACCAGCAGGCTGCAGACAGAACACCCAGATGCTCTTCTCCTCATCTCAGGCGATTTCAACCATGTTTCACTGTCTCCCATTCTACCCACGTTCACCCAGTATGTCACATGCCACACTAGAGACAATAAAACACTGGATTTATTCTACGCAAACACTAAGGAGGCGTACACCTCATCACAACTACCCCCACTCGGGAGATCGGATCACAACTTGGTTCATCTCCGGCCGGTGTACAAACCCCTAGTGCACAGACAACCTCCGGCCATGCACACTGTGGAGTTATGGTCTGAGGAGACAATGGACACCCTAAAGGGCTGTTTTGAAGCCACCGCCTGGAAGCAGCTCTGCGATCCACATGGTGAGGACATCGATGGCCTCATTCACACCTTCACGGGCTACCTCAGCTTCTGTGTGGACAAATCCGTTCCCACCAAGACCATACGGCGTCACTCAAACAACAAACCCTGGATCAACCCTGAGATTAAAACACTTCTGAGAGAGAAGAAGAGGATCTTCAGGTCAGGGAACAGGGAGATGCTGAAGTCCGTACAGAGGGAGCTGAGGAGAAAGATCAGAGAAGGCAAGGACAGCTTCAGGAAGAAGATGGAGGACAAGCTGCAACAGAGCGACATCAGCGGGGTCTGGAGAAACCTCAAAACCATCTCGGGGCTCCAGAATACCTCCCCCCAGGCCACAGGGGGCAGGGAGTGGGCGAACAACCTGAATCTGTTTTTCAATAGATTTGACCAACCGCCCTCCCCCCTGACTGCACAACAACCACTGCTGCCTCTAAAGAAATCAAGTCCTGCTGCCCACTCCCCACTCTACCAACACCCCCCCACTCCCAACACACAGCCCCCCATCCTGACCCTGACCAGGACCCAGGTGAGGACGGAGCTGAGGAAGATCAAGGCGAGGAAGGCGCCGGGACCGGACGGCATCAGCGCAAAGCTCCTCAAGTCCTGTGCAGACCAGCTGTGTGGGATTGTGACGTATATCTTCAACATGAGCCTGAAACTGGGGAGGGTACCACAGCTGTGGAAAACATCTTGTGTGGTACCTGTACCAAAAACTTCCCACCCCAAAGACCTGAACAGCTACAGACCGGTGGCCTTGACGTCCCACTTGATGAAGACCCTGGAGAGACTGCTCCTTGCTCACCTCCGCCCCCTGGTGGAACCAGCGATGGATCCACTCCAGTTCGCCTACCAGCATGGCATTGGGGTGGAGGATGCGGTGATCTTCCTCCTTCACCGTTCTCTGTCCCACCTGGAGAAGCCCGGGAATATGATGAGGATCATGTTCTTTGACTTCTCCAGTGCTTTCAACACCATCCAACCGATGATCCTGAAGGACAAGCTGCTGCGCGCAGGGGTGGACCAGCACCTGTCATCATGGATCCTGGACTACCTCACGAACCGGCCTCAGTTTGTGAGAACCCGGGACTGTGTGTCCGACACGATCATCAGTAGCACGGGGGCCCCCCAGGGAACGGTGCTGGCTCCCTTCCTGTTCACTCTTTATACTGCGGACTTCTCACACAACACAACACACTGCCATCTACAGAAGTTCTCTGATGACTCTGCGATCGTTGGCCTCATCTCCAATGGAGATGAAGCTGAGTACAGAGGGCTTATCCAGGACTTCGTGGACTGGTGCCATCGGAACTGCCTCCAGATCAACGCGAGGAAAACTAAGGAGCTGGTGGTGGACTGCCGCAGGCATGGGCAGCCCCTCACAGTACCAGTAAATATACAGGGAACAGACATCGAGATGGTGACATCCTACAAGTACCTGGGTATTCATCTGAACAATAAACTAGACTGGTCACACAATACTGATGCACTCTACAAGAAGGGACAGCGCAGGCTGTTCCTGCTGAGGAGACTCAGGTCTTTTGGTGTACAAGGGGCGCTGCTGAAGTCATTCTATGACACGGTGGTGGCATCAGCCATCACTTTTGGAGTGGTCTGCTGGGGCAGTGGCATTACTGCAGCCGATAGGAAGAGACTGAACAAACTGATTAAGAAAGCTAGCTCTGTCCTGGGGCAGCGCCTTGATCCGATGGAGGAGATAGGAGAGAGAAGGACGGTGGCTAAACTGTCATCTCTGCTGGAGTCCGAGTTCCACCCTATGCAGGACATACTGAATGCACTGAGGAGCTCATTTAGCAGCAGACTACATCATCCCAGGTGCACAACCGAGAGGTTTCGTAGGTCCTTCCTACCAACGGCTGTCAGACTGTACAACCTAAGCAGGGCTGCTCGCAGAGATAGCAAAAAAGACGTAACAAACTAATAGTTTTTTGAATGCAGAAGATGCAATAGACTTACACAGTGGTCCTCTCCGGCATACAACTAGGAGCATGCCGGTCGCTATGGAGGGTGAGAGTGTGTATGGGCACATAATCATACCATGCAGGATAGCTGGGTAGACGGTTATGCTGTTTCATTCCATCTAGCGGCAATGCTCTGCACTGTGTGTGTTTATATATTTGCATATTTGTTCCGTCTAGCTGCAATGCTCCGTACTGTGGGTGTTTATATATTTATATATCTACATGTTATTCCATCTAGCTACATTGCTCCGCACTGTGTGTGTTTATATACTTGCATATTTATTCCACCTAGCTGCAATGCTCCGTACTGTGGGTGTTTATATATTTACATATTTATTCCATCTAGCTACAATGCTCTGCACTGTGTGTTCATATATTCATATATTTATTCCATCCAGCTACAATGCTCTGCACTGTGTGTCTGTGTGTGTGTGTATATATATATATTTTATAGTAATACGTACATATGTTTATTAGCTGCTCTTGCTTGCTTGTTTTTTTTTTTCTTGCCTTCTGATTGTTGCTCTGAGTGTTGCTATCCCTGTGCTGTTGCAATCCTGGAATTTCCCCGTTGTGGGACTAATAAAGGCTTATCTTATCTTATCTTAACTGAGGTACTTGGCGGAGGTCTGTGCTCTCCGAGTGCTTTTCTAGTTTTTAATTGTTTAGTTGTATTACATGAATCTCCCAGTATTTTTCACATTGATATTAAATATCCATATGCCCAAATATGTAAAAAACACACAGGCGTATACAGGGTGTCATAATTTTTTCACATGACTGTAAGTCTAAATTATTATTACCTCCGCCAAGGAGGCTATGTTTTTGCTGGGGTTTGTTTGTTTGTCTGTCTGTTTGTGACCAACATAACTCAAAAAGTTATGGACAGATTTTGATGAAATTTTCAGGAAATGTCCAAACTGGGACAAGGAAGAAATGATTAGATTTTGGGAGTGATTTGGATCCAGGAATTTTATAAAGGATTCTTTATCATTGGGAGATAGGGCTATTTGAGCATATGCACATGTAGCTCCACAATAACTAGTCAGGGTGATTGGAAAAAATATACAGAACACGTTCCCAACAGGTTTTCAGAGTCAATTACATTTTTGAGTAGATCACAGCATGGGGGACTGAGCTGCCTTGGTGGAGGTCTGCGCTCTCCGAGTGCTTTTCTAGTTATTATTGTCATTATTATTAAGTGTATGTTATGTGGTGAAAATGAATGCAGGTGTACATACTACTAAAGTGCGGTTAAAAAAGGAGGAGGAGGGGTGATGGGACTCCCCGGCGGAGCTCCCATCTCCCTCCATCCAAGCCCTCAGTGTTTACAGTGCAATTAAAATTGAGGTGAGGGTGGCCAGGCAGCATAGCAAGGGGAGAGACCCCTAGAATGGGTGTGGTCCACCTATAATGGGAGAGATAGAGGGAGAGCGGGGGACAGGCAGAAAGCCAACACCCCCCCCCCCCATGTGTAAATCATGGTGGGTGAGCACAAGTGTATGCTTATGTGGTGAAATTTGGTGCAAGTGTATTTAATGTAAAGACAATGGGTGCATGTGTATGTACTACTGGAGTGCAATTAAAATTGGGGGTTATGGTATGGTGGGACACCCCGCTGCTATGGACGGCAGAGCCCCCACTACCATCCACCCAAACCCAAACCCAACCCTTTTAACTAACTGGTTGTGTGCTCGGAGCTGGCTAAATGTGCCTATGTGTTTTGTGTGTCCATGGTGTGTGTGTGTGCGTGTGTGGGCATATGTATGTTCTGTGTATGCTGTACAGCTGTAGGTGTGTATTGTTGTGTGTGAGCATATGTATTTTGTATGTATGATGTACAATATGCCTATACGTGTGTGTATACGTGCACGTGTGTAGTGCCTCTGTTGTGTGTGTCTGTATTTGCCATATTGCCATAACATGTGTTGTATGCTTTTGGGGTTATACAGACATCATACACAGATATAGCATCAAACAGGTTGTTGTTGTTGTTCGTCAGTCGTTCTCAACGGTGACCAAGGATGTCACAGGGAAGAGGACTGGGTGCGATGTGGCTGGCTGTGGCTAATCAGTCTGATGTGGGCACGGAAGGCTCTGCCACAGGTCAGGCACAGGTGGTCTGTGCAGGCAGAAGATACAAGGGTGGCTCTGGACTTGCAAAGCCCACATTTTCTCTGGGTCTTGGCAATCCTGTTCAGCTCAAAGGATGTAACGCCTTTGGTGGTACAGCTACGCCAGTCTGGTGGTCTAGCGCTAGGGTCTCCCATGTGTCAGGACTGATGTCAAAGCTCTTCAGGGAGGCCTTAAGAGTGTCTTTGTAGCGCTTCTTCTGACCACCTTGTGAGCGCTTGCCCTCTGCTAGTTCACTGTAGAACAGTCTCTTTGGTAGGTGTGAGTCAGGCATATGAACAAGGTGGCCAGCCCACCTAATCTGGGCTCTCTTGAGCAGGGTGTGGATGCTAGGCAGCTCAGCTCGGGAGAGGACCTCTGTGTCAGGGATTTTGTCCTGCCAGGTGATCTTCAAGAGTTTTGTGAGGCAGTTCAGGTGGAAGCAGTTTAGCTTTCTGGCATGGCACTCATAGACTGTCCAAGTCTCGCAGGTGTATAGTAGGGAAGGCAGGACAACTGCCTTGTACACCTTCAGTTTTGTGGTCAGCCTGATGCCGCTGCTTTCCCACACTGTTGCACGGAGCCGTCCAAATGCTGAGCTAGCCTTGGCAGTGTGCGAATCAACCTCGTCGTCGATGTTGACAGACCTGGAGAGTGTTCTGCCGAGGTACGTGAACTTGTCGACAGTCTTGAGGGTCTCCCAGTTGACAGTGATGGCTGGTTCCATGTAAGTCTTCTGCGGTGCGGGTTGGTGCAGTACCTCGGTTTTCTTCGTACTGATTGTGAGCCCAAAGTTGTCGCAAGCAGTGGAGAAGCAGTTCATGCTCTGCTGCATCTAGGCCTCTGTAGCAGTGTTGAGTGCACAGTCATTTGCGAACAGGAAGTCACCCACTGAGTCCCTTTCCACCTTGGTTTTGGGTTGGAGCCTCCACAGGTTGAAGAGCCTGCCATCCATCTTGTACCTGATCCTGATGGCGCTTTCTTCATCGTCGCAGAAGGCATCAAACAGCATGGCTGTGAACATCATGCTGAAGAGTGTGGGCACAAGTACACAGCCCTGCTTGTCCCCGTTGGTGACTGGGAAAGCTTCGGAGGAGTCTCCATCATCCAGTACTCGAGCAAGCATGCTGTCGTGGAACTGGCGCACCATGCTGATGAACTTGTCCGGGAAGCCGAACTTCGCCATGATCTTCCACAGCCCCTCACGACTGGCAGTATCAAAAGCCTTGGTCAGATCTACAAATGTTATGTAGAGGTCCCTGTTCTGCTCTTGACACTTCTCCTGAAGTTGGCATGCGGCGAAGATCATGTCAGCAGTTCCATGACCCTCTCTGAAGCCACACTGGCTCTCCGGCAGGTGACCGCCTTCCATATGCTGAATGAGGCGGTTGAGAAGGACTCTTGCAAGGATCTTGCCGGTGATGGCGAGGAGAGAGATCCCACGGTGGTTGTTACAGGACTGCCTGTTTCCTTTTATCTTGTAGAGATGGACAATGGAGGCGTCCTTGAGCTCCTGGGGGATAACTGCCTGCAGCCACATGGTCTAAAAGAGCTTGGTGAGTTTCTGTATTAGAACTGGTCCTCCTGCCTTGTAGATTCCTGCTGGGATGGAGTCAGAGCCTGGTGCTTTGCCATTCGAAAGGAGTTTGATCACTTTTTGGACTTCTGATTCCGTTGGAGGTTCTGCCAGAGACGTGTTCACTTCTGCTTGGGGCATGCGAGTGATGGCTTCTGCACTGACGGACGAAGGTCTGTTCAGAACGCTGCTGAAATGTTCTGCCCATCTTTCCAGGATTGCGTTCTTGTCGGTGAGGAGAGTGGATCCATCAGCACTGAGCAGTGGTGATGTTCCCGAAGACTGAGGCCCGTAGATGGTCTTAAGGGCATCGTAGAAGCAGTTGGAGTTGTTTCTGTCAGCATTCTGCTGTATTTCATTTGCTTTTTTGCTCAGCCAGAAGTCCTGCATCTCTCTGAGCTTTGCCTGCACCTTTCCTTTGATGGAGTTGATGGTTGCCTTCTTGGAGGCAGATCTGCTGTCTTGCTGCTGCGCTCTGTGGGCTTCACGTTTCTTGTCAAGCACCTTTTGGATGTCCTCATTGTTTTCATTGAACCGGTCTTGGTGTTCATGTGTGTTCTGGCCCAGATGAGTGAGTGAGGTGTTGTACACCATGTCTCTGAAAGCTTCCCAGTCTTCTTCTGCTCCGTACGCCCCGGGATTGAGCTGACTAAGCTTGCTGTCCAAGTCCTCACTGAGGTTCTGTCGCACAGGGTGCTGTTCCACCTTGCTGACATTGAGGCACTTGTTTGCCTTTTTCCCCTGTGGACGCTGTTTGGGCTGGATGTGCATGTTGAGCTTTGAGAGAATGAGTCTGTGATCAGTCCAGCAGTCTGCGCCACACATCGCCTTCGTCACTTTAATGTCCTGCCTGTCTCTCCTTCTCACAATGATGTAATCGATCAGATGCCAATGCTTGCTGCGTGGATGCATCCAGGAGGTCTTGTTGTGATTAGGCAAGTGGTAGACGGTATTGGTGATAAGAAGGTCATGAGAGGTGCACGTCTTCAACAGGAGAAGACCGTTGCTGTTGCACTTTCCAACTCCATTTCTCCCAAGGACTCCCTCCCATGTCTGGTAGTCTGTACCAACTCTGGTGTTAAAGTCTCCAAGAACAATGAGTTTGTCCTCCTTCGGTATGCCTTCAATGAGAGTCTCTAAGTCCTCGTAAAACTTGTCTTTGATCTCATCTGGGTTTGTCATGGTGGGAGCATATGCACTGATGAATGTGGCATAGTGTTTTCCCCGGAGGGGGAGCCGCAGGGTCCTGAGGCGGTCGTTGGTTCCTTTTGGGGGGATGGTAAGTTTGCTGATCAGATTGGATCTGATCGTGAAACCCACTCCTGCTTCACGGCGTTCTTCGCTGCCTTGGCCGTTCCAGAAAAAGGTGTAGCTGGCTTTGACTTCTGTCAGCTGACCTTTGCCTGCAAACCTGGTCTTGCTCAGAGCTGCGATATGGATGTTGTACCTGCTGAGTTCTCTTGCGACAAGTGCTGTCCGTCTCTCAGGTCTGTCCGCTTTGGAGCTGTCCATGAGCGTTCCACATTCCAAGTGCCAATGGTGAGTGATGTCACCTTAGTTGATTTCTTTTGAGAATTTCGACCACAAGGGTGGGATCCCTGCCAGCTGCAGTTTGCTGGCCAGGGTGTAGTGAAGCAGGCTATGTTTAAGGCACCTTTTCTAGCCCTTCCTCAGGCCATGGAGGTGATCAGAGTGAATCCTAAAGAGGGCTGATCAGACACCCAGGGGGCTGCCGAACTCACTGCTCACTCACTCACTCACTCACTCACTCACTCACTCACTCACTCACTCACTCACTGCTGCTTTGGTCCAGTAGAGAGTGACCCTATGCCCCTGGCCGCCTGTGTGTGGGATTGTGGCTACAGCTTCCAGTGTATCTGCACCTGCTGCTTCATCACTTGCCCATCGCCACAGGACTTGGAGGGAGAGGGGGGGAATGAGAAGGAAATTGGGGGGGGGGGTGTCTTGACTTGTGCATGAATTTGATTTCAGTAAGGGAGAGTTGCGCAGGGTCGTCAGCCTCACTCTCTCATCCCAGCCTATCTGGATCGAGTGGCAAGCTGTAGTCAAGACAGCTGGAGATAGGTTGGGATGCAGTGGATGGTCAGCAGTGTCCTACATGTCTCACTGTGCCCTAGTTGCGCTCCACAACGCTTTACTGGGTCTGCCTTCCTGCTCATTGAGCCAATCTGGTGGTTTCCTTCAAGCAGTCCGCCAGGTCCAGTCTACGCATGTGTAGGTAGACAAGCCCTACCTGAATGAATGAATGAATGAATGAATGAATGAATGAATGAATGAATTTATTTATTTCGGATAGGATAGTACATTACAGGTTAAAAGAAACTGTATAATATAAAACAAGGTCAAATTAGACAAAGACTCCTTCTACTATACAATTCCACGTGAGTTATCCGAAATGGGTGATGGCTGAAGCCGCAGCTTATATTGCCCACCCATATTCCATCCAAGAATTCAAAGGAGAAAAAAGAGAAAACAAGACAAGAGCGATTACAATTTAAAACAAGGCTAAGACAAAATGTGACTGAGAGAAAAAAGAAAACTGAGCTAGTCTAAGTTAAGCGGTTACTATTCAAAAACAAATCTAAGACATAGTGTCACAGAGAAAAAAAAGAAAAAAAGAAAAACTAAGCTACAACACAACACAGGCTGGAAATGTCAATCCTTATGTGAGTTTACATGTCGTCTTGTAAATATGTTTGGAGTATTTCTTCCTTTAGTTTTTGTTTAAATTGTCCAAGCGTTGTACATGATTTTAATTCAGGTCCAAAATCGTTCCATAATCTGACTCCTTGCACTGAAATACAGTGTTGCTTGGTGGTTGTTCTCACTGTAGACTTTTGAAATATACATGTTCCTCTGAAGTGATATCGTTTCTCCCTTGTTTGGAACAACTTTTGGATATTTGCGGGCAGTGATAGATTCTTCACTTTGAACATTATTATTGCGGTTTTAAAGTCAATCAGATCTTTCAACTTGAGAGTTTTTTGTTTAAGAAAAAGTGGGTTTGTTGGTTCCCTGTAAGCTGCTTTGTTGATTATTCTAATAGCTCTCTTTTGAAGCATAAAGAGTGGATATATGTTTGTTTTATATGTATTTCCCCATACTTCATTACAATATGTCATGTATGGGAGTATTAATGAATGATACAAGATGTATAGTGTGGGTTGATTCAGCAAATTTTTCACTCTGTGTAATATTGCAATTGATTTGGATACTTTACCTTTAATATAATTAATATGTGGCTTCCAACACAGTTTGTTATCAATTATTACTCCAAGGAATTTAGTTTCGGATACCCTTTCAATCTCTACACCATTTACACTGAGTTTGGGTACTGGGTAGTTGTGATGGTTGTTAAAGACTATAAATTTTGTCTTGCTTAAATTGAGCGTTAATTTGTTTGAATCAAACCACAGTTTAAGCTTTCCTAATTCCTTTCCGAGTGTATCCAGAAGTTGTTCCAAATTGTTTCCACTGCATAGCAGATTAGTGTCATCAGCAAACAATATTAAGTCCATTTTTTCTGAAACTTTACATATATCGTTTATATACATATTGACTAACAATGGTCCCAAAACTGAACCCTGTGGGACTCCACAGGTGACCTTCAGTAACTCTGAGTTTTTGTTGCTAACACATGCATACTGATATCTATTCTTTAAGTAACTGCTTAACCAGGACAGTGCTACCCCTCTAATACCACAATTTTGTAGTTTCTTTAATAATAGATTGTGATCTACTGTATCAAATGCTTTTTTAAGATCCAGGAATACTCCAACTGAATACTCTTTATTTTCAATGGCTGTTGATATTTTTTCTGTAAATTCCATTAAGGCATATGCTGTTGTCCTTTTGTGTCTGAACCCATATTGCTGCTCACACAATAAATCATTCTTCAGTATGAAGTTGTCAATTCTCTCATAGAATATTTTTTCAAGTATCTTGGAAAATTGCGGTAATAGTGAAATTGGTCTATAGTTTGAGAGTTCCCCTCTGTCACCTGTCTTGTGAATCGGAATTACTTTAGCTATTTTCATTGCATTGGGAAATATACCTGATTGGAGAGACAGGTTACAGATATACGTCAGTGGTTTCACTATGCATTCGATAACAGTTTTGACTAGTAGCATGTCAATACCATCGCAGTCAGTAGATGTTTTACTTTTGAACGATTTAACAATTTCAATGACCTCTCTTTCGTCTGTGTTCTTTATGAAGATGGTGTCTTTTACAGCAGTGTTATTGCATATTGAATCACCTGTAGGCACCGTAGTGGGTATTTCTCGGGCCAGTTTAGGTCCAATGTTAACAAAAAAATTATTAAATTCATCTGCAGGTGAAGCTATATCCACACTCGGAGTCGTTTTATTATTTTTTGGAATATTAGTTGGGTAGCTAGTATTTCTGCTTTTATTTCCAAGGATACTGTTGATTATTGTCCATGTATTTTTAATATTGTCTTTGTTTTTTTCCAGTTCTTTACTGTAATAGTCTCTTTTACTACATCTTATTATATATGTTAACTTATTTTTGTATGTTTTATACCATTGCTCTGTTTCTTTTGTCCTTTTCTTTATGAAAGCTTTATATAATAAATTTTTCTTTTTACACGCCTTTTGTAGTTCTTTGGTTAACCATGGTTTGTCAGCAAATTTGTGTTTAAGCTTTTTTTTAACTAATGGGCGGTTTTTTTCATAAAGAGTGGTTACAATGTTTATAAATGTGTCATAGGCTTCATTTACATCTGATACATAGACTTCTGTCCAGTCTTGCTTCAGCAAGTCCTCTTTAAAAGAACTGATTGCATTTGGTGATTTGTTTCTGAACGATTTTGAGATTTTTTCTGGGTTGGGCCCCGTGTGGCCATGGATAAGTGCAAAGGTTGGCAAGTGGTCGCTTATATCATTTATCAATAATCCACTTTCTATTTTCTTATCGAGAACATTGACAAACAGGTTGTCAATAAGCGTAGCAGAGTGAACTGTGATTCTACTGGGATGTGTTATTGTGGGATATAGACTCATGTACATAGAGTTCATGAACTCTGTAACTACATTTTGTTGATGTGGATTAAGTAGATCAATATTGAAATCTCCACAAATTGCTACCATTTTCTTACTAGTAATATTATTGTACAGCTCGACTAATTTATCTCTGAATGTCTCAATGCAAGTTCCCGGCGTTCTATATATGCAGCTTATGATAAGATTTTTTGTTTTGTCTAGGTCAATCTCAACAGTAACACATTCCAAAATCCCTGGTAGTGCTGAGGACATTTCATTTACAAACTTACATCTATATAGGTCATCAATATACAGTGCAACACCACCACCCTTTTTTTGAGATCTGTTAATGTTAAACATCTGATATCCCTCTATTGCCATCAGGGGAGCCTGATCTTCATTAAGCCAGGTTTCGGAGACTGCAATAGCTGTGAATTTTCTGTCTAGCTGTTTTAAATAGTCCTGAATCTGTGAGAAGTTTTTGTTAAGACTTCTGCTATTGAAGTGTATTATTGACAGTTTACCATCTAATTGCACTTGACTTTTGAATTGCTTTTCAGTGTAATATTCACAGTGGTTATGAATATTATTGAAAAAGTGGTTATCAGGATCAATATCATTCTCCATCTCTTGTGGTTTATGTTCAGCATAGTGGCATATTTTTAGAGTTTGAGTTTCCTCACTCTGTGTTTCATAGTCAGTGTTCATCTGTATTTATCTAAGTCAGTAGCATCTCTGATCATTATACTCCTTGCTTGCTCAGGTGTTCCATTTAGTTTAATCCAAATTCTACAATTTCTTGTCCAGGTTGTCTGTATCTTATTTTGTTTTTTTAGCATCCGTGCCTGCCCTGCTAATTCAGCGTTTTTTTTTTTGTCAGGTGTTCATTTAGGTAAACTTGAGTTCCCTGTAGTTTTTTGGCCTGCCTCAGTATGTCATTTTTCACCCTCCTGTTCACAAAGCGCATCACAATTGATTTCTTTGTTTTGTTATCTTTCTTCGGTAAAGCATAACAGGCTGAGATTGCATTGGCTTCTACCTTAATGTCTCTATCATTAAGAAACTGAAGCACTTGGTTTTCTAAGGACATTGATTCACTTATGGAAGCATGTTCACCACTCAGTCCTGTTGTGGCATGGGCGTATGACTGACATCTGATGTCTAGTCCACTTATAACTAGGTCATCAATGCGAGAACCTTGTTCAAGATCCTCGACGCGTTGCTCCAAAAGACGCCCGTGTTGCTCCAGGTCCATAATTTTTTTGTCTTTTTCTTTTATTATTGAATGTAGGGCTTGTACCTCTTCTATCAGGCCTATTATTTTGTCCTGCTGGCTAGTCATTTTGGCCAATTCTTCTAACACAAAGTTCAGAGATTTTTTAATTTCTTCCATTTCCTCTTTTTTTGGGTGGCATTTTACTGACCTGTGGATAAAAATAAACAGAGAATCCGCCGGGCACACCGAATGGCACACCGCCGGCGCAGCCGAAGTCCACCGATCACCGCCACTCGTCGCCGTCTGGCTGGCTGGCTCCTCCGCTGGGCCCCGTCACCGCCAGTTATGCCGCACACCGCCGGCGCAGCTGAAATCCACCGATCACCGCCGCCGATCGGTGGCCGATTACCGTCGCTCGTTGCCGTCTGGCTGGGTGGCTCCTCCGCTAGGCCCCGTCACCGACCGCCATCAGTCTGGTAGTTCCTCGGCTGGGCCTCGCAATTGGGCTCCGACTCAGGCCACTGTCCTGCTGGATTCAGGTGGCCCCCGTCTCTCACCAATGCCGCGCCCGAGCTCCCAATCGCCGCCTCGGTTGGTTCGTCCGGTAAGCCCTCACCGGGGACTGAGCCGCCTCGGTTGGACCTCACCGAGGGTTTCAAACCTGTCGGCTACCCTCACCTGGTTTCGCCCGCCAGTCGAAGCGGTTTACTGGGGTGTGGCTGCTGTTGCATGCAAACAGCTACTTGGAGCCACAGGTGAGAGTTGAGTGCTAAGTGGGAACCAAAGCGGACCGACCACCTGGAGGTGCAGCTGTTGCCGTGTCAGAGGTACTATCCCTCCCTGACACTCCATAGGACAGAACATACACAGTGGGAGAGGTGAGAAAGAACTGTGAATGGGAGAGTAGTAAAAATTGTAATAAGAAAGAAAAAAACATTTGGCTCTAAAACCACCTCAAAAACCAATGTGTATTGCCCAAAATATTGGGGGGGGGGGGGCTGAAAAGCTCATAGGTTGACTAAAAAGGAGTTATGCTACAGCAACGAAACTAGTCATGCATTAATTTAACCTTTTCTGATACTAACTGCATTGTTTCTTTTCAGATACACTGACATTGGAGATTGCTGAAAAATAAACCACATCTGGTCAAATTTGACCACTGCATCAAGGTCAGCCTATGAACTTTTCAGCCCCCCTTCGTAGTATATTGTGGCTTTTTACACACAAAAAAACTTCCATTGCCTTAGAATTACTTGGAAAGAACTTTTACAACTTCCACCTACTGAAGTATGTGCAGATCTATGAATATTCTAATTAGTTCCACCCATACTCCCACCCACCAGTAGCAGGAAGAAGACGAGGACATTGTACAAGGCTCCTAGAAGACGATCCAACTCGAGGAAGTAAAAGTCGTAACAAGGTTTCCATAGGGGAACCTGCAGAAGGATCATTCTCAGTGGAGTGGAGAGTCACTGCCCAGCCACGCCTCCTTTGGAGTGAG
This sequence comes from Pholidichthys leucotaenia, assembly GCA_020510985.1. Lineage (NCBI taxonomy): Eukaryota > Metazoa > Chordata > Actinopteri > Cichliformes > Pholidichthyidae > Pholidichthys > Pholidichthys leucotaenia. Next base: position 173,558,619 of record CM035848.1, on the reverse strand, counting down.
CCGGGGAGATCCGCGGCGAGTGGGCAACCAGAGACTGGCAGGGAGCCCTCCAGCCTCCACGTGGGGCCGGGCAGTGACTCTCCACTCCACTGAGAATGATCCTTACGTAGGTTCACTTACGACAATACTTACTGGCTGTTGTGTCACACACACCAGGGCTGTCTCCCTTGGCATGCAGGGTAAAATGTAGGTGCAAACCCGTGTCCTCTCTGGTATTTTAGCAGGGACACTGAGGTTTTTCCAAATAAAATTAATCATTGTTGTCATATTTTCTTGTCTGTGGGTAAGACGTAATTTAAAAGAAGAGGATTTCTTGCTCACACAGCCAAAAAGTGAACACACGTAATCTGCCATCATTCCCAACTTGTAAAAGCTCCTGCTTCTCCTTGGCTCCTCCCTGTTCCTTCGAGGCAGTGAACTCAGGCCTGTAGCCATGACCAGTGCTTAGCATGATAGGTTAATGTTATGATCAATTAGGCTATGCAGGAATACTTGCGTTGCTAGAAACGCAATGTCCAAACTCACATTTTTTTTTGGGGGGGGGGGGGCTTAAGTGAAACTTTACGACAAAAAACAGAGATATGAGACATTTGAGTGATTTTGCTCTTGATATGTCTTGTAAGTCACAAAAAAATGTTACAGACATGTTAACAACAGGGGAAAAAAACTTGATTTTTGGCAAAGTATCACTTTAAACTCTTATCACTACACTGTCCTTAGGGATATTTCAGAAGACGTCCCACTTCACGGATGAATTCATATCACATTAACATTGGGGGTACTCACATTTGAAACAACATTAGCGCAAGGTGGTGCCGGTGTCAATGGTTACTGCTGTTGGTGGTAGTTGGCAATCATCAGTTGGCAATAACAAATGTTCCTGAAGTGGGCGGCAGCATGTTATGAAAACTCGCCACCTCGTGATGGTGCTCTTGGATCACTGAAATGCTTTGCAAGTGTCACTGGTTCCTTAAATTGTCCCAAATACAATACGTGGCATAGTAAATGCCAAAATGCCCATTGGGATGAAAATTTATGGAAAACCCCCATTTAAATGTATTTAAAGTGGCCAGACTCATATCTCAGTCAAAAATTGGGGCAGGAATCTGAAACTTATACCATATGCAAAGGGAACTACTAGCAAGCTGTACTTACAGCTCCTGGTGCCCAGCTCCTCTCTCGAGCTAGTTCCTTACTGAAATTTCTTAACCATTTGGGAAAAAAGGTTAACCAGTTCAGGGTGTCGCAGTGACCTTCTGGTGTGATTTTTGTACCAGTGGTGCCTGGGGAACCTTCTATTCTGGCCTTAATTGGTCTTAATTGGTGAATGATTCAGTTCAAAAATCCTGAGTTTGCCTTCTCCTGGCCAGTGAATACATACACTGGCCATCTGGCCATTGGGTGACCACGATGTATTGCAAATGGGCTGTTCATTTGCAACACGCAGGTCTCCCATATTGATGTATGGACATTGGGTGTCAATGGGATGTTGCAAATGGGCTGTGCCCATTTGCACACCAAATTGACAAATGGGCTTCACCCAAGCCAACTTCCGATGCACCCACACAATCCCATACTGCTTTGTGATATCAAAGATGATGGTATTTGTGAAAAGGTCCATGTTAACTTGTGACAGTCTCACAGGAAAGCACGTTACAAGTCACACATCCTCAACCCGGACTCCTTCCTAACCCTTTATAGAGAGTCTTTGTCATGCCCCCTCTACTTGTGCATATGGGGCCTTAAATCAGAAAAAAAAATCTCCATTGAAGTGAATAGCGAGAGAGAAATGATCTTTTCATCTCAATTAAAATTTTGCCACGAGTTACATCAAATTGTGTTTAGAACGAAGCACAACTTTCAACTCATTTGCATTCTTGCTGAAAGGAGGAGAGTAGACTGGTCTGGCGCATACAAAAACGTTTTCAATGAGAAGCAGAAAAAAAGATCTGCAGGCAAACCACATATCACAGAAGCAAAGGATCCATCGAAGGTTAGAAAACTGCTGTTGTAACTAACAGATGACAAGTAGAAGTTTTACTCACAGGGTCTTTGGATTATAAGACTAAAAATAAACATTTTACATATACTGGTTAATAGCTATTTTTTTTACCTAATCTTAACTATAAACATATTAAAGTGACACTCCACAAAAAATCTGAGGTTGTTTTTCTTGTTAACGTGTCTGTAGCATGTTTTTTATGACTTACAAGACATACCAAGAGTGAAATCACTCAAATTTGTCATGTCTCTGTTTTTTTTTTCAATAAAATTTCAGTTAAGTACTGCCCCCTGAAAAACAGCGAGTTTAGACAGAGTGTTTTTGGTGATGTAACTATAGCAGGTTTGTAGTATTGAGCCAATCAGGACTCTCTGGCCTAAATGAACGTAGCCTTCAGGACCAGTTAGCATTTTTGGACAGCTAAGTTGAAAACTTGATCCAAATTAAGATGGTTTTTTTGCCATTAAGCCATTTTTAAGGACCGATGCAGTTTCAGTCATCCTGGGTCACCGTGCATACAACTGGACATGTCCTTCAATCGGTAAGTCTTTTTATCACAGGATTTATGCCAGGGCTATTCAGTTACAAAATCAGTTGGGCCACAATTTGAAATCAAGACATATAACTGGGCCACACATGTTCAGCGATCTGTTGAATGACAAATTTCAAGCCAACACATTTGACGAAAAATATGCACTTTTTATTCATTGTCTTGGTTTTAAATGTGCGTTTGGCACATGACAAAGGCACATCAAAAGTACATAAAACACAATAACAGTGCTGGGGTTGAGCAGAACTTGAAGTAGTAGAAATATTTTTCCTCATGACCAACAATTAAATAAATTGAATGAAAAAAATTCTGTAAATAACCATTTTGGTCACACCTTACTCAGGCATATCTCAAAGTGCATAAAAACTCAATGTGCACTGTTAGCAGCATTAACATTTGTTTCCCTTTTGAAATAAGATATACTACATCCTGGTCATAACTGACCTTGGCACATCACAAAGTGCATTTAGCTGAATAAAAAATGAACTGTCAAACACTTCAGTGCACAACCCCCCCAAGAAAAGGTTGATAACATTAACAAACATTGCACATCCACTATTGTGGTTTGTTTTGTTTTAAATCACCACGTGTGAGTAGGAACCTCTTTTTATAACTACACATTCCATTACACACATATCAGTCAACCAAAAATTTCTAGTAGAGTTAAGGATGCAAAAAGAACCCACTTAAAAACTTGAGTAATGACCAGTCTTGAAGGTTTGAGGTTTTTCTCCAAAATTTATAACAATTTTCTTATAGTTTTCTACTTTCTCTGTAAATTTATCTAAATTTGAAACCATTTTCCTCAAATTTGTAATTTCCTCTTGTAAAACTGACTTTTCTTTTACATTTGAGACTTTATTATAAATTTGTGGATTTTTATGGCTAACTTTTTGTTTATTTCTTAAATAAAATTACTGTTTTTTATTAAATTTGAAACAGATTGTGGTAAAATTTTGACTTTTTTTCCTTATACAATTTACACTTTTGACCAGAAGTTTGCAGGGCCAGAACAGAACAATAATTTAACTCTGATCTCAACGAAAAAAAATTAATAAAATTATATTTAGTGAAATAAATTAACTTATATGACCAAAGATGCAGTTATTTCTGTTAAAATATTTCTATATATTTATAGTTTTTGAGAATTCTCCTCACCACCCAGACAGCAGGAAAAACCTCCTTTATTTTGAAATCCAAACGTTCGCACGTTTAGTTTATCTGAAGGCTGTTGACGGATTAAAGTCATTGACTTCGTGAATTTTGGTCATCTTAACTTGCCAGGCACATAATATCCATGGATGGATGGATGGATGGATGGATATTGTAGTAGCTGGTGAGGTCAATCCTGAGCGATTCAGTCACTCTTGCTTTTCCCTGCATACAGTATGAAGCCTCACCACACGTTTGCTAAGCGACTCTTCATTATTATTATTTCATTATTATTCATTATTCCAGTGGGTTAAAACCATCATAAATCCCTCTACTGCTTACATATCTCTTCTGCTTTTTTTCCACGTTTAAAGTACTTGTCATGATTCCCCATGCGCTTTTACGCAGCGCACGGAGGAAAGAATTAAAACCCACTCGCAGGAGCATGTTGTGCGTATTTATTACAGGGAGTGCAAAAAACATTTCCAAATAACAAATGGATGTCAGAATGCGATTCAACAGTTCAACTTTACAGGTAGTGGATAATGATGGAATGTGATTAAACAGTACAAAATAACAGATGAGCAGTTCGAGAAAACACAGGGAAATCCTCCAGGACGCTCTACAAAACAGGAGAGTGAACAGGGAAAATATTCCAGCACAAGCAGGCGGAGCTGTGGCAGGGGAACGGAGAAAAGTGCCTGGGAAGGAACCGCCAGACGGGACTGGTCGGCAGGGGTGAAACAGTTTGTACTCACAGCAGGAGCAGTCCGAGTAATCCGAGTGATTATCCCGATGAGCAGCACCAACCAGTTACAAATGAACTCGCCACCCAGTGTGATGCGGTACCGTGGAGAGCAGGCAGGGCATCTAGACGTGGGTGACGGAATACGTACACAGACTAGAACAGCACAGTGTAGGACAACAGTACACAATGATCTGGCAATCTCTTCAAGCCAAGACGGGGCTTAAGTAATGCCAGTCCTAATGAGGAAAGAGATTGCCGGTGTGAGTAGTGAAAGAATGGGTGTGGGAATGAGTGGGCAGGACTGAGTGGAAACACCTGTGTGAATGGACGTCTGTGAGCATGTGAGTAAGAGTGAGTGGGTGTGTGTATGTGTGTGAGAGTGTGCATGGGAGAAAATGTATGTATGTGTGTGGGTGTGTGCGTGAGCAAAAGAGTGACAGTGATAATGAAACACAGCTGACAAGACTGGCAGGAGAGGGAGGCGTGGTCGAGCTGTCAGGGAGCCAAGCGGACCCCAGAGGCTCCCTGAGAGCGCCTGATGGAAAATAACACACAAATACATAAAAGAGCAAACAGCCACCGCGTCACAGAACTGGGCTTGAATATCAAGCCCAGTTCATGACAATACTTTAATAAGCTCATGTTTCTCTCGGACAGCAATGGTAGAAAACTTCTGCCTGCCCGACTGGAACGCTCACGTGGGCGGGGTGCTTCTGAACTCCGTGCGGATGATGGGTCATGCGCATTGTTCATGTGCGCGCTTGTGGACTGTTCCTTCATTCCTTCATATTTTTTCTTAAATTTATATTTCCTTGGCGTGGCCTGGGCCACTCAGAGGCTGGTTCTGGGCTGTATGTGGCCTTGGGCCGCTAATTGAATAGGCCTGATTTATGCTGTTTAATATAGCGCTAGCCACTATTAACCTTGTGGGATTATTCACAGAGCCCTGCATTTGAAGAAGAAAAAGTGAAAAGATTTTGACATGAAATTGTAAGATAATGAGAGTTTTTGTTTTGTAGACAAAAGGGCATAAGATACAATTTTAGACAGTGGAGATTTGTTTTTATAGGGGATTTATATCACCAGAGTGCATCTTTAAGCTTAAAGTTTAACCATGGAGCTTGTATTGCTGTGGGAAATGCTCCTTGGGGTGTGGACTGGCTGAAATCTATTGTAAATTGGGGCTGTAATGTTACTGTTACTGTTTTACTCCGTTCATACGGAGATGGAAAAAAGGTGTTGATAAAACCTTTCCACTCTGGAGACTGGTTTCAAACATTTACATTTTCACACTTCCAAAATCCTGACATCATATGCACGAACAGCCGAACTGGAAATGAACTTTATCATTTTGGGGAAAAACTTTGTGTGCACGGCCCCTAAGTATGTAAAGGGAAAATTGCCACTCACCAAGCATCTTGATATGCCCGATCATTTGCTTTCAAAATTTGAATGCACTACTACTACTATGAGGAAAAAATTGAAAATGTCTCTGAATTGTAAATTATATTGACATACAGATGCATCTCAATAAATTAGAATATCATTGAAAAGTTTATTTATTGCAGTAATTCCATTCAAAAAGTGAAACATATATACATGTATAGATTCCTTACACACATAGTATATTTCAAGTGTTTATTTCTTTTAAATATGATGATTATGGCTTACAGCTAATGAAAACCCACAATTCAGTTTCTCAAAAAATTAAAATACTACATAAGATAAATTACAAAAAAGTGGACAGTGGACCAACACCAGCAGATATCATGGCTTCCCAAATCATCACTGACTGTGGAAACTTCACACTGGACCTCAAGGAACTTGGATTCTGTGCCTCTCCAGTCTTCCTCTGGACTTTGGGACCTTGATTTCCAAATGACGGGACTTGGCATCTAATTTGGGGGGCCATGTCATCTATTGGTGTTTGTCCACTGTGTTTTATCAAGTCCAAAGTCAGTGCACCCCTCGACCAGGAAATTTTAGAGGACTTCTTGCTTCCCTCTGCTGACAAGCTTTATGAAGATGCTGATTTCATTTTCCAGCAGGACTTGGCACCTGCCCACTGTACCAGGAGTAGCAATACCTTGTTTAATGATCATGATGTCACTCTGCTTGCTTGAAGATGAGAGACACCAGCTCCAACAATGCAGACAAGCTGCAGGCTGCTATCAAAGCAACCTAGGCCTCATAACACCTCAGCAGTGCTACAGGCTGATCACCTTGATGCTACGCCACACTGAAGCAGTAATTCATGCAAAAGGAACCCTGACCAAGTTTTAAGTGTGTACATGGACATACTTTTCAGCAGGCAAACATTTCTATTAAAAGTATTTTTTTTAAAAAATTGATTATGTAATATTCTAATGTTCCGAGAAACTGAATTTTGGGGTTTCACTGGCTGAAAGCCATAATCATCAAAATTAAGAAATAAACACTTAAAATGTATCACTCTGTGTCAGGAATCTATAACATATGAGTTTCACTTTTTTGACTGATTTACTGAATTACTGCGGCTGTGGTGCAGGTACTGTATAGTGTGGCTGACTACTGATCGGAGGGTCATAGGTTCAAATTCCACTCTATCTGCTGTCTGCATGTCCTTGAGCAAGACACTGAACCCCCAGCTGCTCCTGGTGGGTCAGGCTAGTGCCTGTGTCGCCACCATCGCCTATGTCCGCCGCCATCAGTGTGTGAATGGGTGGATAGCAGGATCTGTAAAGTGCTTTGGTCATCCAGAGATGATTAAAATGTGCTATATAAGTGAACACCATTTACTTTTCAATGATATTCTAATTTACTGAGATGCATCTGTATGTGGTGTCTATGTGATGAGACAGACTGGTTCATACACATTATCTTCACACAGCTACATTTTTTTAATATTATCATCAGGGCCATTTTGCTGATATGATGAAGAGAAGGAAAATAGATATACTGTGTGCTCAAGAAACCAGATAGAAGGGAAGCAAGGCTAAGACCGTTCGATTTGGATTTAAACTATTCTACCATGGTGTAGATGGGAAGAGAAATTGAGTCGGGGTAATCTTGAAGGAAGGGTGTCCAGGAGGTGAAGACGGAGTCAGACAGGATCATGATTTGAATTTAGAAATCGATGTTGAATGTTGAGGGTGGGTATAAACTTTTATTGGCATGTAGGTGAAGTTAAGAGGTGATGAGGAGGTGCTGGGTAGGTATGGTCTTAAGGAGAGAAATGTGAAAGCACAGATGGTTGTCGATTTTGCCAAAAGAATGGAAATGGCTGTAGTGAACACATATTTCAACAAGAGGGAGAAACACAGGGTGACTTACAAGAGTGGAGGAAGGTGCACACGGGCGGACTACATTTTATGCAGAAGGGGAAATCTGAAAAGAGATGGGAGACTGCAAGGTGGTGTCAGGAAACTGTAGTTAGGTAGCAACAAATGGTAGTCTGTAGGGTAACTTTGGAAACCAAGAAAAAGAACAGGGCTGAAGGCAGAGCCAAGATTGAAATGGTGTACCGTAAGTTAAAGAAGGAATAATATTGCACAGAATTCAGTGAGGAATTGAGACAGGCTCTGGGTGATAGGGAAAAATTACCAGGGGACTGGAAAAGTACAGCTAAAGTAGTTGGAGAACCTGCTAGAAAGCCATATGGTGCATCCTCTGTACAGAGGAACGAAGACAGGGAAACATGGTGGTGGAATGAGGAAGTACAACAAAGTATCCAAAGGACAGGGGTGCTAGGAACCTAAGCATATGGCAAAAGAGAGGAAGCAAATGAGAAGACATATAGTAAGCTGTATGAGAGACTGGACACTAAGGAAGGACAAAAGGACTTGTATTGATTGGCTAGACAGATCGAGTTGGAAAGGATGTGCAGATGGTAACGTACTAACAAGTGAAGAGAGTGTGTTGACGATGCAAGGTGTAGTGGTATTGAAGGTAGATGATGATATTCATTGGCAGTGACTAGAATAGACAGGGTTAGAAATGAGTAATGAGAGGGACAGCTCAAGTTGAATGGTTTGGAGACAAAGTAAGAGAGGCAAAGCTGAGATGGTTTGGACATGCGCAGTTACTTCCATGGAGCTGCCAGGCAGGAGGAAAAGAGGAAGACCACAGAGAAGATTCATGGATGTAGTGAAAGAGGACAGGGAGAGGGTTGGTGTTACAGAGGAACATGCAAACGATAGGGTGAGATGAAGGCAAATGATCTACTGTGGTGACCCCTAAAAGGAGCACCTGAAAGGAGAAGATTAGTAACTGAGGGGGACAGTTGTATTTACAGTCACTGTTTTATAGCCAGAAATAGCTGCTATTATTATTATTATTATTATTATTATTATTATTACTTTTAGATGTTCTCTGGTGTCCTTCAAGCAGCTACATCAACACCATCAGTGTGGGATTTAAAGCCCAATTCATAGTGACAAAAATGCGCTGGTACATGAGCGAGTGCAGTGGACGCATTCGTGCACAAACCCTACGCAGAAGATGAGCACTGACCGAGCGCATGCAGGCCCAAAAAAGTGACCGTGCGTACGAACGCAGTGGTCACAGTGAACTGGGTATGCACCAGGAAACTCCTGCCATCCCGGAGGGGGAAGTATTGAGCAACCCGACAAAAACAGGGAGACAACGCAGATGAACTTTGACACTTTGGCAGACCAAGCAACATGAATGCTGCTAACAAGAGCAACAACAAAAGCTCCTGTTCATCCTCATTGTCATAATATTCATGTACCTCCATCGCCTCCACCATTTTCTAAAAATCCTCCGCCACCGAGCTTTTTTTTTGTGTTTCGATTGCAGCTGTTCAAACGTTAGGTGGCTCTTGGCTGCTGCCGACAGTACAGGTATGTGAACTGCAGATTATTTTCACTGTGCATGCGTGAAACGTGGCTACTGAACGGTAGCTGCGGTGGCTCAAAAACAACTGAATATTGTCGTGTATGTAAATGCAGTCTTCAGAATGCAAACGTTTTCCCCTCAGAGGGACTCTGAACAACCCTTAAGATACGGACCATGGAGGTGGATTGGGAGCAGGTGAAACTGTAGATATGGGACACAGTGGGACAGGAGAGATTCAGAATCATGACCTCAACGTAAGGGTCTCACTACATGAATTTTTTTAGTTAGAGGGACTGTCAGTAGTAGTTTCTGGTTTTTGTATGTGTGTGTGTGTGTATTCTCACTGGAAGTACAAGGGTCATTCTGGCAAAGCCGAAAGAATGATAGCATAGATGATAGAAAGGATGATGGCAAGGATGATAACATGGTGTCTGTCCATCTCTCCCATCCTTCCACATTTCTCAGGAATCACTACTCCTCCTAGACATTTGCCCCAATTCTCACCAAACTCATTCACAATGATCCCCAGGTGGGTCTTCATCCAGGTTGTGCTTAAGGTCAAGGTCAAAGGTCAGGAGATCTGGGCACTTAAGTGATTCCATGAAAATTGTTACTCTTTCTAGACAATTGCCCCAGTGGTCACCAACTGCATTTACAAAGATCTTCAGGAGGTTTGCATCCAGGTTGTGCTCAATGTCAACATCAAAGGTCAGGAGATCTAGGCACTTAAATGATTAAAAAAAAAAACACTCCTCCTCCTAGGCAATTACCTTGATTCTCACCTAACTCACTCGCAATGACCCTCAGGTGGGTCTGCATCCAGGTTGAAATCATTGTCATTGTCAAAAGTCAGAAGATCTGGGCGTTTATGATGCGTTTATGATTTCACAAAAAACGTTACTCCTTCTAAGCCATTGACCTTGACTTTAAGCACATCCTAGATGTGTCTGCATTTAGGCTGTGTTTAAGATCAGGGTCAGTGGTGAGGCAATCTGAGCACTCACCGGGTGATTTATCAGGCCTGAATGAGCTACTCCGTCATTGATGATCTACTGTAGTTCAACTTATCATCCTATCCTATATTTTCCTCATAGGGAGCCCTCCTACAGGCAACTGTGTCTGGTTCTGGCTGCAGGGCACTGGCCTGTGGTTGGACTCTGGTCCACCCTACTGAGGGGACTTTATACTACAACATCACACTCATAGTGTCCACCCCTCAGACTGGACTTGGGTGGTTGCGACGGTAGTGTCCCTGTGGCCCTGGACTCGGCACTTCCTTGGTGTTGATGGCTCCTTTGGATGGTGCGTCCACACCTGGATCCTTGGTACTCTACACAAACTGATGGCCAGACACTGTCCTTATGGATTTTCTTGTAGAGAGCAGAATTTATAGTCTAATTAATTACAGAAAGTCATCCAGGTCCTGAAGCAGTAAAGCAGCCCCAGACCATCACACTACCACCACCATGTTTAACTGTTGTATGGTATATGGGAAACGGCACTTTTTCAATTGATTCAATTGTGTGTATGGTTTTGGACTTTTCTAAGGGGGGAGGAAATGTGGTATATGGGAAACGGCACTTTATTGTGAAGTGCAGTGTGGTGACGTGCACTTCCTGTCACGTCGCCGCACTGCCCCATATAGGAGATGGGCCACCATCTTGTGGTCTCTTTGACCGGTGCCCATCGCCAGGTGCCTGCTGTGTAACCGCTACTGAGTTCCACCAATAAAGCTGTGTTTGCCAACTCCATCTTGCCTCGTCCTTCACCCAGGTATTTTCCATACATAACATTTGGTGATCAAGGATTAACTCATAAGATAAGATAAGCCTTTATTAGTCCCACAGTGGGGAAATTCCAGGATTGCAACAGCACAGGGATAGCAACACTCAGAGCAACAATCAGAAGGCAAGAAAAAAACAAGAGCGGCTAGTATACATATGTACATATTACTATAAATAAATATATATATATATATACATATATACATATATACTGTATATATATATATATATATATATATATATATATATATATATATATATATATACAGTATATATATATACTGTATATAGACACACAGTGCGGAGCATTGTGGTTGGTGGATGTGCAGCAGAAAGTCTAAGCTCTCTTTCCGCGGATGCGGCGGGCCAGCTGGATGTCTTTGGGCATGATGGTGACCCTCTTGGTGGATGGCGCACAGGTTGGTGTCCTTGAAGAGACCCACCAGGTAGGCCTTGCTGGCCTCCTGCAGAGCCATGATGGCGGAGCTCTGGAAGCGCAGGTCGGTCTTGAAGTCCTGAGCGATCTCCCTCACCAGGCGCTGGAAGGGCAGCTTACGGATGAGCAGCTCCGTGGATTTCTGGTAGCGACGGATCTCTCTCAGAGCCACGGTACCGGGCCTGTAATGGTGAGGCTTCTTCACTCTGCCGGTGGCCGGAGTGCTTTTTCGAGCAGCCTTGGTGGCCAGCTGCTTCCTGGGGGGCTTTTCCTCCAGTAGATTTACGGGCGGTCTGCTTGGTTCTTGCCATTGCTCTTTATTATTCTGTCTTATATTTCTTGCATGCCGCCTAAACTCCAGCCCGGTACCCGCGTCGTTTTCGCTTCAGTTCCCCGGTATGTCGAGTTTCTCCGTTAGCACCGGGTGGCGGTTGAGTGCTAGCTAGCTCTTCCCTGCTGTATCGTCTCCTGCTGTAAACAGAGGCTCCGTCCGCCGACTCGGGAGACCTTTGGGGCGATCTGTGTGTCCGTGATATATATAGAGTGAAAGGTGTGCCAGATCAGAAAGAAGAAGGAAGATAAAAAGACTCAGAATTGAGCCGCTGTTGCAAAAGGCAGCCAACTCGTGTGGCGCCGGAACCAGAAGGGGAGGTGTGTATCACACGACTTCGTCCCTTTCTCGAGTTTCCAGGTGAACTGCCAGTGCCTTGGCCCAGGGGGTTTGAGGCCTTCCAAACTTACATCACCACGCTGGACCTCGGACAGCTCGACAAGCTAAGGGCATGTGCGCTTCTCATCCATAACCTGGGTATCGAGGGCCAGTGAGTCCTGTGGATACTCGGAGCGTTGGACTCCTTCGAGGACATTGTGGAGCTGCTAGCCAATCACAACCAATCCACCAATCCACAACCAATCCACAACCTGGATAGCGTGACTGTCTGGAGAATTTGCTTTTGGCAGCGACATCAGTGGGTAGGTGAGCCTATCCACCAGTTTGTCGCCGACTTAAGGCAGTTAGCTAGCGAGTGCTGCTTTGGGCCATTGGAAGATGAAATGGTACGTGACCAGCTTGTGGAACACATGTGCAGCACCGCATTGCGGACTAGGCTACACACGGTGCCCAATGACTTAACATTAGCCAGAGCTGTCGAACTAGCTCTCCAACTGGAGGCTGCAGATAAGCTGGCTTCAGAGCTAACCTGGCTCCAGTCACAGCGGCCGCCGGAGCCACCCGCCATGGCAAATGTTGCAGACTCAGAAAGCGAGGATAGCTTGGATGATGACGTTACGGAAACCAATGCTGCCAGCTGAAGATCTGCCCCGGGAAAGCCCCTGTGCAAGGGTTGTGGGTCTGCAATGCACCAAAATAAGGTGAAGGACTGCCTGGCTAGGGAAAAACGTTGTAGCAGATGTAGACACTTGAACCATTAAGATAAGATAAGATACGATAAGCCTTTATTAGTCCCACAACGGGGAAATTCCAGGATTGCAACAGCACAGGGATAGCAACACTCAGAGCAACAATCAGAAGGCAAGAAAAAAAGCAAGCAAGCAAGAGCAGCTAATATACATATGTACATATTACTCTAAAATGTATATATATATACACACAGACACACAGTGCAGAGCATTGTAGCTGGATGGAATAAATATATGAGTATATAAACACAGTGCGGAGCATTGTAGCTAGATGGAATAAATATGTAGATATATAAACATCCACAGTACAGAGCATTGCAGCTAGGTGGAATAAATATGTAAATATATAAACACACACAGTGCGGAGCAATGTAGCTAGATGGAATAATATGTAGATATATAAACACACAGTGCGGAGCATTGTAGCTAGATGGAATAAATATATTGATATATAAATATAAACACACCCAGTGCGGAGCATTGTAGCTAGATGGGATGAAACAGCATAACCGTCTACTTAGTTATCCTACATGGTGTAGGAGTCAAGAATTGAGGAGACTGGATAATTTTCCAGAATCTGCTTTAATTCTCATCCATCCTACGTCCTCTCTCGATCGGAGTGAAAAAGAGACAGGACGCAGTCACACACATACATTTATACACTCATCTCTACAAATACATCACACAAAAGTCACAATACTCAGCTACATCTTTTCATCTGTAATAGAACACCCAGAGTCCTTCTGTTCTCCTCTCTGACCCCCAAAGGTCAGGCTGGGTAATCTTCTCCTCTCTCCTGAGTCCCCAGGGGGTACAGACACATCTTCCTCTTGAGGTGTGAAGTCAATACACATGGCTAGCTCAAAGTCTCTCTTGGCTGAATTCAGCCAGCCACATGTGAGTCACATAGGTTATAATTATGGGCTCCACATCACTCCCCCCTTCCACGTGAAAGACTGGGCACCCACATACAGTCATACAACAGTCATACAGCACGTCACCCCCCCAACAGAATCTCACAGCAACCTAAACAACCTGACCAAAAAACACATCATCCTGCATGCAGCTTAGGTTTCAGTCTTCTCCCGAGTCTGCTGTATGGAGGTCTCCTGCTCTGTGTTGGGCCGTCCTGCTGTGCATCTGTGGAGTGAGGGGGAGAAGGGTTATTTGCCCCCCGTGGGGGGTCCCGGGGCCGCCCCTTCGGAGGCCTGCCGCGTCGAGGCGTGCCCGCCAGCCGTACAGACTCGTTATGCAACACAAAAGCAGGTTTTAATCTATCGATACTGATCGTCTCCCTCCTGCCCCTCAAATCTAGCACAAAATATTTCTCCCCGGTTTCCAGCACTCGAAATGGACCGTCATAAGGTGGGCGGAGGCTATGCCGCTGCGCATCGTGCCTGACAAAAACAAACTCTGCGTCTCGTAAAGCCTGGGGCACGAACACACGCGGGAAAGAGTGATGAGCGGGGCCCAGGAGCATTTCTGCTCCCGTGTTACTCAGAGACCCCCGGATCGGGGAGGGCCCTGGTGCCGTGTGGTCGGGTAAAAACTCGCCTGGCAGCCTGAGCGGTTGTGCAAAGACCAATTCTGCTGGTGAGGCATCTAGATCCTCTTTGGGTGCCGAACGCAAACCCAATAAAACCCATGGTAGTTTGTTTACCCAATCTGTGTCCGTCAGTGACGCTCTGAGGGCTGCCTTCAAAGATCTGTGAAAACGCTCGCATAAACCGTTGGCCTGGGGATGATAAGCGGTCGTGCGATGTACCGCGGTTCCTAAGCTGCTGCCCACTGCTGCCCACAGTTCCGACGCAAATTGAGGTCCCCTATCAGACGTAATATCTGACGGGACCCCGAACCGCGCTACCCAGGCTGTTAAAAAAGCGCGTGCCACCTCTGCCGCTGTGGTCGATGTTAACGGGACCACTTCCGGCCAACGAGTGGTTCGGTCTACCATCGTCAAGAGGTGCGTGAACCCTTGTGATGTGGGTAGGGGGCCCACGAGGTCCACGTGCATGTGATTGAACCTTTTAGCCGGAATGTGGAACGCTTCTAAGGGCGCTTTAGTGTGCCTGTGAATTTTAGCCCGCCGGCAAGCCATGCAGGCCTTAGCCCACTCTTTCACGTGCTTGCGCAGGCTCGGCCAAACAAACTTCTCCGCCACCATTTTCACCGAAGCGCACACCCCTGGGTGCGCTAGGGAGTGCACAGCGTCAAAAACGCGACGGCGCCACGCGGCTGGCACCACCGGGCGGGGTCGCCCTGTGGATACATCGCAGATAAGCGGGGGGAAACCGGTTTGTAGATTTTTGCGTTCCAGCCTTAACCCTGTTGGTCCAGACAGGAGCGTGCGCACGTCCGCGTCCTCGCTCTGCTCCGCCGCCATGGCTGCATAATCTATTCCCACGTGGACCGGAGCCGCGCGCGTGTCCACGCTGTTACCGCGCTCTGGGTAAGCGGCCGCGCAATCCATTTCCATGCGGATGGGTGCTGTTACTGTGCGTGACAGACAGTCTGCCACCACATTGATTTTACCGGCTACGTGCTGAATATAAGATAAGATAAGATAAGATAAGATAAGCCTTTATTAGTCCCACAATGGGGAAATTCCAGGATTGCAACAGCACAGGGATAGCAACACTCAGAGCAACAATCAGAAGGCAAGAAAAAACAACATCTAGCAAACATATGTCCATATTACTATAAATGTATATATATAGACACACAGTGCAGAGCATTATGGCTGGTGGATGTGCAGCAGAAAGTCTAAGCTCTCTCTCCGCGGATGCAGCGGGCCAGCTGGAAGTCTTTGGGCATGATGGTGACCCCCTTAGCGAAGAAGAGACCACCAGGTGGGTCTCGCTGGTCTCCTGCAGAGCCATGACGGCGAAACTCAGGAAACGCAGGACGGTCTTGAAGTCCTGAGCGATCTCCCTCACCAGGCGCTGGACGGGCAGCTTACGGATGAGCAGCTCCGTGGATTTCTGGTAGCGACGGATCTCTCTCAGAGCCACGGACCTGTGACGGCGAGGCCTCTTCACTCTGCCGGTGGCCAGAGCGCCTCTCCGAGCAGCCCTGTGGCTAGCTGTCTCCTGGGGGGCTTCTTCCTCCAGTAGATTTTACGGGCGGTCTGCTTGGTTCTTGCCATCGCTCTTTATTATTCTGTCTTATATTTCTTTCACGCCGCCTAAACTCCAGCCCGGCACCCGCTTCGTTTTCGCTACAGCTCCCGGTATGTCGAGTTTCCCATTAGCACCGGGCGGCGGCCAAGTGCTAGCTAGCACTAGCTCCTCCCCGCTGTAACGTCTCCCGCTGCAAACCGTGGCTCCGTCCGCCGACCCGGGAGACCCCCGGGGCGATCCGTGATATATATACAGAGTGAAAGGTGTAGAAAGAAGAAGGAAGATAAAAAAAAAAAGGCTGTTGCAACAGGCAGCCGACTCGTGTGGCGCCACCGGTCCGGCAGAGCCGGAACCGGAAATTTATATCGGTTCCGGCCGATATCGGTTCCGGCCGATATCTGAATATCGGTGGTAAATTCAGAAATTGCAGCCAGCTGTCTCTGCTGCCGCCCTGACCACGGTTCTGAAGTTTTGGACATCGCAAAAGTGAGCGGTTTGTGGTCGACAAACGCGGTGAAACGCCGCCCTTCCAGCCAGAACTGGAAATGTCGAATGGCTAAGTGGAGCGCCAGGAGTTCCCTGTCAAATGCGCTGTATTTCCGCTCGGGCTCACGCAGAGACCTGCTGAAAAAGGCGAGAGGTTGCCAAACTCCAGCGACCTGCTGCTCTACCACGGCCCCTATCGCTACCTCTGACGCGTCTGTGGTTAGCGCTATGCGAGCTGCCAGATCTGGGTGCGCCAGCAGTGCTGCGTCAGCGAGTGCTTTTTTTACCGCTGTGAACGCGCGCTCCCGCTCCGGGGACCACTCGATCACATTGGCAGGCTTCTGTTTTTTAAGCGCGGTGTATAACGGCTGCATGAGTTGTGCTGCGCGGGGTATGAAACGGTTATAAAAATTCACCATCCCCAAAAATTCCTGCAACGCTTTCACTGTCTGTGGCTGGGGAAACTCAGCCACCGCGCGCACTTTTGCCGGCAGAGGAACTGCTCCCTCTGGTGAGACACGGTGCCCCAGAAAATCAATTTGCGCTGCGCCAAACTGGCACTTGGCCAGGTTGATTATCAACCCGTATGCTTCCAACTTTTGAAAAACTGTAGTGAGGTGCTTCTCGTGTTCCTCCTCTGAGGCGCTGGCCACTAAAATATCGTCCAAGTAGACAAAAACAAACGGAAGGTCGCGCAGCACTGCGTCCATCATCCGTTGAAAGGTTTGCGCGGCGCCTTTAAGGCCAAAAGGCATGCGTAAAAACTCAAAAAGTCCGAACGGGGTTATTACCACTGTTTTGGGAATATCCTCTGGTCGAACCAGGACCTGATGATAACCGCGGACCAGGTCTATTTTAGAAAAAATGCGCGCTTTTGCCAGGTGCACTGAGAAATCCTGGATATGCGGAATCGGGTAGCGATCCTGAGCTGTGGCTTTGTTCAACCTGCGATAATCACCGCAAGGTCTCCACGAGCCGTCAGCTTTAGGCACCATATGCAGGGGGGAAGCCCAAGCGGACTTCGAGCGGCGAATTATGCCCAACCTTTCCAGGTTGGCGAACTCCTCCTGTGCCACGGAGAGCTTAGCTGCATCCAAGCGCCGAGCTTTAGCAAAAACTGGTGGGCCACTCGTGGTTATGAAGTGCTCCACCCCATGTTTCGCCACCTTAGCTGAAAAAGTGGGAACTGTGAGTGCTGAAAACTGGTGTAGAAGGGTGTGAAACTTACCACCTGCTGCGGCGACGTTGGTCTGTACTGGCGGCGGGCACACCCGAGCTGCACAAGGGATAGAACAGAAAGAGAGTGCATTTACTAGGCGTTTGTTGGCCAGATCAACTAACAAACCATGTGAACACAGAAAATCAGCACCTAACATATTGAAGCTCACTGCCGCTACGATGAAGGTCCACTCGTAAGCGCGGCCGTGGAAGGACAGAGACAAGGTTCTTTCTCCGTAAGTCTAGATGCTGGAGCCGTTGGCCGCTGTTGCTCCGTCTCCACGGGGTCCAGCCACCCGATCTGCATAAGTTGCAGTGATGAAGCTCCTCTGGGCTCCGGTGTCCACGAGGAATTGCCGCCCAGAGCCCGCATCTGTCAAATAAAGCAGCTTGTTCCGTTCGCCGAGAGTGGAAGCTGCTAACGACTTCCGGCCCGGTCGTTTCCCCGCTTTTTGAAACTGCACGGCGGGATGCATCTGTGCGCCTTCTCGGCGAAACGACGGTGGTAATAGCAGGGGTTGTCATGCCCCCTGGCTCGGGATCTCGTCGCCGCCGTCGTCGCTGGGGTGGGATCTGCTGCCTCTGGCTCCACACTGCCCCCGGCCGTCGTGCCAAGGTCTGCCGCTGCCACGGAGGTCTCTTGCTCGTTGCAGGCGTTGAGGAGCCGCTCTGCCTCCTGGGCCAGCTCGCGGAAGTCCTGCTGGTTCACACACCGTCTGCTGGACAGGGAACCTCTCATGTGCGCTGGGAGGGTTCTCAGGAAAATATGTTTGAAAAGGAACGCGTCGTTGTCCGTCCCAATCATCTGTAGCATGTCCTCCATGAGGACAGTCGGCCTGCGTCCACCTCTGTCGCACAGGTCCAGTAGCTGCCTGGCTCTTGCCTCCGCCGACGGCACGAAGCTCCTGATGAGGGTGGCTTTCAGCACGTCGTATTTGCCGGCAGCGGGTGGTTGCTGCACCAGGCTCCGCACACACCGAGCCGTGCGGCTGTCGAGCGTCGCGATGACATTATGGAATTTAATGTCATCCGCTGAAACTCCCCCGAGCAGGAACCGCGACTCCACATGCTGGAACCACGAGTGCGGGTCATTTTGCCAGAACTCGGGGAGCTTAATCAGTCTTGTGCCCCTGCTGGCATTCCCCGGTGAATCCAGGTCTGAGTGGCTGTCTCCCAGCTCTTCCATATCGATCACGAGGCTGTCCTCCAGCCTCGGCGTGCTCAGATTCATGCGTAGGTCACCAATTGTAGGAGTCAAGAATTGAGGAGACTGGATAATTTTCCAGAATCTGCTTTAATTCTCATCCATCCTACGTCCTCTCTCGATCGGAGTGAAAAAGAGACAGGACGCAGTCACACACATACATTTATACACTCATCTCTACAAATACATCACACAAAAGTCACAATACTCAGCTACATCCTTTCATCTGTAATAGAACACCCAGAGTCCTTCTGTTCTCCTCTCTGACCCCCAAAGGTCAGGCCGGGTAATCTTCTCCTCTCTCCTGAGTCCCCAGGGGGTACAGACACATCTTCCTCTTGAGGTGTGAAGTCAATACACATGGCTAGCTCAAAGTCTCTCTTGGCTGAATTCAGCCAGCCACATGTGAGTCACATAGGTTATAATTATGGGCTCCACACATGGTGTGATTATGTGCCCATACATATTCTCACCCTCCATAGCGACCGGTATTTTCCTAGTTGTATGCCGGAGGGGACCATTGTGTAAGTCTATTGCATCTTTTGCATTCAAAAAACTATTAGTTTGTTACGTCTTTTTGCTACCTCTGTGAGCAGCCCTGCTTAGGTTGTACAGTCTGACAGCCGTTGGTAGGAAGGACCTGCGAAACCTCTCGGTTGTGCACCTGGGATGATGTAGTCTGCTGCTAAATGAGCTCCTCAGTGCATTCAGTATGTCCTGCATAGGGTGGAACTCGGACTCCAGCAGAGATGACAGTTTAGCCACCGTCCTTCTCTCTCCTATCTCCTCCACCGGATCAAGGCGCTGCCCCAGGACAGAGCTAGCTTTCTTGATCAGTTTGTTCAGTCTCTTCCTATCGGCTGCAGTAATGCCACTGCCCCAGCAGACCACTCCAAAAGTGATGGCTGATGCCACCACCGTGTCATAGAATGTCTTCAGCAGCGCCCCTTGTACACCAAAAGACCTGAGTCTCCTCAGCAGGAACAGCCTGCGCTGTCCCTTCTTGTAGAGTGCGTCAGTATTGTGTGACCAGTCTAGTTTATTGTTCAGATGAACACCCAGGTACTTGTAGGATGTCACCATCTCAATGTCTGTTCCCTGTATATTTACTGGTGCTGTGAGGGGTTGTCCATGCCTGCGGCAGTCCACCACCAGCTCCTTAGTTTTCCTCGCGTTGATCCGGAGGCAGTTCCGATGGCACCAGTCCACGAAGTCCTGGATAAGCCCTCTGTACTCAGCTTCATCTCCATTGGAGATGAGGCCAACGATCGCAGAGTCATCAGAGAACTTCTGTAGATGGCAGTGTGTTGTGTTGTGTGAGAAGTCCGCAGTATAAAGAGTGAACAGGAAGGGAGCCAGCACCGTTCCCTGGGGGGCCCCCGTGCTACCGATGATCGTGTCGGACACACAGTCCCGGGTTCTCACAAACTGAGGCCGGTTCGTGAGGTAGTCCAGGATCCATGATGACAGGTGCTGGTCCACCCCTGCGCGCAGCAGCTTGTCCTTCAGGATCATCGGTTGGATGGTGTTGAAAGCACTGGAGAAGTCAAAGAACATGATCCTCACCATATTCCCGGGCTTCTCCAGGTGGGACAGAGAACGGTGAAGGAGGAAGATCACCGCATCCTCCACCCCAATGCCATGCTGGTAGGCGAACTGGAGTGGATCCATCGCTGGTTCCACCAGGGGGCGCAGGTGAGCAAGGAGCAGTCTCTCCAGGGTCTTCATCAAGTGGGACGTCAAGGCCACCGGTCTGTAGCTGTTCAGGTCTTTGGGGTGGGAAGTTTTTGGTACAGGTACCACACAAGATGTTTTCCACAGCTGTGGTACCCTCCCCAGCTTCAGGCTCAGGTTGAAGATGTACGTCACAATCCCACACAGCTGGTCTGCACAGGACTTGAGGAGCTTTGCGCTGATGCCGTCCGGTCCTGACGCCTTCCTCGCCTTGATCTTTCTCAGCTCCGTCCTCACCTGGGTCCTGGTCAGGGTCAGGATGGGGGGCTGTGTGTTGGGAGTGGGGGGGTGTTGGTGGAGTGGGGAATGAGCAGCAGGACTTGATTTCTTTAGAGGCAGCAGTGGTTGTTGTGCAGTCAGGGGGGAGGGCGGTTGGTCAAACCTATTGAAAAACAGATTCAGGTTGTTCGCCCACTCCCTGCCCCCCGTGGCCTGGAGGGAGGTATTCTGGAGCCCAGAGATGGTTTTATTATGCATAATGATGGATAATTAAACTGATAAACCATCATCAGCATAATGATGGTTTCATTATGCTAGAGTATGCTGTTTATCTGAACCGGAGAGCCCACAGAAGAAATCACTCCAACCGCCCCCGACAACCATCCATTCGGTGTCCCCCAGCACAAACGGGTACATGTACTGCACAGTGGAATTGGACAGTGTGGAGGTGCCGCTGCTGCTCGACACGGGGGCGGAAGGGTCATTGCTGAATTGGGCCACGGTGAGGAAGTTTTTCCCCCACTACAGGATTAAAGATAACCCGGCACCGTTGCATGGCTATGGAGGTGGCAGGCTGTGCACAGTTGGGACTCTGGAGTTAACGGTCTAGTACTAGTCTGCGAAGATGGTTGACTTCACGTTCCATGTGGCAGCGCAAGGTGATAACATCACGGGTTGTGATTTGTTTTTACTGACTGGGTTTCGCCATTAAAGACGGTGCCGGGAACGAATGGTCGGGTTGTGGCCGCTGGAATCCTCTGGTTCCAGTGGTCAAAGAGAATGTTGTGTGGGATGAAGAGCTAACGGACACCACGGAGGTCAAGCAGGACCAGCTTCACTCAGGTTCGGCGCAGGAGGGTCTCAGTGCCGGTGCTCAGGACATGGTAGAGGGGGGCACCGAGTGTGGTGGTGAGGCACCTGCGTCGGCGAGTGACACCATTATGCTAGCCCCAGATGCTTCCGGAGCTTGGCTGCAGGGGGATGGAGGGTCTGCAGCTATGAAGGTGACCGCTACAATGGTTTTAGAAAAGGATAGGGCCAGAAGGACGAGCATGGAGTTACCACATGCTTAGCAGCACCACGTCAGGCTGAGCCAGGTCCCGCTGAGGGTTTTGGGCTTGGTTCGGGTTCGGGGTGAAGAACGTCCATGGTGAAGATGGGCCAAACGACAGCCAGCAAAACACCAAGGATGTCTACGCATAGTGGCAAAGTTGGGCACAGCATACTTCCAGTTGTCCAATGGCTCATTGATGCACGTCAATCACCTTTGGCGTGTCCGGAGAGATGCTCCGGGTGACGAGGCTGGACGGGAGTCATGTTGGTGGTGAAGGAGTTGGGCTCCACCGTCCAGAAGATCAGCCATCGTACCAAGGGTTTGCTGCTTCTAGGGGCGTGCTCGCTGAGGGCCTGCCCTGGGCCCCCCCATGCCAGTTCTACCTCTCCCACCTAAGTGACTGTGCTGTAAAAAAAAAGGGGTGTTTATAGTTCTTGTGTTCTGTGCATGCATGTTATGATGTAGGGTTATTTTTTGTGTTTGTATTTTAGTTTAGGAGCATGGCAAGTAATTGTAGTTTGATGAAGGACTTTTTTCTTTTAGATATTGGTGACAGAATAATCCACCATGCCGTGCAGGCTGTGCGGCAGTCCACCTGCCATCCCTAGTCTATGTTGTTTTGAGTGAGTGTGGTAGACCAATTTAGTACATTAGTTTTCATTCTTTTAGTGTGTGTTTTGGGTCCTAAATTGGGGAGGGTTTCAACTGTGTGTATAGTTTTGGACTTTTCTAAGGGGGAAGGAAATGTGGTATATGGGAAACGGCACTTTATTGTGAAGTGCAGTCCGTCACGTCACCGCACTGCCCCGTATAGGAGGTGGGCCACCATCTTGTGGTCTCCTTGACCGGTGCCCATCGCCAGGTGCCTGTTGTGTAACTGCTACTGAGTTCCACCAATAAAGCTGTGTTCACCAACTCCATCTTGCCTCATCCTTCACCCAGGTATTTTCCATACATAACATGTTGGTATGATGTTCTTTTTATGAAATGCTGTGTTAGTTTTACGCCAGATGTAACGGCACTCACGCCTTCCAAAAAGTTCAACTTTTGTCTCGTCAGTCCACAGAATATTTTCCCAAAAGTCTTGGGGATCATTACGATGTTTTTTGGCAAATGTGAGATGGGCCTTTGTGTTCTTTTTGGTCAGCAGTGGTTTTCACCTTGGAACTCTCCATTGACTGCCATTTTGGCCCAGTCTCTTTTTTATTGTTGAATCATGGACCAGTGTCCAAATTGAGGCAAGTGAGGTCTGTCATTTTTTAGATGTTGTTCTGGGTTTTTGTTTCTCATCAGTTCTCAAATTTCTTTAGATTGCAGCCTGATGTGATGCTTTTTGAAATCTTTTAGCCTACTTCACATTGTCAAACAGGTTCTATTTAAGTGATTTCTTGATTCAACAGGTCTGGTAGTAATCAGGCCTGTGTGTGGCTCATGAAATTGAACTCAGCTTTTCAAAAAATGTGGTTAATCACAGTTATTTCATGATGTAACAAGGGGACAATTACTTTTTCACATATGGCCAGGTAGGTTTGGCTAGCTTTTTTTGCACAATAAATTAAA
Organism: Pholidichthys leucotaenia; assembly: GCA_020510985.1. NCBI lineage: Eukaryota > Metazoa > Chordata > Actinopteri > Cichliformes > Pholidichthyidae > Pholidichthys > Pholidichthys leucotaenia. The sequence continues at coordinate 173,535,098 of CM035848.1, read as the reverse complement.
TCATTTAAAAACTGCATTTTGTATTTACTTGGGTTATCTTTGCCTAATATTAAAATTTGTTTGATGACCTGAAACATTTAAGTGTGACAGATATGCAAAAACAAGAAATCAGGAAGGGGGCAAATACTTTTTCACAATACTTGAAAAGGACTATCACACACAAATACAGTGCCATTCATTGTATCATGTATGTGCACAGTGACCCTCTCCCAAGAAGATTAGATTATTTTTGTCCGTTAAGTCGGCATCCTCAATAACTTCTTGTTACTTCCTGCTTCCCACGCCAGTCACAGCATGAGCCATGATCTGTGGCCCCCTCAGATTCTCCCATGATTACTCCGTGTGGTTAGACCCACACGAGCATAGTGAGTCAAAATGAAAAAATAATTAAAGGCGGTCATTTGAATTAAAGCAGCAATGCAACCCTCAGCTGACTTTCTATGTGCTATTGCATCATATTCATTGGGATGTTTCATTCAGGAGTATCCTGATTGTTCCAGTTCCCACCCAGGCCTCAAACACAGTTATTTAAACCAACATGACTCCAGGCTTTTGAAAAGGGGGTTGGTAACCACAGTGTGTAACAAGTGACTGGAAAGGATTTCAAAGATCTTGGTGTGGTTTGTTTATGTTATATTTAGATTTTTAGATGAGAATCTGGCATTTTGTTTGGGTTTCTTTTTAGTGTAAATGACCCCAAGATCCATTTTTATAACTTCACATAACTACTAGGGAAACAAACAAAAAATGTTATTTAAAGCTTTCTTTAAGAGAGTGCAACAAAATCAACTCAAAGCAGTCTTTGTATATGCAAGGACTTAAAATGACTCAGTTATGGGAGGGATGGTATTTTTTTCTCTTCTAACGTCATATGCGTTTTTCCTACTTGGGCAAAAGCTCCATTTTCAATGCCCATATTTTAAACTGACTTATTTTTCCAATAATAAACTATATCAATGAGGAATGTGGGGTTTGTTTCCTTTTGGCCCTCACTGCTTCACTTAAGAATCCAAGGAGGCGAACAGTGGGGGATTATAGTGTGAACCATGAATGGGTCTTTCTTAGCGACACATGTGACTGAACTACACATGTTGTTTACAATGTTACATGCCTATAGGGATGGCCATGCTCATCATCTCTAGTGTGGAGCTCCAATGGCTCCTTAAAAAATGCAAATGCATGACTTAGAGGAATTTCATTGTGCCCTGGCTTATCATTTATCACTTATCTTGAAAAATGTTTTAAAATGTAGAGGGTTGTTTAAAACAAAACTTTGTTCACATATTTAATATAGGCTAGACTTTTCTTCTTTTGCCATCAAGTGATTTATGATTTTTATTGAAGTGTCGATGTGAAGTTTCACATTCTTATTCCCTTTCTGTAACATTAAGTGATGCCTTGTCCCACTCACAAATACAGCAGCCTTTTTTTTTCCAAGTGCACATGGCCCCTTAGCTACACAGTGATATCAACTGAAGATTCTACAGGCAATTGAAAAGCAACTTTACCATCAAACTATGTGGTTGTTTCTTTCTTTAAATTGTAACACTACTAAATTTACCTTCAGTTGACCACAAATTAAGTTGGATTCACACTACAACGTTTGGACAGACATTTACCGACGTTTTGAAAATCAGAGAAATAAGCCCAAACGTCGGTAAAATTACGTTTGCAAGCAGGATTTTTTAAAATCCAGCACACACCAACTTTTATGAGCGTTTGTTAGCATTTGGCAGCATTTGCCAGTGTTGGATTCATTTTCTGTTAGCGGAAGCAAACTTCTGACAACTTAGGCTAAGATATGTGCAGGGGTTGCCAACTTAGGTCAGTTTAAGCAAATGAATACTCAGTTTAGGTCAGCTGAGGTCAGCATCAGGTGACACTTATGTAAAGGTCAGTATTTGTGAAGTCTTCCTGGCATTCTAGACCTGCTTTTTGACTGTACACATCACCCTGGCTCCCTTCTTGGACATACACTTTGTCATTTTCTTTCAAGGGGGTAACACAGACTCAAACGCAGCTCGACCTCCTGGACGATGGGTGGAGCAGACTACTTGACCTCCTGGATGACGGGTGGAGCGGACTGCTTGACCTCTTGGATGACGGGTGGAGCGGATAGCTCGGCCTGTGGAACAATGACGGGTGGAGGTCCCTGACCTCTGGAATGACAGGTGGCTAAGGTGGAGTGTGGTCTTCGTAGACAGCTGGAGCTGAGGCATGCACCTCCATCCCAGATACAGGCACCTCGGACGTGGAAGGAGAAACACAGGTTGGTGCCATGTCCAAACCAAAACAACCAGTAGAAAAGCTCGGCGGGGAGAGTTCAGAAGCAGATGGGAGCTGCACCTGGGTCTCCCTGCCAGGAACAAGACAAGTCCTCTCTAAAACTGATGTAATAGAAATAAAGAAAGGTATTTGGCTTAACTCCTGCTCTTCTGCTGATGAAGACCCCAGTGACTCTGCTGCTGGAGAGGCAAAGTCGGTCTCAGGAGACACTGGAGGAACAGCAGATGAAGCAGTCTGAGATGCAGCAGCATGCAGGGACACCAGTGTAGCAGAAGTGAGAACCGGCACTGCAGATGTGAAGACAGGCAAAGTAGGTGGGGTATGAACTGATGTGTACGCCGCTGAAATGGATGGCTGGGGCGCGGTGACCTCCCACCCTGCAGCCGCTGAAGTTGCTGCTGCTGAAGCACTCGAAGAAGGTGGGCCGCAGCACCAGAAACCCTCAGGGAAACCTCGAGTGAAAGGCCTGGATGGCAGGCAGAGCGATGCTTCCTTGATGCCCACTTCCCCGCTGGCCCTTTTGATGGCGGCTGGTCCTCACACACCGGGAATAACACCTCCGGAGCAAGCCAGGGATTATATTCCAGCAAGATGTCAGTTTGTGCGAGGACTGCCTGCCTCTGCTGCTCCTGCTCCAACATGTCCTCCGTCATGGCTGACGGAATAGAGGTGGAAAACAGTGTAGGAGCGACAGGGAAAATGGGAGGCGACACACTGAAGGCAGGAGCTGGGGTCAACGGCCCGGAGTCAAGTTGGACCGAGCAAAGCAAGAGGCCAGTTCATATCAGCTCGTCACTCATCTGGGCAATGCGGGAGCAAAGCTCGGCCAACTCTGGACATCTTAATAGGGCCGGTGAACAGAGGACCGCTCTTGCTTCCACAAAGTCAGCGTTCATTTCCCACCGGTAGGATTGGCCCTGAGCCCGGTCCAAAACGCGAAGCACCTGGTCAAGATCCTCCTCCCTGGAACTCTGACTCGGCCCTTTCCTCCTTCTGGTCCTGCTCGCTGAGTCCTTTCTCGGTGGCGTCATTCTGTCAAGGGGGGTAACACAGGCTCAAATGCAGGCAGGAGTACAGTGCAAAAATGAGGATTTACTAACAAAACTGTGACAAAGGAAGTAACAGCACGGGGGCTGAGAACACAAAAGCAAACCGGGCTGACAGACTGATGGGGAACATGGAAAAAACAATAATGACACCACACCTGACACAGCCTGAGACGCACATATGTAAACAGGGGAGTAATCAAGATAGAGCATGACAGGGGAGAAACGATCAAGGGTAACAGAGAAGCACCGGATTGGTGGGGCAGAAAAGACAGAGCGCACAGGGACCAAAAATACAAATAATAAACACAGCACAGAGAAACAAACAGTAACAAAAGACTAGGACATGGCTGAACTCATGTCCTGAAAATAACAGCAAAACAAATATGAACATAAAGCAAGGACATGAGCACAGTCATGTCCAAACCCTAACAGTTTCATTGGATAGTTTGTTATTATTCCTGCTTGGGCTGAAGTTGAGACTGCTCTGACTTTTTTTTTTTGAGAGGGACACTGAATGGCCTATATTACTTTTTTCAGGGGTCCTACATATTCACTGAAGCAAGAAAAGTAGAGTTTTGTCAAAAAGTATCTGCTTCTGCCAGTGTTTCAGTCGATGTTCGCCAGTGGAGCCCAACTTAGCAAAAACAGTAATAGGCAGAAACTTGAAATTTTACAGTCTGATCAGAAACTCTCTCCACTACTCAGAGACAAAAAATCAAGGCACTGCATACCTACACTACCGTTCAAAAGTTTGGGGTCACCCAGACAATTATTTTGTGTTTTCCATGAAACCATGAGTTGTAAAATGAATAGAAAATATAGTCAAGACATTGACAAGGTTAGAAATAATGATTTGTATTTGAAATAATAATTTTTTCCACATACTCAACCTGCTCAAAGGAAGGTCAGTTTTATAGCTTCTCTAACCAGCTAAACTGTTTTCAGCTGTGCTAACATGATTGCACAAGGGTTTTCTAATCATCCATTAGCCTTCTGACGCAATGAGCAAACACAGTGTACCATTAGAACACTGGAGTGATAGTTGCTGGAAATGGGTCTCTATACACCTATGTAGATATTGCACCAAAAACCAGACATTTGCAGCTAGAATAGTCATTTACCACATTAGCAATGTATATTAGATATTAGAGTGTATTTCTGATTAGTTTAAAGTTATCTTCATTGAAAAAAACAATGCTTTTCTTTCAAAAATAAGGAAATTTCTAAGTGACCCCAAACTTTTGAACGGTAGTGTAGGTGGCGCTATAATAAACAGTTTTATGTTTTTGCAAATATCTCGAGAATAGCTGGGCCTAGACTAAAAATTCTTTCATCATTCTATTCTCTTAAACCTTCTGCAAGTCTTCTCCACTGATCTAATGCTCTAAAATGAAGTTTTCTGCACCATATTTTCAAAAATGTACAAGTGAACTCAAAATGAACTCCTCTTAGGCCATTCATCCATCCATCCATTTATCTTCTACTGCTTATCCAGGGATCCGGGTATTGGGGACATGAGTCCAGGCAGAGTAGCCCAGATTTCTGCCTAGTTCACATAGCACCATGATCCCCATGATCCCTCCTGCAGATGGCGGAGGGTGGACCCATGTGCCTCTTTTGGGTACACTGGGTCCTTGATGTAACGTTTTTCATGTGGATCCACTGGACTGCTCTTAAGGCCTGTTCAGAGTCCCTCCGAGGGGTAAAGGTCTGTGTTCTGTAGACTGCGTTTGTGTACACAGCAGTATTCAGAGTGTTTTCTTGAGCCACTGCAGCTGCCACTCAGCAGCCACGTTTCACGCATGTGCAGTGAAAATAATCTGCAGTTCACATGCCAGTACTGTCGGCAGCAGCCAAAAGCCATCAGACTAATTTGAACAGCTGCAATCCAAACACAAAAGAAGAGCATGGTGGCAGACATTTTAAATGATGGAGATACGTGAATACAATGACAATCAAGTTGAACAGGAGCTTTTGCTGTTTAGTGGCAGAGGAAGAAAACAGACGGGCAAAAAGACAGACATTTGTTGACCCAGTATTGATGGATTGCTCAGTACTTCCCTCTGAGGGGAGTTTCCAGGTGCATGCATTTACTGTGACCATTTGCGTACTTGTACGTGTGTTCACTTTTGGGGGGCTGCATGCGCTTCGTCAGTGCTCACCCTCTGCGTAGGGTTTGCACACGAATGCGTCCACTGTGCTTGTTTGTGTACCAATGTGTTTTTGTCACCATGAATTGGTCTTTAGTCTGGCCCTTCACCCAGGACCAGTTTGCTGTAGGAGAACCTACCAGGAGCAAGTTGCCTCCAACAGTATTGCTCCTGGGATCATTCAGACACTCAGGCTCCTCCACCATGATAAAGCCGCAATACATGGAGGGGGCCATTCATCCAAATTACTTGAAATTTAGCAGAGATCATCTACAGACGTTGATAATGAAAAGTTGTTAAAATTATCCAAAAATGTCAATCCATTTTGATTTTCTAAGCCAATCAAGTTGTAGTTTCTCTTTAGCATGTTTTTTTTTTTAGATTTAACTCCTGATATAGTGATTCAAATTTGATGAAACTTCACAATCACAACAGTATTATTTGGCTAACCACCACATTTCATTCAATTCTATTAATGTTCCAAAAATCATGTTTATGAAATGTCTGTCAGCCATTTTGTCTTGTCAGTGGAATATTTTGTTAGCGTGTGAAGAAGTCAGTGTGTGACCCAAAGCAGTTGAGTGATGTAGGGGTTAAGATGCTTGTCTGTGGTGCAGGAGCCCTGGGTTCAAATCCTTCCGGTAACGTGTTATATTGTATGTCACATCTGGGTGTTACTTTACTTTGAAAGGGTGAGACCAGTTGTGGAATGTGTGTTCGAACTGGCATGTGTGCGAGGCTAAATGAAACGCCGGAATGGTTCCATTAACAGGTCCTGTGAAGTATGTTCTAATACAAGGAGGGGCTGAAAAATTCATAGGCTGACCATGATGCAGTGGTCAAATGTGATTTATTTTTCAACATAGTCTCCAATGGCAGTGTATCTGAAAAGAAACAATGCAGTTAGTATCAGAAAAGGTTGTATTTAATGCATGACTAGTTTTTTTGATGTAGCATAACTCCTTCTTAGTCAGCCCCCCCCCCTTCCCCGTATATATGAACATTACAATTGGCGACAAGGATATTGAAATATTGGAATGTTGTGCACTGAAGGTACAGCAGCCCAGTGCAAGTCTAATCTGAAGGAGGAAGGGAAGACCAAGTAAAGTAAAAGCTATGCTTACAACAAAAGTCGATGTTAAACTAGCGGGAGATGGCGCTAAATCTACCTCTGGTGGCTTCCTTTGATGTACTGTCAGACTCTTCCAGTGTAGGAGGGCATTTGCAAAGGTGGATGAATAGTTTCAAACTCTATTTAACCGCATCAGGAGTTCGGGATCTTACAAGAAAAAGGGCTCTGTTGCTACACTTAGCAGGAGCTGAAGTACAGGATGTCTTTTCCACACTGGATGACACAGGAGAGGAAAGACACTATGAAATAGCGGTAGAGAAATTTAATACGCACTTTACACCACAAAAGAATATTCCATATGAAAAACGTGTGTAGACAAACTGAACAAGCACAAAGAGAATCTGTGGACAACTATGTGAGCAGATTAAAGACACTTGCAGCTACATGTGAGTTTGGAAAGAACAAAGATGACTTCATAAGGGACCAAGTCATTGATAAGTGCATTTCAAATACCCCACGGCGAAGGCTGCTGCTGAGAATGATTTAACTCTCACAGGACTGTTGGATATCGCAAGGGCCATGGAGAATGCAGATCAACAGGCTGCAAGGATGGAAAAACTAACTGTGAATGCTGTGGAGAAAAGGACTGTTAAAGAAATGGCCAAAACAGTAAGACCAAGCGAGGCCAGAGTTCGGGACCATCCACAAGGTGACATGCAAAGGGTGAAATGTTATAGGTGTGGTATCAAAGGACATTTTGGGAGAGACTGTACCATAACAAAAACTGCAACAAAATGTGGCAAAGAGGGGCATTTTGCAAAGGTTTCTAATCACACTGAAAACAGTGACAGTGATGATGGATGGTGTTTACAGTCACTGACAGGAGGGAATATGCAACGTTAACTTATTACAAATGAACAGCCAGTAGAAATCTTAACCGTTTCTGGTGCTAGTTGTAACTTTGTAAATATGTCCACATTTAGGGATAAGGATAAGGGGGATAAGGACCTGTACTTATATAGTGCTTTTTCTAGTCTCAAAGACCACTCAAAGCACTTCACTAGTACTAACCCTCTTTTATAAGGGTCTATAGGGGACAGATACCTAGGGACAATTTAGAATGACCAATTAACCTAACATGCATGTCTTTGGATAGTTGGAGGAAACCGGAGCTCCCAGAGTAAACCCACGCGGCACAGGCAGAACATGCAAACGCCACACAGAAACCCAGCCAGCATGCCCATGTGGGCCCCAGCAAAGGTTAAATCTGGACTGTCTTATGGGTCCCATGCGGGTTTGTCCACAGGCTCCATGTTGGTTCCATCTGTGTTTGCCCACATGGACTTTTCCTGTTTACGTATTTTCAACTTATTTTCTCATAAATTTGTGATTTTCTTGTAAATTTGTTGACTCCCCCCTCCCCATAAATTTGACATATTTTCTTGAAAAATTGTAACTTTCTCATAAATTTGAAACTTTTTACTGTAAACTTGCAGATTTTTTCCTCATAAATTTGTTAGTTTTTCTTGTAAAATTGTAACCTTTTTCTTGTAAAATTGTGACTTTTTTCTTGCAAATTTGCTAACTTTTCTTTGTAATTTTGGAACTTTCTATAAAGTTGCTACATTTTTACTATAATCCTGCAACTTTTCTCATATATTTGTTACTTTTCCTTCTAAATTTACACTTTTCTTGTAAATTTGGAACTTTTTTCTTGTAAAAAATCAATTTAATTACTCATATTTGCTACTTTTTGATTAATTTGAAAAAATTTTCTAATCTTTTCCTCAAAAATTTGTGACTTTTTTCTTGCAAATTTTCTAAATTTTTCTTGTAAGTTTGTAACTTTTTTCAAGTAATTTTACTATTTATTTTTCTTGTAAATTTGAGACTTTTTTTCTCTTAAATTTTCACATTTTTCCCTCGTAAATTTGTGACTTTTTTCATAATTTTGCCTATGGTGCTACTGAAACCCGCTCACCCACATTAAACCCATGTTGGGCCCAAATGGGTTTAAAGTGGGTAAACGGATTACCTGCTCCACAGGTAAAGTCCATGTGGGCAAACCCACATGGGACCCATAAGACGGCCCAGATTTATCCTATAATGGGGCCCATGTGGACATGCTGGCTGGGAAGGTTCCTACCCCTGCCAGCCTGGGGATTTCAACCTGGAACCTTCTAGCTGTTAGGCAGCAAACCACTGTACCACCAGGCTCCAGAATAGCTGAAAGCCAAAAGTGACATTGCTCTACAACCCACAGAGAGGGAAGTGTATCCATTCGGTTCTAAAAAGCCACTGAAAGCAAAAGGGGTTTTCACAGCTAATTTCAAGTCTACGGGGCAATCTGAAATAGTCACAGCAAGTGAGCAGGTGATAGAAGAAGCTGGAATCTGTGTACTGGGGAGAAAACTGCAGTTAGAATGGGACTTTTACACCTAGGCCCTATTGATGGAGTTAATACAATCCAACCACAAGACACAGCTGAATTCATAGCTGAGCTTCAGACTAAATACAGCAAATGTTTTGAAGGTCTGGGCAAAATGAAAGATTATCAGCTAGAACTGCACTTTGATAATGTGAAGCCAGTAGCTCAGCCTGTTTGCAGAATACCATTCAGTGTGAGAAAACAGCTTGAGGAAATGGATGTAATTGAAAGAGTAAATATATCTACGCCATGGGCGTCACCATTAGTTGTGGTACATGGAAAGAAAGTGGTTGTGTTAAAAACACAACCTCCTTACGGACGGCCAGTATGGTTTTAGAGCAGATAAATCTACATCTTTGGCACTGATCGAACTTATTGAAGAAACTACTAGTTGTATAGATAAAAAAAAAAAGTTTGCTGTAGGAGTATTTATAGATTTAAAGAAAACTTTTGACACCACTGACCACAGAATTCTACTAAGGAAACTGGAAAGGTATGGGATAAGAGGGGTCGGACTGAGTTGGGTGGAAAGTTATTTAAGTAACAGACAACAATTTGTACAAATTGGTGAGCGCAAATCACCCTTCATGAATATCAATTGTGGTGTGCCCCAGGGATCAGTTTTGGGACCCAAACTCTTTATCTTGTATATAAATGACATATGCCAAGTATCAAAAATTCTGAAATTTATTTTGTTTGTGGATGACACAAATATCCTTTGCACTGGTGAGAATTTGCAGCAGGTTTTAGAGGTGGTCACAACTGAAATGAAAAGGTTAACGCAGTGGTTCAACAAAAATAAATTATCTCTAAAACTGAAAAAAACCCAAAGATTATGTTGTTTGGAAATTATAAAATAAATCATGAAATAATGGTAACGATAGATGATACCAGAATATAAACAGTACAGGAAAATAAGTTTCTGAGGGTGACGCTAGACAATAAAATCTGCTGGAAACCTCGCATCAGTCACATCCGGGCCAAGTTGACAAAATGTATAGGGATACTGGGGAAGACAAGACACATCTTGGACTATAAATCATTGTTCTTACTGTACAATTCACTGTTTCTACCTTATCTTAACTACTGTGTAGAAGTCTGGGGAAACACCTACAAGACCAACCTACAGTCAATATGCACATTACAAAAAAGAGCTATAAGGATAATAAATAATGTAGGATATAGAGACCATACCAGTTTGTTGTTTTTAAAGTCACATGTCATAAAGTTTATCGATTTAGTTAAATTTAAGACAGCACAAGTCATGTACAGGGCAATTAATAATCAACTCCCAACTAATATACAAAAAATATTTAAAAAAGAGACAATGATTATAATTTGAGAGGAGACTTAAACTTTGCAAAACCCAAGATACGAACAACCAAGAAAAGTATGTGCATATCTGTCTGTGGGGTGGATTTGTGGAACAGTCTGGAGCTGGAACTGAAACTATGTACAAACAGAAATCAATTCAAAAAGAGGTATAAACATTATTTGCTGAAAGAATATATATTAGAAGGGTAGTATTTATATGTACGATTCACTATGCTCACTCTGGAACACTATGGAATGGTGGGTGGGACAGCACTGTGTATATCTGTGTTGTTTGGGGCTGGTTTTGATGTATGGACTGTATATATGTTGGGATGGATGGGTGTTAATGTTGATATGTACAAAATATAGTTAATTGTTTACTTGGGGTCTTAAATGTGGTAATTTGTATATATTTCACATGGGTTGTATTTATGGAAAAGAGGAGTTGGAATTAATAAGTGTTCACTTCTTCCTTCTCCCTTTCAAACACTATATACTGTTACTTTATTGCACTTGTCATTTGTTTTGTTTGTGTTTTACTTTTTTGTTCGGAATAAAGTATCTATCTATCTAAAGAACAAAGACTGTGTGTAAACATGCACAGAGCGAATGAAGCCATTATACAAGAACAGCATCCTATCCCCATCATATATGAAATCCTGGAAGACATGACAGGAGCCACAGTATTTTCAAAATTAGATTTGAATTGGGGATATCATCAGATTGAACTGAAACCAGAATCCAGACTGATAACTTTCGTTACACACAGGTCTGTGGCGCTATAAAAGACTGATGTTTGGAATTTCATCTGCACCTGAGATTTACCAGCACAATGTTGGACAGGTCCTACAAGGCATTGCAGGTGTGCACACACCTCTGGCATCATGTCAGAAGAAACCATAGAACAGCATGGTGAGAGACATCAGGTTCTACAGAGACTCCAAGAGAAACAGCTGACTTTAAACAGCAAAAAGTATCAATTCCAAACGGCAGAACTGGAATTTATGGGCCGTGTGCTGTCCAAAAATGGAATAGGAGCAGTGCAGTCAAAGATTGAGGCAGTGGAAAACACTGTCCAACAAATACTGCTGAAGCAAGAAGTTTCCTAGGACTAGTGAATTATTGTGGGACATTAATTCCCAGTTTAACCACCACAACAGAACCACTAAGGATGCTCATAAGAAAATCCTGTAAATGGACATGGGGTTCTGAGCAGGCAATGGCATTTGTGGAGCTGAAAAGACAATTAGCCAGCTTACCTGTAATGACATACTACAGGCATGATGCAGAGACACATGTAATTGTAGATGCTAGGCCAGTGAGATTAAGCGCACTAATGACACAGAAACAAAGTAATGGAACTCACAAACCAGTGTACTATGCCAACAGTGCACTGTCTGATGTGGAGCACCACTATTCACAAACTGAACAAGAAGCACTTGCAATAGTGTGAGCATGTGAAAAATTTCAGGTATTTCTCTATAGAAAAGACTTTGTGATGATTAAAGATCACAAACCACTGGAAACAGTATACTTTCCAAAGTTCAAACGTCCAGCCAGGATTGAAAGATGGACACTCAGACTACAGCCCTATTGTTTCAAGGTGGCCTACAAGTCTGGACTACAAAAGACTGCTTAACGCCTCACAGTTAACCCACCAGTGTTATTCAGCAAAACAGAAGATGACATATACCAGCTAACTCAACATGCTGTTCCCAATGCTTTCGTGCCAAAACAACTGGAACAGCTGTCAGCTGAGGACCCTGCTTTGAGTGTGTTACGGAAATGTATAAGGATTTTTTTAATTTACCTTTTGCTCTTATTAAAGACAAAAATAAAAAGGAGATGTTTTTACCTTCTTTACATGTTTCGACTGTACACTGCAGCCTTCGTCAGAAGTGTCAGCTGATTGCTGCCAGGTGTCATTTTATCAGATGCACCAATCTCACAGTTCACGACATATCTGAACTATTACAGTTTGTTGCAAAATCCACCTATTTTCAATACAGAGGAAAAATCTACAGACAAAAAGAAGGATTTGCAATGGGAGACCCAGTATCAGCCATCATGAGCAGCTTTTTCATGGAGGATCTGGAAAACAAAGCCATCAACACAGCACCTACACAATGTAAACCCACCCTCTGGAAGAGATATGTGGACGACATTCTGGAAAAAATAAGGAAAGGACACATGCTACATACAACTCACTGACCATCTGAATAGCACGGACAGCACTGGGAACATAAAATTCACATATGAAGAAGAAGAAAATGGCACCATAACCTTTCTGGACATGAAAATCCACCACAATGACGACAGAAGTACAGTATAAAAATCACAGTCTACAGGAAACCAACCCACACAGGCCAATACCTACTATGGACATCAGAACACCCCACAGCACACAAACTATCAGTTGTATGACTTTATATATATGACATTATATGAATGGGCCACCATCATCACAGACCAAGAAGACAGACAGGAGGAGGAAAACCACATAAAACATGCACTCATACGCTGCCAATATCCAGTATGGGCCATAAACAAAGGGAAACGGCAAGTCAAAAACAAAGAAGACAAACAGGAAACAAGACACAGAGCAAAAGCCGAAATCAAAAACAAGGACACCATAACTATACCATTTATCCCTCGGATATATGGGGTGTATATATATATACACCCCAAGGACAAAATAGAACAAGACAAAAAATGCAATGTAATATATGAAATATCATGCAAATCATGCAACAAAACCTACATTGGAGAAACCGGAAGATCATTCACCACAAGGAAAAAAGAACACCAGAAGGAATGTGAGAAGGAAGCACAAGGACTCACAAGATCACAAAAAAAAAAAAGGCAGAACAAGAAACATTAAAATCAGCAATATCAGATCACTGCAAAAGAAATAATCACATCATGGACTGGGACAATGCAAAAGTTATTGGATCGGAGAGCAACAGACACAAACGTTGGATCAAGGAGGACATAGAAATCAGGAAGCGGGAAAAAGATAGCATGAACTGGGATGAGGGGGCCTTTATGCTTTCCCACACCTGGGACCACATTCTCCAGAGACCATCGGACGGCGGAGGGCGGGACCGGCTCGGTGGATCTGACAGGTCTGCTGGGCTGGCTCCACCTACAAAAGTCAGCTGATAAAATGACACCTGGCAGCAATCGGCTGACTCTTCTGGAAGGCTGCAGTGCACAGTCGAAACATGTAAAGAATATAAAAACATCTCCTTTTTATTTTTGTCTTTAATAAGAGCAAAAGGTAAATAACTGAAAGAATACAAAATGAACCTACTTGAGCTATTATGTATAAGGACTGGTAATTGGGCCAAGTGTGATGTGGAATCTAAGATAGTGAAAAGTGAACTTTCCACAGTGGGGAAAATAATTTTAAGAGACTCTCGTATCATTATGCCACAGAGCGCATGATAAAGAACACTGATGTTAGTACATGAAGGACATCAAGGAATAAAAACAAAGCAGATACTCAGAACTAAAGTGTGGTGGCCTGGAATAGACAAAGAAGCAGAAGAGTTAATTAAGTCATGTCATGCATATCAATTTAACACCTCAAATGCACAGAATGTTCCTACAGTAAGAACAGAGCTTCTAGTTAAGCCATGGCAGATACTTGCACTGGATATCTGTGAGTCATTCCCGACAGGAGAGAATCTGTTGGTACTGATGGACTATTACTTGAGATGAGTGGTTGTTGACATTCTCAGGAACCCTACCTCTGCAAACATTAAATGTATGAAACATTTGTTTGCAACACATGGTATCCCAGAGGGCATTGTGACTGATAATGGAACTGCATTCCTGTCAAAAGACTTTACAATGTACCTTCATGAAAATGGAATAACACATCCTCGCATCATTACCACACTGGCCACAGAAATTGTGAAGCTGAGAGACAGAACAGAACACTGTGTAAAGCCACACACATGGCTAATGCAGAAGGTAAAGACTGGTGTACTGAACTGGATGTTTTTCTGATGGCTTACCGCAGCACACCTCATTGTGTCACAGGGCACAGTCCAGTGGAAATGTTATTTGGTCAGCAGATCAGAGCCAAGTTACCTGAATTGTCAGGCGATCAACAACAGATGGCGACTCAAGACAATACTGCTCTAGAAACTGATGCAGCAAGGAAGGAAAAAGGATGTGCGAATGGGGATAGAGTCAGAAGAGCAAAGGAGAGCACGGTGAGACAGGGTGACAAAGTTCTTGTCCACCAGCATAAAGAGAATAAACTGCCAACACTGTTTGAACACGACCCATACAGTGTTGTGGGATGGAAAGAAAACTCTGCCATTCTTGAAATGGATGGAAGGAGAATGTTGTGTCATGTATCATTTGTGAAAAAGTGGATTCAACAGAACCAAGAGACAAATCCAACTTCTGAATCCGCGGACATGCAAAATACTCCAAAGACAATCCATCCAGAGAGAGCTAAACAAAAGCCAGCACATTTGACAGACTATGTCACATGAAAGACTACAGGAAGAAGAATGTAAAAGTGGTCAAAGTAATGTTGAAATGAATATTTTGTGTTTGATTTATTCTCACAACATGCAACATGATTTTAGTTTATGGGAGATGCAAATTTAATTTATGGTTAACTTATAAGAACCCAGACCCCTTTCTCCTTCAAGGAGATCTAGTGCATGCCCGTAGAACACAAGCATTCCTATCTGAAACAGGTATCCCAGTCAGGCTTTACAGGCCCAAATGTAGGCTGTGTTTGAAAGTGGAATACAAAGAGGTGTAGCCTATATGTAGGCCATCACATGTTAGACTTTGACAAATATAAAAGGGAGTAAATGGCACTGATTTATTTGATTGTGTGAATATTAATTACAGAATACCTAAATATTGAAAATGAATGGGCCATCCAATATTATTGATTGTTTCAGATCCCTTGTTTATTTGTTTGTCAGATCACTTATGTGTGATCTTTTATCACTTATATGTTGAGTTGTTCAGTCATCATTATAATTGTTTTAGTTTATGTCACTGTTCAGTGATAAGTTAAGTGTAATATTGAATTTCTTCTGTATCATCAATAAAGTCATGGAGTACTATAACAGGGAACGTTTACAAATATTTGAGATCCATTGTAGTGCATCATTTTATATCTTAGCAGTATTTTGTTATTAAAAGGTTTTTGAAGCATTAATGCTAAGATTGAGGCAGTGTTTATATCGTTGCGCTGGGATGATACTGAGGCCAAATAATGATCTGATCCTTGAGAGCGTGACTGGCAACAATGTGAGCGCCGCAGCTCTGTTGTAAGTTTCTTCACCTCTGTCTGTCCGCCAGGGGGTGCGGATCGTTCCCCCGGACAGCAGTGTTACTGTGGAGGAGGTCCTTCTGGCTGTGGGTGAGCAGGTGGGCCATGATGCGATCTGCTTTGCGTCCCGAATGAATAGAGCTGTAGTTGTGTTTCTGGCTGCTGAAGAGGATGTCCATGCTCTGATTGCGAGCGGTGTTGTTATCGGGGATACGTATGTAAAGGTGTCCCCCTTATCTGTCCCATCAATGCGTATCACCGTCTCAGGTGTTCCACCTTTCATCACTGACGAGCAGTTGGCGACGGAGCTCCGCAGATTTGGGAAGTTTGCGGGCCCGTTTAGAACTGTGAGTTTGGGGTGCAAGGATACCAATGTGGCGTAACATTAGGTAGCTCGCATATTCCTTGGCAGAGACCCAAACATAAAAGAACTTTGAACTCGCGGTGTGTATTGACATCACGCCTCAAATGGACAATGAGTCTGGACCACCTGCGAACTGGGGAAGAAGTGAGAAGATCTGGAGAGTGAACCTGAAGGGACTGTCTGACCTCCTGGGGTCAGACAGAGGAGCCGAGAGGACAATGGAGGGATTAAATGTGGATGTGATTCTGTGTTTGATGTGGAAGTATAAATGTATGTGGTTTACTGCAGCTCACTCTCTTATTCCCTGACTGAGAAAAGGAGCTGTGGGACGTGAGATGGAATTAAACTAATACTGAGAAATCATCCAGTGTCATCATTTCACAATTCCTACATTGGTGACCCACACGTGAGACATATGGAAAGGCTTGGAGATCGTCTCTCCGACCCGGATTCACCGGAGACCGCCCGCATGGGCGTAAACTCAATTAAACTCCCCGAGTTCTGGCAAGAGGACCCGCACTCATGGTTCCAACACGTGGAATCGCGGTTCGTGCTCAACGGGGTATCAGCAGATGACATCAAGTTCCATAATGTCATCGCAAGACTCGACAGCCGCACAGCCAGGTGTGTGCGGAGCCTGGTGCAGCAGCCGCCCGCTGCTGGCAAATACGATGCCCTGAAAGCCGCCCTCATCCGAAGTTTTGTGCCATCAGCCGAGGTGAGGGCCAGAACACTTCTGGACCTGCGCGACAGAGGAGGACGCAGGCCGACCGTCCTCATGGAGGACATGTTGCAGATGATCGGGGCAGACAACGATGCGTTTCTATTTAAACACATCTTCTTGAGGACCCTTCCAGCACACATGAGGGGTTCCCTGTCCAGCATGAGGTGTGTGAACCAGCAGGATTTCCGCGCGCTGGCTGTGGAAGCGGAGCGGCTCCTCGACGCCTGCAGCGAGCAGGAGACTTCAGTGGCAGCAGCAAACCTCGGCGCGGCAGCCGAGGGCGGTGGAGAACCAGTGGCAGCAGAAGCAACCCCAGCGATGACAGCAGCGGCGCGGTCCCAAAGCAGGGGAGGGGACAAGCTCTGTTTCTACCATCGACGCTTCGCTCACAAGACACACAGATGCATTCCACCACGCAGCTTCAAGAAGCAGGGAAACGCACGAGCCGGGGGTCGTTAGCAGCTTCGACCCTCGGTGAACAGAACAAACTGCTGTACCTGACAGACGCGAGCTCCGGACGGCAATTCCTCGTTGACACCGGAGCACAGAGGAGTTTCATCACCGCAACTTACGCGGACCGGGTGGCTGGCCCCCGTGGAGACGGGGCAACGGCCGCAAATGGCTCCTCGATCAAGACTTTTGGCGAAAGGACTCTGCGCCTGTCCTTGCACGGCCGCATCTATGAATGGACCTTCATAGTAGCGGCGGTGAGTTTCAACATGTTAGGCGCTGACTTTTTGTGCTCACATGGCTTGTTGGTAGATCTGGTTAATAGACGCTTGGTTAATGCACTCTCTTTTTGTTCCATCCCTTGTGCAGCCCGAGTGTCCCCGCCGCCAGTACAGACCAACGTCGCCACAGCAGGAGGTAAGTTTCACACTCTCCTAAACCAGTTTCCAGCACTCACAGTTCCCACGTTTTCAGCTAAGGTGGCGAAGCATGGGGTGGAGCACTTTATAACCACAAGTGGCCCACCAGTTTTTGCGAAGGCTCGGCGCTTGGATGCAGCTAAGCTCTCCATTGCGCGTGAGGAGTTCGCCAACCTGGAAAGGTTGGGCATAATTCGCCGCTCGAAGAGCGCCTGGGCTTCCCCCCTGCATATGGTGCCTAAGGCTGACGGCTCGTGGAGACCTTGTGGTGATTATCGCAGGTTAAACAATGCCACAGCGCAGGACCGCTACCCAATTCCGCATATCCAAGATTTTTCGGTGCATTTGGCTAAGGCGCGCATTTTCTCTAAAATAGACCTGGTCCGCGGTTATCATCAGGTCCCGGTCCGACCAGAGGACATTCCCAAGACAGCGGTAATAACCCCGTTCGGGCTTTTTGAGTTTTTACGCATGCCTTTTGGCCTTAAAGGCGCCGCGCAAACCTTCCAACGCATGATGGATGCCGTGTTGCGCGACCTCCCTTTTGTTTTTGTCTACTTAGACGATATTTTGGTCGCCAGCGCCTCTGAGGAGGAACACGAAAGTCACCTCATGACAGTTTTTCAGAGGTTGGGAGCGCATGGGTTGATAATCAACCCGGCCAAGTGCCATTTTGGTGCAGCGCAGATCGATTTTTTAGGATACCGCGTCTCCCCAGAGGGAGCAGTCCCGCTGCCTTCCAAAGTGCGCGCAGTGGCTGAGTTTCCCCAGCCACAAACGGTAAAAGCGTTGCAAGAATTTTTAGGTATGGTAAATTTTTACAACCGTTTCATACCCCACGCGGTGCAGCTCATGCAACCGTTGTACGCTGCGCTAAAAAAACAGAAGCCCTCCAATGTGATTGAGTGGTCCCCAGAGCGGGTGCGCGCATTCACTGAGGTTAAAAAAGCACTGGCAGACGCAGCACTGCTGGCTCACCCAGACCCAGCAGCCCGAATAGTGCTAACCACAGACGCATCAGATGTGGCCATAGGAGCCGTTGTAGAACAGCAGGTCGCCGGGGTTTGGCAGCCACTCGCTTTTTTCAGCAGGTCCCTACGCGATGCGGAGCGGAAATATAGCGCGTTTGACAGGGAATTGCTAGCGCTCCACCTGGCCATTCGCCATTTTCAGTTCTGGTTGGAAGGGCGGCGTTTCACCGCGTTTGTCGACCACAAACCGCTCACTTTTACAATGTCCAAAATCTCAGAACCGTAGTCAGGCCGACAGCAGAGGCAGCTGGCCGCAATTTCAGAATTCACCACCGATATACAGCACATAGCCGGTAAACTTAATGTAGTAGCAGACTGCCTCTCGCGAGCGGTAACAGCGCCTATCCGCGCGGATGGGGACTGTAATGCCGCAGACACGGAGTGAGGTAACAGCGCGGACGCGCACGCGGCTCCGGTGCACGTGGGGATAGATTACGCAGCCATGGCAGCGGAGCAGAGCGAAGACACAGACGTGCGCGCGCTCCTGTCTGGACCAACAGGGTTAAGGCTGGAGAGCATAAGTTTACAAACCGGTTCACCCCCACTAATCTGCGATGCATCCACCGGGCGACCGTGCCCAGTGGTTCCTGGCCACGTGGCGCCGTCGCGTTTTTGACGCGGTGCACTCCCTAGCGCACCCGGGAGTACGCGCTTCAGTGAAAATGGTAGCGGAGAAGTTTGTTTGGCCGAGCCTGCGCAAGCACGTGAAGGAGTGGGCGAAAGCCTGCATGGCTTGCCAGCGGGCCAAAGTTCACAGGCACACGAAGGCTCCTTTAGAACCTTTCCACATTCCGGCTAAGAGGTTCGATCATGTGCACGTAGATCTAGTGGGACCCCTGCCGCCGTCGCAAGGGTTCACACATCTCCTGACAATGGTGGATTGGACCACACGTTGGCCGGAAGTAGTCCCATTGCAATCGACCACAGCAGCAGAGGTGGCTCACTCTTTTTTAACAGCCTGGGTAGCGCGGTTCGGAGTCCCGTCAGACATTACGTCCGATAGGGGTCCGCAATTCATGTCGGAGCTGTGGTCAGCAATGGCCAGCGGCTTAGGAACGACAGCCCATCGCACCACCGCTTATCACCCACAGGCCAACGGTTTATGCGAGCGTTTTCACAGGTCGTTGAAGGCAGCCCTCAGAGCGTCGCTCACGGATGCAGATTGGGTAAACAAACTACCATGGGTTTTATTGGGGTTGCGTTCGGCACCCAAAGAGGATTTAGATGCCTTACCTGCTGAATTAGTTTTTACTCAACCTCTCAGGCTGCCAGGAGAATTCCTGCCAGCCCATGCGGCACCAGAGCGTCCCCCGGTGCGGGGACCTCTAAGTGGCACGGGAGCAGAAATGCTCCCGGGCCCCACTCATCACACTTTTCCACGGGTTTTTGTTCCCAAGGCTTTGCAAAACGCAGAGTTTGTTTTTGTCAGGCACGACGCCCAGGGTCACAGCCTCCGCCCACCTTACGACGGTCCATTTCGAGTGCTGGAAACCGGAGAGAAATGTTTTGTGCTAGATTTGGGGGGCAGGAAAGAAACAATCAGTGTTGACAGATTAAAGCCTGCTTTTGTGTTACATGACGAACCTGTACGACCGGCGGGGGTGCCTCGACGCGGCAGACCTCCCAGGGAATGGCCCCTGGTTTCCCCGCAGGGGACAAATAACCCTTCTCCCCCTCATTCCACAGGTGCGCCACAGGACGGCACAACGCAGGCTGCGAAACCTGCGTACAGCAGATTCGGGAGGAGATTGAAGCCTAGGCAACGGGCAGAGTGATGTGTATTTTTGATCAACCCGTGTAGATTGTGCTGTAGGTCCTGCAAAGGGGGGGTGACATAATGGTACAGCTCTTAGAGTGATGTTGGTGTCTGTGTCCATTCTTGACATGATGTGTATGACTGTCCATTCTTGACATAATGTGTATAACTGTTAGAGTAATGTTGGTGTGTGTCCATTCTTGGGCGTTTCGGGGGGAGTGATGTTGCATAACATTAGGTAGCTCACTTATTCCTTGGCAGAGACTCAGACATAAAAGAACTTTGAACTCGCGGTGTGTATTGACATCACGCCTCAAATGGACAATGAGTCTGGACCACCTGGACATGTGCCCTGACTTTGGATGAGTTAACTGTGGCTGTTAATCAGATGGCTCTGGGACGCGCACGTGGACTTGATGGTCTTTCTTCTGACTTCTTTAAGCATTTTTGGAATATTATTGGATCAGACTTCTATGACGTACTAACTGCCTGTTACAGAAAGGGAACCTTACCTGTCTCCTGCCGCCGTGCAGTGCTATCTCTGCTGCCTAAGCAGGGGGACTTGGCCTTGCTGAAAAACTGGAGGCCCGTGGCTCTTCTTTGCACGGACTACAAGGTGCTTTCGAAAGCCCTGTCAAATAGACTGAACAATGCATTGGATTTGATCGTAGATAGAGATCAAACATATTGTATTCCTGACCGGACCGTTATGGACAATATTTTTCTCGTCCGTGACGTTCTCCAGCTCAGTAAATGTTATGACTTACAGTTCAATATTATGTCTTTGGACCAAGAAAAGGCATTTGATAGGGTTGACCATTCCTATTTGTTTTCCACACTGAAGGGGTTCGGTTTTGGCAATATGTTTTTGAGGTGGGTCAATCTGTTATATACTGGAGCTGAGTGTTTGGTAAAGATGGGGGCAGGGCTGAGTTGGCCAATCCCTGTACACCAGGGAATAAGGCAGGGTTGTCCAATCTCAGGTCAACTGTACAGCTTGGCTATTGAGCCTTTGCTGTGCAGGTTGCGCACTCAGCTGGGTGGTCTGGTTCTGCCGGGGCCCTCCAGCAGTTGCCGCCCAATCGTCTTGTCTGCTTACGCGGACGACATCAGTGTTTTCATCACATCCCACAGGGATGTACAGCGTCTGGTGGACACTTTATCTATTTATGAAAGGGAATCTTCTGCACGGGTGAATTGGGCCAAGAGTGAGGGTCTATTGGTGGGCCAGTGGTCACATCAGGACATTCCTCGGCTACCCGGAGGTCTTCAGTGGGGGAAAGCCGATCTCAAAGTGTTGGGGGTTTTTCTGGGCTCTGAGGAATTTGAACGTAAGAACTGGGAGGGTGTTAAGGACTAGGTGTGTGCTCGCTTTTCTAAATGGAAATGGTTGCTACCACAGCTGTCATATAGGGGCAGGGTTCTGGTCGCCAATAATCTGGTCGCTTCGGCTCTTTGGCATAGGCTTGTTGCTTTGACACCGCCCAGGAGCCTGGTGGAGGAGGTTCAGAAGATCATCGTGGATTTCTTTTGGTCTGGTCGACATTGGGTCCGTGCGGCTGTTCTCTACCTGCCTGTTGCCGAGGGAGGACAGGGCCTGGTGGACATACACTCCAAGATCGCCTATTTTAGGCTTCAGACTGCACAGCGCCTCCTTTATGGATGTGGCCCCTGCTGGATGGACACTGCAAAACTGCTCCTGAGGAGAGTTGGCCGCTTGGGCTATGATAAGCAGCTCTTCCTCGTGACATATGGGGAGGTGGACCTTACTGGACTTTCTGCTTTTTACACATCCGTCTTGCATGTATGGCAGGGGCTGCACGGTGGCGCAGTGGTTTAGCACTGTGGCAGCACAGTTTTACCCTCGGCCGGGGGATCACGGGGATCATGAGATCGTGGGTTCGATCCCAGCCCCCGACCAACAGTGAGCTGTGTGGAGTTTGCATGTTCTGCCCGTGTTGCGCGGGTTTACTCCGGGATTTCTCCGGTTTCCTCCCGCACACCAAAAACATGTAGGTTTAGGGCGCTCGCGCACGCAGCGACCAGCAGCCGGTGGCTTGTCACCAGACTGCAAACCAAGTCTACCTACGGGTACAAATAAGTAACAAAAAAAAAAAAAAAAAAAAGTCTTCGCCGTAGCCCGCTTCCCTGACGAGACACCGGCATGTGGCTGTTCGAGGAACCACTGTTTTTCAATCAATTCATCAACACTCGGGTGCTGCAGTTGGTCAGTCTGCGAACTTGTTTACGACAGGCACGCTGTACCAAGCTTGGTCATCTTATGAAGATGTCGACCACATCGATGGAAACGCTGAGGCGGAGTGCCAACATTACATCTATCAGACTGCTGCAGAAGGTGGTGGGGGAAGTGTGCGCTGCCCTGCCACGACTGCTCCGATCATTTGCGGAAAACCGTACTCTTTCCACTCAATGGGATGACAACACTGTGTCCAACTTTCCTGCCCTTTCCATAAGTCCAGCTGTGGGGGAGTGGCGGGGGGGGGGGGATCACCTGCTGGCCTTCAGAAATCCTCGTCTGGGCAAGTTCCAGTTTGTGGGGACAAAGACGGTGTATCACATCTGTGTGAAAGTTCTGAATCTGCACTCTCTGATGGACGTGAAGGAGTCGAAGTGGGCAGGGTTTTGGGGGCCAGAGCTCTCCCCGAAAGGCAGCTGGCGGTGCATGTACAAGTTCCCTTTTGAGAAACGGACGGCAGATCTCCAGTGGAGGATTGTTCATGGGGCAATAGCTACGAATAAATACAGAGCACACCTGGATCCAACTGTGGGGGAGGAATGTTTGTTTTGCTCCCAAGTTGAGACCCTGGAGCATTTGTTTGTTCAATGTTTTCGTTTATCTGGGCTTTTTGATCTTTTGAAAGTGTGGTTTCGGGCTTTGGGTGAATGTTTCTCTTTTGGTTTGTTCATTTACGGTCCAAAGTATAAAGTGGCGAAGAAGTCTGCGCACACTTTGATGAACTTCCTATCTGGTACTGCTAAACTTGCCATCTGGCTGACAAGGAAAAATCGGGCTACCAACGCTGGCAATGCGGATCCTGTGTCTGCTTTCAAGGCCTTGTTGAAAGTCAGACTCCAGGTGGAGTTCTCTTACTATCAAATGGTGGACAGTTTGGAGGCATTCACCAATAGATGGGCTGTGGGGAATGTTTTGTGTTCTGTGGGAGAGGGGGATGAGTTATGTTTGCACTTTTGAGATGTGACACACTTGGGGGCATGATATTGGTGTTCTTACATTTTTGAATTGTACAATAAAGCCATTTTTTAAAACTCAAACTCTCTCTCTCTCTGTCTCTCTCTCTCTCTCTCTGGGAGAGGGGGATGAGTTATGTTTGCACTTTTGAGATGTGACACAATTGGAGGCATGATATTAGTGTTCTTGTAGTGGAGCTGAAATAACGAGGCGGTTTTGTATTAAAAACAGGGTTTTTAATGAACAGCTCCGCTATCAAATCTCATCAGGTGTAGAGCTTGGCAGAAAGCAAGAGAGAGAACTCTGCTTCGCTCGCTGGTTAAATACAAGCATGCATAGCACCACTCATTGAAACAGCTGACGTCAGAGCCACTCATTGAAAAAGGTAACATCTCCCCGTTATCTTAATCCCCATTGTCCTGCCATCCCCTCTCCCTGTCTTGGGAGGTGATGGGAACTCCCCCTCTCGCTTTAGGGGGTAAAGGTGTCGAGTCCGTCTCCACTGCCGCGTCTTGGGAGGTCCATTGTCTTTACCCCGGTGCGGGGGATGCTCTGTCCTTACTAGGTGTGAAGCTCTTTACATATGCTGTCACAAAACATTTCCACTTGTTCTAACATATGTAGATATGGGATATAAGAGTCATATATACCACAGGCCCCCCAAACACTAGGAAAGGACATAGAAAGAATTACAGTCTAAGATAACGACTATGAAATACTACGTGTTACAACTGTTGCTACCGGAGAAATTTTCTAGCAGCTATGCTCCTAAGAAAGTTCAGTGGTAAACATAACAGCATAGTGAAATCATAAGTAGCCTTAAACTGTTGTAGCACAATTAGTGGATAATTGCAGGGTGATTGGTATCAGTCCTTGTGCTGTCTGGGCTTAATCCTTCTCCCAAAACTGCTGTAGGTTGGCTTAGGTGTCCCGCTGGGACCTTCTCGTGGTGAATCTGCATTGTGGGAAGGAAAGAGATTATTTGTTCCCTGCCTGGGGGCTGAGACTTTTCCTCTGGGGGGTCTACCACGCCGAGGCGCTCGTGCCACCTGTGTTGGCTCGTCTCTCAGCAAGAAGGCAGGTTTGAGTCTGTCAACACTGACCACTTCCTTTCTGTCCCCATAATCAAGCACAAAGTGTTTGTCACCATTTTCCAGCACTCTGAACGGGCCATCATAAACTGGGCGTAACGTTGGTTTAATAGCTTCATGTTTAACAAAAACGAACTCAGCGCTTTTCAAAGTTTGAGGAAGAAAAACTCGTGGAAAAGAGTGATGAGCTGGACCGTGGAGGGAAACCGGTCCACTGCTGCCTAAAAACCTTGGGACGGGAAAGTGTCCTGGTTCTGGGTTCTCTGGTAAAAATTCTCCTGGGAGTCTGATAGGCTGGGCAAAAACTAATTCTGCAGGAGAAGCGTCTAAATCCTCTTTAGGTGCTGCACGCAACCCCAATAAAACCCAGGGAAGTTTATTAACCCAATTTGTGTCTGTTAGTGAGGCCCTGAGGGCAGCCTTTAAGGACCTGTGAAAACGCTTGCATAACCCATTGGCCTGAGGGTGATAAGCGGTGGTGCGATGAATTGTTGTCCCTAAACTGTTAGACATGGCCGACCAGAGCTCTGAGATAAACTGAGGCCCTCTGTCTGACGTGATGTCTGATGGAACACCGAAACGTAAGATAAGATAAGCCTTTATTAGTCCCACAACGGGGAAATTCCAGGATTGCAACAGCACAGGGATAGCAACACT
The DNA here is from genome assembly GCA_020510985.1 of Pholidichthys leucotaenia. Taxonomy (NCBI): domain Eukaryota; kingdom Metazoa; phylum Chordata; class Actinopteri; order Cichliformes; family Pholidichthyidae; genus Pholidichthys; species Pholidichthys leucotaenia. The sequence continues at coordinate 173,509,785 of CM035848.1, read as the reverse complement.
CAGAGCAACAATCAGAAGGCAAGAAAAAAAACAAGCAAGCAAGAGCAGCTAATATACATATGTACATATTACTATAAAATATATATACACACACACACAGACACACAGTGCAGAGCATTGTAGCTGGATGGAATAAATATATGAATATATGAACACACAGTGCAGAGCATTGTAGCTTGATGGAATAAATATGTAAATATATAAACACCCACAGTACGGAGCATTGCAGCTAGGTGGAATAAATATATAGATATATAAATATAAACACACCCAGTGCTGAGCATTGTAGCTAGATGGAATAAATATATAGATATATAAATATAAACACACCCAGTGCAGAGCATTGTAGCTAGATGGAATAAATATGTAAATATATAAACACACACAGTGCAGAGCATTGTTGCTAGGTGGGATGAAACAGCATAACCGTCTATTTAGTTATCCTACATGGTATGATTATGTGCCCATACATATTCTCACCCTCCATAGCGACCGGTATGTTCCTAGTTGTATGCCGGAGGGGACCATTGTGTAAGTCTATTGCATCTTTTGCATTCAAAAAAAACTATTAGTTTGTTACGTCTTTTTGCTATCTCTGCGAGCAGCCCTGCTTAGGTTGTACAGTCTGACAGCCGTTGGTAGGAAGGACCTACGAAACCTCTCGGTTGTGCACCTGGGATGATGTAGTCTGCTGCTAAATGAGCTCCTCAGTGCATCCAGTATGTCCTGCATAGGGTGGAACTCGGACTCCAGCAGAGATGACAGTTTAGCCACCGTCCTTCTCTCTCCTATCTCCTCCATCGGATCAAGGCGTTGCCCCAGGACAGAGCTAGCTTTCTTAATCAGTTTGTTCAGTCTCTTCCTATCGGCTGCAGTAATGCCACTGCCCCAGCAGACCACTCCAAAAGTGATGGCTGATGCCACCACCGTGTCATAGAATGACTTCAGCAGCGCCCCTTGTACACCAAAAGACCTGAGTCTCCTCAGCAGGAACAGCCTGCGCTGTCCCTTCTTGTAGAGTGCGTCAGTATTGTGTGACCAGTCTAGTTTATTGTTCAGATGAATACCCAGGTACTTGTAGGATGTCACCATCTCGATGTCTGTTCCCTGTATATTTACTGGTGCTGTGAGGGGCTGCCCATGCCTGCGGCAGTCCACCACCAGCTCCTTAGTTTTCCTCGCGTTGATCTGGAGGCAGTTCCGATGGCACCAGTCCACAAAGTCCTGGATAAGCCCTCTGTACTCAGCTTCATCTCCGCTGGAGATGAGACCAACGATCGCAGAGTCATCAGAGAACTTCTGTAGATGGCAATGTGTTGTGTTGTGTGAGAAGTCCGCAGTATAAAGAGTGAACAGGAAGGGAGCCAGCACCGTTCCCTGGGGGGCCCCCGTGCTACTGATGATCGTGTCGGAAACACAGTCCCGGGTTCTCACAAACTGAGGCCGGTTCGTGAGGTAGTCCAGGATCCATGATGACAGGTGCTGGTCCACCCCTGCGCGCAGCAGCTTGTCCTTCAGGATCATCGGTTGGATGGTGTTGAAAGCACTGGAGAAGTCAAAGAACATGATCCTCACCATATTCCCGGGCTTCTCCAGGTGGGACAGAGAACGGTGAAGGAGGAAGATCACCGCATCCTCCACCCCAATGCCATGCTGGTAGGCGAACTGGAGTGGATCCATCGCTGGTTCCACCACGGGGCGGAGATGAGCAAGGAGCAGTCTCTCCAGGGTCTTCATCAAGTGGGACGTCAAGGCCACCGGTCTGAAGCTGTTCAGGTCTTTGGGGTGGGAAGTTTTTGGTACAGGTACCACACAAGATGTTTTCCACAACTGTGGTACCCTCCCCAGTTTCAGGCTCATGTTGAAGATATACGTCACAATCCCACACAGCTGGTCTGCACAGGACTTGAGGAGCTTTGCGCTGATGCCGTCCGGTCCCGACGCCTTCCTCGCCTTGATCTTCCTCAGCTCCGTCCTCACCTGGGTCTTGGTCAGGGTCAGGATGGGGGGCTGTGTGTTGGGAGTGGGGGGGGGTGTCGGTGGAGTGGGGAGTGGATAGCAGGACTTGATTTCTTAGAGGCAGCAGTGGTTGTTGTGCAGACAGGGGGGAGGGCGGTTGGTCAAATCTATTGAAAAACAGATTCAGGTTGTTCGCCCACTCCCTGCCCCCCGTGGCCTGGGGGGAGGTATTCTGGAGCCCCGAGATGGTTTTGAGGTTTCTCCAGACCCCGCTGATGTCGCTCTGTTGCAGCTTGTCCTCCATCTTCTTCCTGAAGCTGTCCTTGCCTTCTCTGATCTTTCTCCTCAGCTCCCTCTGTACGGACTTCAGCATCTCCCTGTTCCCCGACCTGAAGATCCTCTTCTTCTCTCTCAGAAGTGTTTATCTCAGGGTTGATCCAGGGTTTGTTGTTTGAGTGACGCCGTATGGTCTTGGTGGGAATGGATTTGTCCACACAGAAGCTGAGGTAGCCCGTGAAGGTGTGAATGAGGCCATCGATGTCCTCACCATGTGGATCGCAGAGCTGCTTCCAGGCAGTGGCTTCAAAACAGTCCTTTAGAGTGTCCATTGTCTCCTCAGACCATAACTCCACAGTGTGCATGGCCGGAGGTTGTCTGTGCACTAGGGGTTTGTACACCGGTCGGAGATGAACCAAGTTGTGATCCGATCTCCCAAGTGGGGGGAGTTGTGATGAGGTGTACGCCTCCTTAGTGTTTGCGTAGAACAAATCCAGTGTTTTATTGTCTCTAGTGTGGCATGTGACATACTGGGTGAAAGTGGGCAGAATGGGAGACAGTGAAACGTGGTTGAAATCGCCTGAGATGAGGAGAAGAGCATCTGGGTGTTCTGTCTGCAGCCTGCTGGTTACTGAATGGATGACGTCACGCGCTGTCCCAGCGTTCGCCGTCGGATTTGCATAAACAACAATGCAGATCACGTGTGAGTGTTCTCTCGGGAGATATGTAGGCCTCATGCTAACAGCTAGCAACTCAATGTCTTTGCTGCAGTGTCGTTGTTTAACAGTGATATGTCCCGGTCTACACCAGTTGTTGTTAACATACATTATCACTCCACCGCCCCTAGTTTTGCCACTCTCTGGTGTTCGGTCAGCTCGTATCATGTGAAAACCCTCCAGCTCAATGTTAGCATCTGCTGCTAGTTCAGTTAGCCACGTCTCAGTAAACAAAAGGAGAGAGCACTCCCGGTAAGTGCTATCATAACGGGAGATAGCCGCTAGCTCATCTAACTTTCCCAGTATCGACCGTACATTTCCCATGACAACAGATGGAAGGGAGGGTCTGTACCTTATATTTTTTGTCCTCCGCCTTACTCCAGCCCGGCAGCCGCGGCGTTTTCGCCTCAGTTCTCTCGGTATGTCGAGTTTTTCCAGTGGGACCGGGTGGCGGTTAAATGCTAGCAGCTCTTCCCTGTTGTATCGTATCCTGCTATAAACAGTGGCTCCGTCCACCGGCTCAGGAGACATTTGGGACGATCTGTGTGTCCGTGATATAAGTGGGGTGAAAAAAAAAAGTGATCAAAAGAGAGAGGAAGGGAAAAAAAACTCGGAATCGAGCCGCTGTTGCAAAAGGCAGCCGACTGGTGTGGCGCCGAGAGTAATACCAGTAATACCAGTAATACGTGCCACCCAGTTTGCTAGAAAAACGCGAGCGACTTCCTCCGCTGTGGTTGACGCTAAAGGGACTGCCTCTGGCCAGCGCGTGGTGCGGTCTATCATAGTTAGCAGGTGTGTGAAACCTTGGGAGGAAGGTAGCGGCCCCACGAGGTCGACGTGAATGTGGTCGAATCTTCTAGCAGGAATTGGAAAAGGCTCCAGAGGGGCCTTTGTGTGTCTGTGTATTTTGGCGCGTTGACAAGGAATGCAAGTTTTTGCCCATTCTCTTAAGTTTTTGCGCAGGCCTGACCACACAAACTTTTCAGCAACCATTTTGACCGAGGCACGCACACCTGGGTGCGCGAGGGAGTGAATTGCGTCGAAAATACGGCGGCGCCAAGCAGTTGGTACTAATGGGCGAGGTCGGCCGGTTGAAACGTCGCATATTAGGGGAGGCACGCCGTCGCGCAAGTTTTTTTCTCCAGCCTTAACCCTGTTGGTCCAGACAGGAGCGCGCGCACGTCTGCATCACTGCTTTGTTCTTCCGCCATGGCTGCATAATCTATCCCATCCTGGATAGGTGCTGCGAATGTGTGTGCGTTAGTGAAGAGTTCCGCTGCTGAGGTGGTGTAATCTGTCTCCTCGTGCTCTGGCGGTGTCACAGCGCGAGAGAGACAGTCAGCTACTACGTTAAGTTTGCCTGCTACGTGTCGAATGTCTGTGGTGAACTCTGAAATCGCGGCTAGCTGTCTTTGTTGTCTGCCTGACCATGGTTCTGAAATTTTAGCCATAGCAAAAGTGAGCGGCTTATGGTCCACAAAAGCCGTGAAACTCCGCCCTTCTAACCAAAACTGGAAGTGGCGGATAGACAAATGAAGCGCCAGCAGCTCTCTGTCAAAAGTGCTGTATTTGCGTTCAGTTGGGTTTAGCGATTTGCTAAAGAATGCTAAAGGTTGCCAGACCCCACTGACAAGTTGTTCTACAACTGCCCCTATAGCCAGGTCTGAGGCATCTGTGGTTAGAGCAATGCAGGCTGAGGAATCTGGGTGGACTAACATTGTGGCGTTAGCTAGGGCGCTTTTTACTTCCGCGAAAGCGCGTTCGCGCTCCGGGGTCCATTCGACCGCGTTGGAAGCTTTCTTTTTTCTGAGTGCGTCATATAGGGGTTGCATGAGCTGAGCTGCGTGGGGGAGGAAACGGTTGTAAAAATTAACCATCCCCAAAAATTCCTGTAGCGACTTAACCGTTTGAGGCCGTGGAAAACTTTCTATCGCACAAACTTTGTCTGGAAGCGGAATTGCCCCTGCCGGGGAGACCTTATGTCCCAAAAAATCAATTTGTGATACGCCGAATTTGCATTTGGCTGGATTGATTATAAGTCCGTGCTCTTCCAGCCTCTGAAAAACGGTAGTGAGGTGCTGTTCGTGTTCTTCCTCGGATGAACTGGCTACCAGCATGTCATCGAGGTAGACAAAAACAAAGGGTAGGTCGCGTAAGACTGCGTCCATCATCCGTTGAAAAGTTTGAGCCGTGCCTTTGAGGCCGAATGGCATTCTTAGGAATTCAAAAAGGCCGAAGGGGTTATAACCGCTGTTTTAGGAATATCTTCAGCTCGGACTGGGACTTGGTGATAACCGCGGACTAAGTCTGTTTTTGAAAAAATGCGCGCACCTGCTAAATGTAATGAAAAATCCTGAATGTGAGGAATTGGGTAGCGGTCATGCGCTGTAGCGTTGTTTAGCCTGCGGTAATCTCCGCACGGTCTCCAAGAACCGTCGGATTTCGGGAGCATGTGAAGTGGTGAAGCCCAAGGGCTCTTTGAACGTCGGCAAATGCCTAATTTTTCAAGAGCTGCAAATTCGTCCCTTGCTATGTTGAGCTTGGCTGCGTCTAAGCGGCGAGCTTTGGCAAAAACGGGAGGTCCCGTTGTTGGGATGAAGTGTTTAACCCCGTGTTTGGCTACAGTGGCTGAGAATTTGGGGGTTGTGAGTGCTGGAAATTGGGTGAGGAGTTGCTCAAACTTACCTCCCGCTGTGGTGACGTTGGCCTGCACAGGTGGTGGAGAAACTCGAGCTGAGCATGGAATAGAAGCAAAGCATTAACTAGGCGTCTATTTGCAAGATCCACTAATAACCCGTGTGCACACAGAAAATCTGCGCCTAACAAATTAAAGCTCACCGCTGCTACGACAAATGTCCATTTGTAGCTGCGGCCGTGGATGAGGAGGTGCAGGCTCTTTTCCCCGAACGTGTCGATGTCAGAGCCGTTGGCTGCCACTGCTCCGTTGCCCCGGGTGCCCATGGCTCGATCTGCGTGGGAGGGCATGATGAAACTCAGCTGAGCTCCCGTGTCGATGAGGAACTGCTTGCCTGTGTATCCATCCGTCACGTATAACAGCTGATTCTTTACGCCGAGGACCGCTGCTGTTAATGGCCCTCGGCTTTGGCGTTTCCCGACCTCGTAAACTTGCAAGGAGGAACACATTTGCGGGCTCTCTCTGCGAAGCGGTGATGATAAAAGCAGACGTCGTTCTGCTTGTTGTGCTTGGGCCGCGCCGCTGTCACCGTGGGTTGCGTCTCTCCAAGGCTCGGGGTGTCAGTTCTCAGATCTGCGGATGCCGCTGTGGGTGCCCGCTCTCTGCAGGCGTTGACGAGCCGGTAAGCCTCGTTGGCCAGTGTGTGGAAGTCTTGATGATTCTTGCACTTCATACTCGCTAGTGTCCCTCTCAAATGCGGTGGTAGAGTGCTGAGGAAAATGTACTGGAAAAGGAAATTATCATTGTCCTCCTCCTTGAGCTGTAGCAAATCCTCCATGAGGGTCCTTGGATTGCCCCCTCTGTGGCCGTAGACCGCCAGGATCCTTTCGGCTCTTTCCTCCGCTGACGGGACATAATTCGCCACGATGGTAGCCTTGAGTGTCTCGTATTTGTCCCGGGTTGGTGGTTGCTGGACCAAGCTCCGCACACACTTCGAAGTTGCGGAGTCGAGCTTGGAGATGATGTGATAAAATTTGGTATCATCTGCTGTGATACCCGCCAGTATAAACTGGTCTTCGGCTTGCTGGAACCAAGATGCAGGGTCTTCTCTCCAGAAGTCTGGCAGCTTGACAGCGACGGCGTTCGTGCACACCATCATTGTCGTGTTCGCCGGGTGAGAGTGTGTTTCTACGGCTCTCGCGGTGGTGCTGGAGCTCGGTTGAGCTCTCTCAGTGCCCTCTGCCGTGGGGAACAGCTGTCTGCTTGTTCCCTCGTCTGCGTCGTCGCTGGCGTATACCAGAGCCACCATGGATGAGCAGCTTGAAGAACGCCTCCGGTCCATATTCTCGCGTCAGGGTCACCAGTGTAGTGGAGCTGAAATAACGAGGCGGTTTTGTATTAAAAACAGGGTTTTTAATGAACAGCTCCACTATCAAATCTCATCAGGTGTAGAGCTTGGCAGAAGGCAAGAGAGAGAAAGAGTTATGTTTGCACTTTTGAGATGTGACACACTTGGGGGCATGATATTGGTGTTCTTACATTTTTGAATTGTACAATAAAGCCATTTTTTAAAACTCAAACTCTCTCTCTCTCTCTCTCTCTCTCTCTCTCTCTGGGAGAGGGGGATGAGTTATGTTTGCACTTTTGAGATGTGACACAATTGGGGGCATGATATTAGTGTTCTTGTAGTGGAGCTGAAATAACGAGGCGGTTTTGTATTAAAAACAGGGTTTTTAATGAACAGCTCCGCTATCAAATCTCATCAGGTGTAGAGCTTGGCAGAAGGCAAGAGAGAGAACTCTGCTTCGCTCGCTGGTTAAATACAAGCATGCATAGCACCACTCATTGAAACAGCTGACGTCAGAGCCACTCATTGAAAAAGGTAACATCTCCCCGTTATCTTAATCCCCATTGTCCTGCCATCCCCGCTCCCTGTCTTGGGAGGTGATGGGAACTCCCCCTCTCGCTTTAGGGGGTAAAGGTGTCGAGTCCGTCTCCACTGCCGCGTCTTGGGAGGTCCATTGTCTTTACCCCGGCGCGGGGGATGCTCTGTCCTTACTAGGTGTGAAGCTCTTTACATATGCTGTCACAAAACATTTCCACTTGTTCTAACATATGTAGATATGTTATATATGTATGTGGTATATATGTACATATATACCACATTCTTACATTTTTGAATTGTACAGTAAAGCCATTTTTTTAAAACTCAGACTCCTTCTTCTTCTTCTTCTTCTACAGTTGCATTTTTGACCCTCTAAATGTTAACCAAAATGCAATTTTTTTTTATTTTTTTTTTTGGCACACAACTCAGACCCAGGGAAAAATTTTATAAACTGGAACAAATATCCTGGAATCCTGCAATCCTGGAATTTCCCCGTTGTGGGACTAATAAAGGCTTATCTTATCTTATCTTAAATATGTGCCCCATGCTGAAAATTTTCAGACGTATCCTGTGTATGGTTGATCCGTCCCGAATTTGTGGAGGGCCTTCCCCCCATGTTTTTTTTTTTTTTTTTTACCTCTGCAGTCTGTACCATCTGCTGTCCATGCTGTTCTGATAGATATGCCAAAATGTCAGAACACCAGAGGAGGTGGATCCAATCAGCTGATTGCTCAAACCACAGAGCTCAGCTGTTTTCCATGATAAATCAGCCTCAGGGCAAAAGCACACTCCATGCATTATCTTTTTTCACTTTATTGAAAATTGCTTTTTTTTTAATCACCATTAATTAGTGTGCCTTTGAGCCAGGTTGTGTCTGGCTGCTGCTTCTCCCGGCGTGTTTTGTGTTGATTTGTTAGACCCGGTTCCGCTGACGCTCCGCCCAGTCTGCTTGCGACACCTCACGTTCTCCATATATGCTGAATTATCCTTTAGACCTATGCAATCATGGCAACTTTATGGTATATTTTTTTAAACATTAAATCTTCAGTATTATGTTTTTCTAGTCAAATTTGTCATTTTTTCACTTCCTTGTTTTGTCCAGGGAACACTGTGGTGACTGACAGGTCGTGGTGCAGTGTATTATCCAATCAGCATGACTGTGATGCCGCGTATTATCCAATCAGCACGGAGTTAATCCGAAACCCTGCCCACACTTCTTGAAGCCAGGGCATGAAGAGACACAGAGCGGTGACAGAGCACTGGCTAAACTTTTATTGATAAAAATTACATATTTTGACTGAGCAACTCCATACTCGGGGATACACACCCTCGTAACCTCAGCAAAGCACGTATAAAACCTTAGATCAGTCTGAGGAACAGTTCAAGAGATATATGTGGAACAGACACCCACACAGACAGAGATTTTGTGCATTTATAGATAGATTGGGGGGGGACAGGGTTCTTATAGGTTAAGGTAAAACAAAGATTTTTATTTTATGATTCATTTTGAGGAAATGCTACATGATTTTGAGTTAAGGAAAATGCTGATGGAATTCAGAGTTATGTTTAAAAACAGACGTTATGTTTATGTTACAAAAACAGTAAGACATCTTCTAAGAAAAAGAAGGATGTAGTGTACACTACCAGTCAAAAGTTTTAAAACACCCCAATTTTTCCAGTTTTTATTGAAATTTATATGGTATGTTCCAACACAACTTTTATGCAGACAGAGGGGGTTGTAAGTAATCAAGGAAAGTTGGGACACCTGTAGGAACTGGTAGCATCAACTTTCAAGGCTTGATCAACCTCCACTGCTGCAGAACAGCTTTAAGTTTTTAACCCATTTCTTGTTCCCCAAAAAAGGCGTTTTTGTATAATTTTGAAATGCACATTATTTTTTATTTTTGGGTAACCTTCCCTTTTGTTTTAAGCCCTGGCATTTCAGCACTTACCTTTGTACCATTACAAGCTATTCATTGGATTTGAACTGCTTGAATTTCAGTAAAACACTGGAAAAACTGGGATGTTCTAAAACTTTTGACCGGTAGTGTATGTCACGTTTCTCTAAGAGATGCATGCTTTGGTAGTTTGTGAGGATCCCATTGTTGCCTTAACATAGCTTGAGTGTGGAGCAGGCGATGGAGTAGGCAGCTTCAACAACGTGCTCTACTGAAATTTAAGTTTAAAATCTTTTTCAGGCACTTTACAACAACAAAAAGTTAAGAAACAAAGTTAAGACTTTATCATTATTGTTACCTCTTACGTGGAGTGTGAGTTAGTTGTGCCAGTGGCGAATAATCTGCAAAAATGCAAATACACCAGTGGCGCTTCTACAGCTGGGCCCAAAGCCTCGAGCTCACCATCGTAAAGTACCACCCCTCTGCCTCATGACCAAACGGACACTGCGGACTTGAAAGCTGAAATCCTTGCATCATTGAAAATGGATATTGCAGCGCTGTCCAGGTCTGAACTTAAAACCACTCTGGCAGAAGAGTTTGAAAACATCAAGTCCGAGCTAAAGGCAGTCAAAACAGAACTAGCTAGCAACATCACAGCTATCCGTTCCGAAGTGGAGACGATGAAAACAACAACATCAAACATGGAACACGCGCTCTCATCATACTCAGACAATGTAGCGTTGCTGCAAACCCAAGTGGGAAATCTTGAAAAAGAAGTTAAAAAATTACAGGAAAAATGCCTGGTTATGGAAGTAAGGATGAGGCACTCCAATATTTGAATACTCAACGTTTTGAGACTCCAGGCTCAAGCACACTAGCAGCAGTCTTTAAACTACTAAGAGAAGTGCTAAAAATGGATAAAGACATCCTGATCGACAGATCTCATAGGGGTCTACAGACACGAAACTGAGACGGCAAACCCCGAGTCATCGTGGTGAAAGTTCACTACTACCGGGACTGCGCTGACATCCTCCGTCGTGCCAGGGAATCCGGACCGCTCCGTTTCAATGAGACCGAGATCCTCATATTCCCATATTATCCTCCGAGTGTTGTGCAGGCCAGATCCACCTTCACTGAGGTGAGGCGACTACTCCGTGGACGGGATGGTGTCAAGTACGGACTCCTGTATCCAGCACGACTCCGAATCACACATAATGGAGCCGAAAAATGGTTTCAAAGCCCGGATGAAGCCATGGTTTATGTGAAAACTAAAATCTTGCCAGACCCAGCAAGAGACTGACAACAGAAATGAGGGAGAATAACCATACTCCACATCTAAATACGGTTGGTGCTGTCCATTCTGTTATTTAAAATATTTGGCCTGCACAACACTCGCAGGATAATCTGGGAATATGAGGATCTCAGTTTCGATCCTGACAGTCGGGCGGTGCAGTGGAGGAGTGGTTAGCACTGCGGCAGCACAGCAACTCACCCTTGGCCAGGGGATCCTGGGTTTGATCCCAGCCCCCGACCAACAGTGATCTGTGTGGAGTTTGCATGTTCTCCCCATGTCTGCGTGGGTTTACTCCGGGATTTCTCCGGTTTCCTCCCAAATGCCAAAAACATGCAAGTTAGGTTAATTGGCATCAAAACTGGGTATTCTAAATTGTCCTTAGGTATGACTGTGAGAGTGAATGGTTGTCTGTCTCTCTGTGTTGGCCCTGCAATGGACTGGCGATCTGTCCAGGGTGTACCCTGCCTCTCGCCCAAAGATGCTGGGATAGGCTCCAGCCCCCCTGGGACCCGAAAAGGATTAAGTGGAAGAAGATGAATGAATGAATGAATGAAATGAATGATCCTGACAGTTAAATTGAAGGCACCTAACAAACTCAAATACATTTTTTTTTCTTCCACTTATTTGGCCTACTTTCAACTGACGAGACCTACCAAACCAGCTGGACAAGAATTTGCAGCACATCACTATCACAGTTATTTTGTCCTATGACTGTGTTCAGCATGTAGACGTTGGAAGAAATGTTTGTTCTCACACTTTTGTTCTAGAAATACTTTTATTATACTGTTATTGTGTAAAGTGCCTCACACAAAGTCACGTTCTATATACAGCAGATCTGTGTTGTCTTAGAGTTAGTGTTTGCTCAAATAAGCACTTGAATGTGTAGACGTTTTTGTGAGGGGTTGGGAAATCACCTTGTTCTGATAGGTGAAAGTTGGGGGTTAACTGTATCAGACTTTAATAACAGCCTTTTAAAAAAAATTAATCTAGTATTATTATTTTTCTTTTTTCAAGGGTTCTCTCAAAACTCCCCCCCCCAAAAAAATAGAAATATATACAAAATCTATACACCACTGATATCACTGTCTTAAATATGACCACAACTAACGCGGAAATTTCAAACAAGCCAGTTGGATGCGATATAACCTTTATAAGCTGGAATGTAAAATCCCTAAACAGCCACATCAAATGCAGGTAAATTTTAAATCACGTGGGTAAATTAAACGTGGGAATTGCTTATCTTCAGGGGACACACCTCCGAACTTCTGATCATTCTCGACTCAGGGGAGGAGGGATCAGACAGTCATTCCACTCAAATTTCCACTCCAAATCTAGAGGTGTTGCCATCCTTATTAATAAAAATATCCTGTTTGTCATGTCAAAGGTCGAGACAGACCTCTCAGGGCATTACTTAATTGTAATAGGCAGGCTGTATAACACACCAGTTATTCTAGCTAATGTATATGCACAACATTGGGATGATAATACTTTTTTCTTAAATTTTTTTGCCCAAATCCCAAATATGAATACACACCATTTAATCCTTGGAGGAGATATGAATTGTGCATTATCACCTACCCTGGACCGTAGCTCGTCTACAACTGTGTCTACATCTAATATGGCTCATCAAACTGTAGCTGTTTCTTAACACAAATAATGTGATCGATGTGTGGTGCTTTAGAAATCCTATATCTAGAAGCTATTCCTTCTTTTCACCAGTCCATGGAACGTACTCCCATATAGATTGTTTCCTCCTGGATAAACGATTCCTCCCACTGGTGAGTAAGTGTGAATATCATGCTATCGTTATTTCAGATCATGCCCCTTTACTGATGATACTGCACATACCAACCTCCCACAGTAATTGTCAACCCTGGCGTCTTAATACCTTATTACTCTCCGATGAAAACTTTAAGTTCATTTCAACCGAAATATCCTTTTTCCTTGAACATAATCAGACCCCTGGAAAATCCCCCTCAACAGTGTGGGAATCAATGAAGGCATATCTCAGAGGACAAATAATATCATATAGTGCACAGCAAAGAAAAAAACACAATATGAAACTTGAGCAATTAACAAATGATATTCTTAAATTAGACACAACACTTGCTGTCATGCCATCTGACAACTTATTTAAAGTACGGCGGACTCTCCAAACAGCATTCAGTCTCTTATCAACCAGACGTATCGAAAACTTAATAAATAAGTCCCAAAGTAAAATATATGAATGCGGCGAAAAGACTGGAAAAATCCTAGCCCACCAACTCCATCAGAAAACAGTGAATTTGGTACCAAGCATATAGGTCACTCCAAAATTAATTCATGCTTTCACAAATTCTATTCGAAACTGTACGATACTGAATCACTTGGCAACCATGCTTTATTTTAATCATTCTTCAGAGAAATAAATGTCCCCAGAATTGACAATGAAATTTCATCTGATGTAGATAAACCATTTACTATAATGAACTTAAAAACGCAATTAAATCTATTCAAATTGGAAAAGCCCCTGGGCCTGATGGGTTCCCTAGTGAATTCTTCAAGAAATTTGCTCACCAATTATCTCCTGTTCTCCTTTCTGTATTTGAAGAATCACTCATTACTGGCTCTCTTCCACCGACTATGCTACAAGCGGTTATCACTCTCATCCCTAAAAAAGATAAAAATCTCTTAGAATGTAATTCATTTCATCCTATTACACTCTTAAATGTGGACAGTAAAATCCTTTCAAAAATGCTAGCCTGCCACTTAGAATCAGTCCTGCCCTCAATAGTGGCTGATGATCAGACAGGCTTCATTAAAGGCCGTCACTCATTCTTTAACATCAAGCACCTATTCAGTATCCTTTACGGTCCCACTTCATCCGAAACTCCAGAAATACTAATATCACTCGATGCTGAGAAAGCTTTCAATTGGGTGGAGTGGGACTATCTTTTTTTATACCCTTCAGCAATTTGGCTTTGGCGAGGGATTCATCTCCTGGATAAAAGTTCTGTATTCTTCACCTTTAGCACCTGTCAGAACAAACAGTAATCTTTCCTCTTATTTTCCTCTTCATCGTGGCACCCGAAAAGGCTGCCCCCGTCGCCATTTTTATTTGCCCTCGCAACTGAACCACTAGCATTAGCAATACGTGGTGAAGCCAGTATAAAAGGAATTCAGAGATATGACTTAGAGAATAAGGTATCCCTATACACTGATGACATGCTTTTGTACTTACAGTATCTCATTCTCTAACTAGTTTACCAGTCACATTGAACTTATTAGAAGAGTTCGGCAAAATATCAGGGTAATAAAATTAATCTACAAAAAAGTGAAATTATGCCAATAAATATGACAGCAGAACAAATCAGCTTTGACCTATTCCCCCTTAAAATGAGCCCACAAAAATTTAAATACTTAGGAATCTGGATAACACAAAACTTCAAAGATATTTTCAAAACTAACTTTGCGCCACTATTGACTAATCTCAAGCAAGACCTGGAGCGCTGGTGTTTACTACCCCTGTCACTAGGAGGAAGAATTAACATAATCAAAATGAATGTACTACTGAAATTTCTATACCCGTTCAAGTGCATCCCTTTATTTTTATCTAAATCCTTCATGTCTGTAAATGAGCTGATCTCAAGGTTTATATGGAGTAAGAAGAACCCTCGAATGAGGAGAAGTATCCCACAACAACATCGTCAACATGGAGGATTATCTCTCCCTAACTTTCAGTATTATTATTGGGCTGCCAATATAAGATCCATGTTAAAATGGAAGGAATCCCCACCTAAAGATAATATCCCTAAATGGTTACAGATGGAAAAGTCCTCCTATCCTCATACCAGTGCATTTGTACTCACTGCTTTGCTCAAAACTTCCTCTTCTGGACTCTATATCTAAACTGATCTCAAATCCAATCATGAAGCACTCTTTTAGGATCTGGACACAGTTCAGACAAGCCTTCTCTCTTAGAAATATGCCAGTATGTGCCCCTGTTGCAAGAAATCATCAGTTTACACCCTCGACCACAGACAAAGCCTTTCATGATTGGGCTGGGAGGGGAGTTGTCACAATAGAAGACTTATTTATTGATATTTGTATCCTTTGATCAATTAATGGTTAAATCTAATGTTCCTCACTCCCATTTCTTTAGATTTTTGCAGCTCCATAGTTTTGTATCAGCATCATTCACTCACTTCCTATCCCAGCCACCCAGCTTATTGCACTGTCCCTGTCAAATAAACTAATCTACTACTACTACTCTCTTTTAGACTCCATTTTGAAACTTAAACTATGCTCTAAAGGGACTATTGAGAGGGTCTATTCGTTACTAAACACATACAACTTGGAACCCTTGATTTCACTAAAGAATCAGTGGGAGGAGGATCTGGAGCTGAAAATCCCTGAGGAAATTTGGGATAAAGCAATAAAAGGACTTTACTCTTCAATTTGTCTGCGTCACATGGTTATCCAATTTAAAGTTGTACATTGCCTCCACTGGTCTAAAGTGAGACTTGCGAAGTTCATGCCCAATATCGACCCCAAGTGCAACCGATGTAGACAATCACCAGCCACCCTCTCACGTATGTTTTGGTTCTGCCTGAAACTAGATAACTTTTGGCAATTGATATTTAAAGCATTTTCAGATGTTTTACAAACAACACTACAACCATCTGCCATCACTGCAATATTTGGAATAACCCAACAAGATGCCCTTTTTAACCATCAAACAAAGAATGCAATAGTTTTTGGTACTTTAATAGCCAGACGACTGATACTCCTCAAGTGGAAGGAGAAGCTCCCTCCAACTTTTAAAATGTGGGTTGATAGCCTTCTATATCATTTGACACTGGAGAAAATTTGTTACTCTACAAGAGGTTGTGCTCAAAAATTTCACACTACATGGGAACCTTTCTTAAAATATATGGAGAAATTGGATGTTAGTATTGGAGACCCATAGAACCCAGTATTGAGCTTTATTTTTTCACACCCTTGTATCATCGCTGTCCAGTTGGTATAATTAACTATTTTGTAGTATCTTATTTACTTTTTATTTTTCTTTCTGTGTAGATGGTTATATATATACTGTACACACACACACACACACACATATATATATATATACACTAAATGCTAATAAAAAGACTTGGAGAAAAAATACATAGCTTGAGTATGCAGCATCTCCTTGACATGTTTGCAGACAGGATTGCTCTGGCAGGAAATGGATCAATTAGGCAGGAATATAATAGAGCAGTGGGTGGGTATCAAGGCTGGGTTTACATTTTCATGACATACTGGAGCAAACCCGGGAGAGTTACATCAGCTTTTCCCATACAGAATAAAGGCTGTGTGTGTTTTGTTTTTTTTCCTTTTCGATTATCACATGATCAATAGACGCATTTCAGAAGGTTACAACCAACAAAAATGTAATTTTTCTTCAATGAGACCTTTAAAGGAAGTTCTGTGTCCTGAATGGTTTTGCTTGTTTCACATGACATATCAGCATTATCACTGTGGGCATCTTCATTTGCTTGTATTCAACTCAAAGCATCCACTGTGCCTCACAGAAGTGTTTAAGTAGTTGTACAGAGTTGTTCAGGCTGCATTTATTTTAATGCTTCAGTTTTATTGCTTCAGTTAACACACAACCACATGTAGGCTACATGAGACATTGCTCATGGGCATCCTGTCCTACACATGCTGCTCACTGAATATCTTGTGGAACTAGTTGCACGTGCTTTCAGGGTGTCACTGTTGCATCGGATTGCGATGTACATCAGTTGGCCTGTGGCTGTGCAGGACCGCCTGATTGCCAGGGGGGCTACCCAGCCTTTTAAATTATAGGGCTGTGTTGGATGTCCGCTGGAGATAATGAGTGGATAGCCTGAGTCATACTCCGTATTGGCCTAACGCTTCAGTCACTGCAGAGTGCCTCATGTGACATGCTACAGGAGGATCTTGTTGAACTTGGATGCTTCCTCTAGAGTATGACCATCTGTATCCCTGGAGAGCCAGCATTAATGTCAGTGCACAGTTTCCCAGCGCAGCTCCTAAGAAAAGACTCTGCAAGAGCCTCACCTCACATCTGGATGACCCAGAGGTTAGAGGCCATGTCTGTAGGGATGGTTGGAGGGGCTCTCTTGCTTCTCTCTCTTGTTGATTTTGATTTGTCTCTGATAGTTTGGTGCATTGCTCATTTTTTTTTTGCAGGTGACCCAACTCAATAATTAGTCATTATAAAAATTCTATCACTGCTTGGGCTTTGGAAAAGTATGCCAACAACTATTAACTACAAAATACTTGATTGATATGACAGAGAGTGTTATATACTCCTGAATTGTTTTTTCTAGATGTTGATGTTTTTGTGGTTGTATGCAGCCTCAACAAACTTTTGAAAGTTTGAAGGGTTAACATTTCGTCTTTGTGACATCAAGCTTTCCTGTTTTTTTTCCTGATAAGTGCCCCAGAGAAATGACTATAATAGGTAATGAATTACTGGTATTTGAGACCCAACTGTTATTTCTTCCTCCTAATCTCTTTTTAAAACAGTGGTATCAAGTTGACATAACTTAGAAAGTTGTCCCCGTATTTATCTAATGTTCACTGGTCGTCCAGTATGTTTGGGAAAAATGTGTTCTCAGAGATGATCTGCAAAAATGTCTTTTTTATTTTTTTGTTTATGCCAGTGTCTTTAGCTTGGTATATCTGCAGAAAAACATTGTGACAAAAAGAAAAAACATGTATCCCACATAACTGCCAAAACATTAGCGCAATCTCTATTTGCTCACAGCCTGATGTCTTAGCAGGCAGCCTGCCTGTTTTTAATCAAAGCCAACCAGTTTAGCTCAGCTTAGTGAAATAGCAAGCTAAAGGATGAGCGAGAGGAGCAAGACAGAAGTTTCTTGAGCAAAAGATGAACGAAGGTTTCTAAAATAGCGAGAGGAGTGCGTACATGAGAGGAGGGTGCGGTGATTACATTTGCACAGGGGTGCTTGGGGAGCTGTGAGACGGGGGATGGGACTTCTAGGATGTGACTCAGATTCCCTGTCAAAACCAGCAGAGAGAGAATCTGATGAGAAAAATGCTGGAACGGAGCAGAGCAAGGGAAGAGTGGAGGAAAGAAAGCCCTGCCCCTCTTACGCCACCCCAGCTCCTCTGCATTCAGCGTCAGCAAAAACCTTAATGTGATCAAGATGGAAGTTGTCTATCGAGTTTTCACTGCTTCCCAGCTTTCTGCCTGCTTTTGAAGGGTTCATTGCCTGTCCAACAGTTTTGGAGAGAAGACACAGAGTGGAGTAGAGGAAGTAGCTTTTTGAAATTTGCAATCAGGACAGCTTACAAAATAAGTGGACGTATGTTATGGTTTTTGGAAGAACTTGATCATATTTCCACAACAAGGAAGGAATGCTTTTGGTGGATGAATGAAAGGACACCTGGAAAAATGTTTATGGACAGTGAGACAAAAATACTGGATCTACCACATCTTCACTGGATTATTTCTTCAGCTCCTGGATCATGACAAAATCGAACCACTCGTATTGTCACTGGAGAATGCACAAGAAGTTAACTGAAGTTCTGTCATACAAAAGAACTAAAAAATGTATTGAGATGTCAGTTTTTGGTTCGATGGCAAGCAGAAGGAGCAACGGCTTCATCACTGTTCCTTTTCTCTACTAATAATCAGGTACATGATTGTATCAGAAAGTGCAGATGGCTGCTAAAATCATTACCTCTGTCTTTATGAAAGAAAAAGGCACTGATGGTGCTTTTAGTCTTCAGAATGTGCATTTTTTTTCCAATATATTTTGAGACAAGCTGAATTAAATAGCATGCTTGGTGAATAGGATACATCTACATTGTCAAATCTTTGGCCAGCAGATCTGAAAAAAGTGTAAAATATGGTAAATGTCTTAGTATATCTCTGTCGACCTACTGTTGAGGTCATGGTCTGCCGTTTAAGTTCCCTTCAGCTATGCCACTCATTTCTGTGGATTTATTATTGCAGAATAACTAATAATATTATGGTAATATAACAGCCAGACATTTTTAAAGCAATTGACACAATTAAAACAGTTTAAACTTAGCAACCCATTTTGGTCAGGATTATTTATTGGTTAAAAGGTAAACTAGAAAACCATCAGAGTGCATACCTCTGCCAAGACTCTGTCCCTCCCTCCCTTCATCCACCCATCTGTTTGTACCTCCATCTATCTGTCTGCTCGTCCATACCTCTGTACATTGCGAGATAGGGCCTTGGTAGAGGTATGCACTCATGGATCACTTCCAGTCTCATTTGTTCATCCATAGCTACTGGTGAAAATTTCATCAAAATCTGACCAGTAGTTTTGTGTAATCTTGCTAACACATTGCAAGAATATAGGGCCTTGGTGGAGGTATGCTCTCTCAGATCACCTCCAAAATCTAATGGGTTCATCGTTAGGCCGTTGAGTAATTTTCCATTGAGTAGTTTTTGCTTAATCCTGCTAACAGACAAACAAATAAACAAACCACCTGATTACATTAGCTCTTTGGCGGAGGTAACTATACAAAGCAAAAATCTACATCATTGATCATGTGAATGTTTTGAATCCTATTAAGCTGATTTTATCTTAGAAGTTCTTAGCACTTGAAGAAAACTGTTATAGCTCAAGGTCATTTTAGTGCAGTTTACAAGTTGAAATTTGAGCTCAGTTTCCTGTGTTGTGTTAGCATAACAGTGGTTCCTGTCATCTTTAACCAATCCAGCTGGCTTTATACTTCTGAGGGAATTGTGAATGTAGTGTAATTGCACCTTTTTAAACATTCCCGTTCTGCTCTCTAACTGCTTACTCAAAGGATGAAGCAATATTTACTGTATTGCCACCTGTACTCTGTTACATTCAGTTACATAACCTGGGAATGATTGCTGTGTCCTGACCCCTTTTTTTTTCTTCTCTATTGATGTAGATTTGATCCACTTATTTAACCTGGAATCAAAAGCAGCTCTATGGAATCACAGTGAGTTTGCACCATGCTAGTAGCCATACGTAAAAGAAGTTGGGAGGAGCATGTGACAGGATTACAGTACAGCTACGATGACCTGGATCTAGTCTGCTGTCATGGAGTTGAAAGTGAGGGGATTTGGTTTGGGAAGGGTTCTTTGAAAGAAGGTCGACGGACAAGGTGTGCCTCCATGCCAGAGAGCCGCCACCAGTTACCTACAGGTGACCTGATCCATACTCTTGAGGATGCACCTTCTGTTATGACTGATGATACTGAATCAAAACAGCTAAAGTCAGTGGAAAATGATGGGAAAGATTCACTGAATTTGCAGGAGTCAATTCACACTCCTCAAAAGCTGTTTGGTGTTGATGTTCCCTCAAGCTCATCTAATTTGGAGTTTCTTCAGACCACAAACACTGGGGATTCTGGTGAGTTTCACCATAATTCAAGCAGTGGTATGTCTGGTGCACATATTTCTTTTGCAACTGATTGCAGCAGTCGGTGTGAAAAAACTGTCAATGATGAAAGAGATGTTTGCCAAGAAAGCAGTAAAAATCTCAATATCTATGATGATGATGGCTTTAAAAGTCCACATATCTCTCATGAAGAGGAACAATCCATCACTATCTCTTCAAACAATGGGCTTTCATTGTATGAATCAGCTGGTGAGCAGCCTGGCAAACTTCCAAACCATCAGGAAACAAAAGAGACCCATACACAGGGTCACAGCAGACCTGCTGACATTTCTGAAGCCACACTAAAGTGTTTCTCTGCGGGTGAGCTGGAACCTCAAACTGACCTGCCAGATGTTGAGGAAGGGGAGATTTTCACCTCTGACACAGGTAGTGCAAGCGTTGGCTCTCTGAACAGTTCAGTTAATATAATGGAGGGTGTCAATATATTATCGCAGACTAACGTAGCTGTGGAACCTGCTGTGACTTCAGCACTAGATGGAGAATGTGACAAAGGAATAATTGAAAGTTGGAGCGCAGATTCTGCTGACAAGCCGAACAGATTAAATAACTCAGAAACTCCAAATGAAAATACCGGACTGGGTCATCATTCAAGGGACAATCAAGGAGGAGAGAATGGTTGTGATGACTTTACTGGAGCATTGGATCGGGCTGAGGATGGTGAACTATCCTACCAGACATTGAAAAACCATAATGCTGAAATGACAGCAGTAATGAGGCCTCAGGGAGAGATGAGCTCTCAAGCAGAAAGCAGCAAGGAAGGAACTCACAATAGCCATGGATTTATTGAATCATCTAATGTTAATGTAATTAGTCAGAATTGCTCTTTAACAGGGAACCAGGGAGTGTCATCTGACCAACCAAATAATGGATTTTCAGAAGGAGATGCCATGCAAACAGGAATTGTTCAGACTGCAGATCAGGATGGGACAAGTTCAGTAAGTTTGTCCGCAGAAATTATTGATCAGAGCTTATTATCCAGAGAGTTGACTGTTTGTGAGGATCCAGCCAAATTCTACCAAAAGGAAACCAGCTGTTCAAAGCTGGACACTATCCCAGAAGTCAGCCTTGTGGAGGCAGGTGACACTTCTCTCCTGGATCCTCAAATGAAATCTGACTCTAAAATTACTCACAATTTATTGGTTCAATCTAGTTTGGATGATAATAAGGAGGCTACTGACCAGTACATGCAAAGCCTGCTGTCATGCTCTACAGAGGTCAGTGAGGAACTCCATGGCAACCAAGCCTCAGGCCCTTACCTCAGTGAGTCACCTGTCTCTAAGGTGGCAGATGGTCAGCAGCTGGGAGCCACAGTTTCTAGAATGGAAGAATCCAATGAGACCAAATACTTATTTACTGACAGTGATGCACAAGATGCCGGGTCAGCTTTAAATGGAACAAATGAAACTGGTGATCAGAAGCCGGACACCGTGGTCAAAGTCCGCTTGAGAAGGGTAAGACTAAATATGATATAAAAATGTAAGTGGGATGAAGTTTAACACAATATGCATTTACAATAAAAATCATATTTCTTTGTTTTTATGTAGTTACTGTATAGTGATTCTGGTACTTCTGGCATGTCAAAATTATTTAACAGACATACTTGGTGCAAATAATTTTGGTCCCACACTTTGGCAAGTGTCCTGGAAAACACTGACCTCAGTCTCACATGCTAACGGATCTGTGAGTGGGGGGATCTGTGAAATGTTTTACTCTCTCAACTGCTCATTGCAAAACAAGGTCCTATAAGGGCATGGAGTATGCAGAGGGGGTTGGACGCTCAAATAATTTCAAGGTTGAAATTATTAAACTACTTTCTCTAGCAAATACTGTATGTTATCCTATTTACACAACCCTACTTGGCATACTGTACTGTACAGGGGAGGGGGGGTCCAAGCGCTGCATCGCTGACGGAAGAAGTGTGTGGACCGAAGGGGAGACTGTTGAAAAATAAAGCACATTTGGTCAAATTTGGCCACTGTGAATTTTTTAGCCTATGAACTTTTCAGCCCCCCCCCCTTCCCGTATGCACATGCCAAATACAATATACAGTTCATGCAATTTCATGCATTTGGGGTCATTGGAGAGAAAAAAAAAATCAAGGTTAGTAACTGCAGCATCATCCCTTTAAAAACAAGAACAAGAAATCCAGCATTTACAATGAAACATATTGTTTGGAGCAGTGCCATGTTAATTCAGTTATAGTGCTGGATTTAAGTTGAATTCAGTAGCTATCTCTAAAACAGAGACCCAGCAGAATTTCATATGCTTGGCTTGTATTCAAGAGTATCTTTTACAGATCTATTGTGCTTGTAGAAATTACATTAGCACTTCAATCTAGCTAACCCATTTTGCACTTATGAGAAATACAGTGTATTGTATATCATCACTGTCAGATGAAAACCATTTCTTTCAAAAGCTGTTTTCAGGAAATGAAAAAACATGGTTAAAATGATGCACACTGATCATTGTTAAATAGATGACTTAATAAAACAGCTTTTCTTTGGTTATTTCGATACCCTGCATTAACAGTAGTTGGGGCAAATATGCACATTAACACAGCAACAGTAAAAAGTAAAAACCATCAAAAGTGGAGATAAGTGGTTTTCATCTGACAGCGATGATATATTTAATTTATTGTTTAAAGTATTGTAATTGCATGCTGTTTTTAGTGGTTGACAATATATGGGAGTTTATAAAAAATAATGTATCCTATTAACATATATTCTTTGTTTGCCAAAACTGGAGATTTCGCTGGGAATTTACACCATGACTGTTTATAAACGTTATACACCCCATAGTTCAGATGCTATAAACTTGAGGTAGTCATCATCATCATCATGTTTCCCTTTTCTGGGGTATATACCCCTTAGAGTGCATCTGTTGCATCTATCAGGCGCTGAAAGTTTTCCCTGTCTATCATTACTTTCCTTACCTGTTGGGCATCCATCCCATACAGTCTCTCCCACCTCACCCAACTTGGGGAATATTCATCGAACAATGTCTGTTTCCTAACATCTCCATTATTCAACCTGCAGATATGTGCTAGGTAATTTAGATGTTGCTTGTAACACAAGGACTTAATTGAGTTTGTCCCAGTAATTCAGTGCAGATCTGCATTTGATAGTTTAAATCTTCATTCATTGTTGTCATCATCCATTCTTTGTTCAGTCCTATCATCTCTCTGTCTTCTCTATCCTCCTTTCACCATCTTCCTCAGGAATCCGTTCCATACGACCTCGATCTTTTCAACTTCTTTCACAGTTGTTTGCCAAGTCTGTACACTGTACAGTAGGTGGGGCTTCACACATGCAGTGAGGAACTTCATTCTGGTAGATAGGTGTATATGCTGATTTGTAATCACATGTTTAAGTTCGTTCCATTTTTCAAATGTGGATCTGATTCTGAGCCTGAGCTGGTGTATGAGGTTGAGAGATACTGGCTAGATATAGTTGGCCTCACCTCAACACACAGCTCCGGTTCCAGAACCAGTCTCCTGGAGAGGGGCTGGAGCTTGGCCTTTTCTGGAGTTGCCCCGGGCGAGAGGCGACGAGCAGGGGTGGGTATTCTTGTATCCCCCCACCTTGCTGCCTCTATATTGGAGTTTTCCCCGGTGGACGAAAGGGTTGCTTCCCTGCGCCTTCGGGTTGGGAAACGGGTCCTGACCATCATTTGTGCCTATGCACCAAATGACGTTTCAGAGTACCCACCCTTTTTGGAGTCTGTGACTGGGGTGCTGGAGGGTGCTCCGCTTGGAGACTCCATTGTCCTACTGGGGGACTTCAATGTGCACATGGGCAACGACAGTGAAACCTGGAGGGGGGTGATTGGGAGGAATGGCCTGCCCGATCTGAACCCAAGTGGTGTTCAGTTACTGGACTTCTGTGCTAACCACAGTTTGTCCATAACGAACACCATGTTCAAGCATAAGGGTGTCCATATGTGCACTTGGCACCAGGACACCCTAGGTCGCAGGTCGATGATCGATTTTGTTATTGTGTCATCAGACCTGCGACCGTATGTCTTGGACACCCGGGTAAAGAGAGGTGCAGAGCTGTCAACTGATCACCACCTGGTGGTGAGTTGGATCCGATGGCAGGGGAGGAAGCCATTCAGACCTGGTAGACCCAAACGTATAGTTAGGGTGTGCTGGGAATCTCTGGCTGAGGCTCCTGTCCGGGAGGTCTTCAACTCCCACCTCTGGAAGAACTTCAACCACATTCCGAGGGAGTCTGGAGACATGGAGTCTGAATGGGCCATGTTCTCCACCTCTGTTGTTGAAGCGGCGGCCCAGAGCTGCGGCCGCAAGGTGGTCGGTGCATCTCGTGGTGGCAACCCCCAAACCAAGTGGTGGACACCAGTGGTGAGGGGGGCCATTAAGCTGAAGAAGGAGTCCTATCAAGCTTGGTTGGCTTGTGGGACTCCCGAAGCAGATGAGGTGTACCGGCAGGCCAAGCGGAGTGCAGCTCGGGTGGTTGCTGAAGCAAAAACCCAGGTATGGGAGGAGTTCGGTGAGGCCATGGAACAAGATTTTCGGTTGGCCTCGAAGAGATTCTGGCAAACTGTCCAGCGCCTCAGGAGGGGAAAGCAGCTCCCTGTCCACACTGTGTATGGTGCGGATGGGACACTGTTGACTTTGACTGGGGATATCGTCGGGCGGTGGAAGGAATACTTCGAGGATCTCCTCAATCCCACTGATACGCCTTCCACAGAGGAAGCAGGGTTTGGGGACGAGGGGGATGACTCGCCTATCACAGGGGCTGAGGTCGCCAAGGTGGTTAAAAATCTCCTTGGTGGCCGGGCCCTGGGGGTGGACGAGATTCACCCTGAGTAGCTCAAGGCCCTGGATGTTGTTGGGCTGTCATGGTTGACACGCCTCTGCAACATTGCGTGGAGGTCGGGGGCAGTGCCTTTGGCATGGCAAACTGGGGTGGTGGTTCCTCTCTTCAAAAAAGTGGACCGGAGGGTGTGCTTCAACTTTAGAGGGATCACACTCCTCAGCCTCCCTGGGAAGGTCTATGCCAAGGTACTGGAGAGGAGAGTCCGGCTGTTGGTCGAACCTCAGATTCAGGAGGAGCAATGTGGTTTTCGTCCTGGCCGTGGCACATCGGACCAGCTCTTTACCCTCTCGAGAATTCTTGGGGGTTCGTGGGAGTTTGCCCAACCAGTTTACATGTGTTTTGTGGACTTGGAGAAGGCATTTGACCGCGTCCCTCGTGGTTTTTTGTGGGGGGTGCTTCGGGAGTATGGGGTATCGGGCTTGTTGTTACGAGCTACTCGGTCTCTGTACGACCGTTGTGAGAGTTTGGTTCGTATTGCCAACACTCGGTCGGAGTCATTCCCAGTGAGAGTTGGACTCCGCCAGGGCTGTCCTTTGTCACCGATCCTGTTCATAATTTTTATGGACAGGATTTCTAGGCGCAGCCAGGGAATGGAGGGTGTCATGCTTGGTGACCACAGGATCTCATCTCTGATGTTTGCAGATGATGTTGTTCTGTTGGCTTCATCTAGCAATGACCTAGAGCTCTTGCTGGGACAGTTTGCCGCTGAGTGTGAAGCGGCTGGGATGAGAATCAGCACCTCCAAGTCCGAGTCCATGGTCCTCAGCCGGAAAAAGGTGGATTGTCCTCTCTGGGTTGGGGACAGGCTCCTACCCCAAGTGGAGGAGTTTAAGTATCTTGGGGTCTTGTTCACGAGTGAGGGGAAAATGGAGCGAGAGATTGACAGACGGATCGGACCAGCATCTGCAGTGATGTGGACGTTGTACCGGTCTGTTGTGGTGAAGAGGGAGCTTAGTTCTAAAGCAAAACTGTCGATTTACCAGTCAATCTACGTTCCTACTCTCACCTATGGTCACGAGCTTTGGGTAATGACCGAAAGAACAAGATCGCGGATACAAGCAGCTGAAATGAGCTTTCTCCGTAGGATCGCTGGACTCACCGTCAGAGATAGGGTGAGGAGCTCAGTCATCCGGGAGAGGCTCAGAGTAGAACCACTGTTCCTCCACATTGAAAGGAGTCAGTTGAGGTGGTATGGGCATCTGATTAGGATGCCTCCTGGACGCCTCCCACTTGAGGTGTTTCGGGCACGTCCCACTGGGAGGAGACCCCGGGGCAGACCCAGGACTCGGTGGAGAGACTATGTCTCCCAGCTGGTCTGAGAACGCCTTGGCATCCTCTCTGGAGAGCTGGAGCAGGTGGCTGGGGAGAGGGAAGTCTGGGCTTCTCTGCTTGAACTGCTGCCTCCGCGACCCGGACCTCCGGAAAAGCGGTAGAAGATGGATGGATGGATGGATGGATGGATGGATCTGATTCTCAAGCCAAGGGTCTGCATTTCCTTGCTGGAGTTTGTGATGGTGTAACCCAGATATCGAAAGCTTCTTTATTTGGTTGCCATTAATGCAGATAAGGCTTTCTTGGTTTTTGATGTCTTTGTCGACATTAAAAGCCATCGTTTTCGTTTTGGTGTATGACATTTTTAGTCCGAATCGAGCCTAGGTGTTGTTGTAGATCCGGAGGATGGTTTGTAGTTTTTCAATAGAGCCCACGAAAATGGCTCGATCATTTGTATATAAAAGCTCTGTTATTTTATTCTCCCCTTTTGCTCAAGCGTTTCTCCAAAGTTCCCTTGGTGACACCTGGTTTGGAGTACAGTACTTGATTTTGAAACTTGTCTCTGGATATAGCCCCTCCACTTCATAACGAGCAACCCTGACCACAATGTCCATATAAATATTAAAACGAGTCAGAGACTCCAGGGTGCCTTGCTTGCATCCAACCAGAGTATCAACAGTTGCGTGGAACCTTTGATGTATGCCTTCATGTCAGTATATAACGCTCTTAGGACTCTTACTATTTGAGGTCACTTCACTCTAATCTCAAGACATTTCATGAGGGGTTTGTGAGGTATCCAACCATATGCAGCCTGTAAGTCCACGAAAGCGATAAGTAGTGGAGTTCCAGATTTATTGGACTTCTCAAGCATGTGGCATAATATGAAGATGGCATCATTAGTTGACCGATTAGCACAGAATCCAAACTGAGATGGCAGTAGAATGTATTCATAGTCATCTCGGATTCTGTCAACGATGATCGCTGATATGATTTTTGACAGAGTTGAAATAATACTCATTCCCCTGTAGTTCTCAGCGCATGACCTCAGGCCATGTTTGTGTATGCATGTGATGCTTGTCATGAGCCATCGAATTGGTACTTGAAAACATGTCCATATCAAGTTCACTAGGAGAACAAGGTAGGCCAACAGATGTTTAGAGATTGTGTACTTCAGATGTTCAGCATATGTTTTATCCATCTCTCTGCATTTCTCATTCTTGAGTCGCTTCATTCCCACTTTAATTTCTGAGCTATCTGGGACCAATGTGTTGATGACGGGAAGATCATCCCTTCGCCAATATATGTGGATGGTTCTCTGAATATTCAAGTTCTGGCTGTGGACCAAAGTGCTTAGAGAAGTGGTCTTCTAGCTTGGATGGTGATATCAGTAATCTTTTCAACAATGTATACTGTTTCATTAACCTAAATTACTCTTCAACATTACAGTGCTTGCTTGCTGTGTTGATCGGATCTGCCTTGGTTTTAAAATACTGTAGGCATTTTCAAGCTGGGTGCAGAGTTTCTTTACATCATCTCCAAGGGACCTTCTTTTTATTGTGTCTTTCTTGTGGCGTTGCTTTTTCAAGAGCTCTCTGTAATTTTAGTCTACCCAAGGTTTTTCAATTTGATCCTTTTCTAATGTAGGAACCATTTCCTTGGAAGCTTGTCTGATCATATTGATGATAAATTCCATGTTCCGTGAGTCTGGTTCAAGCTCCATGAGTTGTTCAAGTTTGGCGCTGTATTCAGCTTGGATGGAAGGGTCATCTCTAAGGTGCTGGACATCCTCGATAATTTCATATAGGTGTTTATTAGAAAACATTTGCTTGCTTTTCCTTTTTGTTGGAAGTCAGGCTTGCATTACGACCACGCAATGATCAGACTCAAAAGGCTGGCTCTGCATGGGAAAACCTTGCAATTTTTATTTGCCCATTTCACGTACCACTCAGCCATGATGTAGTCTAGTCTCCGTTCGTACCCCTGATTTGACACAAATGACCATCTGTGCTCATCAGATTTTGTAGCAAACATCGTATTTAGCAGGAACAAGTTGTTGGTTTCTGCTTTTTCTAGTAATTGCGAGTCAGTGAATCTGGTTGGATCAGCATCATGAAACCGACTGACACTCTGCCATTTGCCTGGATTACAGTCCATCCCAGTTGTAGCGTTGAAATCTCCAGTGACAGTTATCTTGAATGATGGGTTGTCCACTTTAGCTATTTGTATCTCTTTGTGGAGCGTTTAATAAAATGTTTGCTTGGTGGACTCAGCATATTGTCCAGTTAGGCAGTAGCAATTGATCACGGCAGCAACACCGGCCTTGTCTGTTTTCATGCCATTGTATATCACCCGCCATCCTTTAAGGACAGAGTCGTCAAAACTGATCTCACCTTCTCCTTTCTGTCTTACCGCTTGCATGCAGGATATATCATGGAATAGATTCTTGAACTGGAGTACACAATAAGCCAGCTTGCTTTTACATTTCCCTGTCCTCACATTAATAGTGCCACGCCAAAAGTCATGTGTCTTTTCTTCAGCTGTGGCATTTTAACGGAGCAAAAACTTTCCATTGCCTTTTACAAGACTGATTTTCCAGAATGAAAGAGGCTACTTCACAGTCTGGTGCCAGTACTCTGTTTGCTCACCCAGTCGCAAGACCGGGATCCCCAAGGTGTACCTGTCCTAGTGACGGAGGTGGATCTGGCTTGAGTGTGAGAGGGGATTAGACGTACAAGGACTTATAAATGCCCTGCAAGCCTAGCATAAAGCAAGTTGTGCATCACACAATTTACACCCCAAAGTACTATAGTTTATATTCACATTTAAAAGAATGGCTTAAATATTTTTTGTTATGTAATAGACAAGGTAATAAACCGTATACTTATGCTAGCTTTGTCATAGCTAACCAGACATTCTGGGCCATATTATGACAATCAAGTCAACAGTGTATTGTCTATGACACAGAACACATTTATGGGCATGTCCAAGTCCATTTAGCTATTACAACAGCACAAAAAAGAATTTTGTGCCCAGCAGAAAATGCAAAGAGGCTGTCCTAATGCTCTTAACTATTCAGAAGTGTGTTGTTGGTGTAACATGAAATAAACCAATCGCTGTCTGTGCTCTCGTTCCCATTAATAAACAAGCCCTAAGACATAATACTAATATAATGACGTTGAAAAGCAAGGACAAATCTGTTTTGCGCTGGGGACAATGTGGGCTCATTCACAAAGTGAAAATGCATTTAAGGAAAGTCCACAGCCCTGCTCACACTGGGGATCAATGTTCATAAAATAGGCTTTATATACAGTGCATCTGGAAAGTATTCACAGCGCTTCACTTTTTCCACATTTTGTTATGTTACAGCCTTATTCCAAAAGTGATTAAATTAATTTTTTTCCCTCAAAATTCTACACACAATATCCCATAATGTGTCATGAATGCCCCTCCGGGGCAGAGAGGAGGCCCACATGCTGAACTGTGAGTTTATGACGGTTTATTACAAACATAAAGTACAAAATGCACAACAAAACAATCAGGCTACAGGGAGACTGACATGGTAACATAGAGAAGAAAATGGAGGACGTCAAACTTACGTCTGGTAGTTGAAGACCGCAGGGTAATGAAGAATTAAAATATTATCATTGTGCAATTTACACACAAGTTTAACTGAACACAGTCACTTTTAGTTGACGTCAATACATTGGCAGCCAAAAGCAAGAGGTCACTGCAGTGTGAAGACATGGACAAGCAGTGATGAATTTTCCTTTGGTTGTAATTAAGATCTTAAGATGACTAAATACTTTAAAATCCCAGTCTTAAGACTCTAAAAGAGGAGCTCAGCCTCATAAGCAGACAATCCACCAAATGTGCTGCATGGATTATCCCAGTGATTGAAAAATGCAATTTAGGTGTTTACTTTTAAAGGGTGTAACATTCTATATTATATAGTACAAAGAAAAAGTACAGAGAGCTCTTAAAGTCAAGAAAAGCATTATGGCATTTTATTGTTTGATAGATAAAGGCAACTTACAGGCAAGATAAAGTACTTACTGATGCATGTCCCCAGCAGACATTGTTGTTGCAGATTTAGCCTGTAAAATGACCCCATCTGGTCATCATAATGGTTTGAGATTAAACTGATATTGGGCTTTGTTGCTGTATTTATTTGTTTTAGCAACAAGGCCTTATCCTGACCCCAGGGCCAAACTGGCTCAGCAGTCAGCAGACGACTTGGCATTATCCGTCTCCACTTCTTTTTGACTGCTTGTGTTTGTTTATTTATTCATTAGTTATCTATTTTGGTAACTTAATTAACCAAATTTAAACAGTGTCTTTACATGTCTTGAAAAGCCTTAACAGGGATTTTTTTTTTTTTGGCTTAATACAAAAAGAAACTCTTCTTAATGTACCAATCTGAAAGCAGGGATGAAAGCTAGATAGAGCAAGGATCGGATCTAAGAGTTCATCCAGTGTGGGAGACATGTCACATCTCAGGAAAAAAAGAGGAAGTTGAGAGGAATGTATAAGAAACCTCAAATATGAGAAAGAAAGGAAACTTTAAGAGAATACCCATACCACCAGCTTCTAAAAATGCTCCCTCTCTAACTGAAGTTATGCTGCACTTGTTTTTACTCCCCTGTCACCATCTGAGCCAGATGCTTTTGTTCATTCAGTGGGGCCTTGTAAAGATGTCATTGTTTTACAGCGGTACAATGTTTCATTGTGATACTTTGCCAAGAAGACTGAGCATGGTGATGTGTGCTGCCACTAGCAAGAAATGTAAGTGAAGGCAGCAATGTTAAACACTTGGGCCTTGTTGTCTGTTTGCTTTCTCGGTAAACTCCATAGTTCCATCGATCCATCCATCCATCTTCTTCCGCTTAATCCTTTTCGGGTCACGGGGGGGCTGGAGCCTATCCCAGCATCTTTGGGCGAGAGGCAGGGTACACCCTGGACAGATCGCCAGTCCATCGCAGGACCAACACAGAGAGACAGACAACCATTCACCCTCACATACCTAAGGACAATTTAGAATCCCCAGTTTGATGCCAATTAACCTAACTTGCATGTTTTTGGCATGAGGGAGGAAACCGGAGAAATCCCGGAGTAAACCCACGCAGACACGGGGAGAACATGCAAACTCCACACAGATCACTGTTGGTCGGGGGCTGGGATCGAACCCAGGATCCCTCGGCCAAGGGTGAGTTGCTGTGCTGCCGTAGTGCTAACCACTCCACCACCGTGCTGCCCAACTCCATAGTTATTGTATATTTAAACTGTATGACAGGATGTATTGTAAGTGAATATTTACTGCAACAGTTTATACCTGTGTCCCTCATTCAACAGAAATACTGCTAGAGTATCTGAATTTGAGACAATCAAAGGGCAAAATAAAATGTCACTCACTGTCCAAGTTTGTCTGTTTAATGACCCTCCTCAAGTACTGCGCTGAAATATGGTAGTCTGTTGGAGAGACCCGGATGTCTCGGCAATGATGCCTGGATGTTTTGCTCTCAGGTGATACAATAAAGATGAGCTGCTTCGATGATAACAAAATACAGCCCTGCAGAACGCACAAAGAGCCATCTGGTAACCTTCTGAAAGACAACTTTCCATCTAATAGATTGATGTACTCTATTGATCCCAAACTGGGAGATTACAGGGTTAACAGCAGCATGACACAGTAGATGACCAAAACGACAGAAACACATATAGCATAATAGAAAAAGAAATTACCCAGGGAAAGCAAAACTGCCTAGATAACTATATATACATTGCAGACCACCACTAAGATGAATAGATGATGACCCCCTTATAGATATATGGATCATACTAGCTGTACAATGCAGGACTATCAGGCACAGGGTGAAATGTGAGGTACCAGTTAGACTGGAGGGTGCAGTGTGGCAGCTGTATTATGACCAAGATTCAACATTACAGTGAGTTACTGTACAGTGAAATGGCATGTGGCAGGAAAGATTTCCTGTACTTGACCATTTGGCAGCGGAGCTGTAGCAGTCGGCTGGAGAAAGTGCTCCGCTGTCTGTCTAGTGTGTGGTGGAGGGTGGAGGTTAATCCCTCTCCATCCTTAGCATTTAACATAGCCACAGGAAGCAATACTTGTGACCACAGGCCAGTGTTGAGGTGCGTTAGTGCCTCATGTGCATGTATGCATACAGGTCATCAACAACTGGGCTGGCATATGGACAGGAGATATTGCAGGAAAATAAAAGGAAGTGACGTGAGAGCGATAATTTTTTTAATGCGTTAAACAGGCTACATTAATCAAAAAAGTTGGCACATTAATATTCCCAGCCCTGGTTTAAAGCAATAGGTGACAAAACATTATTTGTCAGTTTAGTGTTATTATTTTTTTTTTTTTCATTTTTGCTGCACCAAACCAGTTAAGTTTCTGGAAATTATGTTTTACTAAGCACCACAAACAATGAAGATTATACAAAATAGAATAACTTTGTCATTTCTGACATATGTACAGCAGAATTTGCTATTGTACAAAAGTCATTGCTTGTTTACATATACAGTCCTCAAAAAGTCACTTATTAGGTTGAAGGGCTGGCTCAATAGTATGCCACTGCTAGCTGTTGAGTAGCTCGAGATTCCTGGATGAGGCATGAGTTTATTCTCATCACAGTTATTCTGAGAGGCTGATAGGGATGAAAGCAATGTTTCTTTGCCAAGCATTTAGCCTAACCATCGAACTCTGCTTTAGTTTGCATTGTCTCCCCTGCCTTCTCTTTGGTATTTTTAAATTAAGTAAATATATAGAAGCATGTCTCATGCTCTTATAGAGACTTTAATAGAAACTATAAAACAACTCATTTTAAAGTAATTAAATGCAGCTAAGTGGCTTAACTTAACATGAACCAGAAAGAACACAAGGGGCTACAGCCTATCTTTGAGAGCCGTCTCTTGTTAAACAGCTCCCCACTATATATTCAGAAGGTAAATATGCAGCATTAAGATTATAACTTCCAGATTATAAGAAACAGCTAACAGTTACAGTAATGTCCCTTTTCCACTAGTACCCACTCAGCCCTATTCACTTCGACTCGGTGCGCTTTGTAGGCTTTTCCATTAGTACTTGGTAACTGGTACTTTTTTCATACCTACTCCACTGGGATTCTAACCGTGCTGAGTTGGGCTGAAAATGTGACGTCAACAGACTGCAGGCCACTGATTGGTCAGGGCGTAACGCCATGAGAGTGCCGTCTTCTGCAGAATCTAGAACCGCCATTTGCAAAAAATTGTTCAGCGAGCAAACACGGTCAGCGAGTAAACACGATATTAATAGAGACGGCTTCACAGGTTTTGTGGAAATCTACATCGTAGTCCAACGAAGAGGTGTGGACCTTTCTGTGCTTGGTGGCTGATGATAGAATCCAGAGAGAGTTAGATGGAGTGACCCGCAACGAAAAAGTTTACCAGGAGGTCTCCGAACAGAGGACAGCCCACGGATACAACCGGACATTAAACCAATGTAGGGAGAAGCTGAAGAAAATGAAAAGTGATTACCGGGCCATCAAGGATCACAACGGTCAAAGTGGGGTGAACAGAAAGGACTGGAAGTGCTTCATTGAAAGCCGTTTACAGCCATGAGCCGGTGAGCAATAGTAGGGAGATTGGGGTCAACATGTCATTGTTGGAAACCATGGATGGTGAGTGTTTTGTGATATTGTGCATCTTTTTGCTTGTTTATCCTATTGGTAGCAAGCTCACTCTTTTGAGCAATAACAATGCCGTTCGCTCCTGGCTAGCAAGTGTTAGCCAGGAGCGCTAGCTAGCTAGTAGCCAATTCTGCTGATTAGCGCTTGCTTTGTCTGAAGTATTCGCTTGTGAGAGCAAAACAATGAAATATGCTAATTCTGCTTAAAAAGTTTTGTGTATGTGTTGCACTTTGGTGCTGTGCATTAAGCTGTGTATATTTTCTTTCTAGAATCTGTTTCCACACGCCAGGGGTCCAGCTCTGTCAGCGTCTGGCACGACACGTTCACATACTGGTAAAGCACAATAAACAAAAGATTAACACCCTGTTGTGTTTATGGATACAGGTCAAGTGGACCGCAGGATTCAAAATCTCAACATATGCAAGTGCATTTTCAAACCAGTGATTTATAAAGTGATTCATGTAATTTCCTAAAGCCTCATAATAGACTCACATACCTATTCTATGGATTTTCCAAAAACAGTGTTGGAACAGTGTTGTCGTGCTGTTTCTTTTCCACCCTAAATCCCTGGATTGAAAATGTACTTGTGTACATGTGCAGAGTGGATTCTAGGGTGCTCACTTGTCAGGGGTCCACAACCTGGTCCCATTTTTAGCTGTGGTGGAGGAAGTACTGATATAATTCTTGTTTTTAAAAAAGTGATGTAGCATATGAACTTACTTTCGAATGCACTTGCAGTCAACGTGCTTCATTGAAATGATTCAAGTCAGCTGACTGTATTAACTCATTCAGATTTCTGAGGCCACAATAACAACAAATTATTTTAAACATAACCTGGTGCCTGCAAAATCTGCTCGACTGAGGCACAGCAATGTGACAATTGTGCTTAAATACAACAACAAAGCATTTTTGTCACATCCCACCACTGGCTTTCACAAGTGTATTTCCCTAATATATGTTTTGAACTTGCTTTAATTAACCACCATCCATTTCTGTCTTTCGTCTAGGCAAGAGGAAAAGGAGCCACCCCACAACGGACCTTGCTTGCCCAGATGTTTGCCCAGATGCATGGTGACAAGGTGTGACTCCATGAATGGCAGCTTGAACAGCACCGTGAAGCACTTACCCAGCACATGCAGGCCATCAACTGGCTTGCCGATGACGCACGTGAAGCAAGGGAGCAAGAAGTCACCTTCCGAAGGGAAGAGATGACACAAACTGCTGCCTTCAATCAAGCTTTCCTGGCTGAACTGGGCAAACTTTGTGAACGCAATGAGTGGCCAGTGTGTGTGACCCTGTCTCCCCATCCCCAGTGTTTTTTTTAACTTGTGTACATACGAAACAAAACAGTCTGTAATTATGCTGCTACTTGTAATAAACCAGTGACTGTGTTTTGTCTGTTATGACAGTGGTGGGAAACGAGTCAATAATTACATGCACATCCTCTCTTCTGACCAAATTCAGCTGTAAATCAGGTTATGTGTCTGTAGTATATTAGCAATTTTCTCCAAAGTTTTAGAAAAAAAAGGGTTGCTAGACAATTTTATTGGAGTATATTATGGAGTCTAATTACTTAAACATCCTATAAAAGTCTATAGATCAAGGTCAGGTTGTGGAAGCATTTTTGAACCAGCAAAATCTTGTGATGCAGCAAATCATGGCATTGTAGTTAAAAAAAATATTTAGACACATTTTCGTAATCCAGCCATGCTATGTTTCCATGTTATCTGTGTGTAATGGTAAATAATGAAAGATTTTTTTGAACCAAAATTCTACTTTTCCACCCTGGAAAATTGGCAGTAATGCTAGGGGGTTAAGAAAAAGTAAAAAAAAAGTTTGTGTTTTCATCATGATTTTCTGTTTTGTCTATTAAGACACCGGTGTGAAAATAGTCAACAGTACAAACCATTTATCAGTGACTTTGAAAATAATGGCTCATTTTTTTTTTCCACAATATCTTTATTGAACCTTTTTTTTTTAACAAACATGATACAAACAATCAAACACTAACACTAAAGTACTACAAAAAAAAAAAAATGCACTAAAAACACCAGCAACCACCAACAAAATCAAGTCTTCAACAATGCTCCTCTGTTTAGTCTAGACAATCCAATACATAAGTATACATATTATGTTCACCAGTTTGGAATTTACAAGGTCCACACACATCATTCACCTTCTTCTTCAAGAGTTATGTTTAAATTTTTTACATAATCAATAAAAGGTCTCCATATATTCTCAAACACAATTTCCTTTGATTTCAGTATATATGTTATTCTTTCTAATGGAAGGTTTGTTAACATCTGTCTTAACCACTGAGTCACATCTGGTCTATGAGTCTTTTTCCATAATAGTGCAATACATTTTTTGGCATTAAGCAAACTGAGGTCTATGAATGTTCTTTCACTTTTATTAAAATTATGCTTTTCTGGGTACAGACCCAACAAAAACAGTTTAGGATTCAATATGATTTGTTTTGAGATTATTTTTTCAATTGTTACCCTCACCTCTTCCCAAAACATTCTTATTAATCTACATTCCCATAAACAATGAAATAGGGTTCCTTTACTTTCCATGCATTTTGTGCACGTATCTGGTATATTTTTGTTATATCTATTTAACTCCTCCGGTGTAACATACATCCGCATTAACCATTTGAAATGTATCAATTTAAGGCGTGCATTTATTGATTTGGTTTGAGCTTCTGTACAAGCCAATTCCCATTGTTCCTCTGAAATTTCAATTTGCAGATCTTCTTTCCAGTAGTTTAATCTTTTCAGTGAATTTTCACTTGAAGATAGTGTCAATGAGTTATAAAACTCTGAAATAATACCCTTTCTTTTACTATCTTTCATCATTATTTTTTCCAAGGATGAATAAATAGGTCGAGTGAGAGCTTTATTTTGATTTGATCGAATAAAGTTTCTAAGTTGAAGATATTTAAAAAAATGTGTTCTATTGAGATTAAATTTGATCCTCAGCTCTTCAAAAGACATTATATTGTCTGCACATGGCAAATATAAATCCTGAATCTTTTGTATCCCGTTTAAATTCCATACTTTAAATACAGCGTCCGCTCTCCCTGGTTTAAAATATTGATTACCCCATATTGGACTAAATTGTGACAATAACTGTGGTTCTTTTAAATAGTTTTTAGCTTCACACCATATTTTGATCATATGCTTTACAAATGGATTTTTAACTTGTTTTTGTAATTTTTTTGCCGAATCTGAGTATATGAATATGGGAAGAGGTAAAGGTAAATTGTATGATTCCATTTCAGTCCAGTGAGGGAGATCATTTGATGAAAAATAATATGTCATAGACCTCAGTTGTGCCGACCAATAATACAACATAAAATTTGGACATTTCAGACCTCCACGATCAAATGGTAAATATAATAAAGATAAACGTAATCTAGCCCTCCTGTTGTTCCATATAAATTCCACTAACTTTTTTTTTATTCTTGAGAATAGATCTAAAGGTGGTGATAAGGGAATGTATTGAAATAAATAAAGTATTTTAGGTAAAATATTACTTTTAAGTATATTGATTCTCCCGATCATCGACATTGGTAGTGACATCCATCTCTGAGTTAACTCATTGATATCTGACATTAAGGCTTCATAGTTGACACTGGCGACTGATTCTAGCTTAGGCATAATTTGGATTCCTAAATATTTGAACTGATTTACAACATTGAATTGATTTACCTCAGGGGCTGGGTAATTTCTCTGGGTCTCATTTAGCATTAATATTGAAGATTTAGTTTTATTTATTTTATATCCTGATATTTCCCCAAAATTCTTTATTAAATTCAACAAGGTTGGAATTGATTTTTTTAGATTCGACATAAACAAAATTATATCATCGGCGTACAGGGAGATTTTATGTTCTGTTGGTCCAACTTTAATTCCATATATTTGTGAATGTAAACGTATCGCTATCGCTAAAGGTTCAATTGCCATAGTAAACAGTAAAGGTGAAAGTGGACAGCCTTGTCGACATCCTCTATTGATTTTTATTGGTTTTGAAATATTGTTATTTGTTAGGATTTCTGCTGCAGCATTATTGTATATTATTTGAACCCATTTTATGAAATTATTTCCAAGTCCAAACCTTTGTAGGACTTCAAAAAGAAAGGGCCATTCAACTCTATCAAAGGCCTTTTCGGCGTCCAATGATAGGAGAGCTGTATCCGGTGCTTCTTTATTAAAATAAATAATATTAAATAGTCTTCTTACATTATGGAAGCCTTGTCTACCCTTTATAAAGCCATTCTGATCTCGATTAATAATATTTGGTAAAATTTCTTGTATTCGTCTTGCTAAAATTTTACAGATTATCTTAAGGTCGGCGTTTAATAGGCTTATTGGTCTCATATTTTCACATTTATTAGAGGGCTTACCTGGTTTTGGCAGCAGTATAATTAAGGCATTATTTATGTATGATGGTAAATTATTATTTTGAAATGCTTCTAAAACCATTTCCAAAAAAGGTTTTATTAATTTATTCTTAAATTTTTTATAAAGGTCAACTGGAAGACCATCTGGTCCTGCACTTTTTCCTGATTTCATATTATCAATGGCTAGCCCAACTTCTTCTTGACTAATTTTAGACTCCAATATCTCCCTGTTTTCATTTGGAATACACGGTATAGATAGTTCGTTCAAAAACCCATTTAGTTTTGTTA
Organism: Pholidichthys leucotaenia; assembly: GCA_020510985.1. Classification (NCBI taxonomy): domain Eukaryota; kingdom Metazoa; phylum Chordata; class Actinopteri; order Cichliformes; family Pholidichthyidae; genus Pholidichthys; species Pholidichthys leucotaenia. The sequence continues at coordinate 173,471,185 of CM035848.1, read as the reverse complement.
AATCAGGTTCATTTTTGGTATCATATAATTTTTCATAGTAATCTCTAAAGGCTCTATTAATTTCTAAAGGATCTATAACTACCTGTCCATTACTTATAATACTGGTAATTGGTGTTTTAATTTCCAATTGTTTAATCTGCCATGCTAATAATTTTCCTGATTTTTCACCTTGTTCATAAAAAGATTGTTTCAATCTTAGAAGACTCGAGGCAGCTCTATTCGCTGATTTTTTGTCGTATTCAGCTCTCAAAATCAGTAATTCATTCTCCAACCTTGGGTCACTTCCTGCATACACTTTTTCCTGAAGACTTTTTATTTTATGTTCCAATTTAGCTCTCTCCTCTCGAGTCTTCTTAGATTTTGATCCTGTATAACTAATAATATGTCCCCTAATAAAAGCTTTGAAAGCCTCCCACTTTACACATGCTGATGTTTGTGTAGTATTGATGTCAAAGAACTCGTCTATCTGTTTTTCTATATACTTGACAAATTCCTCATCCTGAAGCCATTTATGCTGAAATTGCCATCTACCTGATTCCTTTGTCAATTTTTTATCTACATATATTAGACAACAGGGTGCATGATCAGAGATCACGATGTTATCATAAAAGCAGTTTTGAATCTTGGACCTTAATTCTGTGGAAATCAAAAAATAATCAATACGTGAGAATGTCTTGTAGGTACTGGAATAACAAGAATAGGCTTTAACTTGTGGTTTCATTTCTCTCCATATATCTAACAATCTCAATTCTTTCATAAAATGATTAATAGTCATCCTACATCCAATGTGCGTACAATCCAGTCCCGTTGATCTATCCACACCTGGATTCAATGTACAATTAAAATCCCCTGCTATTATATGTTGCCCTGTAAGTGATGATAAGATGAGAAATAAATTAGCAAAGAACTTCTGATCATCTATATTGGGACCGTATAAGTTCACAAGATTTATATTTTCTAATAGCAAAGAACCTTGAATGATTACATATCTTCCAAATTTGTCTCCAATTACATTTTTCACTTGAAAAGGAACTGATTTATGTATGAGAGTCATAACTCCCCTGGCTCGGGATGAAAATGAAGAGGTGAATACACTTCCCTGCCATCTACTCCTAATTCTTTTAACATCCTCCTCTATCAGATGAGTTTCTTGTAAAAACACAATTCTTGAACCCATGTCCTTTATTTTATTCATAACTTGTTTAATTTTTTTTAAATTTTGTAGACCTCTGCAATTCCATGAAGTTAAATTAAGATTTAACACTTTGGTCCATGATCAATAGAGAGTTTGGGATTACCTTGCAGTGTAAACATGCTCATACAGAGAAGCAAAAACATGAGTGGTTGAACATTCATCCTACAAACTACACACAAACAAATTTCCCCTTCCCACACTTGTGGCAAACCCCCCAAAATCAAAAGAAAAATTCTGTCTCCCGATATAGCCATCGACCGTTCCACACCCACGGGGAACAGCCTAAGCCACTCCTTCTTCATCCTCCCAATCACCCTAACTCTACTGCTTTTAATGACGTAACATTAACTCTCCTCTGTAGTTTTCCAACTTAACTCCAAAATTTTTAACAACTTTGTACATCATAGTTTGTTTGTTTTTTGTTTGTTTTGTTTTTGTTTTGTTTTTTTAATATATAATACAATCTATATTTTGTAAACTTACTATTTACTTCAAGTCAGTCAGATGCCTGTGCAAATGCTTAATTATTCTACCTTATATTTTGTTCATGCTTAGCTCCCACCAGTCTCTTCTTCTTCTTTGATCTTCTTGATGAACTCCTGCGCCTCCTCTGGGGTCTTGAAGATGTGGGTTCTGCCCTCATACGTGGTCAGCAGTCTCGCAGGATAGATTACACCATGACGAATCCCAAGGTTGCGCAGCTCCTTACGTACGGGATCAAACTGCTTCCTCAATTGCTGGATTCCTGTGGCCAAATCTGGGTAGAACCGCACCTGCTGGTCCTGGTGTTTAATCTCTCCTTTAGCTCGTGCAGCGTTGAAGATCTTCATCCTGTCTCTGTTGCTAAGAAACTTCATAATTAAGGTCCTCGGCGGTCCCTTATCTCTCCGTGGGCCAATACGATGTGCTTTTTCCAGAACCACTGCTGATTGCAACTCCTCGCTGCCCAGCACCTCCGGAATCCACTTTTCCAGAAAGGAACATACGTCCCGACCTTCTGATTCCTCTGGAAGACCCACCAGCCTCAAATTATTCTGTCTCGACCGAGATTCCAAATCCAAAATATTATCTTCCAGAGATTTATTTTTTTTTTCCAAAGTGCGCACCTTTAATTGAAGACGGGTGACGTCATCTTCAGCACTAGCGAGACGGAGCTCCATCTGCGCCGTTCGTTCTACACAGTCACCCAATTCCTTTCTTATTCCTTCCAACGCTGTCATAATCCCATCAAATCTAGAGGAAAAGTCCGCTCTCATTGAACTCATGGCAGCCATCAGCGCATCTGCGCCATTCCCCGCAGATATCGCACTGTTGCCAGCCTCCTCCGCCATATATGGAGTTTTGTTTGCTGCGTCACAGACCTGAAAGTCCGTTAATTTGGACTGTTTCGGCGGCTCGCTTTTTCCTTTTCCTGGTTTTCCAGCCTTAGGCTTCGCCGACATATCCTCGCCCAAATGCTGGGATACGTTCTGTCCCAAATGAGAGAGTTATTTGCCGATTTTTTTTCTCCAGGAGCAGAGCAGAGCGAGACACGTCCGTCCTACGTGGCAGCCATAACCGGAAGTATAATGGCTCATTTTTAATAAAAAGTAACCAAAAACAATTATTTTATTTACTGAAGACTGTATTGTTGGATGTGCCAGTGCAGAAGACGCTGCACACTTTGGTGATAGTACCAGTATATGGAGGAATTCTGGACCATATTAGCATCTGTATTTTCTAATAATGGGTTAGGGCAGGGGTGTCCAATCATGTGCCATGGAGGGCCAAGACCCTGCAGGCTTTACCTCCAACCAGTGTCTTCAACAGCAGATTTCACTGAATTTCTTCTACTGACTGCTGATCAGCGAAAACACCTGCTGTAGAGACTGGGTAGAAGTGAGAACCTGCGGGGTCTTGGCCCTCCATGGCACATGATTGAACACCCCTGGATTAGGGTTTAAGGGGATTTAACATTTGAACACAAACTGCTTTATGGTTCATAATTCTGTTGACAGACTTACGCCAAACCAAAAGTGATTTCTCAAATTGCTGGATTGTTCTTAGACAGCTTTTCCAATCTTTTAGTATTTAATTTATGTCACTTGGTGGTAACCTTCACACATAAAACAAAAGTGGAGACAGATCTGCAAAAAGTACAAAGGTTTATTGTCAAAATTCCCAGTGCAATACAACATGAATACTTGTATAGTACATTGTTGATGCAGAGAATATGTATTTATACATTATCTACATGTATCTATCCAGTAAATCAAGTATTTTCCACATAACCTTGCGACTGTATTATTTTAATTGCTTTTAATCCTAGATCAAATTTGTTTTGGCTTAAAATGCATCATAATTGTTAAATATATCTTATTATACCTAACTCAGTACTGTTTACCTGTTGAAATATATATTTTACGGCTAATATAACCCCACCTGACAATCAAGTTTTTGCAGCTGATCACTTTTTGCCATGACACCACCACAGACTCCGTGCTGCTGGAGCAGGTACATCACATGATGTCTCAACAGTCTCTCCGTAATTTTCACACAGATCAGAGCAATTTGTTGCACAGGAAGCTAAACATTTCTACAGACATTCTTAAGTTCTATAACCACTGAGAGTTTGTGAAGCTGGGGTGGCATCAGTGTGAGGCTGTGTTGTATGCCTGGACCCACGGTTTGAAGTGGTAATTTTCTCACAAGAGAGCCATCTGAAACACACAGCATACATATTTTAGTACCTAACAGCGATAACTTGCAGACATTACAGTGTAGTACGGCGGACTTAAAGCAAACTAGCATTAGCAGTCATTAGCTTACCTTCATATGTGATCTGGTTTGTATCAATCTCTCATACACACTACTGCACCTACGGACATTATGTATATTATTTGTATATTATAGTTAGTTAGTTTTTCCCAAGTATGTCTCAGGGATGTGTGAATGGATGGGGGGGTGGGGGTGGGGGGTGAAGATATGTGTGTGTGTCTTATATCATGCTGCTTCTATTTATATGGATGCCGAGAGAAACGCAATTTCATCTTGCCTGCACTACAGTTGTATGTACAGCAATATGACAATAAAGTTTGATTTGATTTGATTTGATCCTCACGTCTTCGGCTCTATGGCTTCCTAAATGCTCCAGTACTTTTCCAGAGTGTTTCATCTTGCTGCCTGTCCCCTTCTCTGGCTCTTCTTTTTGGCCTTTACTCTGACAAAAAGCCAGAGACCGAGGAGTCGCCTTGTAAGCTGCCATGTTATGTTTTGCTTGTGTCATGTGTTTTACGACATGGGAGTGTGGCGCCGCCTTGCTGTAAAAAAAATCCCACCCACCCCAGGCGGTACTCAGCTGTAATGGAAACAAAAGCGAGCTGAGTCGAGTAAAGCCAAGTCGAAGCGAGTAGGGCCAAACAGGTACTAGTGGAAAAGATAGATAGATAGATAGATAGACAGGTAGATAGATGTACTTTATTGATCCCAAACTGGGAAATTACAGTGTAACAGCAGCATGACAGTTGACAACCAAACAACAGAAACACACACATGACAGACAAAGGGATTACCCATGGAAAGTAAAAAACTAACACGACTATAAAACCTATATACATCATAGCTTAATATATGATGACCCGTATAAACATATGAATCATCCCATTGCACAAAGAAGGACTATCAGGAGCAGAGTGAAAAATGATGTACCAGTTAGTCTGTAAGATGCAGTGTGGCAGCATAGCTATGCCAGAATACAACATCATAGTGAGTTATTGTACAGTGAAATTGCATGTGGCAGGAAAGATTTCCTGTACCTGGCTGTTCGACAACGAAGCTGTAGTAGTCTACTGGAGAAAGTGCTTCGCTGTCTATTTAGTGTGTGGTGGAGGGGGTGATCAGGATTGTCCATGATGGATCGCAGTTTATTTAGTGTTCTCCTCTCCATCACTGTCTCAAAGGTCTCCGGTCTGAGACCAATTACAGAACCAGCCCTCTTGATAATCTTGTCAAGTCTGTTGGTATCTCTGGCCCTAATACTGCTACCCCAACAGACTGCACCAAAGAAGATGGCGCTGGCGACAACAGTCTGGTAGAAAAGCTCCAGCATCCTGCTGCACACCTTGAAGAATCTCAGCTTTTTCAGGAAGTAGAGTCTGCTCATCCCCTTCTTGTGTGCAACATTGGTGTTGGATCTCCAGTCCAACCCGCTGCTGATCCTGACACCCAGATATCTGTAGTCCTCAACCACTCCAACATCCTCCCCCTTAATCTGCAGTGGCTGAGAAGGAGCCTTCCTCTTCCTGAAGTCAATCACCATCTCTCTGGTCTTGCTGACATTCAACCTCAGGTGATTCTGCTCCGTCCACTCCACAAATCTGTCTACCAGTGCCCTGTACTCCCGCTCCTCTCTTCCTCTTATACACCCCACAACAGCTGAGTCATCAGAGAATTTTTGCAGGTGGCATGACTCAGTGTTGTACTGAAAGTCAGTGGTGTATAAGGTAAAAAGAAAAGGAGAGAGCACAGTCCCCTGTGGCGCTCCTGTATCACTAGCCACCACTCCAGGCAAGACACTGCCCAGCCTGACAAACTGTGGTCTGCCTGTCAGGTAGTCAGTAATCCAGGAGATCACAGAGCTGTCAACCCCCATAAGGGCCATAAATGCATATCAAGTCATAAGACGTTTTGAATGCAGAGGTATGGTATGAGACAAGAAATAACTCTTACTCCTCAGCAGCAATTTACATCCTTTTTAAATAAATTTTAAATTAGTATTGTGGAGAGTGCAAATAAAGGAACCAGACGTGCACGGCAGACAAACTTTATTTCTCTCTCACTTCATTCTTACACAGTAAAAGAATCTCTCAATACACCAGGGTCTCTCCTTTTATATCACTCCATTCCTTCCCCCTGCTGCCTGAAATCTTGCATCACAATACATTCACACATCCACCCCTTACTGTCCCCACAGCTACTCCTTCCTGCTGCATGACCATAACTTCTCCCATTACAATACGTACTGTCCTCCTCTGTTTAATCCCCCACGCTCTACCGGCAGAGGGACTATTCCTCTCCCCTCTGCTTCCAGTCTGAGATGAATATCCCAGCGTGTGTTCCCTACAACCCCCCCGCGGCGCTGCTGTGCCGGTGGGGGGCTCTTGGGGGTGTGTCTGTCTGCGGGTGGGCAATGGCAATGGCGAGGGGGGGGGGACATTCGACTTGCCGGTGTGGCTGCTCTGATGAATCTTCTACCTGGGGAGTTCTCAGTGGGGGTCTTCCACGCCGAGGAGCCCGAGCCAACATCACTTGCTCGTCCGCCACCACAAAGGCGGGCTTAAGTCTGTCTATACATATTTTATCCCGATGACCCCCCAAGTCTAACAAAAAATGTTTGTCCCCTGGTTCCAGCACTCTGAACAGGCCATCGTAGGGTGGGCGCAATGGGGGGGGGGGCGGTGGGGATTGTGCCTGACAAACACGAACGCCGCATTCTTCAAAGTTTTTGGCACAAAAACGTGTAGGCCGGGCCCGGTAGCGTGCCTGCGTCTGCGCTATGCTGCGAACGCTGAGACAGATAGTTGTCCAGCGTGGGATTATCTGGTAAAAATTCCCCGGGGAGCCGCAGTGGCTGAGAAAAAAGAAGCTCCGCCGGGGAAGCATCAAAATCCTCTTTTAGTGCGGAACGCAACCCTAACAGAACCCATGGCAACCGGTCTACCCAATTTGTATCCGTAAGCGAAGCCCTGAGCGCTGCTTTCAGTGACCTATGGAAATGCTCGGTGGGCTGCACGGTGGGCTGCACCGGTGGGCTGCACGGTGGCGCAGTGGTTAGCACTGCGGCAGCACAGTTTACCCTTGGCCGGGGGATTGTGGGGATCGTGGGATCGTGGGTTCGATCCCAGCCCCCGACCAACAGTGATCTGTGTGGAGTTTGCATGTTCTCCCCGTGTTGCGTGGGTTTACTCCGGGATTTCTCCGGTTTCCTCCCACATGCCAAAAACATGCATGTTAGGTTAATTGGCTGTTCTAAATTGTCCCTAGATATCTGTTTCCTATAGGCCCTTAGAATAGAGGGTTAGTATTAATGAAAGCGCTTTGAGTGGTCTTTGTGACTAGAAAAGCGCTATATAAGTGCAGGTTAGTTAGTTAGTTAGATAACCCATTGGCCTGTGGGTTGTACGTGGTTGTGCGATGAATCATTACCCCCAGGCTACGGGCCATCGCGGACCAGAGGTCGGAAACAAACTGAGGGCCCCTATCAGACGTGATGTCTGACGGGATGCCAAAACGCGCCACCCATGTTGTCAAAAAGGCGCGCGCCACGTCCGCGGATGTGGTTGCCGCTAGCGGGACTGCTTCTGGCCAGCGTGTGGTGCGGTCCACCACTGTCAGAAGGTGCGTGAACCCCTGTGATGGCGGGAGGGGGCCCATGAGGTCCACGTGAACATGGTCGAACCTCTTAGCCGGTATACGAAACGGCTCCAAGGGGGCCTTTGTGTGTCTGTGTACTTTGGCTCGTTGGCACACTACACAGGCTGCAGCCCACTCTTCCTCACTTCCTCACACTCCTCACACTCTTCCGGTGAAAGTGAGGAAAACGGCAGTCCTGAGCGTAAGACCGGAGGTTTTTTTTCTGTGTCGAGTCACGCCAAAAATGGCTCAGGGGTTTCTTCTAAAGATTGTTCTGCTTTGCCGAACCGTGGTCCCGGGTCAAAAAGGCCAAGAACAGTTCGTGAACGAAGTTTGGGTGGACCGGGCCGCTCAGAACTCGGTGTGTCCCGTTGTGTGCCGTGCACGGTGGGAACGAGAAGCAAAAACTAGCAATAGAAATCCTGCTGGGGGTTTGGACAATGATGCCTTGGAGTTCCTTACAGATGAAGAAACATAATAGCCGTGGCTCAAACCATTTCAAGAGCCTTGTGGATATCGTGGGGACGGCAATATGTCTTTGGCGTGCCCGTGGACCGGGCCGCTCAGAACTCGGTGTGTCCCGTTGTGTGCCGTGCACGGTGGGAACGAGAAGCAAAAACTAGCAATAGAAATCCTGCTGGGGGTTTGGACAATGATGCCTTGGAGTTCCTTACAGATGAAGAAACATAATAGCCGTGGCTCAAACCATTTCAAGAGCCATGTGGATATCGTGGGGACGGCAATATGTCTTTGGCGTGCCCCACTGATTGTGGCGTGCCCCACTTGTTTGCACAGGCCTGGCCATACGAACTTCGCTCCCACCATTTTGACTGACGCGCGCACTCCTGGGTGTGCCAGAGCGTGAACTGACTGAAACACTCGGCAGCGCCAAGCAACTGGGACCACCAGGCGCGAGCATCCTGTGGAGACGTCACAGATTGGGGGGGCTGCCGTCTTGCAGTACTCTGCTCTCCAGCCTTAACCCTGTTGGTCCAGACTGGAGCGCGCACACGTCCACATCGCCAATCTGCTCTGCGGCCATGGCTGTATAATCTATCCCTATGCAGACTGGGGCCACTACTGCGCGCGAGAGGCAGTCCGCCACCACATTCAGTTTACCGGCCACATGCTGAATATCGGTCGTAAACTCCGAGATTGCAGCTAGCTGTCTCTGCTGCCGGCCCGACCATGGTTCCGAAACCTTGGCCATCGCGTACGTTAGTGGCTTGTGGTCCACGAACGCAGTTAAGCTGCGCCCTTCCAGCCAGAACTGGAAGTGGCGTATGGCCAGGTGGAGAGCCAGCAACTCTCTGTCGAACGCGCTGTATTTACGCTCACTGTCGCGCAAAGCCCTGCTGAAAAAAGCGAGCGGCTGCCAAGAACCGGCGACACGTTGCTCCACGACGGCCCCTATGGCCACGTCCGAGGCGTCGGTAGTGAGCGCTATCCGGGCCGCCGGGTCCGGGTGCACCAACAGTGCGGCGTTTGCCAGGGCTGTTTTAACCTCAGAGAATGCCTGCTCCCGCTCCAGAGTCCAGTCGACACTGTCCGCCGGCTTCCGTTTTTTGAGTGTGGTGTACAATGACTGCATGAGCTGAGCTGCGCGGGGAAGGAACCGGTTATAAAAGTTAACCATCCCCAAAAACTCTTGCAGTGCCCTGACCATCTGAGGCCGGGGAAAATTCGCCACGGCACGCACCTTGTCGGGCAAGGGTATTGCTCCCTCTGGTGAGATGCGGTGCCCCAAAAAGTCAATCCCTGTCACGCCGAACTGGCATTTCGCCGGGTTGATTATTAACCCGTGCTCCTCCAACCTCTGGAAAACCGTCCTGAGGTGGGTTACGTGTTCGTCCTCTGACGCGCAGGCCACCAGGATGTCATCCAGGTAGACAAACACAAATGGCAGATCGCGCAACACCGCATCCATCATGTGTTGGAATGTCTGTGCCGCTCCTTTTAATCTGAATGGCATGCATAAAAACCCAAACAAGCCAAACAGAGTTATTACCGCTGTTTTGGGTATCTCCTCTGCGTGCACCGGGACCTGGTGGTAACCGCGGACCAGGTCTATTTTAGAAAAAATGCGTGCCCCGGCGAGGTGAATGGAAAAATCCTGAATATGGGGAATCGGGTAGCGGTCATGTGCTGTGGCATTATTCAGTCTGCGGAAATCTCCGCAGGGTCGCCACGATCCTTCAGCCTTAGGGACCATGTGTAGTGGGAATGCCAATGGGCTGTTTGCGCGCCTGATAATGCCCAACCTTTCCAAGTTGGCAAACTCCTCGTGCGCTATGGCCAGTTTAGCTGTGTCCAGGCGCCGAGGTCATGTGAAAATGGGCGGCCCAGTGGTGGTGATAAAGTGTTCCACCCCGTGTTTAGTGATGGCCGCCGAAAACGTTGGGACCGTGAGTGCTGGGAACTGAGTGAGCAGTGTGTGGAACTTACCGCCTGGAGCTGTGACCTTGGCTAGCGTTGTTGGCCCGGCCCCTCGAGCTGTACAGGGGAGAGAATCAAAAGACATTGCATTAACCAGGCGTCTGTTAGCAACATCAACTAGCAACCCGTGTGCACACAGAAAATCAGCTCCCCAGATCGGGAAACTGCATGCCGCTATGACGAATGTCCACTCGTACATACGGCCGTGTAGCGATACAGTCAGTGTCCTCTCACCAAAAGTCCTAATGTCCGAGCCGTTTGCGGCTATTAGCTCGGGGTCGCTAGCTCCCGCTAGCCGGTCGACGTAGGACGGCAGGCTGAGGCTCTTTTGGGAGCCAGTGTCTACGAGGAACCGTCTCCCTGAGCGTGAGTCCGTCACGTAGAGCAGCTTGTTTTCTTCACCAGCAGTCGCAGCTGCTACTGACTGCTGGCCTTGGCGCTTCCCGAACGCTTGAATTGGCACAGTGGCACACATCTGTGTGCGTTCTCTCCAAAACGGCGGTGGTAGGAGCAGAGCGTGTCTCTCTGGCGCCTTCTGTCCCCCGCTGCCGCTACCGTCGCCAGCTCCTCGCCTCCGCTGGTCGTCTCGCTGGGTTCCAACGCCGCTACGTTCACTGTGAGGGCTCTGGTGGTGAGGATGAGCCAATCTGCCTCCTGGGCTAGCGCATGGTAGTCGCATGCGGCCAGCAGCGACGAATTGGCCAGGACCGCTCTTGCCTCTCTTGGGAGGTTCCGGAGGAAAAGGTGGGCAAACAGAAAATGCCCGTCGTCCGTGCCCATCAACGCCAACATCTTCTCCATCAGTTCGACCGTCGACCGATCTCCTAACTCGGAGCGCCTCAGGAGCCTCTCTGCTCTCTCACGGTCCGAGAGTGTGTAGCACCGGGTCAGCGCGGCCTTGGGTGTCCCATATTTATCGTGGGCTGGAGGCTGTTGGAGCAGGCTCGCTACTTGCTGAGTCGTGCGAACGTTCAGCGCTGCGACCATACAGTAATATCTGGTGTCATCTGCCGTTATTCCCCAGAGGGGGAACTGAGCCTCGGTGTGGAGGAACCAAGACCGCGGGTCGTGCAGCCAAAAGTCCGGTAGTTTGACCGAAACAGCTCACGTGTTGCTGGGGCTTCCCGTCCGGGCCGACTCCGGGGTTCTTGCCTCGTGTTCCATAATTCGTCAAGGGTCACCAGTGTGGAGAGTGCAAATAAAGGAATCAGACTTGCACAGCAGACAAACTTTATTTCTCTCTCTCATTTCATTCTTGCACAGGAAAAGAATCTCTCAATACACCAGGGTCTCTCCTTTTATATCACTCCAATCCTTCCCCCTGCTGCCTGAAATCTTGCATCACAATACATTCACGCATCCACCCCTTACTGTCCCCGCAGCTACTCCTTCCTGCTTCATTACCATAACTTCTCCCATTACAATACATACTGTCCTCCTCTGTTTAATCCCCCACGCTCTACCGGCAGAGGGACTATTCCCCTCCCCTCTGCTTCCAGTCTGAGATGAAAATCCCAGCGTGGGTTCCCTACAGTATGTTACTATAAACCATTATCATATTTCCTGTTACAGAATTCTCCTAGATTCTATTGCAGAATTTCGATGGCTGTGTCTTGTCAAAAAAATCAGTCCAGGATCTATAAGGATGCCCACCCCACACATACTGTAAGTAAAAGTTTTACCTTGAAATACTAATTACTTGAGTACAAGAAGAAAGCATTTGGATAAGAGTAAAGCATTTTCCACTTAAAAGGTGCTTGAGTAGTGAGTAAGGACTTTATGCTCGTCATTTTATTGTTTAGTGAGACTCTCACCATTTGCCGTTTTTTTTTCTCATAAAGGTGATTTTTTTTTTTTTTGCAAATACTGCTGTTTTGTTATAAATTTTGGAATTTTTTCCTCATAAATTTGTGACTTATTTTGAAATGGATCTGCAGTTTTTTCTCCCCTCATGCAACGTTTTATTCAAGTTTGCAACTTTTTACCCATAAATTTTAAATTTTTATATAAACTTGAAGGCTTTCTTTTTTGTAAATTTGCAAGTTTACTCGTGAAAATTTTGAGGTTAATCTGTGGAAAATAAAATACAAACAGCCACATGTGTCTTTTAATATAATCCAAATCATGTCAAACACACACACAAACACACACACACACACTACTCACAAAAAGTTAGGGCTATTCGGCTTTTGGGTGAAATTTCAAGGTGCACCTAAAATGCACTGTAACCTTTACAGCTGAACTTAATTTGACCTTCTCTAACCTTTTGAATGCACATGTCCACCTGTTCAATGTTCAGTACTTTTTACATAACTTGCTGTTCTCTAACAAGGTGCTTAATGGCAAAATTCACAACAGGTGTTTGATCCACGAATTGATCAATAAATTTCCTGGTTCAATTAGAATTGGTATTTAAACAGTCCTCTTCATCATACTGTTCACATTTTGATATCATGAGACCAAGACGACACCTAACAATTGATAAACAACACCTCGCCATTGCAAGGCTTCAAACAGGATGTTCTCAGAGGGAAGTGGCCACTGATATTAAAGTGTCAAAGCGTCATTAGCAGGTTGCAACAGAGATACAGAGAGACTGGAAGAGTCACAGAAAGGCATAGAAGTGGACGTCCTTTAGCCACATCCCACACTGATGACCAGTTCATTGTGAACAGTGCCCTGCGGAACTGGATGATGAATGCCACTCAACTCCAGGCACATTTAAGGGAAGTGAGAGGCACCTAAGTGTCATGTCAGACCATTCGAAACTGTTTACATCAGCGTGGTCTGTGTGCTCGACGACCTGCAAGGGTACCTAAACAGACCACCAGGCACGGGCGTCATCGTCTTGCACGGGCCAGGGAGCATTTACGCTGGACAAGGGACCAGTGGGCCTCAGTGCTGTTCTCTGATGAAAGTCGATTCACATTGAGCAGAAATGATGGCCACCATTGATGTTGGAGACACCAAGGACAGCGTTATGCATCAGCCACTGTTGTTACCTGCCGAGCCTTCGGTGGTGGTGGTGTTACAGTCTGGGTAGGTGTGTCTAGTCCAGTCCCTCCAGGATTTCGTGGGATTTTTTTTGTTTTGTTTTTTTTTTGCGGTAAGTTGCGGGGCTCTCCTTGGGGACTGCCTGAATTGCGCATTGGCCCGTGTACAAACTGGAGAGTCACAGCTTTAAAACTCATTGACAAGATATAGTAATGACTTTTACCCCTAAAGATGTATAAACTGTTACAGCACTAGCTGTAGTATTAGATTCACTTGTTTTTTGTGTCGTTTTGCATTTTTTGTGTGTCCTCACGTGCACTCCGGAGACAAGGGTGCTTTCAGGCAGGCGGACGTTTTTCAACACGTGGTCATTATGGAGACTCAAGGAGACGTTTACCGGCTGGCTGGGGGAGACGGAGGAAGTAATGATGTGGGAAAACTCACAGGTGAGTGTTTCTTTTAAATCACACAGTTTTTTGCTGATGTGTTTGGTATATACTCACTGTAAACACGGAAGTGAGTGCAGTGCAGCGCCACATTTGATTGGTCAGACTGATGACGTACATGTTTACGCAGTGCTCGGGGACAAATTTGATTGGCAAAATTGGCAGAAGTTGGTGACAGTTGGCCAAAATTGCGGTGAAGTTGCGGTGATTGGACAAAATTCAAATTATGCAGGATCTGTTGAAGTCGCAGGAACAGGTAGAATCGCAACATCGTTGAAATCCTGGAGGGACTGCTAGTCAATACAGAACTGCCCTACACCTTGTGAATGGTACAGTGACAAGCCGATACTACCTAAATAACATCGTTAATCCAGTTATTGTGCCCCTGCATGAACAACACAGGCCTAATTTCATCTTCATGGGCAACAGTGCTCGAGCTCATCAAGATCGCGTCATTAGGGAACAGCTGCTGGGGGCTGGGGTACCTCAGATGTAGTGGCCTGCACTTTCTCCAGAACTGAATCCCATAGAAAAACTTTGGGGTCAGCTGAGTCGGCGTGTAGAGGCTTGTAACCCTGCCCCCCACAACCTCAGTGACCTGAGAGCCACCCTTCATCGTCGTCGGCTCCTGCTTGTGTCCGAGCATAGGGTTGCTCCTGTTCCAGAAATCACTTGTGCTTGTGACGGATGTGGCTCTGTAGCCCGAGCCGATGATGGAAGAGGCGTGGGCAGAGACCGCAGGGAAGTGACAGTGGAGACCGTGGCTGCTGCGAGTGCTCCTTCCTTCTTCTTCGCTTCTCCTCCTCAAATGCACATCTGTTTTTCTCAAAGGCTATAGTGCCATTGCGGATAGCTTCTCTCCATACCATTCTCTCCTTTGCTAGGTGTTCCCAACTGTGGATGCTGGTTTGGGCCAAGGTGGACTTTAGTTGGTCTTTATAGCGCAGTTTTGGTCTGCCTAGTGGTCTTGTTCCTGAGGTGAGTTCTCCATAGAGCAGAATTTTCGGTAGACGATTTGAGTCCATTCGTTGGACATGGCCTGCCCAGCGGAGATGGTGCTGAATAATGGTAGCTTCAACACTAAGTAGTGCAGCGCGGGCGAGAACTTCGGTGTTTGTTACCCGGTCTGTCCATTTGGTTTTAAGGATTTGTCTAAGCTTCAGCTGTTGGAAGTGCTCAAGACGTTTGATTTGGCGACGGTAGAGAGTCCAGGTCTCGCAGGTATAGAGAAGGGTAGACAGAACTACAGCCCTGAAAACCATGATCTTTGTTTTGATAGTCAGTGCGTGGTTGTTGAAGACTCGACGATTAAGGCATCCAAAAGCGGAGTGAGCTGCCCTAACGCGATTCTCCACGTCCTGAACGCATGTAGGTGTCTTTGATAGAATGCTTCCTAGATAACAGAAATGGTCTGCTTTTACCAGAGGCTTTTCATCAATAGTGATGATTGTGTCAGGGAGCATGTAGACTGGGGGTAGTTGGATGAGGACTTTGGTCTTGTCAGTATTCACCTCCATTCCAAAGTGCTCATAAGCATTATTGTAGAGGTCAGCCGTCCTCTGTAGATCTTCAGCAGTTAAGCTAGGGGTAGCATTGTCATCTGCATACTGCAACTCATGGACTGTGGTGGTTAACGTTCTTGTTTTTGCTCGGAGTCGACTGAGATTGAAGAGGCCTCCGTCCATGCGATATCGTACATCAATGGAAGGGGTGTCTGGTGGGATTTCATTGAGCATTGCCGCCAGGTACAGTGAGAAGCAGATTGGGGCTAGAACACAGCCTTGCTTGAGTCCTCCTGTTATGGGAAAAGGGTCAGAAAGAGCTTTTTGATGGCATACTCTGCCCACCATTCCATCATGAAGTGAACGGATCAGTATGATGAAGTCATCTGGGCAGCCAAATCTTGCCAAGACTGCCCACATAACCGGCCGTGGGACCTTGTCGAAGGCTTTCTTTAGGTCCCAGAAGATGAGCATAAGTGGCTGTTGCTGTTCTTGACATTTCTCCTGCAGTTGTCGGGCACAGAAGATCATGTCTATTGTCCCGCGAGAAGGTCGGAAACCGCACTGTGATTCAGGAAGTATTTCTTCTGCGATGACAAGGAGGCAGTTGAGGAGGATGCGTGCAAAGATCTTACTTGCTGTTCTTAGCAGTGAGATGCCATGGTAGTTTCCACAGTTTTCTCGATCTCCCTTTTTGAAGATGGTGATAATATTTGCATCGTGGAAGTCACTAGGGACTGTCTTTGTTTCCCAGATTTTTAGGATGAGGTTCAGCAGTCGGTTCTTAAATTCCGGGCCACCATGAGTGATTAATTCTAGTGGGATGTTGTCTGGTGGCCCTGCGATGGACTGGCGATCTGTCCAGGGTGTACCCTGCCTCTCGCCCAAAGATGCTGGGATAGGCTCCAGCCCCCCCGCGACCCGAAAAGGATTAAGCAGAAGAAGATGGATGGATGGATGTTGTCTGGTCCCAGTGCCTTGCCTGGTTTCATGTGCTTGATGGCTTTGTTCATTTCCTCAGAGGAGGGTGGAAGAGACATCCAGTAACAAACAGGATGTTGTGGCGTTTTACAGAGAAGGTCATCTGGTGTGCGCGAATGATCATTGAGAAGGCTTTCAAAGTGAGATCTCCATCGGTTTAAAATTCCCTGGGTGTCATTGATGACAGTGGAGCCATCTGCATCCTTCAGACTGCAGGCAGTTGACCTTGTAGGGCCGAAGATTTCCTTTGTTGCGGCATAAAAGCGGCGCATGTCACGTTGGTTTGCAAAACTTTGGATCTCCTCCGATTTCTGTTGCCACCAGTTGTTCTGAACAGCGCGAATTTCTCTCTGACAGTTTGCAAGTGCTTGTTTATATTTTTGTTTGTTCTGTGTGGATGGCTGGTTTTCAAAAGTGAGCCTTGCCTGATGTTTAGCTTTAACAAGGTTTGTGATGATCAAGAAGAGTGGAATGTCATGCCTCAGCAGACAATAAGTCGACTTGTGAACAGCATGCAACATCGTTGTCAAGCTGCAATTGATGCTCCAGGGTACATGACAAGCTATTGAGACATTGACATTTTTTGTTGTGGTGTTGGGTTTTGTTTCAATGAATTGTTTGAGATGAAGAAATCCCCATTGCATGGTTCTACTTAAATGCCCTACTTTCACAATATAATATCACTGTAGCATGAACTTTTTATATTTTCCATAAATTTCACCCTAAAGCCAAATATCCCTAACTTTTTGTGAGGTGTGTGTGTGTGTGTGTGTGTGTGTGTGTGTGTGTGTGTGTGTGTGTGAGAGAGAGAGAGAATAGAATCAGGATAGAAAAATAATGATTTCAAATCTGATGTGTTAAAAGATGAGGAAAAACTGTCATGATCGAGGGCACGGTCTGGGGGCCATGCTCACCCTTTACTATTGGCCCTTAGAATAGAGGGTTAATACTAGTGAAAGCAGTTTGAGTGGTCTTTGTGACTAGAAAAGCGCAATATAAGTGCAGGTTAGTTAGTTAGTTAGTTATTTTTACTATTCTCTGTGTTTAGTATTATCCTGGTTGCTTTTTCATTATTTATACCTGCTGTGTCTTTAATTCTGATTGTCATTATGTGATTATTTTCCTGCCTCAGCCTAAGTTTGGTCATTGCGGTCATTTCCATTATCATGTCTCTAATGTTCCTGGCCAGTTTTAAGTTGTGACTGTTGTCATTATTATTTGTCATGGTTATGTACTCCCTGGTCCTGTGTTCATGTGTTTTGTGTCCCCTCCATTCCTGTTTACCTTTTGCCTCAGTCCCTCATGTCTTCTGTATCTGTTGCCATGCCCTGCTGTCTCTGATTGCTCTTGATTGTCCCCCAGCTGTCTTGTGTCTTGTTTTTTTTTCCACAATATCTTTATTGAACCTTTTTTTTTTTTAAACAAACATGATACAAACAATCAAACACTAACACTAAAGTACTACAAAAAAAAAAAAAATGCACTAAAAAACACCAACAACCACCAACAAAATCAAATCTTCAACAATGCTCCTCTGTTTAGTCTAGACAATCCAACACATAAGTATACATATTATGTTCACCAGTTTGGAATTTACAAGGTCCACATATATCATTCACCTTCTTCTTCAAGAGTTATGTTTAAATTTTTTACATAATCAATAAAAGGTCTCCATATATTCTCAAACACAATTTCCTTTGATTTCAGTATATATGTTATTCTTTCTAATGGAAGGTTTGTTAACATCTGTCTTAACCACTGAGTCACATCTGGTCTATGAGTCTTTTTCCATAATAGTGCAATACATTTTTTGGCATTAAGCAAACTGAGGTCTATGAATGTTCTTTCACTTTTATTAAAATTATGCTTTTCTGGGTACAGACCCAACAAAAACAGTTTAGGATTCAATATGATTTGTTTTGAGATTATTTTTTCAATTGTTACCCTCACCTCTTCCCAAAACATTCTTATTAATCTACATTCCCATACACAATGAAATAGAGTTCCTTTACTTTCCATACATTTTGTGCACGTATCTGGTATATTTTTGTTATATCTATTTAACTCCTCCGGTGTAACATACATCCGCATTAACCATTTGAAATGTATCAATTTAAGGCGTACATTTATTGATTTGGTTTGAGCTTCTGTACAAGCCAATTCCCATTGTTCCTCTGAAATTTCAGTTTGCAGATCTTCTTTCCAGTAGTTTAATCTTTTCAGTGAATTTTCACTTGAAAATAGTGTCAATGAGTTATAAAACTCTGAAATAATACCCTTTCTTTTACTATCTTTCATCAACATTTTTTCCAAGGATGAATAGATAGGTCGAGTGAGAGCTTTATTTTGATTTGATCGAATAAAGTTTCTAAGTTGAAGATATTTAAAAAAATGTATTCTATTGAGATTAAATTTGATCCTCAACTCTTCAAAAGACATTATGTTATCTGCACATGGCAAATATAAATCCTGAATCTTTTGTATCCCTTTTAAATTCCATACTTTAAATACAGCGTCCGCTCTCCCTGGTTTAAAATATTGATTACCCCATATTGGACTAAATTGTGACAATAACTGTGGTTCTTTTAAATAGTTTTTAGCTTCACACCATATTTTGATCATATGCTTTACAAATGGATTTTTAACTTGTTTTTGTAATTTTTTTGCCGAATCTGAGTATATGAATATGGGAAGAGGTAAAGGTAAATTGTATGATTCCATTTCAGTCCAGTGAGGACTCCAGTGTATTCCATCTCCACAATGCAAAAGCTGCCAGAGAACTAAACATCCACCTGAGCGGACTCAAGCTTAAGCATGCCCCAAATCCAACTTATCTTGGAGTGACCCTTGATAGGACCTTATCCTTCAAGGAACATCTAAAGGGGACGGCTGCTAAGGTGAAGGTACGAAACAACCTGCTCTGCAAGCTCGCTGGTGCAAAATGGGGGGCGGCAGTCTCCACCCTGCGCACCTCAGCACTGGCCCTTTCATACTCTGTAGCAGAATATTGTGCCCCTGTCTGGTCCAGGTCATCTTACACACACCATGTAGACACCCAGCTCAACACAACCATGAGAACTATAACTGGAACAATCCGCTCAACACCACTCCCCTGGCTCTCTGTACTGTCAAACATAGCCCCTCCACACATCCGGCGAGCAGCATTAACTCAAAGGATGCTCCAAAAAGTTAAAGATTCTCCTCACTTACCAATCCATGCAGATATCTACACTCCACCCACTGCCCGACTTTCATCCAGACGGCCGATTTGGAAAAACCCTCCCCCAGCTGACTTTACCATCCAGACAGCTTGGCAAGAGGAATGGGAGACCAAGGAGGTCCCAAACAAACAGCTGGTGATAAACCCCAACCAACAGGTCCCGGGCACCAACCTCCCAAGGAGACAGTGGTCTACACTCAATCGCTTCAGGACTGGACATGGCCCCTGCTTGGCCAGCCTTTACAGATGGGGCAGTAGCCCTAGCCCTCTGTGCGCATGTGGAGAGGAGCAAACAATGGAACACATCATAGAGGCTTGCCCGCTCCAAAGACTGGAAGGAGGATTACACACCCTCCATACAGCAAACCAGGAGGCAACTGCTTGGCTTAAGGACTTTGCATTCGCTAAATAAATAAAAGTCCAGTGAGGGAGATCATTTGATGAAAAATAATATGTCATAGACCTCAGTTGTGCCGACCAATAATACAACATAAAATTTGGACATTTCAGACCTCCACGATCAAATGGTAAATATAATAAAGACAGACGTAATCTAGCCCTCCTGTTGTTCCATATAAATTCCACTAACTTTTTTTTAATTCTTGAGAATAAATCTAAAGGTGGTGGTAAGGGAATGTATTGAAATAAATAAAGTATTTTAGGTAAGATATTACTTTTAAGTATATTAATTCTCCCGATCATCGACATTGGTAGTGACATCCATCTCTGAAGTAACTCATCAATATCTGTCATTAAGGCTTCATAATTGACACTGGCGACTGATTCTAGCTTAGGCACAATTTGGATTCCTAAATATTTGAACTGATTTACAACATTGAATTGATTTACCTCAGGGGCTGGGTAATTTCTCTGGGTCTCATTTAGCATTAATATTGAAGATTTAGTTTTATTTATTTTATATCCTGATATTTCCCCGAAATTCTTTATTAAATTCAACAAGGTTGGAATTGATTTTTTAAGATTCGACATAAACAAAATTATGTCATCGGCATACAGGGAGATTTTATGTTCTGTTGGTCCAACTTTAATTCCATATATTTGTGACTGTAGACGTATCGCCATCGCTAAAGGTTCAATTGCCATAGTAAACAGTAAAGGTGAAAGTGGACAGCCTTGTCGACATCCTCTATTGATTTTTATTGATTTTGAAATATTGTTATTTGTTAGAATTTCTGCAGTAGCATTATTATATATTATCTGAACCCATTTTATGAAATTATTTCCAAGTCCAAACCTTTGTAAGACTTCAAAAAGAAAGGGCCATTCAACTCTATCAAAGGCTTTTTCGGCATCCAGTGATAAGAGAGCTGTATCCGGTGCTTCTTTATTAGAATAAATAATATTAAATAGTCTTCTTACATTATGGAAGCCTTGTCTTCCCTTTATAAAGCCATTCTGATCTCGATTAATAATATTTGGTAAAATTTCTTGTATTCGTCTTGCTAAAATTTTACAAATTATCTTAAGGTCGGCATTTAATAGGCTTATTGGTCTCATATTTTCACATTTATTAGAGGGCTTACCTGGTTTTGGCAACAGTATAATTAAGGCATTATTCATATATGATGGTAATTTACTATTTTGAAATGCTTCTAAAACCATTTCCAAAAAAGGTTTTGTTAATTTATTCTTAAATTTTTTATATAGGTCAACTGGAAGACCATCTGGTCCTGCACTTTTTCCTGATTTCATGTTATCAATGGCTAGTCCAACTTCTTCTTGACTAATTTTAGACTCCAGTATCTCCCTATTTTCCTTTGGAATACACGGTATAAATAGTTCATTCAAAAACCCATGTAGTTTTGTTAAGTCAGATTCATTTTTGGTATCATATAATTTTTCATAGTAATCTCTAAAGGCTCTATTAATTTCTGAAGGATCTATAACTACCTGTCCCTTACTTATAATACTGGTAATTGGTGTTTTAGATTCTAATTGTTTAATCTGCCATGCCAATAACTTTCCTGATTTTTCACCTTGTTCATAAAAAGATTGTTTCAATCTTAGAAGACTCGAGGCAGCTCTATTCGCTGATTTTTTGTCATATTCAGCTCTCAAAATCAGTAATTCGTTCTCCAACCTTGGATCTCTTCCTGCATATACTCTTTCTTGAAGAATTTTTATTTTATGTTCCAATTGGACTCTCTCCTCTCGAGTCTTCTTAGATTTTGAACTTGTATAACTAATAATATGTCCCCTAATAAAAGCTTTGAAAGCCTCCCACTTTACACATGCTGATGTTTGTGTAGTATTGATATCAAAGAACTCATCTATCTGTTTTTCTATATACTTAACAAATTCCTCATCCTGAAGCCATTTATGCTGAAATTGCCATCTACCTGGTTCCTTTGTCAATTTCTTATCTACATACATTAGACAGCAGGGTGCATGATCAGAGATCACGATGTTATCATAAAAACAGTTTTGAATCTTGGACCTTAATTCTGTGGAGATCAAAAAATAATCTATACGTGAGAATGTCTTGTAGGTATTGGAATAACAAGAGTATGCTTTAACTTGTGGTTTCATTTCTCTCCATATATCTATCAATTTCAATTCTTTCATAAAATGATTAATGGTCATCCTACATCCATTGTGCGTACAGTCCAGTCCTGTTGATCTATCTATACTGGGATTCAATGTACAATTAAAATCCCCTGCTATTATATGTTGCCCTGTAAGTGATGATAAGATAAGAAATAAATTGGCAAAGAACTTTTGATCATCTATATTGGGACCATATAAGTTCACCAAATTTATGTTTTCTAATAGCAAAGATCCTTGAATGATTACATATCTTCCAAATTTGTCTCCAATTACATTTTTCACTTGAAATGGGACTGATTTATGTATAAGAGTCATAACTCCCCTGGCTCGGGATGAAAATGATGAGGTGAAAACATTTCCTTGCCATCTACTCCTAATTCTTTTTACATCTTGCTCTATTAGATGAGTTTCTTGTAAAAACACAATTTTTGAACCCATGTCTTTTATTTTATTCATAACTTGTTTAAGTTTTTTTAAATTTTGTAGACCTCTGCAATTCCATGAAGTTAAATTAAGATTAACGCTTTGATTTATAATCAATAGGGAGTTTGGGATTACCTTGCAGTGTAAACATGCTCAAACAGAAAAGCAAAAAAATGAGTGGTTGAACATTCACCCTACAAACTACACACAAACAAATTCCCCCTTCCCACATTTGTGGCAATCCCCCCAAAAGCAAAAGAAAAATTCCGTCTCCCGATATAGCCATCGACCGTTCCACACCCACGGGGATCAGCCAAAGCCACTCCTTCTTCATCCTCCCAATCACCCTAACTCTACTGCTTTTAATAACGTAACATTAACTCTCTTCTGTAATTTTCCAATTTAACTCCAAATTTTTTTTAGCAATTTTGTACTTTTTTTTTAAAATATGTAATACATTCTATATTTTGTAATCTTGTTATATGCTTCTAATCAGTTAAATGCTCAAATATTCTACCCTATATTCTGTTCATGCTTAGCTCCCACCAGTCTCTTCCTGGATCTTCTTGATGAGCTCCTGCGCCTCCTCGGGGGTCTTGAAGATGCGTGTTCTGCCCTCATATGTGACCAGAAGTCTTGCAGGGTGAATCACTCCATGACGAATCTCAAGGTTGCGCAGTTCTTTGCGGATGGGGTCAAACTGCTTCCTTAATTGTTGGATTCCTGAGGCCAGATCTGGGTAGAACCGCACCTGCTGATCTTGGTATTTAATTTCTCCTTTGGCCCGCACCGCGTTGGAGATCGTCATCCTGTCTCTGTAGCTGAGAAACTTCATAATTAACGTCCTCGGTGCTGCCTTGTTACCTCTCGGTGGGCCAATTCGGTGGGAGCTTTCCAAGACGACTGATGATTTTAGCTCCGCGTTGTTCAGCGCCTCCGGGATCCACCCCTCCAAAAAGGAGCATGAATCACGACCTTCAGCTCCCTCCGGTAAACCCACCAGCCTCAGGTTGTTCCTTCTGGACCGAGATTCCAAGTCCAGAACGCTATTTTCCAGATCTTTATTTTTTTTTTCCAAAGTGCGCACCTTTATTTGAAGTCCGCTGATTTCATCCTCCGCACTTGAAACACGAAGCTCTGCCTGCGTCACTCGCTCCACGCAGTCACCCAACTCCTTTCTCATTGCATCCAACGCTGCCATAATCCCATCAAGTTTAGCGGAAAAGTCTGCTCTCATTGAGCTAATGGCAGCCAGCACTGCACCTGTGTCGCCATCGTCAGCAGCAGCAGTTACCGCACCACCGCTAGTTTCATCCGCCATATCCGCAGCTTTTTCTACTGCGCCACAAACTTTAAAGTCCGTTAATTTGGACTGCTTCGGCGATTCAATTTTTCCCCCTCCTGATTTCCCAGCCTTAGTCTTCACCGGCATATCCTCACCCAAACGCTGGGAAAAGTTCTGTTCCAAATGAGAGAGTTATTTGCCGAATTTTTATTTCCAGGGGCAGAGCAGAGTGATACGTGTCCTTCTAGGCGGCCGCCATAACCGGAAGTGTCTTGTGTCTTGTTAATAGTTCCCTCCCCTATACAGTATATGTGACTCTCTGTGCTTTGTTCTGTGAGAGGTCATTGTCTATCCTGCCATGGTTCTGTCATTATCAGCTATCATTATTCCTGTGAGTTCCTGTGCCTTGAGTTGTCTCAGTGAGTTTAGTTTTGCCGTGCCAAGTTTAGTTTTGTTGTCAACCCCCATGCTGCTTTGTTTTGTTATGGAGTTTTTGTTTAAATAAACAAGTGCATACCCGTAGAAACCAAGAAGCAAGAAGCTAGAAGCTAGAAGCAAGTATTTTTGCATGTCTGTAGAAAGCAGGTGTAAGCAAACATTTCTGCATGCCTGTAGAAAGTTACTGTTACCATGGCAACAGTAACCATGGTGATGCCTGCCTTTGATCTTTGACATGGTACCCGTTCATGCCCCTAGAATCCAAATATAAGTATTTCTGCTGCATGCCTGCCTTTGATCTTTGACAGGGTTACCATTGAAACAGTCACCATGATGTCACCACTCGTTCAGTGATGCCTGCCTTTGATCTTGATGCCTGCCTTTGATCTTTGATGATGTCATAGTGAGTCCTATGCTCTTTGATGATGTCATAGCGAGGCCTATGATCATGACACACAGACGGACAGACAGATTTTCTTGACTTACAGTATATCACAAAAGTTAGTACACCCCTCACATTTTTGTAAATATTTTATTATATCTTTTCATGGGACAACACTGAAGATATGAAACCTTGATACAATGTAAAGAGGAGGAGTCACACAATCTTCTGGAGTGGAGGAGAAGAGAGAACAGCTGGCGTTGGCTTTGCTATTTCCAACAGGCTAGCTGCTCAAGGTATCACCCCTACACCAATCAGCGACAGGCTCATGTCAATGCGCATACAGCTAAAGGGAGGAAACAGTCTAACTCTCATTAGTGTATATGGGCCGACCATGCAAAGATCTCAGGAAGAAAAAGAGCAGTTCTATGAAAAGCTTAGCAGCTGCACATCTGCCGCCGAGATGGACATCATCATCATCCTGGGCAACTTTAATGCTCGCGTGGGCAAGGAATGGAAATCGTGGCCGAATGTAATTGGAAAACATGGCTTTGGTAAAATGAACTCCAACGGGCTTATGCTCTTAGAATTCTGCACCAGATTCCAGCTCAGTGTCATGGGTACTATGTTCCAACAGAAAAACACCTTAAAGATAAGATAAGATAAGATAAGATAAGCCTTTATTAGTCCCACAACGGGGAAATTCCAGGATTGCAACAGCACAGGGATAGCAACACTCAGAGCAACAATCAGAAGGCAAGAAAAAACAAGCAAGCAAGAGCAGCTAATATACATATGTACATATTACTATAAAATATATATATACACACACACACACACAGACACACAGTGCAGAGCATTGTAGCTGGATGGAATAAATATATGAATATATGAACACACAGTGCAGAGCATTGTAGCTAGATGGAATAAATATGTAAATATATAAACACCCACAGTATGGAGCATTGCAGCTAGGTGGAATAAATATGCAAGTATATAAACACACACAGTGCGGAGCAATGTAGCTAGATGGAATAATATGTAGATATATAAAAACACAGTGCAGAGCATTAAAGAAAGCATTAAAGAACACATGGCAACACCTACGTTCAAAGCACTGGCACCAAATCGACCATGTACTATCCAATAAGGCCGCAAAACCGTATGTTACAGTGACACGAGTCAATCAAGCAGCAAACTGCTTCACCGATCATAAGCTCCTGGTATCTAAGTGCCTGTTCTTTATTAAAAACAAGAAGAGTGGTACAAGGCCTCCCAAGAAGCTAGACACACATTTGGATGATGACAAAAAAGCATTACTGGAGCTCTTCCTAGACGAAAAGTTGTCTACCTGTAAGGCGAACTTTGATGAACTCAGAGTTATTCTCCAGAATGCTGCCACACATGTCTTCGGCAAAAAGAAACGAGTGCAGAATGACTGGTTTGATGATCAGAACCAAGAAATTCAAAAGCTGCTTCAAGACAAGAACTTGGACAGGCATGTTCTAAGAAGGCAGATCAGAGAGCTAAAGAATGACTGGTTTCGGCGCAGAGCTGAGGAGGCAGAGTGGCACCCTCAGAAGAAGAACCACAGAGAGTTTTATGCTACCCTCAATGCCGTCTATGGCCCTAGATCCAGAAGCACCCATTCTGTGAAGTCCAAAGATGGTGAGCTCCTGACTGATCCTGACAAGATAAAGGACAGATGGGTTGAACACTTCAGCGACTTATTAAACCAACCAATGGATGTTGACTTGAGCATCGTCGATGACATAGACCAGCTTCCAGTTATCAAATCAATGAGCCTTCCAATTGAAGACCAAGAACTTGACCAAGCCCTTAGAAACACCCGATTAGGAAAGAGCCCAGGTCCAGACGGTATTCTACCTGAAGTACTTGTGCATGGAGGACGTCGCTTAAGAGCTTTCCTACTTGTCCTATTCAACATCTGCTGGACTACAGAGATTATCCCAACCGACTGGATAGACGCCATCATCGCAATTCTGTTCAGAAAAGGTGACAGAAGCCTCTGTGGCAATTACAGAGGAATCTCACTGCTCAGTGCTGTCGGTAAAGTCTTCGCGGGCATTATCTTGCAGAGGCTTCACCTGTTAGCAGAATATATCTACCCCCAGTCGCAGTCAGGGTATCGAAACTGTAGAAGTACAATAGATGGGATTTTCACCCTTCGCCAGCTGATGGAAAAAACAAGAGAGCAGCACAGATGTTTGTACATAGCCTTTGTGGATTTTGTGAAGGCGTTTGACATGGTCAATCGCGAGCTCCTCTTCATCATCCTTGGCAAACTTGGCTGTCCTCCAAAGTTTATAAGAATCATCAAGAGACTATACACGGACGTGCAGGGGTGTAAACTAGCTCCAACACTCTTTGGCATGTACGCAGCAGTCCTACTTTGGCTTGCTTTCAAAGAAATCAAGCACACCTGCAGCATACAGGTCAGACTGCGTTATGATGGCGATCTTTTTGACCTCCGCAGATTAAAAGCGAAATCCAGAGTCCTCACAGAATATTTTAGAGAAGCTCAGTATGCTGACGATATTGCGATCTTCAGTGATACACCAGAGGGCCTGCAGACGTTATTATCCTCCTACAATGACGTCACTAAGAGAATGGGTCTCTGCATCAACACAGTCAAAACAGAGACCATGTGTATTGGCAATACAGCTGAGTTCTTTATTGACGACATCAAATTGGCCAACGTTACTCGCTTCAAGTATCTCGGCAGTTATGTCAGCAGTGACTGCTCTATGAAGGAGGAACTTGCATCTCGCATCCAAGCAGCATTGTGTGCTTTTGGCCGTCTGCGCAAGAGGGTGTTTGATTCGCATGACCTCACAGTCTCTACCAAAGTCGCAGTTTACAATCAGTGCCTTATGCCCCTCCTGTTGTATGGCAGCGAAACCTGGACCCTTTACCAGCATGAAGTCAGGCAGCTTCGCATAATCCAACAGCGTCACCTTCGCCTGATACTCAACATCAAGTGGGACGATTTCATCAGCAATGAGGAGGTTCTGCGGCGGGCACACGTCGAAGACATCGAGATCAAGCTTGTAATGAGTCGCCTGCGCTGGTTAGGTCATGTCTGTTGAATGAATGATGATAGGCTGGTGAAGAAACTCCTGTATTGTGAGCTGGCTCATAGTTCTCACAAAGTAGGTCGACCCATACTCCGTTTTAAGGACACATGCAAAAATGCATTGAAGTGTGCCGATGTTTTAGATCAATGGCAATTGGTAGTACATGATAGAGTGGAATGGAAGAACCTCACGAGGAAAGTTTGCTGGGCGCATAATACAAAGAGAGTGATAGCTTACGAGAAAAGACGGGCTTGACGCAGAGCGGAGAGGAGTAAGGAAGGAACTGTGGATATACCCGTTTCGGGTGAAAGGCGATGATCTATACAATGTAAAGTAGTCAGTGTACAGCTTGTATAACAGTGTAAATTTGCTCTCCCCTCAAAATAACTCAACATCTAGCCATTAATGTCCAAACTGCTGGCAACAAAAGTGAGTACACCCCTAGTGAAAATGTCCAAATTGTGCCCAATTAGCCATTTTACCTCTCCAGTGTCATGTGACTCGTTAGTGTTACAAGGTCTCAGTTGTGAATGGGGAGCAGGTGTGTTAAATTTGGTGTTATTGCTCTCACACTCTCTCATACTGGTCACTGGAAGTTCAACATGGCACCTCATGGCAAAGAACTCTCTGAGGATCTGAAAAAAGAATTGTTGCTGTACATAAAGATGGCCTAGGCTATAAGACGATTGCCAACACCCTGAAACTGAGCTGCAGCACGGTGGCCAAGACCATATAGCGGTTGAATGGGACAGGCTCCACTCAGAACAGCCCTCGCCATGGTTGACCAAAGAAGTTGAGTGCATGTGCTCAGCGTCATATCCAGAGGTTGTCTTTTGAAAACAGACATATGAGTGCTGCCAGCATTGCTGCAGAGGTTGAAGGGGTGGGGAGTCAACCTGTCAGTGCTCAGATCATACGCCGCACACTGCATCAAATTGGTCTGCATGGCTGTCGTTCCAGAAGGAAGCCCCTTTTGAAGATGATGCACAAGAAAGCCCACAGTTTGCTGAAGACAAGCAGACTAAGGATGTGGATTACTGGAACCATGTCCTGTGGTCTGATGAGACCCAAGATAAACGTATTTGATTCAGATGGTGTCAAGTGTGTGTGACGGCAACCAAGTGAGGAGTACAAAGACAAGTGTGTCTTGCCTACAGTCAAGCATGGTGGTGGGAGTGTCATTGTTTGGGGCTGTATGAGTGCTGCCGGCACTGGAGAGCTACAGTTTATTGAGGGAACCGTGAATGCCAACATGTACTGTGACATACTGAAGCAGAGCATGATCGGAAACTGGGCCGCAGGGCAGTATTCCACCATGATAACGACCCCAAACACAACTCCAAGACGACCATTGCCTTGCTAAAGAAACTGAGGGTACAGGTGATGGACTGGCTAAGCATGTCTCCAGACCTAAATCCTATTGAGCATCTGTGGGGCATCCTCAAACGGAAGGTGGAGGAGTGCAAGGTCTCTAACACCATGATGTCATCATGGAGGAGTGGAAGAGGATTCCAGTGGCAACCTGTGAAGCTCTAGTGAACTCCCTGCCCAAGAGAGTTAAAGCAGTGCTGGAAAATAATGGTGGCCACACAAAATATTGACACTTTGGGCACAATTTGGACATTTTCACTAGGGGTGTACTCACTTTTGTTGCCAGCGGTTTAGACATTAATGGCTGTGTGTTGAGTTATTTTGAGGGGACAGCAAATTTACACTGTTATACAAGCTGTACACTGACTACTTTACATTGTATCAAAGTGTCATATCTTCAGTGTTGTCCCATGAAAAGATATAATAAAATATTTACAAAAATGTGAGGGGTGTTGTTAGGGGTGTACTCACTTTTGTGAGATACTGTATATATAGAGTGATTATCATTGCACCTGATCCTGCCTACACCATGAGTCTTCCCTCGAAACCCTCATCTGACTGGGGGGCAGATTATGACAGAATGACTTCTCCAAACTTGGACTCCGCAGGCAGCCCAGCGACTGGTGGTCCCGACGCATGTGAGTTGTGGGCGGTCCGCACCTTCACGTCTCTGGTGGTGAGTGCTCACACCACCCGCACATTGGAGGAGGCCCTCAAGCTCCTGGAAGTGGCGATGAAAGTGGTGGAGATGTTCCACAGCCTGCAGAGCTGCCCCGAGGTGAAGAAGCTGCTTGCCTCTGCCAGCAGCCACATCTGCCAGACTTTTTTGGAGCTGGCCTCGCACCCTCCAGACCCGCAACTCTCACCAGCCCCGCAGCCACCACATGGGCCGAAGGAGAGTTCACCACCTGTGCCACAGCCTGTACCGATGAGGAAGCGTCCCCTGACTCCAGTGCCTCAGCTACCCACTCCTTCTCATTCTGCTCCAGCCCAGTGGAGCTCTGCATCACCGGCTTCCAAGGCAGCTGGGAAGTCCACTCCCATGACAGCTGCAATGTTGGTTTCCGTACCTGCAGCTTTGCCTGACGTCACGCCTGCAATTTCACCGGTCATCACGCCTGCAGCTTTGCCTTTTGCCATGCCTACAGTCTCCCCTCCTGCCATGCCTGCAGTTTCACCTGACACCATGCCTGCAGTTTTACCTGATGTCTTGCCTGCAGTTTCTCCTGTTGTCACTCCAGCAGTTTTGCCTGTCAGCATGCCTGCAGTTTTGCCAGTCGCTGCACCTGCAGCAACTGGCGACCTAATCTCCAGCAGCAACAGCAGAACAACAGAACAGGCAAGTGCATTTCTCTTTGCCAACTAATTATATGTCTTGCCTCATTCCGGGTGAGGGGTTTCAGCAAGCCCCCCTCTGCTGCTGAGCCCCCACGTACTGTTTCTGTAGTCATCCCTGTGTTGGTACTATCACCATCCCTAGTCTCCCTGTTTTTCCCTGAGGTGCACACTGCAGCTCCAGCTGTCTCCGAGGTGCATGCCACAGCCCTAGCAGTCTCCGAGGTGCATGCCACAGCTCTAGCTGTCTCCGAGGTGCATGCCACAACTCCGGCTGTCTCTGAGGTGCATGCCACAGCTCTAGCTGTCTTCGAGGTGCATGCCTCAGCTCTAGCTGTCTCTGAGGTGCACACCACAGCTGTAGCTGTCTCTGAGGTGCACACCACAACTCCGGCTGTCTCTGAGGTGCACGCCACAGCTCCAGCTGTCTCTGAGGTATATGCAGCAGCTCCAGCTGTCCCCAATGTGCATGCAGCAGCTCCGTAAGTCTCTGAGGTGCATAAGGCAGCTCCGACAGTCTCTGAGGTGCATGAGACTGCTCCAGCAGTCTCCAAAGTGAATGAGCCTGCTCCAGCTGTCCCCGAGGGGCACATCCCTGCTCCAGCGCTCCCCGAGGCAGTCACCCCAACAGCAGAGTACCAGGAGCTAAGGCAAGTTCACTTCATTTCATTTTTAACATCAGCATTAGAAGGGACTTGCCTAGCTCCTGGTGATGGTAGTGTTGCCTCACTCACTCCCTGCCTGTCTCCCTTGTCCGAGGTGGCTGCATTGGAGGGGGGACTTGAGGCATATGGGCCGGACGCTCTTCAGGCCCAGCCAGTGTCAGCTTCAGAGGCCAGCAGGCCTCCACCTGTCGCTCCAGAGGTCAGGGGGCCTCCACCTGCTGTTTCTGAAGTGAGTGTGCCGCAGTTGCTGGTTTTGGAGCAAGAGGCTCTTCAGTTTTTGTCAGCCTAGTTTTATGTTGCTGTTTGGGGGCCCATGAACTTTGGTAGGCTCCCTGACCCACTTTGTCCTATGATCTGGTGGCCTAAGGACAGTGGCAGGCAACCCGACCTATCCTGTATTCCGATCTGGAGGTTCATGGACTGGCGTAGGCCTCCCCGACTTGCCGTATTCTGTGGTTTGTTGGCCTGACAGTGGTAGGCTGCTGGATCTGCCCTCCATTCCGGTCTGGGGGTCTGTGGACTGGGGTTGGCCCCCTGACTCACCTTGTTCTCCTATTCGGTGAACCTGTGAGCTATGAAGAGACCACCTGATGGACATTTGTTTTTTCTTTTGATTATTGTGTGAGATTCCTGTATTTTGTTTTTCCCACCATGCCTTGTTCCCCTCCTCCTGCCCATTTTGGTGTTTCTGTTTTTTGTTCAGGGGTGTCTGGTACCCACCCCTTAAAGGGAGGGCTGTGTCATGATCGGGATAGAAAATTAATGATTTCAAATCTGATGGTTAAAAGATGAGAAAAACTGTCATGATCGAGGACACGGTCTGGGGGCCATGTTTACCCTTTAAGTTTGTTTTTACTATTCTCTGTTTAGTATTATCCTGGTTTGTTTCACATTATTTATCCCTGCCATGTCTTTAATCCTGATTCTCATTATGTGACTGTTTTCCCTGCCTCAGCCTAAGTTCAGTCATTGTGTCCATTATCATGTCTCTTATGTTCCTGGCCAGTTTTAAGTTGTGAATATTATCATTATTTGTCATGGTTATGTACTCCCTGGTCCTGTGTTCATGTATTTTGTGTACCCTCCGTTCCTGTTTACCTTTTGTCTCAGTGCCTCATGTCTTCTGTATCTGTTGCCATGCCCTGCTGTCTCTGTTTGCTCTTGATTGTCCACCAGTTGGCTTGCGTCTTGTTAATAGTTCCCTCTCCTATAAATGTGAGTCTCTGTGCTTTGTTCTGTGAGAGATCATTATCAGCTATCATTATTGCTGTGAGTTTCTGTGCCTTGAGTTGTCTCAGTGAGTTTGTTTTTGCCCTGCCAAGTTTAGTTTTGTTTTCAGCCCTTGTGCTGCTTTGGTTTTGTTCCTGAGTTTTTGTTTAAATAACTTATCATTGCACCTGATCCTGTCTGTGCCATGAGTTCTCCCTTAAAACCCTCATCTGCCCAGAGGGCAGATTATGACAAAAACATGACTTGCATTTAGTCTGAAATCAAAGTAATTCAGTGTATGCCCAAATATGCTTGAGTAAAATGGCAGTTTTTTCTTCATAAATGTACTCAAGTAAGTGCCAAAAGTATCCTATGATAATAAAATTACTCAAAAAGTACAATTTAATGAAATAGTTACTTGAGCATATGTAACTCGTTTATACTCACCTCTGTGTATAGGCTCAGGTTGAATTTAGATGTTTTTAATCTATACTCACCCATTACAACTATGCTTTACATAAAACCACTCATTTTTTAACAATACTTACCATTTACTTTTACCATATTATATCAACCATCATACATTATTTGCTTTCTTTTGCAGGGAGACCTTGAAAGAGACACACATCTACATGTGAACATGTCTTTGTAGCTACACACAAACATACAATCACAGTGGTTTTATGTCTCATGAGCTCACTCTCATTAAGTGTTAACAGGATCTGCTTGTTGGGATTGTAACAAGGGCTCTTTGGGATAGACCAGCTGATAAAAATTTTTTGGGACTCAGCAAACGCTATACATCCACACCCAGTGCCAAGATAAAAAAAAAAAAAAAGCTAGGCAGGAAGGAAATGAATATGTACTGTTTGCAACAAGTTTTACTTCTTGTACTGTATGAAAACAATACTTTGGGTAAGCCAAGGACAGTGGGTGGGTGGAGGGTGAAGCTGTGCTGGATTGTGTATCATTTAGCTTGTCTTACTGGAGTCAGACCACCTGAGGTCAGTGTGAGACTTGTTATCTCTGCTGCAAGAGATATAAATAAAGACTCAAGATTAGAGGACAAAGAGACAAAAATCTCAAGTATGGAGGTTGTACAGAAAAAAAAAACCACTGGGTTCATAAATCAGGGATATTTAGGGTGGAAAGAGAAAGAAAATATCCAGAAAAGAGGGAGAAAGTGCAAGCAACTGCTAAAAAGGAAGATGAAAGAGATGCAGCAGAAATAGAGATGAGTGTAGTTTATGGAGGAGATTAGTGGTCCTCTGTTCTATCAGGAGGAAAGCTTGAGAGTTTCAGATTGGGTCAGAGTGGCTTTATTTGCTTGGAAATGTTCCACTGTAAAAGCCTCATATTGTGTATTTTTGCATAAATTCATTTATATTTTGACATCCTCAAGGACATGTGTACTGTATGTAGTTTTAAAGATTTCTGTGTTGTTTAATAGCTCCTCATAATTTACAAGTCTGTGAACCTTTGTTTTTTTTGGGGGGGGGATTGTACTTTGGTTGTGTGGGGAAAAACATTTTATTCATATTTTTATTATTATGTATAGTATTTCTAAATATTTTTGTTTTTATTCATAAAAAATGAAAGAAGGCATCCTTGCATTGTTTCATATCAAATTGTTTGAACTCAAAGACAGTTATTAGACTAATTTGTCTTGGTTATTTGTTTTCTTGACTATTAATCAAATAGCTGCACCACTCAAAAGAAAAGACACATACAGTACATCCATAAGGAAGAAGCTCAGAAGTTATATGGTATGTTCACAAAGTTGCCTTTATTCTTGTCAACACTGATTAAATCCGTGTCATCGTATATATTAGTGTTTCGTAAATTTACTGCAGTGCTTTTGTCTGATATTATCCATGGCTTTTTCATCCATTTCTGTACCTTGATGAGGCCTGGCTGAGGAAGTTAATCTCCCCTGCAAAGATGCATTGATTTTTAGGGTGACAAATATAATGCCAATATAGTTATCATCATGATCATTATCATTATTACAATAACGTTATTTCTCTGTGTTGATGTGTCTTAGCGTGGGCATGCTCGCCTGGATTCAATGGTACTGCTGTTGATGAAGCTGGACCAGTTAGACCAAGAAATTGAAAATGCCCTCAGTGCCACTTCTTCTGTGGACAGCAACACCTCCGTCCATCGACGACATCTTCTGGTACACACGTAACAATGTTACTCCTTCTCCAGTGGATTCTAATTAATGTTCAGCCACACATCTTTACCTACTCATTCAGGAACTATTACAATGACCCATAGGAGCAGTGGCTGCCATAGGTTTATTATCATAGGATTATTTATTTGCTAATTGTATAAATATGTTGTTATCTCTAGATCACTATATTTAAACAGATACCTTTGATTGTCATGTTTGTTTCAACAGGAGTTGGATTTAGGATTTTTGGCAGCACCGTCACAACCTCACACACAGTCCCATGGTGCTGTTTTCTCCTCAGGATCTGCAGCCCTCGGAGCAAAACCTAAGTCTGGGGTAAATTATCACATCAGACATAATTACAATCTGATCAGAAATGTAGACGTTACAGTGTTGACAATGTAAATGTCAAACAAACTGACGAAAACCTCCATAACTTTGTTGCGTGGGGTATAATAAGAGGGTGAGTAATAATGTCACAAACATTCATGACTGCTAAAGCAAATGTGGTCTAGAAAAAAAATACACTTACCTGTGCTCTACAGTAGTTTAAATTGACATGTCGTCTTCTCCTTTTGGCTGCTCCCTTCAGGGGTTGCCACAGCAGATCATCTGCCTCCATCTCGCCCTATCCTTTGCATCTTCCTCTGTAACACCAACCCTCTCCTTGTCCTCCTTCACTACATGCATGGATCTTCTCTGTGGTCTTCCTCTTTTCCTCCTACCTGGCAGCTCCATCTTCACCATCCTTTGTCCAGTATATCCACTATCCCTCCTCTGCACATGTCCAAACCATCTCAGCCTTGCCCTCTCTTACTTTGTCTCCAAACCGCTCAACCTGAGCTGTCCCTCTGATATACTCATTTCTAATCCTGTCCCTTCTAGTCACTCCATTGAGAATCTTAGCATCTTCAACTCTGCCACCTCCAGCTCTGGCTCCTGTATTTTTTATTTATTTTATTTTTTTCCCAGTGTCACCGTCTCTTACTTTGTAGAGCACAGGTAAGTGTTCTTTTTGACATGTAGACACTAAAATATATTTGAAATCTGAAAAAAATACATGAATCTCTAAATATCTATATTCACAAACAATATGTAAAATAAATCCACAGTATAATAAAAATGTAGTAAAATCTAATTTATATTAAACTATAGAATAAGCATTAGACTATAGCATTAATACACTGAAAATTGTATTCCATCAATACTGCATTAGAGCATTTGAATATCTATGGAGTTTACTCCCAAAATCTTTCAATTAAGAACTTAAGCTAGAGCAAGAGGGATGTTTTGAGAAGCTGCAGCTATAGTGTGGTAATTTATAGTGTCTTGGTTGCTGCTGAGTTTATGGTGTTTTTAAGCTGTTACATGAAAGAAGCAACTGTACAGGACAGTGCGCACACACACACAGACACACACACACAAACACAGGCGTGCACATACAGCTTCATTGTTTTTTTACTTGCATTTTTTGAGATGTATTCATTCCTTACCATGTGCATTGTTTGCCTAGCATTAACCCTATACATGCCCCCCAGAGCCAAAAACTGAAGCTTCCATTTGTAGGAATGTCCCTCAGCTCTTTGGAGCTTAGCCAAGCAGGCATTAAAACTCTATAATTAGCTGCTTCCAAAGATCTAGACCCCTTCACCCCAACAAAAGGGTCAGAAACGGGTTCCTGGAGGTGAAAAGCCAGGCCCTCTGCTTGCTCACTTAATGATTTTGTCAGCTTTGCCCAGTCATTGGCTTTATTCAAGGAATTTTTAAATACTTCACAAGGCTGTTTGAATAGAATTATATAAAAAAAAGACGCTGCAATGTAATGATGCAAAATCCCCCCCCAAACAAACACAGCTGTATCAAACTTCATAAACTATTTGAGTAAAAAAAGATATGTCACATTCCTCATATCTGTGCAATTGCTCATCGCAACTGTTTTCATTCTTTGCACAAAAGAGGAAAAAGTTCTTTGCTGATGTACGTAGATCAACAAGCTCAGTGATACATGATGTATTATGTCTACGGCCAACTGTTTTCGCGACCTTCATTCTTGCAGTAACCCAAGGCAACCCACCAAGCTTGAGTAAACAGTGCTTTCACTTTGCCTAATAGGAGGGATTTTACAGTGTGTGGAGACCCGTGGAGTGATTGATTTAGGCAAACGAGACAATGACCTGGTAGAGGGGGTTCTCAGTAGCTGACAGAAGCAAGAGTCTGCTTAAAATGTTGTATGACACTTTCATTTTTTTATGCCTGTCAATATACTGTAAATCCTTTAACTAAGAGTGAACAGAGATAAAGGCAAAGCTTCAGTTTTATTACTTATTCATTACAGTATATGCTTAATTACTACAAATAATTACCACTATAATCTGTTCTAAAGCTAGTATCTCCCAGAGTGGGGAATGCTGACAAATGTTGCAATTTTTGGATTCGGCAACTTTTCTGACTAAAATCAGGGTTCATCTCTGTCATTAGTGACATTTAGCAACATTCAAGCGGATGTTTGTGAAACTGCAAAAAACAGATGGGGCACATTAGCGACTGTTCACAAATGTTAGCGACAGTGTTTGAGACGATTAGCAACTAGTTGCCACTCTTTTGCCGCTGTTTGGGACCTTTTGCCAACTCCAGGTAAAATACCAGGCGAATGTCAGGTGAATCTTGAACCGAACCCTATGAAAAGGGTGAGTAAACCCTTCCCAGCGTTCAGATTTCAAGGGTTTGTAAAGGTTCTTTTCTAGTGTTCACTACTTGACGAACCAAAAAGGACATTTGTGACACGTTTCAACCATTTGCAAATGCGTGCAACTGTTGGTGGAGAAGAAAAACAAGATAAGGAAAACTGTTTGCGAACTGTTTTGCAACCGTTTACGAACCTTGACAAAACCCCAAAATTGCAACATTTGTCAGCATTTTTGCTCTGTGAAATGCAGTATAGAAGGTTCACATATCCAGCAACTGCCTACAGATTTTCTCCTTTTTATGTGGGCAATCTCATGATTTATTTATGAGGAACTACTTATTTCTGCACCAGTGACATCTTCCACACGTTATACATGGATGGCTTGTAATTGTCAGAATGAGTTACATTAAAACGACTACACCAACAAGGAAAAAAATGTATCAATATATTAAAATGCCCCTTTTACTTTCTTCACCCCAGATCTAAACAATATAGCCCGACAGCATGTTCTTCAAACATTTGCTTGAATTGCATTGACTTGAGCCATCTGT
Organism: Pholidichthys leucotaenia; assembly: GCA_020510985.1. Taxonomy (NCBI): domain Eukaryota; kingdom Metazoa; phylum Chordata; class Actinopteri; order Cichliformes; family Pholidichthyidae; genus Pholidichthys; species Pholidichthys leucotaenia. The sequence goes on along the minus strand of CM035848.1, from coordinate 173,433,834 downwards.
CTTTTCAAGAAGTTTTTTTTTCCAAGTTTGCACAATATTCATCAAACTACATATTTTCTTCTTGGCAAACCACTGGTGAGTGTGACTCATTTAAAGATGCCACACACTGAAATGTATGGGAGAAGGCCTAAGCAATCGAGGTAGGAGCAGTCACGTGGGCCAATTACAGGGCAACCTTGACTCTGTGTTTAAAGTGCTTCGATGAATGGCAATGCGTACAAGGTCAGTGAGGACTTCAAATGTGATATCTGAGAAAGTTAAACATGAACACAGCTGACAAAGTGATAAAACATGCTGGTGGGCAACATCGTGAGGCAGGATGTGCAGTAGTTTTCTCACCATGTGCCCCGTTTTTCTGTTTATACGTAAATGTAATGTATGAAAGAAGTCATCAGTTTAGAAATACTTGCGTGTGGTTGTTATTTGTTACATTTTAGAGGCTGTGCTATTACGTGTTTATAATTTTTTTGTATTGCATCTCTTCCAGTTTCTGCTGGATTATGCAGGCAGTGACTGGTGTCTGTGTTATCACCGTCCCTGTGACTCTGTGTATCACTTTGATGTGCTTCTGTCTTTTTTGTAACCGTGATAAACGTGAAGTGCTGGTACGTGACTGCGTGCACTTGTGATGAGTCGACACAAACACTTGGCATGTTATCATTCTCACACTGCTGCAGATAGGGTATTGGGTTCGTGCTCTTGGCTCTTCTGTAACTTGGTTGGATGCTATTGTTAGGCTCCAGCAGGTGCCTGTTATTCTTGCATCGAATGTGGGGCTACATCTAGCGGATGTTGTGCCACAGCAGGTGTTTTTGTTGTTCTTATGCTGGAACTGCTATTCTTTACCCAGAGTGTTTTTGTTGGCAGGGATTTATTACTTGCTTAGTATAGCAGGTGTCTTGCACTTTTTTTCCCCCCTTGCATTGCTGTGCTGTGGCAGGTGGGCTTTATTTGGTGTGTAGTTATGGCTTCAGCTTCCTATTATCTTGAGCAGATGTTAATCTGCTGATTATTTTTAAACCGTTAATTTTGCCCCTATAAACAATCACAATTTTGTAGAAACCGACCGTTGTTGCTTATTTTATCTTAGTACTGCTTCAACCTCAAAAAACTTACTTTACAGACAAAAACACTGAGGTATCCATTTTTGACCACCTAAACCTTAAAGATATTGAGAGCTTACATTAATCAATTAATTATTTTAGCCCTAATTAAATTCAATATATTAGGCATCTCATCTTGATCCTAAAATTTCACTAATTACCTCGTGTTCCTTTTCCCACCGTTTGTTGGACTTTGGACATGCTCCTTTTGTACTTTCAGCCATGAATTGAGGTTTTCTGCTTGTGAAGCCAAGCTCTGAACATGTCGCTCCTGTGTTTTTCGATGCACATGATTACATACTGTGTTTGCTTACAAGGACTGATGGGTAACAGGCTAGAACAGCCCGGGAAACATAAACACAGTATCTAATTTGCCATGTAAATTTTAAAGGTACAGCATGTAAATATTTCTTTTTTGTAATCCAAATTGTGAAATTTAATTTAAATAAAAATCTTAACTTTGTTCTCATTGTTATAGAGTCACTCTTCAGTGAAAGTTGTTGCCTTTTACAGTATGTGCCTTAAGAAAGGGCTGAGAATTGATCATTTTTTTTAAAACTAATTAATTTCACATTTTTAATAATTAACTGTAATTAAGCACTAAAATGACAATGATGCAGCACTGAAAAAGAAGTATTTTAAAGCATTTTTTAATTACATTTTTTCATAAAATTTGCCTGTGACCCTCATATTACACAAAAATACTGCTAGAGCAATATACAACATAACAAAAATAATTTTTTTTGTAAGTTGTCTGTGTTTTTTCAACTGATTTAAGACAATTTTGCACTGCTGAATCTGAAAATGACATCCGTTTCTCTCAATCAGGTCAGGTTTTTATGCTAAGTTGTAAGCAGTTGTGCAGTTGTACTGTAAATTGAATAGTAGACATTGATAAAGGTAAGTACATGTAAATTGAATGTTATGTCATCATTGTTCAAAATTCAGAGAATTTCAAGAAATAAAGAATTTTGCATCATATAAAGCGAAAATACCCGTACATGTAAACAAAAACATAAAAAACATGTGGCCATAGTTCAAAAAGTTGACCTGATTGAGCAAAACCAATGTGATTTTTGGATCAAAATCATCATCAAAATTGTCCTAAATCAGATTAAAAAAAAAAACTTAGACAATAAATTTGGTGTTGACCAGTGATATAAAGCACTTGATAATCATGAATGTACCGTATACTAGATTTTTTTGTTATAGCAATTTGTAAAATTCTTTTTCACTTCATTAGAGGGGGTTGATTTCTCCGCAAAACTAACATTTTTGATATTGTCACATTTCCTGTTTTATTTTGAAATATCAGAGGAAGTCAGTGCTTCTACTTAAGATAACTTTCCTAATAATCTCAAACCTTAAAAGTACAACCAAAGGAAAGCAATTTTCAGAACTCCTGACCTTTGATGGTGAATTAAAAGCTTATTAAATTTTGGCTGGAGTGTTTGTTTTTCTCCCCTCACTCTGACTGAAACTCTCCCTTTTTTCATACTTTTGAGTGGGCAGCCCAATCAGTATTGCTATGTCATGTGTGTGTGCAAGCATGCGTGTGCTTGTGCGTGTGCACTTTAAGTGGAGTTTGTGCATGCAGAATGAGGTAGAGTACTGGAGTAATGGAGGATCAGTTCAGTGTGGTGTGAATTTAAACACTGACAAACAAGACCTACTCTTCTTTTAAGCTGAGCCGACTGCTGAGGCAAACCAATCACCACTACTGACACCACCTCAGGGAGTGACCTGACAGCATCAATTTTTAAAAAAAAAAATGTTAATTGGCACACATTAATTGAATAAATTAACACATAAATATTCCCATCCCTATTTTTTTAATATACTCCAAGCGGGTCCTTCTCTATGTAGGCGGCCATTTTGGACCACAATAATAGCTTTCCAAGCTTTTGCACGTTCTCCTATATACTTTGGAAGAGGATGTTGACTGATAAAATGTGAACTGGTTGCACTCAATATTACACACTGGACTTTTAATGTAAAAGTTGAAGAGTTAAAAACAGTTGCGGCACATTCAGTTAAATTTGCATAAAAAGCCAGTAAGGGATTGTGGTGTTTCAAGTTTTTTTTCAACAGCTGGTTTTCAATCTCAGACAGAAAAATAATGCACCATTAGTATACCTGTAAGAATTATATTTTGAACGGTTGGTATTTTGTATACCAATCTGCTATATTGAATGAAAATCAGCATTTATTTTCCAAGCTGAAATCTCATGATCGACAGAGCACATTTAAACATCTTTTTTTTTTTTAAAAAAAGTTGTGGACTTTGTCACAGCCTGATACCCAAAATACTGTATTTGCCTAACCCAAATTTGCCCTGACAAAATGAAGTTATGTATCTGTGGGTGAGGGCCATTTGTTATGTGACTCTATTTTTAGCACTCCCTTGCTTCAGAGGATGTGCCAAGCCACAGAAGTGTGTGGGGGGAGACTGCTGACCCTTGGCCACCTTCCTCTGAATGTTACAGTCGGAAACAACATATCAGTCACCTTCAGCGATGAGCATTCCTACGAGTGAGCCATGTAATGCTGAATCCCCATAAGACCCCAAAAAGAAGCTGAACAAATCACATAGCTGCCCATTACATTTAGCACAGGGGTGTTTTCCATGTCATTCATAGGCTGAGAGGGAAATCCTTGTCATGTACATATCAGCTCTCACTCTTTCTGCCTTTGGTAAACATTCCATAACATGACAAGCTTTGACCCTTTGTTTTGAACTGTATTCATTTCTATGGCAGTAGCACTCCAACTTAAATCACCCTTTTTGGGTTGTTTTGCTGCCAGTGAATTCTGAGAGTACCGGAGTTTTCAAATCTGGGGTTATGGGGATTGTATTTTTATTTATTTATTTATTTTTTTTTTGAGAGGTGATTGATTGAGAGATATTTTTACTTCAGAATAAGGGAAACTGGACTCCCTGCCAGTAGATTATGCATGAACATAGCTTTTTATCTGTCTGTGGTCTGCTGGACAATAGAAGTGCTGTGGTTTGCGTGCTAAGGTCACAAGTAGATCTCTGCTCTGTCCTTCCTCCGTGTTCCGGTTTGGCAGCCTCACAGTCCCAAAACATCCTTCATCTAAACCACACCTTCTTTACTGTATGTCCCACTCAACTAAAACACCCACTATTTCAATACTTTTACTGTCCTGTATTTGTTTGTTCATTTGCTCCCATTTCTGTCCTTAGTCGATAGTCAACACAGCATTGAACAGATTTTGTTTTCCTGCTTTCTGTCCACATGTTTGGCTTAAAGACTGAGGTGGGCAGAGTGGCAATAAATTTGACTCATGTTAAAGTAGTATTACATTATGATAATCAGTCCCTCCAGGATTTTGCGGGATGTTTTTATGATTGTTGCGGCCCAAAAAAAGCCTGAGTTCATGGGAGCTTTTTAAAAAAGTTGCAGTGTTTTGAGAATTTTTTTGCACTAAAAGTTGTGGGAAGAATTACAAATTTTAAAGCAGATGTTTTTGGGTTTTTTTTCCAGTTTACTGCAGTGATATTCTATATAACAACACAAGAAAAGCACAGGATTGACAAGATGTAGTTGTGGAGCGTGTAAAGAAAGAGGCGGATTTGGTTCAGGTGATTTATCACACATCTCACACAAGAAGCACAGACAGAATGACATCTCAGCAAAGACTCTTCTCTTAAATACTATGGCATTCCTCTAGAAGCTTCTAACACACAAAAGGTCACATTGCATTCACTTCCTTAATCCTTTACCATTCTTCTAGAAGTTTCTAACACACAAAAGGTCACACTGCATTCATCCTTCACACCTCCCTGTTATCTCACCAGGGAACCTCTGCTCCTTGTTCTTGTCTAAGATGCTACACAATTATGCTTTTCCCATGTGCCGCCATACCACCCCCCCGAGCATATTGGATAGAACAAAAGAATAACAGTCCGTATGCTGTGATAGAACCATTAAACATCAATCCACATGCTGCTTGGGCTTCAGTCTTCTCCCATATCTGCTGTAACCAGGATTCACCGCCTCCGCGGCGCTGTCAAGCTGGGGGGTTGATGTTTGGGGGTGAAAACTTTTTGTCTGTCCGTGTGGGTGTTCTGGGGAATCTTTTCTCTGGGGAGCTCCCCATGGGGGTCTTCCACGCCGAGGGGCCCTCACCAACAGCACTTGCTCGTCCGCCACCACGAAAGCGGGTTTGAGTCTGTCTATGCCAATCTTTTCCCTCCTACCCCCGAAATCTAGCAAAAAATGCTTATCCCCTGTTTCCAGCTCTCTGAACGGTCCATCATAGGGTGGTCGCAATGGAGGGCGGTGGGCGTCATGTCTGACAAACACGAACTCCAAGTTTTTCAAAGTTTTAGGCACAAAAACACGCGGAAAACTGTGGTGGGCAGGGCCCGGCAGCGTGCCTGTGTCTATGCTATGCTGCAACAGCTGCGACGGGGAGCTGCCCGGCGTGGGATTATCTGGCAGAAACTCCCCGGGCAGCCGAAGTGGTTGCGCAAAAACGAGTTCAGCCAGGGAAGCTTCCAGATCCTCTTTAGGCGCAGAACGTAACCCCAATAAAACCCACGGTAGCTTGTCTACCCAATTTGCATCCGTCAGTGAAGCTCTGAGAGCTGCTTTCAATGATCTATGAAAACGTTCGCATAACCCATTAGCCTGTGGATTGTACACGGTTGTGCGGTGAACTGTGACACCCAGGCTGCGGGCCATTGTTGACCAGAGTTCGGAAACAAATTGAGGGCCTCTGTTGGACGTAATGTCCGACGGGACTCCAAAACGCGCCACCCATGCTATTAAAAACGCGCACGCCACCTCCTCGGCTGTGGTCGCGGCCAGCGGAACTGCTTCCGGCCAGCGCATGGTGCGGTCCACCATTGTCAGAAGGTGCGTGCACCCCTGTGATGGCGGGAGGGGGCCCACGAGGTCCACTTGAACATGGTCGAACCTCTTAGCCGGGATACGAAACGGCTCCAAGGGAGCCTTCGTGTGTCTGTGTACTTTGGCCCGTTTGCATGCCACGCAGGCTGTCGCCCACTCTTTCACTTGTTTGCGAAGGCTCGGCCACACGAATTTCTCCTCTACCATTTTGACCGACGCGCGCACTCCCGGGTGTGCCAAAGAATGAACCGAGTCAAACACGCGGCGACGCCACGCTGCCGGGACCACAGGACGCAGGTGCCCCGTGGAGACATCGCAGATTAGGGGGGCATGCCGTCTTGCAGCACCCTGCTCTCTAGCCTTAACCCTGTTGGTCCAGACTGGAGCGCGTGCACGTCCGCGTCACTAACCTGCTCCGCGGCCATGGCTGTGTAATCTATCCCCACGCAGACCGGGGCCGGCACGGCGCGCGAGAGACAGTCTGCCACTACATTCAGTTTACCCGACACATGCTGAATATTGGTAGTAAACTCTGAGATCGCGGCCAGCTGTCTCTGCTGCCGGCCCGACCACGGTTCTGAAACCTTGGCCATCGCAAATGTTAGTGGCTTGTTGTCAGCGAACGCGGTGAAACTGCGCCCTTCCAGCCAGAACTGGAAGTGGCGAATGGCCAAGTGGAGAGCCAGCAACTCCCTGTCGAACGCGCTGTATTTACGTTCACTGTCGCTCAAAGTCCTGCTGAAAAAGGCGAGTGGCTGCCAAGCCCCGGCTACGCGCTGCTCCACGACCGCCCCTATGGCCACATCTGACGCGTCAGTGGTGAGCGCTATGTGGGCCGTTGGGTCTGGATGTGCCAGCAATGCAGCGTTTGCCAGGGCTGCTTTGACTTCCGAGAACGCCCGCTCTCGCTCCGGGGTCCGTTCGATCTTATCCGCGGGTTTCTGTTTTTTGAGCACGGCGTACAGTGGTTGCATGAGCTGCGCTGCGCGGGGAAGGAAACGGTTATAAAAGTTCACCATTCCCAAAAATTCTTGTAGCGCCCTGACCGTCTGCGGCCGGGAAAATCTGCTACCGCGCGCACTTTGTCAGGCAGCGGGACCGCTCCTTCGGGAGAGACGCGGTGCCCCAAAAAATCAATCCGCGTCACCCCGAACTGACATTTCGCTGGGTTGATTATTAACCCGTGCTCTTCCAACCTCCGGAAAACCGTCGTGAGGTGGGTTTCGTGTTCGTCTTCGGACGCGCTGGCTACCAAGATATCGTCCAGGTAGACGAACACGAAAGGGAGATCGCGCTGCACTGCAGTGGTTAGCACTGCGGCAGCACAGTTTACCCTTGGCCGGGGGATCGTGGGGTCGTGGGTTCGATCCCAGCCCCCGACCAACAGTGATCTGTGTGGAGTTTGCATGTTCTCCCCGTGTTTGCGTGGGTTTACTCCGGGATTTCTCCGGTTTCCTCCCACATGCCAAACACATGCAGGTTAGGTTAATTGGAGACTCTAAAGTGGCCCTAGGTGTGAGTGTGTGTGTGAATGGTTAAGGGATAGCGCCGTATCGTGGCTGCTTCATCCATCCAGGTGGTGGATGCCCTCAATTTCCCCTCTGGGGATCAATAAAGTATACTAAATCTAAAAAAAAAAAAAAATCTAAAATCATGCGTTGGAACATCTGTGCAGCCCCTTTAAGCTCAAATGGCATGCGCAAAAACTCGAATAAACCGAACAGAGTTATTACTGCTGTTTTGGGTATGTCCTCAGCGCGCACTGGGACTTGGTGGTAACCGCGGACCAGGTCTATTTTAGAAAAAACGTGCGCTCCTGCCAGGTGAACGGAAAAATCCTGAATGTGAGGAATTGGGTAGCGGTCGTGCGCTGTGGCATTGTTCAGCCTGCGGAAATCCCCGCAAGGTCGCTACGAACCGTCAGCTTTCGGGACCATGTGTAGCGGGGAAGCCCATGGGCTGTTTGAACGCCTGATGATGCCCAACCTTTCCAGGTTGGCGAACTCCTCGTGCGCTATGGCCAGTTTAGCTGCGTCCAAGCGCCGAGGTCTTGCAAAAACGGGCGGCTCGGTGGTGGTGATAAAATGCTCCACCCCGTGTTTAGCGATGGCTGCCGAAAACGTCGGGACAGTGAGTGCTGGGAACTGAGTGAGCAGTGTGTGGAACTTACCGCATGTAGCTGTGACGTTGGCTTGTGCTGTTGGCCGGGTCACTCGAGCTATACAGGGGAGAGAGTCAAAGGACAGTGCATTAACTAGGCGTCTGTTAGAGACATCTACCAACAAACCATGTGCACACAGAAAATCAGCCCCCAGTATATGGAAATTCAATGCTGCTATGACAAAAGTCCAGTCAAATGTACGGCCGTGTAGAGACAAGAGTAGAGTCCTCTCACCAAAGGTCTTAATCTCTGAGTCGTTTGCTGCTCCCATCTCGGGGTCGCTAGATCCTGCCAGCCGGTCAGCGTAGGTCGGCCGGATGAAACTCTTCTGGGCGCCGGTGTCCACGAGGAAATGCCTCCCCGAGCGTGCGTCCGTCAAGTAGAGCAGCTTGTTCTCCTCCCCGAGGGTCGCGGCTGCTACCGACCCCCGGTCTTGGCGTTTCCTGAGTCGCTTGAATTGGCATGGTGGTATACATTTGCGTGCCCTCTCTGCGAAACGGCGGTGGTAGAAACAAAGCGTGTCTCCCTCGCGTTCCTTGGCCCCCGCTGCTGCTGTTGTCGGTGGCTCTGCTGCTGCCGTCGATGGCTCCTCGCCTCCTCCGGCCGTCGCGCCGAGCTCCGTCGCTGCCGCAATGGTCGTGAACTCTCTGCTGGCGACGATGATCCGGTTTGCTTCTCGGGCCAGCGCACGATAGTCCCGCTTGGCCAGCAACGGCGAATTGGTCAGGGTCGCTCTCGCCGCTGACGGAAGGTTCCGGAGGAAGAGGTGGGTAAAAATGAAATGGTCGTCGTCCGTGCCCTTTAACCTCAGCATTTTCTCCATCAGGTCAATGGCCGACCCATCTCCCAACCCAGTCCGCGTCAGGAGTCTCTCTGCTCTCTCACCATCCGAGAGTGTGTAGTGCTGGATGAGTGCAGCCTTCAGCGCGCCGTACTTGTCGTTGGTTGGTGGCTGATCGAGCAGGCTCTCCACGTGCTGAGCTGTGCGGGCGTCGAGCACTGCGACCACATAGTGGAACTTCGTGTCATCCGCCGATATCCCCCGGAGGGCGAATTGTGCCTCGACTAGGTGGAACCAGGAGCGCAGATTGTGCTGCCAAAAATCTGGTAGCTTGACTGCAACAGCACATGCGTGGCTGGGGGCTCCCATCGAGGCTGGCTCCGGGGATCTTTCGCTGTGTTGCATGATTCGTCTTGGGTCACCAGTGTGGAGCGTGTAAAGAAAGAGGCGGATTTGGTTCAAGCGATTTATTACACATCTCACACAAGAAGCACAGACAGAATGACATCTCAGCAAAGACTCTTCTCTTAAATACTATGGCATTCCTCTAGAAGCTTCTAACACACAAAAGGTCACATTGCATTCACTTCCTTAATCCTTTACCATTCTTCTAGAAGTTTCTAACACACAAAAGGTCACACTGCATTCATCCTTCACACCTCCCTGTTATCTCACCAGGGAACCTCTGCTCCTTGTTCTTGTCTAAGATGCTACACAATTATGCTTTCCCCATGTGCCGCCATACCGTAATTATTTTACCTCTAAAGATGTATGAAATGTTCAAACACTGGCTGTAGTGTTAGATTTGCTCATTTTGTTTGTGGTTTTACGGCGTCTCTCTTCACACGCGCTCCCACGACGGGGTGCTTTTGGCCAGGCGGACATTTTTCAGCACAAACCCAGCACTTCGTACACGCGGTCAGGACGGAGACGTGGCGAGACGTCCACCGGCAGGCTGGGGGAGACGGAGGAAGGGACGTGTTGGAAACCTTGCGGGTGAGTGGGTTTTTTTAGATCACGCACTCTTTTTGCTGGTGTGTTCTGTTAGTACTCACTGTAAACACGGAAGTGAACGCGGTGCGGCGACGCATTTGATTGGTTAGACTGACCATTTGAGAGCCACTCAGGGACAAATTTGACTGGTGAAATTGGCAGAAGTTGACAAGGACTGGCCAAAATAGCGGGAAAGCTGCGGTGACTGGACAAAGTTGCAAGGTTGCACATTAGTCGTGCTGATTGGCTGATTGCGCGTGAATTGATGCGATCGCAACATCGCAAAATCCTGGAGGGACTGAATAATAAGTAGCCAAGTATACGAGCAGTCACCAGTAAAGTGTAAAATAAAAATGATAAAGTACCTAATAAAAAGGTTACTTGAGTAGTGAATAACTTTTTTTGCAGATTTACAAGAAAGGCAATCAAATACAAATTTAAATTTACATTCTAAATGTTGCAAATTAACTAATAAAGTTTAAAACTGCTTGAAAAAAATATGTTAGAAACTGCAAGGAGCAAATTTAAAGATGAAAATTTTCACAAATTTAGTAGAAAAAAATTAGAACTAAATAGTTTGTACTATAAGATAAGATAAGATAAGATAAGATAAGATAAGATAAGCCTTTATTAGTCCCACGACAGGGAAATTCCAGGATTGCAACAGCACAGGGATAGCAACACTCAGAGCAACAATCAGAAGGCAAGAAAAAAACAAGCAAGCAAGAGCAGCTAATATACATATGTACGTATTACTATAAAATATATATATATACACACACACACAGACACACAGTGCAGAGCATTGTAGCTGGATGGAATAAATATATGAATATATGAACACACAGTGCAGAGCATTGTAGCTAGATGGAATAAATATGTAAATATATAAACACCCACAGTACGGAGCATTGCAGCTAGGTGGAATAAATATGCAAGTATATAAACACACACAGTGCGGAGCAATGTAGCTAGATGGAATAATATGTAGATATATAAATATATAAACACACCCAGTGCTGAGCATTGTAGCTAGATGGAATAAATATGTAAATATATAAACACACACAGTGCAGAGCATTGTTGCTAGATGGAATGAAACAGCATAACCGTCTACTTAGTTATCCTACATGGTATGTTTATGTGCCCATACATATTCTCACCCTCCATAGCGACCGGTATGTTCCTAGTTGTATGCCGGAGGGGACCATTGTGTAAGTCTATTGCATCTTTTGCATTCAAAAAACTATTAGTTTGTTACGTCTTTTTGCTATCTCTGCGAGCAGCCCTGCTTAGGTTGTACAGTCTGACAGCCGTTGGTAGGAAGGACCTACGAAACCTCTCGGTTGTGCACCTGGGATGATGTAGTCTGCTGCTAAATGAGCTCCTCAGTGCATTCAGTATGTCCTGCATAGGGTGGAACTCGGACTCCAGCAGAGATGACAGTTTAGCCACCGTCCTTCTCTCTCCTATCTCCTCCATCGGATCAAGGCGCTGCCCCAGGACAGAGCTAGCTTTCTTAATCAGTTTGTTCAGTCTCTTCCTATCGGCTGCAGTAATGCCACTGCCCCAGCAGACCACTCCAAAAGTGATGGCTGATGCCACCACCGTGTCATAGAATGACTTCAGCAGCGCCCCTTGTACACCAAAAGACCTGAGTCTCCTCAGCAGGAACAGCCTGCGCTGTCCCTTCTTGTAGAGTGCATCAGTATTGTGTGACCAGTCTAGTTTATTGTTCAGATGAATACCCAGGTACTTATAGGATGTCACCATCTCGATGTCTGTTCCCTGTATATTTACTGGTACTGTGAGGGGCTGCCCATGCCTGCGGCAGTCCACCACCAGCTCCTTAGTTTTCCTCGCGTTGATCTGGAGGCAGTTCCGATGGCACCAGTCCACGAAGTCCTGGATAAGCCCTCTGTACTCAGCTTCATCTCCATTGGAGATGAGGCCAACGATCGCAGAGTCATCAGAGAACTTCTGTAGATGGCAGTGTGTTGTGTTGTGTGAGAAGTCCGCAGTATAAAGAGTGAACAGGAAGGGAGCCAGCACCGTTCCCTGGGGGGCCCCCGTGCTACTGATGATCGTGTCGGACACACAGTCCCGGGTTCTCACAAACTGAGGCCGGTTCGTGAGGTAGTCCAGGATCCATGATGACAGGTGCTGGTCCACCCCTGCGCGCAGCAGCTTGTCCTTCAGGATCATCGGTTGGATGGTGTTGAAAGCACTGGAGAAGTCAAAGAACATGATCCTCACCATATTCCCGGGCTTCTCCAGGTGGGACAGAGAACGGTGAAGGAGGAAGATCACCGCATCCTCCACCCCAATGCCATGCTGGTAGGCGAACTGGAGTGGATCCATCGCTGGTTCCACCAAGGGGCGGAGGTGAGCAAGGAGCAGTCTCTCCAGGGTCTTCATCAAGTGGGACGTCAAGGCCACCGGTCTGTAGCTGTTCAGGTCTTTGGGGTGGGAAGTTTTTGGTACAGGTACCACACAAGATGTTTTCCACAGCTGTGGTACCCTCCCCAGTTTCAGGCTCATGTTGAAGATATACGTCACAATCCCACACAGCTGGTCTGCACAGGACTTGAGGAGCTTTGCGCTGATGCCGTCCGGTCCCGGCGCCTTCCTCGCCTTGATCTTCCTCAGCTCCGTCCTCACCTGGGTCCTGGTCAGGGTCAGGATGGGGGGCTGTGTGTTGGGAGTGGGGGGGTGTTGGTGGAGTGGGGAGTGGGCAGCAGGACTTGATTTCTTTAGAGGCAGCAGTGGTTGTTGTGCAGTCAGGGGGGAGGGCGGTTGGTCAAATCTATTGAAAAACAGATTCAGGTTGTTCGCCCACTCCCTGCCCCCTGTGGCCTGGGGGGAGGTATTCTGGAGCCCCGAGATGGTTTTGAGGTTTCTCCAGACCCCGCTGATGTCGCTCTGTTGCAGCTTGTCCTTGCCTTCTCTGATCTTTCTCCTCAGCTCCCTCTGTACGGACTTCAGCATCTCCCTGTTCCCCGACCTGAAGATCCTCTTCTTCTCTCTCAGAAGTGTTTTTATCTCAGGGTTGATCCAGGGTTTGTTGTTTGAGTGACGCCGTATGGTCTTGGTGGGAACGGATTTGTCCACACAGAAGCTGAGGTAGCCCGTGAAGGTGTGAATGAGGCCATCGATGTCCTCACCATGTGGATCGCAGAGCTGCTTCCAGGCGGTGGCTTCAAAACAGCCCTTTAGGGTGTCCATTGTCTCCTCAGACCATAACTCCACAGTGTGCATGGCCGGAGGTTGTCTGTGCACTAGGGGTTTGTACACCGGCCGGAGATGAACCAAGTTGTGATCCGATCTCCCGAGTGGGGGGAGTTGTGATGAGGTGTACGCCTCCTTAGTGTTTGCGTAGAACAAATCCAGTGTTTTATTGTCTCTAGTGTGGCATGTGACATACTGGGTGAACGTGGGTAGAATGGGAGATAGTGAAACATGGTTGAAATCGCCTGAGATGAGGAGAAGAGCATCTGGGTGTTCTGTCTGCAGCCTGCTGGTTACTGAATGGATGACGTCACGTGCTGTCCCAGCGTTCACCGTCGGATTTGCATAAACAACAATGCAGATCACGTGTGAGTGTTCTCTCGGGAGATATGTAGGCCTCATGCTAACAGCTAGCAACTCAATGTCTTTGCTGCTATATCTATAATGTTGAAAATTACAAAGCAGTTTGCACAATTAAGAGGAAAAAACGAATCTGCAAGAAAAAAAAAATGTAAATGTGCTCCTAAAATGTTGCATTTATGAGTAGTGTTGCAAATTTAAAGGAATTAATTTGCGGTTTGTAGAGGCAAAATAAATTTGCAACTATGAATTGTCATAATAGTAACTAGAGGGCACTCAGAGAGTGCATACCTCTGCCAAGGCTCCGTCCCTCCCTCCTTTTGTCTTCCCCTCCGTCCCTTTGTCCGTTCATATCGCCATCCATCTGTACATTGCGAGATAGGGCCTTGGCGGAGGTATGCACTCATGGATCACCTCCAACATCTAATGAGTTCATCTTTGGGCCAAGCACCACCTCCGGTGAAAATGTCATTGAAATCCATCTAGGAGTTTTTGCGTGAGCCTGCTAATAGACAGAGAAACAGCAGCAAAAACAATATGATTACGTACATTATAATAAATGAGAAAAGCACTCATAGAGCACGTACCTCCGCCAAGTCTCCTTCCGTCCATCATGGATGACCTCCAAAATGTAATGGGTTAGTGTGTAGGCCAAGAGCCAGTTCTGATGAAAATTGCAGCAAAGTTTTTCCACTAGTTTTGGAGGATTCTTTCTAACACACTGAGAAGATAAGAGACTTGGTGGAGTTATGCATTCTTGGATCATCACCAAAATGTTATGGGTTCCTCTATTGCCCAAGGACAACCTCTGGTGAAAATTTCATCCAAATCCATCCAGTAGTTTTTGTGTAATCCTGCTGCACAAATACAAACAAGGTCCTTGGCGGAGGTACCGTATGCACACTCGGATCATCACCAAAATTTAATGGGTTCATCTTTGGCACGAGGTGTCATGTGTCTGAGCCAGTGCTCAGACACTTTATGTATTTTTGAGTATTTTTCTGTCTGTTATTGTTGTGTTGGCTGTTTTATGTTTATATTTTGGTTTGTTTACTTTCTGAGCCCTTTCCTCTTGCCAGTCACTCCCACTAACTACCCAGGCTGCCCCCTGCCAGCTCAGCTGTGTGTAATTGATTAATCTGGTCACTTGCTTACTGTGATCCCCGCACCTGTGTCTCATTTGTCTGCCTGCTATTTATACACTGCCTACTCATTGTTTCTTTGCGGCAGTCATGTATGGATGTTATTGGACTACTCCTCTGTCTTTTCTCTTACCTGCGCTCGTGGGGCGATTTCGGCTCCGGAGTGTTTGCCTGTAAGTTTTCCTTATTTGCATTTTTTGTACGTCATGCACCGTTTGGATTTTGTTTGTCTTTTTCTTGAAATAAATTGTCACACTACAGTCTTGGACCTGTTGTGGACATTCATGACACAAGGGCTACCTCTGGTGAAATTTTCATCAAAATCTGTCCAGTAGTTTTTGTGTAATCCTGCTAACAAACAGACGGACAAACAGACAAACCACCCTGATTACATTACCTCCTTGGCAGAGGTAACAAGACTGGCATAATTGTATTGAACATATATTGGGGCTGGGCAATTCCACCTTAAATCAGCATCATGGTTTATTGAATCTGTCAGGTTGGTTTCATTTTTTTTCCTCCTCTCTTCTCCCTTACAGTTTATTGACAAGGTTCATAATTATTAAACAATATTACACAACAGTGTGGTATCATATCACTGCAGTGTGTCGTAAACGAGCATAACAGAACAGGCCTATTGTGATTTCACAAACAAAAAAAATTAAACATTGTCCAATGCTGAAGTTTACTATGCTTACATACCGTGTGGTTCATGTGGCTCCTATCCTTGTCTGCCGGCTGGAGTTGCATCCACATGCACTCCGAATTCCGTGTTAAGGTGCCTTCACACCAAACACGAATGGGCAAATTTTTTACGTAGCGCGATTACATTATAACTCAACGTAAACATGCGAATAGACATGAATTCACCATCTGAGTGAGTTGCAGACAGGCAAAGTTGCCTTTATAACTTCTGCAGCTGGCTTCAGCCTGCTGTGGAAATCCCCAAAATAACTGTAAGTGTTGTTATAAAATTATATATTTTCTGTACATTACATGTTGGTTGTTGCAACTGTATATTTTGTTGAAATTTATTGTTTCCTGACGGGAACTGATGTTTTCCGTCTGGAGTGCCGCTGGGATTGTTTTCATTGTAGCACATAGCGGAAATGAGAAGAACGCTGTGCCACGTTATTCAGCTATCTGGCACTTAAGTTTGATTGAAGATTGAAGCCAAGCAGTTTGTTTTACCTTCAGAACTCTTTTCATGACAAGCAGCCAACGAGTTCTCACGGCGTGACCATGAGGGAGGTGCATAAGTCCCAATAAACGCCCGTTTAAAGGAACCAACCTGTGTCTGTTGTCGTGAAGAGAGCTACAGTGAAAACTCGCCTGCTCAACACGGGTAACAAGGACTCCGAGATCACGGCGGGTAGCGAGGAGAGGAAGATCCAGGTCGTCAGTTAAGCAAGTCCATACCGCACTGTCGTCATAGCAACCGCAAGTAACGGCCGTTAGACTGTGTTAAAGCGCAGTTTTACAAGTTAAAGCCAGAAAGCGCTCCACGTCAAGTTTCAAGTTAAGGTGGTGTGAGAAGTGGTTTAACTTGGACATTGCAATAAGGACTCAGATCTATCAACTTGTGTGCTATTTAGTTGTTGTGGTTGGAGATTATCAGATGTCCTGATTTTCACAGTTGCTTCATGTTACAAGGTTAAAGTCGATGTTAAATTTATATGTAAATTAACAATCTTTGATGAACGTTAAAAAATAAGGACATTTTAATCTGAAACTAAGATTTATGCAAGCTTTGTGTCTATAAAATTTCAACAAGCTTAAAGGGCATTTTCAGTGAAGTTAAAGGGCACTTAAACCAACTCTGTTTTTCCTATTTTGTAAAATAAGCAATTTAATGCATTTCTAAACATATTATCTCATCTGTTAAAGTTCATATTTACATATTGTGTTAAGGTAATTTCACTGTTTTTATTCTTGCTTTGAAATTGAAGTTAGCTGAAAAGTGGCTAAGTTTAAATGTTTATACAGTTATCTTAATGCAGTATTGAAGTCAGTATAATTACAAACTAGTCATCATCCAGTTGTTTCACTGTTGTTCAAGTTATCTCAAAATGTCTGACACAAACACCGAGACCTGCCACAAGATGGCTGACTCATCTGCCCAACCTGAAGTTACCAAATCTGCAGAAGCAGAAGGGCTGCGAAGAGGCGAAAGAATTCGAACCCTCACAGAGAAGGGGAGAGAACTTCAAGAAGACAAGATGAAAAGTATCCAACGACGGTACAGAATCATTTATGAGAAATGGAGGTACCATGCTAGAATAGGCAAGGAAATACTGACCAATGAAGCCTCAGAGGATGAATTGAGTGAGCTGATTGAAAATATAAGCAGCACTTGCTCCGATGTAAAGGCCATATATGGAACATTACGCAAAATACAAACTCCTGAGCCAGATCTGCGACGCAGAGTAGACACCTGCGTTTCACTCTCAGAGTTAATTATTCAAAAGGCAAAAGGGCAGCTTAAGAAGCCTAAAACAGAAGAGGATGAACCTTGGCCCGATGTTGGATCAGTTCTAGACTCAACTTGCTCCTTGTCAAGGCCACCATCTCATCAATCAAAATGTTCTATTCGTTCTAGTACTAACTCAGCCAAAAGATGCGAGGCTGCAGCGGAGGCTGCCGCATCCCAGGAAGTCTTAGCAGTATTGGATGAACAAGAAAGGGAAGAGGCTGAACTCCAAAGGCTAGAGGCTGAAGATAAACAACGGCTTGCACAATTTGAATCTGAAACCTTTGCCAGACAACAAGAAATGCAAGACAAACGTAGAAGGCTTAAACGCTTGGAAGAAGTGAAGAAGTTAAATGCGGCAAGAGCACGAGTAATGGTCTATGATCAAGTTGAAGAAAATTTTAAAACAGCTGAATTGCTGTATGATGTTGAATTTGGAGAAACACAAGCCCTCAATGCCTCAAGTCCCTCCTTCATCCCTCAGTCTCTGCCAGTCACCACACAAGCCCTCAATGCCTCAAGTCCCTCCTTCATCCCTCAGTCCCTGCCAGTCACCACACAAGCCCTCAATGCCTCAAGTCCCTCCTTCATTCCTCAGTCCCTACCAGTCACAGCTCAAGCTCCACCCATTCCTACAGTACAGAACACCTCAGATTTGGTCTGCATGCTAACAGAAGCTATAAATGCGAATCGTCTTCCAACACCAGAGCCTGCATTATTCACTGGAGACCCCTTGAGATTCAAGGACTGGCGACTCTCCTTTGAAACATTGATTGACAGGAAAAACATCCCAAAGAATGAAAAACTGTATTATCTAAGGAAGTATTTAGGTGGTGCTGCAAAAAAGGCCGTTGAAGGATTCTTCTTATTGGGCACTGAAGCTGCATATGACTCGGCCTGGCAGCTTTTGGAAAAACGTTTTGGAGACCCATTTATAATTGGGAAATCCTTCAGGGACAAACTACATGGATGTCCAAAAATAACCTCAAAAGATGGTTGTGAATTAAGGGAATTTGCAGACTTCCTTAAGAGCTGTGAGGCTGCAATGCCCCACATGAAGACATTATAAATTCTTCATGACTGTAATGAAAGCCAAAAAATTCTGCTGAAGTTACCAGATTGGCTGGTATCCAGATGGAACCGTAAAGTGATGGAAGTAAGAGAAGCAAACGCCGATTATCCACCATTTAAAGAGTTTGTAGACTTCCTGTCTAAGGAAGCAGACCTTGCTTGTGATCCCATATCCTCAATGCAAGCGCTCAAAAGTGTGGAAAGTGAGCAAACAAAACACACCCGAAGCCAAACTATTCAAGCAAAGACACTGGCCACAGATACAAAACAGAGCAGCATTCCACCATGTGTTTTCTGCAAAAGAACAGGACATGACCTTGCTAAGTGCAGAAAGTTCGGTGAAAAGACAGTTCAAGATCGTGTCAAGTTTGTGCAAGCAGAGAAGCTTTGTTTTGGATGTCTGAATGTAGGACATCACTCAAAGGAGTGTGACAACAGAAGTACATGCCAGAGGTGCCAAAGAAGACATCCAACATGTTTGCATGAGGAGAAGTTTAAAGACCGTCAAAGGCTGACTGCTCCAAAAGGAGAAGATAACTCAAAGGACAAAGCAGAGATCAAAGAAGTAGCTGCGACAGCAACTACCAACAGAGTCATACAAGAGGGCCCAAACACACAAACATCCTCAATCGTACCAGTCTGGAGCTCATCTACAAAGCACCCAGACCACGAAGTTCTTGTGTATGCACTCTTAGACACTCAAAGCGATACAACTTTCATCCTAGATGAAATAGCCCAAGACCTCGATACAAGCAAAGAGAATGTCAACTTGCGGCTATCCACAATGACTACAAAATCAGTAGTCATAACCTCTCAGAAACTGACAAACTTGCAAGTGAGAGGATACAGCTTAGAGAGAAGAATTCCATTGCCAGCACTTTTCACACGAGAGTTCATCCCAGCAGATAGGTCACACATTCCTACCTCTGAAACAGCACTAAAGTGGCCTCATCTTGAACAACTGGCAGACAAGATTCCACCACCACTAGATTGTGAAGTAGGACTACTAATCGGCTACAACTGCCAACAAGCCCTTCTTCCAAGAGAAATTCTGTTTGGGAAAGACAATCATCCATATGCACAGCGAACTGATCTTGGCTGGAGTATTGTCGGCTGTGCAAATCCCGAAGCTAACTACAATGATGCAAAGAGATTCCACACATTCGTAGCCAACCGGATCCAATGCATAAGATCTAGCACAGATCCCGCACAATGGCGACATGTCAGCACTGAAAACAACCCAGCTGACTGCGCTTCAAGAGGACTGAGTGCAGCTCAGTTAAAAGAGTCTGATTGGCTGACAGGACCTGATTTTCTATGGCACCAGAATCTTCCACGTGAAGAGGAAATGGTGGGAGATGTTGAAAGAACTGACCCTGAACTTCGCAAAGCCCATGTCCATACAGTCATGATGAAAGGAATAGAGTCAGTGGCGAAACGCCTCGCCAAATTCTCTGACTGGTCCAGGGCAGTTAGAGCCATTGCTAGGCTCAAGAGATTTGCCAAAGAAATCAAAGGACTTCAGCCAAGAACAAATGAAGCAACTAGTCTTGAAGAAAGAAAGGAAGCAGAAAGCTTTATCATCAGGCTAGTGCAAGAAGATGCCTTTGCTGCGGACATACAAAAAATCAAAGCTCAGAAGGGAGACACTTTGAACAAGTACAGCAAGTTATATAAGTTGAACGCCTTCTTGGACAAGACCAATGTCCTAAGGGTAGGAGGACGATTGTCCCAGTCAGCCTTGCACCATGATGTAAAACATCCGGCGATCCTTCCAAAGAAATCCCATGTTTCAACACTGCTTGTCAAGCATCATCATGAGCGTGTACACCACCAAGGAAGTGGTATAACCATGAATGAGTTGCGTGCAAACGGAATATGGATCTTAGGATGTGGAAATGTTGTGTCCTCACACATTTACAAATGTGTAAGATGTAGGAGATACAGACGAACTACAGAGGTCCAGCAAATGGCAGACCTGCCAGAAGAGAGAACTGAGACATCCCCTCCCTTTACTTACTGTGGTCTTGATTGTTTTGGCCCCTTTATTGTGAAGGAAGGAAGAAAGGAAATGAAACGATATGGATTGTTGTTTACCTGCTTATGTTCCAAAGCAGTACACATAGAAACCCTAGATGATTTGACAACAGATGCCTTCATGAATGCGCTTCGAATAGTTGTAGCCATCAGGGGACCTGTGCGGCAACTAAGATGTGATCAAGGAACAAATTTCATGGGTGCCAAGAGAGAGTTTTCTCAACTGCTCAAGACAATGGATCAAGAATGTCAACGAGCAATCGGTTGTGAATTTGTAGTGAATATCCCCTCAGCAAGCCACATGGGAGGAGTCTGGGAGCGCCAAATCCGCACAATCAGAAACATCTTGACTGGCATGCTTGACAAGTCTGCAAGTAGACTCGACATTACAACTCTGAGGACATTTCTCTATGAAACAATGGCCATAATCAACAGCAGGCCACTGAGTGTTGAACATCTTCAGGATCCTACTGGTCCAGAACCTCTCACTCCGAACCACATCTTAACTATGAAGTCTTCAATAATACTGCCCCCCCCCCCCGGGACAGTTCTGCAAGGAAGACCTCTATCTGCATAAGAGGTGGAAAAGGGTGCAGTTCCTAGCCAATGAATTCTGGCAAAGATGGAAACGAGAATATCTTCTAAACCTCCAACAAAGACAGAAATGGCAAAAACCAACACGAAATTCACAAGTAGATGACATTGTGATTCTACAAGATGACAACTCACCAAGAAATCAGTGGAAGCTCGCCAGAGTTGTAGAAACTCATCCTAGTACAGATGGCATGGTACGAAAGCTGAAACTACAAGTTAGTGACGCTACACTTGACAAAGGAAAACCTAGACTGGTTTACCTTGAAAGGCCCATTCACAAGGTGGTTACCTTGCTTGAGGCAAATTAAGTAGAAATTAAACAAAGTGGGTCACATTCTTTCAGAGTTAAAACAACCCAAGCCATTGATTCCATTTATAATCTGTGTTTAAAAGAAATCCCGCATTTAAATCAATGAGTGATTTGGTGGGAGTGTAAGTGTTGTTATAAAATTATATATTTTCTGTACATTACATGTTGGTTGTTGCAACTGTATATTTTGTTGAAATTTATTGTTTCCTGACCGGAACTGATGTTTTCCGTCTGGAGTGCCGCTGGGATTGTTTTCATTGTAGCACATAGCGGAAATGAGAAGAACGCTGTGCCACGTTATTCAGCTATCTGGCACTTAAGTTTGATTGAAGATTGAAGCCAAGCAGTTTGTTTTACCTTCAGAGCTCTTTTCATGACAAGCGGCCAACGAGTTCTCACGGCGTGACCATGAGGGAGGTGCATAAGTCCCAATAAACGCCCGTTTAAAGGAACCAACCTGTGTCTGTTGTCGTGAAGAGAGCTACAATAACGTCATGCTTAAGTTTACATTTTCCAATGGGGGGCTCACCTGAAAAAGTTGTCCCTGCCTCCAAAACTTCACAAGATAATGGACGTTTAGATTGCTAGCACGTCTGTGGCAGAAATCTGGGTAAATAACAACAACATCCCGATTCAGCTGAAGAGCTCCCAGTCCTTCAGCAATCAGTGATTGATTGATTCTGTTTCCAGGTGAGTGGCAGTCTCATTTTTAAAACTAGTTTACTCTCCAGTGTTGATACTTTTACTCCGATGATGGCAGAATCTCCAAGCTAACGCTATCTCTCGGACATGAACGCGTGATTGTGTGATTTCACGTGTGCTTGCTTCTTTCCATTGACTTTGTATGCATTTGCATGGTCCGTTCGTGTTTGGTGTGAAAGCACCTTTAAACCACACACTTTGCTTGTTTTTTCTTGGCATCTTCAGATAAAACTAGAGGGCACTCAGAGAGTGCATACCTCCACCAAGGCTGCGTCCCTCCCTCTCTCCCTCCCTCCCTTTTTCCTCCCCTCCATCCCTTTGTCCGTCCATATCGCCACCTATCTATACATTGCGAGATAGGGCCTTGGCGGAGGTATGCACTCACGGATCACCTCCAACATCTAATGAGTTCATTTTTGGGCCAAGGACCACCTCTGGTGAAAATGTTATCCAAATCCATCAGACAAACGGCAGCCAAAGCAATATGACTGCATTATATGACTACATTATAATAACTAGAAAAGCACCCAGAGAGTGCATACCTCTGACAATGCTCCTTCCATCTGTCATGGATCACCTCGAAAATGTAATGGGTTTGTGTGTAGGCGACGAGCCAGTTATGATGACATTTGCAACAAAGTCTATCCAGTAGTTTTGGAGGATTCTTGCTAACACATTGTGAGAAGATAAGAGCCTTGGCGGAGATATACATTCTTGCACCATCACCAAAATGTAATGGTTCCTCTCTAGGCCAAGGGCCACCACTGGTGAAAATTTCATCCAAATCCATCCAGTAGTTTTGGAGTATTCTTGCTAACACACTGTGAGAAGATAAGAGCCTTGGTAACAGGGATGAGAATTTTCCGCGGATCCGCGGAATTCCACGGATTTGATCATGTCTAGGGTCATTCTCGTGAATCATCTAAATTTGAGGAGAAATTTTTTTTTTTTGGGGGGGTGAGGTATGTTATGAGTCGTATTTTCGATTGGCTGCTAAAATCCACCGCGCAGAACGCGCTACCCAGCGAGATCAGTAATGTAATGTAACGTAACAAGGCCACTGATTGGCTGATACTTACTGAAGCAACCAGTTGGCGATTTTGTTAGATTTCCTTTGTCATATCCAGCAAGTGCCTACAGGCATGAAAAGGAAGAAAAAAGGAAAGAGAAGGAAATGAAACAGAAGGAACTCAATCTTCAACATGATTCTGTGGCAAGCAAGGCAACCATGAAAAAGAACAGAGAAGCTGCAGCTAAGCAGGCACTGCTTGCCCACAGAAAATCAGAGAAGAGGAAGGCTACAGAACGGCTACAGGCTTTGGTAGCCAAGAAGAAGAAATTGCACAATTAGATGTGAAGAATACATTGACTTGTACATAAGTTCATAGAGTAGTAGTAGTTGCGTCCCCCAAGACCCCCGGCTTAGTTTCCTCTTTTTTTTCCCAAACACCATTCTCATCCCTGTGGTAAAGGTATGCATTCTCGGATCATCAAATGTTCCTCTCTAGCCCAAGGACCACCTCTGGTGAAAATTTCATCCAAATCCATCTGGTAGTTTTTGTGTAATCCAGCTGCACAAATAACAACAAGGTCCTTGGTGGAGGTATGCACAGTCAGATCATCACCAAAATTTAATGGTTTTCATCCTTGCCCCAAGGGCTACCTCTGGTGAAATTTTCATTAAAATCCGTCCAGTAGTTTTTGCGTAATCCTGCTAACAAACAGACAGACGGACAAACAGACAAACCACCCCGATTACATTACCTCCTTGGCAGAGGTAATAATAAGTCATAATTGTATTGACCATATTTTGGGGCTGGGCAATTCCACCTTAAATCGGCATCATAGTTTATTGAATCTGTCAAGTCAGTTTTCTTTTTTTCTCCTCCTCTCTTCTCCCTTGCAATTTACTGATAAGGTTTGTAATTATTAAGCAATATTGCACAACAGTGGGGTAACATATCACTGTGGTGCTTAGTAAATGAGCATAATACAACAGGCTTATTGTGATTTCACAAACAAAACAAATTAAACATTGTCCAGTGCTAAAGTTTACGAACCAATAAATCCTGGAGAATGATTCCGCATAGAGCAGAAAATTAAGAACAGTAAATTTCGCAAAATGAAGATCAACCAGAAGAAGACTAAAGTGATGAAGATCGGAAAGAGCAAACAACGTCAATAGAAAACATCTTGAACAAGTCCAGCAGTTTATGTACCTTGGCAGCCTGCTGACAGAAGACGGAAGAAGCGAGAAGGAGACCAAGACAAGAATCGCCATGGCTGAAGATGTGTTCAATAAACACCAAACAGTGCTCATTAAAAGCCTCAGTCGTAACTTGAGGAAATGTCTCATCAAGACACTGGTTTGGAGTTTGCTACTCTATGGCTCAGAAACCTGGACTATGAAGAAAGCAGACATCAAGAGACTGAAGAGCTGTGAGATGTGGATGTAGAGGAAAATGAAATGAAATGAAAACGATGAGGTGCTGAGAAGAGTGGGAGAAAAGAAAACTTTGCTGGATACCATCTGGAAAAGAAAAGCTTGGTGGATTGGACACGTCATAAGATCAGAAGGGTTACTATGAACAGTTTTGGAGGGAAGAGTCGAGGGGAAATGATCGAGAGGGAGAGAGAGTGATGATGATGGATGACATCAGGCAAGGAAAAAATAACACGAAATGAAAAAGACGGCGCTAGACAAGGAGGAGTGGAGATGGCTGACATGTGCAGGCCCTACGTCTGGGCAGACCACTTGGAGAGAGAGAAATTTCGCAATGAGGAGATTTTTTTTCTTTTGTGCTGTCACATTTTTGGGGGATTATATATATTTTTTTTCTTTTTTTTAACTCCCTTTCTCTCCATTTCTCTTGTGTCTGTGCATGTCTGAAATAAGTTTCGGTCTAAAAATATCTGCTTTCACCAGCATTTCAGTCAATGTTTGTCAAAAGAGCTTAATTTAGGCTGACTTATCATTCTATGACACAGTGGTGGCATCAGCCATCACTTTTGGAGTGGTCTGCTGGGGCAGTGGCATTACAGTGGCATTACAGCAGCCGATAGGAAGAGACTGAACAAACTGATTAAGAAAGCTAGCTCTGTCCTGGGGCAGCGCCTTGATCCGGTGGAGGAGATAGGAGAGAGAAGGACGGTGGCTAAACTGTCATCTCTGCTGGAGTCCGAGTTCCACCCTATGCAGGACGTACTGAATGCACCGAGGAGCTCATTTAGCAGCAGACTACATCATCCCAGGTGCACAACCGAGAGGTTTCGTAGGTCCTTCCTACCAACGGCTGTCAGACTGTACAACCTAAGCAGGGCTGCTCGCAGAGATAGCAAAAAGACGTAACAAACTAATAGTTTTTAAATGCAAAAGATGCAATAGACTTACACAATGGTCCCCTCCGGCATACAACTAGGAAAATACCGGTCGCTATGGAGGGTGAGAATATGTATGGGCACATAATCATACCATGTAGGATAACTAAGTAGAGGGTTATGCTGTTTCATCCCATCTAGCAACAACGCTCTGCACTGTGTGTGTTTATATATTTACATATTTATTCCATCTAGCTACAATGCTCCACACTGTGTTTTTATATATCTATATATTTATTCCATCTAGCTACAATGCTCCGCACTGTGTGTGTTTATATACTTACATATTTATTCCACCTAGCTGCAATGCTCCGTACTGTGGGTGTTTATATATTTACATATTTATTCCATCTAGCTACAATGCTCTGCACTGTGTTTATATATTCATATATTTATTCCATCCAGCTACAATGCTCTGCACTGTGTGTCTGTGTGTGTGTGTATATACAGTATATATTTTATAGTAATATGTACATATGTATATTAGCTGCTCTTGCTTGCTTGTTTTTTTTTTTGTTTGTTTTTTTTTCTTGCCTTCTGATTGTTGCTCTGAGTGTTGCTATCCCTGTGCTGTTGCAATCCTGGAATTTCCCCGTTGTGGGACTAATAAAGGCTTATCTTATCTTATCTTAAGCAAACTCTGCATAACTTAGCCCAGCACTCAGGAACTTTTACAAACTAAGCACAGCTTTCACCAACATGTATTTCCAAACGTCGGCAAATTTTCAGCATGCTGAAAATTTTCAAAGAACACAACTTTCGCCAGCGTTTGCCAACAAGCACCAACCATCATTAACTTTTACCAACTTTTGACAGCAGGGCCAGACATTTGCTAAAACGTCAGTAGAAGTTGGTCCAAACATTGTACAGTACTGTAAATCCACCCTTATCAAATATAGGAAAGAAATTTCTCCAAGCTATTTCCTGAAACTAACTATAATAATAATAATAATAATAATAATAATAATAATGGATTAGATTTATATGGCGCATTACATGTCGGGTGACATCTCAAAGCCCTTACAGTGAGTCCATTATTCATTCACTCCAGACAGACATTGATGGTGGTAATCTACGTACTACTGTAGCCACAGCTGCCCTAGGGCAGACTGACACAAACATGGCTGCCTATCTGCGCCAACAGCCTCTCTGACCACTACCGGACATTTATACACATTCATACCCAGTGTCATGGACATTGGAGGCAAGGTGGGTAAAGTGTCTAGCCCAGGGACACAATGGCAGGATGGCTAGGAAGAGTGGGATTTGAACCACCAACCCTCTGGTTACTGGACAACTCGCTTTACCTCCTGAGCCACTGCCACCCACATTTCCCACCTCCATTCCATTTTTGCTGAGCGCCAAGCTGGACAGCAGGAAGTTCCATTTTTATATGATCTTTGGCACGACCCGGCCGGGACATGAACCCCGACCTCCCGGTTGTGGGGCAGATGCTCTACCTCTAAGCCACCACTCCAGTAACTGTACACAACAGGGCGATATGAGCCGCAAACCAGTCCGAGATTGTAAGGAATAGTTGGCGTTGCTCCATGTACATTCTGAACATTTTAATATATCAGTATTCCCTATCAGATAATCCCAGTTAAAAAATACTCCCAGTTATAAAAAATACTTTCTCCAGCATTAGGCTACAGATCGTTCATGAGCTTGAGGCTCCTTTGTTTCAAAAATGCACGTAAATGCGGAGGTGTGTGATCCTATGGTGTCACCACGCACGCAACTCCACCATAACTCAGTGGACACGTCTTAAAGGGGCAGTACATGAAAAGCGCAATATAAAAAATATATTAAATAATTTTTTTTTTAAATTCCTGGATCCACATTGTGATCCAGATCACCACCAAAATCTACTCGTCTGTTCGAAATGCCATTACACACCTTTCCTGAAAATTTCATCAAAATCCACCCATAACTTTTGGAGTAATGTTGCCAACAGACAGACAGACAAACCAACAAATCAACCAATGCCGGTAAAAACATTACCTCCTCCCTTGGTGGAGGTAATGATATCAATTATCACTAACGATGTGGATGGAGACCACATTCTTTTTCGTTCAAAGCCGTTTTACATTTTCTGTAGTATTTGGTGTTAAGCATGCACTGCTTTCTGGTTGCGGAGGTGTGTGGCCCTATGACGTGGCCACGCACATAGCTCCGCCGTGACTCCGTGGTCATGTCTTAAAGGGGCAGTACATGAAAAGTGCAATATTAATATATAAAATAATTTTCCAAAAATTCCTGGTGCTGGATTACCAGCAAAATCTAATAATTTGTTCCCCATGCCATTACACATCGTTCCTGAAAATTTCATCAAAATCTGTTTGTAACTTTTGGAGTAATGTTGCTAACAGACAGACAGACAAACCAACCAACCAGTGCTTCCAAAAACATTATCTCCTCCCTTGGCAGAGGTAGCTATGAACTATTTAATAAAATACAAACTATTGAAATTTACCTTCTAATATAATCCACATCAGGGCACTCAGCAAGGACATAACTCCACTAAAGCTGTAAAAGAAAGGGGTAAAAGTGATCCAGAATCTGTATACTGAACCAGCTCATTATTGGCCTAAGGGCCACCTCTGATGAGAATTTTATTCAAATCTGTTGCGTAGTTTTAAAGTAATTCTGCTGACAGGCAAACAAATAAACCTCCTTGGTGAAAATAATAATAATAGTAAACTTGTCGTGCATTAAGAAAATGAAAGTAATTGATATAAGCAAATTCTTCTAATATATATATATATATATTTATATATATATATATATATATATATATATATACGTATATATACACTACCGTTCAAAAGTTTGGGGTCACCCAGACAATTATTTTGTGTTTTCCATGAAAAGTCACACTTATTTACCACCATGAGTTGTAAAATGAATAGAAAATATAGTCAAGACATTGACAAGGTTAGAAATAATGATTTGTATTTGAAATAATAATTTTTTCCTTCAAACTTTGCTTTCGTCAAAGAATCCTCCATTTGCAGCAATTACAGCATTGCAGACCTAACATGATTGCACAAGGGTTTTCTAATCATCCATTAGCCTTCTGACGCAATGAGCAAACACATTGTACCATTAGAACACTGGAGTGATAGTTGCTGGAAATGGGCCTCTATACACCTATCTAGATATTGCACCAAAAACCAGACATTTGCAGCTAGAATAGTCATTTACCACATTAGCAATGTATAGAGTGTATTTCTGATTAGTTTAAAGTTATCATCATTGAAAAAAAGTGCTTTTCTTTCAAAAATAAGGAAATTTCTAAGTGACCCCAAACTTTTGAACGGTAGTGTATATACAGTATACTATATATATATATATATATATATATATTTGGTAAAGTACCATTTTGTGAAACCATTACTTGAGTACTTCCACTTGAGTAAATGTTATTTGTTACTATCCACCACTGCCTGAAGACCCTACAAGGCTGTAATGATTCAGTGAGCTACAAAAACAACTGCCATTCAGGCTGACTATGGCTGCCAGTGGTGTTTCTGGTCATGGCCACATGACACTGCTTTGAGTAGTGTCATTGTCCACAAGGTCACTCCTCTGCTGAGCACAGCTGTAGCGAGGAGACAAACACAGACCTGCTGTGGTTTACAAAAAGACTGAAAGAAAAAAGAAAAGAAAAGGCTTCTTTGGAACAGGATGTGGAAAATGAACTTCTCCCTATCCCCTCAAGGAAATTCCTGTCAAATCTATCTCCTGCAATAGAAATCCTAGCAAAATAGGAGAAAAATTCTGTGGAATTATACTTTTTTCCATTAAAAATTGATACCTAGGACACAACCAAATCTATCCATCATTGAATTTATTAAACTTGTTCACATGTTGTTGAAATGGATTCTGGCTGTGATATACACAATATGGATAAAAGCATCAGTGCACATCTCCCAATCATTGAATTCAGCTGTTTTTTCCAGGAAAATCTGAATTTTTCAATTGACCTAGACATTTGGGACAATTCTGTTTTTCAAACCTTGTTGGAACAGTTCGGAAATGTTCTTTTCTGTTGCAGCATGACTGTGCTCAAGTACACAAAGTAAGGCCAATAAAGGCATGGTTGGATGAGTTTAGTGTCGAAGAACTACAGGCCTACAGAGATTCCAGAACTCAATCCTGTCCAACACCTTTGCGATGAATTAGAACATTGATTGTGAGCTAGGCCCTCTTGTCCAACATCTGCGTCTGAGCTCACGAATGCTTTTTTGGTTGAATGAGCAAAAATTCCCAGACACACTTCAATATCTTGCAGAAATCCTTCCGAGAAGAGTGGAAGCTGTTATGGCTGCAAAGGGAGGACCAACGTCATATTAATGCCCATGGGTTTAATCACCCTTATTGTCATTCAACCGTACAACCAATCATGTACAGTAGAACGAGATTGTGCTTTACCTATATACAGTGTCAATCACATGCACCCCAAGTGCAGAATCAGAGGGCCACTGCCATGCAAGGCGTCGCCACAGATTCCCCTCCTCCATACCATTATTGCTGAGCACCAAGCTGGATGGCAGGAAGTTCCACTTTTATATGGTCTTCGGCATGACCCGGCCGGGATTTGAACCCCTGCCTCCTGGGTGTGGGGCGGGTGCTCTACCAACTGAGCCACCACTCCGGTTTAGAAAAGGAAGTCATAAAAGTATGTCTGTAGCCCAGTATGTTTGTCCACAGAGTGTAAACATGGAAGGCTTTTCATCACATGAATCTTTCAGTTTGTGCCGCATGCTCAATGGCAACGCTGTGTTTGTTTTTATGACAGCAAGCTGTGGCTCAGGGCCTGAATCACATTGCTCAATCACCAACATTATTTAATATCTTTCTGCTTATTTTATTACATTTTTATAACAAATGAATCATACTTTTGCATCCAGTCTTGAAATGTCACCTCCCTCCGTTTTGGCTAATGATTACTAGTTTGTAGTGTTGAAGGCACCCTCTGAGTCAGTAAAGCACAACACAAATTGATTACATAAAGGACGATGGAAAAAAAAAAGTGCATGGAATAGCTGTAAGATGATTGTACTTGTTGACAGTAAATCTTGAGGATGACTAGAAAATGCAAGCATCTGAAAACACCCTGCAGCCTGTTGATATTGAAGTGCAATAAATCACATAACAAACAGACTGAATATACACAGAAGCACAGATGCACACAGGAATGCACTGTAAAACCAGGTGTAATTTTAGTGACACTTATTCTGGCATGCAATTTCAGGTTTTAATTGGGGCATTCAGTTTGAGCATGTGTTCACATTTTTTGTTTTGGATGTGTGTTACAATTTGCATTTGCCTTGAAGTTACATTACCTTGTCAAGAAAAACTTCAGACACTTGCTCTATCAACAGTGGAATGGCCCACTTTGGGTGTTTGCTTTAAATTTATAGCTTGACATCATTTCACTTAAAAGTATACTGGAAGAGTGTTTACAGCTACCTCAACCCACATTGACAACCCCATTGACCTGAGCTGTACAATTTAGGACTGAATGATTAATTGCATTTTATATTAAATTGTAATGTGATTAAAAATGTGATCTGCGAAGTGCAGAGGCTGTGATTTGCGGTCAGATGACATGCCAGAGAATGCAGAACAGGTGACTAAAAAACGAAACGGCAACTTTTAGCGATTGCTGTCCAATGTCTGATTTAAAAATCTGTTTCCAGCTCTGAAGCTGCTTCTCTCCTCCCTGGGTGTGAGCAGCAGCCCACCAACAGTGTTGTCTGACCGGTTGCAAGTTATGGCCTATCAGCACCACGGAAGCTTGGAAAAAGTTACCTAAAAGCTAAAGTAGTAACGCTCACTGACCTTTTTGTCATGGTCTGAGCGCTGATATTGTCCGCGCTTGGATCATCCAGTATTTTCCCCGTTTGTCTGTGTTTTGCATATGGCCGTTTCAGGGCTTTTATTCTGACAACGTCACAACGGGGCGTCCGGCTGTCAAAGCCGAGTCACGTTGTGACAGCTGTTCAGTATTTTCCCTGATTACTTTTCTCCTTCAATGATTGGATTGTCATTAGTATTTAAGGAAGCAGCTGAGGGTTACTCCTCGCTGTGACCTTGTCAAACCTCCGTCAGACTATCGTCCAAGATTTCATGTTATGTTCGTATTCCTCATCTCTCAGTAAGTGTTCTTCCTCATAGTCTGTGGTCTAGTTTCCTCGTAGTCTGAGATTTGGAGTCTAAGTGTATGTTCGTGTTTTTGCCCCACGTGGCTGTTTATTTTGTCATTTGTCTTTTTGTTAATAAAACATGCAAACTCATTGGCTGGTTTTCGGTGTCTTATTGATGGCTCGTGAGGGCCATCGTTGACACTTTTATTATGCATCCAATTTCTAAATACAAAAGTCATAATCCTATGGCCTATTTCAGTCGTAGCTTTCATGGGCATTGGCATGCTCAGATAATCATATCAGTACCTCATAAACAGTAGGCAATTTGTTATTTTCTAGCAAGGAAAGGTGTTGGTGGTGGGGTCCATCCATCCATACTCTACCTCTTTTCCAGAGGTCCAGGCCACGGAGGCAGCAGCTCAAGCAGAGAAGCCCAGACTTCCCTCTCCTCAGCCACCTGCTCCAACTCTTCAGAGAGGATACCAAGATGTTCCCAGGCCAGTTGGGGGACATAGCTTCTCCAGTGTGTCCTGGGTCTGCCCTGGGGTCTCCACCCAGTGGGATATGCCCGAAACACCTCAAGTAGGAGGCGTTCAGGAGGCATCCTGATCAGATGCCCAAACCATCTCAACTGGCTTCTTTCGGTGTGGAGGAGCAGCGGTTCTACTCTGAGCCGCTCTAGGATGACTGAGCTCCTCACCCTATCTCTAAGGGTGAGTCCAGCAATCCTACAGAAAAGCTCATTTCAGCCACTTGTATCCACGATCTCATTCTTTTGGTCATTACCCAAAGCTCGTGACCATAGGGGAGGGTAGGAATATAGGTTGACCAACAAATCCACAGCTTTGCTTTAGAGCTCAGCTCCCTCTTCACCATAACAGACCAGTACAACGTCCTCATCACTACGGATGCTGCTCCGATCCATCTGTCAACATCTTGCTCCATTCTCCCCTCATTCATGAATAAGACCCCAAGATCCTTAAACTCTTCCACTTGAGGCAGGAACTTGTCCCCAACTCGAAGAGGACAATCCATCCAATAATATCCACTGGGGATATTGTCGGATGATGGGAGGAATACTCAATCCCACTGACACATCTTCCATAGAAGAAGCAGAGTCTGAGGACGAGGGGGATGACTCACCCATCACACGGTCTGAGGTCACCCAAGTGGTTAAAAAACTCTTTGACAGCAGGGCTTCAGGGTGGATGAGAATGGCCCTGAGTACCTGATGGCTCTGGATGTTGTAGGGCTGTCTTAGTTGACATGCCTCTGCAGCATCATGTGGAAATTGGGGACAGTAACTTTGGCATGGCAAACTGGGATGGTGGTTCCGCTCTTCTCAGAAGGGGGACCGGAGGGTGTGTTCCAACTTTAGGGAGATCATACTCCTCAGCCTCCCCGGGAAGGTCTATGCCAGGGTACTGGAGAGGAGAGTCTGACCGTTGGTTGAACCTTGTATTTCGGAAGAACAATGTGGTTTTCGACATGGCTGTGACAGATTGGACCAACTCGTCACCCTCTCAAGGATCCTCAAAGATTCGTAGGAGTTTGTCCAAACAGCCTACATGCGTTTTGTGGACTTGGAAAAAGCATTCAACCACGTCCTTAATGGTTTCTTGTGGGGGTGCTGCAGGAGTATTGGGTATTGGGCTCATTGCTACAATCTATCCAGTCTCTATAGAGAATGGGCATTGACGTCATGCTGCGCTGCATTCTGGGCCGTTGTTACCATCGTCATTGTCCGGCTTCTTTGTTTACCTGTAGTGTAGGCAGCTGCTAACGTGGGCAGACATACGTTTGATGGAATGCAGCAAACAGAAAATTAAAATTCCTTATTTAGAGAAACTGAATAAGGAAGCAAAGGAACGCTACCTCTAAAAAAAATTAAGAAATAAATGGGATCGATCGATATGAGCACAAGAAAGGGACCACGGATCTTGACCGACTGCCTTGAGTCACGCTGTCGGATGTGTTTGCCTACCTTGTTTGTGGGGTGAGTGCATAAACCCATGAGTAATTTAAAAACTATAAATCATTAGAGGCTCATGTTCAATGGTCCAGCTGCCTCAAATATTCTGGGTGAACAACCAGAAAACGTCGTTTAACACAAAGGTAAGCAGTCATTGTTTCTACAAAGTCGAAATATGTCGAGAATAATGTCTAGCACACCCAAAAATTATTTCTAACATATGAGTAACGCTCTTTGAACCCATATGTAACTTACTGAACAGGTTTCTAACTTACAGCTACCATATATAATTGTGGTGGTCTGAGCTGCGCGCTGTTTTCTCTCTTCTCTCATTGCTTATTTTCCACAGCTGCGGTTTCACCCACACCTGCGCTTCCTAATTAAGCAGCCTTTAAGTGGAGAGGGGCCCTCCACTCCTGCATGGAGACGTCAACGCATGCATGTGGTCTAGAGAGCTCCTCAACATTGTGTGCTGCTTCTCCTCTCTCCAGCTACAACCCCTGCCTCAGACTCAGTACTCCGTAAGCAACCTCACTGTACCTCACCCTTGCATTCTCCTCTGTATGTCTTGGACTTACCTGTGCACAGGTGGACCCTCTCCCTGGCAGACTGGCACCCTTCCCCGTGGCGGACCAGGCTCCTCCCCTCGCAGCCGGAGTGCCCACACTCTTGTCATCAACCTGTAAGTGCACATAATTATTTGGACTGAGCTGTTTCCCTTTACCCCTTGGCCGAGGGTAACCTCCCTGCACAGAGCACTGTATATATCTGCACCTGCATCTCCTTCACCTTCACGGGACAACTACAACCTGGAGAAGACGTAGGGCCGCTGTTAGCTCCTTCCCAGTTGCTCAGCGCTCTGTAAGATTATTATTAACTTTCCATTGCCCCGCTGTGTGCTGCAAATTACTCATCACTCTCGCTCTCTCTCTCTCTCTCTCTCCCCTGCAGGGTTGCCAGACTCTCCCCGCACTACACACTCACACTAGCTAACAATAAAATCATTGCACTATAACCGAGTCTGTAGTCTGCTTCTGGGTCTATCCACTAAATCATGTCAGTACGTCTCCGTCAGCCAGACCCAGCAGACGGTGCTAACACACGCCGACTGGACATCATGGAGGTTCGGTTAGACCAGGTTACATATCAGCAGCAGGTCATATTGAATCAACTTACTCAAATAAACGCATGGCTCGACCGACTTACCACTGCTTTGCCCACACAGGCCGCCTCTGTGGTGTTGGCTGCTCCGCCGCCCTCCTGTTCCCCATTGGTGTGTCCTCATTGCTTCACACCAGTTCCCACACCGGCCCGCTTCAGCGGTAGGCTGGGTGAAGCCCGGTGGTTCCTCCTTCAGTGCAGCTTAGTCTTTCAGCAAGTACCGGAGGATTTTCCCACTAATCATAGCCAGATCAGGTACGTGGTGAATCTGCTGGAGGGGTGGGCCTTAGCTTGGGCTTATGCTATTATGGATCGCCCCTATTACCAAAACTACACTTATGGTCGATTTGTGCCTGAATTCACCCAGGTGTTTGACCACTCCGACCGGGATAACATTCTCACCACCTGCCTTCTCAATCTCCGGCAGCGGCCAAGGTCCATGGCCGATAACTTGGTGGATTTCCGGGTTGTCACGGTGGAGGTAGAGTGGGAGGATGCGTCTCTTTGCAGCATTTTCACACGCAGTCTCAGCCCTAGCCTTTGTGATGAGCTGGCACAGTTAGATAAACCTTCCTCTTTGAACAATCTAATCTCCCTGACCATCAAGCTAGATAATTGCCTGAGGGAATGATCCAACGAGCGCCGCCTTACCAATTGCTCGGGTTCTCAGTTGCGCCCCCGTACTCAGCCTCTCCTCCCAGCCCTCCCTTCTCCCAAACCCTCTGACACCGGGGAGCCCATGCTGTTGGGCTGGTCTAGGTTACCTCTTACTGAATGACAGCGCTGCCGTAATCTTGGGTTGTGCATGTATAAGCGACTTTCGCATTACGAGTGCACATGTGCGGACTATGCGACCCGACATCCGGTTCAAAGGTCAGGACTACCAAACATTCCACTAGCTGCCTTGCTTTTGTATAGAGACAGTACTCTCACACCTGAAAAATTGTTGTTTAAAGTCTGCTTCAAGCTTTAAATCACTGTTATGCCAGGTGCACATTGTGCCGTAGTGAAGTGTGGGAACTGCATGTATCATCTAGAGCGGTGGAAAAAGCAAACTTGTAGCATACATGCGTGTAACTTCAGGACCAGCGTGTGCACATGTCCACCGCCATTCATGTTATATACATTTCCCACAGAGCTGATGGATCCGGACGGACGTAATTGTTGCATTAAAGCAGTAAGTCTATATTATAACATAATTAAATAGTGTTGTGTATTGTTCAAGTTCTAGCCTAATTGACACGAGTCTAAACACTGAAGTAGTAGGTACGGACAGGCAGGCCTGGATCTAGGATATAGTTCTTTGTATATTGGTAATGAAGCTTGATCTACAAACACATGTAATTAAGGCCATTGATAAGTAGGCTGGTATAAAATAAAATTGCAAATCATTGAAAACGTGTGGTACTTAAACTATAGTAGTATCAACCAATAGATCTAAGTAAGCAGGCTATGCCTTGTAGTGAAATTTACTCAGAATGATAAAACCAAAGTTGAGCTGTCAAACCACTCGCTTACCTTCTTTGTAGTCATTTCGGAGTTTCGCAAGTAAGGGTGCTTGGTCCTTTGACAACAAAAAATCTGCTATGTCAGCGTACATACGGGGGGGGGTGGGGGGTGGCATTTTGGCCAATTTCTGCAACGTGGCCGCGAATGCAAGCGCAACTAGTTCATCCTTGCGTTTGCGGGTACAACCGGGAAGACCCCTATGCATACAATATGCTCGTAGATCAGGAACTTTCCATAAATTAAATGTATCGATAGAGCATGTTTGGTAGCCACATTCCCATGATGCTTTGCACGAGCCGAGATGCGAAAGTCGCTTATTGCTCCAGTTCTGAACATGAGGTTGCCCACTTTCCCAACCAGCCAAAAGGGGGGGTCCGTTCGTCACAGTAGGGGGTCTAGCGGACATGGGCAGGTCTGAATCCCTTACGTGCCTTTTGTTGCCCATTCGTTTTGATCACTATCACACTGAATTCTGCACCACTGCTCTCATTGATTCTGGCGCTGAACAAAACTTTATTTTGGAGAGTCTGGCAACCCGGCTAAAGCTCCCGTGTCAGGACCTGGAAGCCCCATTAAATTTGGTAGCCATTTCTATCGAGTTACTCACTAGGGTCACTAAAAAACTGCTCCCATCTCCATACTGGTTACAGGCAACCACTGAGAGCACTTGAGTTTTTTTTGTTTTACCCATCTCTGCCTCTCCTGTTATTTTAAGCTGTCCCTGGCTAAGACTCTACAACCCCATCATTGATTGGCAGGCAGGGAGGGTTATTTCATGGAACATCTTCTGTTTAGCCACCTGTATGCAGTCTGCAGCTTGTTCCCCTTCTGTTTCTATCAGTGCCTCACCTACCCATTTGCCTGATCTCCCTCTGGTATCTCCTGAATATCACAACCTTGTCTCGGTCTTCAGCAAGACGAAGGCGCTTCCCCCCCCCCCCCCCCACTGCCCTTACGACTGGCCCATTAACCTCCTTTTGGGGGCTACGTTGCCATCTAGTAGACTGTATAATCTGTCTGCCCCGGAACGAGAGGCGATGGCAAGTTTGGGCATCATCAGACCTTCATCATCTGCGGTGGGGGCGGAGTTTTTTTCGTGGGCAAGAAGGACGGTTCCCTCCGACCCTGCATTGATTTTAGGGAACTGAATAACATCACTGTGAAGGACAAGTATGCCTTGCCGCTCCTCAACTCCGCCTTCGACCTGCTACAAGGTGCCACTGTCTTCACCAAGTTGGACCTGCACAACGCCTACCATCTTATCCGGATTAAGGAGGGTGATGAGTGGAAGACGGGGTTTCGAACATCTAGTGGTCACTTTGAGTACCTGGTGATGCCATTTGGGTTGATGAACACACCAGCTGTTTTCCAATGGCTTATCAATGACGTTCTGAGGGACTTTCTGAACTCTCTTGTTTTTGTGTACCTTGATGACATATTGATTTTCTCTTGTTCCTTAGATGAGCATCGGGTGCACGTTAGGATGGTCCTTCAGTGGCTGTTGGAGAACCAGCTGTACATCAAAGCGGAGAAGTGTGAGTTCCACGCACCCTCGACCACCTTCCAGGGGTTTGTCGTTGCCCGTAAGGAGATCCGGGCTGACCCAGGTAAGGTGAAGGCGGTTTTGGAGTGGCCTGTTCCCTCCTCCCGCAAACAATTACAGCAATTTTTGGGATTCGCCAATTTTTATTGACGCTTCATCCGCAATTACAGTGTGGTTGCCCTGCCTCTCACCCACCTCACTTCCACCAAGATCCCCTTTTTTTTGGTCTGAGGAGGCTGATGCGGCATTTTCCAAGCTGAAGTCTCGCTTCTCTTCCCCTATCCTTGCTTAGGTGGATCCGCAGCTGCAGTTCCTTTTGGAGGTGGATGCATTGGACTCCAGGATGGGGGCAGTTCTTTCTCAGCGCTCGACTACCAATAATAAGGTCCACCCCTGCGCTTACTTCTCCCGATGCCTGTCCCCAACCGAGAAACTATGATGTTTGTGACCGGGAGTTGTTGGTGGTCAAACTGGCCTTGGAGGAGTGGCGCCACTGGTTGGAGGGAGTCTCTCAGCCGTTTGTGGTCTGGACTGATCATAAGAATCTGGAGTATCTCAGGACTGCTAAATGGCTTAACTCCAGACAAGCCCGCTGGTCCCTGTTCTTTGGCAGGTTTAACTTTACTATCACCTACCGCCCGCGGTCCAGGAACACCAAGCCTGACGCCCTCTCGAGGCAATTCTCTGCTGACACAGTATCGCCGGAGCTGCATCCCATAGTTTCCCCCATGTGTGTGGTAGGCATGCTCTCTTGGGAGATCAAGGAGAGGGTCAACAGGGTGCAGGGCACTGAGCCTGATCTGGGTGGGGGCCCTGCGGGTTGGATCTATATCACTTCCTCGGTCCATGGCGAGGTCATCGATTGGCTGCACTCTTCCAGGGTTATGCGCCACCCCAGCATGTCACGCACTATGTCTCATTTGCAGAGGACCTTCTGGTGGCCATCTATGAGGAGGAACGTGAATGAGTTCATCAAGGCCCGTCCCCAGTGTGCCACCGGCAAGTCATCTTCTTCCCCACCTTCTGGGCTGTTGCATCCCTTACCCATCCCCAGCAGGCCGTGGTCCCATGTGATGCTGGACTTTGTTACTGGGCTTCCTCCTTCCGCTGGACACACGGTCGTTCACACTATTGTGGACAGGTTCTCGAAGGCAGCTCACTTCGTCCCCCTGAACAAGCTACCATCTGCCAAGGAGACGGCTGACTGTTTTGTTCTACACGTGGTCTGCCTCCATGGTATTCTGGTGGATGTGGTCTCAGACCAGGGTCCCCAGTTTGTCTCCCAGGTTAGGTGATTCTTCTGTAAGGCCATCGGAGCGACTGTCAGCTTGTCCTCGGGATATCACCCCCAGAGTAACGGCCAGTGTGAGTGAGCCAATCAGGAGCTGGAGGCAGCCCTGAGGTGCATCACGACAACTAATCCTGCGTCTTGGAGTACTTACCTACCATGGATTAAGTATGCTCACAACTCCGCCACCTCTGCGG
Organism: Pholidichthys leucotaenia; assembly: GCA_020510985.1. Lineage (NCBI taxonomy): Eukaryota > Metazoa > Chordata > Actinopteri > Cichliformes > Pholidichthyidae > Pholidichthys > Pholidichthys leucotaenia. The sequence goes on along the minus strand of CM035848.1, from coordinate 173,394,799 downwards.
CTACAGGTCTCACCTCCTTTGAGGCGACCTTGGGGTACAACCCCCCCACCCCACCCCTTCCCTGATATGGAGGTGGAGATTGCTGTACCGTCTGTGCAGTCCCACATCAGATGTTGTCACCGGCTCTGGAGGGCCACCAGGGCTGCTCTTTGCCGCACTGGGGACCGCAACTCCGAGATTGCCAACCGTCGGAGGACCCCGGCCCCTCCCCCCCCACCGGGTTGGGCAGAAGGTATGGTTGTCCACCAGACACATTAACCTCAAAACAAATTCCAGAAAGCTTTCTCCCCGCTTCATTGGGGAAGCTTCACGTTAGCCCATCTACCAAATCATCAATCCAGCTGCTGTTCGCCCTTTTCTTCCCCGTGCTCTCCGCATCTGTCCCACCTTTCATGTCCCTCAGGTGAAGCCGTTTTCCACCAGCCCTCTTTGCCCACCATCAAAGCTACCTCCCCCTCTGGTGATGATTGGCGGTGGTCCTGTCTATAAGGTCAACCGCATTCTGGACGTGCAACGCAGGGGGCAAGGTCTACAGTACCTGGTAGACTGGGCTGGGTACGGACCAGAGGAGAGATCATGGGTCCAGGGGTCCTTCATCACGGATCGGGAGATAATCCAGGCATTCCATTGGTCCCATCCAGGGAGGTTGGGTCAGCCACCGGGAGGCGTTCCTTGAGGGGGAGGCACTGTGGTGATCTGAGCTGCACACTGTTTTCTCTCTTCTCTCATTGCTTATTTTCCACAGCTGTGGTTTCACCCACACCTGTGCTTCCTAATTAAGCAGCCTTTAAGTGGAGAGGGGCCCTCCACTCCTGCATGGAGACGTCAATGCATGCATGCAGTCTAGAAAGCTCCTCAACGTTGTGTGCTGCTTCTCCTCTTTCCAGCTACAACCCCCGCCTCAGACTCGGTACTCCGTAAGCAACCTCACTGTTTGTACCTCACCCTTGCATTCTCCTCTGTATGTCTTGGACTTACCTGTGCACAGGTGGACCTTCTCTCTGGCGGACTGGCATCCTTTCCCGTGGCAGACCAGGATCCTGCCCTTGGAGTCGGAGTGCCCACATTCTCGTCATCTTCCTGTAAGTGCACATAATTATTTGGACTGAGCTGTTTCCCTTTACCCCTTGGCCGAGGATAACCTCCCTGCACAGAGCACTGTATATATCTGCACCTGCACCTCCTTCACCTTCGTGGGACAACTGCAACCCGGAGAAGACGTGGGGCCGCTGATAGCGCCTTCCCAGTTGCTCAGTGCTCCGTAAGATTATTACTAGCTTTCCATTGCCCCGCTGTGTGCTGCAATTTGCTCATCACTCTCTCTCTCTCTCTCTCTCTCTCTCTCTCTCTCTCTCTCTCTCTCTCTCTCTCTCTCTCTCTCCCCTGCAGGGTTGCCAGACTCTCTCCACACTACACACTCACACTAGCTCACAATAAACTCATTGCACTATAACCGTGTCTGCAGTCTGCTTCTGAGTCTGTCCACTAAATCATGTCAATAATGGCGTATTTGCAGCGTACAAAGCTCTGCTGCTGCCTGCAGCATACACACATACACACGTGCGCACGCGCGCATATAATGGGACCTGTCGGTAATGTGTCTGAGCACTTTCAAGCTACATGATAAAGATTTTTATCTTTGACTGCATTCTGTAACATCAGCTGTCCAGTGTTGTTCTGATAAATATGCCAAAATGTCAGAACACCAGAGGAGGTGGATCAATCAGCTGATCACGCTAGCGCACAGAAAAAATTACCAGTATAATTAGCTGCTATAAAAACATCCTTAACCAGGTCAGTGACGTTTTTATAGTCACCTGAAAGAGGAGAATCTGCTTAATTTAATGATACCAAACATTATGGATTTCAGTCCCCAGCTGATATTAAATCCATGTGTAATGAAGGCAACAAGTAATCACAACTTCAAGAAAAAAATCACAGAAAATCAGCAACATGAAAAGCTTCCATTAAAAAAATTGCTCCAGATTAGCAAGAGAAATTGGGGATAGCAGAGATGATGTGGGGAAATTATTTGATTTTGCTTTGTGTGTTTTTACACATTATTGAGAGATGACAGAGAGCCATGGCTGAGGTGCAGCCAAAGGCACAGCACACAAGACAGCTGCTCTGGAGAGGGGACGTCTTTCTGCACTTCTAAATATTTTTTAAATCACAACTTACCTTGGTGAAAATGCCATGAACACACGACAATGTGTGCAGGAATATTGTCAAAGCTGATGTCTTTCCTTCTGATCACTGTGAACTATTCCATCCCACGCCTCTTTTTTAGCTCAGGGACTCGATTCTCTCCGCTTTTCTTCCAAGTCAGGAAGTTGAAAAAAGCATACGCTGTTATCAATCTTTTTCCACGCCAGTCTTGAGAGCAGCTGTTGTATTTGATAATGCAGCAAAAGTTCCCCATTCTAAAGTTGCGTGGTATTTGGAGGAATGATAATGTGATTGAAAGGAACACATTGGAAATAAGTATTTTCACTTTCTTGTGTCATCCTGGATTTTGTATGATGTTTTATATATATATTTACATTTCCTCTGTTTGTATACCATATTCAGTGTCATTTTAATAAGGCTGCGTGTCCACATGGAAAGTAAAAATGCTCTCAATCTGTTTTCCTTACCGCTTTTCGTGCGCTGATTTTAAAAAGCACTCTGCCTGGTATCCTGGCAGCCGCTTGACCTGTCACTCAAAGTGTGCCGGGGGTTTCAGATTTTGCTCTGAAATGCTCCACTCACTGGAATAAATCACATCAAACTGGTAAAAAAAAAAAAAAATACATGTCCCTCCACGCTTTGGCTGTTAAATATTGATCATGGTGCACTTTTAGGCTGATTGTGATCGGCTGGTGAGAGAGGTGTGCAGCTGATGAATGCTGCAGCGCTGTGAAAGTTGAACTTTTTTTCAGCTTTCAGCATCATGAGCACAGCACTGACTGCTGAGAGCGTTTTTACACCAGGGGCACTGAGTGCATTAAACACCAGACTACATAGAAAACTAGAAGAGCACTCATAGAGCACATACCTTCGCCAAGGCTCCTTCAGTTTCTTATGGATCACCTCCAAAATGTAATGGGTTTGTGTGTAGGCCTATAGCCACTTGTGGTGAAAATTGCATCAAAGTCTGTCCATCAGTTTTGGAGTATTGTTGCTAACACACTGTGAGAAGATAAGAGCCTTGGCTGAGGTATGCATTCTCAGATCATCACCAAAATATAATGGGTTCCTCTGTAGCCCAAGAACCACCTCTGGTGAAAATTTCATCCAAATCCATGCAGTAGTTTTTGTGTAATCCTGCTGCACAAATACAAACAAAGCCCTTGGTGGAGGTATGCACTCTCAGATCATCACCAAAATCTAATCATCTGTTCCCCGTTCCATTACACACCATTCCTGAAAATTTCGTCAAAATCTGTTCTTAACTTTTTGAGTTATGTTGCTAACAGACAGACAGACAAACAAACAGACAAACCCCGGTAAAAACATTACCTCCTTGGCGGAGGTAATGAACAGAAAATAGTCACCCCACAGCAGAAAAAAAGGCATTTGGTGGACACCCAGCCCAACCACATTCATTGCTTACTACTAAGCACAGACAGGCAGAACACTTTCCCCACAGTTCCTTGCGGTTTTTCCATCGGGTGACGTCACGCGCCCATTCTCTATACGACTGTTGTGAGAGTTTGGTTTGTATTGCTAACAATCAGTCGAACTTGTTCCCAGTGAGAGTTGGACTCCGCCAGGGCTGCCCTTTTTCACCGATCCTATTCATAATATTTATGGACAGGATTTCTAAGTACAGCCAAGGAACGGAGGGTGTCATGTTTGGTGATCACAGGATCTCATCTCTGCTATTTTCAGATGATGTTGTCCTGTTGGCTTCATTGAGCAATGATCTCCAGGTCTTACTGGGACAATTTGCTACTGGGTGTGAAGCGGCCGGGATGAGTGTCATTACCTCCTAGTCCGACTCCATGATGCTCAGCTCGAAAAGGTTCTCTCCCAGTTGGGGACAAGGTCCTTTCCCAAGTGGAGGAGTTCAGGTATCTTGGGGTCTTATTCATGAATGAGGGGAAAATGAAGTGGGAGATGACAGACGGATCAGAGCAGCATCTGCAGTGATGCGGACGTTGTACCGGTCTGTCGTGGGGAAGAGGGAGCTGAGTTCTAAAACAAAGCTGTCGATTTATTGCACAAGTTATGTTCCTACCCTCACGTATGGTCATGAACTTTGGGTAATGACGAAAGAATGAAATCGCGGATACAAATGGTTGAATTGAGCTTTCTCCGTAGGATTGCTGGACTCACCCTTAGAGATAGGGTGAGGAGCTCAGTCATCCGGGAGAGGCTCAGAGTAGAACCACTGCTCTTCCACATTGGAAGTAGCCAGTTGAGGTGGTTTGGACATCTAATTAGGATGCCTCCTGGACACCTGTCACTTGAGGTGTTTCAGGCACATCCCACTAGGAGGAGACCCTGGGGCAGACTCAGGACACGCTGGAGAGACTTTGTTTCCCAGCTGTCCTGGGAACGTCTTGGTATCCTTTCTGAAGAGTTTTAGGAGGTGGCTGGGGAGAGGGAAGCTTGGGCTTGTCTGCTTGGAGTGCTGCCTGTGTGACCTGAATCCCTGGAAAAGCGGTAGAAGATGGGTGGATGGATGGATGGATGGATGGATGGATGGATGGATGGATGGATGTTCGTATTACATCTCCAATTTGGACAAGTTTTGAGTTACTGACTTGCTGAGTGATGGATTCCAAGGGCCAGTCAACAGATCACAGCTAAAGCTTTTTGGCTCCTGCATTAAATCTTCACAGTGCCTGAAGCCAGAGGTCAGCTATTTTGGAGTATGTGTGTAAACCGTTACACATGTGTGCGCACATGCATCTCACACTCAGTTTCTCTCTTTCAGTCACTGCCACTCCATGTAGAGCATACTGTATCGCATGCCATAAAATTCAGTGAATGAACAAGGTCTCAAGTGGCAGCCTTGCTGTGTGTATTTCAAAGTATGAGTGTGTGATGAAATCATTAACCACGTGATAAGTATATCCATCTATGGTGTAAGTTTCACTTGTTCTTTTAAGTTTATACCAGATCTCAAAATTTTAGTGGGAAAATTTTGAATGTCACCTAATGTCATTAAGAACTGTTTACTTATGAAATAGCTGTGAAGTCCAACATCTGGAATTTAATAGAACATTTTTTCTGCTGGAAATCTTCCAATGCATCATTAAACCAGGCCATCACATCACTTCCTGTTGACACACTCCATGTGTGACATATGGTGGCTATTAAAATGTGGGAAGGGGATGCAGTGGGGAGAGTATGAGGGGTACGCTGTGGTGGGGGTGTTCAGCTTTTCCACATGGAGAGCTAAAATGAAATTGTTTCCCACGTTCCCTTGTGCACATGCACTCCCCAGTCTGAAATAAATTCCTTAATAAATGCAGGGGCAGAAAGAGCACCAACATGCCAGTCAAAAACCAAGAAAAATGAGCTCTAGATAACATCTACAATTGTCCTGAGTGACATACACGTATCACACAGTTACCTTAAACATCTTAGTGCAGGAGACGCTAGCTTACCTGAGCATACGCCATTACCCCAATTTAGCCATTTGCATTAAGTGGTGGAGAAAAGGGTTTGGGCTGGTTTGAGCCCCTTAATCCCTAGCCAGAACAAACCATGGGTGGTCACACTCCCCCCCACACACACACACAACACACACACTCCTTGCAGCTGCAATGCTGGAGGGGGGGTGTTGTTGGTGGGTTTGGAACAGGCCTGTTGGACTGCTAGGGTCTGTTGTGCAAGAGCCACATGCCAATGGCTTGCTTAACATTGCTCTCTCACACAGAGAAAAAAAAGCCATGCCAAATGTGAGACCCACTGCATTGGAAGAAAACAAATATGTTAAAATGATCATTTAACTCTTATACAGTACTTCTTCCTACTATTATGTGTCCATAGTACCTGGTTAAAAAAAACTGTCTCCTGGTTACAGACTTTTGAATGTGTTTTAGCAAGCATTAGATCACCACGAGGTCCGATATCAGTATAATGCTAAACATCAGCTTTATCCATTAAACCCTCAATCAATGCAGTGTTATGGGGGACAGGTTCTGTGAACATGTCCCACCCTTTAAGTTGCCCTTTTATCATTTATTGTTACTACCTCCACCAAGGGAGGAGGTAGTGTTTTTAGTGGCGTTGGTTGGTTTGTTGGTTTGTCTGTTGGTTGGTTTGTTGGTTGGTTGGTTTGACTGTTAGCAACATTACTCTAAAAGTTATGAATGGATTTTGATGAAATTTTCAGGAAAGGTGTGTAATGGCACGAGGAACAGATGATGAGATTTTGGTGGTGATTTGACTCATGATCTGGATGCAGGAATTTTTTGAAAATTATTTTTTATATATTAATCTGGCGCTTTTCATGTACTGCCCCTTTAAGACGTGTCCACTCAGTTACGTGCTTGGCCATGTCATAGGGCCACGCACCTCGGCAACCCGGAAGCCAAACACTGCAGAAAAAGTATTAGGGGGCGTGTCCACCAAACTCGTTTTTTTCTGCTGTGGGCGACTATTTTCTATTCATTCTCTATGTAGTCTAACGTTTAGAGTGCTGAGCGTCCTCGGCGCTGAAACGCTTTGAGTGGTGGCCACTTTTTGTCGCAGTGCTCAGGGCTGAAAAAAGTTCAACTTTTCAGACTACTGTATAGCTACACTCGTCAATGTCAGACCTTTCTAAGCATCCAGTAAGAATTAAGGAAGGACGGGATATAGGACGCCAGTACAGGAAGAAGAGCATGGTAGGTGATGGTGGAGGAGGTGGAGGCTGAACTTTGCTGCATCAGACAACCTGGTACTCTTTGATCTGACACTAAAAGGATATCATGATCAAAAGTTGAAAGCAAACACTTGGAGGAACATGTCCACATCTGTTGACGTGCCAGGTGAGCGTTTGTGCCTTTGTCATGGTCATATTTCTTACAAGTTTGTTACGGTAGATAATATGGATATTATGTGAATTTGTAGTTTATAACTGCAAAAAATGGAATGATACCACACTGTTGTGTAATATTGCTTAATAATTATGAACCTTGTCAGTAAACTGTAATGGAGAAGAGAGGAGGAAAAAAAACCGAAAACCAACCTGAAAGATTCAATAAATCTTGATGTTGATTTAAGGTGGAATTGCCCAGCCCAAATGTATGGTCAATACAATTATGACAGTCTTCTTCTTCTTCTTCTTATTATTATTATTGTTATGTAGTCATATAATGTAGTCATATTGTTTTTGCTGTTGTTTCTCAGTCTGTTAATAATAATAATAATAACTAGAGGGCACTCAGAGAGCGCATACCTCCACCAAGGCTCCATCCCTCCCTCCTTTTGTCCTCCCCTCCATCCCTTTGTCCATCCATATCGCCATCCATCTGTACATTGTGAGATGGGGCGTTGGCAGAGGTATGCACTCATGGATCACCTCCAGCATGTAATGAATTCATTTTTGGGCCTCTGTGAGAAGATAAGAGCCTTGGGGGAGGTATGCATTTTGAGATCATCACTAAAATCTAATTATGTGTTCAGTGTGCCATTACACACCTTTCCTAAAAATTTGAATGAAAGGCACTATATAAATGCAATCTATTGTTATTATTATTATTAGACAAATGACAGCAAAAACAATATGACCACATAATAACAGAAATAACACTGTCATAATTGTATTGACTATACATTGGGGCTGGGCAATTCCACCTTCAATCAACATCATGGTTTATTAAATCTTTCAGGTTGGTTTTCTTTTTGTTTTCCTCCTCTCTTCTCCATTACAGTTTACTGACAAGGTTCATAATTATTAAGCAATATTACACAACAGTGCGGTATCATACCATTTTTTTTTGCACTTATCAACTACAAATTCATATTGTTTGATGCAGCAAAGTTCAGCCTCCACCTCCTCCATTGTCACTTCCCGTTCTCATCTTCTTGTACCGGCATCCTATGTCCCGCCCTTCCTTAATTCTGATTGGCTGCTTAGAAAGGTCTGACATTGACGAGTGCAGCTGTACAGTAGTCTGACAAGATAAACTTTTTTCAGCCCTGAGCACCACGACAAAAAGTGGCCGCCACTCAAAACGTTTCAGCGCCATCAGTGCTGGACTACATAGAGAATGAATAGAAAATAGTCGCCCGCAGCAGAAAAAAACAAGTTTGGTGGACACGCCACCTAATACTTTTTCTGCAGTGTTTGGCTTCCAGGTTGCCAAGGCGTGTGGCCCTAAGGCGTGGCCACGCACGTAACTGAGTGGACACGTCTTAAAGGGGCAGTATATATGAAAAGCACCATATTAATCTATAAAAATAATATTCAAAAGATTCCTGCATCCACATCATGATCCAAATCACCACCAAAATCTAGTCATCTGTTCCCCGTATCATTACACACTTTTCCTGAAAATTTCATCAAAATCTATTCTGAATTTTTTGAGTTATGTTGCTAACAGACAAACCAACCAACGGCACTAAAAACATTACCTCCGTCATCCTTTGGCAGAGTTAATAATAATAATAATGGATTTCATTTACATAGTGCGTTTAATTCAAATTTTCGGTAGAGGTGTATAATGGCACACTGAACAGAGGATTAGATTTTGGTGATGATCCAAGAATGCATACCTCCGCCAAGGCTCTTATCTTCTCAGAGTGTTAGCAACAATACTCCAAAACTACTGGATGGATTTGGATGAAATTTTCACCAGAGGTGGTACTTGGCATAGAGACAAACCCATAACATTTGGGTGATGATCAAAGAATGCACACCTCCACCACGGCTTTTATCTTCTCACAGTGTGTTAGCAAGAATACTCCAAAACTACTGGATGGATTTGTATGAAATTTTTACCAAAGGTGGCTCTTGGCCTACGGATTAACCCCTTAGATTTTGGTGATGATTTGAGAATGCATACCTCCACCAAGGCTCAATCTTCTAGCACTGGTTTAGCAGGATTGCTCAAAAACTACTGGATGGATTTGGATGAAATTTTCACCAGAGGTGGTCCATAGCCGAGGGAGGAGCCCATTACATTTTGGTGATGATTCCAGAATGCATAGCTCCACCAAGGCTCTTATCTTCTCACAGTGTGTTAGCAAGAATCCTCTAAAACTACTGGATGGATATGGATGAAATTTTCACTAGAGGAGGTCCTTGGGCTACACATGAACCCATTACATTTTGCAGATGATCCATGGGTGCATACATCTACCAAGGCTCAATCTTCTGGCATTGGTTTAGCAGGATTATGCAAAAACTAATGGATGGATTTTGATGAAATTTTCACCAGAGGTGGTCCTTGGGCTGCAGAAGAACCCATTAGATTTTGTTGATGATTCGAGAGCACATACCTCTGCCAAGGCTCTATCTTCTCACAGTATTTTAGCAAGATTACTCAAAAACTAATGGATGGATTTTGATGGAATTTTCATCAGTGGTGTCTCTTGGTCTACATACGAACCTATTGCATTTTGGAGGTGATCCATGAGTGCATACCTCCACCAAAGCTCAATCTTCTAACAGTGGTTTAGCAGGATTACGCAAAAAGTAATGAATGGATTTTGATCAAATTTTCACCAGAGGAGTTGGGTTACAGACGAACCCATTAGATTTTTGAGCTTATCTATGAGTGCATACCTTTACCAAGGCCCTGTCTTGCAATGTATGGTGGGATGGAGGCAGGGAAGTACAGAAAAAGGGAGGGAAGCAAGGAGCCTTGGTGGAGGTATGCACTCTCTGGGTGCTTTTTTTTTTTAGTTCAGTAGTGTTCTGTTTTCATTCCCTGTTTGTTCTTAGTTCTTAGGTTTGCTCTTATTTTGAAGTATTTCCTGGTTCGTGTTTCTGCCCAGTTATATTGTTGTAGTTTCATTTCCTTTTTTCCGTTATGATGTTCTGCTTCATTTTCTGTTTCGTAATTACCCTCAGCTGTCTTGTCTTTTGTAATCATTAGTTTTCCTTTATTAGTTGTGGTTCCCAGTACTCCCATGTAACAACTTCACAGGATATCCCGCCGGGTTTTCCTCGTTAGTCCACGTTGTTTAGCCCCCGTGCTGTTTCTTGCTTTGTTGGTTCCTTTAACAAAACATTCTTGCACTGAATTCCAAGCCTGCCTTAAAGAGTCATCCTTCCAGTCTGCCGGAGGTTGCGCTTGACATACAGTATGTATATTGTATGTGTGGAATACAGATGTGTTGCATCCAGAACTTGAGTGACATTGTTTTGTCATCAAAAAAGATAGCTGAGACAACACTGATGAACATTTGTGTTGTTTTACCAGTTTAATGCAGATATAGTTTACAAACCTTAAGCCACTTTAATGGAAAAATTAAAACCCTCCCCTGACAAAATTTTGAGGGTGTTTCCTGATTTACTTTTTTTTTTTTTACTTGCGTATAAGGCATGAAAGAAAACCACTGACCCAAATATATAAAGTACTTCAAAGAATTTTAATTTTGACATTACCATGGTAATTTTCAAATATTACAGTAACAGAACTAAATAATCTGATATCAAGTATTAAAATTATTACCGGAGTGGTGGCCTTGAGGGAGAGTATCCACCCCACAACTGGGAGGTCATGGGTTCAAGTCCTGTCCGGGTCCTACCAAAGACCATATGAAAATGGTCCATCCTGCCTTCTAGCTTTGTACTCGGCAAAAAGGAAGGAAAGTTGGTTACCCAGCCACATGGGGTGCACAAGCCAGTGTACTTCCTGTGCTGGTCCTAAGCCTGGATAAATGGGCAGGGTTGCGTTAGGAAAGGCATCTGGCGTAAAAAAAAAATCCTTGCCAAATCAACTTGCGGATCATTGTGATATAAGGTGATGATATGCTGTGGCGACCCTGAAATGGAACAGCCAAAAGACAAAATAAATCAAAATAAATAAATAAACAAATACATAAAAATCTACTATTAAAGTTATCTTTAGCAGAGCTAAAATGTCTGGCAAGACTTTTGAAATTCCTTGAAATACCAAACTGTTGATGACTGCCATGGCAATTAGAATAATCCTACCATGGATAATGATGCAGCCACACATGCTTGCAGGCCACAACAAACACATTCATGAGCCAAACACATACCATACCCCTTGTGCCCCAACGCAACCCGCTGAGTTAGTGGCAGTAAATGAGGCAGCTGACGCTTGCAGCTCTGTAGCCTAAAGATCCGCAGTGGACACTTGACAAGGCCTGGACAACCTGCAGTGTGACATGCCAAAGGGAGAGCTGAGAAGTAGCACGTAACTATGAACACACTGGTGCCCATTCACTCACATTCCTCATCCCACTCAAATGTACGGTGCATCCGGAAAGTATTCACAACACTTCACTTTTTCCACATTTTGTTATGTTACAACCTTATTCCAAAATGGATTAAATTCATTTTTCCTCAGAATTCTACACATAATACCCCATAATGACAACTTGAAAAAAGTTTAGGTTTTTTTAGACTTTTGCAAATTTATTAAAAATAAAAACTAAGAAATCACGTGTATGTAAGTATTCACAGCCTTTGCCATGAAGCTCAGAACTGAGCTCAGGTACATCCTGTTTCCACTGATCATCCTTGAGATGTTTCTGCAGCTTAATTGGAGTCCACCTGTGGTAAATTCAGTTGATTGGACATGATTTGGAAAGGCACACACCTGTCTATATAAGGTCCCACAGTTGGAAGTGCATGTCAGAGCAAAAATCAAGCATGAAGTCAAAGGAATTGTCTGTAGACCTCTGAGACAGGATTGTCTCGAGGCACAAATGTGGGGAAGGATACAGAAAACTTTCTGCTGCTTTGAAGGTCCCGATGAGCACAGTGGCCTCCATCATCTGTAAATGGAAGAAGTTCAGAACCACCAGGACTCTTCCTAGAACTGGCTGGCCATCTAAACTGAGCAATCGGGAGAGAAGGGCCTTAGTCAGGGAATTGGCCAAGAACCCGATGGTCACTCTGTCAGAGCTCCAGCGTTCCTCTGTGGAGAGAGGAGGACCTTCCAGGAGGACAGCCATCTCTGCAGCAATCCACCAATCAGGCCTGTATGGTAGAGTGGCCAGACAAAAGCCACTCCTTAGTCCTTAGCACCACCTGGAGTTTGCCAAAAGGCACCCGAAGGACTCTCAGACCATGAGAAACAAAATTCTCTGGTCTGATGAGACAAAGATTGAACTCTTTGGCGTGAATGCCAGGCGTTATGTTTGAAGGAAACCAGGCACCGCTCATAACCAGGCCAATACCATCCCTACAGTGAAGCATTGTGGTGGCAGCATCATGCTGTGGGGATGTTTTTCAGTGGCAAGAACTGGGATACCAGTCAGGATCAAGGGAAAGATGAATGCAGCAATGTACAGAGACATCCTGGATGAAAGCCTGCTCCAGAGTGCTCTTGACATCAGACTGGGGCGACGGTTCATCTTTCAACAGGACAACGACCCTAAGCACACAGCCAAGATATCAAAGGAGTGGCTTCAGGACAACTCTGTGAATGTCCTTGAGTGGCCCAGCCAGAGCCCAGACTTGAATCCAATTGAACATCTCTGGAGAGATCTGAAAATGGCTGTGCACCGACGCTTCCCATCCAACCTGATGGAGCTTGAGGGTGCTACAAAGAGGAATGGGCCAAACTGCCCAAGGATAGGTGTGCCAACCTTGTGGCATCACATTTAGAAAGACTTGAGGCTGTAATTGCTGCCAAAGGTGCATCAACAAAGTATTGAGCAAAGGCTGTTAATACTTATGTACATGTGATTTCTTAGTTTTTTATTTTTAGTAAATTTGTAAAAATCTCAAAAAACCTTTTTTCATGTTGTCATTAAAATGAAGTGAAATAGAAGCTTAAAGTCTTGCTTACACGGAAGTGATTGGAAGGGGCGCTTCTCTGTGTGCGACCTACTACAGTTTCTACCGTTTTTTACCGCTTTATGTGTTGATTGACAATTTTTATTATTCCATGGTGTGCACTTTTTATTGAGGAGGATCAAGATGTGAACTCTGGGATTGCTTGTGGGATTGCTGGCACTTGTTTATACTTTGATGTCGCTTTGCAGCGTCTATCTTGGGGAGCAGCGTGACCGTATTGTTATCAGCAGGGACTTTCTCCTGCCACTTCGATCTTCAGTAGGGGGTGTGATTCCGACAACCATACCAGTAGAGATCCTTGTCCCTTCACATTGGGGCAAGAAATTCCCATGTCGGCCACCACGAAGGAAAAGAGGAAAGAGAGGAGGCATCAGGGGCAGAATGAAAAAGTTGTGTCTCTGCAATTGATGCCTCAGTCTTCTTATCCAGTGCACAGTCTTTGAGACACAAGATTGATGAGTTGGAGTTCTGGGCAAAATTTAGACAGGAAATTAAAGAATGTTGCCTTCTTGGGATTACGGAGACGTGGCTTAATGAGAGTGATCTGGATAGCGACCTGATTCTCACTGGATTTGGCTGCCCCATTAGACTGGACCGTTCCTGTGGAGTGACAAGGAAAAGCCATGGAGGAGGGGTCTGCTTTTTCGTAAATCAGAGGTACTGTAATTCTTGCTCCATCACTGTGTGGGAGAAAATATGCAGCCCTGATATTAAGTTACTTTCCATTTCTTTGTGCCCCTTCTACTTACAACATGAGTTTCCCCAGATGTTTGTCACTCTGGTGTGTATTCATCCCAGAGTCAACGCTTCTGCTGCCATTCAGGTCATCGTGGATTTATCACACAGGCTGGATTCTATCTGTAGTGATGCTCCTAAATTTTATCTGAGGGATCTGAATCATGTCCAGTTAGATAAAGCCTTTTTATTTATTTTATTTTTTTTAAATTTTGTATACTTTATTAATCCCAGAGGGAAATTCAGGGAATCCACGTGAATGGATGAGGCAGCCACAGTGCAGCGCCAATCCCTTCACCATTCACACACACATTCACACCTAGGGTCACTTTAGAGTCTCCAATTAACTTAACTTGCATGTTTTTGGCCTGTGGGAGGAAACTGGAGTACCCGGGGTAAACCCACGCAGACACGGGGAGAACATGCAAACTCCACACTGAAGGGTCACTGATGGTCAGGGGGTGGGATTGAACCCATGACCTTATTACTGTGCTGCTACAGTGCTAACCACTGCGCCACCGAGCTGCCCAAAGGGGAGGACATATCATCAATATGTGAAGTGCCCCACTACACAAAATAATTCCTCACTTGACTTATGTTATGATAATGTGAAGGATGCCTGTAAATTGATTCCCATGCCTGGGCAGGGGGCTTCATACCATAACGGCATCTTTTTAATGCCAACATATGAACCAAAGATTAGACGCCAGGAGAAGGTGATAAAAACTGTTAAACTCTGGACAGATAAAAACTGTTAAACTCTGGACAGAGGACAGCATTTCCTCTCTCCAAGCATGTTTTGACTGTACAGACTGGCACTGTGTTTTTGATGACTGTGGTCACGACATAGATGAACTTGTAGACACTGTTTCATCTTATGTCACTTTCTGTGTGGACACAGTGAGTCCCACTAAATCTGTTGTTATCCTTTCAAACAACCAACCTTGGGTAACCAACGATCTTAAATTGGTTATTAATAATAATAATAAGATCTTTTTTAGGGGTGACCTTTAGGAGATAAAGGCTCTTTCCAAAGAGGTCAAGGCTGAATTAGCTAAAGCCAAATCCAAGTACACGAATAAAATAGAAAAGCAGTATGCAAAGGGTGACCTCAAATCAGCTTGGCAAGGGATCAAATTGATGGTCTCAATCTACCAAAGTGGTAATGAACATAGGCTGTCAATTAACATAAATGGAACTGAGGATAAATGCTTGCCTGATATTTTTAATTCTTTCTTTATACGTTTTGATATAACTGATTTTGCTCATGACATTTCCAAGTTAAGGAACTCCCTGGCTGCTTGTAATGACATTTTGATTGTCAGAGACCAGGTCAGGGTTGAGTAAAGCTCCAGACCCGGACAATATTTGTGGTCACACATTGCGTCACTGTGCTGAGTAACTCAATGATGTTTTCATCCTTCTTTTTCAAATATGTGTTGACAGTTGTGTGTTTCCAAAGATTTGGAAATCATCAAACATAGACCCCATTCCTAAGATGAAGAACCCCAGAGAATTACAAGATTTTAGATCTATTGCTGTCACATCTCTGATTGTGAAAAATCTTGAGAAAACCTTGAAGGATGAGGTTCTTACTCATGTTGAAGGCAGACTTGATCCACTTCAGTTTGCCTATCACAGAAATAAAGGAGTGGATGATGCCAAGTTTTTTATCCTTGATAAAATCAATAAGCTCCAAAATTATTGGCACTCCGTTAGACGACTTGAACTCAGTGGGAAAAACATGTCATTCAGAAAGCAAAATGTATCATTATTCAAGCTCATGTCCTTAATAGTGAGTTTTTACTAATGCCATCGGGACAGTGTTACTTGGAGCCTCCCAAGAAGACTAACTGTTACGCTAGGTCCTTTGTTCCTTCTGCTATCAAACTGATGAACACAGAGTAGTCTTTCTTTTGTTGACCATTTGGGGGCTGCATTCCAATTCCAGTTCTTTAGCAGAATGTCGCTGTTCATGTGCAATACTACTGTTGACCAGAGTACTTGCTCTATTTACGCCTATATGGTTAAGGGATAGCGCCGTACCGTGGCTGCTTCATCCATCCAGGTGGATGCCCTCAGTTTCCCCTCTGGGGATAAATAAAGTATACAAAATAAAAAATAAAATAAATAAAAATATATTTAACCTTTCAAGGATTGCATTATTTTTAGATGTTTATTTTTCTTTATGTTGTTTTTATCGTCTCTTTTGGGTGCTTAGCTTTTTTCCTTTTAAAACTCCGGTTTTAGTTGTATGTAGACTTATTTATTCTTGCACTGTTTTTGCGCAAAGCCCTTCCCATTACATAGTATGTCTGGAGTGCTTCCACACTCAGGGCTATTTGGTCCTGGAGGTTTAAGGGTGTTTCACTGATTGATTCCTACAAACTGTGCTGTTTGAATGTTTGGATGTGTATGTGAATAGTTGTTGGTGGACTGTGGAAACTGAACTGCTCCTTGGGGATTAATAAAGTTTTCTGTAGCTGTATCATTATGGGGTGTTGTGTGTAGAATTTTAAGGGAAAAAAAGAATTTATTCCATTTTTGAATAAGGCTGTAACATAACAAAATCGAAAAAGTGAAACGCTATGAATACTTTCCGGATGCTCTGTATAACATGAAATTTCTGTTATGAGGTAAAACATTGCACTGTGTGGACATGAGATTTACACCGTGTGTGATCTCATGGGTCATTGAAAGGAACCCGCGGTGTGGTGTTTACACAATAGGAAGGGTACACCAGTGACCTGAAATGTCTTGTTAATGCTAAGCAGAGAAGCCACACAGACCTCCCATACTGAGTCTACAATTTGCAGTGTGCTTGTCAAAGTTGTAGGAGAAAATAATAATAATAAAAAAACAGGTATGAATTTCCATGTAAGATGATATAGATTATAGAAAATAAACACACAGTGTGTGTGCTCAAAATATCCTTTACACTAACATTGTTTTATATATATATATATATATATATATATATATATAAAAGAATGGGGGAAAAACAACAGATGGTTCATATTAAATGCCCAAGCCTTACTTTCTGTATGCGTTAATTCATTTGACTGTCTTCCCCACAGAAGATAATTATTTAAAGCATTGTTAACCAACAGGAAATATGCTTATACAGTGGTGCTTTAAAGTTTGTGAACCCTTTCGAATTTTCTACATTTCTGCATAAATATGACCTAAAACACCATCAGATTTTCACAAAAGTCCTCAAAAGCAGATAAACAGAACCCAGATGAATAAATGAGACAACAATATTTTACTTTTTCATTTACTTACTGAGGAAACTGATCCAATATTCTATATATGTGAGTGGTAAAAGTTTGTGAACCTTTGATTTCAGTATCTGGTGTGCCCCTTTTTGCCACAATAACTGCAGCTAAACATTTCCAGTAGCTGTTGATCAGTCCTGTACATCAGACTGGAGGAATTTTAGCCCGTTTCTCCGTACAGAAGAGCTTCAACTCTGGGATGTTGGTGGGTTTCCTCGCATGAACTGTTCACTTCAGATCCTTCCATCACATCTCAATTGGATTAAGGTCAGGACTTTGACTTGGCCATTCTAAAACATTAACTTTATTCTTCTTTAACCATTCTTTAGTAGAACTTCTTGTGTGTTTAGGATCGTTGTTTTGCTGCATGATCGACTTTCTCTTCAGTTCATGGACAGATGTCCTGACATTTTTCTTTATCATTTGCTGGTATAATTCCAAATTCATTGTTCCATCAATGATGGCAAGCTGTCCTGGCCCAGATGCAGCAAAACAGGATCAAACCATGATATTACCACCATGTTTCACAGAGGGGATAAGGTTCTTATGCTGGAATGCAGTGTCTTCCTTTCTCCAAGCATAACACTTTGTATTCAAACAAAAAAGTTCTATTTTGGTCTCATCCATCCACAGGACATTTTTCAAATAGCCTTCAGTCTTGTCCACGTGATCTTTAGCAAACTGCAGATGAGCAGCAATGTTGTTTTTGGAGGGCAGTGGCTTTTTCCTTGCATCCTTGCCATGCACACCATTGTTGTTCAGTGTTCTCCTGATGGTGAACTCATGAACATTAACATTAGTCAATGCAAGAGAGGCCTTCAGTTGCTTAGAAATTACCCTGGGGTCCTTTGTGACCTCACCGACTATTACATACTTGGCGCTTGGAGTGATCTTAGTTGGTCGACCACTCCTGGGGAGAGTGACAGTGGTCTTAAATTTCCTCCATTTGTGCACAGTCTGTCTTACTGTGGATTGGTGGAGTCCAAACTTTTCAGAGATGGTCTTGTAACCTTTTCCAGCCTGATGAGCATCAACAATCCTTTTTGTGAGGTCTTCAGAAATTCTTTGTTTGCACCACAAACTATTGCCACTCACAGGTAAGTAATATTGGATCATTTTCCTCAATAAATGAAAAAGTAAAATATTTTTGTCTCATTTATTTAACTGGGTTCTCTTTATCTATTTTTGGGACTTGTGTGAAAATCTGATTATATTTTAGGTCATATTTATGCAGAAATGTAGAAAATTCTACAGGGTTCACAAACTTTCAAGCACTACTGCATGTATGTTTTGGAAAAAAAAGCAACCTCTAGTGCTTGTAAAAATAACTACATACAGTGAGATGGCAGAGGTTGAGAGGTGTAATCTGTTGAAAATAGACATTCACCTTCCCTTACTCCAACCCTAAAATTTCCCCAAACCTTAACCAAGACATTTTAGTGGCTAACCCTACCCATTGCTGTAATTGTAAGTACCTGGAAATGTCCAATTTAATAAGCGAAAGAAGTGAACTTTGGAGGTGAAGTTCTGAATGCTAGAGTGAAGAAGAGGCAACAGCAAGATGTAGACTCCAGTCCAGTAGGGGAAAGCAATTTGAAATGGGAAAACGACATCAAAATCAGTGATGTGCGCATGTTTGAGTTGTAGATTTGGTTATATTCTGAGGTGGGAACTTAATTTTTACACATTAGGTGGAGGACTTGTTGATCCACTCACGTTGTTCTCGCAGGAGAGTGCTGCCGTGGCAATATTGAGGCTGAAAAAACAGAACTTTACTTGAGTCCAGCAGCTGAAACTGGACTGAAAATAAATGTCTCTGATTTCACTTCACTGCACTTGTGTTTGTGTTGGTGAATTAATAGCAGAGGAGTATGCAGGAATGTTTGGCCATGGCATCTTCCTGGTGTCTTTGGTGGGTCATTATTTAGCAATAAATTGTAAAGCTATTGGTCCACAGAGGGAGATCTAGCAGCGTTGTATCTGAAACATGACCCATAAAGTGATTATATGCACATACATCATGGTTGCACACACAGATTCTCATGCATAATAATGTGTTGGACTAACAAAAGTGTATATGTGCACCCAGATAACATGTGCAGTGAAGTAGGCCAAACAATACATTTGTGTATTTATTTAGTTAACACATATAGAGTAATATATAGTAATATAGGGACAGGCTCCTGCCCCAAGTGGAGGAGTTTAAGTATCTTGGGGTCTTGTTCACGAGTGAGGGGAAAATGGAGCGAGAGATCGACAGACGGATTGGAGCAGCATCTGCAGTGATGCGGACGTTGTACCGGTCTGTTGTGGTGAAGAGGGAGCTTAGTTCTAAGGCAAAGCTGTCGATTTACCAGTCAATCTACGTTCCTACTCTCACCTGTGGTCACAAGCTTTGGGTAATGACCGAAAGAACGAGATCGCGGATACAAGCGGCTGAAATGAGCTTTCTCCGTAGGATTGCTGGACTCACCCTCAGAGATAGGGTGAGGAGCTCAGTCATCCGGGAGAGGCTCAGAGTAGAACCGCTGCTCCTCCACATTGAAAGGAGTCAGTTGAGGTGGTATGGGCATCTGATTAGGATGCCTCCTGGACGCCTCCCACTTGAGGTGTTTCAGGCACGTCCCACTGGGAGGAGACCCCGGGGCAGACCCAGGACTCGGTGGAGAGACTATGTCTCCCAGCTGGTCTGGGAACGCCTTGGTATCCCCTCTGCAGAGCTGGAGCAGGTGGCTGGGGAGAGGGAAGTCTGGGCTTCTCTGCTTGAACTGCTGCCTCCGCGACCCGGACCTCCGGAAAAGCGGTAGAAGATGGATGGATGGATGGATATAGAGTAACAAACTCTTGTTTGAGAGGAGCCATTGTGTTCATTCTCAGCAGACTGTGTTATGCCTGTTGTAGTTCATCGTAACTCATAAGGGCGTCCCTCATATTTGAAGAAGCAATGAGTTTTTCGTCAAATTTTTGCTTTTTTTTTTTTTTAAAGAATAAGTCATGTCTGTTTGTATTTCAATGTGTTACAGTCTGTAAAAGCAAAAGAAAAAATGGATAAAACTTGTAACATTCTCCTTATCAAACATAGAAAGTCAGGCAAACAATAAATAAGATTGTTAGATTTGTGAAGTAAATTTCTCAAAATAATATATTGCAAAAACAACATCTTCAACAATACTGTATATCAATTTTACTCTTAGACAAAAACATACTTTTAAACTCTTTTTTGGTGTGCATACCATGGTGATGGTGTGAAACAGCTTATGACCCCGTAGTTGGTTAATTAATGCGTTGCATCTTAATACTTATGCATCAAAAGCAAAGTGGAAAGAACATATTTTTGCATGATTACAATTGACACCATGATCAATATCCTTCAGATTAACTGAGATATTTTTATGAACATAAATATTATATACCATATACTGATTAGTATTATTTCATTTTGAATGTGTGTAATTCTGCAGATATGATACATTTGCAATTTTGTCTTACGGACTAGTGATAAACAGAAAAGTCCTGGTACTCAAAACAATTTTTTAATGTTGAGTCAAACTGCATCAATGGTGTAATTTCAACCCACATTTCTCCATAACTACTATGTATTATGCAAAATCGTGGGTGAAATGTTTGAGATTTAAGGCAGGACCTGCAAGACACTTATGGAAGTACTTCAGTTAACACCTGTGGGGAAAATGAACATGGTGCCCAAGTTTACCGTCTTTTGCTATTCAACTCAGGGCAGCACATACAGAGGGAGTTTCTTCTAACGACAGTCGTCCATGCTCATTCTGATCCGTTCCAGGGGAGTTTGGATTAAAACAGGTCATTGTGTGGAGATCAGCTGAGGGCCCCGAGGTCAAAAGTCAGCGCCAAGAAAGACCTTTGCATACCCCTTCTGACTGACTGTTGAACTGTGCGCACACACACACACACACACACACACACACACACACACACACCACTAAGATGACACAGTCATACACACACAGACCTAAAGAAGGAAATATTTTCTGTACAACATGATTGGATTCTATGACAGCTATTAAATTTGTGTTACTACCTCTGCCAAGGGAGGAGGTAATGCTTTTAGTGGCATTGGTTTGTTGGTTTGTCTGTTAGCAACATAACTCAAAAGGTTATGAATGGATTTTGATGAAATTTTCCGGAAAGGTGTGTAATGGCACGGGGAACAGATGTTTAGAGTTTGGTGTTGATCTGAGAGCGCATACCCTCACCAAGGGCTTTGTTTGTATTTGTGCAGCAGTATTACACAAAAACTACTGAATGGATTTTGATTAAATTTTCACCAGAGGTGGTTCTTGGGCTACAGACGAACCCATTACATTTTGGAGGTGATCCATGAGGGACGGAAGGAGCCTTGACAGAGGTCTGCGCTCTCTGAGTGCTTTCTAGTTATTGTTATTACTATTATAACGTAATCATATAATGTTGATATATATTGTTTTTGCTGTCGTTTCTCTGTCTATTAATAATAATAATCCATCCATCCATCCATCTTCTTCTGCTTAATCCTTTTTGGGTCGTGGGGGGGCTGGAGCCTATCCCAGCATCTTAGTGCGAGAGGCAGGGTACACCCTGGACAGATCGCCAGTCCATCACAGGGCCAACACAGAGAGACAGACAAACATTCACTCTCACAGTCATACCTAAGGACAATTTAGAATCCCCAGTTTGATGCCAGTTAACATAACTTGCATGTTTTTAGCATGTGGGAGGAAACCCGAGAAATCCCGGAGTAAACCCACACAGACACTGGGAGAACATGCAAACTCCACACAGATCACTGTTGGTCGGGGGCTGGGATCAAACCCAGGATCCCCCGGGCAAGGGTGAGTTGCTGTGCTGCCACAGTGCGAACCACTCTGCCACCGCGCTGTCCCAGTAAGGAGCGGTGTGTAATGACACACTGAACACATGATTAGATTTTGGTGATTATCTCAAAATGCATACCTCTGCCAACGCTCTTATCTTCTCACAGAGTGTTAGCAACAATACTCCAAAACTACTGGATAGATTTGGTTGAAATTTTCACCAGAGGTGGCCCTTGGCCCAAAGATAAACTCATTAGATGTTGGAGGTGAGCCGTGAGTGCATACCTTCACCAAGGCCCTATTTCCCAATGTACAGATGGATGGTGATATGGGTGGACAAAGGGTCGGAGGGGAGGACAAAGGGAGGAAGGGATGGAGCCTTGGCAGAGGTATGCACTCTCTGAGTGCCCTCTTGTTTTAACTTTTGTGTCTATCAGGGGGGGATAAAGTATGCAAATTTAAGCAACCACATGTGTTGTGGTGCATGTAAATTAATATTAGTGTTACTTTATACTTTTATTGAAAGTATTACTCTTCAAAGAATAGAAGGAATCATTATGCTATAATCACTGTAATCTTTTTTTAATGACTATGCACCTCTGCAGCTACACTCACTGGCCAACTGAAACAGATGTGTATAACACAAACAGGTACATCTGTAAACATTCCACATTGATATTGCATGTGTTCTGGTGCATAAATAAGGATATGTTCTTTGAAACAAGAAGAATAACATTGAGAGGGATTATAATATAAACAGTCATGTGAAAAAATTAGGATACCCTGTATAAGCCTGTATGAGTTTTTTAACATATTTGGACATATGGATATTTAATATCAGTGTTTAAAAAACTGGGAGATTCATGTAATACAACTAAACAATTAAAAATGAATTAAAGACTTTTTAAAATTTTCTGTAAAATATAATTCTAAACAAATAGTGAGGAATAAATTAGGATACCACATCCTTTTTAGGACACCCCCACGTTCATTCCCACTTAAAATGGCTAAAATAAATGGTAAAAAATGCAAATAAAAACAAAAAACAAGGTTAGACATAGATGCGTGAACATTTCTTAATAAAGAACTGAATATTTAATGGGGTATCCTAATTTTTCACATGACTGTTGCTGTAACAGGTTCACTCAATGCATCAGACAGATTTGTTCCATAAATTGTTGACTTGGGACTATTCTGAGAGCTACAACTACTAGACAGTCAATGACCAAGTAACTGAAGTAACACATACTCATGTCTCCTTACCTTGACCTTTAGCACAACTGGGATGCAATCTCACCTGAGGATCATTGTGTTTGAGTTTGGTGAGCTTTGAGAAATTGCCTATGATTTCAGTGACCACAGCACTATGGCATTAGCTCATTTCCTCATCACTGGAATAAGGATGGTTACTGTAGAGATGCTGATCACTGTATGGCGCCAGTTATTAATAAACTTCATCTCAACAATGCTTTCTCGAGGTCATAAATTATCATTAATATCATTAATTATCATTAATATCTGTTTTTTTTCCTTCTCAGAACTCCTCCAGTGTTTTTGAAAAAGAAAAAGCCGGTAAGTCCTTGATGGGTTTTTTTGCACCTGCAACTTTCCATTGCTAAATGAGAATGCTGACACAAGTGACTGCATTTGCATTCCTTTGTTTTGTCATGTGCGGGTTTGGAAAAGCGGTGTGAGGTTGATCTGTTCTGAGCTTTGGCTGGTGTCATGTGAGCTTCTGATTGATGGCCTTGTCCAGTGTTCATTACACCGATCCCTAGAGAGGGGGAGGAAGGAATGGCTGAGTGGAGGAGGACAGACTCTGGTTGCATGAGACCTTGGATGTGAGTGTAGATAAGATCCTACACTCATCTAAAAAACCATCAGTCCTGTCACCTTTCTTAGATAAGAGCCAGACTGGATGTGGAATCTGGTGTGCAAAACTGTTGAACCCGTCTTTCATTTACCTTTTGCCCTCATTTTGTACTCATTTTACTTAGTATCAAGAAACCACAAATAATTAAATTGTGCAGTTTTTTTAGAAATATATACCTTACACACATAAGCATACAGTGAACATTTAAACTATGGACAACAGGAACAAGAAATAAAGTCATGAAAAAAATAATGAAAACATGAAAAAGATCTCACCTCTTGCATGAGTGCATGTGTGTGTATGTATATATATATATATATATATATATATATATATATATATATATATATATATATATATATATACAGTATATATACAGTATATATATATATATACAGTATATATATATATATATATATATATATATATATATATATATATATATATATATATATATATATATATATATATATATATATACGTATATATATACTGTATATATATATATAATTTTACTCAAGTGCTTTTGCTCTTTTCCCTTGATTTCACTGATTTAAATATGTCACAAGTTGGAGTCAAACTACAAATTTATAAAAAAAATTATAAAATTTATAAAAAGACATTGCAAACCTATAAGTTAAAAAATTGCATATTTATTAGGACTGGAAATATCAACACATCAACTTTTTTGTTTAATGTGGTACAATTAATGCATTGAAAAAAAAATTATGCTATCAGGTCACTTCCCTGAGGTGGTGTCGGCAGTGGTGACTGGTTTGTCTAGTAGCTGGCTCAGTTTAAAACAAGTGTAGGTCTTGTTTTTCAGCGTTTAAATTTACACCACACTAAAATGATCCTCCAGTTCTCAGGGCAACCTTATTCTGCATGCACAAATCCTACTTAAAGCATGGCCACACACACACACACACACACACACCTCTGCTGCTCACTGAAAAATATGAAAACAGAGTTTGTCAGAGGGAGTGGAGAAAAGCACACACTCCAAGATGAAGTGAATAAAAGCTTCTGACACACCATTAAGATCAGGAACTCTGGAATCAATTAACAATTGCTCCATTTGTACTTTCAAGGGTTGCGATTATTAGGTTAAGTTACCTTGGTTTAAATCTTATTTGACAGACAGAAGCTTGTCAGTTAGTATAGGAAAGTTCTCTTCTGCAGCAGCTTCCCTTACTTGTGGCGTCCCTCAGGGGTCTGTTTTGGGTCCAGTCCTGTTTTCCCTGTATATGTTGCCTTTAGGGTCCATCTTCAGGAAATATAATATTCCATGTCATTGCTTTGCTAATGATATTCAAGTCTATATACAGTATATGCCCCTCACACAAAACAGCAGTAATTCATTACAGCTTCTGCTAAACTGTCTAGGTGACAAAGACTTGGCTAAAGCTGAACTTTCTCAACCTCAATGAAAATAAAACTGCGGTTTTCTGTTTTGGAAAAACTGGCAACTCTACTGGTATTCTTGGACCTTTGGCTCCTTATTGTAGCAGGGCTATCAGAAATTTGGGTGTCATTATTGACAATTCTTTTAAGATGGACAAACAGATTAGCTCACTTGTCAAAACTAGTTTTTATCAACTGTGAATGGCTGCCAAAGTGAAGTCTTATCTCCCTCCTAGAGATTTACAAAAAGTGATACATGCTTTTATTACCTCACGATTGGACTACTGTAATTCACTCTATTTTGGAGTAGAACAGGTCTCTGTGCACCGTTTGCAGCTAGTCCAGAATGCAGCGGCTCGGCTTTTAACTGGTATTAAAAAGTGTGAACAAATGACTCCTGTTTTATCTTTCCTTCACTGGCTTCCTGTCCATTTTAGGATTGATTTTAAGATTTTACTGTTTACTTTTAAGGCCTTAAATCGATTTTTACAATCTTATTTGTCAGATCTTGATTCCACCCATTCACCGGTAAGAGCACTGAGATCAACTAACCAGATGCTCTTAGACGTGCCAAAATCTAAGTTAAAACTGAGAGGTGATCGAGCTTTTGCAGTGGCTGCTCCAAGACTGGAACAGTTTACCTGTCCACATATGCTCTGCTGAGACATTAATTGGTTTTAAATCACTGTTGAAGACACATCTGTTCTCATTGGCATTTGATTGAAGCAGAGAGTGAAAACTCAACAGTTGGCTGTATTCTGAGCTGTTTTTATTCTATTTTTTTGATGCATTTTATTTCTATTTGTTGTGTATCTTAGGTTGTACAGTTTGATTTTGGCTTTGTCTCAGTGTACAGCGCTTTGGTCAATTTGATTGTTTTTAAATGTGCTTTATAAAAAAAACTTGACTTTGACTTGAGTAGAAGCACTTACTTCCTCTTTGACCATTTCAAAGTAAAACAGGAAATGTGATAACAAAATTAAAAATGGTAGTTTTGCAGAGAAATCAACTCACTCTTTATAATGAACTGAAAAATAATATTACAAATTGCTATCATAATTTTTTAATAGAATATACATTTATGATGATCTAGTGTTTTACGTTGCTCTAGCAGTGCTTTTGTTGCATATGAGGGTCACAGATACTGTATATTTTATGAAAAAAAAATGCAATTAAGTTTCTTTAAAATGTCTTTTTCATTGTTTCTTATAATTTTAGCAGTTAATCCAAATTCATTAATTTATCACTAAAAGTTGCAAATTTATAAGAAATACATGGTAAGTTTATTAGAAAAAAGTCACAGTTTTACACGAAAAGAACACATATTGTTAAATAAAAAACAATAGAATGAACAGTGTAAAGCAGGGGTGTCCAATCATGTGCCATGGAGGGCCAAGACCCTGCAGGTTTTCTCTTCTACCCAGTCTCTTCAGCAGGTGTTTTCACTTAACAGCAATCAGTGGGAAGAAATTCAGTGGAATCTGCTGTTGAAGACATTGGCTGGAGGTAAAGCCTGCAGGGTCTTGGCCCTCCGTGGCACATGATTGGACACCCCTGGTGTAAAGGATAATGAAGAATACATGATGCAGCATATGTTGACAAACTGCTTTGCCGTAGGTCCCAAAAAGTCCTAAATGTAATTAATCAGGTTGCAGCTGTCAGTGCTGATGACTTTGACCTGATAAAGAGGATCCACATCTTGCCATTACTCTGTAGTGCTTGCGCTCATCCACTTTGTACACTTTGTTATAAATCGATTTATAGAACAATCCTGTAATGGCTCCCTTTCTCCTGTCTGACACCGACCCCTGCATCAGTCTGTCAGGCTGCTGATAATGCACAGGGTGGGTCATCAGTAAACTACATGGATGGACAGACCTCCTTTCAGACCCACGGCGGGGGTGCAGTGTTCATTAAACACCCCCCCCCCCCCCCCGTGTCGTCAGTATGCCCTAAACAATACCAGAGAGGTGGCTTGACATGGGGACGAGACTTTCATATCACCCCCTGCTGTCGTCACTCACTTCTACTCTGTCTCTGCCTCTAATTACTGCCACTGTCTGAAAACCTTTTGTGTGTAGAAGCTGTCAGTGTGTTTGTCTTTGCATGTGGGTGTCATGTGTAAAAATGGATGGCAACTTTTGTCTAAATTTGCACCATAAAACTGTGAAGGAAACCGTGTTTAAAAAAAACAAGGTCCAGTGCCAGCTTCAAAGTGGTCAAACATTCTTGGTCATTTTTCTTAATTTAAATCAGCTTGACTCCCTGTAAGCAAGTTATGTAACCTCCATCTCAGCGTCTGGGATGGAGCCTGGGACTCCCGGGGTGTCGGCGGGGGATGGTGGTACTATGGGAGTTTTGGGGGAGCACAAAGCCCAGTGTTCATTATGACACTTCAAAGCCCTCTCTGTATCGCCACCGTTCAAGGCCCCTGGGAGTGACACATTTGTGACAGTGTTACATCACAAGTACCATGCCCCAAAGGCTCCTGCTGCACCTCCGTGAAAGGCAGCTCATTCATGGTTAATTTTACCACGGAAGCAGGCCAGTGATCATCCAGAAGCTTCCACAGTCCAGACTCTGTAATGGCACAACTGACGGCCTCCCCACAGCGCTGGCGGTACCTTTCTGAGTGGCCGGTGTCACGGCCGTCCCATTGCACAGGGCTGTTGTGTCTGTGCCTGCAGGGTTACAGTCCCTGTGATGCCAGTTACTGCCTGAGCATACAGAGGCCTGCAGAGCACCACTGCCCTGGAATCCCAGAGTAAAGTACGTGCCATCCAAAAGATAAGAACCGCCATACTTTAAGTATGTGCAACCGGCCTTATCTTCAGTTTGATATGGTTTAAAAGACAATGCATGTGATCTCTGTGTACTGTACGTAACATGTAGATCACATGTAGTAATTAGCTATTACTCAGTTACGTGTGTTCAGGTAACTTTTTCTCAGAACTGCCCTTCACATACTTTTATTGCAGGATACTTTTTGCTCTAATCTGAGAACATTTAAGAAGAAAAAAATGTAAATTTGGTTTTATTCTTTAAGTTACTTTTGCTTTCACTGATTTGATTTGAGTGCGAGTCATGTTTTTGTTCCCATCACATTTGAAATCATTGTTTTCCAATTCTGGCTCAGAAAATATTTGATATATTGCTTTTCTTTATATGATTTTTATTGCATTAAAAGGTACATGTGGATGGTGTATATTTTATTTTCTTCAGACCAACGCATCCATCTATCCATCCATCCATCCATCTTCTACCGCCTATCCTGGAATGCAGGTCATGGGGTATCAGTCCAGGCACAGTAGCCAGGAATTCCGCCCAGTTCACATAGCACCATGATCCCCATAATCCTTCCTGAAGGTGATGAGCCCACTGGAGGGCGGATCCATGTGCCTCCTTTTGCTACACTAGGCCCTTGATGTAATGTTTTTCATGGAGATCCACTGAGCTGCTCTTAGTCTGGCCCATCACCCAGGACCAGTTCGTCTTAGCTTTCAAACTTTTTTCACCTCTCTGCGCGGTCACACTACACCTACTGATACGGACTACGACTACTGATCGGAGGGTCATGGGTTCAATTCCCACTCTGTCTGCAGTCTGCATGTCAGAGTGTCCTTGAGCAAGACACTTGAACCCCCAGTTGCTCCTGGTGGCCAGGCTAGTGCCTGTGTGTGTATGGCAGCTCTGCCGCCATCAGTGTGTAAATGTGTGCGTGAATGGGTGGATAGCAGGATCTGTAAAGCGCTTTGGTCATCCAGAGATGAGAAAAAGCGCTGTATAAGTGAACGCCATTTACCATTTACCTTGTTCAACCTCAAATCATTTCCCAAGGTAAAACTGTTGACATCTCTTTCATATAATAAAGTATTCTCGGGGCTTCATTTTCTTCGGAGACAAGTCTCTGCACACATGGAGGGCGGTGGATGGCGTTGTTTGGAATAGATTCCTGCTCCAGCTGTATTTATCTGCTCTGTGGACTCTTAAAAAGCGGCTGAAAACTTTTTTGTTTAAGGAGGCTTTTCATTGAATTTCAGTTGAGCTGCTTTTAAATGGTAAATCTGATATTTTTAAAATTATTTTAATCTTGTGTTTTAACTTTTTATATTTTTAAAATTATTTTTATCTATCAAATTCCTTTTATTCTATGTTACTGTGTAGCGCTTTGTGACTATATGTCTCTTAAAAGCGCTTCATAAGTAAACATTGCTTACTTTTTCTCCAGCGCTGCTCGCAAGCTTCATGCCGGTGTGTTTTTAGCTTAGCTATTGCTAACGTTGCTCCAAGACGTGTGCTGGCCCACGTGTTTTGTTTTTTTTTCGTGCAGCGCTTCTTGCGGGTTGTGTGTCATGTCAAGGTCTTCCATCTTTGCTCTAAAATCCAAAAAAGGCCTGACATTTGAGCTAACTTCAAGCTAACTGTTTCCTAACTTTCAAAGTTGGCTGCAAATCTCGTGAGACAAGCTATGACTTCACTTGACTAGGTGCTTGCTTTGCACCATCTAATGGACCAAAAACACAATTGGTTGAATGCCCAAGAGAGTATGCAATGTTTATATGAATATACATAATTAATAAAAGATTGATCCATGCGTTTAGGGATCGGTGGATCGTTGTTAGTGTCAAGTATCGCAATCCATCACTGAATCAATCTTTTGTCCCACCTCTAAGTTACCCCCGACAATATAGCTCCTGGGATCATTCGGGTACTCAAACCCCTCCACCACGATAAGGTGGCGATCCACAGAGGGGAGACTAACACATCTATGAGCAAAAAAAAATTCCATATTGATTAAAGCCACAAATTTACAAGAAAAAAGTGACAAATTTATAAGTGAAACATCGAAAATTTGTCAAGAAGTTAAAAAATTATCACAGAAGTAGCTGAGCTGAGTTATAGATAAGCAAAAATTAAGGAAGCTGACATCAACAGAGGCATCTTTCAAGGAAATGCACTATCACCATTTTTACTTGTGACTTCCCTGATCCCACTAACATGCATATTAAGGAAATTCAAATACAGTTTTGACCTTAATGGGGTGGATGTGAACCATCTGGGGTGAACCATTGTGAACCAATGTGAACCATTGGGCTGCACGGTGGCGCAGTGGTTTAGCACTGTGGCAGCACAGTTTTACCCTCGGCCGGGGGATCGCGGGGATCATGAGATCGTGGGTTCGATCCCAGCCCCCGACCAACAGTGAGCTGTGTGGAGTTTGCATGTTCTCCCCGTGTTGCGCGGGTTTACTCCGAGATTTCTCCGGTTTCCTCCCGCACACCAAAAACATGTAGGTTTAGGGCGCTCGCGCACGTAGCGACCAGCAGCCGGTGGCTTGTCACCAGACTGCAAACCAAGTCTACCTACGGGTACAAATAAGTAACAAAAAAAAAAAAAAAAAAAAAAAAAAAAATCTACTATACATGGATGACCTTAATCTTTATGCAAAGTTAGAGAAAGGACTACAGTCCCTGGTACATACTGTTTGCATTTTTAGTGCTGACACTGGGATGGACTTTGGTATCATCAAATGTGCTCAGTTCTCTGTGAGAAGAGGGAAAGATGGAATCAAGCTGCCAGATGGCAGAGAAATCAGGAGTTTGAAGAAGGGGAGAACTACAAATACCTTGGCATACTTGAGAGTGATGGATTTCTCTGTGAAGAAATGAAAGAGAGGCTCTGAAAGGAATACTTTTGACACCTATGAATGCTATTAAATTTTATAATCCTTTATTAGTTGGCGGCACCAATCCCTTCACCATTCACACACACATATTCACACCTAGGGCCACTTTAGAGTCTCCAATTAACCTAACCTGCATGTTTTGGCCTGTGGGAGGAAACTGGAGTACCCGGAGTAAACCCACGCAGACACGGGGAGAACATGCAAACTCCACACAAAAGGGTCACCAATGGTCAGGGGGTGGGATCGTTGGTTACATTACAGTCCAAGATAAATCATGCTAATGTCATCTGCATAAATAATGCTTAAGCAGTCAGTGGCCCCTCCATCACCACCTTATCATGATGAAAAGGTTTATGTTCCCTAATGATCCTGGGAGCTATGTTTTTGGGGGAAACTTGCCTCTGGTAGGGTCTCCTAAAACAAACTATTCCTGGGTGAAGGGCCAGACCAAGAGCAGTCCAGTAGATCCCTATGAAAAAAGTTTCTACAAAGATGCAGTGTACCCACTTGGGTCCACCCTCCAATGGGCTTACAACCTGCAGGAGGGATCATGTTGATCATGGTGCCATGTGAACTGGGCAGCAGTCTGGGCTACTCTGCTTGGATTGCTGTCCCCATGACCCGTGGTAGAAGATGGGTGTCTGAATGGTAATTTCATTGCTGTGATACTCAGCGAGTTTCCTAGAATGGACAAGAGAGGAGCTAAGGACCCTTGACAGAAGAGCAAGAAACTACCTTACTATGAATGGTGCCTTTCACCCCTGAGACAGTGTAGCAAGATCATACCAACCAAGAAAGATTGGAGGTTTATTCTCAGTAGAGGACTGTGTGGGTCAAACTATAGTCAGGCTTTGTAGTTGTATCAATAAAAACAATGAGATGTTGCTATCAGCAGCTTGAAGAGTTTAGGACCATCACCAGGAGAATTGCAAAAAAGTTTAAAAAGAGAAGAAATGAAGAATGGGTTTGAAAGCTGAAAGGCAAGAGATTTCATGGCCAGTTCTTCAGAGAGGTGGAAGGAGTAGCTAGTGACAAGAGCTGGGGGTGTCTTAAAAAGGCGTACCTTAAAAAGTGTGCAGAAGGGTTGATTATGGTAGCACAGATTCAGTCACTTCAAACAAATACCGTAAATACCTTCATTTGTTATAGGAGCCTTGGGTAGCTATACAGAAAGACTGGAGAGATCTTTAGAAGGTATCCATGTTGGTCTCAAGCCACAACCAGTGAAGATGGTGAGATCCTGAGAAATCCTGAGAAGAGTACTAGAATGCTGGGGCAGCTGGTTGCTGCCAGCCCTTGACTCATCAGTATTAGAGCATAATGCTGATGTTAAGCATATAATAATAATAATAATAATGAGGAAAAACTCACAAATTGGTGACAAAATTGTAAATTTGTGAGGAAAATTATTGCAGATTTACAAGAAAACATTATAAATTTAAGTGGAGGAGGGGAAAAAAAACTCATACTGTTGATCTGTTATTTTTACCACTTATTCATGCATTAATCAGTGAATACATTTCAGGAAAAAACATTATTTCTACATAGTCCATCTTAGTTCATATGACTATGTATGGTCATCAGATATTATATCTACAATATACACATTCTTGGTTGGATAGTTCATGTAGAAGTTCATGCTAATGGAATCTAAAAACCACACAGACTTTGTCCTCAGCAGCTGCCGGGTCAAAGTGTCATGAGCTGAGTACAGGAGGTTTCCACCTTGCTCAGTCTCATGGCTTTTTTTCTGTATTTATATATTTGTTGTATTTTGTGCTTTTTGGGGTTTTGTTATTCTTGCACTGTTTTTCATTTTCCTGTTTGTCTTAGTTTTGTTATGCTCTGATTCTATATTAACTGATATTTATTTCTCAGTCTGTACTTGATATTTTTTTAAAATTCCTTATTGTTGTGGTTGACAGCTGTCACTGGCGTTTCCTGGGTTGTGCTCCGTGTGGGCATAGCCCTTGTCAGCTGTCAGCCGGAGGCTCCTCTCTCATTGCCCCCAGCTGGTCAAATTATGTATCATTGTTTCCTTCTCTCCACTCATGTGACCCACACTTGTCACTACTTGTGTAAATTGTTTTTGACCCTATTTTAGGGCAGTCATTTTCATTTCCCGTTGCCGCTGTCTTGTTTGAGTTTCTCCTCCTTTCCACCAGAGCCCTGCCTCGCTCTGGTGCGCTTAATCTGTAAGTTACCTGTTTGTTTGCATTTTCTGTTAAGAGCACTGTGTGGACTTATGTTGTGTTATTTTCAATAAACCTCACAAACTCACAGTTCAGCGCGTGGGTCTCACCTCTCTGCCCCGAAGGGCAATTCATGACACAAAGCCTGTCGAATGTCCAGCTGCAGGAGATATTTATGTTTTCACATGTTGCTCTTTTAGCTGATGTCTGGAAAAGTTCATGGCTGCAGTGCACTTGTGAAAATAGTTCAGTTTGTCATAATTTTGACGTAATTTATTTTTACTCGCCTTATATCAAGCGCTGCTGTAAGTCTTAAGTGGGTCTATGAGGAGCACAGAAAAGTAGCAAGCCTCCATATTGGTCTGTTTTTATCTTCAAGGGAAGCTGGTGTGTTTAGGACCTCACATCCTCTCATCCTGGACACAGAGATTTACCTCGCGTGAACAAAAAAACAAAAAAAAAATTAAAGAGGTAAAAGGAAAACAGTAGTTCATGTTATTTTCAAATGTTCTGCTATAGAGCGGTTCATTTGTAATAGCTATTTAAGTGTTTTGTTTTTGTTAGAAGCTGTACTTAATGCAAAACCATAAAGTGGAAGCAGTACTTTCTTTTCTTAGTTTAGCTGGCTGTGTTAGCTGAGAGCTGGTGGGACTGAGTCAGCTAAATGTTTAAAGGTGTAACCTTGATTAACATCGGAGATTTTGAGATGCTTCACAACTAAAGTTTACATCCCCCACTGATAAGGACTCTGGGTCAGATTCCCCTAACCCAGTATATCACAGTGGCAAATGCTGAGGAACTTTCATGAACGTTGTACTTTTGGGATTTTGTTAGGGTGTGTAAAAAGTTGCCAAACAGTTCACCAGCAGTTTTTAAGATTGCTACCAATTTTACTTGTTTTCAATTTTTTTACGAATACTTTTTTTCACAAACAGTTGCAAAATAGTTGTAAGCGTTTGCAAATGGTTGGAACATGTGTCACTAAGGGCAATATCTCACGGAGTGGCAAATGGTGATGAATGTAGTTATTTTTGGAATCGCCAACTTTTTTGACAAATGTTGGTGAGAATTGAGCTACTATCTCAGGGAGCAGTTCGCACACAGTTTTTGAGGTCACCAACAGTTTTGTCATGAAGATTCTTAAACAGTTGCTAGTGTGCGCTACTTGGCGAACCAAAAAGAACTTTAGTGACATGTGCTACAATGTTTCCAACTGCTTGTAAACATTCACCAAAAATTTTGAACGTTTTCAAAAATTTTGGTGATTCGAAAAGCTGTTGGTGAACTTAACCCTCTGAGTGTGTATGTTGCCGAACTGCAACATAACCCCTAGTGGTCAAGAGTGGTAAATATTTTTTGTCAATAAAATAGTTCAGATTTCCAAGGCTATAACTTGAAAGTTGCAAGAGATAATGGCTTACTGTCAGTTAGAAAGATGTAAAATATGATCCAAAGTTTCAGATAGGAATAAATTTACGCATCTAATTTGCATAATGTCGCGGCACCTCTTTAAATTAAATAACTCAGTCAAAACTGGACTTTGGACGTATTTACACAAAGAATGGTTCAATCTTTTGACACCGTTTTTTTTACAGAGGTACCTCATCATCTTATCTTCAAAGTAACAAGAAATCAATACATTTAAAAAAAACGAAATAAGTCACTTACTGTTGAGAAAGGGGGGCTGGCTGGCTGGATGAATGGCTGGCTGGCGTGGTCGCTGTGTTTTCACACATCATGGTCCATATTTTGCGTTCTGTCAGTAATTTAAAGTCTGTACCACATCTACAAAGTCTTATGATTATCCCACATAAATTTCGCTTGTATCCCGTGGCTATTTTCGGCGTAGAAAGCCGGAAAAGTGACGGTGACGATCGCGGACATATTAGCTTTCTGGGCTAAATGCTAAAACAGGAAAAGGAAATGAGGAGTTCTTCTTCTTTGGTGTATTACGTGTCATCCACTGAGTCCTCCAACGGATGTCTGCCACCTTTTAAAATTGGCAAATCAGTACAATCAGTACAAATCCCCAAGGCAGGCGATCATGTCAGAGTGAGAAGACAGGCACAGTGCCGCACTCTACCACTAGGGGCACGAAAATTCTCACACTCAAAGAGTTAAAAACTCTTTACAATGTGTTTTGCAACCTTTTACTAACCCTGACGAAACCTAGAAAGCACAGTGTTCTTGAATGTTTCTCAGCATTTGTTGCTCTGTGACATATTACCTTGATTTTCACCAACATTCATCAGAAAAGTTGGCATGTTCCTCAGCATTTGCCACTCCATGAGATACTCTCCTAAAGCTACAGGTCACAAATTTTTTTATTTTTATTTTTTATTTATTTCACCTTTATTTATACAGAATAGTTCCATTGAGAGGCAACCTCTTTTTTCAAGAACGCCCTGTTCACACTCACTCAGTTACACATTCACACCAGGAAGCTGCCCAGTACAACCACAGACTGACCTATGGCCACTGAGCAGCTTCAATGGAGCAGTTGGGGTTATGGACCTTGCTCAAGAGCACCACAGTGGGGTTAAGGAGGGTGGGGCAAACACTGCTACTGTATGTTATCTGTCCTACCCAGATCTAATTCTGCCGGTCCAGGGATCAAACCCATGACCCTCCACTCACCAGTTCGTATCCTTAACCATTAGGCCATCACTGCCCACAGATACCCTTACGAACAGCTGTGAACACCGTATAAATGATTTTTGGACCATTTCGTATAGCCTTCTTAAAGTGGCCATAGGAGAATCCAGCATTCTTAGACCGTTGGTAAGTTCCTGGCAAGGTCGATGGTCTTGTCCAAGATTTCTACGAATGCAATGAAATGAATGAAAACCTCTCATTGTAGGGTGGCCATACAATGGCCAGGTTCAGGTTCAGGTTCAGGTTACTTTATTTGTACCCGTAGGTAGATTTGTTTTGCAGTCAGGTGACATCCTTTTAGACACATACTGTATTTACAAACCACAATTACGTTCAACATGAACACAAACACAGGCACACATGAAGCTGACTATAAACACGATACTCAAGGCTCCACCAATCAGGACATAAGACAAAGCGATAAGAGAAAAAACAAAGAGATGAGAGAGAAGGGTCATATTAAAAAGTTAAAAACTAAGTCAAAGAGATTAAAAACTCAATAAAAGTCTAAAATCCAATAAAAGATTTTGAACCCAAATAAAAAACCTTCAAAAATAAATAAATATAAAATAAAAATCAATAAATAGATAACTAAATTATGTGCATTATATTGCTATATCTCGTTCAACTCTTTGACAGCAGCAGGAACAAAGCTGTTTTTGTAACGCTGGGTTTTACATTTTGGGACAACAAACCTCCGTCTGGAGGGAAGAAGCTGAAAGTGGCCATAGGAACAATGTAAGAACTACGCAAGATGTTGGCCATAAGTAAGCCTCAAGAACAACTTAAGGTGTTCTTGAGAACACCTTAACACCATAGCCTTGGTGGGCCTACATCACCTCCAGCAGCGTTATGCAACTTCCCTGTTCCTGGTAAAAACCCTAAAAAGACAAATGGAACGTTTTACACAATGAGTCCCAAAAGCCAATCATATAGCACAACTTCAACCATCAACCAACAAACTAATTTGCTGTTGGAACTCAGGCCATAAAATGTTCCAGTTTCTAATCTTTTCAGTGTTCCTGGCAGGAAAATGGGAAGTTCATGAGGATGACTCATCCTCATGAAAGAGGATGAGTCATCCTCATCATCCGAAGAAACTACACGAGCCTACTTGCGAGTGCATGTGGTTTATTAAACAGGATGATGAGGTACAAATGTCCATGAAAAATAATCAAACAGAGAATTGGTA
Source organism: Pholidichthys leucotaenia (assembly GCA_020510985.1). Lineage (NCBI taxonomy): Eukaryota > Metazoa > Chordata > Actinopteri > Cichliformes > Pholidichthyidae > Pholidichthys > Pholidichthys leucotaenia. The sequence continues at coordinate 173,358,033 of CM035848.1, read as the reverse complement.
AACCAGTGTCCATGAAAACAGTCCGAGCAGGTAAACAACAGATAAACAGGGGAATTAACTCCACAGGCAGTGCAGGGTTACGTCACGCTCCAGGGTGAGATCCGCCGCTGAGGGAAGAGAAAATGTAACCAAAAATAAGGACAACTTACTACCAAGTGTCGGAGCGCAGCTGAGCTATGGAAACAACACCTTAAGCAGTCCAAGGAACACCCCGATGAGAGAAAGAGCCTGAACATCAAATGTTGCACATCACCAATATGGACCGGAGAAAACTTTAGGACCCAGTGGACTGATGCCGCCGCACTGAGCAATCGCACTGCCAACCATTAAATACTCTCATAGACTACTGGGTGGCAAGTGGATGCAGGTGCGGCGGCAGCTGATGACTGAGAGAGTGCACATGTGAATAGGAATGGCAATGTGTGTGCGTGCATGAGTGAGAAGGAATGAATGTGTGTGTGTGCATGAGTGAACCCTAAGGGATGATGGCAGACAGCTGGTGAGTGTCTGACTCAGAGAGAGAAGGGATGCGGCTGTAGACTGGCAAGGAGCCCGACACGGGGCTCAAACAACCTGCCAGCTGAACACAATAAACAATAATACAGAAAGCTACAGCCACGAGTCATGGGTGGGGCCGAACAACAACCCCACTCATGACATTTCCAGGCCTAAGTGTAGGGTGTGTTTGAAAGTGGAATAAAGAGGTGTAGCCTATGTGTAGGCAATCAATCACATGTTAGACTTTGACAAATAAGAAAGGGACTGAACGGCACTAAGATTTATTTGATTGTGTGAATATTAATTACAGAATACCTAATTATTGAAAATGAATGGGACATCCAATATTAGTGACTGTTTTGGAATCTTTGTTTGTTTGTTTGTCAGATCACTTATTTGTGTGATCTTTTATGACTTATATTCATAAAAGTGTTGTATCTTGCACTTTGGGAAATGGGAGTTGTTCAGTCACCATTATAATTGTTTTAGTTGATATGTGTAGTTTATAGTTTGTCTTTTAGTGTATAGTATATAGTAGTGTATAGTATAGTGTGTTTTAGTTCATATCACTATTCAGTGATGGAGTTAAGTGTAATTGTGAATTTCTTCTGGGAATCATCAATAAAGTCATGCAGTACTATAACAGGACACGTTTACAAATATTTGAGACCCATTGTAGTGCATCGTTTTATATTTTAGCATTTTTTTGTTCTTAAAAGGTTTTTAAAACTCTAATCAATCGAATTAACTACAAAATAGTCAACATTATTATACACAGCAGAAGGACCTGTTTGACTGCAACCATTGCGTCAGTGCTGCCCATTTGTCAGTAAATATTTTAACTAAAAATGATCTATTTCATTATTTGGGCATTTTTGTGTCCTGTTTGGTCGTTAAGTCATTCTGGCCATTCCGCTCCACAGTCATGATGGTATTATTATTAAGTTTTTAATTTTTAGATACTCATGTTGGAGGAATGCCATCCGGGACTCGCGGTCCTACAAAGGACAGTGGTAGCACACGGGAGAAGCTGCAGCCGGGACTCCTGTCTACCACTGACCAGCCAGGCTGGGCTTGCCTCCCATGAAGGACCGTGGATACACCGTTCTTTGTCAGACCCCGGATCCCTGCTAGCACTCCTCCCAGTCTGCTCACGCGCCTCATGTTCTACACATATGCGGAATTATCCTTTAGACCGATACAATCACGGCAACTTTATGGTATAATTTTTTAAGCATTAAACCTTTAGTATTATCCTTTTCTAGTCAAATTTGTCACTTTTCACTTCTTTGTTTTGTTCACGGAGCGCTCTGGTGACTGGTCATGATGCTGCATATTATCCAATCAGTACAGAGTCAAACCGAAACCCCGCCTACACTTCCAGAAGCCAAGGTATGAGGAAACAGAGCAGTGGCTAAATGTTAATTGATTAAAAATGACATATTTTGACTGAACAACTCCATACTCAGAGATGCACACTCTCATAACCTCAGCAAAGCACTTGTAAAACCTGAGGTCAGTCTGATGAACGGTTTGAGAGATATGTGAGGAACAGACACACACAGAGATTCCTTGCATTTATAGATAGATAGATAGATAGATAGACAGATAGATAGACAGATAAACTTGACACGCTGGGGGGCGGGGGGGGGTCCGTTGGGGGTGCCCCCCAGTATAATGGTAGGGAAAACACTGTTAGATAAACCTTTTTTAGTCCCACAATGGGGAAATTACAGGATTGCAACAACAAAGGGATAGCAGCACTCAGAGCAATTATAAATAAGATAATAGGATAAGAAATTGGATAGCAAAACAGTAAATATGCATGTATACACAGTATATATACTCGTATATACCACATTATACATTATACCACATTTACATGCCAGTCTGTGTGCTGCTCCTTCTCTTTCTAACCCCATCTTCAGCATGAAGCTCCTCAAGTCCTGCGCAGACCAGCTGTGTGGGATTGTGGAGCACATCTTCAACCTGAGCCTGAAGCTGGGGAGGGTACCACAGTTGTGGAAAACATCTTGTGTGGTACCCGTACCAAAGACTTCCCACCCCAGAGACCTGAACAGCTACAGACCAGTGGCAAGAGGATGAAGACCCTGGAGAGACTGCTCCTTGCTCACCTCCGCCCCCCGGTGGGACCAGCGATGGATCCACTCCAGTTCGCCTACCAGCATGGCATCGGGGTGGAGGATGCAGTGATCTTCCTCCTTCACCATTCCCTGTTCCACTTGGAAAAGCCTGGGAACACGGTGAAGATCATGTTCTTTGACTTCTCCAGTGCTTTCAACACCATCCAACCGGTGATCCTGAAGGACAAGCTGCTGTGCACAGGGGTGGACCAGCACCTGTCATCGTGGATCCTGGACTACCTCACAAACCGACCACAGTTTGTGAGAACCCGGGATTGTGTGTCCGACACGATCATCGACAGTACAGGGGCCCCCCAGGGAACGGTTTTGGCGCCCTTCCTGTTCACCCTTTATACTGTGGACTTCTCACACAACACAACACACTGCCATCTACAGAAGTTTTCTGACGATTCTGCGATTGTTGGCCTCATTTCCAACAGAGATGGAGCTGAGTACAGAGGACTTATCCAGGACTTTGTGGACTGGTGCCATCGGAACTGCCTCCAGATCAACGCGAGAAAAACTAAGGAGCTGGTGGTGGACTGCCACAGGCAAGGACAACCCCTCATAGCACCAGTAAACAACCAGGGAACAGATATTGAGATGGTGACATCCTACAAGTACTTGGGTGTTCATTTGAACAATAAACTAGACTGGTCACACAATACCAACGCACTCTACAAGAAGGGACAGCGCAGGCTGTTCCTACTGAGGAGGCTCAGGTCGTTTGGTGTACAAGGGGTGCTCCTGAAGACCTTCTACGATTCGGTGGTGGCATCAGCCATCACTTTTGGAGTGGTCTGCTGGGGCAGCGGCATCACAGCAGCCGATAGGAAGAGACTGAACAAACTGATGAAGAAAGCTAGCTCTGTCCTGGGGCAGCGCCTTGACCCAGTGGAGGAGATGGGAGAGAGAAGGATGGTGGCTAAACTGTCATCTCTGCTGGAGTCCGAGTCCCACCCTATGCAGGACATACTGAACGCACTGAGGAGCTCATTTAGCAGTAGGCTACATCATCCTAGGTGCGTGACTGAGAGGTTTCGCAGGTCCTTCCTACCTACGGCTGTCAGACTTTATAACCGAAGCAGGGCTGCTCGCAGAGATAGTAAAAAAAAAAATGTTATGACCTAATAGTACTGAATGCAAAAGACGCAACAAACTTACACAAAATGGTCCCCCTCCAGTATGCAACTGGGACAATATCAGTCGCTATGGAGGGTGACAATATGTATGAGTACATATTCATACTGTCATGAGCCGAGCCGGCTTGGCTTTCCCCGGCTCGGTCTCTCTGTGGGTTTTGGCTTCACTGTTTATGTGCATTTTGTGTTTTTCTGTATTTATTCCATCACCTTAGCCACTGCCTGACCGGCAGCTGTTAATCAGCCTCTGTGATCTTTTTCCCACGCTGCTGATAGTCTGTCGGTCCAACCATGCCCCCTCGCTCTCCTTAATTCCACCAGCTGTCCCAGCCCTGGTAATTATCTTTCCCGCGCCTCGCCCAGGTGTTCCCAATTTGTGTGGCCAGCGGCATTTGGATTTAAGCAGCTCCTTGCTAGACAAACGCCGCTGGGTCATTGTACGAGTCACACCAGTGTTCTACGTCGGGTGACCGTCACGTCCTTGAAGGATTTATTATTCACGCTCGTTGGGAGGACTGGACTTCTTGGACTGTTCCTGTCTGTGAGTAAACTGTCTGACGTTTCTCGGTGCGGTAGTTTCTGCTACGCTTAGTTGATAGCGTCCCCCCCCCCCCCCCCGCAGTGCTACTGCTACGCTTAGGCTGTTGCCCAGTTTGCTTCCCCTAGCCAGTAGAGCCTCCTTGGGTCTTCCTCGCTCTCTCGAGCATATATGCGATTGTATTTTTGTCCTGTGGCCACAGTACACAGTGGTCTGCCCGCTGTTCGCTCCGGCATCAGCCATTTTGTAAGTCTTTGTTTTTGAACTGTTTCATGTCAATAAATGTGTGTTTGGTGTGAATCTGAACATAAATCCATCCATCCTTTTCCTCCGTGTGCCATGGAAGAGCGCACGGAGAGTTTATGACACATACTATGTGGGGTAACTAAATAGACTGTTATGCTGTTTGTTCCATCTAGCTACAATGCTCCACACTGTGTATATATATTTTATATTTATGTGTGCATATGTATATTCACTGCTCTTATTTTCTTATCTTCTAAATTATTGCTCTGAGTGTTGCTATCCCTTTGCTGTTGCAATCCTGGAATTTCCCCATTGTGGGACTAATAAAAGCTTATCTTATCTTATCTTGCTCAGGAATATTTTAGCTAATCAGAATTACACTTCTTTCTTTCTTTCTTTCTTTCTTTCTTTCTTTCTTTCTTTCTTTCTTTCTTTCTGAGCTGCATATGAGGCTGGAGACACCATGCTTTGCCTTCCTGATCTAAATATAAACTGCTGGAAGACAGAACACAATAACGGGCGTCTGACCAACAGCAGGGCTAAAGCCTGACCTTTTACCTGAACTCATAGCTTCTCTTGTCTTGACTAATCGTAAAGGAAGGGAAAAGTGAGGAAACTGATGTGGTTTACCACCCCCAGAGGGCTTCTGGATGGGAAGAGCTATGAAACATGCGGAGGTTCCTTTGAACACCTTGTCCACTCATTTCTGTCTGTCTCCCAATGCATTCTGTTTAGTCACCTTCATATCCTGCTTAAAACTCCAATCTTTTACTGGTAGCTAAAGCTATAATGATGAAAATGACCGGAGCATTGACCACTGGGATTCCCAGAATAGTCATCATAATCTTATACTGTCTAAAAGCTCAGTCAAGTCATCATCATCATCATCATCATCATCATCATCATCATCATCATTCATCTTCTTCCGTTTAATCCTGTTTGGGTCAAGTGATCATCATCTTATTACGCACTTTGAAAAATTCCCATGGTGCATCTACTATAGTTACACACTGAGGAAATAATGCCTATATCAGGGATATGGCTTGGTTTATTTGTGCATTTGTGTATACTCAAAAACATCTGAATTTTGATGAAATAATCATCCATCCAGCCATCCATCATCTACAGCTTATCTGGGGGTCCAGGTTGCCAAGGCAGCAAAAAAGCACAGACTTCCCCCTCCCCCGCCACCAACTCCAGCCCTTCAGAGAGGATACGATGACATTCCCAGGCCAGCTGGGAGACAGTCTCTCCAGCATGTCCTGGGTCTGCCCTAGGGTCTCCTCCCAGTGGGACATGCCTGAAGCACTTCACATGGGAGGCATCTAGGAGGCATCATAATCAGATTCCCAAACCACCTCAATTCCTTTATAAGTGGAGGAGCAGCTGCTCTACTCTGAGCCTCTCCCGCATAACTGAGCTCCTCACCCATCTCTTATCTCTCTTATCTTATCTACTCCCATAGGTGAGGGTAGGAACATAGATTGACCAGTAAATTGATAGCTTTGTTTTGGAGCTCAGCTCTCACCTCTTCACCACAACAACCCGGTACAATGTCCGCATCACTGCAGATGCTGCTCTGATTTGTCTGTCAGTCTCCTGCTCCATTCTCCCATCACTCGTGAATGAGACCCCGAGATACTTAAATGCCTCCACTTGAGGCAGGAGCTCGACTCCACCCCCGAGTGGACAATCCACCCTTTCCCAGCTAAGGACCATGGACCCGGACTTGGAGGTGTTGATTCTCATCTTGGCTGCCTCACACTTGATAGTAAACTGTCCCAGTAAGACCTATAGATCATTGCTCAATGAAGTGAAGAAGATCACATCATCTGCAAAGAGCAGAGATGAGATCCTGTGGAAACTGGACATATAACATTCACCCCCCCCCCCCCCTTGGAAAAACAGGCCTACAGCAGACACGCCCCTGGAGATGCTGGGTCCCCTGGATCAGAACCAATCTTCATAATGCTGCGGCCTGGGTCCCGCACTGCACCAACTGACTCCTGCAAAGCCTTGCTGTCTGGAGCAGCAGCTTGAACGCGCCAGAGATGGTTTGCGTGCCATACCGAACCATCCGTCAATCTGAAGCATGCTGGTTCCAGCTGCACCACGATCCTCAAGGGTGTCCGCGGTCTCGTAGAACGTGATTTTGCTGGCCGCAGACCTGGTCGCTCATCCATGCATACTCGCATCCAGTCCATCACTTGAAGAGGTGCTTTGCTTGATTTCACATGCCATTGAGATCGCAGTGATGCCACGTTTACCTCTGTTGTTATCGTGTTGGTCATGGACTCTTCACCCAACGCCCCCGCAGCAGTCTCTGGAGGCCAAAGTTGGTCATGGGCCCTGAAGACGTCCGGCGTCTCTCATGTGTCACTTACTATTACAGACCCTTCACCCGTCGGCTCAGCCGTGGCTCCCGTAAACTGGTGCTGAGCGAGGATCCTGAAGTGGTACGGTTCCTCTTTTTCTTTGCCTGATGTATGCGGTTGTGCTGTGTCACCATCATTGCAGATAACAGCTGTACTGAGTCGTTGTGTTTCGGGGTTCTCTGTGTGCATGGGCTCCCTCTCCTGCAACTCTGCAACAGCTCCTGTAGACTCCTGCTGGGCGAGGGTCTGAGATGAGTCCAGCCACTGCCCCCCCTCCGGGCAGCACTCCTTCTGTGCACACGGGACGTTTCTTGTCGGTGTCACCCTTTTCAATCTCGTCCTACACCACATCACCATCATCAGGGTGTGTGGCGTCCCAGCCACCGTGGTCAGTCAAGCTGAGTCTGTTACTGTCGCGGATGGAGAAACCCAGTTGGTGAAAAAGGTCACATCCTAATATGTTGTCTCCATGTGTGGTCACTTGAAAAACAAAGTCAGTAATTACTCTTAACGAGCAATGGACCATTAGCATGATGGTCCCTACGTTGCCAACTCTGTAACCACCATATCCATACAGCGCCGCTGGGTTCTTGCCAGTCTTGTGGTTGGGGAAAAATTTCTTCACCGTAGCCCAATTTAACATCAACCTCACTGCAGCGGTGTCAAGCAGGAGCGGCAAAGTAATGCTGTCCATTTCCACCATGCTGAATGCATACGTTGCATTCTCGGGCCTTATCGTGTGGATGGTCGTCGCGGGTGGGTAGTTTTGTTTGCCTGGTGGGCTCCACGGTGTTGGTGACTAGCAAACCTTGGCAAAATGATTAAATCTTCCACACTTCTTACAACGTTGACCTCTTGCCAGGCAAAAATGTGTTCTCTCATGGTGCGTCGGGGAACCACAGTTACCATACGTGGGGCTTCTCAAAGCGGTCCTCCGGTCCATGACATTCACCTCAAACTCCTCTGCCGTGTCCCCATATTCCGCCATGCCCACTGCGTTGGTTAGCAGTGTCTGACCTTGCTATCGTTGCTGTTGGCACACACCTAGCACTGATACTATCTTATCTGCTGACTCAAACTGGAATACTAGCTCAATGGTGTTAGCTAGCATCATGTCATTTGGCACCGTTAGCATCTTTGCCGCAGCCGCAGGATGTTTGTGTACTCGGCCAATTGGTCCCACACCATTTCGTCTTCTAAAAGTCCAAATCTGCACATGCTAGCCATATGTAGTAGGTCTGCGACAAATTGCTGGGTGGACTCACCAATTCCCTGTCGCTGTTGACAGAATCTGATACGCCCTGCCAACACGTTATCCAATGTAGCAAAGTAGCTAGCAAGCAGTTCCACGGCATCACATAACAAGTCCACTGGTCTGAGCGCATGAAAAATTCTCTGACCTTCTATGCCCAGGTTGTGGACCAGTAGTGCCCATTTCCATCCTTTGTCCAGTTTTCCCAAATCCAACGCTGCTATATACGTTTCAAAAGCGTCAAGCCAACGTGGCCATGGAGCAGGCGGCTCTCTGGGATTTTTCAGAAATGGCTGTAGTGGCCATACGCACTCCTCCATGGTTTACTTCTCATTGCCAAATGTTATGTCCACAACTGCACGGTGGCGCAGTGGTTTAGCACTGTGGCAGCACAGTTTTACCCTCGGCCGGGGGATCGCGGGGATCATGAGATCGTGGGTTCGATCCCAGCCCCCGACCAACAGTGAGCTGTGTGGAGTTTGCATGTTCTCCCCGTGTTGCGCGGGTTTACTCCGGGATTTCTCCGGTTTCCTCCCGCATACCAAAAACATGTAGGTTTAGGGCGCTCGCGCACGCAGCGACCAGCAGCCGGTGGCTTGTCACCAGACTGCAAACCAAGTCTACCTACGGGTACAAATAAGTAACAAAAAAAAAAAAAAAAAAAAAAAAAAAAAAAAACCCTTCGAATGACCACGGACGAGTGAGCTGTGCTGAAACTGAACTTTATTACAGAAACTGGTTAACATACAGTGCATGTAAATGAGCGCTCAGCTCCTGACTGTGCCTATATAGAGAGAGCCGGCAAAGAGAGCATAAGATGGCTGACTCCCCCCTTATGTGGATCGGCATGATGACGGTACCCACCGGCTACGTCATCACGCCACTCTCTGTTATAAAACCCTTTATAACACAGCTCACAATATACTCCTTCGGTAATCTCTGCTGGCTGATGTGAATCTAAAAAACTTGTATTTCTGATTGCTGTATGAGCCAGTTGCGCACCATTTTGGCATTTTCTTTGTTTAAATTTAGCTAACATTGCCATAGAAATGCATTGAAATCATCGTTTGTTGATACCTCGCTGTGCCGCTAGGGCACACCATCTGTCATGATTGGGGCACGGCCTGGGACTGTTCTGATGCTTTATGTTTTTTGTGGTCTATGCTTTTCCTCATTATTATTCATTCATTCATTCATCTTCTTCCGCTTAATCCTTTTCGGGTCGTGGGGGGGCTGGAGCCTATCCCAGCATCATTTGGGCGAGAGGCAGGGTACAACCCTGGACAGACCGCCAGTCCATCGCAGGGCCAACACAGAGAGACAGACAACCATTCACTCTCACAGTCATACCTAAGGACAATTTAGAATCCCCAGTTTTGATGCCAATTAACCTAACTTGCATGTTTTTGGCATGTGGGAGGAAACTGGAGAAATCCGGGAGTAAACCCACGCAGACATGGGGAGAACATGCAAACTCCACACAAATCATTGTTGGTCGGGGGCTGGGATCGAACCCAGGATCCCCCGACCAAGGGTGAGTTGCTGTGCTGCCGCAGTGCTAACCACTTCGCCTCCGTGCCGCCCTCGTTATTATTATTATTATTATTATTATTATTATTATTATTATTATTATTATTAAGTGTCCTTGTGTTCCCTGATCATTAATCTGTCATGTCATCCCATGTTGTCTGTGTTTTATGGTTGTCTTTTGTACTTTGGTTATGTTGTATGAATCACGTTTAT